>HG991991.1:34904392-37340338 GCA_905220435.1 Amphipyra tragopoginis
TACAACATAATTTATTTATTTATTTATACTTCTATGCACTATGGTGGTACATAAGGCGGACTTAATGCCATAAGGCATTCTCTACCAGTCAACCTTTGGGTTAAAAAGAAAAGCATCGAAATAGGTACAGGAAAAAATAAATAAAAAATAATCGTTTAGCAGTGATTCTATCATAACAGTTAAAGCTAATATCGGTATGTCAGGATTGCGAGCAAGGTAAATGTAGTAAATAAAACAAACATAGACTCTCCACAACTGTGAGCACTTGTATTTGGGTTAGTATTAGTAACATGAACTAGATCACAATATAATGATTTACACAACTATATAAGATCAGAAAATAAGGACAAGCTAGTCAGATATAAAAGGTCAGACTTCTTCAGCAGATCAACATAGAATGCTCCGCTTTGTCGAATGACCACCGCCTTTATAACATCGGGTGCGTTGACCCATATCGACGACTACCTTCCTTTGCCAAAATTGCCCAGTGTTACCCGCTAACGATAACATATTTTATGTCATCTACAGGCCTGAGACGTTTAGGTTTTTTTCAGGGTTCAAATCTTGGATTGTAGTTTTATTTACATTCCTTCCTTTGTGAATGCAATGGTCTATAAATTTCCTGATATACCTTGATCTTGAATTCTGAAAATAATATAGATATTTGCAGGCATAAGCACGGAACAAACAAAAATAACACGACACTTAGGTACCATAAATGAAGTGCAAAAAAAGGTTAGTAGGTACCTACTAGCGTGAAAGGTGTGAAAATTATGCATTTGATATTTTGTATTGATACCACACAAAAAAAACAAACATCAACTTTAGATACATTATAAATTAAGTTCAGTTCGAAATGACAAAAACCTATTGGAAAGTTCATAAATATTTAAATTTTAATGGAAACTAAACTTAATCGTAAGGGCATAAAGTCGATTTTTCAAAACCATTCATAATATCGACATGATATAATTTGATTTCAAAATAAGATACATGTCATGCCTTTAAGCCAAAGCGAAACTTGATTTTCATTCCGAAAAACCATTCCCACAAAAAAGCTGATTAAGCCGATAAGAAGCCCTTGAACCATTGTTTCGATAAATCTCACCATGCAGATTTGTGGAGTATACTCTACATACTGTATTCACACAAGATTACTCACCACCGGATTTTGTTGAGTATACTTAACAATCATGGTTACTGCCTTGTCGTGTTCTTATCCAGGTGAGAAACAGATTGCAAATAATTTTATCGTATTGATTACATATTATATAAATAGAAATAGGTAACGTATGTATCAAAATTCGCCCGAAAACCAACAAAAATAAATGTTTACCTGTAAAGCTCGCAGAGCATGTTGTCTCGTCGCCTTTTTTGCTAGCTAATGTCAAGTAAAATGTTGCGTGGCGGGCAAAATACTTTTTCCTATCAAATTAGACTATTATTGAAGTGTTCTTAGCCTACAAAATTCAGAACTGCAGAAGAAAATTTGACGTCTAGATTTTTTTATTTGTAACGTTGAGTATACTTAACGAAATCAAATTAAGGGTTAAGAAGATTTTAGCTTCCCGATTAAACTGACTGCGTGGTGCGACATCGTGCTATTTGTGCCCGTCAGCTGTGTCGCCGTGCTTTCATTCATTTATGAAAGGCATCGCAATTTACTATCACATAAAAAAATGAGAAAAAAAAAGTTTATTTTTATACAATCTAAATCCCGTGCGGGGTTAATCTATACTATGAATAGATCATGTGGTTTGAAGGAATTACACGAATTCGTTTACACCCTGTATAAACACACTATATCGGGTGTAAAAAGACCCTTAACGATAACGAAAACCACGTATTCTACCCATCATTGGGATTATTTTTTTCGAGCAAACCTTACCTGGGAAATCATTGGTTTTGGAGATATTGAAGGTCAAAGTACACATTTTTTTTAAAGTTTTTTCCATCTACGATTTCCAAGTCATAATACTAAACTTTCTTCCATACAAACATTATCAAAAATTTCAATTTTTCCTAACAAATTACGCATTTGAAGTTACAAAAACGCAATGAATATCAAACGCACACGACCGCCTTGGCTCGGCTGTGTGGCCGCTGCACGCATGCAAACGCGCAGCATCGCCGCCACAAACATAAATTGCGCGCTACAAAAAAAGGCGTATTTTTTATGCCAAAAAATAAAAGTCGTTTCCCAGCAATTATTTTTGGTCAATGTAGTTTAGTTTGATGTACAGAGTGCGTAGATTTCGGCTCTGGAAGGGTCTTTTTACACCCTGTTTACACACTGCTATAAAGCTCAGTTTAATTTTAACCCTAATCATAACACGGCCTTCGACGACTTGGGGTCTTCGGTTGCTCTGAGTGTGAAACAGTCTTCAATAATACTTTAAATAAGCCCGTGGATTAATACCCCCGTTTCGCCTAACCTTGTAAAATATTACAGTGGCCTTATTGGACGATCATGGGCTATGCTGTTCGCGTCGGTGGGGTACCAAGTGACGATATTCGACATCATACCGCAGCAGGTCACCGATGCACTTGACGACATCAAGGTTCAGCTGATGAAGCTAGAGGAGGACGGCTTGCTGCGTGGCACGCTAACGGCTGTCCAACAGTTCCACTGCATAAGGGGTAGGTACGCTTTCTAAATAGTGCCGAATACGGTTTTAGACCAACAATCATTCTGCCTAGCCTGAACAGTGGCGTAGCTATGTAACCAAGGGCCCCGGGGCAAAAATGAAATCGGGGCCCTATTTAAACTAAACTAAATACTTACTTTGAAGGTAAGAGCGATTACGCACTGCATCCGATCCGAATCCGTGAAAATACGGATATAAAAAACTCGGACCGAATTCGGATATTGCTTTACGCACTGCATCCGATCCGAATCCGTCAAAATACCGATCTAGAGTAAAAATCTCGGACCGAATTCGGATGTTGCTTACGCACTATTCCGATCTCTGATCCAAATTCAAACAATTCAGGGGCCATCTTTGGCATATCCATTTGGCGTCCGATTTGAATCCGAGGTAGTGCGAAAGCGTTCATACAAACATTAAGCCGTAGTACTACGGCTACTTCGGTACGTCAATATTTCTTCCGAATTGGAGACTCACGGATGACGGATAGAAATCGGATGACGGATGCCGGATGTAGTGCGTAAACTACCGTACAAATAGTTCTATGGCTACTTCGGAACGTATTTTCACGGATTCGGATCGGATGCAGTGCGTAATCGCTCTAACCGCTCTTAGACTCTTGATCCGTATTTTCACGAATTCAGATCGAATTCGGTCCGACTTTTTATATCAGTATTTTCACGCAGTGCGTAACCGCTCTTAGTATCGTAGCGCTAAGAACTTAAATGAAGTAGTTTTTCACGTAGGAGAACCTCATTCTGGATAATTTCTGCATCATAAAGCGCAGGGAGTAAATACATTACAAAAATGGTCCTAACTAACACAATTGTTTATGTATTGTATTCATTGTGTTCTTATTGTTACCTAAGTACTTAAATTGTTAGTAAAGACAAATACGCACAGCAGATACGCAGTAATGTTGATAACAATCCCTTTGGGAGCTGCACGTTCAACATCTATGAGAGACCCTATTATATTAGGACCAGGAAATTACGCATTCATAAGAAAACTGACAATTATTGTATGCCTATTTCCTGTTCGATTGTGCACGAGTGTTTGATAATAATGGGTGCGATTATGTCCAGTATTCACGAGTATTTTATCCTACAAAAGAACATACTACTAGGTACCTATAGGTATTTTATAATAAGATAAAGCGCATATGGACCACATTGGCCGATTCCTATGATTTAACGAGCGTTATCGTCCGTGGGGTGCCGGACGTAAAGAATAGCACTTACCTAACGTGACCATACGTCCCGCTTTGAGCTATATGTCCCGCTGTCCCCAAAAACATGCAAATGTCCCGCTTTGAAAAAAGGCAATCCGTGGAAATGAATTCAATATAAAACGGGCGCATAGGTTTATTATTAATTGCATCGGAAAACATTTTGCTAACCAATTATTATCATCAGTCATGCCAACATTATCACATAATTATATACATTCATTGTATAAACTAAAGGAGGAGCTCGTGGCTAAATAATTACAGCCGCATAGACCGATCTTCCGGGTTAAGCCACGCTTGCCGAGGTTGGTCTGTGGATGGGTGACCATTTACCATAGCGAGTTTCCTCCGTGCCTCGGAAAGCACGTAAATCCGTTGGTCCCGGCTGTCATTTGTAGATCTTTGACAGTCGTTACTGTTGGTCAGAAGCCAGAAAGTCTGACAACCAGTCTTACCAAGAGTATCGTATTACCCAGTTACTGGGTTGTGGAGGTCTGATAGGCAGTCGCTCCATGTAAAATACTGATATTCAGCTGCATCCGGTTCGACTGGAAGCCGACCCCAACATAGTTGGGAAAAGGCTAGGCAGATGATGATGATTGTATAAACTAAAGCTAATAATTATTTTAAAGCAAATTGCTCTTCCGTAAAATATCGGTCCAGCCCACGAGACTACACAAGGAAAGCTCCATTCTTTTTTGTAAATTTTCGTAATAAATAAGTATGTGTTCTTTTCTTTTAAAAATTATTGCAGGCGTCCCACTCTGAGGGAAAAAAGTAATGGTTACGTTAACTATACCCCATCTCTTCCCATAGCTGTCGTAAAAGGCGACTAAGGCATACTAGAGGATGGGCAGCAGCGATGTGCAGTGCAGCGGTGATGATGATAACCGAGCGTTATTGGTTAAAATTAAGACTTTATTATATCTTTACTGATAATAAAGCAAAGACCTTACGTTTGCATAGTAGACCATTCCATTTGTTAGTAGCTGGATGCGCGAGAGTTAAATTTGCGAAACAATAGTTTGGGCTTGCAATATGGACGACGACGAAACAAACTGCAAGGGAAAAGTGTGAAAAAGAAGCAGTCTGTGGAAAATGAGGGTGCACAATACCTTATTTATCCATGGGGAGGCTTGCGGGGACGACACAACAGAGATTCGATCGAGTTTCACATTTCTTCCGGAGAATTTGCGCGGAGCGGCACTTGTCACGAGCGCGGTAGAACGGCCATTATGATTTTTGAATTCGTTGCGTCGATAATACGCGGAGTGGCGCCACTGCGTGTAGCGTTCTCGCTTGCACGCGTACAAGAGGTAATTTGCGGGAGAGGAATGGGAATACGGGAAGTGCAAACCCAAATAAACTAAATCATGTTTACCAACAAACTAAATATTATCGAATCAGCGCAACCAGTAGCTATCACACTTAAAATTATTACGAGTCTATTTTTATGCCAAGTTTGGCAATTAAAAAATCTGTTATTGGCAAGCAAAACGATTCGTTTTTGGCCATAGGAACCGGGCATTAGTTGCTCAAGATACAGCTGATCGCCACACACTTCTTCTTCTGTCGTGTCAGCAGGAGCTATACGAAAATAGCTCATACTGTGGTGAAAAGATTAGCCAGTCAGCAAGTTTGGTAGCGGGCTGACTGCCCATGGTACGCCGGACATACTTATTTATCGTCAGTCGTGGAGGCTCTTTTCATACACCCCCCACATTCATGCACCACACACTAAACGGCTAACAGCAACGGGGCCACCAATGACAACCGGCGTCGCCGCGTCGGTAGCCGCATTGCTCTAAGCCATACAGTCAATTGTTTCTCGAGCACGTCATGCGTTAGGTATTGGATAAAATTAAGAATCTTTGTATGCTTTTTAAATAATTAAGCAAAGACTTAGAGAAAGCTTTACGTAGAACCTTTCATGCGTACAGTATCGCAGGTAAAATTAGCATACCTACGAGCTATTTATATGCCCAGTTAGGCAATAAAAAATGCTAATGGTAGCATATTTTTTATGGTAGCACTTTTGCTTACTCATGTAAGCAAAACGATTCGTTTTTAGCCATAGGAACCGAACATTAGTGGCCTGTCTGCATTCAGCCAATAAATAATAAATTCAAATTAATTGATTGTTCTTTCCAAAAATACCTATATATTTTTTATGTATTTTATCTGCTATCGAACTGTTAATGACATATCTATCTTCTTCTACAGGAACTACTAATTTGGCAAATGTAATCAAAGATGCCATTTTCGTTCAAGAATGTGTTCCGGAATGCATCGAATTAAAAAAGAAGGTTTACTTAGAAATCGACAAAGTCGTCGACGACAGAACTATTATATCTAGTTCTACAAGCACGACTTTGCCATCGATGTTCTCTGAGTTGATGAAGCACAAAGCACAGGTGAGACAAAAATATACCTACATCTATTTCTCCCTCCGAAATCAACCTATTTAAAAAGTCCCCGAAATAAACAAATTCTAGCTATAGCCTACGACTACAGTGAGGCTAATAATTCCACGGCTTACGACACGATAAATGTAGTGACGACTCCGAGCGTCACATCGTCAGCGACCAGTGAAAACCTGGTAAATAGTAATTTTGGTCAAACACTTTTTATATCATAATTTAGCAAGAAAACCTCGCAATCCATATTTTAGATAGACCAGAGTTCAATTTGAATTCAAATAAAGAAATTGACTTTGAATAATGCACCTGTTTATTTGCTAATAACCCTGTAGGTATTTAACAACCAAAATACTTATATTTTTCATGAAAACGTCGTAATTAGCATTTGACACCTTTCGAGAATTCATGTTCAAATATTAAATGAAGTACATGATTAAGGGTCGAGTTTTCAATCGTCAGATAACTTTTTATCGGAGGAACAAATTTGACATGACTTACCTACTCGTACCTCCATTTCTGAATTGAGATTTCGGGGTACAGTACGGCCGACGCGACGTACCTATCTTGGCGAGTCTGAAGTTAGTTGTTTGGCTGCATAATGATTTTTTTACAAACGAAATTGTCTACTGCGCAGCTAATCAGCTAACTTCAGACTCACCAAGATACGTCGGCCGTATTGTACCTAGTATTTGAGTTAGCAAAAAAATGCTTTAAAATCCGTCATTTCCGTGACTAATCTCGTACTTATATAATTAAATATGTTGCTCAAGGTGATAGTATCCCACCCTGTCAACCCGCCGTACTACGTGCCTCTCGTGGAGATCGTTCCTGCTCCCTGGACCAGCAAGGATGTGCGGGAGAATACGAGGCAGATCATGCTGGAGATCGGACAGCAGCCAGTGTCACTTAACCGTGAGATTGATGGATTTGTACTCAATCGAATTCAGTGGGTATTACGATGAATCAATTTATTGTTCTGGGGCCTAATTCTCCTAAAATAAATTGTTGCCTAACGCAATCGAACCACAACCGTCAGTCAGTTTTTGTTTTCGAAAACTTTCAAAATGATTGATTTTGTTTTTTGTGTCAAACATAAGACAGCTTTTGAAATTGAGAACTGTCTGAATGAACGGTTCGGCCTTGGTTCGGTTGTGATTTTTCAAGATTTATTTTAGGAGAATTGGGCCCCAAATCGACTAAAACTACGAAAACTAGACCTCCACCACCTCTTGAGCTGCTCAAGATTTGTAATACTCCGAAATTGTCCGTAAATAAAGTCAATACTTTCTTCTCAAATATAGGTAAGACTTGCAAACAAAACAATTCAGTCCTCTACCTCTATCCTCGATTTTGTGCCGTAACAAAACAAGAGTTTGCTCAGTGACACCTCATAGAACATCACTTGCTAGACATCAATATTATGTTATAGGTAATCACTTATACAACGTAGCAAACCGCGTGAATAACATCTATGCTCTGCCGATCAACAAATGCAAAGACATAATACGGAGCTGGCTCCTACGATTAGATTATACTGAAACAGAGGAAATTGCAAATAGCTAATCATGCACATTATTGCCCACATTCACACATGCACCACCCCACTACATACACACACTTTCACACATACACACTACACATACCCACCACACTACACAACACACCACGCTACACACATACACACCTCACTACACACATACCTGTGGTAACGTACCAATTATTAGATTACTTTATTGTTTTCACCTAAACTTTTATTTACCTCTTTTGTTTAATTTTACTTTTATTATTTTTTATTAGTTTTATACAGCGTTACCTAAACATAGCTTCTACAAATTCCATAATGTGCTTAAAACAATGAATTGTATAATTGATAAAATCAGGGTGGAAGACGCTGTCGACTGTGACACAGTTTATACTAGTACAGTCGCCGACGTACTCTCTTATTAATAAGTAAATTCGTTGCTATACACTTAGATTAAGAGAAATTTGTAAAATGAAGAGTGCTCAATAAACTATTCTATTCTATTCTATTCTATCAGACCCTCTTTAACCAATAGCGAAAATACAGTGCCCCAATCTAAAGCTCCATGCAACTCATTAGTCCTACTAGAAGTAAATGAAGAAGACATGGACAAGATAATACTTGGTATAAAGTCTGTTAACACATTCGAGTCCAGCATACTTTTCTTATGGTTAGTGGACCTTCCAGGAAAGTCTTCGGCATTACGTTTGCGCTAAGAGAGAACCCTCGAGGAAGGTTCTTGGCATTAGGTTAACACGTTCAGTGCTGCACCCTCTAGTCGCATTCGCGATGCCGGGTGCCCTCGTGGAGGGCTCATTTTAAATGTAGGTTTTTCTCGGAAAATCTACCGTCATGAAACAAGCAAACACTTATTTTACGACGTAGTAGCGTATTTTTACGGTTTTTAACCGAATGCCAAGAACCCTCCTCGATGGTTCACTCTTAGTACTATCACGTTAACTCGCGGGCGCGGTGGCGGGCGCGGTCCCGAAATATCAAACGTATGGCACAATATGCAAGTGTTCACGTACAAAACGCAGGTGCGGGCTATGTAGCGGGCGAACTCGCGACGGGAGCGCGCGGCGCGCTCGCGATAATATCAAACGTATGAAGTTGTTTGCGAGTGTTCACCTCGCGTCGTCAGGTAAGATCAACCCGTTTGAACTTGTCGCTGGAAATGATAGCACGTTTTTCATCATGTCGTTTAATACAGAAGAATTTATCAGTGCTATTCAGTGCTATTTTAATCGAAAATTCATTCCTAAAATGAGATTTCATACCTTATACTCTAGTTACAAAAATAAAGCAGTTTAAAATACCTATAAATATGAATACTTTTTATTTACCTTCCATATCAAGAAATAATTCAACAATTTCTTTCCATAACTTATTAAGAACGTTTCTGTTCATATGGTAATGATGTTTGCTTTGTCAAATTGGAGTTCTTGCCTGAATAGCACTGATAAATTCTTCTGTATTAACCCATTAGGGACTGAGTTTTTGAAATTAAAATTTTGTGTTTTTATCTTTATATTTGGGTTGAATGATGACCAGATAACAAGATCATGACAAGAAAAAAAATTCAAAATCTCCCAATTTTGAGTTTTAGACTGTTGCCATATGGCAACGCTAGGTCAAACGAGGTACAAAAATCCGATATTTTGCTGTTTTAGAAAAATAAGAAGCTTTTGAATATTTCTTTCATTTATTTAGTATACATTTATTAAAAAAAAGATAATTATTGAGAATGATAATTTTCAAAACATTTAATACATAAACCAACGTCACATTTTGAACAAATAACTCTTCCAATAGTTTTACAGTCAGCTCCAACAAACACATCTACGTTTCTTTTCTATTGATTTTGAAAAGTGATTTTCACCGTCATATCTAACTCCTTCCAAAACCCTAGATCCACATCTGGAGGTAGATGGTCGACCACCAGATTTAGGAGGGGTTCCATAATTTTTCAAGTATGTTTGGACTATCTCACGACGAAAATTCAGCTGCGAAATATCCTTTCGTGATTTGCGCATCAAGATCCAGGCATTGTTTATACTAACATCTACAAGTCACGTAAAAATAGGCCATCACCATTTTTTGCCTCAAATCCCAATCCTATAATTATTTACATGAGCATCCATGAGGTCAGTACCTCCCATGTACTGATTATATACCGCTATATGATTGGGTCCCGGTACTTTTATTTTTTGTTGGCTTGCTTTGGAATACCGATCCGCCAATCCCACTGGACTTACTTTGTGATGTGTAGAAGCGACAGTCACAACTGACTTATCCATCCACCGTACTACAACAACATCACCTTGAGAGGCATACTCGTAAAAGTTGTCTGCCCCTCAAATTTTCTATCAATCCACCTGAATCTTCATCAGCAGAATCTTCATCAGTATGTTCAGCCACTTCACGAGGCTCAATATATATATTTTGCAAATCATCATCATGTTCTTGTTCTAATAAATCTGCAATTTCATGCAACTTCAATGTAAAAAGATAAAATAAACACTTTTAGGAAAAATGTACCTATATCGGCCTAGCGTTGCCATATGGCAACATGCAAAATATCTTCCGTGACGTCAAATGTACTTAAAAAAATATGTACTATTTATTATTATTATAAACTACTGATGTGTCTGAACATGTATTATGCAAAGAAAAAATAAAAAAACAACGCGAAATAACAATAAGTAAGACTTACGTTTTTCTGTGCTCCATTTCTGCAAAATTTATAACAACTAACAAATGAATCAACCACTACCCACAAACTTGAGAACTAAATGACCGCAAATCGTTTCTTTATCGTGACTTGCATATCTAACTTTATGTTTATACTAACAAAAGTTAGCTGAAGTTTTTAGTTTTTGTTTTATGATCCGTAAATTAAACCGACTACTCACGTTGCCATATGGCAACGCTAGTCTTTAATGGGTTAAACGACATGATGAAAAACGTGCTATCATTTCCAGCGACAAGTTCAAACGGGTTGATCTTACCTGACGACGCGAGTTAATCGCGCGCTCTGCCGCTAGTTCGACGTGAACACTCGCAAACAACTTCATACGTTTGATATTATCGCGAGCGCGCCGCGCGCTCCCGTCGCGAGTTCGCCCGCTACATAGCCCGCACCTGCGTTTTGTATGTGAACACTTGCATATTATGCCCTACGTTTGATATTTCGCGACCGCGCCCGCCACTGCGCCCGCGAGTTAACGTGAACAAGTACTTAGGGCAAACGTAATGCCAATAACCCTCTTGGAAGGTCCACTAGTAGCAATATATATGGCAGCATGGCTCTATGAAAAGTGTGGTGGACTTGAATGTGTTAATAACCGTGTCATAAAACACGCTACTACGTAGTAAAACTTATCATTGAGTAAAACAGTGTTTACAGGGAGTCTCGTTGCTTTCTTTATAACGGCGTATTTCCTAAGAAAAACCTACAGTTAAAATGAGCCCTCCACGAGGGCACCCGGCATCGCTATACCGACTAAAGCAGAGGTTCTCAAACTTATTTCGTCTACCGCCCCCTTTGAGAATCAAAATATTTTCATCATATCTTAAAAATCACAATCGTAATCATTACTTTTACAGCAGTTCACCGCCCCCCTGTAGCCCTCTAACGCCCACAAGGGGGTGTTATCGCCCACTTTGGGAAAGACTAGACTAGAGGGTGCCCTTCCGGAGGGCACCCAGCACCGCACTGAACGTGGCGGGGTACTATGACGGAAACTGGCGCACGAAATTCGCTTGATCTTTTTTAATTGACCTTACCTACTCATCTCCATTGTTACAACATTATGATCATGACAAAGACAAGGTTATGGACGCTTAATTCAAGAGAAACAGACATTCAATTAATAAAATCAAGTTTTTTTTCCTTTCCTCTATTAGGTAGGTACTTAATTATTTTTTTTGTGGAAAAATATCATGAAATAAATGTAAAGTAGTATACTTAGTATAGAATAAATTTTTTTCGTCTTCTCATTCTTAATGAGAATGATCAATACAAACTGACGAAAGGGTATCAGCTATTTTGGGCTCAAACTGTTACAGAAATGAAACTTCGTCACGTAACTTTACAGGTACGCAATTCTAAACGAAGTATGGCGTCTGGTCGACAGTAACGTCGTGAACGTAGAAGACGTCGACAAGGTCATGTCTGAAGGACTCGGCATGCGATACGCATTCCTTGGGGCGCTGGAGACTGCGCACTTGAACGCAGAAGGGATGAAGTCTTATATCGAGAGGTTAGTAAAAAATATTCAAAGTGGGGATAACTTAATGACATGAAATGATACCACGTGTTCCATGATGTGTTCTACAGCCGTCCACAAAAAAAAACATTAGATATATTCAACAGTTTATTTTTATAATTGACGACACGATTGATGCAGTGGCTGAGCGATTAGCTTCTGCTCTACGGGTCGTGAGTTCGATTCCCGCACGGAACAAATAATTGTACGGCCTACAGATAGTGGTTCGTCTGGGCATATATACACATAAAGATTTGTGTGAATAAACGCACCCTCGATACAAAAGAAATCTTAGTTTAACGTTTTTATAAAAGAAAAAAATTAATAATTTATTTAGTCAAGATCTATGTTCGGCATCGAGCTATAGGTATCGGGTTGAAATTAATACCTTTAGGCAGGGTTCCCACTACGCCGGACCGGCAGATCTCCCGCGCCGATAAATCTGCCGGAAGGGCTAGTGGCTGTACAATTTATATGAAGCTATTCACATTATCCCGGGTCCGGCATTTTTGCCGAGCCCGGCATTTTTACCGAGCGTTTTGTCACCACGAAGTGCCGGTAAAACGACCGGACCCGGAGTTATGTGAACGAGTTTGTGCCGGTATCTGCCCCCCGCTCGCCCCGCTCGTGCTCCCCTCGCCCCGCCCGTGTTCCACTCACGTCATTCCAAGTTCAATGTTCCAAGTGAAAATCTTTCCCGTAAAATAGGGTGTACCCAATGTTTTCTTTTATTTTGCCTTCTATTAAGATACCACCACAACACAACAATTTCGTCGTCCATTGTGCGCGCAGGTCCAAATTCAACTGAGGTGAGTACTTGACTGTCTGAATTTCTTCCGGGATCCGATGTAATGTGAACACTCTGTCCGGTGTCCGGTTTCCGGCAGATCTGCCGGTCCGGCGTAGTGGGAACCCTGCCTTACAGCCAAATGTCAAAGGGACATGGGCGTCGTTTAGAATCAAAGATGGCAATCTCACTTTTTGGCACTTTTGTGTTAACGATGCAGAAAATTCAAAATATACTGCTTGTTTGAAATATCATAACCAAACATGACCATATTCTTTGCTGAATCGACACAAAATCTCGATTTATTTCCAAAGACGGCAATCCTCCATTCGGGCAGAGTTGCTTAATTTTTCATTTTTTCGTTTGCTCAAAAGTTGCTAAAAGTGAGATTGCCAGCTTTGATTTTACACGACTGGATTTTACATCAAAAACATAATATAAACACTTAAACACACTTTACTACGAAAAAATACTATTTACACATTCTTTAACATTTCAGTTACGGTGAGACAATTAGCATTGTGAGCAAGACTATGGGTGAAGCTCCTCGAATGACCACAAGCGCGAGTGCCGACACGATCTGCGAACAGCTGGACATGATGGTTCCTCGTGCCAAGCTGCCGGAGCGACGCGCCTGGCGTGACGCATGCCTGCATCGCCTCGCTCTTCTCAAGAACGAAATGAACTCACTCAAAGTTAACTATAAGAACTAAACTTTTGTATCACAATTATGAAATCTTGTTATACCTACTACAAATTATTATGAGCATTTTATTGACCAATATTAATTATTAAGCATCAAATT
Source organism: Amphipyra tragopoginis (assembly GCA_905220435.1). Lineage (NCBI taxonomy): Eukaryota > Metazoa > Arthropoda > Insecta > Lepidoptera > Noctuidae > Amphipyra > Amphipyra tragopoginis. The sequence continues at coordinate 34,918,074 of HG991991.1, forward strand.
ATTATATCTAATGTTTAAGATAACCTTACCAGATGATATTAATTTAATTTTAGTTTAATTTAAAAATTGTTGCTGCTGTGCCCTAACATGGTCATATTTGATACCTACCCGCTTTTGTATGACCATCTTTTGTAAACAACATGAGTGCAAAATAAATAAATGAAATGAATAGGTAAGTATATGATGCTTTGATTATTTATAAGTCGCGCGAAGAAGGTTTGCCGATAGCCTCATGACGTCACGCGTCGATGGTCGGTACGATTAGTAGGTAGGCCAGACGAGCGCGAGTAGCGGTCGGTGAAGTGGGAGGGGCAGTCATCGGCAAACCTTCTGCGCGCGACTAGTACTGTGATGTATTATAGTAATGATTCAAAATATGGAAAAATACTGTTTGACGTATCGATCCCTAAACCCACAGAGTACTTTTTTACCAAAATATATATCTATATAAATATATATCCTGTATAAGTCTATGTATCTACTAATAATCAGCTATCGCCGCCTGTGGACGGCGGCCGTCGACTCGCCAGCATCTGGGATTGCACACGGAACAGTATAATTGCAAGCGTCGCCGTTGGTTGCCGTCGATAAACGATGACAGTTGCAGTAACCCCTATTGTTGCAAAATGGTGCTCGTCTGTGAGAGCCCTAACGCATTCTTTGGTGATTTTAATGCCTGTTTATATTACTGGTATTCGAAATATCTACCTGGATGTTTCAAAACTATCAAAACGTGTATTATTTTTTCAAACTTGTGGAAATAAATCAATAATTAAAAGCAATCAAAAGTCACGATTTTATTCTATGATTAGACAACCGAAAGGGGCAACTCAGCATCTTAATGATTCAGCCGAAAGATGTCCACTGCTGGACATAGGCCTCCCCCAATAGGGGGGGGGGGGGGGGGGGGGTTGCCATAATCGCCACGCTTGGCAGGCGGGTTGGCGATCGCAGTATGGTTGTTAAAGTACTCAGAGAACGCTGCTGCCCATCCTCTAGAGAATCCCTTAGTCGCCTTTTACGACACCCATGGGAAGAGATAGAGTAGTGCTATTCTTTACGTCCGGCACAACACAGAACTCAGCCTCTTAAAGGCAATAAAAACTTCATATTATAAAATAACCATTTATTCTTTCCGTCACATTAAATATCTATAAAATAAAACAAAGCAATATATTACATCAATTACGTGAACCTTGGCCTTTACGAACAGAGCTAATTATTCGATGAGTTTCTTCAAACAGAACTTTTATTATACGTATAGCAGATTCAACTACAGAGAATTATAAACGCCTAGATTTAAATGTTCTAGCCGCTCATTACTGAATTACAATAAAAACTACAGCTTGAATCGGATCAACTAGGTAATTCTCCTAAAATAAATTGTTGCTAAACGCAATCGAACCACAACCGTCAGTCAGTTTTTGTTTTCGAAAACTTTCAAAATTATTGATTTTGTTTTTTGTGTCAAACAATTTGATAGCTTTTGAAATTAAGAACTGTCTGAATGAACGGTTCGGCCTTGGTTCGGTTGTGATTTATCAAGATTTATTTTAGGAGAATTAGGCCCCTGTTATCGATTCTCATTACAATTGTTAATAAAATGATCCTTCATTCATTTTAGAAATAGCGAATTATCTTCGCATAAGTTGCATCATAACTTGATGACTTCAAATTGTACCTTTAAGGAACTGTGGATCAATCATTAAGTTACCGCAATCTTAATATCCAATGTGAAGAAACTCATATCTAGTAAAATGGGATTTATGTGAACCCCAGAGCTAAGGGCATGAACATGTCGCACTGATAATACAATACTGTTGTAACTCAAAATGTGACGTTTTTCAGAATCGACGGAAAATTGATTATTCACTTCCTATTATAGATTATAAAAAAATTAATACTTTAACTTTACTTTTTATGTAAAGTATTCATTTTTTTAAATGTATAATAGGAAGTGAATAATCAATTTTCCATCGATTCTGAAAAAAATCACATTTTGAGTTACAACAGTATTGTATTATCAGTGCGATGTCATAGAAGACTTATTGACATATTTTTAAACAATCATCAATTTCAATTATTGAAATGTAAAATAACATTGTAATCGTAATACATAGCACCTGTGACCGTAATGGTTTAAGAAGCACGTTCCTTACAGTGCGGTCAATCCACGACGACGCGCCCACTCCTTTTATTGGTCGGTAGCCCCGTGGTGCGTACGCACACATCTGTTATTATTATCATAAATAAGTTTACGGAATTGGTATCAAAACCAAGATCAGATTGATACGAGCCCTGGTATCCCTATCTTCCTGTATGGAGTATAAACGTGGACAATCTTGGCCCGAGAAAGACAAAGGATCGAGATGTGGTGTTGGAGACGAATGCTAAAAATAACTTGGACTGCGAAGCGCACAAATGCATCGATGCTGGCTCGGCTCCGAATAAAAACTCGCTTGTCCACCGACATTTTGGAAGACGACACGTTTGGTGCAGTGGCTAAGCGATTGGCTTCTGCGCTACGGGTCGTGGGTTCGATTCCCGCACAGAACAAATATTTGTATGGCCTACAGATAGTTGTTCCGGGTCTGTGTGTTTGTGCATGTAAAGATTTTTCTGTAAACGCACCCACGATACAAGATAAATCTTAGTGTGGGGCAATGTTTATTTCAAAAACAAAAATTAAAAAAAAACAGACATACCTTATGCCGACAACGTATTCTTTCGTACTAAATTGATTGCGGTTGGGAACACCAAGGCAAAGACTCGTCGTCATCCAAATTCTACACGGTTGTAAGAGACGCGCTGGACAGAAACCGGTGGAGGCAGATCATCCGCACTAGATGCAAACCTAGTGCTGATCACGATCCTCAGACATGAGAGATCGACCCTAGAGAGAGATTAGTTTACGTGTGCACAAATCTATTGTGCGACAGAACACAACAGCAATTTACGTATATAATGCACACTTTTGCACTGTAGTGATTAAGACAATGAGTGGGGCGCGTGTTCGTGGATTGAAATATCTGTAACTGAATACCAATTAGCCCTTTAGTTCTCAAATAACCCCATTTTACGATATTTATTTATTTTGTTATGGAAAAGTCTGAATCATTTTTTTAAGATTCCGGAGACAATATAACTGACAAAGTATTTCAACGAAACATGTTTACTATGAACAACTATTTTATACAATACTTATCATGAAATATTTCATGTTGTATTCATTTAAACTATCCCAATCCAAAAACTATAATATTGCACCTTTGGAATAATAGAGATCTAGGTATTTCAAAATTTTATGATTTCAACTTTTACGTAAAAACTGACCTATCTTCATCGACTCTTATTAAAACAGAGGCTTATTGTGGCGTAGAAGAGGAACGCAATACGCAACCAAATAATATCCCGCTTCTAAAAAAATATAAACATACAAACCTTTATTCAACGTTTTCCAAAAACTATTTTTAGATAGGTCTCCATAGGTGCGATGGATGCAGGCTTTGGACATTACTTATACTGGATTTCTATCGAAAACCAACATTAATCTACAGATTTTGGATTCGGATCGATTATTAATATAGGACGCTGTTCGTTTTGGCCTTACCCGAAAGTAATAGCACAACCATTTCCGTTACCCATCATATTATCGTTAAGGCTGCAGACATACTGAGCGTAACTTCGTTTGTACTAAAGGAAATTCAGGCTTCTACACAATAGTTAAGTTTCAAGTTTGTGTGGAATTTACACTGCTTGGAACTCGGTTAGATCCACGCGTATGCCGCGGCAGCCGGTCGGCTCCTCACGTGCATGGACGGCGGCGCTCGGCTGTCGTCGCGTCCGGTCGGCTCCGCTCGGCCACACCGCAGGTAGAAACTGACTGCGATAGCGGATACACGAACACGCGCGCGCATGCACCCGGGTTCCAGCAGATTGTAGCCGTCGGGCGGACGCGGTCGGCTACGCGCGCATGCTCGAGCATCCTCTACGACGCGCTGCGCTGCGCTCCTGCGTGGCCCGGTTGTTGGAAATCGTACATTATACGTCGTTACGGCGACCGTAATAAGGTATACATGTTTGGCGGGCAACTTGCGTTCGATCGATGTTACGTTATTCGGCGTATTTTCAGCGGCTACAGCCACACTCAGGCCAAGATACGCTAAGTTTGATTTGGCCCTTAGCATTTACCTTAGCTACTTCCGGAGAATTTTTTTCTTATAAGTACCTACACAAATGAACGACGCTGCCTCCGTAATCAGCAGTCTATACCTCTATAGGTAGGTCCGCTTATTCCTAAAATTACAATAATTAAATGGTGATTAAAAAATCAGCCGGTATAAACATAAAGTCCAAGATACTCTATAGTTTAATTCCACCCAAACCAGCTCGGATACGAGAAGTACAACAGCGCTTTATACAGCAAAATATAATACAAATATTTTAAGACTTTTCCATAAGACTACGATTTATACCGGTGACAATTTTAGTCTAGAAAAAACTTGGCGTAACAGATGAACGGAAAGCCCATGGCAGTCTTTTTTTTCATTGGTCTGTAATGAAATTTATCTATCAATAAATACTACTAATTTTAAGTAAACTTTCATACTAAACCAATAAAAACAGATATAGATTTTATAAATAAATCGCTCAATTGATTGATCAATTTCATTCACTGAAAATGAAAATTTAAAAAATGTATGGCAAAACCTTTTTTATCTGGATTTTCAAAACCTTACGTCATCTTATGTCTGCACAACTCCTCAACAAGATATACTATGCTCTGACTCAATCAGTAATAACTTACTGCATCCAGGTGTGGGGTGGAACTTCAAAAATGAAATTCCTCGAACTTGAAAGAGTCCAGCGATCTCTAATCAAGGTGATGTATTTCAGGCCTTTTAGGTTCTCAACAACTGATCTCTATAGAATTAGTAATTTACTATCAGTGCGAAAATTATATATTTTATACACTACCTTGACTTTGCACAAATCCATCCCTTTTGATCCAGATACCCAAAATAGAAGACGTAAAGACATCGTAGCTCACTGCTCTGGCGCTCGAACTGCATTTGCTGGACGTCAATATGAAACACAGTCTACCTACATATACAATAAAATTAACTCTAAACTACACATATATCTCTTATCCACGCACGAGTGTAAAAAAACTATTGTCACATGGTTGAACACTCTAACTTATGACGAAACTGAAAATATACTAGTTAGAACTAGCTAAACATTTGCACACATACCTCTTCTATCCCTACAACCTCACATACACCCCCACACACACACACACATACAGACAGACAGTCACACACATACATACAGGCTTCTACACATACTCCTAGTATTGCACTTTTAACACATTTTTTTTTTTGCATATATTTTTTCATATATTTGTGGTTATAGTCTCAACATTGTAATCTTGGTTTGTAAGGGAAGAAACGAGACAGCCCCAACACAAGTGCTTTTGTAACTTACTGGGGTTGCCTTAATTTATGTTATGTACGCAATGTTAGATGAAATAAAAATCTTTTAACTTTTTTAACTTTAACTTTAAAACCTCCGTTCACATAATTATACCCAATTTATTTCGAGACGGTAAAAAGTCACCGGTATCATATCAATTATTTTTGTTAATTTTTTTATGTCATTATTTGTATACTAACTTCAGGCCTACGTTCTAACAATTAAACCCATGAACCTCGCTGTCAACATTTATTTATAATCGTATTAATTTATCACCAATCAAGATAACAACAATTATTTCCGTGACACTACTTAATGATTTTATCAAAATGTGACACTTAGGCCCGGACTCCACCAAAGCGGAGATGTGCGGAGATGTCTCGATCAACCAATAGGATTGCGTTATTTTCAAACCTCTCCGCTTAGCTTCAACTCAAAACGAATTCCTATTGGTTGTTTACGAGACATCTCCGCACATCTCCGCTTTGGTGGAGTCCGGGCCTTAGGCTTACTATCCACGGAAGCGTAGCTTCATCGTCATTGTACTCATGGCTACATATCAAGCAATATATTCCTAGTATGAGATGATCTTACATTGTATATGCTTTCCATACAATGAGAGGTCAGCTTATACTGGAAATTAATAGCTTGATATGTAGGTACAGGTCTAGCGCATAACTGAGTCAGTGCCTGGGGTATGGAAGCGGCACGGGAGGGGTGATGTAACATGACGTGTCCGAACTATCTCGCTATACACGTGATAAATATAATGAAGATTTCTCTTACGATATCTACGTGTGTATACTTAAGTTTAATTAATTAATATAATTGCGCGTGACAATTTAAACAAAAAAATAAGTTACAATAATTAGGTATATTATTTTATTTAATAAGTATTAATATTTTCAACCGAAACAACAAACAAATCCCGAAATCCCAAATTTAATTAATCAGATTCCTTATCCCGAGTCACTGTATGAATGGCTCAAATCACTTTCATTATCTAGTAGTAGTAAAAATATCGTAAGAGATATTTTCATTATATTTATCATGTGTATAGCGAGATAGTTCGGACACGTCGTCATATGTAACCCCTCCCGTGCCGCTCCCATACCCCAGGCACCGACTCAGTTATGCGCTAGACCTATAGCCGTGTGTACGCTTGTTGTACGCCAGCTCGCTGCTTACTACAAACTAATGAACCTGTCGACAGAGCAGTAACGCACTCGCGTCGTTGCATGCATGCAAGCATCATGACGTTAGTCGTCATACGCGTCAGATGCCTGAGCGTATCGAGCTGCTGAGCAGTAAATTAGTGAAATTTATAGATCAACTACGATAAAATGGCCATCCAACATCTGTCTTCAGTATGTGTGTGCATCTGCCAACGAGTCACCATGTTTGTGTTTGATATTTAGTAGATTTACACTGAGTTGCAAGAAAGATACCATTAGGTGATTATTAACTAATCCGTCATTAAGAATAATGTTTCCATTAAATTAATGGCTATTGCATGAACACTAGTTCTTCATTTACTAATTATCATATATTGAAATCATGGGGAGTTTGACACATCAAAAATTAATTTTAATGGATAGTTAATCATTCCATTAAATCTAGCTTCTTGCAATGGACAGAAGAGGTTAATGGAGCATTAACATTCTAATGAGAGCATTAAAACTTAATGGACCTTTCTTGCAACTGAGTGTTAGACCCTACGCACACCGGGACGGAATGGCAGAGGATTTAATTTTTTACCAAAGGACATTCAAACTTATCTAGTAGGAATACGACATGAATACCAATATTTTAAATTAATTTCGTGGCATCGTAAGGGGTTTCTTGACACGGCATTGGAGAGCGCGCTAAGGGATGCCGCGGCGGGATGCCGCAGCGCACTGCGGTATGCATTAGCACGCCGAAGGACGCCGTGGCATGCTGCGGGGTGAGGCAGTGCAAGCGGGAGTACTTGCACACCACATTTGCGGCCCACGCTACCCACGCTACGCACGTCGCGGGATGTCTTGGTAGGCCGCCGGAATGCTACAGTATCTAAGCGGCTAGTTTGCGCAGACCAGTGGCAATATCCTCTGCCATTCCGTCCAGAGGCGGTGTGCGTAGGCCTTTATTACTCGACTAGAGTGCGCGCAAGATAAGTCTGCGCGCGGCCGAAATCGGAACTAATCATGGTCCACCAAAGTGTGTGCCGTTTTATCAATTTTGATAGTAGAACTACCTGATTGTAGGAATATTTAACGGGAAAATTATGTTAAGCGATAAAAAAGTTAAGCTTAAAAAGCGGTAATTTGAGCTTTTGCGATCATGGAAACGTTTAGCACGCCCTCAGTCGCGCGCAGAGTTATCTTGCGCGCACTCTAGTGCAAAATTAAAGTGACCGCACGACAAGGCGCACGTGTGTCATTCATACAAACCTCCAAACGGTACCATACTGTTAATTAGCGACGTCAAATCTGTCGAGCGACTGTAACATACTTTTGTTTAAGTTTGGCCTACAGTTGCAGCACACATCTGCGTTGAACGAATGACGCGTTGAAAATATTCTTTCTCACACATTTTTACTTGTAGTGTCAATGGAATTTTATCGTAATTGATCTCTAAACATCTAATAGGTACGCTTCGCGGATGAGTCTTTGACGAGAAGCCTCCGCGGATAGTCGGCCTTACCAAACATTCATAATTGACAATAGATTAAATTAGCACTAAGATACCTCGTATATTCGTTAGTCAAAACACCATTTTTTTCATACATAGTTATTAGTTGAAGCACAAGTTACAAATATCGCTTACTTTTAAGAAATCCTTTCGGATAACGGATTGAGGCGCTAAATGCACCTGAGATTTGTATTATTACGTAAAATGAACATCAAGAAGTTACAATCTTGTGATGCGTATTAGAAAAGTATACAGCATGACAGGTTACAGCGGTTACGCACTGCATCCGATCCGAATCCGTGAAAATACGTTCCGAAGTAGCCATAGAACTATTTGTATGGTAGATTACGCACTACATCCGGCATCCGTCATCCGATTTCTATCCGTCATCCGTGAGTTTCTAATTCGGAAGAACAATTGACGGACCGAAGTAGCCTGAATTTTTTCAATTTGGATCAGAGATCGGAATAGTGCGTAAGAAACATCCCAATTCGGTCCGAGATTTTCACGGATTCGGATCGGATGCAGTGCGTCAAGCAATATCCGAATTCGGTCCGAGTTTTTTATATCCGTATTTTCACGGATTCGGATCGGATGCAGTGCGTAATCGCTCTTAGTCATTTTACATCCGAAAACCATTAACTTTACTCATAATTCTGTACATGTTTTCCTATGGAACAAACACTGAATTCGTGAAAAAAAACAGCTGCTCCATACATTTTGTTAACTTTTTGATCGCTTGGTTTTTTATCAGTTGCCTTGCCCCTAGCGCCCAGCTCATAAATCGGAAAAATAATAACAACTATGAAAAGATTATTATTAAAATGTTATGTCAATAAATTAATACATTTGAAACACAGGTTTTTGTCGTATTTATCCGACATGGGCGAAATGGACACTTTTTTTGTCGAATATATCCGACTTGGGCGGTTAAAGGGTTAATTATTCAAGTGCCGTAGTTATAGACACAATAGATGGCGGTGTCGTCCTGGGACGACACGCGGGACGCAACCGGAACATTTTTTTTTTCACGAATTTAGAGTTTGCCTCATAACCAGGGAGCGGGCAAAACAAAACAATTGAAAAATGGCAAAACAATTGAAAGGTGATAGAGACGGGTCATTATTTTTTATCGAGTATTCAAGCTATCGATACTTTTTAACAGCTGAGAATAAAAAAGGGCGGACAGACATATAAGCCATTTTTTAGAAACGCAAAATAATATATCCACTCGAAATGTCAAATTGAAATAGATATGACGTAATTAATCTTCATTTTGATTACCGTACTATATAGTACGGTAATCAAAAGCGATCAAATATCATAATAGTGTCTATAGGGTAAACTTCCCGAGTCAACTACCGTGACTCAGACATCAGAATTTTTTGATAGATAAGACAATGTTTTATTTATGCGTCATTAAAGATTTATTAATGTGTAAAAAATTAAAAGTATTTGTTAAGTTAATTAACAATAAAGTTCATAACTGAAAAGTATCGATAGCTTGAATACTCGATAAAAAATAATGACCCGTCTCTATCACCTTTCAATTGTTTTGCTATAAGATTCCGCTCCCTGCTCATAACAAAAGGTGTACAGAATGATGATAGAGTTTATGGTTTTCAGGTGTAAAGTAACTAACCATTCATGCAGCATTTAAATGTAAAAAAAAAACAACGCAACGTTTTCTTTCTATAGACATTAAACATGTATTACAGATATATTAAAATACGACACTATATTGGTACAGCGACTTTTTTATATCCCAATGCTGTATTCCTGATATGACTTTTTAATCACCTATGGCGACTGCACCCAGATTTAGCAGAATACGACTAACCGTAGAGTTAATTTGGTTCAGTTAGTCTTTAAAACCACCGAACGCCCGTCCAACTACTACCAACAAAATACCCCCCACCAGAGCTCAGTGGACCAGCCAAGAATATTGTTCCAGTCGAAACATACGAGTAGATATGGTATATTCTTTTAATTAGTAGATTCGATTCAAATTATTAGAGGGGTCGCAATAACCAATCAACAGCCGACCACACAATTATTCGCAGATACATTAATACGTATCATCGTATCGTACATCTATTGAAATAAATATTTAGCTTGATTATCTACCGCAGTGTCACGGAGTTCCATCTTTCCGTTATAAGTTGCACTGGTAAGGTTTTAGTTCGAAGACTGCCGCGAGTGCCAGGTGATCAGAGCCGTATACTCCGTTGGGCAAGCGGCTGAGGACCTCGCATTCTGATCCAGTGGGCAACCGCAAGCGTTCCACCAGTTTCAAAGAACTGCAGCAACTGAAATATTGAAATATTCGATAGTGATGGCCACTCATCTATTTTAAACGAGTATGAGGGATCAATGCTCGTTCCTTCTCTGTACGAGAAGAGGCCTTTGCCCAGCAGTGGGACAGTTACAGGCTAATATTTATTTATTTATGAGGGAGGTGAAGTACTCATGAGGCACCCCTCATTTGAGGAGAGTATAGGTGAGAGAGACTAGTGAGCGGCAGGCTCGCATGTGCGCTATCGCACTCGGCGCCCTTTCTCTCCTTTCTCACCCAGTGAGGGAGGGAGAGAGAAAGGGCGCCGAGTGCCCGAACGAACGAATACTCTTCATCAAATATTTGCATCCTCATCACCAGGGAGCAGAATCATATGGCAAAACAATTGAAAGGTGATAGAGACAGGTCATTATTTTTTATCGAGTATTCAAGCTATCGATACTTTTTAGTTCTAAACTTTATTATTAATTAACTTAACAAATGCTTTATTTTTTTATTCTTTATACATTTATAATCTTTAATGACACACAAATAAAACATTGCCTTATCTAATAAAAAAATCTGATAACTACCGCAACTCGGGAAGTTTACCCTATAGACACTATTATGATATTTGATCTCTTTTGATTACGGTACAGTCAGCATCAGAAGTAGATGAGCAATTCAGGTGTCCAAATAATTAAACACATTCAAGATACCAAAAACATCTATGCAACAAAACTGTTCAAATTGTTATGAGCATCATAAACTCCAAATATATCTGAGCAGTCACAATGTCAAATATTTATTTACAAACTAAAGGTCTATGGTAAGTAAACAAGCTAAACATTCAAAGGTAACTAAGCAACACGTTATTCAGAAAGTCAGGATAGCAACGTAAAATGAATTGTATTTGATTGTACTTAGAGTCATAAATTAAAAGTTCAAAAATAGATACAATGTGTACTATTGTGTCAATACAGCATTTTTTCTTTTTCTTCATATAGCTATATCCCTTTCATTTCATGCGTGACGTCAGTGACGTGTCTTTTGTTTATAATATAATCTGATAGTCAAGTTATAGAAAAACATTGTAAGGAAATTAAAACGAGTATTTATTCCACGCGAAAGCCATTAAATTCGAAACAATCAGTTTGAATGAAACTGACATTTTTATTTGCTACGTTTTCTAGTATATCTTCAGGAATTGAATTCGTAATAAACACCTACAAAATACCTCGGTTCATTTTAACCATGTTTCGGATTGATAACCGTGCTCAAAAAAGTACAAAATCTGTTAAACGTCAGTTTAATTACTCGGTTAAAAGATATCTGACGATGTAAAATCAGCCCGACTAAGCACGCACTGAGTTGCTATATGATTTTACGCAAGCGGTTTTCAAATGCTTCTTTTTCTATCGTGTCGGCACGAGCTATACAAGAATAGCTCATGCCGTGGTGAAAAGATTAGCCAGTCAGCAAGGATGGTAGCGAGGCTGACTGCTCAGGGTGCGCCGGACGTACCGAAGTATCGTCACTCGAGGAGGCTCTCTTCACGCACCCCTTTTTTTTCAAATGCTAAAAGCGCGATATAGCTTATCTATGAACATGCACGGTAGCCTGATTTTAGTAGTCAGTTATCATCGAATTGCATCGAATATACCTTCAGCCAAAATCTAGCACGATACGTTTTAAAACAGTCATTTTAAAAAGAACCGCTAGTGCTTGCGCTGGTATAGAAAGCCATACGCGTTACATTTTTTAGTGGCTCACCGCCTGCCTTTAATTGCAATGCCTGCATTTTAATCTTAATAATGTCACAGGACACTGTACACCTTACAGCGATAATAACACACTGGGATGGCGAACAGAAGCATATACGTGCGTTCGGTTATATTGAAGCGCGAAATGTAACGCGCTTGAATGCGCACATGCAAAAACTTAAAAATAAAGTAAAAACCGACTAAAAAAAACATAAAATTAACAGTTTCAGAAGTCGGTGGCTACAATTTTTTTCAGTGTACAATTGCACCGTCTCTTCTGAAACTGTTAATTTTATCTTATGGTAATTATTTTACTCCTTATAGTTTTTTTTTGAAGCCGGTTTTTACTTTTTTATAAGTTTTTTTTCATTAAATACGTTTTAGTGCCATAAATTAAACCCTCTCTTCCATACACTCTCTCTTCATAACCCTTATTTTTGACTTTGCCGTAGTCGGGTATAATAAGCCCTTTCATGCTATACTTACACGACATATTTCAAACATTCCGGAAAGTGAACGGAGGGGGGGGGGGGGTTTGACGCACCCCCTAGTAGTCAGTTACCAACAACACATATTTTAAACAAAGCAATATTAGTTATTTGAGAATTTTGCTTTGATCCGATGAGGAGTTCCGTTCCATATCTCTGAAGTTCATGGTCTAATCATAACAACATTATAAGTGACTAAACGGAAAGTACCCTCTCAAACAAAAAAATATTTTTTCAAATCGGTTCATAAATGACGAAGTTCTGCGGTAACAACAATAAAAAAAAATACAAGCTAATTGAGAACCTTCTCCTTTTTGATGTCGGTTAAAAACGACCATAAAACACCAAGGTCTGTAACCACCCTAAAACGGCTAGGTTTGTAACAGGCCTTAGTATCACTGAGCAATGTATTGAGAAATGGTTATTGTTTACATATTTTTGAACACTTTGGTTGCTTAGTTACATTTGACTACCTCAGTTGACAAGATGATTTGTTTGCATAGAAATATTTGAATTGCGAGTGTTCAGATGATTTTGATACATTGGATGCTAACAATAATTTGAACGCTATTGTTGTGCAGATGTTATTGAGTTTTTGAGAGTGTAGAATTATCTGAGTACCTGAATTGCTTCTATATATCTGATGGTGACTGTACTAGTACGATCATCAAAATGAAAAAAATATTACGTCATATCTATTGTAATTTGACATTCCGTGTTGATCTATTATTTTGTGTTTCTAAAAAAATGGCTAATATGTCTGTCCGCCCGTCTGTATTCTCAACTGTTAAAAAGTATCGATAGCTTGAATACTCGATAAAAATTATAACCCGTCTCTAACACCTTTCAATTGTTTTGCCATAAGATTCCGCTCCCTGCTCATCACTTACTCACTCACTCCATCATCATCAAGATAAACATAGTACTTACAAAAAATAAATTGAGGAATTAGATTAGGTGGTTCAAAGTTGAAATACGAGTACCTCCCTCATTTTTCATTTTGAGGAACTCAAACGAGGTTACTCACAAGTGAGATATCTTCATTATATTTATCACGTGTATAGCGAGATAGTTCAGGCACGTCATGTCACGTCATATGTCAACCCTCCCGTGCCGCTCCCATACCCCAGGCACTGACTCAGTTATGCGCTAGACCTATACGTGACAACGGCCGTCTGCATGTGCAGCCCACATGCAGTTGTGATTACAAATATGAAATGAAATATGATTCACCAAATGTGGCGTAATTAGCCCTCCTGGTCACCGCAATCACTCAGTAATTACAGACTTACCTAAAATAAATATAGTCGACGGTGACCCAGTAGTCCTGGAACGTGGTGGCCACGCATTCTCCGTCGCTAGTGTACGTGGGGTACACCGAGCCCAACTTGAGCGAGTGCCCGATGACGCCGCTGTTGAACATCGTGCTGAACTGATCGGTGGAAGCAGCCGTCTGCCCGCAAGAGTCTGTCCCCTCCAAGCAATACTCTGAGTTATATATCTGAGGAATATAAAATACACACATCAAAAGTGTCTAGGGATCAACATATATTTTTGCAATAACTTTTCTCCTGATTGATATTAATTAAAATTTTCTTTAAGGATTCATCAAATAAAGTGTTTTCGTTTGTCACAGTAACGATAAACCAAGTCACCTTTGCATTAATAAAGAAATTTGCCATTTTCCTAATAAAGGGATTTTTGACATTTGAACCACTAACACAAAAGTTCGAAAAAAAGACTGAAATAACAGTTTTCTTTAAAATTTTATTGGGTAACTTAAACAATTAATAATCCGTGTTTCTACCGCGAACACTAACAACACAAGAACATCGGTTTGGCATACTCAAAATGAGTTCATCCAAATCACGCTGTGGAATGGCCGCCCATGTTCGTTGCAACAACAAAAAAAGGTCTTCTTGCGACTGGATACCCTCCATATTCGGCAGAGCTCTTCTCTGTAGCATATCCCATGCATGCTCAATCGGGTTCAAGTCTGGCGACTGAGCAGGCCAGGGCAGGACATTGATGTTAGCTGCGGCGAGAGTCTGTCTTACAACTCTTGCGGTGTGCGGTCGTGCATTATCATGCATTAACTGAAATAAGGGACCGATTTGCGCTTGTAGAGGAACGATGACGTCTGATACAATCGTCTCAGCATAAATTTGAGCGTTGAGGTTGCCTCTGATCCAAATCAACTCAGTTCTTCCGCCGATCCAAATACCCGCCCATACCATGATGGTTCCACCACTATAAGGATGGACTTCCTGGCAGGATTTTAATCGCTGTTGGCGTCCAGGGGTTCTCCAGTGTCGTATACGTCTTGTATCCGGTCTCATACCAAAACGAGACTCATCAGAAAAGCACACGAAACGCCATTGTTCTTCTGCCCAATTTCTGTGTCCAAGAGCCCATTGATATCGAATCCTACGATTGTGCATTGCTATAGGTGGTACCCGTAGCGGTCTTCGGGAATGAAGGTTCACTTCATGCAAGCGGTTTCTGACTGTTTGGTCGCTAATTAAGTTCCCTGAAGAGTGATGAAGCCTCACGGCTAACATCATGGCGGTTATTGTTGGAGCTCTTCGAGTTAAGATTTGAATGTATCGGTCTTGTCTCCGTGTGGTGCAGCGATACCGTCCTCCATGGCGCTCAGCCACGGTACCAGTGCTTCGGTAACGTGTCCAAAGTCGACTGATAACACTCTGACTTGTATTCAGAGCTAAAGCCACAGTACGTTGCCGGGAACCAGCTTCTATCATTCCCACGGCTCTGAGCATTTCTTCCCTGCTTAAATGACGTCGCCGCTCCATAATAACGTTGGTTTTAATCAGTAGTAGGGAAACAGTAGCACTAATAATGTCTTCAATGCGTTGTATGTTTTTATAGGGAAAATATTGACAGCAGATTTTCATCTTTTACTCGAATTTGATTCACAGTTCCTGATTCAAATTATGAAATGCACCAAAAAGGATCCATATAAATTTATAAAATCATAAATTTATTACAAAGCCACATCTCAATCTCAAGAAATCCGCATAAAAATGCTTGATCCCTAGACACTTTTGATGTGTGTAATTGTAGCGTTAAATATTATGTACAGTCAGCATCAACGTACTGATTGTTCAAAATGATCCGAACAATTAAGAAAATTAAACTATATCTTAATCTATATATATAAAAGAAAGTCGTGTTAGTTACTTCACTTATAACTCAAGAACGGCTGAACCGATTTAGCTGAAAATTGGCAGGGAGGTAGTTTAGAGCCAGGAGAAGGACATAGGATACTTTTTATCCCGTTCGACATCATGTAGGTAGGTAGTAGGTAGGTAGTAGGTAGGTAGTAGGTAGGTAGTAGGTAGGTAGTAGGTAGGTAGTAGGTAGGTAGTAGGTAGGTAGTAGGTAGGTAGTAGGTAGGTAGTAGGTAGGTAGTAGGTAGGTAGTAGGTAGGTAGTAGGTAGGTAGTAGGTAGGTAGTAGGTAGGTAGTAGGTAGGTAGTAGGTAGGTAGTAGGTAGGTAGTAGGTAGGTAGTAGGTAGGTAGTAGGTAGGTAGTAGGTAGGTAGTAGGTAGGTAGTAGGTAGGTAGTAGGTAGGTAGTAGGTAGGTAGTAGGTAGGTAGTAGGTAGGTAGTAGGTAGGTAGTAGGTAGGTAGTAGGTAGGTAGTAGGTAGGTAGTAGGTAGGTAGTAGGTAGGTAGTAGGTAGGTAGTAGGTAGGTAGTAGGTAGGTAGTAGGTAGGTAGTAGGTAGGTAGTAGGTAGGTAGTAGGTAGGTAGTAGGTAGGTAGTAGGTAGGTAGTAGGTAGGTAGTAGGTAGGTAGTAGGTAGGTAGTAGGTAGGTAGTAGGTAGGTAGTAGGTAGGTAGTAGGTAGGTAGTAGGTAGGTAGTAGGTAGGTAGTAGGTAGGTAGTAGGTAGGTAGTAGGTAGGTAGTAAGTAGGAAAAAGTGCATTGCAACGCATGCGGGTACAGCTAGTACTGTATAAAAAGGACGCGTTTTGACTATTCTTTTAAAATGTTATTAAGTTTTTGTCAAGATTCCGCAAAAGATTTGCAAAGCGTGGTAGCAGCAGGTACAGCTTACCTAGTCGTTTATGAAATGCATTAATGACGTATTCAAAAGTCATGGACAGTGTCTCCAAGAACGTTTTCCTGTAGTTACGACGCGACGATTAAGGCAGCTGCCATTGCAGCCCTAACTCAAACGACAATGCCCAAAAAACCCAGACCAACTGATAACAATCGATAAAAACGAAACGTACGCGTATGTCAAAGTAAGTAAATATTAGAGTGCGCGCAAGACAAGTATGCGCGCGGCCAAAATCGGAACTAATCATGGTCAGCCAAAGTTGCGGTTTTATTAACTTTATCACTACCTACCTGATTTTAAAATTGTTTGCGGTGAAAATATGTTTGGCAAAAAATAATTCTGGAATAGAATTAATGGTCCGCCATGTTTTAATGTGTTTAATGATTACTAAACTTTAACGTAAATAACTTAGCTTATTAAAAAAATATTAACCGCAAAAGAGAGGTGCCCCATTTTAATGCTCACCACAATTATACTTTTCCTTAAAAAGCGGTACTTGTGATTTTTTGCGATCATGGCAACACTTGGCACGCCCTCCGTCGCGCGCAGACTTATCTTGCGCGCACTCTACTGGCCAAATCGATGTGTCTTTAGTGATATTTACCTTAATGTTAGTGAAGTCAGTTTTGCGTCCTTTCTGCCTGTTCAGATAAACTGTCAGGTGCTGGCAATTGTCCGTCACGCCTATCCGCTTCCAATCTGAACTATCCCGGAATGGTATTGCACTGTTGATAAAATATAACACATCATCAATTGTCTGTATGCGGGACATATTATACTAAAGTTGTATTTTAATCAGATGAAGTAAAGTAACTGGTCCTGCTATTGTTGCTTGACAGTAGTGCATTGTTGTTTGACCGTTGATCTGTCACTTTACTTCGTCTGATTAAAAATACAACTGTAGTGCGCGTGCAGCGTTTGTGTAGCGATCGTCTGTCACGGAAGTCACTAAACAAATGCTGGTACAATACCACCCTTATCTGATTGGTAATAGAACTCCTTTTGAATGAGTTCGTCCGAGGAAGTACTACCACCATACCTCAACATTCAGCCGAATGACGTCCACTGCTGGACATAGGCACAGTAGACGTATAAGCTAAAGCAGTACTTCAACTACCTACAATCGTCCGATTTGACACACTCACACAGACACGCACTGCAACAAGACAAATAAGGTATTTTCGGGATACAGTTCAAAAACAAAAAACTACTCAGTATACAGAGCGTGTCTGTGTGTTTCAATTCATGAGATTATAGGAAGTTGAGGTACTTACTGCTTTAGCTTATATGTCTACTGTGACATAGGCCTCCCCCAAACAATGTTGGGGGGGTTTGCCATAATCGCCACGCTTGGCAAGCGGGTTGGCGATCGCAGTATGGTTGTTAAATTACTCAGAGAACACTGCTGCCCATCCTCTAGTGAATCCCTTAGTCGCCTTTTACGACACCCACGGGAAGAGATGGGGTAGTGCTATTCTTTACGTCCGGCACCACACGGAATACCATCCATCCTGCCGCCAAACAGCATTGCTGTGTTCTGGATTGAAGGGAGCCGGTGAAATTACGAGCACATGAGACTTAACAACTTTGTTTCTATGGTTGGCAACGCATCAGCAATCCTTTTGGTGTTCCAAGAGGCGGTAACCAATTTCTATCAGGTGGACCGTTGGCTTGCTTGCCAAACTATCACATAGAACTGTCTGCCACCGGCAAGTCAACCCATGGCCACGGCCGATGTAACTCGGTTGAAAAGTCGGCAATAAAGGTACCTTCTTTTCAATATTAATAAAAATCTGTTCCCGATATTGAGATTTTAGAATATCACATAAAAATATAAATGTTGCATTTCTTTGCTTTGCCTTTATTATGTATTACATTTGTTTGTTATACTCACCTAACATGTCCTCTATCTAAAAGTTGTATAACAGCACTATCGGGGGTGGAATTCAAGTCTCCTGTTAGTATTATTGGAAGATGACCCGATCTGAAACAATGGAAGGTATAGCGCTAGTAATAATCGGTTGGTGCCCCACCCCATTTTAGATTAAAGTTCTCAAAGGGGCCTCTGCGCGTTGGACCTGTGTACCCGTGTATGCCTTCCAAAGGACCGGACATCTTCCGCACGGAAGATGAGCCGTGACAAGAGCGAGATACCAATAATATTACTACACGAAATCAAATAAATAATTGAAAAAAAAACAGCCGATCTAACCTTAGGATATAAGCATTGCGCAGTACCTAACTGGATTGCGAAGGTGTGATGGCAGTCGCTTCTGGTAAAATACTGATATTCAGCCGTGTCTGGTTAGACTGGAAGCTGGGGCCCAATTCTCCTAAAATAAATCTTGATAAATCACAATCGAACCAAGGCCGAACCGTTCATTCAGACAGTTCTCAATTTCAAAAGCTATCAAATTGTTTGACACAAAAAACAAAATCAATCATTTTGAAAGTTTTCGAAAACAAAAACTGACTGACGGTTGTGGTTCGATTGCGTTTGGCAACAATTTATTTTAGTAGAATTGGGCCCCTGATCTGAACATAGTTGGGGAAAGGCTAGACAGATAGATAGTAGCTCCATCTGTGTCTGTCGTTAAAAGCGGTTTCAACGATAGTTTAATATAAAAACAAGCAAAATGATGAGCTGAAGAAGCTATGTTAGTCGCTCCGTGCTCAATATTGATAATCTGAATTTCAAAACTGACAAATTCATCTCAACATAAGAAAAGGCTCACTCCAATTATCGACCCATCCCATCAACCTTTAAACCAGATATTAACACTGTTCGGAATAGATCGTAATGTGGATATATCTGACTATATGAGATTCGTCTGCCGCCCTCTTTGAGAATCAATTATTTTCTAGCGCCCCCTAATTGTTTTAACTTTAGCGCGTCTTAATAATCACAATATGTCTTAATAAACCCTTTACCGCCCCCCTATTGGCCTCTAGCGCCCACAAGGGGGCGTTTTCGCCCACTTTGAGAAAGACTGGACTATATTCGTATTTTAACGAAATCTACTGGCACATTAATTTGATTATTTGTCCGGCCAAGCAGTGCATCACCGGTCACTATGTAGCTAATACAGTCGTGAGCGGTCGTTCGCTATCGTTCTATCGGCTAAGCGGTATACAGGGTCTTTTAGTTTTTTGGTTGTTGCGCCCGAGCTGCTTGTAAATTAGTTTTTTACGCGAAGTTTTCGATTGCGCAGAACTCGCTGTGACGTCAGTCGTCCAAGTCCAGTTGTCCAAGAACCATGGTTCCGCGAACTGTTCGGTGACATGTGGTGGTAAAAACTCAGGCGATCGCCACGCAGTAAGCATGGCGCTGGGCCCACAACTGGACAAGGAGAAGTTCTTAAGTAACCCTTCATTACCCATTTTTAGTTTTAGTTAGGTTTCCGCATCTCCACGTCAAAGCGCGAATGTTGCGTGCGGATATGAATAAATTCTATTCGATCCAACCTAACTCCTCCAGAAAGGCCAGCAAACTTGAAATGTTACTCATCTCTCGAAGAGTAGGTACTCGGGCTACCGATGTACTTAGCCTATATAGCGACCTCAGAGCAGTACAGTAAGCACGTAGGCCGCTGTTTCCTCCTCTATCATGCAGGCTCTGCATAGAGGTCTGTCTATTCATTAGCTTTTTTTTTATTTTAGACTAGCTGTACCCGGCATGCGTTGCAATGCACTTTTTTCTACTTACTACCTACTACTTACCTACTGCCCGCTCACGCGTGATGCCGTGACCAAGGGAAATAGGGATGCATTTATATACATATAGATATACAACGTGTTTTTTTTGATATCTCATAACTCTAGGGTTATATTATTTAAGTAAAAAGAACACAAAATCTCCTAGAATAGGTGGTCCAAAAATGCATAGTTTCGAAGATATAATCAATCATAATTCAATTATAGGTATCCAAGTTTCATTGATAAATAAGAGTAATTCATTTTTTTTCAAACCAATCATTAATATTTAAAGCTAAGAAAATGCGACGTTGTCATATTTCACGTAAGGGTGTTTTACATTAATAATCGTGACTTTGTCGAATTATTTTGTATGAAAAATGAAAACAAAAAAAAGATGATTGAAGAATAATTCATATGCCAGTTGGTTCTTTGATATGGTCTCAATCATACCCTAGAGATATGGGATATCAAAAAAACACCTTGTATATAGATTTGCTGATATTTATTTAATGCAAAAATCATTCGATAATAATATCACACCTAACATTTAAAATGAATACCCTATTTTCCGGTTACACATTCGGATAGTAACGCGACCGTATTATTTACGTGTCACGTTGTGATATCATAGATAATAAAGGGCCAACAGTAACGAGCAGAAGCTTTACCGATTAAAGGGAAACGAGTAGCTCCGTACACCAACCCGCAAACCCAGAGTAGTGAATACGTGCAGTCTCCTTTTCGGGACAAACCTGCGTCCCGACGTACTGTTATGAACTGCATACCAGGGCCTCATTTAGAGTCTGTAGACTCCTAGGTTACCTTGTGGTGCGGGCCCTAATTAGGAGCAGGTGGTTAAATTAACCAAAATTTGTTCACAGAGCAATTTTCGAATTCAAACGCTACCGTATCCATTCCAAGTAGCTTTTCATTTACAATAATTATTTTTGTCTTGTGACCCTCCTTGTGTTGCCTATACTTACGGTTCTGGCATACATGATACTTACTCTCTTCCATTATCATAGTAAGCGAAGCGGTCGATCTCAGCCAGGAACACTTGCATCTGCGCGAGTCTAACATCAGTCCTCTTAGGGTTGTACAACAGATGCGTAGTAGCGACCACCACGGGCGAGCCTGGCACCGCGTGAGGTAGTAACTTCACCATAATACCGATATTGTCGCGGTTCAGAATCGGCAGCTCTGGCTGGTAGAATTCCACCTGCGGAAGATGGAAATGGTGTGTTTTGAGTTTAGTTATTCGCTATTGCAGCGAACACGTATTATTAAAGACTGTTTGGATTGTTTTTATTCATTAATACATTTCATACTTCTATGCACAATGGTGGTATACAGGGTGTAAAAAGACCCATCACATAGCCGAAATCTACGCACTCTGTACATCAAACTAAATTACATTGTCCAAAAATAATTGTTGGGAAACGACTTTTATTTTTTGGCATGAAAAAAAACGCTTTTTTTTGTAGCGCGCAAATTATGGTTGTGTGGCGATGCCGCGCGTTTGCATGCGTGCAGCGGCCACACAGCCGAGCCAAGGCGGTCGTGTGCGTTTGATATACATTGCGTTTTTGTAACTTCAAATGCGTAATTTGTTAGGAAAAATTGAAATGTTTGATAATGTTTTTATGGAAGAAAGTTTAGTATTATGACTCGGTATTTTATATTGGAAAAAACTAAAAAAAAAAATGTGTACTTTGTCCTTCAATATTTCCAAAACCAATGATTTCCCAGGTATGGTCTCGAAGAAAAAAATGATCCGCATGATGAGTAGAATACGTGGTTTTCCTTATCGTTAAGGGTCTTTTTACACCCGATATATGAAGCGGACTGAATGCCATTGGGTATTCTCTACATGTAAATCTCTGAGTTAAATAGAAACTCATCGCAAGCGTCTAAACACACTTAGCGTATCTTGCATCTAGTATCTTCCGCAGTAATGCGCGCGCATGAAAGTGCTAGGTCCTATTACGCTCCGCGTAACGACGCAAAATACGCATGGTTAGGCCGCGCAGGAGCGTGCAGATTTGTAGCGCGATTAATACGCGTAACGCCGCGAAACATGAGCCGCGCTAGATACGCTCAATGTGTCTGTAGCCTAAGAGGAACAAAACATAACCCTGCCTTTGCTGTCGCGCAGTCGGGTAAAAAAGTCAGCAATTCATATCAGTACATTGGGGACCGACTGAGTGATCTATGTACCTATAGCAAGCATTGAAACACTAAATATGTTTTATGACAGTAATACAAACTTTAAACGTTCGCTTTCGCTGTATTCCTATGAACCAAAATATAATATTTTTTATTGTAAGAATTTTTAGTCGTAAAACTGCAACATTGCTGGTTTTTATACATTCGAAACAGCCATAAACATAATATGAGAGATAATACAGTTGCCAGTATTTCAAACGCACGAGCTGATTTATGAGTTAGAGTGCAGCTGCTGGAATCGCGCCGCAATGCCAACTTCAGGGCATTCGTGGTGCGAGTACCAACTTGTCTTCTGCACCTCGTCATGGAAGAGGACTTTTGGCCGCAGAGAGTGGTGTTCCGTCGCTTCCGCGGACAAGTGCCACACGATCGCACAGCGGATAACATAGTGCGCAAGTGAAGTGTTTTTACTAACATAGGCTTAAGTTTTATTACTAACATAAGCTGTATTATTTAACGTATATATGTTAGTTTGTAAGGTATGTATCTATGGGCCAAAGTTGCCTGAAAATAAATGAATTTATTATTATTATTATAATACAAAATCTTAAAATCTGCTATGCATTACAAGTATTTGGAATAAGTACCTAGTGCTATTTTAGGAAATCGTGTCCTACGAATACCTATGACAGCCGTTACGGGTAGTCAGAAGCCCGAAAGTCTGACTACCGATCTAAGCTTAGAATATTGGCATTGCCCAGTAACTGGGTGGCGGAGGTCTGATGGCAGTCGCTCCGTGTAAAATACTGGTCTTCAGTCGCATCTGGTTAGACTGGAGCTCACCCCAACATAACTGGGAAAAAGCTAGGCGTTCTACCTTGACTTGCTGACTATCAGCATAGTCTACCTATATCTTACTCCTTACAGTCGGTCAACGTAGAACATTGTCGCAGAGCAATCGTGCGGGGGTTGCGGGGTGAAGGAGCGGAGGTTATGTCCCGAGTAGCCATACTGCATACTTGGGACATAACCTCCGCCCCTACATCATTTTGACATTTCATAGGACCTGTCAAATGTATGGACGTTGACCCACTGTATGTAGTAAGTAGTACGCTGTGCTATCAGTATGGACATTATCTGTTATTAAGCGATTCCATCTCCAGTCTCGTGTAGTGCCGGACTTTAAAAATAGCTCTACTCCATCTCTTCCCGTGGATGTCGTAAAAGGCGACTAAGGGATTCTCTAGACGATGGGCAGCAGCGTTCTCTGAGTACTTTAACAACCATACTGCGATCGCCAACCCGCCTGCCAAGCGTGGCGATTACGGCAAACCCCCCCTTTTGGGGGAAGCCTGAATGATGACGATAAAGCGATTCCAAAATTCTACGATTGATTATCTTTAAGAAATTTTTTTTGGATTGTATGAACATAGTTATTTTTCCAAAATATCACTGCATCAATACATGTGCTACTCTACGAATGGACGTTACTATTTTTTATGCCAGTAAACACTTTTACTTGCCGAAAATTCGCAATGCATGCGTTAAGTTGAAATTGAACTGTAAGTCGCAAGTTCGTGTAATTTAAAAAGCAAAGACTAGTAATTAATAAAAGTCAAACTTTAGAAAATCGCATCGCAACGGTACGAGGTTTCCGACTTGAGTCAGCACAGCTTATTAGCTTATCAAAGTGTAAATATCTACAATGTAGCATTATTTGCAGTATTATGACTAACATGCAAACAATTCGCTTTGAATTGATTTATAACAAAGGCATATAAGCACTTCCTCATGATATCGATACCATGCATAGTGTAACTGTATTATAATACACTAGCTTTTGCCCGCAGCTCCGCTTGCGTGAAATTATGAACCCTCGTTAAGCCCCTTGTTAAGTGCAGTAAAAAATAAAAAAAATCTTTCATCCCCTATTTCACCACTTACGAGTAGAATTTCCAAAAACCCTGTAACACGTGTATATTTATTTCTCACCAAGAACCTACATTTTTAATTTCGTGCTTCTTACTTCAAAATTAACAGATTTCTCATACAAACTTTCAACACTTATTTCACCCCCTTAGGGGTTGAATTTCGAAAAATCCATTTTTAGTGGATACCTACATTACAAAAGGAACCTACTGACAAAATTTCAAGTTTCTAACCCCAGCGGTTTAGGCTGTGCGTTGATAGATCAGTCAGTCAGTCAGTCAGCTTCTCCTTTTATGTATAATATATAGATTTTATAGCTACTATGCATTTCTCAAGCCTTTCCGTTTAAAAGATAAGCAGAGATAATCGCGATTCTCATGACATGCTTCAAACTCTAGGTAGTGTAACTTTCGTGAGACACATTCATATTTATGATTAGTTATGGTTTACTCACGTGCATTTTTCGGGATTGCCCGTGATCAGCTCATGATTAAGGGCCCCGTTTAGGTACGAAACTAGTCGGGCAATCCCGAAAAATGCACGTGAGTAAACCGTAACTAATCATAAATATCTGGGTAGTGTGTATAGCAGCAGAGCTTCTAGTGAAAGAGCTCGTCCAGAGTAGTACTACCACCATAGACCTAATTCTGCCGCCAAGCATGAGGGTAAGCGTAAGCTGAGACGCAGGTGACGCAGGTGCACGCAGCGCAGGGCAGAGCAGATTTTGTAATGCATGAACGTACTAAGAGGTGCGTACGCTGCGGCGAAGGCGCGTGAGACGCAGACATGCGTCTGTCCTGCCCTGCGCTTCGTTGTAGTGCCGGCACAGATTTCTGCGCGACGCGTGCATGTCGACATGTGTTTTTTACCGTTAATTCGAATATTATTGCAATGACGGAACATTTAATTGAATTAGTGCGTTGTGAACCTTGTTCGTATGATACTATTCATCCAGACTATTATAAAACGTTCGTCAACTCGAACGCGTCTATTCTTTGTACTAGTTAAAACTCGAATGTGTCTTCGAGCTGCGTCGCATTATGCGGTCGTGGCCTATGTCTGCCTCGCCTGCCCTGCCCTGCAAAATCTGTACTGTGCTGTGCTGCGTCACCTGCATCCTAGCATACGCTTAGCCTCATTGTTCCGGTTTGTCTTTCCACTCCAACCACTTTCCATCAGATGGGCCAACGGCTTGTTTGCCAATTACTTATTGTATAGAAAAACGTACGCCATATTTGGCATAATACATCGCAGAGCCATTTCTTTTAGTTCTTGTTACTGGTCTATATATTTCGCAAGCAAATTAAGACCACGTTAAGGCTACCGTCCAATAGGCTCGCCGAGTCGAGTCGAATAGAGTCGCAAAGATTCGCTTCCTATACATTTACTATGACACCGTCGATCAGCGACGAGCCGAGACGCACCGAGTCGCATCACTCGCGTACATCACTTGTCACGCGAATTTCTGTTTTAACGACTTGCGATTACTGATCATTTCGCCTCGATTCGTCTTCACACAGAATAATTCGACTCGACTCAATTCGATGCGT
Source organism: Amphipyra tragopoginis (assembly GCA_905220435.1). NCBI lineage: Eukaryota > Metazoa > Arthropoda > Insecta > Lepidoptera > Noctuidae > Amphipyra > Amphipyra tragopoginis. The sequence goes on from HG991991.1 coordinate 34,944,173, forward strand.
TTCGGCTGTAGTCGACGCCAGGCTTTAAGCCGTCTGTCCCTGGTGTTACATGAATACCTTTGACAGTTGTTAGAAGCCCGAAAGTCTGACCACCGTAACCTTAAGCTGCATCCACGCTAGACGAGCCGAGCACGAGCGTCAATTATTATTGTGGATGTAAAACGAGGTTACAACAAACAAATTCTTGTGCGCGGCGCAAATTTCTTCTTGTTCGTCAAAAACCCGATAGTTAGCGGAGCGCAGTCAAACGCTCGAGACTTCTAAGCCCGTCTACGCTACGCAAATTCATGCTCCGCTCGTGCTCTGCTCGCCTAGCGCAGACGCAGCTTTAGGATACAGCATTGCCCAGTACCTAACTGAGCTGCGGAGGTCTGATGGCAGTCGCTCCATGTAAAATACTGATATTCACAAGACTGGAACCTGACCCCAAAGTAGATGGGAAAAGGCAGGCAAGCAGATAGATAAATATTCCGCAAGCGGATGTTGGATTTAAGCAAGGCTTGTGTTCTGCTCAACACTGGCCGTACCTAAAGAGTAGAACAGGGGGAAAATACGTTCCGAAGTAGCCATAGAACTATTTGTATGGTAGTTTACGCACTACATCCGGCATCCGTCATCCGATTTCTATCCGTCATCCGTGAGTTTCTAATTCGGAAGAACAATTGACGGACCGAAGTAGCCGTAGTACTATTTGTATGGTAGTTTACGCACTACATCCGGCATCCTTCATCCGATTTCTATCCGTCATCCGTGAGTTTCTAATTCGGAAGAACAATTGCCCCTGAATTGTTTGAATTTGGATCAGAGATCGTATAAGTGCGTAAGCGATATCCGAATTCGGTCCGAGATTTTTACTCTAGATCGGTATTTTCACGGATTCAGATCGGATGCAGTGCCTAAAGCAATATCCGAATTCGGTCCGAGTTTTTTATATCCGTATTTTCACGGATTCGGATCGGATGCAATGCGTAATCGCTCTAAGTCCGTCTACGAAGTTAGTCGCCCAAACGTAGCCCGAAATGTAGGAGTGAACAAAACAAGCGTCAAGTTCAACTTTTCGGACGGGCAAAAACACATCGGTAATAGGAACAACTGTCAAATCGTGTTGTCATTCATTCTTAGTTCGGGCCCCGAAATAATCGTATGTCCGTAGGTGATAGGGAGTAGGAAACGCTCGTAACTAAGGCCGAAACCACAGACTTCGTGCTTAGGGAGTAGACCCCCAGGATCAGTCTACCATGAGTGCCATTTGAACCCAGAAATACTAGATCTCTATACATGACAGGCAGCCTTCCAATCAACATGAAACGACGCGTATATCAGATAACAACAAAATGTCACAATAGCACAGCATTGATACGTAGACAAAGATTACATTCACATTTAAATCCTGGTGTACTATTAGGTACAGATATATATAAACAGTGAATGTACTGCTTTGATAACATCAACACGCGCACTTCGCTACAATGGCATTATAAATCTACTTATTATAGCCTAAACATTTATAAGCGCGGCTGTACAAGTAAAGGTCACAGATGATTTGAAAGGGTAATGTTAGGCTTCAGTTCTGATGTTTGTACCGGGTATTTTTGGTAAACTGTTGAGGAAAATGAACATACAATTGAGCAGGCAGACAATGTTTCCGTATGATCTATGACCTGGCACAAGACTTTTGGAATAATAGAGCGCACAACACGGCTACAGTAATGAGATATTTGCTTTTAACTTTTTCACTCATTTTATGCCACTTAAAATAGAAAAATAAAATAACTTAAAAAAAAATGTAAAAACCGACTTCACATAAAACTGAACAGTAAAATAATTACCATATTATAAAACTAACAGTTTCAGAATTCGGTGCAAGAGGTGCAATACTGCTTAATTATTACTAAATAAATAATAATACTAAAGCGGTATGGCTTTTTTTTCTTTGGGATTTTATGTTCCGCTGGTTACCTACTCACTTTACATCCAAAAACCATGAACTTTACCTACTCATAATTTTGCAAAATACGACATTTATTACGGAAAAAAAACTGAAGAAATAAATTTGCTGTTCAATACAAGATAATCAATGTTGCTTAGCAAAATGTTTGAGGAAGCGGATATTTTTCTTTGTTCAATTTGTCAATTTGTCCCATAGTAAAAGTTGTACAGCTGAGTTTATGGTTTTCGGATGTAAAGTTCCAAAACCAGGAGCCCAATTCTACTAACAGAAACTTTCATCAATTGCAACTTAATCGTTCATTCAGACAGTTTTCAAAACTATATAGCGGATTGCTGTGGGCACGGTTAGTGGAAGAAGCCATATTTGACTTCTTCCGATCCTAAGACTATGTCGCAGGGCTAACTTTTAACTCTAAAATTACACTTTAACTTACAGTTAAACTCATACCCTATAATTGGCATGTTGACAGCATCAATAAATTGCAAATCTAATTAGTCCGTCAGTTAGAGTTTTGAAAAATAATGGACACGTATTTTTTCTTTTGTTAAATCTATGAATATTTGGAAAGATAAAAAGCATCAAAACTTGAGAGTGGGGGCCTGTGACGTCAGAAGCAAGTAAAAATTGTACTAGCTTGTGACGTTTTGCCAATTTTAAAAGTGTCGTATCTTCGTCAATTTTGGTTTACGTAACAAAAGAAAAAATACGGGTCAAATATTTTTGGGTAATGTAACTGACGGACTAATTAGATTTTTTCAGTCAAATACCCTATAGTAAAGTATTAAGCTATTTTTACTCATACACACTCCACACTCTCACACAAACACACACTCGCACACATCACACAAATACGCGCATTTTTGTCTACTAGTTCTGTGCAAGACTCTTTCGTTGATTTATTTTGCCATTTTAATTAACCAACTTGTTACCATTGAGTTAATTTGTTTGTATTTTTACATAGTTTACACTCAATTACAATTATTTAGATTATGCTAAGTGGAAGAGCGGAGTCTCCTAACACAAGCAATTCTTGCTTAAAAGGTGTTCTCCAAATCTTAAAGTTGTGCTTTTTGTAATTTTGATTTTTGATTTGATTTGATTTTTAAACTATCAAATTGTTTGATAACTAAAACAAAACCAAACATTTTGACAGTTTTCGTAAACTGTCGAAATGAACGATTCAGTTGCAATTGATACAATTTTCTGTTAGTAGAATTGGCCCCAGTCATGCTGTGTATTCAATAATAAATGCGGTGTCCTGTAATTTCACCAGAAATCCTGTAATTTTAGATCATTATGTACTGTAATATGAGCATATCACATGCTACTCGTCTGTACCAAGGGGGCCGTTCAAGTATTACGTAAGCACTATGGGGGGGTGGGGGGTCTTTATTTTGCTTATTTTGGATGACATGGGGGGTAGGGGAGTCTAGATGATGATTACGTCATCGGTAGTTATTTACTTTTTTACACGAATGGCAACCCTCACATTGTCTATGCTTGAAAAGTTTGTGATGTTCGTAAGATTATAATATTTTTGTCCCTTACTCTATGTTGAATACTGTATCAGTAAAATCTAATCTATGTCCTAAATCTATTTTCTTATTTTTAAAATTATAATTATAACATTTTAATTATAATATAAAAAAGAATACATTTATAATTGAAAAATGTTTACGTAATCATAGGGGGAGGGGGTAAGAGCTTCGCTTACTTTTGCTGACAAGGGGGATGGGGGGGTAAATAATTGTAATAAATCTGCTTACGTAATAATTGAACGGCCCCAAGCTTGCAGTTTTACTCCGAAAGCGATTCCTGCATTATACAGGGCGTCCCACGACTTTGCCACATGGAGGGGAAGTACCTTAAATACTGTAGATAAAAAATTTTAGTTAATGAAGACTTCATTTTTATTTTAAAAACAATACGAACTGCATTCAAAGAATTTTAAATAATCACCTGCCTGAACCGGGAATCGAACCCGCTAAATGTGAAAACCAAAAAATCTGTAATTTTGCTGTACTAATCGAAAGGCTCGATCAGATACATTTATTTCTTCTCAATAACATAGCATCTAAAATAAAAGGAACACCATGAAATTTAACATTTCATTTAAATTTTTGTTCAGAATAATGAGTAGCATTTTCTCTATGTCGTGCTTAAAACAACTGACTTTATGTACTACTTTCTGCTTTATTACTATTTCGAAGTATTATTTCAAATATTCACCATGAACAGTAAATAAATCAACGGTAAACGAGATTATTATAAGAGTTACAATTTGTGTACAATAGGAAGAGACACATTTTGAGCATTTAATACATTAAATTGTTTGTAAGTTGCAGAGTTAAACGTGTGTTATTATTTCAAATAAATGTTAAATTTCATGGTGTTCCTTTTATTTTAGATGCTATGTTATTTAGAAGAAATAAATGTATCTGATCGAGCCTTTCGATTAGTATAATAAAATTACAGTTTTTTTGTTTTCACATTTAGCGGGTTCGATTCCCGGTTCAGACAGGTGATTATTTAAAATTCTTTGAATGTAGTTCGAATTGTTTTTAAAATAAAAATGAAGTCTTCATTCAGTAATTCTTTCTATCTACAGTATTTAAGGTACTTCCCCTCCATGTGGCAAAGTCGTGGGACGCCCTGTATAGCATCGATCGATAGTCGTTCGTCAGTCATAGATCGCTAGCATCGATGCCATAATATTGGTCTTCTTCTTCTATCGTGTCGGCACGAGCTATGCAAGAATAGCTCATGCCGTGGTGAAAACATTAGCCAGTCAGCAAGGATGGTAGCGGGGCTGACTGCCCAGGGTGCGCCGGACGAACTGAAGTATCGTCACTCGTGGAGGCTCTTTTCGTACATAATATTGGTCAACGGTACCGATAACTGTGACAACGTAACGATCGGTAATTGCAAACTTGCAACAGACTGGTAGTAGAGTTAGTCATGGTCAACCTACATAAATATATTTAAAAAAAAAACACGCAAGCCTAATTACTACACCCAGCGACATTTAGCATATTATCTAATGATGTATTATAATACAACATCCTTTAAGGTATACCATATAGGGTGTAAACGAATTTGTGTAATTCCTTCAAACCACATGATCTATTAATGGTATAGATTAACCCCGCACGAGATTTAGATTGGTTGAAAATAAAAATATACTTTTTTTTTCTCAAATTATTTTTTATGTGATAGAAAATTTCGATGCCATCCGTAAATGAATAAACGCACGGCGACAAATCTAACGGACACGACTAGCACGATATCGCTCCACGCAGTCAGTTAATTCGGGATGCTGAAATTACTCAGATATAGAATACCAAAGTTCATTTTTTTAAAAACTTTTTTTTTTTGTTTCTTAAAAAACCTATGCAGGGTCAATCAGTGTCACCAGTAGATCACGCGGTATGAAGGAATTACACGAACTCGTTTACACGCTGTATATGAAGACATTATTCCAAAAATATATTTAAAACGCAACAGCAAGTACAATTAACGCAAAGCACGTGACGTCCCATAGACTTTACCTACACGTATGGGTAAAAGGTCTGATGTGTATTTAAAAGCAACTTACACTGATATGATCCTTCAGTTCGAACAGCGACTGTTTGAAGTAGATGGCGCACCCATCCTGCCTGTGTCCGGTCTTTTGCTTGAAGATTCCATAGTAGCCAATCTGCTCAAACTTCGAGTAGAAACTTTGTACATGCGACGCTTGAACTTCTTGGAAACATATAATCTGAAACACAATGAAGCGCATTTCAGATTACGCTATAATATTCTGCTATGCAGGGTGGTGATTTGAAATAAAGGACCTTAACCACAGTAGACATATAAGCTAAAGCAGTACTTCAACTACCTACAATTGTCCGATTTGACACACTCACACAGACACGCACTGCAACAAGACAAATAAGGTATTTTCGGGATACAGTTCCATACAAAAACAAAAAACTACTCAGTATACAGAGCGTGTCTGTGTGAGTGTTTCAATTCTTGAGATTATAGTAAGTTGAGGTACTGCTTTAGCTTATATGTCTACTGTGCCTTAACCGTTGCAGCTACAGGAAAACGTTCTTAGGACACTGGCCATATTTTTTTAAAATATTTTGCATTTCTACGTCTTCTTCGTCAGCGAGAAAATGGCGCTCAAAAGGGGTTCGAACATTTTTCTATGGAAGCTAGCATAGGCCCCTGCCGCCATTTTCATTTTTTTTACAAGTTGCGGCGCACGATGAGACTAACATATATGGGTAGAGGACACTCAAATAAACAAAAAATATTCAGAGATATAGTGCGCTAAAGTGTCACGTTGCCGAGATATTTGGACTCAAAGATTTTTTTCAAGATTATCTCGATACAATATCTCGCTAACGTGACACTTTAGGGCACCATATCTCTGAATATTTTTTATTTGTTTGAGTGTCTTCTACCCATGTTTACCAGTTACAAATAGCGCTGCAATAAAAAAAAATTAAGTCAAAATATCTCGGCAACGTGGGCACCATATCCCTGATATTTTTTGAGTGTCCTCTAGTCTATATGTTAGTGTAATCGTGCGCCGCAACTTGGAAAAAAAATCAAAATGGCAGCGGGGGGGCTATGCTACAAAGGTTCTATCCCCTTTGATTATCACTTGAATTAACGGTTAAAAAAAAACATCGTAAAGGAACCCTGCACACCTAAGAGGGCTTCATAAAGTTATTGATGGTGTGTGTAATCCGCCAACCCGCCCAGGCCAGTGTGGTGGAATAAGGCCTAATACCCTTCATATTCTGAGGGCCGTGCCCAGGAGTGGAAACTGGGTAGAAGTGGGATATTGGGATGATTGTTATTTATGGCGCTCGTAGTCAACATCTCACTTTGTCGTGTCGTGACCCATGGAAAACCGGCCTAAGAGCGATTACGCATTGCATCCGATCCGAATCCGTGAAAATACGGATATAAAAAACTCGGACCGAATTCGGATATTGCTTTACGCACTACATCCGATCCGAATCCGTCAAAATACCGATCTAGAATAAAAATCTCGGACCGAATTCGGATATCGCTTACGCACTTGTCCGATCTCTGATCCAAATACAAACAATTCAGGGGCCATCTTTGGCATATCCGTTTGGCGTCTGATTTGAATCCGAGGTAATGCGAAAGCGTTCATACAAACAGTACTACGGCTACTTCGGTCCGTCAATTGTTCTTCCGAATTAGAAAGTCACGGATGACGGATAGAAATCGGATGACGGATGCCGGATGTAGTGCGCAAACTACCATACAAATAGTTCTATGGCTACTTCGGAACGTATTTTCACGGATTCAGATCGGATGCAGTGCGTAACCGCTGTAAAGGTACAATTTCGTGCATCGGGGGCGCGCGCGGCGCGCGATCGATCGCGTGCGGCAAACGCGCGCGTTTTATGCGACAATAGTCAGAGTATGAGAATGTATGGCGCGTCCCGCCGTACGTCTGTCGTTAACTGCACGCGTCTGTCGCAGACTTCGGAAGCGGTGCCATACATTTTCATACTCTGACTATTGACGCAAAAGCCGCGCGCGTCTGCCACACGCGACAGATCGCGCGCGGCTGCGATGGCCGCGATGCACGGAATTGTACCTTAAGGGATTATGTCAAGTGCGAATAAGTAGCAATAAGTAGAATAATTCTAACATTGAACCGTGAACAAAACTTATCAAACTAAGTACAAAAAAATCACATAAGTACATCAGGTGCCAAACTAGTGATCTCGTCGTAGAGGCGCGCGGCCCTGACTTTCCACGTGAGGTCGCGCGGAGAGCAATCGGTGTATAAGTACGGGTGAGACTCTAGCAGGTACTGGGCCAGCACGTTGTATGATAGCACCTTGAACTTGAACGAGGGACCTGTGGAAACAAGTATTAATTGTCAAACCAGTGAAAATAATCAATTAAAATAAAAAAAGAAACGTAAAATTTGAGGCGACTTGGGAATGGGGTATACCACATGTAACAGGAATAACGCAAACACTCGAACACCCCAATTAGAATATTCAGTTATAACCTTAACAACACACTGAAATTTTACATTTTCATATTTTTTATTTACGAAAATCGTATTACGTTTTCATTGTTAACTGCATTTAAAATTCAGTTTTATGGCCTTGACATGAGGCTTAATTTTCTTTACCTCTATTAAAATAAGTTTGATATAAACAAAATATATTATGTGCCTACTGACAATGTCATTAAGTTCATAGTTCTAAATTGTATGTCAGTCTAACTGTATGTCAGACTGACATACAATTTAAAGCTATGAAGTTTTTTTCAATGCACTTTGCTTTGGCACTCAGCCGACCAAATACAACCAAACACAGCACATGACATGGGATTTGACAACAGATCAACTTCATAAACCTTTCAGAAGCCGAGGGCACAGTAGACATATAAGCTAAAGCAGTATTTGAACTACCTACAATCGTCCGATTTGACACACTCACACAGACACGCACTGCAACAAGACAAATAAGGTATTTTCGGGATAAAGTTCCATACAAAAACAAAAAACTACTCAGTATACAGAGCGTGTCTGTGTGAGTGTTTCAATTCATGAGATTATAGTAAGTTGAGGTACTGCTTTAGCTTATATGTCTACTGTGCCGAGGGTGAATGTTGTCTGGTGAAATACAGTCCTTTACCAGAACACGTCACATACCCTGCCTAGAATCCCAATTGCTTCCTAAGGTTTCCCAAACGCGGAAATCAGGCGGTATAGGGCGCGGCGACCTCCTGCCTTGGCCCGATGTTGCCGCCTGGCCTTCCTGTCGCTTCCACTCTTCGAATGGATCATTGTCTTCTGTCGAACTGTCGAGAAAACCATAGATCACCAAAATGTACTGTGAACTTAGGCAAACACTTCCTGTCGTTTGCTAGACCCCCTGATGCCTAACTGTCGTAACAAATCAAAAAAATTGCAAAAATTACTGTGAACTTAGGCAAACACTTCCTCTCGTTTGCTAGACCCCCTGATGCCTAACTGTCGTAACAAATCAAAAAAATTGCAAAAATTACTGTGAACTTAGGCAAACACTTCCTGTCGTTTGCTAGACCCCCTGATGCCTAACTGTCGTAACAAATCAAAAAAATTGCAAAAATTACTGTGAACTTAGGCAAACACTTCCTCTCGTTTGCTAGACCCCCTGATGCCTAACTGTCGTAACAAATCAAAAAAATTGCAAAAATTACTGTGAACTTAGGCAAACACTTCCTGTCGTTTGCTAGACCCCCTGATGCCTAACTGTCGTAACAAATCAAAAAAATTGCAAAAATTACTGTGAACTTAGGCAAACACTTCCTCTCGTTTGCTAGACCCCCTGATGCCTAACTGTCGTAACAAATCAAAAAAATTGCAAAAATTCATACTAGATCAATATTTATGTTGATGCATCTAGCGTGTAAGCACGGCTACATTCAGGCCCGCCGCTAGCTGTTTAGTAGCCCGCGTGCAATACCGATTATGCCGCCCCCCTACGACTACCTACGCTGAGTTTTGTCAAAAAAAGGCTATTTAATGTTTTCTTATTATGGCGGGAAAAAAGAAAATTTTCCTGTAGGTGGGGTGGGTATTATGACAATGATTTTGACTATTACGTGATGAGTCGCTCGATTTGCCGCCCCCTTGGACGTACCGCCCGCGTGCGGTACACGCCTTGCACGCCCGCTTACGGCGGGCCTGGCTACATTAAGCTACACAGGGTAGTAATTTGAGATGGGGCATGAAGGGCAGCTACCTTAACCATTGTAGCTACAGGAAAACATTCTTAGAAGACCACCCGTAACTTTTAGCATAATTTCAATCAGCATTCACAGATTTTGAAAAAAAAGTACAATCAGCGAGAAAAAGGGGTATTTTCACAAAACTTTTTTATGATGCCAATCGATCCCATTTCCCATAAGGATCAGAGGACTCTTTCGGACTAACTGAGATTGGAGTACGATTGAGGTAGCTGCCCTTATAACTAACCCATCTCAAATAGTTTTTTGTTATTACTGACGTTTCTAGTACCTACTCAAACTTCAGTTGGTTTGGAAGAGTGTTTTGATCATTATGGGATGGTTAAAGTAGCTGCCTCTCTCCGGATCTCAAATTAGCACCCTGTATAGTTCCAGTATGACCTGGTCTCGCATTGTATAAAATAAGGTTGAGCTACACGATGGCTGATGCATGTGTGCCGTCAGTTGGGACAGGTCAACTCGAACCTGCTATGGCTCTTTCCACAAAAGCAATTCCAGAAGTTGCCTTACATTGTTACACTCACATAATTGTATACCATAATCTGGAGTTTAAAAGAGGCCTTGACCTCTTAGTTTGCTTCTCATAGCTATTCAGATAGGAAATGCCAGAAAAAAATAGCCTAAAAAAATGTCTGAATATACAGTGATAGGTCAGCTTATACTTGACAGGTATAGCATAGCTTGATATGTAGCTTTGCGTACACTTAAAACAGTAATCTAAAATAATCCACCTAGGTATATTCAATTAAAGTAAAGCATTATAATTTATAACATAATTTTATAACTGTAAAGTATATACTTTACGGTTATAAAATTAAGCAAATGCTTGAAATAAAATAATGAAAAATTGTTAAGAAACTTTTAGGGACATTTGATAATTATATGTATTTATGTACTTAATTATTAACACCCTTAATTATAAACGATTCTGATGAAGTCCTTATCATTTGTTTGCCAATGAATAGAGATGGCAATAGACTCAAAAGCCAGTTTAGTTAAATAATCTTTAATCATTTATGTATGTGTAATGTTTTATATAATTACTTACACTTCAAATTGTCCTCCATAGCAAGCATGATTAATGGTGGGTTGCAATGGATCACTCATTGGCTTATGTCTGTTACACTCATTGGAATTCAGCGGTGGTATTTTAATCTTGGATCGTTTCTTTCCGTGGCCGTACTGACGCAACTGTAGACTCGAATGGAACTGTGCTGTTAGTTTTATGTCCACACAATCTGTACCACATGTCTTCCTTTTACAAATCAAATGCGAAAATCTTCTCACATGTGTCTCGTTAACCTTTTCACATGTAAACGATAAATATCTGTAAAAACTGTTTGTCAATTTCAGCATAGCTTTCTATGAGTATGTATTACATATATGAACCATATTTAAACTTTCAAACTAGCCTAGCTACAATAAGTTTCATAAGAGCGTTTTGTACATGCATTACTAATATCCTTGTATGCTATTTTTATGCTTAATAATTTTTTTTATTGTTGACATGGAATTTGCTCTGTTGTTAGTTTTGCATCCTGAAACAAAATCATTTTAAATTGAAATATTTCATAGTTTTACATGTTCCCCCCATGACAGATGATAGTAAAAACATTTGGTAATAATAGTATGATAATGTTGCCACATTTATAGCAATGCTTTGGCATGCAAAATACCAATGATCATTATACTAGAAAGCAAAACAAAAATGTGCCATTTATGATTTAGATATGAACTGAAAACATTTATTTTAATAAAAATCGCTAGATGATTAAAATAGCCATTTATAAAAATGAAACATTTTAAAACTGTAACAACATGCAAACGGTATGGCACACTTAGGGATAAACAATTTTGTAATATTTAATGTTTTTCGTTTATGTGCAGCAAACTATTTCAATACTAAGTCCTAAGTTGTCTTTGATGAAACCACTTTTAGTGGTTAGGTTAGGAACTGTTAGCTATAGCTTGTTGGTCTTTTAAGAGCTTTTTAGGGTTCTATACCCAAAGGGTAAAACGGGACCCTATTACTAAGACTCTGCTGTCTGTCCGTCCATCTGTCATCAGGCGTCTCATGAACCGTGATAGTTAGACCGTCGAAATTTTCCCAGATGATGTATTTCTGTTGCCGCTATAACAACAAATACTAAAAAACAGAATAAAATAAATATTTAAGGGGGGCTCCCATACTACAGACATGATTTTTTTGCCTTTTTTTATAGATAATGGTACGGAATCCTTCTTGCGCGAGTCCGACTCGCACTTGGGCGATTTTTTTTATAAAACAGTCAACCACAAAAAGTCAACAAAAATACTGAATATATGTTTTTTTAGTAAAAATTACAATCTAGGCTATGTTTAAACGATTAATCAGTGCAGCATAAATATTATACTCTGTTCAAGGAAAGATGAGTCCTGAGATAGCGATCATTTCGTTAATTGTGGCTGAAAGGAAACTGCTATCGAAAATACGGAATATTCCGATCTGTCCCCCTGATCTGTCCCTTTCGGGGGACAATCAGGAATAAAAAAATCGATATGTTCCCCTGTCACCAAGACGAACGGACAGATCGAACGAATTATTTCTGGTCTGTCCTCTGCTGTTCTTTAGGGAGACAAATAGAAATGAAAAAGGTTTGATCTGTCCCCCTGTTACCGACGAGGGGACAGATCGGAATATTCCGAAAATACGTAAATGACATCATCAAAAAGCAATGTTTTTTTTTATATTTGATATTCTGTATAAGGTAATGTTTTGTAGAAAAACTCAAGGACTCACTTTATAGGTATAATAGTACAATAATCATAGTACTTTTTAGGTGTTTAATATGGTTATTCTAAATTAATGTTTTTTAGGTTCATGTGATGAAAAGATCAATAAGTTAATCTATGTTATCATCGTTATTCGAAATATTATGAAAGTTTTTTTAAATTCTATTTGATTCTAAACAGATTCATATATTACTTGTACAGGTAGGCTTGCTTTTGACATGTTATTTGATAATGACTTTGCTGCTTATTTCATACTAGCGACCATCCCCGGCTTTGCACATGTACGTTTTATAGCTTAAAACCTTCCCCTTGAATCACTCTATCTATTAAAATAACCACATCAAAATTCGTTGCGTAGTTTTAAAGATCTAAGCATACATAGGGACAGACAGATAGCGGGAAGTGACTTTGTTTTATACTATGTACTGATTTTTACCACAATATAAATTTAGGATTTGCCTCATAGTTAGGGAGCATGTTAAAAACTCAACTAGATTTAGCAAACTTCTTTAAGGCCTTTATGCTTTTTTCTGTGTGTTTGACTTATGACTTACACAAGAGCTGAGTGAGCAAAGCAAGTGTGCTATATGGTAGCAACTAACAAGAACAAGGTCTAAAGGCTATCTTTCACATCTTCCTAGTGCATCCAAAGGTTGTCTGGAAGATATCGCTATTAGCGATAAGATTGTGTACAATCTAGCGATCTAAAGGCCTATCATGAGTTACAAATGTGAAACTTGAGCAAAATTAGGGTAAAAATATTCTGAAATATCTGTTTCTTCTTATCTTAGCAAGGCATGAATGTCGATGGGCAGAAAAAATCTTGACAGAACAAGGAAATATGAACAAAACTATGATAGCACACTAGTCCCTGGAGATGACTGTCTAGATCAGACATTCCCAAAGTGATCCAGGTGGACTCCCAGGGGTCCACTGGAGACTCGAAGGAGGTCTACGTTGGCGTGACAAAAAGATCTAATCTTCACATTTTATAAGATAATATGGTAGAAATGTAGCTGTAGGGGGTCCACTGGGACCAGCTAAATTTTGAAAGGGGGCTATGAGAAAAAAAGTCTGGGAACCGCTAGTCTGGATGTTGGGTATAAGCTGGATTAACCTAAAGGCACACTAGGCAATAGACTGCCTATAGTTCTGCAATGCATAGGTGCCCTACAGCCCGAGAAATATAAGTTTTTTGTACAATATTCCACAGAGCAATTTATTTGATGATTTTGTTGTTTAAGTTTCAAAGGTCGATATTATTTAATTCAAAACTTTGAATAATTTTATTCAAAATTGTGTTTACAATTTTGCTTTTTGAAAGTAGTAATTAATCAATATGGTACTTAAGTATACCTACACAAAAAAATAACTTGCTTGCCATCATAATAGTTTCTTGATTTTCCCGACACTCATTGACTATTTATAGGTGAGTTAGGTTAGAAATACAGTATAGCAATGGCAGCAATTGCACAGCAAAGAGAATGAATTGCTCACAATGGATCGCTCTTATAGCAATATGAATTAGTGTTATAAAGGTAGTTTTCTATTGAAACCTGTAATGATACTGTAGATGGTTCCAATGGAAAGTTTTTTTTACAATGTATGAAAAAATCTTAATTACAATTCAGTAATATACATTATTTCCAAATGACAATAAAATTGTGTAATCTGTTTTACGAACTTTGAAAAGGAGAGACCACAAGACTTGCTGTACATAGGCACTTCTCCATGTATGAAATGTTAGGTACCTATATTTAAGCCTTATTTTGAAATACCTTCATTTTTAAAGAATACTATTTTGGTGATCATTTAATAGAAATTAAAACCTCCACAAGTTCTTGTTACTGATAAGAAACCAATAAGCTTCAGTCCAACAGTGGGACAACAAACAATTATTGCAATGACATCTTTGTTTCCTAATAAATAACAAGCAAAACGCAATTAGAAATGTTACAAAACATATACTAGTTTATACCGTTTTTTTTCTAAAACAACACAATTAATTTATGAATAAAACACAAAGAAAACTTTGAAAAAATCGGTACACACACCCATCATAAATTCGAAAGATTATTTAATCAAGAAGAAATAACATACTTTTAATGAAATTACTTTTTCAAATATACCTAACAGTATTTACATCTATTATATAACTTATTTCGTCGAATACAACACGAAAAACAAATCGTTGGAAATTGGAAATGCGACAAAACATTGCAACAATGACAACATTTTAACCTAGTCAAAACATTTTTAATGTGAACAAAATTAACTTACATGCATACAAACAAAACCATAGCATATAGCGTTTAATGGCAAAGAGCAAAAACCATGACGGACATCTAAAATCTACTGTAAAAATACATTTTTACTGACCCATCGACCTTTCGTATCGCGAATATAAAAAAGTACTCTGTGGTATCGTGTCTCTCATCTGTCAAATTATTGTCATCATTTGAGTTGAGTCAGTGTGTGTGAGCATTTCTGAACAGAATATTTATTTCATTTCCATTTCCTTTTCATCTCTGATTTTCACAGATTATAAAAAATCCAAAAATTATACCGGTTTCCATAACGGTATGACGGTGTCCCGAACTTATACCCAAAGACCTTATGTTAAAACATAAGGTCTTTGCTCATACCTACCTAAACCCATAATATTATGGACCATAAATACACGAGGCCAATTGACGGGCCATTCCACTAAGTCAAGCCATTATGGGCGTAATGTAAATAGAGACAATCCATTACTTATAATGGATTGTCTTCTGGCCACTACATAATATGGACAATTCATTGAATAGGCATGTTGACAGTTGACAGCATCAATAAATTGCAAATCTAATTAGTCCGCCAGTTAGAGTTTTGGAAAATAATAGACACGTACTTTTTCTTTTGTTAAATTTATGAATATTAATTGGAAAGATAAAACGCACCAAAACTCGAGAGTGGGGGCTTGTGACGTCAGAATCCAGTAAAAATTGTACTTGCTTGTGACGTTTTGCCAATTTTAAAAGTGTCATAACTTCGTCAATTTTGATTTACGTAAAAAAAGAAAAATACGGGTCAAATATTTTTTGTTAATCTAACTGACGGACTAATTAGATTTTTCAGTCAAATACCCTAATTTAACGATTTCTCATTTTTCGGTGGCTTGGCTTAGTGGAATGGTTCGTCAATTGGCCTCGTGTAAATGATCCATTATGCTCATGTAAGGATATTCAAAAAAATACCTTAAGTATTTTATGACGTCATTGGACCAAAAACTGCCTTGGTGTCAATAAATTAAAATAACAATTAATATTACATTGTTGATTGAAGATATTTTGAATAATAATTTCGCTTGCGATTGTATCGCAATTAGGGCTTTCAAATACCGGACTTTTTCAATACCGGTATCAATACCGGTATTAGTGTGATCAATACCGTGATCACGTGATCACGGTATTGAACACAAGTTCAATTAGGACATTAATAAAACCATTAAAATACGTGTTTATTATGGTTACTTTCTGAAAATAATAATACAAAAGTCTCTTATTAGGATTTCATTTATTTAGTTAAAGACTTTTTTAAAAAAAAAAATACAGATTACTTAACAAATTAAAAAAAAACATGTTTTCACTTTATATTTTCTGTGTGCGCTTTGGCAAAGGCCTCCTCAAACCTTTTCCAATTTTCCTTCTCCCATCCTAGTCTAGTCCAGGTTTTTCCAGCCGTTTTCCCTATTTCATCTTCCCATCGCTAAAGTGGTTTTCCTTTCTTTCTCTTTCCCTCTCTAGGGTACCACAGGGTTACCAGTTTATCCCACTTCTCTTCTCCTCTTATTAGTAACTTGTTATTGGTTGATTATAGGACTAGGTATTAGGAACGTAATCAAAATTTAAACTAAATCTAGTCATTTTGCACGTAGACATTTCACATAGACTTTATAATGTATATTATATACCTAATAAGTAACGGCGATTTCGGAAATCGGCTTAGCCGGGGCGTGGGAGGGTCAGCTAGAGATAAGAACGGGCGCTTGCGCTGACCAAAACATAACCGTTTAAAGGATTTCGCTGACTCCCGTAAACTCATCCCCGACGAACAGTTCGGTTTTCGAACCAAGCACTTCCATTCGGCCATTGCACCGCATAGTCGAACAAACTAGCTCCCGCTTTATGCGCTCGTACAAAACGGGAATGCTATTCTTCGATGTAGAGCTCATCATTCGAGACTTTCTGTCGGATCGCACCATCCGCTATCGCCTAGAAGGCACCCTCTCGTCCCCTCACCCCATCCACGCCTGAGTCCTTCAGGGCTCCGTGCTATAGCCCCTTCTGTTCACGCTGTACACCAGCGACATTCCCAAAAGTGGCTTGGCCAAGTTGGCTCTCTTCGCCGACGACACGGCCATCTTCAGTTCCGGTAGGAGTCTCGATAGCATCACTCAAACCCTCCAAACCGCAGCCGACGCCCTCGGAGTCTGGTTCCGGAAATGAAGAATAAAGGTGAATCACGAAAAGAGTGCAGCCGTTCCCACTCCCACATCCGCATCCGTCCCGTCATCATGTTCGGCAAACAGATCCCTTGGGAGATGAAAGCCAAATACCTGGTGGTTATCCTCGACCACCATCTGAAATTAATAGACCACATCAAAACGGTGCGCGCTCGCGCCGTTTTTGCTTTCGGTCGCCTCCACCCCATCCTTAGAACGCGCAGTAAATTGTCACTTAAAAAATAAGCTGAGAATCTACGTGACGTGCGTCCGCCCCATCTTGACTTACGCTACCGTCGTGTTCGCACACGTTGAGCCTTCCCGCTTCAAATCCTTCCAGACCCTCCAGAATAGAGTGTTGCGCAAAGCCGCGGCTACCCCGTGGTTCATGCGTAACAATCAACTCCATCCCGATCTAAAAATGCCGACCGTCAGGCAACACCTCAAACGCATTTCCAAGCGTTACTTCGAGACTACCCCGCGCCATCCGAACCCCCTAGTTGCCGCAACGGCTGACTACAGTCCCTATCTCATCAGTAAAGTACGCCGTCTCAGGCACACACTTTTAGAGCCTGATGACGAAATTATCCTCCTCCAATAGGCAAGTAAATCGACCAGCACATTACACGGCGTCTGCCGCCGTCCGGCTTGGCGCGTCCTCACCGGCAAGGCCCGTCGCGACGTCCCACCGTCGGCGGTTACGATCCACCGAGCTCTCCCGTCGTAGAGCCAGTCGTCTCTTCAGACTCCGCAGTCACACCGATAATTCAGCCCTCATCTAGCTGTCTCCCCCTCCAAGCTCCTGTCAGCAACGCCCTACGGCGACGTCCGAGTCCCACTAGGGGTCGCCCTTAGTGCTGTTGTTACAGGTAGTCATGATGTTAGTGTAGTATAAGTAGTTAGCTTAGGTTAAGTATTTTACTTCCCCACCATTCGCTGGAGACCCTTCAGGTCTTGCCAATAACTGCCCGGTTACGTAGGAGGGGTCCGCAAGGACCATCTAGAGCAGTCCAATTGAAAAAAATGGCGAAAACAAGTGCGAGAGAGTAACATCACATCGTAAATTGTATCACATAATACAATTTCCTACTACTTATTATAACAAACCGCAATTATATATATTAATGTTTGTAATACCGTAATCACGGTATTGGCTCGTCAATACCGTGATTAAAAAAATACCAATATATATCCGTGATTACGGTATTACGGGATCCCGGAATACCGGTATTGAAAGCCCTAATCGCAATGCTGGTTGATGGGGGTGCTGGGTGGTGGTGAAAGGTGATTGAAGATGGCTATTAGTGGCGATGAAGGACTTGTCACATAGGATGCGTTCTGCGTCCTCCGGTCCGGTCAAATGGAACGCAGCCCGCATCCTATGTGAACATCATTTGCGTTTTATATGTATATATTTTATGTAATTACCAGTGATTGGAAAAGGGTGAGCTAATTTACTTATACTTCAAAGAACAGAGACAAAAACTGGAGACTTCCTTACGCTTACGACAACATTTTTTTTTCGGGAGAATTTTCTCGGAGATTGTCTTTCATTTGTTTTCAAAAAATAAAAGACAATCTCCTTTTTTGAAAACAATAAACAATCTCTTTTTTAAAAACAATGAATGGTTTTGTGACAATTTTGGGAAACAAAAATAGTAAACGAATTTAATTGTTTTCGTAAACATAAACTCACGCCTGTATTACCCGAAGGGTTGGCAGAGCAGAGGTGTATACTACACCCACATTTCGCCGTTTATGTTTACGTCCCATGCCATGTAATAGGGGGCGAGCCTATTGCCATCGACCGGGCACAAATCCAGACTCCGGGCTGCTACTGAGAAATTCCACACGGAAAAACCCAATAACACTTTGCCCGACCTGGGGATCGAACCCAGGACCTCAACGCTTAGCAGTCGCGCTTGCGACCACTAGACCAACGAGGCAGTCAGTTGTTTTCTGTACTATTAACATTCATATTAAATGTACTTTAGTGATGTCTCGAAACCCGGAATAATTTTCACGAAAGACAACATTTTGTCTTATGGAAGTCTCCAGTTTTTGTCTCTGTTCTTTGAAGTTTAGGTAAATTAGCTCACCCTTTTCCGATCACTGGTAATTACGATCTGACTATGCGGGCACAAGCAAAGAACGTAGGGACTAGGGAACGCACCGGTCAGGCGGTCGAGGTGGGAAGGTAGCGGACGGGCTGCCCGGTTGCGGGCAGGCGGGCAGCGGGCGACGGCCGGTGGTCCGGGCAGTTCATAGGGGTGATCGATGTTGCAAAAACATCAATGATGACATCGATAATGACATCAATAGCCTACATTGGAACTATAACAGAACTGTCCACCACTACACGCAATCAAATATAAAATGGCCGCTGTTTGCCCTGCCCGTCAGATCGCTGACCGTGCCCGGATCGCTGACCGGATGCCGTGCCCGGATGGCTGATCGGTTGCCCTGACCATGATGTTCACATAGGATGCGGGCTGCGTTCTATTTGACTGGACCGGAGGACGCAGAACGCATCTTGTGTAACAAGTCCTTGATGGTTATAAGTAGGTATATGCTCTAAGATTATAATTATAAGTGATTAGTAAAAGTGTTTTTTGATCGGTGATTGCAACGATAATGATGGTTAGTTATTTTGATTGGTGATGGTTAATGGTGTTGGTGATTGGTGACAGGGTGTGATTGATAATTACGTGAAGTGATTAGTGATGCTATTGGTAAAGGAGATGGTGATGTTGTTTTGTGATGGTAGTAGTGATTGGCGGTGACGTTTATGATCGGTGATTGGCGGTGGTATTTTGTGATGAGAGATAGTGGATTGGTAAACGGTGATTACCTACTTACTGATTAGTAATCTTAGCGCATTATACCTATTAGTAATAGGTGATAGTTTGTCCATGTCAAATAAATAAAGTAATAAAGCAGTGATAGCCTAACGGTTGAATGTTTACCTTCTATGCGGAAGGGTTTGAATACAAACAGGGCCCACATCTCTGACTTTTCAAATTTGATTATTACTTGCGATAACGGTGAAAACATATTGGGAAAATCTGCAAACCTGAGAGACCTCCACAAAGTTCTAGATGGTGTGTGTAATCGGCCAACCCGCACAAGGCCAGCGTGATGGACTATGGTCTAAATCTAAACCCTTCTCATTTTGAGAAAAGACGTGTGTCCAACCATGGGACAGTAATTGGCTGAAAATAAATAAAACACTGCAATCGCCAATAGGTACGTTTGTGTGACGAAGTTATCACAGATATGATAATGAATATCAGAAGTTAACAAAATAAGATGGCATAAAAACAAAAATAAATTATTGTATTATTTCGTACCTTAGTTTCGTACTCGTGTTTCGTACATATTCTTGTCTTTATAATACTAAGTAAATCATATTTCTGAACGAAATCCAGTTGGCAGTGGCATTTTCGTGGCATTGCTAGTGACTGACAGCTGACAGCCACCAGAATGATTGATTGAAATCCCCTCACCACAGATATAAAAAAACATAAGTACGGTGTTTATTTTGCTTTACTAAATAAATGCACAATATTTGATATCGTAGAATTTAAATTTCTGTGTAAATATAATAACATGGTAAAAGGAATGATCGAATAGCGTCTTACTCTCCAAACTTTATCGTAGGTAAGTTTTACTGGTTATAAATGACGTCCGGCAGAATTTCTGTTTATTATTTCTTTAAACACGTACATACCACGATGTTTTATCAAGTTCTATTTAAATTTTCAGTTATTGCAAAGCACCAAAGTCTTTCTGTACATTTTACAACAGTTTTTAAATTGTACTAGCCGTGAGATACGGACATAGAATTCACTCTGATAATGTTGATTTTTTTAGATAATAAATGAAGGTATTATTCTTCTAAGAGTTGGGGGTTTTCTTACACCAAGAGGTACGTTAGTGCTACCTAATTTCATGCTGGTCAGAGTTTTGCTTCAATCTCAATGAACCTCTTAAATTCTTTTGATTTTATTTTGCCAACTTTTCCTCATACAAATCTAATAAACAAGTGTTTATTGCTGTGTTACCTATAGATATTTAAAAAAACTATAAACAAACACATAGCCCTTCATTTGACCCAGGACAATATTTCCTTCTGTCCTTAGCATTTATATTATACACATAATCATGTATACTGCACACATGCAGAGGCAGGTAAAGATATAATCTGTAGAAAGAAAATCATCAACCAGGTGACTCATGAGACTTAATGACAATCAATGATTACTGATGCCCATTGTTTGTTTTAGTAAAACATATGATGTGGAGTACCAAACCTTAGTGGCTGCCTTAAAAGATGTTTAAAATAGAATCATATGTAACACCTATCCTGCTCAGCTATGTGGACAAATATGTGCGGGACTTCAGGCCTGCAGATGCACAGGTAAGTAATCAATTAAAAATATACCTTACTCCCTCAGCCTTACGTTAGGATATGCTACTTCTTCTTCTTCTTCTATCGTGTCGGCATGAGCTATACAAGAATAGCTCATTCCGTGGTGAAAAGATTCGCCAGTCAGCAAGGATGGTAGCGAGGCTATTGAGGACATGCTACTATATGCTATAGATTGTTAAACAGAAATTGCGTTTACAAAACAAGTTGATCACACAATATTTTATATCTACATATATGGAAATGAGGAAATCAAAACCTGGGGCACAGTATACCTTTTTTTTTATTTGTCTATAGACTTGCTTTTGACCACTATCTCGCCTGATGGTAAGCGATTATGTGGTCGACAGTGAAACACGCTTGTCTAGAAGTAACCTATAGCTCGTGACTTAAATACCTCAAGGTTTTAACTATCAGGAAACACAGACTCCGGCAGGGAATTCCATTCCTTAGCTGTGCGAACAATGAATGTGTTCGCAAAACGCTTTGCATGTATGGGTGGGATGTCCATATTGATTGAAACCTGATGGGACGCTGGCTCACACCGCTGAAGAGAAAGCTAACTT
Organism: Amphipyra tragopoginis; assembly: GCA_905220435.1. Classification (NCBI taxonomy): domain Eukaryota; kingdom Metazoa; phylum Arthropoda; class Insecta; order Lepidoptera; family Noctuidae; genus Amphipyra; species Amphipyra tragopoginis. Next base: position 34,966,159 of record HG991991.1, read on the forward strand.
GTTTGCTTCTCTGTTTGCGGAGTCTTCACGCCTGGATGCTGGTAGTGCGATACCTCCAACACCGAATAACTGTGCGACATTTATGTCGGAAATTCGCATTCGCCAAAAGGAGGTTCGCAAAACGCTACGCAATCTTGACGTGAACAAGGCCAGTGGCCCAGATGGTATTCCAGCCATAGTTCTGAGGACATGTGCGCCTGAGCTGTCTCCTGTGCTGACGCGCCTCTTTCGTCTCTCTCTTGAGACTGGTCAAGTGCCGAAATCGTGGAAGCTTGCCAACGTGCAACCCGTGCCCAAAAAAGGTAGTCGTGCTGACCCTGCCAACTATAGGCCCATCTCAGTTACGTCCATACTCTGCAAGACTATGGAACGTATACTTAATAGTAGGCTCCTAACGTACCTAGAAGCTAATGACCTCCTCAGTGATCGGCAATACGGATTCCGCCGAAACCGGTCTACTGGAGACCTTCTACCGTACGCTACTTACGTATGGAGTGAGGCCATCGAGAAACATGGGGAAACGCTCGCCGTTTCCCTGGACATCTCGAAGGCTTTCGACAGGGTTTGGCATGACGGCCTTATTGGTAAGCTTTCTTCATTCGGCTTGTCTACCGGTTTCGTTGCGTGGATATCGGACTTCCTGAGGAATCGTTCGATTCGAGTGGTCATTGATGGCTGCTCATCAGATCGAATGGCTATTAATGCCGGTGTCCCCCAGGGGTCAGTGCTCTCTGCGACGCTTTTCCTGCTGCATATCAACGACCTGCTAAAGCCCGGAACCTTTGGGTATGCAGACGACAGCACTGTGGTAGAGAGCTATGTAGCCAATGCACGGACCGGTGGACCACAAATTCAGTCTCTGAGAGAGGCCATGGTCGAGCGCTTGAATTTGTCCCTTAAGGCAGTCTCCGATTGGGGCGATGCCAACCTGGTCAAGTTCAATGCATCAAAGACCCAGGCGTGTCTGTTCTCTGCCAAAAGGAGGCCATTCCAGCTGGCTCCTACTTTTCGAGATGTGTCTATACCGATAACTGACCATCTTGAGCTCTTGGGCGTTACTCTGACGTCAACCCTCAACTTTGGCTCCTATATTGAGTCCAAAGCTCAATTGGCTGCTAAAAAGCTGGGTGTCCTCTCGAAGGTGCGGCGGTACTTCACATCGGAACAGTTGCTTCAACTGTATAAAGCACAGGTTCGTTCGTGCATGGAGTACTGCTCGCACCTTTGGGATGGCTCAGCCAAATACCAGCTTGAGGCGTTGGAGTCCATTGAGAGGCGTGCCAAGAAGCTCATCAGCGACGACTCCCTCGTTCAGACCAAGCTCCAAAGTCTTGAGCATCGGCGCAAAGTTGCCAGTCTATCGGTTTTTTATCGGACACATTTCGGAGAGTGTGCTTCAGATCTGCATGATCTAATACCCCCCTGCCCTTTTTTCTATCGGACGGCCAGAAGCACGAAAAAGCGCCATCGGTTCATGGTTGATATACCAAAAACCCGAACGAAGCGCTTTGATTCCACTTTCATTGTGAAAACCGCCAAACAGTGGAATGCGCTGCCCGAGTGGGTGTTCCCCGACAGCTACAATTTGGGTGTCTTCAAGTCACGAGTGAATCGGTTTCTTCTGGGCAAGCGTGCTCCATCGTAGACCGCATCATCGCTTAACATCAGGCGAGATGGCGGCCAAACGCAGGCCTAGTAATAAATAAATAAAAAAAAAAAAAGGCTTCATAATGGCATTATGTCAATTTGTCTATTCTTCCATTGACAAAACCTTTGTCTATGTTGTTCATGCTATGCTGTAATTTTTATTAATTTAACATAACATCACGCCATTATTCCCCGAAGGCTTGGGCAGAGGTGTATTAATACACCCTCATTTCGTCGTTATGTTTGGGTCCCATGTAATAGGGGGTGAGCCTATTTCCATCAACCGGGCACAAATCCAGACTCCAGTCTGCTACAGAGAAATTTTACATGGAAAAACCTAATAAAACTGCCGAATCTGCCCCCTGATTCAAAACCTTTTTGGTAAGCAGTTGTCGACTGATTCGTTTTATCTCATCCCGTTTAAGATTCTCGTAACGAGAGAAAGATCACGCAAAATACGCGCTTAGACGTGGAGTTGCGGATACCAGCTCATCGTACCTTATACCTTAACGAGAGAAAGAAGATATAACTTTACCAATCGTTTCGCAACTGAATAATCAAATCATTCTGAATCAGTGGGCTGGGGATCGAACCCAGAACCTCACATTCAGCAGTTGCGCTTGCAACTGCTAGACCAACAGGCGGTTTTATTAAAATTTATCTGTATCAAAATCTGCTCCGAGTGAATAAAGAATAACAACCAATCATCAGAGGTACCAAACATGCATTATGAACAAAATTCAATGTCCATCGCTTTTGCAAATCATTCAATTTCTCAAGTTTAATTTGAGTAAGTACTAAGAATAAAAAAATGCATAATAGTCTACCAGCTGATAATGTTCCCAAGCAATTTGTAAGACACACTCTTTGATTTATGATTTAATTAGTCATATTGATTGCATTTATTTATTGATGTTGCAATGTGCCAACATTATGTAGTTTAAGTTTTCAATGTCTTTTGTTGGTGGGGAGTTTGTTGCGCCGTTTCTTCTTCACAGCAAAAACACTAGGAAGCGGTGATGGGAGGGCGCTTTTGGGGGCAGTGTTTTATGTACCTATCGACGTTCAAAAAGAACTAAGTAATTCTAGTCTATTTTGAATAAATGAGTTTAGAAGTTTGAAAGCAAAAAAAGTTCTCACTATATACAATTTCAATTTAGCTAACTAAGGGCCGACTTTTCAATAGTCAGATAACTTTTATCTAAGGAGTAAATATGACGCTTTGACATAATAATATTATATTCTAGACAAAAGCTGTCAGAACATCAAACTTATACCCCAGATAAATGTTATCTGTTGATTGAAAAATCTGCCCTAAATTGAAATTGTATAATGTCAGAAACATTTTTTGCTATCAGAATACAAGATATATTTTATTATAATACAAATTAAGAACAAAGACATAAAATATACATAATAAAGTAAAATACTAACAGATAGAATTCTATTAAATGTAATAGGTACATAAGAAAGCAAGACACGCCTCATCTCATCAGGAAGTGCGCACCGCCGCCTGCTATTGGTCAATTAATATTGCCAGTTTTTTATTTTGATTGGCTGTCACAAATTAAAAGCACTTTTATATATTTTATTTTGTAATATATTTTTATAGTTTATCACAACGTATGCATTATTTATCGACACAATTTAAACACTTAACACTATCCATATAAACAATGAATAAAATATATATTTAAAATTACCTTCGTCCGTGTGTCACTGCAAGGGTACCAACTGAAAATCAGCGCTGGGTGTTTGACGCCCAGCATATGCTGAGTTGGTGACCCTTTCGGCATGGGCATGATCCACGGCATAAAATGTGTGTTTGATTCTTTTATGTTTTTGTTTATATTGTTTATGCTGTTATTGTGTCCTTAGCTGAATAAATTTATTTTCTTCTTCTTCTTCTTCTTTTCAAGATTTAATTGGTTAAACAATTATATTCCAAAGTGTTTTAAATACCTTGCTGTGGTTACTTAAAATTGATTTAATATTTTCTTACTTAGAAACATACAAAGTATTTCTTTTATCCTTAAATCTTTGTAGGGTTAAAGAAAGATTTTAGGTTAAGGAAATAACAAACAATTTGGCAATTTTTAATAAGTAAACATATTTTTCTTGTCATTTTTACTTTTTTAAAGATAATAGTTGTTTTTTTCAAATAATGTGTGGTTTAAAATACAAATACAATAAGGAGGCTTTCGCGACATTTTCCAAAAAAGTTGGTGGTGAAAATATTAGGGATGGGCCGAATATTCGTTTTATATTCGTTATTCGGCATATTCGGCAGGTTTACCGAATATTCGTATTCGGCCGAATATTCGGCTAAATCACCGAACGTTCGGCAAAGTGGTACTCAAAGTATTTTTACTGTATTGAGCCGTATATGATTGAGTATGAGTTGAGTGTTAAATGGGTTATTTTTATGAGGTAAGTAATTTACATGTTTTTGTCGACACTATAGTGTCGTGTCGTGTTGTCATGTTTTATTTCCAATAACAGCAGATAAAAATATGGTTATTAAAAACAAAGTATAACCAATATAGTTATTTTTTGTAAGAGAAAGAATTAATTGCATTTTTATAGGTATTCATTTGAGAGATCAATCAATTACCCCTACACAAACAGAGTTACTCAATTATATTAGTGACATACTAAGACAAATATGAGATCTTTATAAGAGACCAAATTGAATATTATAATATAGGAATATAACCTTAAGAATTCACATTTTTATTAGCTTTTTATTTAATTACATGAAGGTAAATTTTCTTAAAATGCCCATCCGCGTGCTTTTCGTAAACGTATTCAGACTTGTATTGTTTACTTTAGGGAATCAATTGTGCCGAATATTCGGCCGAATATTCGGTTCGGTAAAAGTTTTACCGAACATTCGGCCGAATGTTCGTATTCGGTGAAATCCATGTTCGGCCCATCTCTAGAAAATATTTCCTTTGCCCTATGAAAGGTCAATAAAAAGTAGGCAGAAACTACAGAGTGCTATGTGCTACGATCCTAACGTACAACTCTAGGGTTTGATAACGGTGGTGCTTCTATTTTTGTTGTTATTTGCATCTCGCTCATGCACGCTCTCCGTGAGCGAAAGGCAGATATTTAATCCGCCATTTTCCATCCCATTCTTTTAAGTAATCATGGTCCTTTTCGTCCACATTCATGCGTCCTGATGTACACGATCGCTATTGTCACTATCCAATCCATCATTGTCATAAAATCTGCGTATCGACGTCATCAGTACGTCATCAGTACAAATTCATGTACTTCAAGGGAAATGTCGTCTTATATGCAAAATAAACCATTGCATTCCCTCACTTTGATCGTTAATATGCATGAATAATTAACATTGGTTGATTAAATAAGTGATGTTATGTAAAAATATGAGGATGATATTTTAATTAGAACCTTATTGTGTTAAAATAAGGTTGCTAAAGTTTTTGGTTATTAACATCTGAACTTTTTAGTCATAATTTATAGGTATTTTTATAACTATAAAGATTTGCTCAAGTTTGTTTCAGGCTGCACCGAAACTCAACGTCAAACTGGGTACAAATAATAGGGTAGTTTAGACAGTTCAGAAAAAAAAAATAAAAAAAAGTAAAGGTGTATGTACTTTTTTTTTAATAAATTTTTTTTTTTCGTTTTTTATGTAAAATTTTATTCCTATCTAGCTGTGCTCGTGGCTTTGCTCACGTGAACAAAATATATTTATAGCATCATTTGGTCGCAATAAAAACAGAAACTGATGTAGGTATTCTTATGAAAGATCCTGGCACAATTTTTATGTGCTGAGAACCTAGGTGGATTTTTATTCTTAAGTGTCCGACATATGCCACGCCTTGCCATGTACAGTAGATTTTCTACTCAAATACGATTATACTTTTTACATTTTTTCTGAACAGTCATAATAAACTGACACATGAAAGGATGATGGGCACAAATGTATGGGGTCTGGTACTGGCTCCAATCGGAATGATCGATACACCGTTGGAAAGGTATTTTTGTGTAGATTAAGAATAACCATGGCGCTAGTCCCGATTCCCTGTCCGATCGAAGTAATCCTGCTTGAAAGTTATTTATTTTTGTTTCATCCTATTAGGTACACATACTTTTATTGTCATTTTTCTCCATTTTGGCATGGTATTTTATTAATATTTTTCAGTATCTAGGTAAATAAAACAGGTTCGAAATAAGTTTTATCATTTATTATATGTAAGTATACAGGGTGTAAAAAGACCCATTATATAACCGAAATCTACGCACTCTGAACAGCAAACTAAATTGCATTGACCAAAAATAATCGCTGGGAAACGACTTTTATTTTTAGGCATAAAAAAACGTGTCCGAGTTGTTTAATAAATAGATCACCCCTAACTGAAAAAATACTAAACCGATTTTGTTGTGATTTTTAACCATTAACTGAATTTTATTTAGCTGAAAATCTGTGCAAATATCATCAAAATCGGTCCAGCTAAACCGGAGATATGATTTTTTAAAATTCTATTTCGAACTAAATATCCAGTATCTTCTGAAGACTATATTTCAAAACGGACAATTGATACGGGTTTGTTTCCATAGTAGTTTTTTGTACTCTTGAAAAGAGCTATCCAACGATGGTAAATTCATTTTGATTGGACATGAGTACCAAAACGCCCATCCTCCTTTGTTCCCAGGTTGATGTTGAGTTTCGCGACAACCTGTATGTAATTTTGAAACCGTTCTTGGAACCAGATTGATATCAAATGTAGTTGATATGATGATAATGAGAATATAAAAGTTTCTTATGAATTATGTTCTAGGACATTGTGGACGATATCTTTTCGACACTAGACAATACCAATTGTTAGGTCTCGAATTTATTATATCTACATTTTTATTTGTCTAGCCTAGAGTTACTAGGGCAAGGTCAAGCTAGACAATCAGGCAAGGTAAACAATCAGATTTGGAATATGTTAAGACGTCAAATCTACTAGCAAAATTGCGCAAGTTGACTGACCCGACTTTAAAACAGGTTACATCGACAGCAAGTCCACTTCTGCAAGTTTTACGAACTAAGAGAGCACTTGCGCATTAACCTGCGCGAATAAACCTGCGCGGTAACAACAAAAACAATACAGATAGCACGTGTTTTGAAAAGCATTTTATACTCTGTTACGTATGATGCATCCCCTGTAGGTTGATTCAGGTATTTTTTTGAAGCAGGAAACTTTCGTTGTTTCTTTAGGTTTCCTTAGTCTAGTTTATTAAACAGTTTGATTGTTTTTGTAAGCGAAGATTGTACTATTAACGAAAACAGTAGGAAATCTGCACGTTTCATGCTTAAAAAAAAACCTGAATTTAGCCTACTGGGTTATCTATAAAACGTAATAATAGAACAAAACGCAGAAATATTAGCTATTGTACGTTTTAAAACAATAGTTTACATTACATCCCTGGACGGATTAAGAATATAATTTCCCTCCGTCCCCGAGCAAGCGAGTCATAACTGGCCACGCATATTGTGCCCGAAAAATGGCAATAGGCTACCTATAACATGGGACAGATGATGACAGAGATGAAATGTAGGTATAAGGAAAAAGCGGCGGAGTGGGGGCAAGTTGGCGCACGTAAAACACGACCTTCGATCGATTGCGCAGTCAAGGTCATTTTTCAACATGTTTGCCGATCTACGTAATAGGAGAACACCTTTGCTTACTCTTCGGGTATAACCGGCGTGAATATGTAGCATGTATATTTACGTTGCTTCAATTGCGGTAGCCTTACTAGTAAGAAAACTATTCCAAGGATGTTATTTTCTCTTCATATTGTACGAGTATTTACAGTCAGCGACGCAGTCTGTTACCTTCTGTTTTTAACCGACTTCAAAAAGGAGGAGGTTCTCAATTCGGTAGTATTTTTTTTAATTTTTGTTACCTCATATTTTATTTCCGTCATTTATTAACCGATTTGAAAAAATCTTTTTTTGTTCGAAAGGGTTATACTTCTCGATTGGTCCCATATAAATTTTGTTATGATTAGACCATGAACTTCAGAGATATGGAACGAAACTCCTCATCGGGTCAAAGCAAAATTCTCAAATGACTAATATTGCTTTGTTTACATTTTTTGTCGGGAACTGACTACTGGAAAAGAGGAGGGGGCGCGTGTCCCATTATAAACTGTAAGGTATCATTTCAAAGGACTTTTTATGCCCGACTACGTCAAAGCCAAAAAGAAGGGTTATGAAGAGGAGGGGGTTAAATTTAAGGCACTAAACGTATTTAATAAAAAATAAACTTAAAAAAAGTAAAAACCGACTTCAAAGAAAAACTAAAAGTAGTAAAATAATTACCATAATATAAAAATAACAGTTTCAGAAGTCGGTGCAACTCTAAACTGAAACAAATAGAAGCCACCGAAATCTGAAACTGTTAATTTTATATTATGGTAATTATTTTACTCCTTTTAGTTTTTCTTTGAAGTCGGTTTTACTTTTTTTAAAGTTTTTTTTTAATCATAAATGAAGCAATAATATTAAAAAAAAAAACATGTACCATTAAAATAACACAAACTCTTGACTATTACATGAAGTGCTAAAAACCAAGAGTACCGAATAATTCTGTGTCAATTTAGATGTTATGTTAAAGTAGCAGTGTTAAATTAGCTGACTTTAGTCGCTAACTATATTCGCTGATAAGATGCGCATGATCGCTATTAATTGTGTTGAATCATACAGTACATAATTATCATACAATTAATGTTATCGATGTGATAAAATATGGTCAGCCAAGTTCATTTTCTTTATCTCTATCCGGAGAATCTAATCCATTTATGGCATGCCTGTGTACTGTGTAGCAGCACTACATGCGTCCGCCTTTTGTACTCAGGGTCGAAGGTTGTAGCCAACAGAACTTTCTCCAGACCAAACGTTTTCCAGTACCTATGTTATAGCACTCTGCTGGGTGCATGAAAAGAGCCTCCACGAGTGACGATACTTAAGTATGTCCGGCGCACTCTGGGCAGTCAGCTTCGCTACCAACCTTGCTGACTAGCTAATCTTTTCACCACAGCATGAGCCGTTTTCGTATAGCTCTTGTTGACAGGAGAGAAGAACACTCCCCTAACAGGGGATTCTAAAGAAAGACTATGGTAGTGATGAGCTTATAATTTATTAGTTAATAAATTTAAATTCGTACTAGCTTTTGCCCGCAGCTTCGCATGCGTGAAATTTTGAACCCGTTAAGTGACGTCGATTTTCCATACAAACTTTCATCCCCTATTTATCCTTTAGGGGTTGAATTTCGAAAAATAATTCCTTATTCCTTGTCTACATTTTTTTTTTCTTAAAAACGTTGCCCCACTCTAAGATTTCTCTTGTATTGTGGGTGCGTTTACAGACACAAATCTCACAAACAAACGCCCAGACCCGAAACAACCATCTGTAGTCCATACAAATTTTTATACCGTGCGGGAATCGAACCCACGACCCGTAGCGCAGAAGCCAATCGCTTAGCCATTGCACCAAACGTGTCGTCATTTATAAAGGGTACCTCTGTGCAAAATTTCAGGTCCAAGGGTTTGGGCTGGGCGTTGATGAGTCAGTCAGTCAGTCAGGACTTTTCTTTTTATTTATATAGATGACACCCGGCACCAACGAGTTAAAGTGCTCTTCGAGGCACGGAGGGGTTTCGATGTGTTACGAATGTTCACCCACACGGTCATTAATCCTTACTAATATTACAAATGCAAAAGTAACTCTATCTGTCTGTCTGTTACCTCATCACGACGAAACTACTGAATCGATTTTGTTGAAACTTGGTAGAGAGATAGTCGGGAACCCGGAGAAGGACATAAGCTACTTTTATCCCGGAAAACCCGGAATACGCTACAAACGGCATCAACGCGGGCGAAGCCGCGAGCGAATGCTAGTTTAATATAATTACATAATGCAAAGTACAGTAGTGAATTGAGATCTTTTTATGAAGCAGCTGTTTCATAAAAAAACCTGAATTAAACAAAAACCAGATATTTTTTTCAACTAACCAAATATTTTTCAACTTGCTCACCTCCTGCAAGACCCGAAACATGCAAGAGGTGTGCAGGTTGGAAAAATGTTTGGTTTTGTTTTTGTTATCAAACAATTAACACGGTTCTTGTAAACGAAAACTGTACGATTAAACAAACGTGCGCGTTTCCTGCATAAAAAACAAACCTGAATTAGGTTTTTTTTTTTAACTTTTGGAATCATCAAATCACTTCTTCCACTCTGGTCAGAGCGGAAGAGAGTGCCAGTGACTCTTACTGACTAAAAAGCGTTCCAGAGCCGCGGTAACTCTTTCGAACAAATTCCACAACCCTGGCAGGCACTGGCCCTAGCGGGCCCCGAAACCTGAATTAGCCTACTATATTATTAATGTCTTTGCCTAGGTGTCACTGTGGGGCGGCGGCGTGGTGCTCCACAACCTGGTGCTCAAGGGCGACGTGCTGCAGCGCGAGGTTTCTCTGCCCTTCACGCTCGTCTCCGGTCGCATCCATGAGCTGCTCATACATGTGCCCTGGACCAAGATCATGTCCGAGCCCATAGTCGTCACCATCGACACCATAGGTATACTATACTTGGTTGGTCTAATAGTCTGGCACTACGCAGCGTTTTGCATGTGCAAACGGTTTGTGCAAACATTGCGCAAACGGTATTGTCGGTAATATCAATATTATTTGCGCAAACTTTTTGCTGTATTAACGTTAATAATTTCATTTGCGCAGTAAGATTGCCGTAATTGACAACATTTCATATTTTTAACCTGCATGTATTATTACGTTATATAAAAGTAAATCCAAATCCAGGGCACCCGTAATTTTACGTTTTTCGAAATTATGTACTTTTCATTCATAATTTCAACTTTGAAATTCGGCGTATTCTAAAAAGACGTAAGCGCCAAATGACGTCATACATACGGTGGAATGGCGTTAGAACCTTTGCTTTACTGTGAGCCGTCAAAAAAACTGTTATTTAGATGTCACTGTCATGTAGATAAACTTCATAAGTGACATTGACATGGCTTGTTTGACATTAATGTTTTCATCTAAAACGTTGGAATGCACAGGCAAAGGTAACTACCTCATTCCACCGTATATGTGACGTCATCGCATGATTTATGATTTGCATTTTTTTTTTCTCAGAAATGAAGAAAAAAAAACATAAAAATATTTATTTGAACTCAGGATACGAAACTAAAGAAATGGAATTTTTGTTTTAAGGTCGTTTCAGTTTTGAAATGTTGTCAATTATGTATCGTGTGTGACTATTTAGTTGTGCTTTGCTGTAAAACAATTTTTTTATTGCAGAATGTGTTCTAAGTCTCAATCCACCTGTGCCAGGCGATGACACCCCACCTGTGGAATCACCAAGGTAAACCACTTACGCATTAATTCAATAATTGAGAGCCAAATTTTTTTTTATGATCATCATATTCCTGTGTGCCCCATTCTTAAATTCGATTCCTTATCACACTGTGCGCAATAGGGTTTAAGATGTCATATCAACCTACATAAGTATTGGTTTTTAAAATTGTGAAGCGTCGATTCTTACAAAAAGGCTGTTAACCACTTTTTGATGTTATGAACTCCTTTTTTAGGTATGTGTCTAGTAAAAGTTAGATCTATAGAGCGAACTTGATTGAAATTACTAAATAGGTTGATTTCTTTTTCTATGCTGCCTAGTATAAAGCCCCTTTGATTAACCTTTTAGGTCAATTAAGAAAAAAAAATCTTTACCCTGTCAATTGTTTGCGAGCGATAGAGCGACCTTATGAAAATTTAATGTGCAAGCAATTATAGACGTTAGGGTGGTAAACATTTCAAGTCCCCGACTGTACATACGATCTGTACGGTTTTGATAAATAAATAGGCTAGGTTTTTTTTACCCCTATTAATTCCCTTAAATATTTTACAAAATATTAAAATATTTAAAAAATATATTTTACATCCCTTATTAATTCTATCCTATACCGGATTTGTTGCTCCACACAACCACAAAGTTCCAACATTAATTGTGGTCGCAAATTAAGTGCAGTGTTCCATTGTCAGTGAATAACCGCTTTCTTGAATGTTAAGTCGCAAGGCCCCAGTGATGGAAGCGCCGCCGGGTTACATGCAGGCGCTGGTCCGTCGCATCGTGAGCAACATCGCGCTACGCGTGCACCACCTCATCGTCAAGTATGTGCAGGATGACATAGTCATGTCCCTCAATGTCAAACATCTGGCCGTGGAAAGTGCTGGACCGAACTGGGAGCCAGCTTTTGCAGGTATTATGTCGATATTTAGTAGGGTTCAACAAACAAAGTGCGGGGCGCAAGCGCGCCGTTTCGTCTGCGGGCCCGCGCGCGTATTCCTGTTTCTGTGTTCAATAGAAAGCAGTACCGCCTCGAAACGCACATGGATTTGTTACGCCAACTCTTTTAAACCCTTGTTTAATTAAAATCAAGCGTCTTCTAAGCCCGCACGGGTTTGCAACGAACACTCTTCTTCCAAAGTGGATAGTCATGAAGCTTGCACGATACTTCGGGGGGCTCAATAAGAAATACAGTGACATAGATAGCTGAAAGTTAGAACTGACCACACAACGTACCTACATAAAAGATGTAGGGTTCGCGACCTAATGGTATTGACTGATATAAAACGCTTTTAGTTACTAAACTAAGGCCCAGTTTCCACCAAAGTGGAGAGGAGAGGAGACGAGAGGAGATGTGTTTTGAATAACCAATCAGATTTAATTGTTTCCACATCTCTCCGCTTAGCTTCGGTGGAAATGGATCAAGCGGAGAAGAGAGGAGATGTCTAATTTATCAATAGAATTTTGTGCCACGAGCGAGCAAGCGGCGCGGCCGAGCGGAGATGTGTGTGGTCGGGCGTCCGGGTGGAGCCCGCGCTCGCGCGCCCCTGTCCTCGCTACCTTCTCCCCACGCTTTGCACACCCGAACTGACTGATTTCGAGCTCACACAGCTCACATCTCCGTTACTCACAGCTCACATCTCCGCAGCTACGCATCTCCTCTCGGATTTGGTGGAAATAACCTGGCAGCTTCGCAGCACATCTCCTCTCGTCTCCTCTCCGCTTTGGTGGTTACCAGGCCTAATAGTTTATTACTGAGATTGCTAAATAGTTAAAACTACGTTGAAATGCTAGATAATGGGAATGAAGCTCAAATGAATGCGCCCGGTTTGCTGTTCAAATATGCACTGATGTAGCTGTGCACTGTGTGCGGCTTTATACGATTGCTGGATCAGCAAGAAGGTGTTAGATCGAATTGTATCGAACAAGAGCAGTCTACCAACTTAACCTCAAACGCTGCACAATCCCAAACAAACATGACTGACGAGTACAGATGACGTGCGAGCTTGATGACTAACCGCGTAACTAAAACGTGTTTGGGTGATGAGTGTTCGTTGCAAACTCGTGCGCATTTAGAAGACGCGTGACTTGCATAGAACACGTGTTTGGAAGGAGAGATGCTAAGTAACAAATCCGTGCGGGGTTCGAGGCGGTACTGCCTTCTGTTGGATACGGAGATAAATACGCGGCCCACACTCGCATTTGGTGTGAATGTTTCATAGTAATCTCTTGAATACTATTAACGCAGGCACGCCGGCGACACGACCCTCTCGCACTCCGCGTTTTGAGCGGCGAAGCCTTAAAGACTTAATAAATTACGGTTTCTGAATATACACAATAGAATTAACATTTGTTTAAATCTGTTGATCAGACATAGACCAGGCTCAACCGCTGATCAGGAGGTTGGTGCGGCTCGATGACCTGACGCTGTGCCTTGACAAGTCGGACATTGACGGCAAGATACGGTTCTTCGAAGAACCTCTGCTGTACAGATGTCAAATGAATCTCAGGTACGGTACATATGACGTATATTTCAGCGAATCGTGGAGAGAAGGAGAACCAAAATGTTTATACAGACATGTTTTGCTATTGTACAGTACGCGTAAAATAAATTTGGCGTTTTGAAAGAGGCTTTCAGCGTTCTGTTTCTCACCTCAGAGCTATCGCAACGCAGGTGTATATTATTTAGGTATCTTTATTCAAATTGCTATTTTAATGTAATTTGGTAAAAATGTAAAAATAATAATAGAAAAATGTCTCTTAAGAGACCGTGACCCCTAAGTTTGTTTTGGAATTTCTTCTCAGCGGTTGTGAGATAGGAAATTCTGACGCCATTGAGAAAGAGATATCGGCTAGCTTCGACTTCGTAGAGCGTTGTCTCTGTCACTCATACCTATGTGAACTTGTACAAGTGAGAGACAAAACGTCACATAGGCATGAGCGACAGAGACGACGCGATACGAAGCCGAAGCTAGCCGATACGTCTTTCTAAACCTCGATGTGTAAAATGTACTGTATGTATAATTGACTTAAGATTCCAAATAACACATCACTGTCTTTTGTAGAGTGCTAACTCGCCTCGTATCAGCAAACACGCGTCGCGCGACCTCCTTGAATGTTCAGATACGTTCCTCAAAGCTAGCGTGGAGCATCAGCAATGAACAAATGATATTGTTGCTGAGATTGTTGCGGGAGCGGCCGGTGACCAAGGAACAACCTAAACAGGCTCCGCCTAGACAGTCCAGTGTCGCACAAACATCTCTACGTAAGTTATTTATTTAGTAAGTTAATTAATGACGACACGATTGGCGCAGCGCGATTCCCACACAGGGGGCTTACTAAGATCTCTTAAAACAGGACAGAAGTTGCCTGGAAGTTGAACTGCCCTGCTTTTTTGTACTATGACATCGTTAGAGCAGGCCTGCGGCAGGCCTGCTACGTTGACTGTTTTTTTTTTTGTATAGGCTTTTCGTACCATGTACAAGCATAACCGTTCAACTTGGTTCAAAAGTCGTTCATCTTTAGTACTGTCATGGTACGATTTTTAGCGATTCAGAAGCAGGCCTGCTTTTGAACGGAAGTTGACTGGCTGGCATTTGAGCGTTTTCATAAGAGGTCATGGTAAGCCCCCAGATAGTATTTTTATGGCCTATAGATACGTGTTCCAGGTCGAGGTGATTATGCATGTAAAGATTCGTGGCTGTAGGTAAACGCAACACGATATAGGATTATTCTTATCTTAGGGCAAGGGCTTACAAAACGATTCTTGTAAAAAAAGTAAGTCCTATTTTAAGCTGCAGGAGTTCCACCTAACATGGTTTGGCCATGTATCGCGTTGACCCAGGGAGTCCATTAGTGCTTCTTGCTGTCAAGTCGGTACGAGCTAGACGAAAATATGTCGTGCCGTGGCGAAAAGATTTGCAAGTCAACAAAGTTGTTAGGGACCGACTAGCCAGAGACGGCTTTGGACAAAAGATATTAGGTCTCCGCGGTAGATCCAAGTTGTGCTGGCTGCATATGTGTATGTGCTGCTGTTAGGGCCGTCATAAAAGCCAATACAACCATATCCCGGGAGACGCTAAAGTCAAAGTCAAAGCATTTATTTCAACCAGACCATTAACAGGCAGTTTTTTTGAACTGTCGTAAAAAAACTTTTGGGCGCATTATGTCTAATTCGTAAAAAGTCCAGTGGGCTCAAAATGTCCAATTCTCACAACGTCCAAAACATAAATTGTCCAATTCGCAATTTGTCCAACTCGCAAATTGTCCAATTCGCAAATTGTCCAATGGTCCTGTTCGCAAATTGACAAATTCTAATTACAGTCGTTAATCAAGAAACGCCTCGCGTAATCAAGGACGCCCCCCTAGTTGCGAACTGGACCAATTGCGAATTGGACTAATTGCGAACTGGACCAAGTGCGAACTGGGGCCTTATTCTCCTAAAATAAATTGTTGCCAAACGCAATCGAACCACAACCGTCAGTCAGTTTTTGTTTCCGAAAACTTTTTCGAAAGTTTTCGATTTTGTTTTTTGTGTCAAACAATTTGATTGCTTTTGAAATTGAGAACTGTCTGAATGAACGGTTCGGCCTTGGTTCGGTTGTGATTTATCAAGATTTATTTTAGGAGAATTAGGTCCCTTGACTAATTGCGAACTGGACCATTTGCGAAATAGACCATTTGCGAACTGGACCAATTGAGAATTGGACAGTTAGACATTTTGCGAATTGGACAACAATTTTGAGATTTGGGCGGGCAATAAACTCCATGGTTACTCTTAATGTTTCATAAACTCGTGGCGATATCAAAACAGAAACGCCTTACTAAGACTCAAAATACCACCTGCAGATGCGATATCATCGAACTCAGCTGAGCCGACTCGTCAAGAGAGCTGGTCGGAATGGGCGTGGTCGTGGCTGCCCACATGGATGGACCGCGAGCATGGCGTGGAGGAGGCGCCTGTTCCTCCCACGCCATTACCGCTGTTCTTCAACGCGTACCTGGACCAAGTGTCATTGGTATTTAAGGTAAAATACACAGAAATATCGTGCCAATTGATACCGCGATAAACCACTGCCCCAATGCACAACTGTCAAAACCCCGGTTTTTGAAAGACTATTTAATCTGTTGTCAAATCTCTTGTCAATGAATTTTATTGGTCAACTAAAACACTAACAACCAATTACAGCACTTGACAGCTGATTAGTAAATTTTTGCTTTTCAGAAACGAGTATTTTTCGCGT
This sequence comes from Amphipyra tragopoginis, assembly GCA_905220435.1. Classification (NCBI taxonomy): domain Eukaryota; kingdom Metazoa; phylum Arthropoda; class Insecta; order Lepidoptera; family Noctuidae; genus Amphipyra; species Amphipyra tragopoginis. The sequence continues at coordinate 34,982,434 of HG991991.1, forward strand.
AGAGTCTTGAAACATTTGTCGTTTTCTTCTGTAATCGAAACAACATTAACATGATCCTTTTAAAGAAAAGATAACTTATTTTTTTACATGTTGTTTATCACGAATATTTGGCATTCATCATATTATTATAGAAATGTTGCATCGTCCGCAGAAACAATATATTAAAGAATACTGGTTATTAGTCACGATCCCGTGACAGGGTTGTCGGACATGTTATTCTCTATATAATAACCCAGTAATGCTTTATGCGAAACAACCATTTTAGAGGTATTATTTTCTAAGGGAGGAGTTGGCAATTTTGTTACTATCACGAAAATGGTTCACTTATGCATAAAGCGTTACTAGATTATTTACTCCTTGCTCTTGATACTATTGTTTCCTGACGCCTTTAATGACATTGTACTGTGTGACGCTCGTCCACTGTACATTAGATGTAAGTTGGTTCAGAATAACAGGTAACTAAGTAATACACATGTTTTACTCTCTACCGAGTCCATCATTGCAACTTAAACCACCTTCTTTTTTCCTCTTACGTTGTCGTCACATTGGTCTGTTCTTCTTCTAAAGACTGTATTGTCTGTAAAACACGCATATGACTTATAAATTGTTCAGGTGCTGGAGGTAGATTCTAACCACCGCAAGCGTTCGCGTTCCGTGCTAGAGGTGAGCGCGACTTACATGGCGGCCAAGGCCTCGGTCTGCGTGCCGACGTCTATGCGCGTACGCTTCGGCGTAAGGGAACTTATGATAGAATCGCAAGGAAAGTGCGTCTGTGGACGTAAGGACGCTGACAATGTGAGTATTATATTTTATTACCATATTATCCCGTCAACGTTCTATTCTGGACATAGGTCTCTGAAATAACGAAGATAAAAAATAAAATTTTATTTAGATTATAATGCGCAAGTATGGGTAAATGCTCTTTAAACCATAATGTTCTGCCACAGTTACCAAATCAGCCGGCGGTGTACGTGAGGAGAATCTTCAAGTCAGATCAAGACAAAGAGTGGTCGTGGCCTGAAGAAGACCTGAACGAGAAGATAGAGACTGGCGAAGCCGTCGACGAGACTTACCAAGTCTCGCCCGAGCAGTCTGGGGTTAGTGACAAAAAATACATGTATTACTAGCCTGGTGCACTCCATTTCTGAAGATAGGTTTCCACGGGAAGGGATTGCGCCATTCGTGAGGCTGCCGCGCAAGTCATTTGCTCGGATGTGGCAACTTGAGATAGAATTAACCGCGTGTGACGTCTAGAACAACTGAGTAAGGCGGGTTTATTGTAGGCATAGTTTTATTCATGTATAGCCGGTTGCACCACGTGCTAAGGGGGTAAGATTTTGTTCACAAGAAAGATATGCAACGCTGATCAAAGTAACTGCAAAAGTTCTTCAAAGAAGACTAGAATACATATTTACGTTTACAATCCCTACCCGCACAAATCACCACACAAACACACATGTGCATAATATAGTATAGTTACTACTTCATTAAAACACTCCAGAAGCATAGTTAAGTTATGAAAATAGCAGATAAAGACTGTCGAAATGTGATATGAGAATAACTGGCCTTCAGGATACAGGTTAGATCTGGCTCGATACGATAACACAGCCTCTCGATTCAGAATCTCTTCGATAAGCAGTCGTCGACCGACTTGTTTTGTTATCTCACTTCATCAACGATTCTCGTTACGAGAGAGAAAGCGATAGCAAACGGAATCGTTCGAAAACTGATTTAACGAATCGTTCTGAATCAGGAGACAGGAACAAAAGAACAGAGTATCAGTTAACTAACAGCTTGTTCATCTAACGCTTAGCTTCCAGAAGGTGTCAGTGTAAGTCAAGGGCCAGTGGTCACCAGGTCTTCGAGCGAGACGAAACGAGACAAGCCAGAGCGCGAAGAAGTCGATGAACTGTGGGCCAAGATGTCGCCGCTGCTGTATGTGGAATATGTCCACGATCGCTCGCCGCCCAACCAGTTCACGAACCCTTACGATAGCCCGCCAAAGAACTTCGAGTACAGGTGAGTACATGCACAACTACTACATACAGTAGTAAGACATCAGCTTAGCTTTTTTCCAATTACTTTTTCGCGCTAAATTGTCGAGACGTTTCTTAAGTTGAATTTACTAATGAGTAGACAATAACTACCAGAAGATCTTGACATAAGAGTCTCGCGACACTGTAAAATGACTGTACCTATTGATTGGGTTACTAAAATTAAAAATATATTCCTGCATACAGTGACTGGGTAGAAAAAGTCACCATGTCGATAGAAGTGGAGCCGATTGAGTTGCTGGTGTGCATGGGACTGATACACCGCCTCAAAGCTCTGAACTCCATCTACCGGGAACAACCGCAGCCAGAGACAGGTAACGTATCCATAAGCGCTGAAAAGATTACGTATGCGTGAAGCCACACTGCTCCGTTGTGTTGGGTTGCGACGTCGCAGCGCTAGATTTGGACCAATGAGACAGTAGATTGCAGTGCGTGTCTGTGTGAGTGTGTCAAATCGGACGATTGTAGGTAGTTGAAGTACTGCTTTAGCTTATATGTCTACTGTGAAGGAGACGTCGCAGCGCTATATTTGGAATCTACACCCGAGCCCGAGGTGCTCGGTGAACCCGAGGTACCCGAAAGATGTTAACCTTCGATTCCGATGCCTAATTGGAGAAGAAAAGCTAGGGTAAAGTATGTTGAATAAAGCTTAATTTTCGAAATATTCATTATTTACGAAAATTCACAAATCGAAAAATATCTATGGTAACAAGTCCTATGAACGTGGCGTTGCGACTTTAGTCATACCATACCCCTCTCGCCTTAAGTCTTATTTGCCAAAAGGTTGTGAAGGGAGAAGTTTTTCATTCACTCACACGATAATTTATAAATGTTGCCAGTTCAACTTAAGGTATTGTTTATTAGAACGAAAAAAAAAATGACTGAATTGGACTTTTGTTGATATAACATTTGACTCATAATACCATCAGAAAGGCGTGGTTAAAATCTTTCGGGTACCTCGAGCCCACGGTGTATAAATTGGTCCAAATCTAGTGTTGCGACGTCGCTATGCAACGGAGCAGTGTGGCTTCATTCTAATCAGGGGACTGATTCACCTAACTAAAGAAGTTTAGTTGCAGTGTAATTGCAGTTAATTTTCGATCAAAACATCGCTGTTAGATACGCTCTCGTAAACTCAACTGTAGCTTCACTGCAACTTGATCGGCGTCATGAAATTACGCGAATTAGCCTACGGGTAAAATTAACATCAACGTACGGGACATATCACGTTGACGACACGTTTGGTGCAGTGGCTAAGCGATTGGCTTCGCGCTACGGGTCGTGGGTTCGATTCCCACACGGAACAAAAATTTGTATGGCCTACAGATGGTTGTATCGGGTCTGGGCGTTTGTTTGTGAGATTTGTGTTTGTAAACGCACCCACGATACAAGAGAAATCTTAGTGTGGGGCAACGTTTTTTAAAATAAGATAAGATAATAAGATATCAGTGATAGCCAAGCGGTTGAACGCTTGCCCTACAAGGCCGAGACGGTCTGCAAACTGCAGACTGCATCTGCAGACCGCAACTCGCCGTCCGAATGACACCTTTAAGGTGCACACATTAAATGTAGTATTCCAACGATGACAGCAGCGGAAAAGCGACACTACTGGTTCATACAAACCAATGTGACTTGCGGTCTGCGGTTGCAGTCTGCAGCCCGTCTCGGACTTGTACCTTAATGCAGGACTTAAGTCGATCCCTACCCGCAGCGCTATCTTTTCGAAGTCATATGTGGGTCAGAATTAATTAATTAAGGGCCGATTTTTCAATCGTCAGATAAATTTTATCCAAGGAATAAATATGACGGTTTGACATATTTTCTATACAAACGCTGTCAAAACGTCAAACTTATTCCCCATATAAAAGTTATCTGACGATTGAAAAATCAGCCCTAAATAAAGTAATAGGCTGGTTAAGAACGATACGGGTTGCTGCTATTGTTATTGTGTACGTCATTATTATCATACGATCTCCTTATAACCCACTAATAAATTTTGTCAATCAATTTTCTTTCAACAAGTTGATGCAACTACCACAAATATCAACTTTAAGTTCATGTAAAGTAAGTTGATTTTAGAATGACAAAAACTATGTTAAAGTTTATAAAACGACATTAGTTTAATTAGAACTGAACCATGTGTAATTGGGTTAAGGTGTGTAATCCCAAAACCTGTTCATTATAATTTTAAAGTTGCTGATGTTAATAGATTCACTTTAGCAAAGAAATGTATATATATAAATAAGCAACATATTTGCTTCTAGCAGGGATTCGACTCAGTATTATGCTTTTATGTAATATGACCTGAAACTCTTCTTGAAGAAATGGTTTAAAAGATATTTTAGCCTTGGTGGGCTGTTGACAAATTTTATATGAAATGGAGTATATATCTGTTTATCTATTTCCTAGAGACACCGAGACGCGTTCTAACGGTGGAAGAAAGCGAGGCTCTCATGGACAACTTGCCTCAGAAGCGCATCACGGTTGAAGCGCGCGGCGTTCATCTGCGCATGCTCCCGTGGAACCATGGCGTATCAGACAGACCCTCGCCAGTGTCCATCGCGTTAGACTTGGAGTTGCCTAAAACCACAGCAGCTGTCGTCGCGCCGCTGTACCCTCTAAGGTGAGTTACGGCCTGCGCCCACTGGCGGGACAACATGGCAAGGGATTTTAAACCTTATTTCATAACTTTAGCACTTGTATTTGCTTACCATACCGCGGGATGCATGCCGTCAGCTTGTTTGCCTACCAATTGCACAAAAAAACAGGTCTTCATAGGCTGCCGTTGTCTTAGGCACTGGGGACCTCGAAACTGTTCCATACGTACTTAATAATGCCATTGAGGAGGTTTTGGTACTTAAATATTTCAGAAACGTTCTGTTATAAACAATATACAGGGTGAAATTGTAAACACTCGACAAACTGAAGTGGGAGATTGTACTCATCACTATGAACAACTTTATGTCCGTAAGGATTGAGGTGCCACATTTCGTATCTTGATGAAATTAAATACTTATTTACTATGAGAACAAAAAAAAACTGCTATTCCCTACATTTTGACGAGTTATGCGAACATAAATGTAGGAAACAGCTGTTTTTTTTCGCGATTTCGGGTTTGGTCCCATAGTAAAAGTTGTTCATAATGATGAGTACAACCTCCCATTTCGGTTGGTCGAGTGTTTACAATTTCAACCTGTATAAACCTGCGATTACAGCAATCACGAGTGATATGCTGTTATCTATTAAAGAGTTGCATTTTCTATCTCCGAATGTTCTCATCAGATCTTCACCAAAATAAATAAAACCACCCGAGGAGAATGAATGCTCGTTCAAACAAAAAAAGAATCATTAAAATCGGTTTGCAATTGGCGACGATATCGCAGAAGAAATGGCAGAAGATTTGTGTAATACCCACTTATGTAATTTTTGTTGAAAATAATAATAATAATAAGTGAGCTGGCGAGTCACCGTCTGCCAATGCATTTCAAATTTAAACTTGAAAGGCAGACGCCGTTTTCTTCCGGCAATAGAGGTTATTCGATCCACTAAACACCCCTTCCCATAGACCAGATATTTTTTTTACCATAGTTCACAATAGTTTTGCACCCACCTGAGACGGTCCATGACTGTACTCCAATAGTGCAGCCGTGGATAGCCCCCGGTTGGTGCCCCACCCCATTATAGATTAAAGTTCTCAAAGGGGCCTCTGCGCGTTGGACCTGTGTCCCCGTGTATGCCTTCCAAAGGACCGGACATCTTCCGCACGGAAGATGAACCGTGCTATAAAGAGAGATACAAATATAATAAAAAAATATACAAATAAAAAACACTTAGGATTGAAAAACCTCTTCTTTTTTGGAAGTCTGTTAAGAAGGGAAACGTTACCCGGTTTTTTTTTAATTAATTATGTTTATCAAGTCTGTGTGGCTTACTTGATGAATTATGGTTACTACAGACTAATTACACGTACAACACCAAGAGGATTGCTGATGTGACTAACCTTAGAGACAAAGTTGGAAAATCTCATGTGCCTGTAATATCTTGGTACCCATACGCTTCAAATCGGAACTCTTACCAGCTGAAATAGGTATAGTGGTAGCGATTCCCCGAATGATCTCTTCTACTAACATAGTACCTAACAAACATAGCTTATTCATTGTTTTCCTGTTCATACAAAGGTTGTCTGGTAGATATCGCTATCAGCGATAAGACCGCCATTGATCCCTTCAATATATATGATATTCTATAATAGCTGTGTTACAATTTTGGTGTACAATAAAGTATATTCTATTCTTATCATCTTTATTGCAGGGTATGTTCAGCAGCAAGCCAGATGCCCTGCGACTCAGGCCCCCTCTGGCAAGGGGCTCGGCGCCACATCACCGTGGTCATGACCGCGGTCCAAGCCCGCGTGTGTTCCCCGGCGGATAACGAGTCGCGACCGTGCGCACGCGCAGACGTAAAGCTGGTCACTCATCAACTACTCAACAAGACGTACTTTAAGAAAAGGGAATCCGTTGAATTCTCCTATAATTTGAAAATCAGTAAGTTTGTGTTGGGAATGACTAAAATGTTATTTTTGTAAATGACACAACAACATAATCGTTCAGGGTTGATTCTATCATTACAGTTATAGCTAATATCGATATGTCAGGATTGCGAGCAAGGTAAACAGAGTAAATAAAACCAACATAGACTCTCCACCACTGACAGTAATTGTATTTGGGTTAGTATTAGTAACATAAACTAGATCACAATATATTACTTTACACAATTATTACAAGATCATAAAATAAGAACAAGCTAATCAGATATAAAAGGTCAGACTTCTTCAGCTGATCAACACGGAATGCTCTCGCTTCGTCGAATGACCACCGCCTTTATAACCTCGGGTGCGCCGATCCATATCGACGACTACCCTCTCTTGTCAACATTGCCCAGTGCTACCCGCTACCGATAACATTTTTGCTCGACAAACTGAGTGGGACGTAAAATGTACAATAAAGTCATTTCAACCAAGACACGGGTGATGTAACACTAGGATTTTGTTTGTTTAGGGGAGTTGAGCATCTGCGGGTCGTCGGCGCGGCTGCAGACGGCCTTGCACGTCGCACTGTCTTTGTTCCACGAGAACCGCTCCGTGCAGCTCAAACACACCACGTTGGCCACGGACGCACTCAACGATGAAGGTAAACACATTGATCAAACACTATATCGTCGCTCGGGAGTGAAAACCTCGGGAATGCATCTTATAAGAAACTATATCGGGTGTAAAAAGACCCTTAACGATAACGAAAACCACGTATTCTACCCATCATTGGGATCATTTTTTTCGAACAAACCATACCTGGGAAATCATTGGTTTTGGAGATATTGAAGGTCATACTACACATTTTTTTTTTTAGTTTTTTCCAAAAACGATTTCTAAGTCATAATACTAAACTTTCTTCCAAACAAACATTATCAAAAATTTCAATTTTTCGTAACAAATTACGCATTTGAAGTTACAAAAACGCAATGAATATCAAACGCACACGACCGCCTTGACTCGGCTGTGTGGCCGCTGCACGCATGCAAACACGCGGCATCACCACAACCATAATTTGCGCGCTACAAAAAAAAGCGTTTTTTTCATGCCTAAAAATAAAAGTCGTTTCCCAGCAATTATTTTCGGTCAATGTAATTTAGTTTGATGTGCAGAGTGCGTAGATTTCGGCTATGTGATGGGTCTTTTTACACCCTGTATCTTAAGGACTATATTATAAGGGACTATATTTTATAAGAAAGCCGCTCTAAGTGAAATTAGTTTATAGGCACTGAAACTAGTCTTTATTGGGTAAATAAAATTCCCCGTGACTTACTCCGCGTGAAAGCCCACAGGAACCGTGCAATGACCAAATGCATTCCAGTTTTCACTCCCGGGCGACGATATTGAATATAGGAATGTATGGCGATGAATATTTTCTAAACATGTGACTTCCCTGGCAGCCTGTGGTTATTTCAACGAGCCATTCTCGACGCTCACTTCAAATTATGTATCACCATCGTAATATTGTTTCACAACATTCCATCCATCCAAAACTCAAGTGCTGTGCACTTGTCAGTGTAGCAATCTCCATCTTTCTCTGTCCAAAGCCAACTCCTTAATTTATCTGTATGTTAGAAGATTTGTCTTTTTATTCAATTCGCTTCTTGGTCTATCTTGCCTTCTTCATCTTCATCTTTGCCGGTCGCAAAATTTAACACGGTCTCAACGCACACGACGGTAATTTTGTCTGTAGTTGTCGTTAGAAGTCTAGTGTCTGCGATGGCAACAACTACCAACTACTTTCATTCTTGTCCGTGGTAGTCCGCCGGACAAAAAGTCCGTCGTCTGCGCTAGACCTATACAATGTTAGTCAAAAAGAGTGCACTAGTCTGAAAGGGTATTAAAGTACTTTAAGGAATAACTTTAAAGGCCTATCCGCACACAACAGTGCCGGCACAGTGCCGACACGTGCCGATCGGCAACGTATCGATCAGTGACGCTATCCGTACTCGTCAGTGACAGTGACGTTCCGGCGAATGTCGGCGCAGCACTGATATCACTGAACGTCGCTGTCACTGACGAGTACGGATAGCGTCATACAAAATGTATGGTACAATATCATATTTCACTGACACTGATCGATACGTTGCTGATCGGCACGTGTCGGCACTGTGCCGGCACTGTTCTATATCGGTCTACAACTTTTACAAAAGTCATACACTAAAACCTATCTATCATCTGTGTTTAAAAGGTCACAGATGAGTAGCTACCATTTTCCTAATTTGGTAACTAAATTAGAGATTTAAAGTTTTTTTTAAAATAAAATCATTTGTAATGATGTAGTGGTGAGTGATGTATGTGTTAATGTATCTTATTAGTATTAAATGAGACTCATAAAGGGGAAAAAAAATGTAGTTTCATTTTTTTTTTCATCACCACCCCCTTGGTGTAGTGGTGAATGATGTATGTGTTAAGATATCTTATTAGTATTAAATGGGACTCATAACGGGACAGACGTGTTTCATTTATACTCAAGTAGGTACCTATAAATCCCCACAATACAATGAAATAAAAATGACTTACATTATTCTCGCATAGCTCTTACCAAAATATTGTAGCAAAAAGATTATATTATTTGTCATTGAAAAGAGTATTCATAGAATTTCTTGCCAACGTCTGTAGACAAATGGCAATCGATGATCGCTAGAGAATAGATACGACAGTGAGATGTACTGGATTGACATAAGTTTTCGACCGGTCAAGCGATCTGCTATGTCATTTCTATACATTTAATTGGCGTATCTATTCTCTGGCGATCATCGTTTGCCAATTGTCTACAGGGGCAGTTCTTCTTTAAGGGTCCAACGTTTTGGAACCATAATTATAAGAAAATTCCTAAGTGCTCGCCCCATTTGAACCGGAAACAGCTTTAAGACCCTCATTCTAACCACGTTTGTTATCAACAGAGGCTGTGGCCATAGACTTCAATTTGGAAGACCTCGCTATGCGTGGCTTCCTCACTAGGAACATTAACACACACGTCGTTTCGCTGCAGTCGGCCAAAGCCACCGCCTACCACGAACCAAGTAAGTTTCAAGCCGGGCGTCGACTACAGCCGAAACGCGTCGAATCGAGTCGTGTCGCATTTGTTCCGTGTGAGGCGAAACGGTCAGTAATCGCAAGTCTTTAAAAAAACACAAATTCAGTCGTTAAAAATACACAAAAACAGAAATTCTCTTATGCGACTCGGCGCGTCTCGGCTCGTCGCTAGTAAGTGTATAGGAGGCGAATTATTGCGGTTCTATTCGACTCGACTCGGCGAGCCTAGTGGACGCCAGCTTTCATGCTATCTTTGTCATTATAGATATAATAATATGAGAGAGGTAAAAAAATGGGCTTTAAGAAACTAAGGATGTACCCTCTTCCCAGTTGCCCCTCATCATTAATGCAATTTTCGATGGAACAACAGACCATTCTGGCCGTGTCCATACAATTAAATATTTGGATCAAATTCCGCTGTTGTTCACTTACAATACGGCCGACGTATCTTGGCGAGTCTGAAGTTAGTTGTTTGGCTGCGCAATTAGTCTTTTAAAAACGAAATTGTCTTTGTTATTATTGTATTTGTTATTAGGTGCCGATTTTTCATTCATCAGATAACTTTTGTCTAAAGAATATTTTTGTGGTTTTTAAGTTAAATAAATAAATTAACTAATTTTAAAGTAGTGTGATTCCATAATAGTAAGATTTGTATAATTTTCAGAGGGTGATAAATTGAAACAAGCATGGCTCTTCTCGGCTCCTGATGCTCCTACAACTACGTAAGTAACACTAATCAAGATGGTAAAAGTCACGAGTAATAAAGCCGACTTGCTGCTGCATTGAAATTTCCAAAAAAACTATCTTATCTAATGTTTAGTCACAGAAAGGGATTATTTAGCAAATTGACGGCCAACTTAAATTATCCGTTTAATAAAATCACAATTGTCATTCGTTTTCAGTCGTATGGAATGGCCATAATATCATAAATCTTATAACTACATGAAAATTCAGCGTTTTAAGGGTAGGTTTCAATGTGGTAGACAAATTCAGCGCTGCAAATTGCAATTTAACCTCTGCTTTATTTTTACAACCTAAACTTTAGTCCCATACAACGTGTCTGTCTTTTCAGCCCTTACCTCCGCTTGGGGATTCAGTGGTGCAACAAGCAAGTGGACAACTCATTTGACTACTGTGGCTTGTGGACGGAACCCCTGGCCATGTCAATCGATCCGCTGCTCATAGCCTGGCTTGCCTACAAGCCCGCTTTGAGGCCCGGTAAGTATTCACACATTCTACATCGGTTATTCTTAAAGACGCACGACAAGAACTCGCGTGTATTGCGTGCAAGTTACAAATAGCGGATACTTTGGCATATACAAGGTTAGTCAGAAAGGGGGTACTAATCCGCAGACCACTTAAAGTATCACTGATGACGGTTTTAAAGCAAGTGTTAAAATTTCAAAATTCGATCATTTTTATTTCCATGTAAAATAATTTTTATTTTATTTTTTCAAAAATTCTTCGTCCCTGCTTTAGTTACGAATTCAGAAAATGGAGTTTCTAATTCGTGACCCCAAATATGACCTAAAATGTTAACACAGCTGATCATAGCTGCGGATAGATAGATTTTAGCATACTTTTTTTCAAATTTTTGAACAGCTGTTTCTCTTAAACTGTAGACTTTTGGGAAAAGTGGTAGAACAAAAGTTACTCATTATTACGGGTACTATAACACCCTTTCGGATTAGTACCCCCTTTCTGACTAACCTTGTATGACGTCTTTGACATATATGCAGATGTGACGTCATACCTACCGAGCTATTATACTTGCTAATGGAAACGCCAGCTTCAGAACCCGATAGGCAACTAGTTTTCAGGTGACTGATAAAATTATTTTAAACGGATCGTTAACACATCAAACTCAAAACTCATTTATTCAAAATAAGGCTAGTATTACATAGTTCTTTTTAAACGTCAATGTTACAAAAGACAGCCTACAAACACGCACGCCTTACAGCCGATATTAGTAATCAATCCCAATCCAAAATGTATGGACTAATGTACGTTTTTGACATTACTTGTCTGGAATTTCAGTCAAAAATCTACATCAATCCAAACATTTTGGATTGAAATCGGGTATTAATACTCGTATAGGCCGTTGCCGAGGAGGTCGTGGCTAAATAATTACAGCCGCATAGACCGATCTTCCGGGTTAAGCCACGCTTGCCGAGGTTGGTCTGTGGATGGGTGACCATTTACCATAGCGAGTTTCCTCCGTGCCTCGGAAAGCACGTAAAGCCGTTGGTCCCGGCTGTCATTTGTAGATCTTTGACAGTCGTTACTGTTGGTCAGAAGCCAGAAAGTCTGACAACCAGTCTTACCAAGAGTATCGTATTACCCAGTTACTGGGTTGTGGAGGTCTGATAGGCAGTCGCTCCATGTAAAATACTGATATTCAGCTGCATCCGGTTCGACTGGAAGCCGACCCCAACATAGTTGGGAAAAGGCTAGGCAGATGATGATAGGCCGTTCGTGTTTATGCTGAGAAGATCGCTTTTGATAAGCAGTTAGTTACAGATTTGCTTCCCGGCTGCAGAGCCGAATAAACCTAGTGATTACCTCTCTAGGTAATCGCTCAATTTATTGATGATTGAAATAAACTGGCGTTTAGAGAACCCAGTTAGGGCCGTAACCACCATAAGTTAGGTACTTAGCACTCCGTTAGCACCACATATACTGGGTGGTAATTTGAGATGGGGCATGAAGGGCAGTTACCTTAACTATTGTAACTACAGGAAAACGTCCTAAGGGTCAGTTCCCCTTAAGTTTTGAAGTAAGTTCTATCTGAATTCACAGATTTTGAAAAAAAATGTAGTCTTCGAGAAAAAGGGCAGTTTTCGCAAAAAAAAATGTGATGCCAATTGATTTTTTCCCATAAGAACTAAAAGACTTTTCTGGACCAACTGGGGTTGAAGTACTAGAAACGTCAGAAATTACAAAAAAACTTATTTGAGATGGGGTGATGAATTTAGATAGAAATTATTCCAAAAGTTAAGTGAGGTCTTCTAAGAACGTTTTCCTGTAGCTACAATGGTTAAGATATTTGCCCTTCATGTCTGAAGTAAAACAAGAGGTTTTTGGAAAAAACCAACAGAGTCATTTATTTTAGTGTAGTGTAAAACAAAACGAGTACAGTTCTATTTATTTGGATATAGCTAGAGAGTAATAAAGACCACATAGACTATGCTTTAACCTATGAAGACCTAAAGAGTTTAACCATACATTAATAAACACTCAGATAGCCAAACTAGCATTAGGTATTACATTGTATCAACAATGTCCCGTCTCAAATTACCACCCTGTATACTCGTTAGCAGCCCGCTACACCGTCGACCAACCGTACGGGTAACAATGTGCCCATATGTCTGCGCGCGTCGATTAGCGCTGTGTACGGGAATCTATACTCTATTTCACATAGCATTAGACAAATAAGACATATTTTAGCTAGGAAATGTATTAAAATAACCTACGGGGTTTCCAGCACAGATCCAACACAGTAAAATACTACCTTTCGGAACCGTGCACCTAGTATTGACGTTTTTGTTTAGTTTTGACGTGAGGAGCTCGTGGCTAAATAATTACAGCCGCATAGACCGATCTTCCGGGTTAAGCCACGCTTGCCGAGGTTGGTCTGTGGATGGGTGACCATTTACCATAGCGAGTTTCCTCCGTGCCTCGGAAAGCACGTAAAGCCGTTGGTCCCGGCTGTCATTTGTAGATCTTTGACAGTCGTTACTGTTGGTCAGAAGCCAGAAAGTCTGACAACCAGTCTTACCAAGAGTATCGTATTACCCAGTTACTGGGTTGTGAAGGTCCGATAGGCAGTCGCTCCATGTAAAATACTGATATTCAGCTGCATCCGGTTCGACTGGAAGGCGACCCCAACATAGTTGGGAAAAGGCTAGGCAGAGGCACCTAGTTTTGACGTTTTAAAAGCACCTTAAATCTGGTCTACTTGGAATAAAAAACTTTGACTTTATGAACCTCAACGATCAATCAAGATGAGCAAAAATTTTTTTTAAGAAATGTTTCAAAAGGCATTCGTGCCTTAATTGACCACTTTTATCTAATATTATTTGTGTGAAGTGAGCTGGCCGTTAGCCCTTGCATAATAGCGCAGCAGATATTATGAAGCGATTCAGATGTCATTGAGATTACGTACAATCGGAGTGATTTCATGTATATATCATTAATTTAATTGTTTATTCGTAGAGTCAACAATGGGTGCAGTATTAAGGAGCTCAAACAATTCAGTACTGTTCACACGTCGCTCCACTCCGCCGGTAAATGATTTTTATACAATATATACATAACATAATCAGCTCATTATTCTGCCGTCGTAACGAAGAGTGCAGTAAGTGTAACTTTTAACATAGAATATTGAACCTTAGTGTTGGGTTATACGCAAACGCAAAAGCTTAAATATTCTTCATTTAAATATTTTTACTTACTGCACTCTTCATTACAACGGCAGTATTGTCCCACTGCTGGGCATGGGCCTCTTCTCATAATGAGAAGAGTCCACCGCGCCAGCCTGGTGCGGGTTGGCGGAATTCACACACCATTGCGAGCTGTATGGAGCACTCTCAAGTGTGCAGGTTCCTCACGATCTGCCGGGGTTGCGGTGCATGCAGCTGCGAATCCCGTGACCCCGGCCAAGGGTCAGGAGTAGGAACACCGTGGGTTTTTAGCCGGTAAGAGTCCGGCATAACCCTTCGCCTTCCCCAGGCGAAGGGGATCCATGAGGATTTTCCCACGATAAAAAAAAAAAAAAAAAAAAAGGTTCCTCACGATGTTTTCCTTCACCGTTAATGCAAGTCATAATCAAATTCTGATTTGCACATGAATTGAAAAGTCCAGAGGTGCGGCCGGATTCGAACTGGGACCCTCTTGCATGGAAAGTAACCGTTCAGCCGCTAGGCTATCACAGCTTTTGCTGTCATGAATTGTTTTCATACTATGACCAGTAGGGAATATGCATGTAATGTTGTTTTCTCTTAATCAATAAAATACAGTAATATAAACCCACGAAAAGTATTAAAAGTCAAAAGTAACTACTGTTTGTTGCTTAAAAAAATTATTAAACTTCTACAATTTTCTTCTACAGTTCAAACATTCGTTGTTGTCGCGGCCATAATGTAACGACATAATCCACGATACTGCTTTGTTTTTACATCTCTTTTTAGCCACAAATCATATTTATTTCTTATGCTTTATTCAAGCAGAAATCGCACTTACGGGTTAACAACATAAAAAGTCATTCCCAATGTTATTATTTCTTGCGAAATATTTTTGTATAACATAGTAGCCTAAAGGCTCCCACACAAAACTGCGATGCGATGCGATACGACGCCGCATAGCAGCAAAATGTGGTGGTATGGTTCTATGTAGCTCGCAGATTTTTGCGATGCGAATTCGCAGTTTTGTGTGGGAGCCCTAATACAGCCTACCGAAGGCATTACAACCGAGATGTTATAATAAACGTTATTCTCAGTCGTCGAGCGGGCGCGGTGCCAGTAAGTCTGCGTCGGGGCAGGGCGCGGAGCTCGTGCACTTGCGCTCGCGTAGCCAAGGCTCTAGCAGCGAGGTCAGCGAGAAGAAAGAGCCCAAGATGCCTATCATACCGGTACGTCCACTTATTAACCACCTTACCTTATTGCAGTGCTGTAGAGTGGTTTTCAAAGAGTTGATCCGACAGTGAACTAACCAGTTCTCAGTCTTAGGGATTTAAACTGGTAAGTTTAATTTTTATTCAGCCATCTACCTGTCATCCGAGCCTCGTCTGTTACAGCTGTAGTTCTAACAGTCTACGTGTTATAGGCTGTGTCCAGACAGGTCAACGTTACGTTGACGTGTAGCAAAGCCATGTATTGCACGGTGCATAATCAAAAACCTGCTTAGGCCGTGGTTTGTTACAAACGTCATAGATCGCGTCCAGCGTGACGCTATATGCAGCCGGCGAGACGGCGAGTCGCGACGTCAGGCGTTTGTAATAGACCACGGTCTTAGTTTATTACTTAAGCCGTAACAAAAAGACAAGTAAACATATAAACGAAAATTATGAGTCACGACGACTTGGTTCCCTAAAACTTACACTCCTCATCTTTGGGCCTTTACTAATTCATATGAGGCACGCTATAATAGAGTTGATTAAATAATAAAATTAATAGCTAATAACTCAATCAGTGTGGTACCTCTAAAGCATAAAGTAACACGACTTTACCCACCAGATACAGCAAAAGCCGGAGGACTCGTGGTTTTGCGAAGACCGTATAGTGAAGTTGCACAAGCGTCTGCGCAGCATGCTGCTGAACATCGAGATGGGGTTGGTGCTGGTGTACGTGACCATGAGCACGGCCTCCGCCATCGACTGCGCCACGCTGAGAGACGCCATGGAGAGGCACGCTACCGAGTCGCACCGCGTGCTGGGAATCAGGTGATAATACTATAATTTAAGAAGTAAAATTAAGAGGTAAAGTATCGGACAATGATTGAGAGATTTCAACGAAAATTTGCTCGTTTTTTGTATAAAAACCATTTGGCTACTATCCTTTTTTGTATCCTTCCCTGTTCATTTCTGGGGGTCTACTCTCTAAGCACGAAGTCCGTGATTTCGACCTTAATTACGAGCGTTTCCTACTCCCTATCATCTATGGACATACAATTATTTCGAGGCCCAAACTAAAAAACAATGACAACACGATTTGACACTTGTCCCTACTACCGATGTGTTTTTGCCCGTCCAAAAAGTTGAACTTGACACTTGTTCACTCCTACGTTTCGGGCTACTTTCGGACGGGCGACTAAGTTTGTTGACGGACTTAGAGGTCTTACACACGAGCGGCATGTTCCCAACGGCAGAGGTAACTGCAGCCGTCGACGCGTCGACGGCAGCAGTCGACCTATAGCGACACTTGCAGTTGTTGCCGCTGCCGCTGATCTTCGAAGTTGAAATGTCGACGGCTGCCGTCGACGCGTCAACGGAAGCCGTCGACGCGTCGACGGTTGCCGCCGACGCGCGTCGACGGCTGCAGTTACCTCTGCCGTTGGGAACATGCCGCTCGTGTGTAAGCTCGCTTAGGGCGTAGCCCCCCTGGTATGGTGGGTTTGAACACACTGGAACTAAGGCGTAAATGTGCTTTGATGATCCGTTACTACCTAGTGTTAAACAGCAGGGTCAACAACCCAACAACTCTTGCCCGTTGTTCCCTCTCAGCACCTGATCACTACACTCGGCTGCGCAA
Organism: Amphipyra tragopoginis; assembly: GCA_905220435.1. NCBI lineage: Eukaryota > Metazoa > Arthropoda > Insecta > Lepidoptera > Noctuidae > Amphipyra > Amphipyra tragopoginis. Next base: position 34,999,362 of record HG991991.1, read on the forward strand.
GCGTCGTCTATTGGCAGCACCGCCGGTACGTACGTGTACTGCTCAATACGTTCCCACAAGTCGCGCTGTATCAATGCTCAACGCCCTGATTGCTCAGCAGCCAGATGTCGATATTTTCAACAACAACCTAAAACAGTTTGTTGTTTACTGTTTCGAATTCTTGAACCAATGACTAAGAATCATGTTTAAAATTATAATAAGAACTAACATGATGTGTAGCTTACTGTACGAGCTGGGTAACTGTAAGTACAGTAAGCAATTGGTTTTTAAATACACAAATAAAGAGGCAGCTCTCGAATTAAAGCTATTTATTAATTTGGGCGTAAGAGATGCGCGCAACTTGATTCGCTTCGACACTGCACTACGTATCTCGGCTCCTTTCCCATAATCTTTGAACGCACGAATGTCCACTACCCCTATTTAATATGACATTAGACAAATAAAACCTATTTTAGCAAGAACATGAAATTAGCAAAACATTTGCTACCAACAGGGATTCAACCCAGTATTATGCTTTAAAGAACCTTAACGGTCAATAAAAATGAGTTGTAACTCTATTTGAAGAAATGGTTCAAAACGTAGACAAAAGTGGCACACAAAGGCACGTATATCGTGTCTTTGTGTGCCACTTTTGTCTATTGCTATATTAAATTGAATATAATGCTACTTAATTCAAACCACAGAATATATAAAGAACTACTCAGGGTCTGAATCATCTTTTCTTTATACTCATTCGGTTCCTCTCGTGTCGGCATAAGCTATACGAGAATAGCTCAGCCATGTTGAAAACATTAGCCAGTCAGCAAGGTTGGTACAACTGGCGAGGCGTAAGCTGAGCTTTGCATTTGTGTGAGTGCACGTAGAATCGATTGCCAAAAATCTGTATAAACAGGTTTAAACCAAGCTAAGGGTGCGTCTGTATTAATTCTCCCACAAATGCAAAGCTCAGCACGATGCCGAGCGGACGGTAGCGGAGCTGACTGCCCAGGCTGCGTTGGCGTACTCAAGTATCGGTACTCATGGAGCCTGTTTTAATGGACCCTTTGTACCCACGATGCTCTCTTTTTTTAAAGTGAACTTTCTTTTCAGTTTCGGTAAACTGTCAGTGCATTCGAACGCTGCAACGTCGCAGCTGTGGCAGGAGTTGCGACACGACGGACCCACCTTCGTGAAAGACAGTGAGTAGCTTCTAACAGTATATCGTCGTAAAATAGATACTACGGAGAATTTCAACTTCGTTTTTTATTGAAAAAGAAAGTGTGTAGGCTACTGCGTGTCCCAATACACGTGGTCATAGACGGAAAGTATAGGGATGGTACTTTTTCCGCAGTTTCGTCAGTATGATTCACGGTTCTGGCAAAAATTGTTTGAATGAGTTAAATGCGAATGAGGCCTTAGACAAGATCTACAGGTTGGAAGTTTGAGCTACAACTCTAGCTGCTCTGTTCCATTTCTTTCCAACCAGCCCCCCAATAAAGAACCTTTTCAAGAAGCAGTTGTCGACAGATTCAGTTCGTTATGCTTCGTGTACGATTCTCGCAACGCGAGAAAAGGAGATAGCAAATCGAATCGTTCGACAACTCGCTTATTAAATCGTTCTGAATAAGAGGGCTGTATATACTACAATTTAGTATTATCATCATTCAGCCGAAAGACGTCCACTGCTGGACATAGGCCTCCCTCAAAAGGCCGTAATCACCACGCTTGGCAGGCGGGTTGGCGATCGCAGTATGGTTATTAAAGTACTCAGAGAACGCTGCTGCCCATCCTCTAGAGAATCCCTTAGTCGTCTTTTACGACACCCACGGGAAGAGATGGGGTAGTGCTATTCTTTAAGTCCGTCCCTACACGAGACATTACGCAATTTAGTATTATAGTAAATAACAATCATCGATAATTTCAGAGCCGAATACCGAATCGTTTCCCTGGAAGCTTTGCCTCGCAGACGTATCTTGCTACACATTAGAATCTCGCCTCCCGACCCCTCCCAGCAAAGCTAACCCCGAGAAGACGGCTCCTCCTGGCGGCCTGAAGTCCCTGCTGAAGGCGCCCCTGAACGTCGCTCCAAGGATTGTGCTGGACCTAGTCACCACCTCCGTCACCGTCTCCGTGGTTACCAAGTCGATACAGTACAAAAGTGCCCCAAGAAAGGAGGCGACGAAAAAGTCGCAAGGAGTGAGCGTTGGAGAAAGGGTAGGTTTATGAAATATTTCATTTTATTTTTCTTCTCCCTGGCGTTATTTACTTCTGCCAGGGCCAGCCTACTTGTTATTTTTATTCTTGACATAAAAGAAGAATGAAACTTTTAAAGCTGTTTGTATACAACGTTATTTTTAGTATATATGTTACGGCTAATAGCCGAAGTGCGGCTATACATAGTTTTAGCCGGGTACAACTAGGTGCAGCCGGCCACATGCGGTTAAACTTAAATCTATCCTACTTATCTTCGGTTAGAACTAGGTTTAGCCTTCATCATAGCGGCTAGAACTAGGTGCAGCCGCACACCGATGGTTAAGGGTAACCCCGACACGGATAGGTTAGGTTCGAAGGGGATGACGGGGGCTAGAGTGAGCAAGCGAAGCGAGCGAACGAAGCCCCCGTCATCCCCTTCGTGTTAGGTTACTTTAAACCCTGCAGACAGAAATAGGAGCCCCGCACAGCGGGGCTCCGTCGACTTAAGCTCCACCTAGTTCTAACCAACTGCTACTGGTTGCACCTAGTTGTACCCGGCTAAACCTAGGTGTAGCCGCACTTCGGCTATTAGCCGTAACATATACAAAAACCGAGACACCCCAACAAGATTTTCATTAGAACTGCCTGAATATGTGTTTTTTTTAAATAAATCTTTTAGTTACACCGTAGTTTATGTCGCGTTAAGTTCCCTAGTAAAGTGTGAAATGTCTGAGATGTGCTATGCAGGGGTTGTCTAATACACGGAAACTGACCGAGCGGACCATCTCAAGCCTCAAGGTGTCTATTGCCGTCAACTGTTATGGGTAGAAACCTACTGAAACAAAAGTGAAATGTATGAAAAATACAATTTAAAAAAAAAATTATGTAAAAAATATGTCAATCGATTCTCCTAGTGATTCTGAACAAACTAGTTTCAGGTTTAGTATATACTAAAACTAAGCTTGTATATTGCGCTTAACTGATGGTTAGCTCGTTATTTTTGTCTTTTCTGAACGAAGAACGATGTAGAAATGAACTAAACACAGCTTAACCTACTGAGTTTTACATGCTCCTTTGCTACTATCTCGCCATCCTGACGTATAGCAGCATGACGGGCACAAAAAAGGCGGCGTCGCCACCGGTACTGATTGGTTAGCACTAACACATTTGCCCGGTCGATGTTTGGAGGTTTTGAGTATTTTTTTTGACCTACGCAAATGTCCGGCTGATTGGAGGCATCGTGCGTCGGGTCGTTGAGCTATAATAAGGTTGAGCTACACGATGGCTGATACATGCGTGCCGTCAGTTGGGACAGGTCAACTCAAACCTGCAATGGCTCTTTCCTCAATAGGCCATTCCAGACGTTGCCCTGCATTGTTACACTCGCATAGTTATATACCACAACGTCTGGAATTTAAAAGAGACCTTGACTTCATGAGTTTGTTCGTTTTCTTCTCAGAGCTGATCAAATAGAAAATGCCGGCGCCATCTAGTCTTAAAAAAAAAAACATTATATTGACTTTTAAAAGTGTCTGTAGCAGATTTATTTACAGAAATAAAAATGTATCATTGAATATTACCTTTCTAGAAGAATTCTAGCAGTGGACTTGACGTAGTATTAGACTAATGTACATGATGTCACAATAAGATTTTTGTATTGGTATATTTGTCCACAGATGACGAGGTATTTCACATCTGGGATGGAGTTTAAACCGTCATCTTTGAAAGAATTCGTACGCGGACCGACGGGAGGGTAACTAATATTGTATTATTTATACATCAGCCACTTTATTTGTATTTAGAAAAGCTTTAAGATAAACAAACTTAATTTCATTACACATAGTTCAATTTCCATTGCAACAAACATTGTTTTATGTCCTTTACAAGAGCTTATCTCAATCTGAAATCAACTCAATTTACTTTAGCATAAAGTAAACGTTTGTGCAGGTTTCAATAATGTGTACTTTTATTTTCCGACTTACTCTCTTTGGAGTTTTCTAGTTTTAATTATGACGTGTGCCCCGAATTATATTATTATGCAAAAATAATTGAGTATTGAGGAAAGTAAATAATTATATTCTAAAACCACTCAGCGAGAACACGTGAAGATTTCATTAATATTTTACGGCAAAACGAAATATTAATATAATGTTTAACGTAACTTTTTCTCTTTTTGCAGAAGGAAAAAATCTGCATCGGTAAGTAATTTTAATTTTATTTATTCGGATTAATACCCCCTTTCCGACTTACCTTTTATAAAAAACTAGATATAAATCACCGTCACCAAGAGAAACCCGTTATAGTCTAGCATGCGCTTTTTGGCTTGCAAAACAAAATTTGGTCTGAAACGTGAAAACTGCAAAGTAAGCATTTAAAGGTACATTCACATTATATTGTCATGTTTGTCAACATCTGGAGCCGTGCTACCCATAAATTAACCTTTTTGTGTCAATTAAGAAAAAGATATCTTTGCCCTGTCAATTCTTTGCGAGCGATCTTATGAAAAAGTAATCTGCAAGCAATTATACACCTTAGGGTGGTAAACATTTCAAGTCCGCGACTGTACAGTAAGCATCAAATATATCGGGACGAACAGACTATCCATAATGATCTGAACAACTAAGAAAATTAAACTATACCTCAATGACACAAGGGGTGTTTCAGAATGAACATCGTATACGACAACTGTCATTCTCACATGAATATTATCCCATTGAGATAAAATTTAATTTCTTTCGTTGTTTTGGTACAGTCAGCAACAGAAGTCGTTGAACATAATTTATTTCCAAAATTTTGTAATCATTATTATTTAGCATAAGTTACTGACTAAAGTAAATTATAAAACAACTTGTCATAATTGAATCACAAAAGTCGCTGAACTCGGTTAAACCATTAATTGCTGTACATTACTACCGACAAAATTGTATGATCTGTAATAAATACAAAAGTCGCTGAGCATAGCTAATTTCCTATATTTCCTGTTCGTTAAACCCGTTTGATCCAAGCCACTATCTGGCGAAGCGCAGCGCACCGTATTTTTATAATCAAAACATTGCCGAATAAACACAGCTACTAGTTCAGAATATAAATTAAATATAATTTAAATACTATTAATAGGCAGCTGAATCAAGGGTTTGATTCAGAAAGCGGTACTTCTGAACACGGCGCATTTTGTTAGGAAGTTCCTCTCTCTGGAGCCCCGCCGGTAGCTTGGACCCTATTTCCGATGCCGCGTGCCGATGGGCTACTATTTTTTATATTTTTAAATGTGGATTGTTTTTATAAAACAATTACGAGTTTACGATGTGTTTACATGCGATCCTGTTAGGGTTCCGTACCCAAAGGGTAAAACGGGACCCTATTACTAAGACTCCGCTGTCCGTCCGTCCGTCTATCACCAGGCTGTATTTCATGAACCGTGATAGTTATACAGTTGAAATTTTCACAAAAATGTATTTCTGTTGCCGTTATAACAACAAATACTAAAAAACAGAATAAATAATAATTAATTAATAATAATATAAATAATTAAGGGGGCTCCCATACAACAAACGTGTTTTTTTTTGCCGTTTTTATAGATAGTTTTTATAGGGTTAGCATCAGAAGTAGATGAGCAACTCAGGTGTCCAAATAATTAAACACATTCAAGATACCAAAAACATCTATGCAACAAAACTGTTCAAATTGTTTTGAGCATCATAATCTCCAAATATAACTGATCAGTCACAATGTCAAATATTTATTTACAAACTAAAGGTCTATGGTAAGTAAACAAGCTAAACATTCAAAGGTAACTAAGCAACACGTTATTCATAAAGTCAGGATGGCAACGTAAAATGAATTGTATTTGATTGTACTTAGTCATAAATTAAAAGTTCAAAAATAGATACAATGTGTACTATTGTGTCAATACAGCATTTTTTCTTTTTCTTCATATAGCTATATCCCTTTCATTTCGTGCGTGACGTCATTGACGTGTCTTTTGTTTATAATATAATCTGATAGTTAAGTTATAGGAAAACATCGTAAGGAAATTGAAACGAGTATTTATTCCACGCGAAAGCCATTAAATTCGAAACAATCAGTTTGAATGAAACTGACATTTTTATTTGCTACATTTTCTAGTATATCTTCAGGAATTGAATTCGTAATAAATGCCTACAAAATATCTCGGTTCATTTTAACCATGTTTCGGATTGATAACCGTGCTCAAAAAAGTACAAAATCTGTTAAACGTCAATTTAATTACTCGGTTAAAAGATATCTGACGATGTCAAATCAGCCCGACTAAGCACGCACTGAGTTGCTATATGATTTTACGCAAGCGGTTTTCAAATGCTTCTTTTTCTATCGTGTCGGCACGAGCTAGTTATAGAAGAATAGCTCATGCCGTGGTGAAAAGATTAGCCGGTCAGCAAGGATGGTAACGAGGCTGACTGCCCAGGGGGCGCCGGACGTACCGAAGTATCGTCACTCGTGGAGGCTCTTTTCATGCACCCCTTTTTTTTCAAACGCTAAAAGCGCCACAGCTTATCCATGAACATGCACTGTAGCCTGATTTTAGTAGCCAGTTATCATCGAATCGCATCGAATATACAAGTCTTTAGCCAAAATCTAGCACGATACGTTTTAAAAGTCATTTTAAAAAGAACCGCTAGTGCGTGCGCTGGTATAGAAAGCCATACGCGTTACATTTTTTAGTAGCTCACCGCCTGCCTTTAATTGCAATGCCTGCATTTTAATCTTAATAATGTCACAGGACACTGTACACCTTACAGCGATAACACACTGGCAAAAGGTCGAATCCATATTGCTACAGAGACCCACTGGCAGTACGAACAGTAGCATGTACGCACATACGTGCGTTCGGTTTTGCCATGATGCATATCTTGTAAAATTTCACAGCCACCATCTTGGATTTTGACCTCATTTTCGTCATCAGCACCCCCCCGAAAACCACGGAAACGACACCAATGATGCTTATCTTGTAAAATTTCACAGCCACCATCTTGGATTTTGACGTTGACGTCATTTACATTTGTATTTTACTGAATCCTGTGGTTTAGATTCGATCAATTAGCCATAGGTACAGCAAGAAAAAAAAGTTTTTTTTTAAATCTGCCTTATTTCCATGCCGGGAAAATCTACACCAGTAGCAGATCATATGGTTTTAAGGAATTACACGAATTCGTTAACATCCTGTATATTTTAAAACAACTAAAATACATACGTTAAACTAATTTACCGGTTTACCAGAAGAGGTTAAAACTTTAAAATGGTCGCCCTGAAAAATTGCAATTATAGACATGTCACATTTACGCCAGCCACGGAACTAACGTGCGGTGCACCATACACGGAGTCGTGCTGCGGCGCGACGCCGCGCCGTTTCACGGCGGACGGCGCCGCACCGTGGACATGGGGCCACGGCCTAACATCACTAATTTGTAGGCTTTACTATAAAATAACAGCATATACCTTAAAAACCACATGATCACAACTGTTTAATTGTGAAATAAATCAGAACGATGTTAGGTCAACCAATCACATTCGTTGACATAAGATTTGACAGCAAATTAAATTGATCAGCTTCGTAATTGCGCAAAAAAGGTAATTCTGTAGTACCTATCTTATATTCAATTATGAGATTCAACAACTCATGCATTATCAAGTTAAAAAACTCGCGCATAACATGTTTAGCGACTTACGGTAAAATGATAGTAACCGACTTACGCTGTAATGATGTTTAGCGACTTACGGTAAAATGATAGTAATCGACTTATGCTGTAATGATGTTTAGCGACTTATAACATATTAATGCTTAGCGTTTTTGAAACATTGAAATGATAACCTTATTCTGTACTCTATTCTGGTAAGTGATTTATGGTCCGTTTTAGTGTTTAGGTGTTTTGTAAATTAGTATCTGTTCATGGACTTTCGTTGCTGACTGTACCTAATTATGAACAGTCTAACCAAGGTTAAGAAGATTCAAATTAGTTAATTTCAAGTACATATTGTTTGTTTGAGAGCAACGCCATCTAGTGAGCTACGGGAGAACTACGCGCGCGAATGAACTGAACAAAAGAAATGTTATCGTACGTGGATTCATTCCCAATCTTTATAAAAACGATCTGAATGTGTTCCGGTATTAATTCGTTACATTGCTTAAATCTGTAGCCATCGCTGTACCTTACTTTTTCCATTTTGTTGTAAAAATAAATGATTTACAAATTGTTAATAAAATAACTCATTGAAATCCGACACAAGTACCTATATTGCAACACAAACCATTCGCTACCAAACATTGTTTGATTATTTTTTGTTGTGTTCAGTCGCACTCGACGATGGGCGTTGTGCCGGAATCCACCTCCGAGGTGGTGACCATCACGGAAGGGCCAGTGGTGTCGCTGGGCGTGCACCTCCATGCCGATACTCCACCGGTCCTCATCCGGCTTGAACACGACCAGGTAATGTACTACCCAATTGATTTGCTGTCCTGTTCGCAACATCGATTATGAACATTCAATTTTTCGTTAGGCGATTAAAACACGGCACCGCGCACCGCCGCGGTAGGCGGTGAAGCGGATTTCATGTCGCATTGGTCTCTAAGAAATTCTGTGATGACAATAGTACGAGATCCGGCCTAACATCGACCTTCCCTCATCTGTTTTTCTAACGAGAGGTATTTTATTTGAAAGATTTTATATAAATAAACAAATCCCGCATGGGTTGCCTAGTCAAAAGTGGTCCAGGCTACCCTTAATTAAAATTCATAAATAATAAAAAATAATTACTCCTTCCCTCATCTGTTTTTCACAAAATATTATTACCAATCGAAAGGACAAGATGTAAGTTAACAGAAAAAAATAGGTTGCCTGAAAAAAAGTGGTCCAGAGATAGGGTTGCCGCGATTTAAAGTTTCAATATTTGAGCAGGAAAGTTCAGCGCGACAAAGAAGCACTACACGTAGTACTCTGTACAATAGAAAGATAACATGGCAGCTGCTAGTGGGCCCATTGCCGAGTAAAAGTGAGCGCGCATGCGCATTTTTCCGTATGTTAGAGAGTGACCACTCCACTCCCCAGAACGCAACCCATGCGGGATTTGTTTATTTATATAAAATCTTTCAAATAAAATACCTCTCGTTAGAAAAACAGACGAGGGAAGGTCGATGTTAGGCCAGATCTTAGACTACAAACACACGTACACAGCCCGACAGCGCGGTCGAGCGGTGTCGTGCTGCCATCCGCTCGGAGGGGCGGCGCCTCATACACGGGGCGCCGCCGGTGTTCTTGCCAGTATTTGTGATCGAACTGGTCAAAACCGCTTCAAATCTATCCGCGCGTACAGGCACATATACCACCTTGCCGCGCGGAGTACCGCTACGAAATCCGCTTTACCGCCACCGCCCTCCGCGGCGAAGCGCGGTGCCGTGTGTTAATCGCCTTAAGCTATGGTTTTGCTATACATACAGTGGCCGTATAAACTCTGCAGTGTGCTGGTTTAACATACGGCTTTCGTTATTTAGGTACGATGACTAAAAATATCAACTAAGAACAACAGGGATCAACATTCCGGAGGCCGTCGGTTAACCAATCAAATCACAAAATACCTACTGGTACAGTCAGCATCAGAAGTAGATGAGCAACTCAGGTGTCCAAATAATTAAACACATTCAAGATACCAAAAACATCTATGCAACAAAACTGTTCAAATTGATTTGAGCATCATAAACTCCAAATATATCTGAGCAGTCACATTGTCAAATATTTATTTACAAACTAAAAGTCTATGGTAAGTAAACAAGCTAAACATTCAAAGGTAACTAAGCAACACGTTATTCAGAAAGTCAGGATAGCAACGTAAAATGAATTGTATTTGATTGTACTTAGAGTCATAAATTAAAAGTTCAAAAATAGATACAATGTGTACTATTGTGTCAATACAGCATTTTTTCTTTTTCTTCATATAGCTATATCCCTTTCATTTCGTGCGTGACGTCATTGACGTGTCTTTTGTTTATAATATAATCTGATAGTTAAGTTATAGGAAAACATCGTAAGGAAATTGAAACGAGTATTTATTCCGCGCGAAAGCCATTAAATTCGCAACAATCAGTTTGAATGAAACTGAAATTTTTATTTGCTACATTTTCTAGTATATCTTCAGGAATTGAATTCGTATTAAATAGGTACCTACAAAATACCTCGGTTCATTTTAACTATGTTTCGGATTGATAACCGTGTCCAAAAAAGTACAAAATCTGTTAAGCGTCAATTTAATTACTCGGTTAAAAGATATCTAACGATGTAAAATCAGCCCGACTAAGCACGCACTGAGTGATAATATGATTTTACGCAAGCGGTTTTCAAATGCTTCTTTTTCTATCGTGTCGGCACGAGCTATACAAGAATAGCTCATGCCGTGGTGAAAAGATTAGCAAGTCAGCAAGGATGGTAGCGAGGCCGACTGCCCAGGGTGCGCCGGACGTACCGAAGTATCGAATAGAATCACTCGTGGAGGCTGTTTTCATGCACCCCTTTTTTTTCAAATGCTAAAAGCGGCTTATCTATGAACATGCACTGTAGCCTGATTTTAGTAGTCAGTTATCATCGAATCGCATCGAATATACCTTTAGCCAAAATCTAGCACGATACGTTTTAAAACAGTCACTTTAAAAAGAACCGCTAGTGCGTGCGCTGGTATAGAAAACCATACGAGTTACATTTAGTGGCTCACCGCCTGCCTTTAATTGCAATGCCTGCCTTAACGTCACAGGACACTGTACACCTTACAGCGATAACACACTGGCATGGCGGTCGAATCCATTTTGCTACAGAGAGACCCACTGGCAGTGCGAACAGTAGCATATACGTGCGTTCGGTTTTTTTGAAGCGCGAAATGTAATGCGCTTGAATGCGCGCATGCAAAAACTGTAAAAAAAAGTAATAACCGACTAAAAAAACATAAAATTAACAGTTTCAAAAGTCAGTGGCTACAATTTTTTTTCAGTGTAGAATTGCACCGTCTTCTGAAACTGTTAATTTTATCTTATGGTAATTATTTTACTCCTTTTAGTTTTTTTTTTTTTGTAGTCGGTTTTTACTTTTTTAATAGTTTTATTTTTTATTGAATAAGTTTTAGTGCCATAAATTAAACCCTCTCTCCTCCATACCCTCTCTCCCTCTCTCTTCATAACCCTTATTTTTGACTTTGCCGTAGTCGGGTATAATAAGTCCTTTCATGTTATACCTTACACGATATAATTCAAACATTCCAGAAAATGGGGGGGGCTTACGCACCCCCTCATTTTTTCCAGTAGTCAGTTACCAACAACACGTATAAACAAAGCAATATTAGTTATTTGAAAATTTTGCTTTGATCCGATGAGGAGTTCCGTTCCATATATCTCTGAAGTTCATCAACAACATTTTTAGGGGACTAAACGAAAAGTACCTATACCCTCTCTAAGAAAAAAAGAATTTTTCAAATCGGTTAATAAATGACGGAGTTCTGAGGTAACAAACATAAAAAAATACAACCGAATTGAGAACCTCCTCCTTTTTGAAGTCGGTTATAAACGAGCATAAACTAAGATCTGTAACCGCCCTAAAACGTCTAGGTTTGTAACAGGCCTTAGTATCACTGAGCAATATATTGAGAAATGGTTATTGTTTACATATTTTTGAACACTTTGGTTGCTTAGTTACATTTGACTACCTCAGTTGACAAGATGATTTGTTTGCATAGAAATATTTGAATTGCGAGTGTTCAGATGATTTTGATACATTGGATGCTAACAATAATTTGAACGCTATTGTTGTGCAGATGTTAATGTGTTTTTGAGAGTGTAGAATTATCTGAGTACCTGAATTGCTTCTATGTATCTGATGTTGACTGTACTTGCACTAAATAGCGCAACGTTGAACTATGTTACCTACATATCATAAAACGTCTTGAAATGTGTTGTAATGTTCTAAAGTGCGTTGAGGGCTTCAAGATTACAGCTTCAGTAACAGAGGAGCACGTTGGAGCTTCATTTGTAATATAGCACAGCAGTATTCTACTAACTGTTAATTCTGAAGTTCTTTGTGGTGCCGGATGTAAAGAATAGCTCTACCCCATCTCTTCCTTTGAGTGTCGTAAAAGGCGACTAAGGGATTCACTAGAGGATGGGCAGCAGCGTTCTCTGAGTGCTTTAACAACCATACTGCAATCACCAACCCGCCTGCCAAGCGTGGTGATTATGGCAAATCTCCCCCAACATGGCTTGGGGGGAGGCCTATGTCCACCAGTGGACTTCTTTCAGCTGAATGATGATTATGAGGATGATTCTGAAAAGAATGACGTTACTTTGTGGCGTAATTCGGTTCGAGACATTGCCGCCTGGAGCTTGTGACTCAGGGCTCCGGTTGATTTAGAAACTTATCAGATATACTTACCCGAATAACATACGTACGTAAAACTGTATACATCCATAAACAATAACGGCGTGAAGTAACGATATGTGGCGCACAGCTATAATAAAATACCGTCAATAATAAAAATGCAAGCTCATTCTAACTAAACATGTAATTAAAAACTATTTCTTTATGTGATTATAGTTTTGTATACTCATAGTGATCTTACTTCCTATCTCTTCCCGTTCATTACAAACGAAACGTATTTGTTTTGCTTCATGTCAGACTTCAAAATCAAAAGTCATCGGGAAATTATTTATTTATATTTTCGCACAATATTTGTGCTGAGGCGGACTTCTACTAATCGACCTTAGGGTGATGCAGAACAAACATGGAAGGTGCACTAAATAGTGTTATGTATGTGTTGCGATGGCATTTTAGCTAATAATGTTAACACTTATAAGTATAAAGAAGGATTAGTATCCCATTTCCGACTAACCTTGTATAAATATTAGGTCACGTTCTGACTAAGGCAGGCTGACTAAGGCAAACATTTACTATTCGGCTGGCAAATCCCATGTCAAGTGCCGTGATTGGTTGTTAGTATCGTGGGGACCAGTCACATTCGTTGACATGAGAATAAACCACAGATTAAATTGAGCAGTCAGATGGACCATAGGACGCACCATAATATATGCAGGCTCTCTTTTACATTGTTTTAACTGACCTTTCCTTTCCGCACCAAACCTTTCCCACCCCGCAATGAATCGTGAATTCCTTAGGCTTCGTCCTAGCTGAAAAGCGCGTTGCATTGCGTTGCGTCGGGCAGTGCGGCTCGTCGTTACGACGTACAGTGTAACCACACTGCTCCGTTGCGCTGCGACGTCTCATTGGTCTAAATCCAGCGTTGCGACGTCGCAACGCAACGCAAGGGAGCAGTGTGGCTTCACGCATAGTCGACGTATCCTAGCAGCTGTGTTTAAATAGTATTTTTTGATGTGTAAGGCTGAACTCAGATTTCTGCCGTAGTCAAACCGGCAAAAATAAGCTCTACCTACGCGCCACGTCGCGTCTTATAGAAAGTGTATCGTTTGTTATTTTCGCGACGCGATACTCGACGCAATGCAACGCACTGCGCTGCACTGCTAGGACGAAGGGTTATACTTCAGCATGTTTTGTTAACATTTAGGAAGGCAAGTGGTATTGTTTATTATTGTTTTAGTACAACTTCTATATTTCGTTTGCAGTTGGCAAGTGAGCCTGCGCGCAGCCCGCTTTGTATCAACCTCGTGGTTGCTTTCCACTTGCCTTCCTTATTGGAACCATTGAGCCCCGGCGAATGACCGATCATATGCGAGGTACCGCCAATTATTATGCAAATACTAGACACGTTCTATTGTGAAATTATCGTGAAAATGCGACGTATCCTAATGCATTCCCCTCTTTGATTGTTCCCAGTTACAAGGCGAAGTATTCTGCGAAAATATGACGCTGTTCATGATTTCTTTAAATATGTTAAATCATTATTATGAACCTAAATGGGCTAAACAAATTTGTTGTTATAAAACACCGCACTAAAAATTATTTCTTTATTTAGGCCAAGTATACACCATACGAGTTATTTCGTGCTATTTTGCTACCTAGTCATTAAAGTTATGGTCGGTATTTTTACTGTAGGAAATTATTATGTCGTATGTATGTCATTATGTTGAACAATCGTGGTGTGGAAATGTCAAAATATTACGGGCACTACAGATTTATTAATTCAATATTTGTTTTGTAATTATTTCATGTTCTTTAGATAAGACTCGATGAGATAAATTAAACATTCGTTTATATAAAAGGATAAAGTTTTCATAAATAAATGTATTTTTGTGAACTATCATTTTGAATACATATTTATTTTTTGTAAGCAGTTGAATGTAATAAGGTGTTAATTACTGTTTTTGCATACAAATATAAACTTATCTGGATACTTCCTAGTAACGTAAGCCAAGGGAAGCTATAATTATTTGATTTAAGGATATGTTTTATACAAGGATTAGCTCACTGTTCAACATGATTCCGGACTCTTGTATGACAAGTCATTCCTTTCAAAGCAAACTAGTACCAAAGAAGAAGAAAAAATATATCATCTTCTCACAATCAGGTCACTCCTGAATAACGCTATTTATTATTATATACAGGTGTGTAAAAATTCAGAGAGAATTTCATAAAATACAAAAAATATTGTTTCCTATTTAAGCTTCCTCGACTCCAAGACACATGTCTCGATCCTTCTACGTTTACTCGGGCAAGTGTGGCGACAATTCGACAGTTCGATGCGTTCGGCTCGGATAAGTGTGCGTTCACCTTAAAAAGATGGAAACAAGATGATAAGATTATGTAAAATTAAAGTAGGTTTTCAAAAAATCATGCTATTCCTCAAATCTTGTCATTCGAAATGACTGGTTAAAAACATACGTAGCCTCCGACTGCATGTAATGATTAGCTAACATGATTTTTTGAAAACCTACGTAAAGGAGATGTTTGATTTTGGGCCACCACTATGTACAGTATATAGAAAAATAGGAAAAAAATAGGGGATTACCATAAAAATACAAATAAATTAATTTGAAGAAGAGTACAATTGTACTGGAATTATTATTTGGGGACGTTTTTTAATATGTTAACCCTTTTTTTCTGGTAGCCATGACAGTTGTGTTTGACATTAACATGAATTTGACAACTTTGACAGTCCTAGGTTTCGTGATGTGTGTGTGACGCAATCGAGTACAACACCTGTAGTTCTATTTCATTATAATTATAAAAAAATCCAAGTATTTTCGTCTATAAACAACGTAGATAGGTTATGTAAGTACACAAGAAATAAACACTATGGGGTCAATGACATGTCAACAGTTGTCAAAATGACATTTCACATAATTTCGATCTACCATATTTTTATGTGTTGTGTTGCTCTCTTTGACGAAGTTAACAACATGTACAATTAAACAAAGTAAAATTATAGAAAATGAACATTAAAAAACGGTTACTTTATTGTATAGCTATATTTCCATATAGTGTACATGGTGCTAGTCCAGGCTCCATACATTTCTGAAACATCTCCTTTACGTTATCTTATCATCTTGTTTTCTTCTGTTTAGTTCGCTTTTATGCAGTCGGGTTATGATTTTCATAATTAAATGTTTTATTTATGCCTTTTCATTATTATTTTATCAATATATCATACGTATCTATAAATACTTACCTACTATTTTAATGAGGTCTAAACAAATCTGTCTGATACCATACCATGACTCCCGGCGCGTTTTCGTAGATTGAACTGCACTGTATAAATAGGCATGTTGACAGCATCAATAAATTGCAAATTTAATTAGTCCGCCAGTTAGAGTTTTGAAAAATAATGGTCAATAATATTTTTTCTTTTGTTAAATCTATGAATATTTGGAAAGATAAAACGCATCAAAACTCGAGAGTGGGGGCTTGTGACGTCAGAAGCAAGTAAAAATTGTACTTGCTTGTGACGTTTTGCCAATTTTAAAAGCTCGTGACTAAATAATTACAGCTGCATAGACCGATCTTCCGGGTTAAGCCACGCTTGCCGAGGTTGGTCTGTGGATGGGTGACCATTTACCATAGCGAGTTTCCTCCGTGCCTCGGAAAGCACGTAAAGCCGTTGGTCCCGGCTGTCATTTGTAGATCTTTGACAGTCGTTACTGTTGGTCAGAAGCCAGAAAGTCTGACAACCAGTCTTACCAAGAGTATCGTATTACCCAGTTACTGGGTTGTGGAGGTCTGATAGGCAGTCGCTCCATGTAAAATACTGATATTCAGCTGCATCCGGTTCGACTGGAAGCCGACCCCAACATAGTTGGGAAAAGGCTTGGCAGATGATGATGTTTTGCCAATTTTAAAAGTGTCGTTACTTCGTCAATTTTTGTTTACGTAACAAAAGAAAAAATACGGGCCAAATATTTTTTGATAATCTAACTGACGGACTAATTAGATTTTTTCAGTCAAATTCCCTATTGTACTAGTCGCGCGCAGAAGGTTTGCCGATGACTGCCCCTCCCACTTCACCGACCGCTACCCGCGCTCGTCTGGCCTACCTACCATCGACGCGTGACGTCATGAGGCTATCGGCAAACCTTCCCCGCGCGACTTATAGTTTTGTTAGTTAATAATTAATCTTAATTTCCGCAGATCCATATAGTGGCTGCAGCGGTGCACTGTTTCAGTCATATCCACACCCTGCTGAACCGTCCTCCGGTCAGCACCCTGAGGCACAGTTACTCCTCACAAGGCTTGAATAAAACGTTCATAAGGTATGCTCATAATTTATTGTTTAACATAATCATTTTTAAAGGATTTAATTCATTCCAAGAAACTTAGCCAAAAAGCCGGCCATATGTGCCTCAGATATGCATCAATAGAACTGCTATCCCGTAGTTTGAATCGATGGGTTAAACAGCCGAGAGAAAGAAAGAACATACAGAAGACAAACAGCCGCAGACTCGAACCCCCTTATTACAAAAGATGATTTAAACCAAGACTAAGGTAAACCCAGGTTTAAAATATACCCATCACTTTCTTATGTCATATAACAAAGAGAGACGGGGCTATTTTAAAACCTAGGTTTTTCTTAGACCATCTTTTGTAATAAGGGGGGAAATGTTTATCAGATTTCAAATTCGATTCCTTCTCACACTGCGCGCAATAAGGTTCAAGATGTCATATCAACTTACATAAGTATTCGTTTTTAAAATTGTGAAGCGCATTCTAGCAAAAAAGCTATTAACCGCTTTTTGATGTTATGAACACCTTTTTAGGTATGTGTGTCTAGTCAAAACTTGTTTAAAGCGATTTGATTGAATTTACTAAATAGGTTGTTTTTTTTATTTTTTTTATTTATACTTTCGCTCAAAGGACAATGGGACAAAATGTATGGACCCCGTCCCCACCCTTGTAGCACTATAGAGTGAGTTTGATTGAATGAACGAACGAATGAATAGTCGAGAATGAGTGAAGGAATGAATGAAACCGGTTTAAAATAAAATAAAAATGATGTTTAATTTTTTATTATTTCCTCATTTTAAATCAATTATTGGCTTAAAAATAAATGCTATACTGACTTAAAGAATGAGTCATTTTATTCAAAATGAACGGTTTATAAAGACAATGAATCAAAAATTCCTAAATGAAGAGTATGATAATTATGATTCTTTATTTTTCTGGAGAAGGTTATAAATAAAAATCTGTTTATTTTCTATTCTGCATTTTTACTTTCGATTATTATTTCATCCCAGACACTTGCTGGCCCAACAAAATTCGCTAAGTGCTTCCCGACACCGAGGTACCACATTATGCTTAAAACATGTGCGCATGCACCAACTGTCCTCATCAAAGTCAGGCAGGAACAATAGTACGCTTGGATGGCGTTTAGGCTCTGCTCGTTTGTTTTTAGTAATAAATACGTGCTCACTCAGTTACACACAGTTAGTCACGATAGGTCCGAACAGGTACTAACGCCACTACGAGCAAGCGTGTGCAAATTGTGGGTTCTTATTTTGGACTGCTGTAGATGGTCCTTGCGGAACCCTTCTACGTAACCGGGCAGTTATTGGCGAGACCTGAAGAGTTTCCAGCCGATGGTGGGGAAGTAAAATACTTAACCTAAGCTAAGAGAGACTGTAGTCGGCCGCTGCGCTGCGGCAATTAGGGGGTTCGGATGGAGGGTGTCGATGAATTGTCGAAGTAATGCTTGGAAATGCGTTTGAGGTATTACCTCATGGTTGGCATTTTTAGATCGAGATGGAGTTGAACGTTACGCATGAACCACGGGGCAGCCGTGGCTCTGCGCAACACTCGATTTTTGAGGGTTTGGAAGGATTTGAAGCGGGAAGGCTTAACGTGTGCGAACATAACGCTAGCGTAAGTCAAGATGGGGCGGATGCACGTCACGTACATTCTCAGCTTATTTCGAAGTGACAATTTACTGCGCGCTCTAAGGATGGGGTGGAGGCGACCGACAGCGAAAGCGTTGCGAGCGCGCACCGCTTTGATGTGGTCTCGGAAATTCATGATGGTCGAGGATAACCCCCAAGAATTCGGCTTTCTTCTCCCAAGGGATCTGTTTGCCGAACATGAGGACGGGACGGATGTGGGTGTGGGAATCACTGTATCTCTCGAAAAGAACGGCTTCGCTCTTTTCGGGATTTACCTCTATTCTCCATTTCCGGAACCAGACCCCCAGGGTTCGAGTGATACTGTCGACACTCCTACCGGAAATGTAGATGGCCGTGTCGTCGGCGAAGAGAGCCAACTTGGCAAAGCCACGTTTGGGAATGTCATTGGTGTACAGCGTGAACAGAAGGGGCGATGGCACGGAGCCCTGAGGGACTCCGGCGCGGATGGGGCGAGGAGACGAGAGGTGACTTCTAGGCGATAGCGGATATGATGAGGACGAGACTGTACGAGTTTGTATAATAAACCGTTGTGCCAGACCTTGTCGAAGGCATTTGCTACGTCGAAGAATAGCATACCCGTTTTGTACGAGCGCTTGAAGCTGGAGCTAATGTGTTCGACTATGCGGTGCAATTGTCGAATGCTACAGTGCTTGGTTCGAAAACCGAACTGTTCGTCGGGGATGCAATTGTGGGTACGATGCACAGGTAATGTAAACTCTATCGGGTGATATTACGTTTGAAAATGGTAACTACCGAACCGCTGCCTAGGGCCGCGCACCGTGTCTCGCCTCCGGACGCGTGCGCCTCTCGTTCTCTCTTTCCCATATTGAACTATTGTTACACTAGCTTTGGAGCTCTTCAAATAACCCTTTATTAATAACTAAAATAATTATATTCATATTGAAGGAATAATATAAGCATTTTTTAAGGTAATTTTATGTTACTTTCATATTAAATAACTCATAAACTATACATTTTACAGATGAGCTCTTATACAATAAAATTAAGAGATTAATAAGGTCTTTCATATGCAATAGGTATGAAAGTGCTACACTACTGGGGACGTTTTGTCCCATTGTCCTTTGTACAGAGGCGGACTTAATGCCATAGGCACCTGTGCTATAAGGTGTTAAAAAATCAACTCTAAGAATTTTGTGGGGTTACTCGGTATCGGAAATTGAACAACTTTCGTTCTACAACTTTTCGGAATTCGCCAATTTTTTATGCCTTTCCATACAAATCAATAAAAATCTTTTTTGGATTAGTATGGAAAGTTATAAAAAAATACACAAAGGAATTACACAAATTCGTTTACATCCCCTGTATATACAAGGTTAGTCAGAAAGGGGGTACTAATCCGAAAGGGTGTTAAAGTACACATAATAATGAATAACTTTTGTTCTACAACTTTTCCCAAAACTCAATAGTATAAGAGAAACAGTTTTTCAAAAATCTCAAAAAAAAAAAAACTCTAAAATCTATCTATCCCCAGTTATGATCAGCTGTGTTTACATTTTAGGTCATATTTGGGGTCACGAATTAGAAGCACCATTTTCTGAATTTATAACTAAAGCAGGATGAAGAATTTTTGAAAATCTAAAATAAAAATCATTTTATTTGGAAAAAAAAATATCGAATTTTGAAATTTTAACACTTGTTTTCAAGCAGTCATCAGCGATACTATAAGTGGGCTTCGGATTAGTACCCCTTTCCCTACTAACCTTGTATATTATGTGAATGCACTTCTCGTTTACACCCCTATCTATAGTTTATTTCGTGAAATCAAAAGTTGTGTTCGCTTTCAGATCTGTATCAGAGATGGATGAAATTCCATCAGCTTCAGAAGATACGAGTGAAAATCATTCTGATCTGATATCAATTTTTGATCGCAACGTACAAAACCGTAAGTAAATTTATAGTTGTACAAATAAAATATAAGTTTCTACATTAGGAGCCATCCTATAGCGTATTTCCCTTTCCGTGTCCAACTGGCGACACCGGTCCCGCGAAATCCGCACGCCTTTGTATTACTACACAATTCAACCAACCCGTGCTCAGCTCGCGTCAACTGAGCACGTTTTTGCGATCAAGCAACGTTAAAAGAGGTTTTACAAAACAGTGTGCAATTGAATTGAACACGGTTTTTTATTGGTCTGTTCATAACAAATCCGTGCTGATTTAGCACGTTTTGTTCGTAAACGTTCGGAATAAATCGTGCGGGCCGAAGCAGGCGGGAAAGGCCGCGGGGGCGCCCGTGGGTAGACATATTGGAACAGTCTAAAAGGATTTTCAGTGAAATTACCAAAGATTATGAAATGAAAGAGTCGACGGAGCCCCGCTTGGCGGGGCTCCTATTTCTGTCTGCAGGGTTTAAAGTAACCTAACACGAAGGGGATGACGGGGGCTTCGTTCGCTCGCTTCGCTCGCTCACTTTAGCCCCCGTCATCCCCTTTGAACCTAATGTTCTGAACTTGAATGTTCATTAAATTGTGAAGAATTTATACAAGGTTAATCAGAAAGAGGGTACTAATCCGCAGGCCACTTAAAGTATCACTGATGACGGTTTTAAAGTAAGTGTTAAAATTTCAAAATTCGATCATTTTTATTTCCATGAGAAATAATTTTTATTTCAGTTTTTAAAAAAAATCTTCGTCCCTACTTTAGTTAAGAATTCAGAAAATGGAGCTTCTAATTCGTGACCCCAAATATGACCTAAAATGTAATCACAGCTGATCATAATTGGGGATAGAAAGATTTTAGCGGTTTTTTTTTGGGATCTTTGAACATCTATTTCTCTTAAACTATTGACTTTTGGGGAACGTTGTAGAACAAAAGTTATTCATTATTATGGGTACTTTAACACCCTTTCAGATTAGTACCCCCTTTCCGACTAACCTTGTATAATAATTTCATGCGAGAGATTAGGCTATCATATTGTAGGGATTGATTACGCAGCAAGATACCTATTTAACAAGCTACAATTATTTATCTGTACACTTCTGATCTGGGTGCGAATAATCGAGGAGACAGTTTGATCGTGGTTTGATCTCTGTATGCTGCAAGGTGGGGCGTTGTAAGTCGGAATGTCTGTAACGTGTAAAATATTTAAATAATTGTAATATAATTTATTATTAACAGGGAGCGGAATCATAAGGCAAAACAATTGAAAGGTGATAGAGACGGGTCATTATTTTATATCGAGTATTCAAACTATCGATATTTTTCAACAGCTGAGAACAGATATTTAGCCATTTTTTAGAAACACAAAATAATAGATGACGAAATGTCAAATTGAAATAGGTAGATATGACGTAATTAATTTTTCATTTTGATAACCGTAATTAAAAGAAATCAAATATCATCTTAGTGTCTATAGGGTAAACTTCCCGAGTCGCGGATCAGAAATTTTTGATAGATAAGACAACGTTTTATTTACGTGTCATTAAAGATTTATTTATGTGTAAAGAATAAAAACTAAAAGTAAATTTTGTTAAGTTAATTAACAATAAAGTTCATGACTAAAAAGTATCGATAGCTTGAATAGTCGATAAAAAATAATGACCTGTCTCTATCACCTTTCAATTGTTTTGCCATAAAATTCCGCTCTCTGATAATTAATCATACAAGCAAGGTGCTTGAACAGGGTGTTAAAAATTATCTCTAAGGATTTTGTGGGGTTACTCGGTAGCGGAGATTGAACAACTTCTCAAAATTCGTGTTTTTTTATTTATTAACTTTCCATACAAATCGAAAAAAAATCGATTAGTAAGGAAAGTAATAAAAAAAACATGCGAATTCCGAAAAGTTGTTCAATATCCGATACCGAGTAACCCCACAAAATTCTTGTAGTTAATTTTTTTAACAACCCACAATAATTTTTTTTAGCTGTCTGTATATCCTTATAGAGGTTGTCAAAAATAATTTAAGACGTAACGTATAGTATGCATCAGTGTTGCCAATTTCCGGCATATTGTTGTAGGGAGACCGATGCATATGTTTTACTGGTTCCAATGGGTGATAAGTCATGCTACGGTGGTGGTCGCCTCCGACACCGTCAAGCTGGCTTTCGACATCGATGACATCATCAGCACCGTGGACCTACAGTCACAGTACAACCAGCTCAAGATCAAACTGGCATCTGCATCAATCAAACATTATGAACGGTGAGTTATTATAATACAGCGTTATGCACAATTCAGACTACGCTATACTATTTCGCTATATAGTAAACCATATTGCGTCACATGCTATAACTATGTAGCATGGCGTTCCCATTATACGCTATAACGCAAGCCGGTCTACTATGTATAGCAAGTTTTTTAACGGCAATCCGTCGGGCGACGGACGGGGTGAAGTGAGGCGGGGCAGGGACCGGAGAATCATATGTTACGAGTTTATCGTATACAGCAAGCCAATACTCTACAGGGTGTAAACGAATTCGTGTAATTCCTTCAAACCACATGATCTATTAATGGTATAGATTAACCCCGCACGGGATTTAGATTGATTAAAAATAAAAATAAACTTTTTTTTCCCAATAAAAAAAATTATGTGATAGACGATGCCATGCTTAAATTAATGAAGGCACGGTAACACAGCTGACGGGCACGACTAGCGCGATATCGCTCCACGCAGTCAGTTAACTTGGGATGCTAAAATTACTCAGATACAGAATACCATGGTTCATTTTTTGAAAACTTTTTTTGTTGATTCTGAAAAAAACCTATGCAGGGTCAATCAGTGTCACCAGTAGATAACGCGGTTTGAAGGAATTACACGAATTCGTTAACACCCTGTATAGCATAGCGTTGTATGAACGTGACCGTGAAAGTTTTTGCAGTGCGGTGAGGGGCGAGGTAGCTTGTTTGCGTGGACGTAGACGCACGACTGTCCGAAAACAATCTTAACGTTTACACGTTCCTATTCGTCTTGTCTGCAGTAGACACGAGAAGTTTTCGTGCCTAGATCCGACAAAATTCTTGTCGTGTACCGTGTACATGATAAATTGGTCCTTTCGCCACAGACACGGTGAAATTTCTTAGCGTGTATAAGCGGCCTAAGAATAAATTTATCTTTTGTAGAAGTAACACTAACGATTGGGTGGCGGGCATGATGGGCGGGAGGGTGCTGGAGGCGAGAGAACCCACCAACTCTAAAGAAGATGCACACTTTCTAGCAGTCACCATCACGCAAGCGCGGTGAGTTTTGTTGCTACGTTTAGATACAAAATTTTAGTCAAGCTAAAACAACAGTTTGCGAAATTGTATTAATTTCTTGCTTCGTTCTGCTTGGCAAACGTATTGGTAAAAGATAAAAAAGTTGCTGCCTATGTGATGATGATGATATTTCCGACCGTTTTCGGCCATGGCGATCACTTCGACTCCTAGTCAGTTGGGCGCTGGTGCACCCAAAGATGGCTTATGTATCCGATCTTCACTGCCCATGGCACTTGGCAGTCATATAAAATTTGATTGTGAAATACTGATTAGGTACATTTACCTGTAAAATGGCGGAAAGTGTGCCATTTTATAGACATTTTACCATAATAACTAACGCTTGGCTTTATGGATCAGTTGACCACAATATGTTGATAATAGCTCATTGGAAGATTTCGCTGGCCGCACAATTTAAACAAAATATTGCACAGTAAATATAAAGTTTGAACACCTTAAACTTAGATTATAATTCTTTGATTTAAAACATTGTTTTTGTTAAATCACAGTGTAGCGAACTTACCTGCGAGCTGGAAAGAAGAGTTACACCCAAAATTGCTAGAACACAATTCTGTAAGTTACAATATTATTTACTTTATTATTTACTTTTAAACTCATGACGTCAAGTTCTAATTATGAATTCAAAAATAGTACGATAATGACTTACTTTATTCACATGCATCTTTGATTTTAACCGTCTTCACAGTAAAATAATGCTGTATGGGGTGACTGGTAATTAGTGACCGATACTTTAACACATGATTGTACTCATGATAACAAACAACTTTCCCAAAGAAACATTATTTTAATTTAATTTTTTTCATTTATTTATTAGTAAACCGTTACGGAATGGACGCGGCTCGTAATATGGAAATATTATTTTTTTGTTTTATAAATAATGTTTCTTTGGGAAAGTTGTTTGTTATCATGAGTACAATCATGTGTTAAAGTATCGGTCACTAATTACTAGTCACCCTATGTAATAATCTTTTTCTATTAAAGTACATACAGATCGAACCGACCAAGGAGTTTTTAATTATTTTTTTTGCTTTTTGTCTTTGTCTTTATTGGCGCGCGCTGGGACGCATGCGCGGTGGGCTGCTGGGTTTGGGCGCCATAATATTGTTTCAACTTTGGCCTTTTATTTAATAAAGGTGCTTACATGAGTTTAGATAAAGTAGTGTACGAAACTGCACATAACTAGGTATTAAAACACTCGTGTGATATTATTAAAAACCTCGCCGACGGCTCCGACTTTAAACTCATACATGCATAACCACTATTATGCAACAGTTTCAATAACTACCATTCCATTATTGCATTTACAACAACCGACAATCCAGACTGGTTAACCGGGTCCGTTAATGGTGTAATACTAAATTAATGTAGTGAACGTTTTAGTTGTACACACTTAGCCACAGTATTTTTAATGTATTTCAGAATGCGGACAACGTTTGGGAGATATTCGCGACTCTGGCCCCGTTAGAAGCGGTCATCCAACCCGCCATTATGGATAACGTCATGTCCCTCGTCACAGAGATGGCGCCCCGAGCTTTCTGTCCGCTAAAAACCGAAATAGAGGAAAGGTTTGTATTGTAACCTCCTGCTCGAAACACGCGCCAGTGAAAGTAGCGTAATATCGTCGAAAATCGACCGTCTAAATGACAATAGGTTATTTGACTGAAAAATCTAATTAGTCCCTCAGTTAGATTATGAAAAAATATTTGACCCGTATTTTTTCTTTTGTTACGTAAACCAAAATTGACGACGATACGACACTTTTAAAATTGGCAAAACGTCACAAGCCAGTAAAATTTTTACTATCTTCTGACGTCACAAGCCCCCACTCTCGAGTTTTGATGCGTTTTATCTTTCCAAATATTTATAGATTTAACAAAAGAAAAAACACGTGTCAATTATTTTTCAAAACTCTAACTGGCGAACTAATTAGATTTGCAATTTATTGATGCTGTCAACATGCCTATTCGACTAGGCCGCAAGTGACTAAAATCGCAACCCACAAAGTTGGGTGCCATCCGACTTTTGGCGTGCGGCAACAAGCCGCATGCGGCGGGTGACTAAAATCGACCGTGTAAATGGTAAGTTGCAGGCGATCGCCCGCCGTATGAGGTGTATTTTGCGCTGTGTTGTCCCGCTAAAAATGAACAAGTCGCATGCGATTTTTGTCGACCGATGTAAATGGGGTGGCGACTCCATTTTTACAAGCGATGCGACTGGTGACTTGCCGCACGGCTAAAATCGACCCGTGTAAATCCCCCTGGTGTGTATCGTCGCCGTCGAGTGAAAACCTCGAGAATGCAATTTGGTTATTTTTATTTTATCACGACGTATCGGTACTGTAATTATAATAGAGCTGCTCTATGCGAAATTAGTTAGTAGGCACTGAAATTAACCCTTTATTTATTTTTATATTTAACATTCGTAATAAATATACCTAATTAAGCGTAATGACCAAATGCATTCCCGAGGTTTTTACTCTAAGACGACGGTATACATCAAGATAATGCCAAAGAATGGGGCTCAATAAATCCGAATGAAATCGGAATCCTTCCAAAAAAAGTTTGATTAAATTCAACAAATGACGAACGTTCGTTGGCTTTCGTTAGCGTGGACGCTCCGTAAAACAATCTTCAAATACAAAGTCAAATGTAGGAAAAATAAAAATACAATTTATACAAATCTCGACTTTAATTACAACACGAAAACTAAGTTGAGAATTGTACGACAAAAATATTTAAAAAGGTTATAAACAATTTCTGTATAGTAAAATTTCAAAGAACAACATTAAGAGCGTGTACTCCGTACGGCATTTCATACAAATTTTCAAGTCTTTGTTTTTTGTAATTACTGAACCGATTTTGATGAAACTTCACACACATAAGCAGGATACTTAGGTCTAAAAAGTTAGTAGAAAACATTTTCGAAATGTCTTACTTAAAAAAAGATAATTGGAAATTTCTGTTTGTATGGATAATTTAAAAACGGTCTAATTTAACTGTAACACTATTTTTCGAAAATGTTTTCTACTAACTTTTTAGTCCTATGTATCCTGCTGATGGGTATGAAGTTTCATTAAAATCGGTTCAGTCATATCGAAAAATAAGGACTTGAAAATTTGTATGAAATGTAGAACGGCGTACACGCTCTTAAGCCGTTGGCGCCGGATGTCATACGAATACAGACGTCCGGGTGGACCTACGGGTAGTCAGAAGCCCGAAAGTCTGACAACCGATCCAACCTAAGGAACGGCATTGCCCAGTAAGGGAGAAGCCACACGATGCGGTGCGGTGCCGCTGCGGCGTAATACATACAAAGGAGATGTTTGATTTTGGGCCACCACTATGTACAGTATTTAGAAAAATAGGAAAAAAATAGGGGATTACCATAAAAATACAAATAAATTAATTTGAAGAAGAGTACAATTGTACTGGAATTATAATTTGGGGACGTTTTTTAATATGTTAACCCTTTTTTTCTGGTAGCCATGACAGTTGTGTTTGACATTAACATGAGTTTGACAACTTTGACAGTCCTAGGTTTCGTGATGTCTGTGTGACACAATCGAGTACAACATTTATACTTCTATTTCATTATAATTTTTACGAAATCCAAGTATTTTCGTCTATAAACAACGTAGATAGGTTATGTAAGTACACAAGAAATAAACACTATGGGGTCAATGACATGTCAACAGTTGTCAAAATGACATTTCACATAATTTCGATCCACCATATTTGTATGTGTTGTGTTGCTCTCCTTGACCAATTTAACTTGAATGTACAATTAAACAAAGTAAAATTATAGAAAATTAACATTAAAAAACGGTTACTTTATTGTATAGCTATATTTCCATTCAGTGTACATGGTGCTGGCCCAAGCTGCATACATTTCTGAAACATCTCCTTTCCATGCCTACCACACGGTGCGGCGCGGGGCCGCGCTGCACCGCGTGGCTCTTGCGACTTGCTACTACGTGTGCACGCTGATGCGGCAAAATGGTCGCCGTGCGGCGGTGCACCGGACCGCACCGTATGGCTTCTCCCTAACTGGGTTGCGGAGGTCTGATGGCAGTCGTTCCGTGTAAAGTACTCGTATTCAGCTGATCCCAACATAGGAAAAAAAGCTAGGCAGAACAATCTGCCTAGCCTTTTCCCAACTATGTTGGGGTCGGCTTCCAGTCGAACCGGATGCAGCTGAATATCAGTATTTTACATGGAGCGACTGCCTATCAGACCTCCACAACCCAGTAACTGGGTAATACGATACTCTTGGTAAGACTGCTTGTCAGACTTTCTGGCTTCTGACCAACAGTAACGACTGTCAAAGATCTACAAATGACAGCCGGGACCAACGGCTTTACGTGCTTTCCGAGGCACGGAGGAAACTCGCTATGGTAAATGGTCACCCATCCACAGACCAACCTCGGCAAGCGTGGCTTAACCCGGAAGATCGGTCTATGCGGCTGTAATTATTTAGCCACGAGCTCCTAAAAAAAAAAAGCTAGGCAGAACAATAGCTTTAAAGAATGGAGAAATGAGTAGTGTGTAACAGTCTGTAATGTTTACAGACAGGGGCCGATCCAGTGGCCGTTCTTATACGTAACAGCTGGTGGCCTTCGACTGCTCATAACTGGTGAACAGCAGGATAAAAACGACTTGGATGACACCTTTATATTTTCTGTAAGTATTTCTGAATAGGGTATTTGACTGAAAAAATCTAATTAGTACGTCAGTTATAGATAAACTACGATAACATGGCGCGCCCCTCCAACATCTGTCTTCAATGTGTGTGTGCATATGCCAACAAGTCACCATGTTTGTGTTTGACAGTATTTGACATGTTTGATATTTAGTAGATTTATTGCTCGACTAGTGCATAATTAAAGTGACTGCTCGACAAGGCGCACGTGTGTCATCCATACAAACCTCCAAGCGATACCATAGTTACCATAATGTTATTTAGCGACGTCAAAACTGTCGAGCGACTGATCCATGTTTTTGTTTAAGTTGCAGAATGCACACATGTGCATTGAACGAATGACACGTTGTAAATATTGTTTCTCACACATTTTTACTTGAAGTGTCAATGGAGGGGCGCGCCATGTTATCGTAGGTTATCTCTACATTATCAATAAATATTTGACCCGTATTTTTTCTTTTTTTACGTAAACCAAAATTGACGAAGATA
This sequence comes from Amphipyra tragopoginis, assembly GCA_905220435.1. Lineage (NCBI taxonomy): Eukaryota > Metazoa > Arthropoda > Insecta > Lepidoptera > Noctuidae > Amphipyra > Amphipyra tragopoginis. The sequence continues at coordinate 35,028,321 of HG991991.1, forward strand.
CGACACTTTTCAAATTGGCAAAACGTCACAAGCAAGTACAATTTTTACTTGCTTCTAACGTTATAAGCCCCCACTCTTGAGTTTTGATGCGTTTTATCTTTACAAATAGTCATAGATTTAACAAAAGAAAAAATATGTGTCCATTATTTTTCAAAACTAACTGGCGGACTAATTAGATTTGTAATTTATTGATGCTATCAATATGCCTATTGTATGTTTTTTTTGGTATGTGATCTGCTGGCATACAAGCCGACGTCGACGGCCTACCTGTTGCAAAGTTGTTACGGCCGTCTATATACATACAGCTACAACACCAAAAGGATTGCTGATTCGTTTCCACTCATGTGCCTGTTTTCACCGGCGCGGCGGTGGTAGTACCTCCCTTGACGAACTCTTTCAAAATCATCTCTACTATACTTGAGCCATTACAAACGTACTGAGTCATAAATCATTACGTTAAACGAATGTGACAATGCTGCGCAAGTCGTTATCGATAATAAAAAAACACATGCTAAACAATGTTTTGCATTATTTCCTTAACCTCTCCCTCGTTACCTTTTATCGACTATCGACAAAGCCTTTTTTACCGTTACACACAACACTAGGGCAGTTCCATAAGGCCTATAAGTGCGAGCGAGAGGTCCGATAAAAATGGTTTATGACTCAGTTCGCACGTTTGTAATGGCTCAAGTATAGTACTAAGGTTGGAGTGATCATACGTCACCTAATTTATGAAGAGTACGGAGGAAAGGAAACGTCTGTTATTGGACAGAGATTGGAGTGCTTGCTACTATTTTGTGGTTGATTAGTATAACAAAGACAACTAGATTCCTTATGCCACAGTTTTCTTAGAAAGGGTTGTCGCCATCTAGTTGCTGTAGAAGTATTGATGTAGCGAACGTAAAGGACGAATCTCTAAACGGCGCGGTGACCAAAGGCTTCGACTTAATAACATTTGATATGAATAACCTATTCCAATCCAAATTCCAATCTCTTGTACTTATTATTTAGTTTTTCGGAGATCTAACGTATATTATGATTTTCAGATTGGAAAAATAAATATCAACCCGCATCCGGATAATCCCATTTGTCGGTACGTTTTACTTATGCATACTAATTAACTTTTGTAAATTCCAATTTGGCAACAAGTCTTCACGTTGGCCAAACAAATTAGTAACATAAAGTCCCAATATACCACAGCACATTAAAGGTACAAGCCCGAGACGGGCTGCAAACTGCAAACCGCAACCGCAGACCGCAAGTCGCCATCGGAATAGCGCCTTTAAGGTGTGCACTTTAAAGGTGCTATTCCGACAGCGACTGCAAAACTGCAACCGCAGACCGCAGCCGCAGATCGCACCACATGCGATACTACTTTTACCTTTATTTGTACCTTGACTTGTACCTTTACCATCCTGTGCAACATGTTGTACGGTTACCCTCACTATGTCGTAGGCGTGCGGTGAACGCGGGAGCAGACGGTGCCTGGCTTCCGGGCAGCGGCAGTTTCGAAGGTCGCCAGTACCAAATCGAGGTCAAGAACGTGTCTGCACGGTCCGCAAAGTTCAATCAACTGGCACTCGTTGAGGTTTGAACCTGTAACTGTCTATAATTTAAACTCAGGTTAAAAAGACAGTCACATTTGCTATGAAAATTGCAATCAGGGTACACGGCTGGATATCAAGCTATAAATTTCCAGTATAAGCTGACCTCCCATGATACGGAAAGTCTATACAATGCGAGACCAGCTCATATTGGAAAGTATAGCTTGATATGTAAGCCGTGCGTACAAACTGCATTGTTTTTGCGGTCAAACGTGTTTCAAGGCTGTTTTGTAACATAAACTACCAATAATATAAGCTCCAGTTTCTGAAAGACTGGTTAGGGCAAAAATTAACCAATCCGCTGATAAATCTCATGTCAAGCGATGTGTGATTGGTTGTTAGTGTTAATTAATTAATTCATTATTGTGGATCGAAGGTAGGTACAGAATACAGATGTTCTTATAATATTGTTAGCTAACCCGAAGGATAGCTAATAAAATAACAGAATTTACTAATAGGATTAATAGCTTTCTTGGGCGTTATTTATTAAAAACAGGATGGTATTTAAGAACTGAATACTTTAATACGATCAGTATCTCTGTTCACGGCTCATCTTCCGTGCGGAAGATGTCCGGTCTTTTGGGAGGCATACACGGGGACACAGGTCCAACGCGCAGAGGCCCCAGTGAGAACTTCAATCTAAAATGGGGTGGGGCACCAACCGAGGACTATCCACGGTTGCACTATTGGAGTACAGTCATGGACCGTCCCAGGTGGGTGCAAAACTATTGTAAAATATGGTAAAAAAATATCTGGTTTATGGAAAGGGGTGTTTAGTGGACCGGTTAACCTCTATTGCCGGAAGAAAACAGCGTCTGCCTTTCAAGTTTAAATTTGAAATGATACGATCAGTTATTATTACAATGCAGGAATATCAAACTCAGTCATAATTACAATCTTTACACAAAACAACTATTATAACAATTGTGAACGTTCGTCCTAACCAAAGGTAGCAGCAAAAAGAGGGCGAGTAGCACACTGCATACTGTTATATAGACCGTTTTGACAGGTCGTAAAGTAAACATGTGAGACTACCGCCATGTCGTCATTAAATACCTAACAATATTTTGATCAGCTATGTCCCGCCGTTTAAGCATACAATAATAACAGTTAGGTAGGTATGTACTACATCTCATAAATCATTAAAGTTTGTCGGGAACTTCGTGGAGTGAGCGCCATCTGTTGTACGCCACCTAACTAACCGTGACGTCAACATCGGACCACCACTGCCCGTTGGAGGGAGGAGACCGGCTCGCTCGGTGCGCTCGGGTCGGGAGATTGCTTCTTGGACCGTACGACGGAACACTCGTCTAGAGTATTCTGTGTAGATCAGCTGAAGAAGTCTGACCTTTTATATCTGACTAGCTTGTCCTGATTTTATGATCTTGTAATAATTATCTAAAGTATTATATTGTGATCTAGTTCATGTTACTAACACTAACCCAAATACAAGTACTCTCAGTGGTGGAGAGTCTATGTTGGTTTTATTTACTACATTTACCTTGCTCACAATCCTGAAATACCAATATTAGCGATAACTGTAATCACTCCTTAACGATTAAATTGTAGTGTCGCTAACAAGTTATAGTAGCAATTATTTTGTATTTTGTTCAACCAATCACATTCGTCGACATGAGATTTGACAAAAATAAATCGATTCGCTTTTCAGAAACCGGGGTTTTAATGTCTTAGAAAGAATAGTAAAATCGTAACAGGCGATGTCCACACTGAATTTTATTTCTTAAACTAAAATTACTTATTCCGACCGCTGGCAATAATTTACTTGTATCAACAGAAAAACAACGATTATACGGAGGGCACAGCCAGTGAAAACCCTGCGTTAAAATGGAGCAATCGCATGTCAATGCCTCTCATCGTGCCTATATTACACACGTGAGTATTAAGAAGCCTAGCCAAACACATTATGATCAGGTTATAGACTAACCAGGTTACTCATCAGCCCGTTGATGTCCACCGCTTAACATGTCAAAGTCAAAGCATTTATTTTAATTAGACTCTATCCCCCTTATTACAAAACATGGTTTAAACCAAGACTAAGGTAAACCCAGGTTTAAAATATACCCATCACTTTCTTATGTCATATAACAAAAAGAGACGGAGCTACCCTAAAACCAGGGTTTTTCTTAGACCATCGTTTGTAATAAGGGGTATATGGTATGTCTACACCAGTGCGCTTTCATGTTCATCTTGCGCTTTCAAGTTTCAATTCCTCTTGCTTCAAGCGCATGCAATATTGATTGCCATAAGACATAAGACGCATGCAGCCTGTCGTGTACACCGGTGCGCCTCGGTCAGTCGTCAGTCGACATACAGTAGACGGATTAGCGTGCGCTAGGGGCATGCGCTGACCTACAACTAGTATTAAGGCATGCGCTATAGCGCGCAACGCATGACGAAGACGAAGACGCAAGATGAACATGAAAGCGCACTGGTGTAGACAGCTATACAGGGACATTTGAATTGTTGAAAAAAAAAAGAGTTACTGCCGCGTTCAAAAGTGTAGATTCTAATGGAAAAGCGGACAATAAACTCCATGGTTACAGCGGTTACGCACTGCATCTGATCCGAATCCGTGAAAATACGTTCTGAAGTAGCCATAGAACTATTTGTATGGTAGAATAAGCACTACATCCGGCATCCGTCATCCGATTTCTATCCGTCATCCGTGAGTTTCTAATTCGGAAGAACAATTGACGGACCGAAGTAGCCGTAGTATTATTTGTATGGTAGTTTACGCACTACATCCGGCATTCGTCATCCGATTTCTATCCGTCATCCGTGAGTTTCTAATTCGGAAGAACAATTGACGGACCGAAGTAGCCTGAATTGTTTGAATAAGGATCAGAGATCGGAATAGTGCGTAAGCAACATCCGAATTCGGTCCGAGATTTTCACGGATTCGGATCGGATGCAGTGCGTAAAGCAATATCCGAATTCGGTCCGAGTTTTTATATCCGTATTTTCACGGATTCGGATCGGATGCAGTGCGTAATCGCTCTTACTCTTTTTCATCATACACAAAAGGTTGGTTACTGTGTATTTTCTTTATTTCTTTCTAAAATGATAAGTTGTCGTAACGTAAAAACCACGCTTGGCAGACAGGTTGGTATCGTAGTTTAATTTTATTATCAGACAAGAGGACGCTGCTGCCATATTTTAGTCGCCTTCTACCGTATTCATGGGGAGGGAAGGGGTGGTATATTCTTTCAAGAGCCACACGGGACTGCTATCTAAATACGGCAAAGCAAAACATCAAGTTAGCATTAATTCAAAATAGGCTAAAGCCAATAAGCACTTTCTGAATGTCGCCAGAGCCCACAAAAACGCCCGCCCTTCTCCTGAACCACAGTAAAACTGTACAACTTAGTATAATCACCCGAATTGACACATTCACACAGACACGCACTGTGTAGTGTGTATAACGTACTCTTTGTAATGTACTCCATGATAGCCGTGACTTACTGCATTGTGAAGCTCACTTAGAGGTCTTGTTGCAGTGCGTGTCTGTGTGAGTGCGTCAATTCAGGCGATTACATGTATTTGAGGTACTGCTTTAGCTTATACAGGCTGTCCCTGGAAGTATGGATCAAATCGAATAGGGGCGTGGACAAGGTCATTTCAAAACTTGTAGTAGTAAAAACTTAATGTGTTTTCTTATAATACACATGTTTTCTAGCTGCGTAAAAGTATTACCTCAAGAAAGGCCTACTGTTCGCCAAAGTCCTGAAAAAAAATGATAGCTCTGATAGTTTTTTTGTTTTTTTTTTCTATGCGAAGTGATTGAAAAAAAAAACAATAATTGGTCACAATTGGAAAAATTGCACCGACATTCTCAGGGTTAAAAAGTTTGGAAATGACATTGCCCACGCCCCTATTCGATTTGATCCAAACATCCAGGGACACCTTGTATATCTACTGTGCCTGAACACACGAGAAATAATAATAATTCTTGTTTCCAGTGTTGAGCTTTGCTGTGTGCTAGCACCCGCGTTGTACGTGGGCGGCACGTTGACGTGCGGCCCTGCCGTTGAGGTGAACCTCGTGTCGGACTGTAGCATAGAGCTCAGCGTGGCGCAGCTCGCGCTGTTGCAACAGATGCTCAAACAGTTTAATGAGGCGGCTAAGCGGGACAGGTAAGGCTGTAGTTTTAACAAGTGATATAATCCCAGCACGTGGCAGTTCGTGCCGAATATAAATGTCAAACATAATAATTTACATATTAACAAAACATGTCATCTGTATACATATTGTTTTGTACTAGGATCGACACAATTTCTTGAGGGATTGTTGAGGTCATTGGCTAGATAAAGCTAATTAAAAAAAAGAGTTGAATTTTTTTGTAATTAATTTATAATTTGTAATTTTTCCATACATTTACACATTTTTTTGACAAATAAACAAATAATGACAAAAAATGTTATTTCGCGCTATTACAACCACAAACATGGTCGACTGGTAGATAAGGTCGATTGGTATAAAATGCCTGAGCATTAAGTCCGCCTCTGTACAATTTTTGTGCGAAAGTTTTTAGGTAAGAAAGGCGAGATTTTGGGTAATTTAAATAAACAAATCTGTTTTACCCTCAGACCAAATAAAAAACCAAGACAGAGCGCTGTGAACAGTGACGTGAGGCCGGTTTCGTATACATGTGTGCACTTAGTGAGGTGTAGTTTGATTGTAGGTTGATAGAGAAATGTTGTAAATGTGTGCGTGTATGCACAGAGCGGAGGTGTAGATTTGGCATGCTTCACTGTATTGGTCGCAGCGTTCTGTCTTGGTTTTTTATTTGGTCTGAGATTTTATTGGGACATGGGGTCTATGGGTAATAACTAGCCAATAAACTCCCTAATCTCTCAAAAAACTGAGTCGGTCCTTCTACCAAACAGCCTATCATTAGTATTACACAGATTATCAAGGTATTTTTTTCTTTTTGTAGCTATTCCAGCTCCGGCTACCCGTTCAAGTCGATGATAACTGACAAGTACGGCGTGTGTCCGTACGCGGCACTCATCGTTGAGCACGAGGCCAAAAACTTCTCGGAGAAAGATGCAACGCTAGCCGAGTCTTTGATCGGTACGAAACTTGTAATACATTTTGTTTGGACTAAAATATCTGTGTTAAGCCGCGGACTCGAAATGTTTATCAGATTTCAAACTCGATTCCATTACACACTGTGCGCAATAAGGTTCAAGATGTCATAGCAAGAATACATAAATATTAGTTTTTAAAATAGTGAAGCGTCGTTTATAGCAAAAAGGCAAAAACCACTTTTTGATGTAATGACCTCCTTTTTGGATGTGTAAAAAATTGTATAGAGCTAATTTGATTAACAGTATAGTTTTTATATTTTCTGGACTTGAATTCACATCGCTATCTATTTCCATTTTTTTAAAATTTTTCTTGCTAAATAAGAAGTATCAAAGTTTTACAATGGTACAAAATGCGATTCAGCTGATTTTTATTTTCAGCCAGTATCTTTTTGATCTAATGCATAAGAATGCATACATTTAATATTAAACTTAACGGGAGACATTAAACCTCTGTGGTAAATTTATATCTAAATAAAAAATAAAAAACTGCATTAATGAAAAACAGTGCACTAATGAGATTTCATACAACATTTCTGCATTGTTTTGCAGTGCAGTAATGAGATTTCATACAACATTTCTGCACTATTTTGCTTCTAAGCAGAAAATACGTATTTTGTGATCGGTTTTGTAGCGATTAATGATAACATTACTACGTAGTTGAAAGAAAAATTATCTTTTTCTGTGCTACCTAGTATATGTCATTCTTTAAATCAACCTTTTTATGTCAATTAAGAAAAAATATATCTTTGCCCTGTCAATTCTTTGCGAGCGACCGAATGACCTTACCAAATTGTAATGTGCTAGCAATTATAGGCCTTAGGGCGGTGGCATTTCAAGTCCGCGACTGGACGCGCTTTCCTACAAGTCCTAGTTTGACTAACAAACACTAAACAGAGAGGAAACAGTAAAAATAACAATGAAGTATTAAGCTCATATAGCAGTGATAGCCTAGCGGTTGAACGCTTGCCTTCCATACAGTAGTTCGATCCCGGCCCTCACCTCGGACTTTTCGAGTTCATGACATGTGCGATCGTAATTTGATAATCACTTGCGTTAACGGTGAAGGAAAACATCGTGAGGCAACCTGCACACTTGAGAGGGCTCCAAATAGTTCTCGATAATGTGTGTAGTCCACCAACCCACGCCACGCCAGCGTGGAGGACTAAGGCTTAAATCCTTCTCGTTCTGAGAACAGGGGCCCAATTCTCCTAAAATAAATTGTTGCCAAGCGCAATCGAACCACAACCGTCAGTCAGTTTTTGTTTTCGAAAACTTTCAAAATGATTGATTTTGTTTTTTGTGTCAAACAATTCGACAGCGTTTTTTTTTTTTCACACTAAGATTTCTCTTGTATCGTGGGTGCGTTTACAGACACACATCTCACAAACAAACGCCCAGATCCGAAACAACCATCTGTAGGCCATACAACTTTTTGTTCCGTGGGGGAATCGAACCCACGACCCGTGGCGCAGAAGCCAATCACTTAGCCACTGCACCAAACGTGTCGTCAAATTGTCGTCGTTTTGAAATTGAGAACTGTCTGAATGAACGGTTCGGCCTTGGTTCGGTTGTGATTTATCAAGATTTATTTTAGGAGAATTAGGCCCCAGGCCCGTGCCCAGTTGTGGGACAGTAGTGGGCTATTTTAAAGATGATGATAAGCTGATCTGATGTCATCTTTCACAATTTAATAGTACCAATAGCAGCTTGATATCACTCCATAGAATGTCCGTTTCGAGCGACGCGCGCAAAAAATACCCCACTCCAAAAGCTAAGTCTGTATCTTCTCATTTTAACGCAACAGAAAACTGTTTTCTTTCCATAATTTTGTATTCCTTATTAATATTTTTGTTTAAATATTTTAAAATTAGGCTTAAATGCATTATAAGGTCCAATAATTAATAATCATTTAATTGAATTTGGCAATTTAAATCCTTAATTTGTTAAAATGTCCATTTTGTAATTTTCGTCGCATATTGTTTGGAATAATTAATTCATAAAAACATCTGATATGAAATTTTGGACCACGAATACACTGTCCGGCCACGCATAATCGTGCATTTTTTTTTCTTGTCTGGTAATGCATCAAGTTTCACAGCATGAGATTCTGGGATGCCTATCCTGTAACAATAAGCAGCCAGTAAGCCTCCTTCAATAATGCCTAAGTGTGTGTCCTGAATGACGGCGCACCGCGCAGACGGAATAAACGGCGCATTAAATAAATGTTCGAAAAGTTTGAATTTTGATATCGACATTATTAAAACCAAAGTAAAATAAACACACGCGCGTACGCGTCTTCTTTCCCGCGTGCACTAAGGACAGGTATCGACGGTAAAGCCACGATAAAGCCGCTCCGCAATACGTCCGTGCGCCGTCACTCAGGACGCACACTAACTCCGTGTGCGCTTATCCTTAGGCCTGATTTACACAGGGTAAGTAACTGACTCCAAACTCGAGACAAGTCAGTGCTGACCCGATATTTACCTATACCTTAAATTCCTAACTCAGATAATTTATGTAAACAAAGGGGATAACTGATCAAAAAAATATTTTATTAATGGTAATTCACTGAAAATGCCGGAAAAAGGGTTAGATTCTCTTTTATGTACTGATTTTAGAAATAATAATTTAAAAAATATCATACCGTAATTACTTTTATAAATTTTTAGTTTTCAACAAAGTTATTAAAAAAAGGAGATTTTCTGGTATAAAGTATTTTATGATACTGGTAACACTGTAGGAGTACAAAACATTTTCAAATTTCGTTTGACTCAAAGTTGTTTTCTTAGCGTCAACAATACATTCGTTTTCTTTTCCCGTTTTCGCTGCGTGTTTGTTAATTTTGTTATTGTGCATCATCGTGTTAAATTTTTCATCTTGTTGTTGTTTGTTATATTTCCTTGTTTTTGTTTGTTAAGTTTTATTTGTTATTTGACAAATGGAGTTTCAGCCGGGGCCCTCGAAGGCAGCCGCCCCCGACTTTTTGTCGCCTGTTAAAAAGCGGCCTCAAACATCAATGAGTGCCACAGAAAAACTTATGGTGATGAATGCGTATAAGGATTGATTAAAGTGATTATGGGGCGCGTCTCCGACACACTACACAAGACATTGTTTGACTACGGTATTTTGTTTGCATTGTTCTTAAAATTAACTTGATTTTGAATGACTACTTAGTAAACATTTAATGATAAAATGTTTTGTACCACTAACCTGTCACTTTGACAATGACATTTCTTTGTTTACGTAAATTATCTGAATTATGGAATTAGGGTATAGTGTAAATTGATCGCGACAGCGCTGTACTGACTCCAAATCAATTTGGAGTTTGGAGTCATTTACTTGTCCTGTGTAAAGCAGGCCTTAACCTTGCAAATCATATGATCCACGCGGTTGTTAATTAGCCACGAGCCCTTCCTTCTTCTCCTCCTCTCTCTCTCTCTCCACGATTTTTTGTTTCATCATTCGTGACCTTCTAGTTCCCTTTAATATTCATGCAAAGAAGGTGTCTCATTGAATTAATATTAATTTATTGGTATCTTTTATAATTAGTCATTGTTGTTGGCACAGAAAGCAAGATGATTTTCCAGAACGAATGGAGTCGCAGCGTAACTTGTGACTCCGGCGTGGAGACGGTGGCCTCGTCGTCCAAGTGTAAGATAACGGACGATGGGCCGATCAGGAAGACCGCGTCCGTCGCTTTTGTGGATCAAATGTGAGTTATGCAAAATGTTTTATTAGTATAACTGAATGTACGAATTCGTCGACCCCGAGTAACTTGAGATAAGGGCAGATAAAAGAATATACGACCTATACAAGGTTAGTCAGAAAGGAGGTACTAATCCGCAGGCCACTTAAAGTATCACTGATGACTGTCTTAAAGCAAGTGTTAAAATTTCAAAATTCGGTAGAAAAAATTCATTGCAAAATGATTATTATTTTAGTTTTTTAACAAAATCTTCATCCCTGCTTTAGTTACAAATTCAGAAAATGATGCTTCTAATTCATGACCTATACTACCTATATATTCATGACAAATATGACCTAAAATGTAAACACAGCTGATCATAACTGGGGACAGATAGATTTCAGAGCTTTTTTTTTGAGATCTTTGATCACCTATTTCTTTTAAACTATTGACTTTTGGAAAAAGTTTTAGAACAAAAGTTATTCATTATCATGGGTACTTTCACCCCCTTTCAGATTAGTACCCCCTTTCTGACTAACCTTGTATAAAGCTGTCCATGATGTTGATTATAAAGGTATTCCTGATTAAGGTCGCTGGAGTAGACGAGTCCTTCAGTGAAGAGTGCGAAACAGGAAAGGCAGGGTAGGAAACCCTCAGCCAGATGGACTCACGATCTATAATGTGTCCGGTTATGAACTAGCGATATTCAAGGTACTTATATAGCAACTATTCTTGTACACAAATACACTACACACTAGGGTCTAATCCACTTCCCCGCTATTTGGCAGCCACTTTGATTTTTTGTTGAGATATTCTCTATCTTAAAGTTATGAAAATGTAAACCCATTGTATCGTAATGTAAACTATAGATAACATTGTTGCCCTCCGAATAAGCCTACTTTTATCTCAGTAGGACCAAAACTTTGAGAGATATGACTTTTTTTTGTACACACGTACAGAATATCTCAACAAAAAAATGGAAGTGAATTGGACCCTAGTGTATAGTGTATTTGAGTACTAGAATAGTTGTTATATAAGTACCTAGAATATCGCTAGTCCATAATCGGACACATTGTATAGTAGGCAGCTGGATGCGAAAGGTAGAATACCAAATGTGGCGCAACTTAAATCGACTTGATTTGAAGATTTGAAGTTTTTAAAGTCGTGTTTTCTAAATCAGATTTAAAGGGGGACCGGACAAAGGGGTCCTCAGTACTCAGTACTAATAACGACGACTCATAAAGGTTGTCCCGAAACTCAAGGTCTAGTTGACAACAAATGATAGGGCAGATTATGTCTGTTTAGTTTTTTTTTAATGTTTACTCGTTTTCGAGTTACAATGTTACCATGAATAAAAATTTACCTTATAAATCTAATGTGTCAGAAGTCGGTGCTAATCCACGCTGAACCAAATTGAAGGCACTGACCTGAAACTGTTAATTTTATATTATTGTATTTTTATTAAGTTATTTTATTTTTTGTTAAGTTATTTTATTTTTTGTGAAAAAGATTTTTATTTACTATTTATTTCAGAACATTATCTATACTTAATATTATAAAGAGGTAGAATTTGTTTGTTTGTTTGTATGTAGGAGGTAATCTCCGGAACTACACATCCGATTTCAAAAATTCTTTCACCAATAGGAAGCAACGTTATCCCTGAGTGCTATAGGCTATATTTTGGGATCAAAAAAATTATAAATTAACGCGAGCGAAGCCGCGAGCAAAAGCTAGTTCCATATAAAATTGTTAGTCAAGCTTAAAACTATGTTAGTTATCTTACATTAAAAAGGACACCACCAGAAATGTGTACCTTATTCCAGTGCCCCACATTATGACACTCAACTCTTTCCGTTATGATGTTTTTATTAATCTAAAACTTGCAGACCTTCGCATTTCTTGGAGGTGTTTGTGACGATGGGCGTCATAGATCTGTCGCTATACGTGGCAGACGACGGCAGCCCCGAGGTGATAGCCCTGCGCCCGCCGCACGTGGAGCCGCCGGTGGTCGCGGAGGTACGTTACTACCTTACAGTGGCTACATTGTCACTGTACAAAGCAATAAAAAAAACCAATTCATCAATTATGTTACATCGAGTACGTCTAGCTAGCAATTAGTTTTTGCCTGCGTACATTGCGTGGACAGTATAAATATCTGTGTTGTGTAAATGTATTTTTTACTATAGTGCAATTTATTGAGATTAGACTAATATTACTTTGTATGAAGACAGCGTGAGGGCCTGGGTTCGATCCCCAGGTCGGGCAAAGTGTTATTGGGTTTTTCTATGTGGAATTTCTCAGTAGTAACTCGGTGGGACCTCAACATAACGGCGAAATGTAGGTGTACTATCAATGCACCTCTGCCTGACCTTTTAAGTGATGATGTGATAATATTTATCAAATCTCCATACAAACACATAAAACCACTTATCTAATCATCTATGAAGGAATCTTCATTTATTATAGGATCTCAAGATCGAGCGACAAACTATTTCAAACAGAAAAAAATTGTCCCACCGCGTACGATGAGTGAGCAGCGAGTAGAGCTAGAAGCTGGAAACGAGTTGGCGAGTAGCGAGAAGCGAGTGTGTAGTTCCGATAGTTTTGTCGCTGGGCTATAAAAGAGTGTGCGAGTGCGACGGGTGATTACTCGCACCACTCGCAAATGACCGCTGGTTGGTCTCTCGGCGTGAGTTCTGACCGCCAAGCGAGCATCGCTGAGCGAGTATTATCCGGCAGTGTGAACAGCCTGCGATCAGCTATTAATTAATATTTGCATCTATTTTGTTTACACGGAATATTTATCTATTATACGTTTCTTGAGCGAGAAAATAGCCCATAGTTAGTCACTTCCTCGCTGGAGGTGGGACAACTGCCTTAGGCCCGGACTCCACCAAAGCGGAGATGTGCGGAGATGTCTGGATCAACCAATAGGATTGCGTTATTTTCAAATCTCTCCGCTTAGCTTCAACTCAAAACGAATTCCTATTGGTTGTTTACGAGACATCTCCGCACATCTCCGCTTTGGTGGAGTCCGGGCCTTAGTCAGACAATTTATTAGAACTATTTGATTTGTAGAATTCACCAAGTGATAACACAGATGATGAAAAGCAAACGAAGACACAAGGGCTACATAGCAACGATTCAACCGGCCAGCAAGATGGCAGCCACAGCCTCACGGAGTTGATGCGCGAGGACGGTGGCATCGGCGGACAAGCGCAGATGGAAATTGTGAGACAATTGCATATAACATGCATTTTTTTTTGTTCAACCTATGTTGTCCCACTGCTGGGCAAAGGTCTCCCCCATAGCCTTCCACTCATCTCTATGCCTTGCCTTCTCTGGCCAATCTCCCATAAACGAATCTAAGTCATCACGCCAGCGTTTCCTAGGCCTCCCTCGGCGACGACGCCCGTCTTCCGGCACCCACTGCGTGACGACTCTAGCCCATCTGTCTTTATGCATTCTGCATATATGACCCTCCCAATCCCACTTCAGTCTTGAAGACTTATGCCCATAACATGCATATATTATTTATATTTTATTTACCTTTTTCTATGTGATATTTTGGCAAACAAGCCGGCCAGTGGATAGTGGTTACTGCCGTCTATACACACGTACCACCAAAAGTATTGCTGGTGCATTGCCAACCAAGATGTAAAACCAGAACAAAGCAATGCTGCTTGGCGGCAAAAATAGCTATAGCAGTCTTCTCCAGATGAACTCTTCCACAAGAAACTCTACTACTACAGGTCTGGCGCATATCTGAGTCGGTGCCTGAGGTAGCTGCGCGGTGCGGGAGGGGTGACAGTTGTCACAAGTTGACGAATCAGTGAGCTCTCGCGTCGCGTCACCACACCCCTCCCGCACCGCACCGCGCAGCTACCTCAGACACTGACTCAGTTATGCGCTAGACCTATTGTAGTAAATATTTCATGTGTGGTTAGGAGTTTATGTTGCTGATTTCAAAGTATGTCAATATTTTTAACAGACTTCTTCAAAAAGGTTTCAATTGATATGTATGTATAAATATATATTTATAGTAGTCTATGTGTTTGTAATATATCAACCAATTTCATGTATTTCATAACTAAAGTCCCCGTCACGAGAAGCTATAAATTTTGTAAATAAAGAACTTCTACAAAGTTACGTAGCGACAATTCAATCAACAACAAATAATCCCAAATTCAATTAACTCAAAGTTACATACGTGTAATACGAAACTAACGAGCAATTTCACTTAGTCGGGTTATATTTTAGCGATATAAAGCGCTATCGTCTAATGTTTTGTGGTACCGGAACGTGTCTGACTCATGGAACGTCAACATTTGGCCCGCCATTTTGAAGTAAGTTCACACTGACGCTGTCAATGCTGTCATTTGAGTTTTGAATGCGTTTCAGTTTGTTTGTGTTGTTTTCGTAGATTATTATTTATTATTATATAAATAAAATAAAAACCATTATATAAAAATAAAAATCATTACAAAACTGTTTTTTTTTATTTGTTCCAAAGGTTGCGAACCCCTAAATGTGTGTTTACAAAATTTATAGCTTCTCGCGACGGGGACTTTACATCTAGATCTACACTTGGGAGCAAAGAAATCGAGCCAGTCCTTTTTTCACGTGTCCTGGTTATTAGTTTTGGTTTCATGAATTATAATACAAAATACAAAAAACTATCCTCATTTTAAAGGTTATCAAATAACCTTTTAGGCGATATATGTTTAGAATTGTTCTGTTCCATAACAACAAAAATAATAATAATAGGGTATTTGACTGAAAAAATCTAATTAGTCCGTCAGTTAGATTATCCAAAATAATTGACCCGTATTTTTTCTTTTGTTACGTAAACCAAAATTGACGAAGATGCGACATCACAAGCAAGTACAATTTATACTTGCTTCTGACGTCACAAGACCCCACTCTCGAGTTTTGATGCGTTTTATCTTTCCAAATATTCATAGATTTGATAAAAGAAAAAATACGTGTCCATTATTTTTCAAAACTCTAACTGGCGGAATAATTAGATTTGTAATTTATTGATGCTGTCAACATGCCTATTATATCTACGTGAAAAATAGAAGTGGCTCGATTTATTTGCTCCCAAATATAGATTATGGATATACATAGATTTAGCAGATCGCCGATGCTTAAAGTATACTACGTGTTGATGAAATAACGCAAAACCTGATATTTAAAAATCACTTTTACAAGTCGGTTTATTGTTTAAAACTAGATTGCGTTGGCGTTTCCTATCTGACTGACTACCTCTGAGAAGAAAGGCCGAATCAAACTCAGGGGTCAAGTCAAGGTCTTTTTAAAGTTCAGATGTAACTCTTTAAGCAAAAATTTATCCAGGCGTTCCTCACTTGACGACAATGCAGAGGAACGCCTGGACTGGCCTTTTGAGGAAAGTTCTAGAGCAATTTGAGTGGACCTGTACCAACAGATGGCACGCATGCGTCAGGCATCGTGTACAATACGACCGACGTGTCTTGGCGAGTCTGAAGTTAGCTGATTAGTTGCGCAGTAGACAATTTCGTTTCTAAAAGATATGAATCTCTCTTGCGCAGCCAAACAACAAACTTCAGACTCGCCAAGACGTCGGCCATATTGTAGCTCAACTCTATCTTCAATTTAAAATTCAACTAAGAATCTGTTGGGGTTTCTGAGGTTTTACATTATTTCACACGTTTCATTACATTTTTCATTTACACTATGTATGTATGTGCCATGTGACGAATTAGTAAAATTGTATTTTAAATGTAGCCGGACATGCGAGCGAGGAAGTTCTTAGGCAACGTGTCGCTCCTACAAATCACTCTATTCCAGCCGAACCTTTACTACTGGAAGAGGAAAACACAGAAAACTTTACAGGTATTTATCACATTACTGTAGGCATATGCCATTTATTTATGTAATTTTTAGCTTCTACTTCTTTTATCACCATTGACATAGAAACATGAACCTCGGGTAAGCGCTCAAAAATATCCGAACTTGATGGAGTAAAACAAAGAAGAAGACCAAGTCAATGGGTTCAGTCGAATCTTCGCATGGTTGTTAGACTTAAATTAGACATTGTGATGACGACGTAGGATTTAAACTAGTTTGTTGGTATTTCTAAGTTTAAGCCGGATCCGCTGCGTCGTGTTTTCGTGTTTGCAAACAGGATAACATTGTTTGCTAACCGAATAGGGGCGTGCCTTAAAGCTGCGTCTACGTTAGGCGAGCCGAGCACGAGCGGAGCACAAGCGGAGCACGAATTCGCATAACATAGACGGGATTCGGAGCCTCGGACGAGCACGCCTCGAGCGTTTGGTTCGCGCTCGACTGCGCTCCGCCAATTGTCGGTTTTTTGACGAACACAAAGGAATTTGCGTCGAGCAAAGGAATTTGTTTGTTGTAAGCTCGTTGTACGTCCATACTTAACACCGCGAACAGATCGGCTTCGCTCATGCTCGGCTCGCATAGCGTAGACGCAGCTTAACAGTTTTGTAAGCAAAATTGACGCTGCGGACCCGACTTAACATTGTTTGCTAACTGAATTGGGGCGTGGCCTAACAGTTTTGTTCGCAAAAACAATAACATGTTAGAAAATTGGCGCTGCGGACCCGGCTTTATATGGCGGTCCTTGGCGCGCGCGCTCTGGTGGTATATGTAAACTTATGAATTTTGTACTAGACCTTTGGTCCATGTGTTTCTACGTCAATGCTTATCACTTTGACGTTAGTGAGCCCCTCATGAACGTGGTGTATGTGTACACCCAGCGTACAGCAAATAAGTGTAACTTTGTACGCTGCTTTACTAATGCCGAAGCTGGTCGAACGCTAGTGCGATATCATCCCAAAAAACTCCCTTTTCAATAAATCTTTCTAAATTTGGATTTATAATTAAATAAAATGATTTTGGATTGTCAAAAATGCAACTTTTTTGTAACCCTCCACAGTTATCGATATTTAACACGTGGGTGGCACTCGGCGTGGGTGACATCCCGGGGCAGTGGCACGCCGTGCTGATGGCCACGGCCAAAGGCGTACCAGACCCCGTAACCGACATCCGGCCCGCTCTCGCCACGCTCAAGGTCGTCATCCCCGTTGCCCGTAAGTTTATTCATCAAACTCAAAAAAATCAGTAACTCATTTATTCGAAAATGACTCAAATAAAGTAGTATTAAAGGGTCAATATTTCAAAAGACTGACTCCCTAAAAAAGCTTACCTTTCACCGCTTCCCAGTTGATAGCTGGGAATGCAAAAGCCCAACAAAGGCGATAGAACCTTTGTGGCATAGCCCCCCCGCTGCCATTTTGATTTTTTCCAAGTTGTGGCGCACGATTACACTAACATATATGGGTAGAGGACACTTAGACAAACAAAAAATATCAGGGATGTGGTGCCCTAAAGTGTCACGTTGCCGGGATATTTGGACTTAAAGATATTTTTTCAAGATTGCAGCGCACTTTGTAACTGGTAAATACGGATAGAGAACACTCAAACAAACTAAAAATATTCAGAGATATGGTGCCCTAAAGTGTCACGTTGCCGAGATATTTTGACTTAAAGTTTTTTTATTGCAGCGCACTTTGTAACTGGTAAATATGGGTAGAAGACACTCAAACAAATAAAAAATATTCAGAGATATGGTGCCCTAAAGTGTCACGTTACCGAGATATTGTATCGAGATAATCTTGAAAAAAAAACTTTTAGTCCAGCCAGCTTCCATAGAAAAATGTTCGAACCCCTTTCCCTGCAACATGTCTCTGTCAAATAAAATAATTAATTTAAAGAAAGTAATATTACTTTCGACTTCGGAAGCCTTATTTATGCGAAGTTCGGCACTTTTTGTGTTAATTCCAAATTATTATCATACAACAGCGAATTTCCCTACGACTACCGGAACAAGCACGAGCGCGCGCGGCACCGTCAGCCTCGACATCGAACGACCCGTGCAGTTTGACATGTCCACCGACAAGCTCAGGAGACTCAAGGGCATATACGAACTTGTAAGTATACACATTATCGACAAGGTGTAGCAGAATGGTGAAATCATATTTTAGGGGTGAAATTACCCATGAATATACGGAGTGGAAATAAAAGGCGGGCGGTGGAGGGAGTACCTTAAATATTGATGATAGCAAATTATGCTTAAAGGAAACATTCCTTTATGTTTAAAAATAAGTATAATTGCATTCATGTTCAAAAGCCTCTTGTTTTTTTTTTTCCGCGTGATTAATCAAATACCTACTCAAATACTTTATTCAATAAACTTACATAATAATAATATTACATTTGGTCCTAGCTTCCACACTAGGATTCCCTGTGTCGTGGAGGCTAGCAGAAATTAATAGATACACATATACTATACATAGTATAACAGGCTACAAAAGGCCATAGATAAATACCTTAAAAACTAACATACATATCAAAATAATTCATACATATTAAATATAACTTAATAGCGCACTATTGTACACGTAGTGTCGGCGTCGTGTTGCGCTGCGTGGTGTCGCGTAACCTTCCGCGGAAACGACGATATACGACACCCTTCGGCCAAAATTCCTCTTTTAGGAAGGTATCTAGATGTTGAGTTGGAACCCGCACCACAAACGATTTAAAATTCACATTATGGCGCGACTCCAACTTCTCGACCCTCAAAGTCCAATTGGTCTTGATAGTAATGTACTCCACGATCTCCTCAACCTTCGTGGAGTGATGAAGACGGGACACGTACAGCTGCGTCGAGGGTATTGCGGGTCGCAGTAGCATATTGGGTCCTGTCAATGCGGTACCGCATTTGTTACGAGAACTTGGCTTCCGTTTTCGTTTTTTCTCCACCTTAATGAAGCCGTCTTGGTCTGCATTTCCCCGATTGAGGGATTGATGCGTGATGGGCACAATGTTTTGAGCTCCTTGCTTGCGCCCCTACGCCTATGGTGGTCGTTTGATCCGGGAATATAACTGACATAGCTGCGAAAAAGTAACATTCTGAATTCAATGGCAGCAATCGATTGATTCTATAATAAGGACCATATCTTCTCTTTAATGTTTTAAATTAAAGGAAGTTTTTAAAATAAGCCCCAAAAACCAATAATAAAATGAAGTGTTTTAATACGCTTATTTAAAAAAAAAAATCTTATACTAAAACTGTTAGATCTATACTACATCATACTCAGTAGTAAATGTTGAATTTAACAGTTTCTCAAATGTTTGTGTGCGTTTTAATTAACATCTATAACTAATTAAATACATATACGTATTACTGTTACAGCTGACGGATAAGGTTTTCCGGCCCGAACCTGTGCGGCGGCAGACCCCAAAAGTACCTCTGCTGTACAAATGGCGCAAGTATTTAAGTAAGTTATTTTGTATCCGCAAACGTCCACAGTTAAAATGTGCCTCCTTATGACAGCTACAATGAACGGTCATTGCGAATATTATCACAACCAAAATTACAAATGGGTCATTTTTCTTTTAAACTGCTTCACTTATTTTTTTGTATATGTTTATTGTACAACTTTTACTACGGCTCTCCATCTCCAACTACAAATTCGTGAAAAAAAAACTGCTCCATACATTTTGTGTAGCAACATTAATTATTTTGTATGGAACAGCGGTTTTTTTTCCACGAATTAAGTCTTTTAGTAATCGCTTACAACCTTATACAATTGGCGAGGCCTCTTAGCATCTTAGCACGGCAGTATAGACAGCGCGCCCAGAGACTCGTCGCCGCCCGTCCAGTCCTCGGTAGTGCTCGGTGTGTACTAGCACCTTTAGGCTATACGATAAATGTATTACATTTGCAGTATACGAAAGCATGGAGAGCATAACCATCCAGACAAGTCAGGTCAGCGTCTGCGGGCCGTTGGGCACACTGGGCTGGGACAGTTCATCATTACAGATGTCTGCGGGCAATCGTCCAGAAAGACTGAACGCGCGGGGCCTGATCTCCGCGCTCTTAATGTCAGCAGGCCCGCCGGGGGATAGGCGGCACGTGGTGCTGCAGCCGCTCATGTTGGGGTATGTATTTTTCTTCTTTCTGACCAGAGAGGAGAACCCTGCCACTCGTGCTTGTATGCATGCCTGTATTTTTATAGCTAATATCCGTAGTGTAGTTAAAATTACCTCCGTGTGTCACTGCAAGAGTACCAACTGAAAATCAGCGCTGGGTGTTTGACGCTTAGTATATTATTATGCTGAGTTGGTGACCCTTTCGGCTCGACGGCTTAATATACATACATACATAAACTCACGCCTTTTTCCCATGGGGGTAGGCAGAAACTGTAGAACGCCACATGCTACGATCCTTACATACTCCTTTCGCTTCGTCCACGGTCACACATCTTGTCATACACGCACGTCGGTTGAAAGTACTACGCACCTGTTCTTTTCGAACAACATCACCAATAACATCAATGTATGTCCTTCTAGGGCGTCCTCTACTGGCGTTTCCACTGACATTCGCCTTATAAATTCCTTTTGTTAATCGCCGTTCACTCAATCTTTCAACATGCCCAAACCACCGAAGCATACTCCTTTCAATTTTTGTCACTACATCATCTTTTAAACCGCAACTTTCTGTTATCACATCATTCTTCAATCCATCATTCAAAGTTACACCGCACATACTTCGCAAGGAGTACGTTTAATTATTGTTTACGTTTTTATTGTTTATGATGTTATAGTGTCCTTGGCTGTTTAAAATGTATTTTCTTTCTTTCTGGTGAGGTTACGCCTAGGTTTAGCCGGCTACAACTGGGTGCGCCTGGTTGCAGGTGGTCAGAACTAGGTGTATTTTTATTATTTTTGTCTTTTTAACCGTCTTCGTGTACCATCCGCTCGGCCTCGCGCTGAGCTTTGAATTTGTGTGAGAATGAATGCAGACGCGTCCTTTGCTTGGTTTAAACCTGTTTATACTGCTTTTTGGCAATCGATTGTATGTGCACTCACACAAGTGCAAAGCTCAGCTTACGCCTCGCCAGTTGTAACCGCGTTAAGGCTCATTGACACGGAGATAGTTTCTCGAAGCGAGTCTCATGCTATCTCTGTTTTCGTCGTAGAGAAAAACAAAGACAGAACGAGTCTCGCTTCGAGAAACTATCTCCGTGTAAATGGCGCTTTAGGCTTGAACAGCAAAACGGATTTCGATGGGTCTATTACTGTAGCACCTAAAATATAGTGTTTCATCTCGATTTGTTGAGTTGAACCGGAAACAGCCTACCTACATTATACGGCCTTATTTAGAGAAGAGGTCAAGATTTGTGGGATATTACGAATGACGAATGATGAACAATGCCACGTCAGCGAAACCACGAGGAAAGGCGAATTGTTTTAACCGGTTGCGTACCGCCCGTCGTCCCAGGACGACACTTAATTGTCTAACCTATTGTGTCTATAATTACGGTGATTGAGAGTTTAATAATACGGTATTTGACAAAAACATCTAATTAATCCATCAGTTAGATTATCAAAAAATATTTGACATGCATTTTTTCTTTTATTACGTAAACCAAAATTGACGAATATACGACACTCTTAAAATTGGCAAAATGTCACAAGCAAGTACAATTTTTACTTACTTCTGACGTCACAAGCCTCCACTCGAGTTTTGATGCGTTTTATCTTTTCAAATATTCATAGATTTAACAAAAGAAAAAATACGTGTCCATTATTTTTCAAAACTGTAACTGTCGGACTAATTCGATTTGCAATTTATTGATGCTGTCAACATGCCTATTCCATTGTTGGGCAAATGTCGGAAAAGAGTCCAAATTCTCTGTCTTTCCTTGAACAGCTAATATTAAATAACAATTACATCCGTAGCATGGAACTGGAAGTGTTTTGGGAGGCATGGCGGCGCGCGGAAGGCGGGTTGTCAGCCACGGAGCCGACGGTGAAGGTGGGCGTGGAGGTAGATCGCGTGACCATCGACCTGCGGCCTTCGGACCTATCCGCCTGCAACCGACTGCGGAAGTCCCTCAACGAGCTGTTAAAAAAACCTCCGGTGAATATTACTCGGCTCTAAGTGTCCAAACACACTATGCCGAAGGTACGCGACCGAAGTTCCGCGGCTGATTTTACGTTCCGACGTATTCGGCTGATATGACACACCATACGTGCCGAATTTATGCGGCAGAATATGTGTGTGTGTATTCAATGCGGACACACGGGGCGCGGGCATGCCTGCCTCCCGCTGCTCCTCGCTCCGGATCTTCGTCGGCAATCGAACCGAACTTCGGTCGCGTAAAATGTGTGCTCTACAGAATACGTTGCCGCCGAATTGCCGCAGAACTTACGCCCGACCGAAGGTCGGCTGTACGCTTTATCGCAACGTAATTTCGGCATAATGTGTCGTCAGTAATTCAAATAGCATTGCAGGCGTAATCATGCCGAACTTCGGTCGCGTACCTTCAGCATAGTGTGTTTAGATAGACACTTAGCGAACTTGTTATTATGTAAACTTAGGGTGTGGAGACTAATGGCCGATTCCTATGGTTCACCGAGCGTTATCGGTTAAAATTAAGACTTTTGTATCGTAACCAATAAGCAAAGATCTCTTAGTCTGGTAGACCCTCGTATAATTATGTTAGAAGCTGTCGCGTTTAAAATTAGCTTATGAGTCTTATCGATACGTCCAGTTTGCCATTTTGTTTTGTCTTGCCTATACTGTCCCACTCCTGGGCAAAGGCCTCCCCCCATTCCTTCCACTTCCCTCGATGTTGTGCCTCATCTCGCCAATTCCTGAGGAAGCCATCCAAGGGGTCCCGCCATCTTCTTTTCGATCTGCCGCGACCCCGTTTAACAGTGTCAGGGCTCCAGTCTTGTGATATGCGGGTCCACCGCTTAGCCGGCATCCGGCAGACATGGCCCGCCCAGTTCCACTTCAGTCTTGTAGCTTTTTGAGCTACGTCGATGATTTGCGTTCTGGAGCGCAAAGTTGTGTTTCTAATACGGTCTGTCAATTTAACATTAAGTATGCTGCGCCCGTTGGCACTTTATTTTTTATTTTCAATTTATTGATTTTATTGCTATTGGTATGCAAAACGACGCGTTTTCGGGCATAAGTAAACAGCTTTCAACTAACGGTTAAATCTTTAAATGATATTCCTAACCAAAAACAGCTCCAGGTACAATAAATATCATACACTAACTCACGGGTGAATGATCTGTTTATAGCAGGTATTTATTATTTGTGGAGCTACACGTAAAAGATTCCAGAATTACATCATGAGTACAAACCCTACCACAAGATGAATCCATAATTAAATAATCGAATCTATCAAAAATATGAAACCTCTTTGTAAATCTTAAGGGTCAAGTTTAATGCAAAATTAATATTCGTACGAAAATATAATATTTACATTCCATCTTTATCACGTCTTTGTTTCTACGTGTATAACAATCTTATTTTCCGTTCACAGCGACCGTTCGTCCACGCCTGCACTAGTGAGGCAAATTATAAATCACCCTTAGTGAGCCTTTATACGCCAACATCGTCGACATTCGCGCAGGGCACATCTCCCATGTCCTCAGAACAAGATGCCGCCGACCAGTTGTATAAGGATGACCTCAGGTGATGAGAATATTATTGTTAAATAGACATAAAGTCGCGGACGTGAAATGTTTACCACCCTAAGGTCTATAATTGCTTGCACATTACTTTTTCATAAGGTCGCTCGGTCGCTCGCAAAGAATTGGCAGGGCAAAGATATTTTTTTCTTAATTGACACATATAGGTTAACTTAAAGAGGCTATTATATAGGTTTGCATAGAAAAAGAAATCAACCTATTTAGTAAATTCAATCAAGTTTGCTCTATACAACTTTTGGCTAGCCACGCATACCTAAAATGGAGTTCATATCATCAAAAAATGGTTAATCGCCTTTTTGCTAGAATCGACGCTTCACAATTTTAAAAACGAATACTTATGTAAGTTGTTATGACATCTTGAACCTTATTGCACACAGTGTGAGAAGAAATCGAATTTGAAATCTGATAAACCTTTCAAGTCTGCGACCGTACATTATAATATCAGACAAAGTACACGGTATTCGCAGAGAAAATTATCCATCCAAAATTGAATAGTTGTATTTTGTAACAGGAGCGGCGCCTTCAAGATCCTCAGTGGAGGTCAGTTGCCGATGGCGTATCAAGTGATGCTGCATGGTAACGCGGTGTCTTGGAGGTACCCGCACCCGCGGGCCATTACGAGAGTCGTGGCGTTCCCCTTGCCTGGACAGGTACTGATCTTCAGCCTCGCCTGTTCGGTTAAGCCTGGCGTCGATTACAGTCGAAACGCGTCGAATCGAGTCGAGTCGCAATTTTTCCGCGCGAGGCGAAACGGTCAGTAATCGCAAGTCGTTAAAACAGAAATTTCCGTGACAAGTGATGCGCGAGAGTGATGCGACTCGGCGCGTCTCGGCTCGTCGCTGATTGACGCAGTTTTGTAGTAAATGTATAGGAGGCGAATTATTGCGATTCTATTCGACTCGACTCGGCGAGCCTAGTGAACGCCAGTCTCTACAACTACTACTATCAGTGTTTTAATCCGTGGGGGATTAAGAATACAATTCCCTTTCGTCGCCAGGCAAGCGAGTCGTAACAGGCGACCAACCTGGCACCATAATAGGGCATTTGACCATTTTATTACAAATCTCGATAGTATAGCAAAACCATTAAGTAACAGTGAAAAAACCAATGAAATATTTAATAAAATGCCCAAGTTATGAACAATTTTAAAATGTTCACGAGACAGAGACAACGCTACTTAAAAATGACGTCACACCTTAAAAACTTCATAGTGACTTTGACATCAACAAGGACAGAAAATGCCTTCTCCACAAACTTTGAAAGCGAGTATCTCCTCTATTTTTTCATGTCTTTTTTTTTGTTTTACCATATCTTTCCTGTTCATTCTATACTTTCTTTAAAATAATACCATATTGTTGTATACACGACTAAGGAAATCCTATACAATGCGAGATCAGCTTATACTGGAAATGTATAGCTTGATCTGTAGCCGTGCGTACACTTTTAATAGTAGTCAAATACTCTATTGGACATAGATTCTAAGAAACGTTCCAATCCACAACTATGTTAATAAATAAAATAAATAAATAAAATATGTTTATTTCAGGCATTATTGCCCATATTTTGTTAGTAAAAAATAGCAACTTAAATCTATGTTAACATACATACATTAATTGAGATATTTGCCGGGACTGTTCGATGCACCGTTTACATGCACATGAGTATGCACCCAGTGCTGCATAATTGGATAGTCCGGCTTATCACCAATAACCTTGAGAATGGTGTTGGTGCAAGTTAATAAGGAGTTGATATGACGAAAATGGTCACGTGATCATACTGTGTCAGGCCAGAACTGACCAGAGTGTACTGTCACCGTCAGCCAGAAAATCATGGCAGTATACCATCAACCCACGTGTATGAAATTGTAAGGAATTCGCGAATATTTTAATTTTTCTTAAGGTTGGATTTTTTTTCAAAAACTATGTCATATTATGCCCCGAAAATGACAATAGGATCGCCACTTACATGTTACTTACTAGAAGAGACGAACTGTGAGTGTATAGACTTCTATAATAGACGATCACTTCTACCTACCTCTTCGGGGATTACAGGCGTGAGTAAGTGTGTTACGCGGAGTCACTGCCATTTTAAAACAGGTACAATTGGTATAAATGGCGCCTGACAAATCGTCCAATCTCTCCTCCAGAATCGAGTGTTGTGCAGAGCCGCGGCTGCCCCGTGGTTCATGCGTAACGTCCAACTCCATCTCGATCTGAAAATGCCAACCATCAGGCAATACCTCAAACGCATTTCCAAGCGTTACTTCGACACTGCCCCCCGCCATCCGAACCCCCTAGTCGCCGCAGCGGCCGACTACAGTCCCTCTCTCATAAGTAAAGTTCGCCGTCCCAGGCACACACTTTTAGAACCCGATGACGAAATAACCCTCCTCCAGGAGGCGAGTAAATCGACCAGCACACTACACAACGTCCGCCGCCGTCCGGCATACCGTCCTCGCCGACGAGGCGCGCGACGTCCCACCGCCGCCGGTCACGATCCACCGAGCTCTGCCGTCGTAGAGCCGGTCTTCTCTTCAGACTCCGCAGTCACACCGATAATTCAGCCCTCATCAAGCTGTCTCCCCCCCCCCATGTCCACGCCAGCAACGCCCTAAGCCGAGGTCCGAGTCCCACTAGGGGTCGCCCTTAGTGCTGTTGTTGCAGGTAGTCATGATGTTAGTGTAGTATAAGTAGTTAGCTTAGGTTAAGTATTTTACTCCCCCCATTGGCTGGAGACCCTTCAGGTCTCGCCAATAACTGCCCGGTTACGTAGAAATGACCACCTACAGCAGCACAACAGAAAAAAAAACGTCCCATCTCTCTCATTCTATCTTTGTTTCGCTTCATACAGTGTGGTCATTTTTGCCAAATACGCGGCGCGTGCGATGCGGTTAGGTTACGGGCGTTACATATAATTTCAAACAAAGAATTCTTGAATTTGTTTCCTGCAACTCATCCGGCGCGTTGTATTGCGCGATCACCTTTAGTCAGAACATAGATAATTATTTTCTTCATTAATTCTTCTTTTTTTATTATCAGGATGAGGAGATAGACTGCGTTTTGGAGTTATACGTACCGATGTTGGGGAGGTGGGAGCCGCACACGTATTTCAAGATTCCCGTCGGAGAGCCGAGGGAGCTAAATCTTCATGTTCCTCCACCAGGTAACTTAAATATTCAACAACAGATACACCACCATTTTATTTTGTATATTATACAACGTGTTACATAATTCCCCTTATAAAAGAATATGTTAAATCAAGTAGTCTTTTATGGTTGTTGTCATTTACCTCTCAGAGGAAATTAGGTAAGAATGTAAATAACTTTCTGCGTAGTCTACTCTTTACTTTTATGTTTTCAGGGTTGTGTTTCAGTGATGATTTTATTTTATGATATGTCAATTTTTTTGTCTTTCTTTTATTTTAATATATTCCCAATAGACTCTTTACAAGGGACCTTTTAATCCCCTTTCGGCTTTAGGGGTATTTTTGTAACACGTTGTATATTAAATGTTGCATGTCATTGACTTAGAATAAGTATGGACCTCGGGTCATCGCTCAAAAATGTCCGAACCGAATGAGTGTTAAAACACAAGAAATTTGAAAAGAGCTACAATTGCGCGCGTCATTCTTCATTTGGCCGAACAAGCAGCTACACCTCAATGTCACATGTCAACAATGCCGTTCTGTGTAGTGAGATCGTGTAAAAACTACTCAAAAAAGTGAAAAAAGTTTATGATGTATTATATTTTCAGTAGGTATATTATTGTTTTACAATTTTAAAGTATTATTTTGTTAAGGAACATTGTATTTTACTTAAAATTGAATTAATTGCAAGAGCAAAACATACAATAATCCAACTAAACAAAAAGTATCTCATTTTCCTTCTTTTGTTTGACCAATTATGTCAACTTCATTTGGTTGGATTACCATAAGAAACTTGACATATTTGACAGAATTTAGAACAAAGATTCCAAAGAGTCGTTATTTTTACGCGATGTTTTTTTGTATTGCGATTTTGAACCAATTGCAATTTGTTTTGTTCTATTCATTTAAACAAGATATTTTTAAACTTGCATTGTATGCAAACATATTATGTACGAAAATATGTATGTTGCCCTTCCGTTTCAAAATCATATTGGTTTTTCGGTCACTAACAAGTTTCCGATCGAGCTGAAATTTTGCAGGTAGGTATGTGCATATTAGATCATTAAAATGTCATTGAACTAATTTGATGATGGAACCGAAGATTAGGCAAGCACGGGAACAAATGGTAGGCTCGTCGAGTTTCAGCTCATGTATTTTGTCATTATAAGCACTTTTCACTACATAAATAATGACGTAGGTCCGATGGGAGAGCCGGAAAACGGGCTCTGGAACTTCCTAATGGCAAATAGTGGACAAGTGACATTTGGGCTCGTTTGTTTAGTTATCATGAACTTTTTAAATACACATGACAAAAGATTGTTTTTTGAAAAATGATAATATGCCTCTGATTTAATTTCAGTTTTCCTCGAGATTAATTAGATGATAATGCTGATGCTGATACTTCAGCAAAGGAAGCGAAATCGCGTTTTTGAAAATGACGATGTTGTAATTTTGCAAGAAATGTTCTATGCTCTTTCAGTTGGATTAAATATTTAGCGATCACAATAAATATAACTAATAATAAAATCTTTTAAAAATTAAGGTTGCTCTATTACTCCTATGTTCTCCAAATTTTCGTTTAACAAAAGTTTCGAAATTTGAAAAATTGAGCACTGCTGTCATGTTTTCGTATGGTAAAAATTGTTGCAAGCTAAATTAGGCATTATGATAACGACATAGGATTTCGTCCGTCGTAAATTAGCTTGTTGGTATTTCTAAGTTTATGTTATGTCAATTCAGGACACTTTTATCGTGAATTTTGTACTACACTCGTTGTCCATACTTATTCTAAGTCAATGTTGCATGTATTTATTTTTGTGCATGATTGCATATTACAGGTACATGAATATCATGTACAAGTGTGAATAAGATAGAGTAGAAACAATTTTTTATTTTAAATATTTATGTAGCAAGTTTTTCTGTGTATGTGCTCGTGTATACTTTTTACACAGTGTACCTACTTACTACATACAGTGGGTCAACGCCCATACATTTGACAGGTCCTATGAAATGTCAAAATGATGTAGGGGCGGATGTTATGTCCCAAGTATGCAGTATGGCTACTCGGGACATAACCTCCGCCCCTTCACCCCGCAACCCCCCGCACGATTGCTCTGCGACAATGTTCTACGTTGACCGACTGTAAGGAGTAAGATATAGATAGACTGTGCTTTTTAGCTGCTTGTTAACCCGTCTTAGCTGATCTCGCATGTGCATAGGCTTTCCGTACAATAAGAGGTCGGCTCATACTTGATGTTAAATCATAACGAATGAAGTTATAGCTTGATAAGTAGCCGTGTGTACAAGTTTGCAAATTACGAAAACAGCAATAGTTTATGTGAGCTCGTTAAACTCTTATCTCTCTTACACACCAGCAAGAAAAAGAGAGAAACTTATTATTCAGATTATCAGCCGTGCGTCAACACACACATCACGTCACACATCAAACTTTCTACTGCTTACATCCATGGCATCTGACATTGAGAACTGTGCAAGACAGCTCGAAACGTTATTTACAAAAACAAATATGGTTTCCAGTGGTGGTACAGCTTAAATAGTGTCTATCCTTACAGCTGGGTATGTACTGCAGTTGATCACGAATAGATAGATGATAATACATATATATGATATTTTTTGGGATATTTATATAGATAAAGTTTAAAAATAGTTAGCACTTTAATTTTAATAATTCTAATTTTAAAAGTCAACGTTAAAAATAATAGTTTGGACTATAATATCATTGTATCGGTCATTTTAATGCCTATTTTCAGCAGTAGAAATTTACTTGCTAATTTGAATGATATAATCTGAATTATTACAATGTAATATGTTTGTGATCAGACTGTGTGTTCGCGATGATGTGGCGATTCCGCGTTTGCGCAGTAGTTGAGCCAGTGCCGCCACCGTACAGGTTCATGAGCAAGAAATTTTTACCAAGAATCGATCCATTGGTAAGTTTATATTACTTATTATCCTCCACAAGTAAAAATCTGGCTATCCAGGATCTTGAACGTACGCTTTTCCATTTTATAAGCGAGCAAATTCTGAGAGCTATTATCCAATACGACTTTTTGCAGCGATATATAGAGATAGTAACACGATGCTGTCGTTGGCCGTGTACCTTACCACACGCAATTACGATTCTGTATCGCTACTATAGCGGAGTATGTCGACGCATGGTTCGCGATAACCTTACTCTTCCATCCCCCGATGTCGCCCGATACAGTTGTGCCTTTGGATCGATGCAACAGCGATGCTTAGGGAGAAGCCACACGGTGCGGTGTGGCACCGGCGCTGCGCCTGAGCGGGGAGGGTGTATGCGCCGGAGTGACACCGCTCTGGCGTCGCAGACCGCAGATGTGTTGACGGAGAGCCGTTCCACACGCAAAATAATCAAAAATAATCGCCGTGCGGCGGCGCACCGCACCGTGTGGCCTTAAACGATACAAAGCAACTGTATCGCTTCTGTCGTGCGTTGCAAATGCGACAAACGACCACATGTGGCGATACAGTCGTGCGCTCACGAAACGTGGTACTGTACTGCTGTAAAAAGTCATCGTAAGCTATCGCTCTAACTGTTACCAAGTACGTTGCAGTCTGTGCAAACCTAATCCTTTGTTTACAGAACATAGAACATCCGGAAGAACCACCGAACGTGAAATGCACAAGCGAAGTGACTGCGGAGCAACTGTCGGGAGTGCTGCGCGTTGACTCGTTCTTCGCGCCGCGACTGCTCCCGCGCACAAAGATCATCGTGCGCGTCGCAAATCTGGAGGTGCACGCGCACAACTCGCTGCCCTACTTATCCAGGTAACTAGCGTTAGAATATAGCGGTACTTACACGAACAAGTGAAGGTACAGCAACTGTACTACCTCTAGTATGTACATACTGCTGCCCTATGTATTATATCTACTTATCCTGCATTATCAGTCTGGCGTATTAAGGCTGTCATACTTAATAGCATACTGTAAAGTTTACAGGAAGATTGACGGTGGATCAAGCTGGACTGTATTCCGTTACGTGCGTAATTGTGTCTTAAATGCCTTTAAGAGCGAAATATAATTTTGTTATCATTCGGTACTCAAATTCCTTATTATACAGGGTGTTAACGAATTCGTGTAATTCCTTAAAACCACAGGATCTACTACTGGTGTAGACAGGCCCCGCACGGGATTTAGCTTGATTAAAAATAAAAAAATAAAATTCTTTTTTTTTCATGCGGCTCTGTTACCGATCGTATCTAAATCACCTAATAAGGATTCAGTAAAAAAATAAGAATTTTTTTTTTGCAAAAAAAATAATTTTATTTTTGTGAACATTTCGATGCCACGCATAAATTAATGAAAGTACGGCGACACGGCTGGCAGGAACGACTAACGCGATACCGCTCTTTGCAGTCAGATAACTCAAGGCTCTAAAAAGAGTCAGAAACTGAAATCCAAAAATATTTTTTTGATTTTTTTTTCATTGATTTTCGAAAATTCCTATTTAAGGTTAATCTGTGTCACCAGTAGATCACGTGGTTTGAAGGAATTACACGATTTCGTTAACACCCTGTATAAAAAACCCATCGTGCAAGTGTTTTGTCGGTTGAGAAATCTGTATTTTGTGCGCTTCCTTTAGGTTGCAGACATCTTATGCGGCATGTTTCGTTGCGTTACACGTTGCATCGCTTTCACCTCGCGTATTTTACGTCGTTACGCGGTGCGTAATAGGGTCTAGAAGTTTCTTGCGCGCCCAATACTGTGCAAGATACGCTAAGTGTCTTTTGACCCTTAAACAATGGCAAAACCTATTCTACTGAAGGTTCTATTATATTAATTATACAGGCTGTAAAAAGACCCATCACATAGCCGAAATCTACGCACTCTGTACATCAAACTAAATTAGATTGACCAAAAATAATTGCTGGGAAACGACTTTTATTTTTTGGCATGAAAAAAAACGCTTTTTTTTGTAGCGCGGAAATTATGGTTGTGGGGATGCCGCGCGTTTGCATGCGTGCAGCGGCCACACAGCCGAGTCAAGGCGGTCGTGTGCATTTGATATTCATTGCGTTTTTGTAACTTCAAATGCGTAATTTATTGTTAGGAAAAATTGAAATTTTTGATAATGTTTGTAAGGAAGAAAGTTTAGTATTATGACTTGAAAATCGTTTCAGGAAAAAACTAAAAAAAAAATGTGTACTTTGACCTCCAATATCTCCAAAACCAATGATTTCCCAGGTATGGTTTGTTTGAAAAAAATGATCCCAATGATGGGTAGAATACGTGGTTTTCGTTATCGTTTAGGGTCTTTTTACACCCGATGTTATGTAAATATTATGTTATCGAAAGCCAACGTCAGCCTTACAGCTCAGCGTTAGTCTTTCGTTCTGAAGTCTGTAACATAATATTATATTTTTTCAATGTTTTAGTCAAGCGACTTACCTAGAGGGCTACTACGTGTCGAAGCCGCTGATGCGAACTCACCGCGTGCTCAGCATTTCGGCGCGCGACACCACCATGCATGCACACGTGGACTCTCCGGCCGGAATACTGTATCTTATGGATACTAAGCTTTCGTAAGTAACTTACATTAATTTGTATACGCGGGCCATGATAGGTTTGCCAATCTTTGTCGAATAAAAAAGACGTAAAGAGCATTTCACAAAACAAATATTTTAATGAAGACCTTTCTCGAATCAAAAAGGCTGCGGCCACGGAATAATCTTCGTGGGCCTACATTATAAAATGCAAAGCAACATAGAAGTATTCTTCTCTTTTAATAAATTTCAGAGATCAAAGGGTTTGCCATTTTGGACATGGTTGGCCACATGATGTCCAAAAACTGTGGAGGATGCGTGGCTCGATAAAATATTTCTATTGCTATTAGCAACGGTCTTAAGAGCAATCATAAAGCAATCCCTCTATTTTCTCCCCTTTGCTTTATAATTTGTGGTTGATCTGATGAATGAGTGGCAAAATCCATGCCTGGCACTACTACTGATCCTTAGTCGCCTTACATTCTTCAGTAATTAAAGCGATGTATTTTGTTCTCAGCTCTGACATAGTAGACTGCGCTACGGGCGCGATGGAGGGATTAGTGGAAGAGTTTCGTTTGCAGGGCGGCATATCAGACAGTAAGGCTTCCCCGGTGGGTCCACGCGCCCGTCTCATGACCGCAGGCATTCACGTGGTGCTGCAGGTGCCGAGACTCAAGACCTTGCAATCTCTCTTCAATGATTGGAACGCTGCTTGCGTACAGGTCAGTTTATTTATAAGACGAGCTTTATGGAACAAAATGAGTCTTCCGATCTTCAATGAATTATACCAGATTGACATAGGCTGTAGAACGATCCCTTGAATCTTTCATGTCTGTACCTACTGTACATGTTATTGGCGTGTCTATCCCTACGATCAGAGATATGCATCTTGTGTAAAGTGGCGGATAGTACCTAAGTTAGTGGACACCCGAGTATTATGAGTTTGCATAATCTAGGAACGTGTGATTTGATGTACAGCATCCTTTTACGACAACTCTTGTAGCTTATAGCATGGAAATGTCTATTTCATTGTCAACTTGTGACCGCTTATTTCCCACTGCTTAACTAGTTTGCTCAACCAGTTGAGCAGTTGAGCAATAGGATATAGTTTGTATTAGCGAACATTTTATGCTCTATAGCTCAACCATGTTTTACTCAACTTAGTTGATTAGTAGGTCATCCTGTTATAAAATCGAATATATAACCTACTGGTCAACTGCTCTTGAGGCACTGGCTACTTATACAGGGTGTAAACGAATTCGTGTAATTTCTTAAAACCACATGATCTATTACTGGTGTAGATTGGCCCCGCATGGGATATAGATGGATTTAAAATAACAATAATAAAAAAAAAACATGCTGTATTGATAGGTCTTATTACTTATTACTTTTGCAGTATGTCAACGAATCAGGATCGACCTTCGACTATGAAATGAAAACAGAGAAGCCTCCAGCAAGCAAGCGCGATGTGGCGGCAGCGGCGGCCGTTGCGTTAGAAGGACGAGTGTCGCTGTGGGTACACAACAGCTGTGCCTCCGCCATGAAGATAGGACAAGAGGGCACAGATGAAGTCGTCCCTCTTGGGCCCGGCGCTAGACTGGCTTATAGGTAAGTGTTGACGAATAAGACAGTTAGCCTCGTGGCGCTTGTAAGCGATGCGAAACAGATTTAAATAATACAACGTGTTACTAAAATACCCCTAATGTTAGCGACACAACAATTTAATCGTTAAGGAGTGATTCTATCATTACAGTTATCGCTAATATTGGTATGTCAGGATTGTGAGCAAGGTAAATGTAGTAAATAAAACCAACATAGACTCTCCACCACTGAGAGTACTTGTATTTGGGTTAGTGTTAGTAACATGAACTAGATCACAATATAATACTTTAGATAATTATTACAAGTTATTACAAGATCATAAAATAAGGATAAGCTAGTCAGATATAAAAGGTCAGACTTCTTAAGCTGATCTACACAGAATACTCTAGACGAGTGTTCCGTCGTACGGTCCAAGAAGCAATCCCCGGGCGCACCGAGCGAGCCGGTCTCCTCCCTCCAACGGGCAGTGGTGGTCCGATGTTGACGTCACGGTTAGTTAGGTGGCGGACAACAGATGGCGCTCACTCCACGAAGTTCCCGACACTAAAGCCGAAAGGGGATTAAAAGGTCCCCTGTAAAAAGTCTATTGGCAACATTTTAAAATAAAAAAAGACGCAAAATATTGAACAAATCATAAAATAAAATCATCACTGAAACGCAACCCTGAAAACATAAAAGTAAAGAGTAGACTACCCAGAAAGTTATTAACATTCTTACCTAATTTCACCTGAGTGCTAAATGACAATATCCATACAATACTACTTGATTAAGATTTTCTTTTTTAAGGGGAATTATGTAACACGTTGTATAAACAAAAATATAGGTATTATTTTTTATAAGATTGTAAGAGGGTGCGTGCGGGGTGATGGGCGAACTGAAGAGGAAGGGGTTTCGGCTCGCCCTTTTGGTCAAGTTCAGTCACATCAGATACTCGCCGTACGCCGCGCGCTTCCTTTGCTCAGTTTCGTTAAAGTGACTTATCCACATTCATTTTAAATATATCCCTTTACTGTAAAAACTGTTTTTAGGTTTCCGTACCTAAAGGGTAAAACGGGGCCCTATTACTAAGACTCCGCTGTCCGTCCATCTGTCCGTCTGTCACCAAGCTGTATCTCATGAATCGTGGTAGTTAGACAGTTGAAATTTTCACAGATGATGTATTTCTGTTGCCGCTTTATCAACAAATACTAAAAAACAGAAGAAAATAAATATTTAAGGGGCTCCCATACAACAAACGTGATTTTTTTGCCGTTTTTATACATAATCATACGGTGCATGAGTCGGATTCGCACTTGGCCGGTTTTAATAAGACTGATTCACTCCCGACCTTTACGGTGGTAAAGCAACGGATGTCACTGTGGATACAAATGAACTGTGCCTCCACCTGTCTTGGTTACGACTGGCCAAGTCTGGCCTCTTAGGCCCGAAGTGCAATCCCGCATCTCTGTAAACGAGGCCTTAGCTAGTCTTATCATCAAGGAGTGGAATCTTATGGCAAAACAATTGAAAGGTGATAGAGACGGGTCATTATTTTTATCGAGTATTCAAACTATCGATACTTTTTAACATCTGAGAATATAGACGGGTAGACAGACATATTAGCCATTTTTTTAGAAACACAAGATAAAAGATCAACACGATATATCAAATTGAAATAGATCTGGCGTAATTAATTTTTAATTTTGATTACCGTGTCTACTATTAGTACCGTAATCAAAAGAGATCAAATATCATACGAGTAGTAGTGTCTTTAGGGTAAACTTCCCGAGTCGCGGTAGTTATCAGATTTTTTTTATTGATAAGACAATGTTTTATGTATGTGTTATGTTATTAATGTTATTATAGATTAGTGTTAAGAATAAAAATTAAAAGTATTTGTTACGTTAAGTAAGCAATAAAATTCAAAACAAGTATCAATAGCTTGAATACTGGATGAAAATAAGAACCTATTTCTATTACATTCCAATTGTTCTACCATTAGATTCCGCTCTCTGCTAATCATACATCTATCCTATATCATTTTGTTTTTTGTAACAGGTGGCGCAGTCCGTCTGCTCCAAAGAAATTTCGACTCGCACTCGCAGGACCGTCAACGGATTGGCACTGGTCAACCAGTAAGTACAAGTTGTTGCATTATATCAGCCCATAAACATGCACTGCTGAACACATGCCTGTCCGTAGATCGTTATAATGAACAGGGATATAACCACACTGCCTCCACGAGTGACAATTACTTCAGTACGTTCAGCGCACCCTGGGCAGTCATCCCCGCTACCATCCTTGCTGACTGGCTAATCTTTTCACCACAGCATGACCTATGTCACAATATTAAATTTTTATTTTGTATGAGCTTTTTATGTTATCAGTTATCTATCACCTTTAAGTTAGTATAAAGTAGTAATGTATAAAGCATCTTAAATGTCTCATAAATCAAAGCATGTCGGTATCCCGACAGCGGAAATGAGATGGCCTCTTTAGTAGGCAACCATATTGGACCGTTTGATATTTGTTAGTTATTCCTGCTACACATTTTGCTGCATTTTATTAGTTAATTTTCTAATTATTTCCTTTTTATGCCAGGTTTACCATTCGTCCCGGGTTCTACTCGACTGAGGATTGACTCTCTTGATTCTCAAAACAGCAAACAGTTCCCCGGTGTGGGGTCGGTCATTCACGTGAGGATTGAAGAGTTGGGAGCCAGTAAATACATGCAATTATCCGGGAGACTGGTGCTGGCTAACATGCTTAGGGCAAACCTGTTGTACAAGGTACGTGGTCATCTATCTATCTATACATATAACAAATCTGTAGATTTGGTGTATCTAAAAAACTAAATATAAAAAAAAATGCAGATGGGTAACCAATAGAATCCCTTTTTTGGATTTTTTGTTTGTTTGTCAGTTTGTACACACGGCTACACATCAAGCTATACTTTTCCAGTTTACACTGACCTCTCACTGTAAGGAAATCCTATACAATGCGAGATCAGCTTATACTGGAAATGTGTAGCTTGATCTGTAGCCGTGTGTACAAGCATCACGTAAAAAGTACTTATTATATGCGATCGATTTTTATGGACCAGTATCACAGTAGACTAAGCTAAAGCACAACTTACTATAATCGCATGAATTGACACACACACAGACACGTACTGTATACTGAGTATAATGCACTCTTTGTATGGGACTCATCATCTGCCTAGCCTTTTTCCAACTATGTTGGGGTCGGCTTCCAGTCGAACCGGATGCAGCTGAATATCAGTATTTTACATGGAGCGACTGCCTATCAGACCTCCACAACCCAGTAACTGGGTAATACGATACTCTTGGAAGACTGGTTGTCAGACTTTCTGGCTTCTGACCAACAGTAACGACTGTCAAAGATCTACAAATGACAGCCGGGACCAACGGCTTTACGTGCTTTCCGAGGCACGGAGGAAACTCGCTATGGTAAATGGTCACCCATCCACAGACCAACCTCGGCAAGCGTGGCTTAACCCGGAAGATCGGTCTATGCGGCTGTAATTATTTAGCCACGAGCTCCTCCCTCTCACTCTTTGTATGGGACTGTGTTCCGAAAATACCTATAAAGTCTTGTTGCAGTTCGTGTCTGTGTGTGTGTCAAATTAGGCGATTGTAGGTAGTTGAAGTACTGCTTTAGCTTATACAGTGTGTCTGGCTACAGACTATAATACGAAAACCACGAAGTCTGCTCATCATTCTGAACAACTTTTTCTAGGGGAAAAACTACGAATTCCTGAAAAAAAAATTCTGCTCTTTCATACAAAATAATCAATGTTGATTACCAAAATGTATGAAAGAGCAAATTTTTTTTTCAAGATATCCTCTCGCTTTCTGTATCTCAGAGTAACATAAGTTTTAGTTTCATCGTAATCAGTTCTCTCAATCAAAAGATATTATTAGATTTTAAAGTTATCAAAAACTTTGTTTAGTTATTGCGCCACAGTATTGGTTTCTGACTTCCACACGGACGCAGTCGCGGGCACAGCTATTTCGACATAAGGTCTCGAAACAAATGGAGGTCAAAGGCAATAGTCACCGTGTGGGCTAGCAGGTTGTGATTGTGTGGCTTTCGAAAGTAGTAGATCGCGGTTGCACTTTCTGCTACTAGATATTGGAAACTGAATATCGATTGTGTTGTGAGCGGACACATCATGTCTACATTTCCGCGCGTATCACCAGCATTAACACGTTCAGTGCCAATTGCTCTCCAGGAGGGCACCCTGTAGTCGCATTCGTCATGCTGGGTGCCCTCGTGGAGGGCTCATTTTTAATGTAGGTTTTTCTTGGAAAATCCACCGTCATGAAACAAGCAAACACCTATTTCACGACGTAGTAGCGTATTTTTCACGGTATTTGACCTAATGCCCGGAACCCTCCTCGAGGGTTCACTCTTAGCGCAAACGTAATGCCGAGGACCTTCCTGGAATGTCCACTAGCAATATGTATGGCGGCATGGCGTATGAGCTCTATGAAAGGTGTGGTGGACTCGAATGTGTTAAATTCACAGTGAAACACTGGAAGCGTCGCCTGTTAGCATACGTACCCGAAGCAGAAAAACCGCAAACAGTTCGCTTGCTCGCGAACAGGAGTACACTTTGTGTGCAGAAAACACTGGTTAAGGCCCTGCGCAGACGACAGACTATCCGTGACGCACTTTTTAGTCTGTGAAAATAGAACCTATGCAATTATATGCAGTAACGCACACGACGCGCAAAAAGTCCGGCGCACAAAAAATCCGTGTAATTCGGGCAGACCGCACCGCGCCGCGGCGCGCCGCTCCGCACAAAAAGTGTGTGAAAAAAATTGAACGTTTGCTTCAACGCGCGCTAACGCAGACGGCGCACACTTTAGTCGGCAATCTGCATTTGCTAGGGGTGGACGTAACGCACGCGATCTATTATCATGGCGCCAGAGGTCGATGTAACTATGTTAATTCAAGAAATACAAAACAGACCAGCAATTTATGATACTTCTAAGGCAGAATATCACGGCACCTAAGGCACCTCCTCATTGTTGTTTCTGAATGAGTCAAAGCAGGTCTCAAAATAAATAGCAACTCATCAAATGTAGTAACAGACATTTTATAAAATTTGAAAAAATTTGCCGGATGTTGTTTCAGAATTGAATGTTTAGTATGGAACTGTCCCTTCAGTAATCTTTGCGAAAGTATAGGATGTACCCAAAATTCTCTATTTCTTCTTCTTTTTCTGTACTTCATGTACAAAATAATACTTCGCGATCTCTGCACGATTTCCATAGCGTCTACGTCCCTACACTACAGCTCTGCCGACAAAATGATTGAAGATGTGCGTCGTGTGCGTTGAGTCTGTGAAAAATCCGCGACCGACTTTTTGCTCGCCATGCAGACTTTTTGTGCGCCGCAGACTCGATCACACAAAAAGTGTGCCGTCTGCGCAGGGCCTAAATGTTTGCAACTTGCACGTGAACTGCTCGCGAACTATTCACGATCGCATTCACACGCAGGTGTGGAAATAGCTTAATTCGACGCTTAGATGTAACAAGATCATACTATAATATTTTTTCTATTTCATTTTACCTATAATGGTTCCTTGTATCTTTTTAAAGCATTATTATTGTACTGTGTTGTATAAAAGTGAAAAGTAAATTAAAAATATTGTGTTGTAGGTGAAGTCTCACGGTCACGACACGTCTCATTGGCGCACTGTGTGTTCCGGCGAGCTGTCGGCTGAGACGGTCGGTCGCAGCGTCGTCTGCAGCGCCGAGTGCGAGTTGGTGCTCAAGTAATGACTTTATATTGTACTCTTACGTTATACAAGGTGGTTATTGGTCACGATTCCGTGACAGGATTGTAGGACATGATATCCTCTATCTAATAACTTAGAAACGCTTTATGCGAAAGTGAACCATTTTCGTGATGTTATTTAAAAGTTACTTACTCCTTTGTTTAAAAGTAATATTAAACAAAAGAATATCTAGGACAAACAAAGAAACATTAATTTTATATATACAGGTGACCCTGGAAGTACGGATCAAATCAAATATGGGCGTGGGCAAGGTTATTTCAAAACTTGTAGTAGTAAAAACTTGAGTAAGATTTTTGCCAGACCAAAAAAGCCTTTGCAGTAAATGTTTTATCTTATTGAACACATGTTTTCTAGCTGCGTAAAAGTATTACCACAAGAAAGACCTACTGTTCGCCTAAGTCCTGAAAAAAAAAGCTCTGATAGTTTTTTTTATGATTTTTTTTAGGCGAAGTGATTGAAAAATAAACAATAATTGGTCATAACTTTTGAATCGTAAAAAATTGCACCGACATTCTCAGGCTTAAAACGTTTGGAAATTACTATGATGAATGATCCCACGCTCCTATTCGATTTGATCCATACTTCTAGAGACATCCTGTATCCTGTATATCGAACATAAAACATTAATCTCTTATTGCAGGATAAGATTCAGAGCAATGAATACGGGCTGGTCAGGTGACATACCTTTGAAGGAGTGCCCGAAGGAGAACGTTCCGTGGCTAGTCAAAGGTAAAACTATCTTAATACTTGGGGTATATTGATCGGTCAATTTCGTCTTGATTAAATGAGTAGGAAGACAGCTTGACCTCTTTTTAGTATTCTGCCCTATACAGTTTGACTCACAGACATTGAGTGAATAAATAACGCAAATGGACCTACAAGCGTGTCGAAATCGAGCGAAAATTTTTACAATATTAAGGTTATATTTTTAACTTTTTTTTCCTCGTGTCTTCTTGTATTGAATACAGAATTCTTCAAGATGTTATTAGTTTAACCTGTCATACTGTAAAAAGCAGAGCTTATGGTTGATTGCGTATTCGGAGATAAAGTTTTTTAAAAGCCTGTATGCGAAACCACGAGTAAAAGCCAGCAGTATCTCCTCCTCAAGTCGTACTCCTCATTACTGAGGGTCGTGATCCTCCCTTGAAAACATCTTTTCTCTGATGATGTTACGCCATCTGTGTCTATCCTTGGCCAAGTGAAGCGCATCGTGAAATTTCCTATCGAGAGAAGAGCTTATCTGGTCAGACAATCGCAAAGGGCTGCGACCTCTTGGTCGTTTACCGTCCACCTTGCCGGTAACCATCAGTTGTTCAAGGTTACTGCCATCTTTTCTCGCTATATGGTCGAAAAATTCCAAAATTTTGCAGAGACAAGTCGTAGAGAGTCTGGTCTTTACATTGAGCTCACGTAGGATGGACTCGTTGGTACGGAATGCAGTCCAGGTAATCCGAAGCATCTTCCTCCAACACCACATCTCGAAGGCGTCTATACGAGCTCGGTCGTATAATACGCCAGCAGTATACGGCTAAATTTTATTATTTCAGTGCCCAGTGATGGTGAAGGCCAATTCGTGTCTGTATGGTGCCGTGTTGTACGCGCGCGCAGCGACGGGCGCATCCTCGCGACCATGTGGCCGTTGTACGTGTTACACTCGCACTTACCACTCGATACTGATGTAAGTAGAAGTACACACCGTGTGAAATGAAATGATATTTATTTCAGACACTTTTACAAGTCAATGTAATGTTTTTTTAAGTGTAGATGGCGCCAGCATTTCCTATCTGACTAGCTCTGAGAAGAAAGCCGAAACAAACTCAGAGGTCAAGGTCTCTTTTGTTTTGACATTGCAGTATAAAGGTTCGCGCACATTATGGCGGGCCGCAGCGCATCACAAAATGCTTACTTAGCACATTAGTGACGGCCCGGGTCGCAGCGCATTGACGGATTTTGAGTACAGTGTACTGCCCTGCCAGACTTGCAAATCATATAGCTCTTTGTATCCACGAACTATAAATTAATCAAAAGCTCTTCATCCGTTCTTGTGAAAACCACAGGAGTACGCAAATACCAAAAAAAACGCAAATATCGTAAAGTGAACACGTGCGCGCGTCTCCAGTCCGCTTGCTATAGCACACCGTCCCGGGGCGCAGCGGGGCGGTGCGGGCCGCATCACACGCAACCAAAATCCGCGGCGGAATATGCGGCCCGCTGCGCCCCGATCATAGTGTGCGATAGTTCATATAAAATACATACGAGCGATTTGAACGGATATTTGCGCGGCGACCCGTTGCGCTGCGGCCCGATATAATGTGCGCCAACCTTAAAACTGTATGAGTGTAACAATGTAGGGCAACGTCAAACGTGTGGTTAGTGAAGTCGGATCAGCTTCTCAAAATGTATGGAAAGCATCATAATGTAGCGCGACACTGCCGAAAATACACGACGCAATTTTGGCGTTATTACGCCAACAATGCTTTATGAAACCTGGACGCACACCAGAGGCCTAATTCTCCTAAAATAAATTGTTGCCAAACGCAATCGAACCACAACCGTCAGCCAGTTTTTGTTTTCGAAAACTTTCAAAATGATTGATTATGTTTTTTGTGTCAAACAATTTGATAGCTTTTGAAATTGAGAACTATCTGAATGAACGGTTCGGCCTTGGTTCGGTTGTTTTTATTTATTTACTAGCTGTACCCGCATGCGTTGCAATGCACTTTTTCCTACTTACTACCTACCTACTACCTACCTACTACCTACCTACTACCTACCTACTACCTACCTACTACCTACCTACTACCTACCTACTACCTACCTACTACCTACCTACTACCTACCTACTACCTACCTACTACCTACCTACTACCTACCTACTACCTACCTACTACCTACCTACTACCTACCTACTACCTACCTACTACCTACCTACTACCTACCTACTACCTACCTACTACCTACCTACTACCTACCTACTACCTACTACCTACCTACTACCTACCTACGTTAGGAACACACCTACATTGCTTAGACAACAGTGAGTGCTTGTAATTTAATATGAACTTTATACCATAGCAATAAAGCTCAAATTGACTACGTTTTAGTTAGAAATCATTTGTATGGGAAAAAGAAAAGGGCTATTTTTAGGGTTTTTCCAGCAATAATTCTAATTTTTCTCGCCGTAAAAACCATCCTTGAACTTCAACGAACATTTAAAAAAAAGATTTGGCCAAATTGGT
The DNA here is from genome assembly GCA_905220435.1 of Amphipyra tragopoginis. Taxonomy (NCBI): domain Eukaryota; kingdom Metazoa; phylum Arthropoda; class Insecta; order Lepidoptera; family Noctuidae; genus Amphipyra; species Amphipyra tragopoginis. The sequence goes on from HG991991.1 coordinate 35,071,624, forward strand.
CCAGGCGTTGTTGAGTTATGCGCTTACCAACACATTTTGCGATTCATTTTTATATATAAGATTTTACTTTAACATAAAACGGCCATTGGCCAATTACATTAGTTAAAGACATTATACATATAAAATATATTTAACGACATTCACACGCTCATCTCACAATACTCCAAACATACTGACAAGATCGTCTTCCATTCATCCGCGAACACATCCCAGTCAGGCTTGGCGTCCAAGAGAGCGTTAAGTGAGGACAGAACACGTGGGATGGGCGACTGTGCACGGGCTACGGTGCGCCTCACAGGGACGGCAAACAATGTATGCCTCCTATTACGGTAGTATTTAACTTTTTTTTTTGTTGTTTATCAAGATTTATTTTAGGAGAATTAGGCCCCAGGCGGCAATAACGTCGCGTCTTGACGATATAAATAAAATTGCCGCCGAAGATCGGTTGCATAATTTCAGAATGTTCTGAAACTACACTTAAAATCCATTTTCAATGGTTTATTATGAGGCGAAGCGGCGCAATGAAATTAGAAGAACGAAGAACGCTCCATGGAGTTTCTTGCCGGCTCTTCTCCATAGGACCAACTTTTTGGAACCGTGCTACTAAATTCTCTAGGTTTCTTAAGATAATGTACTGTGCCTATTGGTTTTTTTTTTAAATGTTTTATGTCAAATACAAGCATCAAATACGAACAGACTGTTCTAAACAACTGAAGAAATTAAACTTTATCTCAACGAGATAATATTCTTATCAGAATGACAGTTGTCGTGTACTGTGTTCATTCTGAAACAGCCCTTGTATCATTGAGATATAGTTTAATATTTTTAGTTGTTCATATCATTTTAAACAGTAAATTTCCCGTTTTTTTTTATTACTTTACTTGGTCGCGTCTGACCCTCGTCGCACTTGATCGTAAGCGCAGACAAAGTCTAAGATGGAGCACACAAATCCAAGTAACAGAGATATAGAAGGATTCCCCTATACCCCTTTGGCTCTCACATATACACGACGGAACACAGTAAACTGCTTGGTGCTGGACTTGTAGCTAGCCAGACGGACCGTAAAGGCCTATCCGCACACAACAGTGCCGGCACAGTGCCGACACGTGCCGATCTGCAACGTATCGATCAGTGTCAGTGAAATATGATATTGTACCATACACTTTGTATGACGCTATCCGTACTCGTCAGTGACAGTGAATGTCGGCGCAGCACTGACATCACTGAACGTCACTGTCATATTATATATCATATTTCACTGACACTGATCGATACGTTGCTGATCGGCACGTGTCGGCACTGTGCCGGCACTGTTGTGTGCGGATAGGCCTTAAGATCCTACCACCAAGCAAATATATTTGATGCCGACTGTACAGTCACCGTTACAGCTAGCATGTCGAACACGAAGCTACATAATTATTCTATTTTCCAGGTCCTGATAATAACGGAATCGACGACGACGACGAGCGAGGACCTAACTCCCGTACAACTGCGTCCGCCGCCGCTGCTGCAGACCACGCCGGGGCGCGGCACAAGCACGCACCTGCGGGCGACCGGCACCACCTCCGCCAGGCACACCCTCTCCTTCCAATACAGGTGCCTTGATACTCAGAGCGAGGGCATACGAGCGGTGCGGCGCCGCAAAAAAATCGTAGAGAAAAAGAATCGATCCTTGTGACGCATAAACAACTGAGCGGTGTCGCTCCGACGTCGCAACGCATTCACCCCTCCCCGCCTCGTCTCGGTGGTTGCAAGTCCGGTGCGGCGCCGGAGCGTATCGTGTGACATGCCACAGATATTTCTATGTAAGACGACGCAGCGACACCGCTCCGGCGCCGCACCGCCGCCGCAACGCATCGTGTGCTCCCGCTCTCAGGAAACCCGGGGGATTACCTGTCTGAATTCAGTGACGTAATACGCTTCTAGGCTTTCTTCTTTAAAAAAAACCTCAATGGTCTTTAAAAAAAACTCCACACACCACCAAAGACACACTTGCGCAGTCGACGCTATGATGATTCAAGTTATTTGCCGGGAACTTTACCGCGATTGCCGCGATGAGTACTTTAATGTTACGGTTAATGTTTGAACACGTTTGAGCAACAAGACTTTTTAAGAAAGCCTAGATTATTTTTTCTTTAATTTTTTGTTGATGCTTTGCAATCTTATTAGACCATTGCCTGAACAACCAATTATTTATTTATTTATTTATTTAAGGCAGTAAAAAAGGGACTTTATAATTAAGTAAAGTCTATTTTTTAATCCCACATAAGTAGTAAAATTGACAGCTACAAATGTCAAACTGAGATCTAATCTCATCTAGTATTAAAAAAAAACCCAGTAACACTTTTCATTATTATAATTTCTAGCGTATTGTCTGACGTGTAAGTTCCATTTTAAACATAGTGTTAGGGACCTGTCTAAGGACCTTTAAAGGAAACAGTGGACTGTAAATACTGTGTTATAATAACATAAAATAGGTACAATATTGAGTGAACAGTGAATGCGCGCGCGTTTCGTCGATGGAGATCGGTAGCGAAGTCGTAAGCTCCTTGGCCCCGCGCGCCCGCGCCTGTCGCCGCCTCCCGCCGATGCCCCGCCGCCGGCCGAAGATCTTCGAAGGCGCCCGAACACATAGTATTATTTCCTATTGAGACGGCGGAAATGTCTGTAGACCTATCATAGACCGTATCAATGAATTAATAGCTCTATACAGACTGTTAAAGAATTCGTGTAATTCCTTAACCACATGATCCGCTACAGGTGCAGATTGGCCCCGCACGGGAATTACACTGATTAAAAAAAAAAAAACTTTTTTTTCTTGCGGTAGGGGTAAGTGATCGTTTCTACACCACCTAATAAAGATTCAGTAAAAAAAATAGTTTTTTTTTTGCAAAAAAATAATTTTATGCGCTTGAACATTTCGATGCCACGCATAAATGAATGAAAGCACGGCGACGCTGACGGGCACGACTAACGCGATATCGCTCTTTGCAGTAAGTTAACTCGGGGCTCTAAAATGACTCAGAAATCGAAAACTAAGATTTTATTTTGACTTTTTTTTTCAGTGATTTTCAAAAAATCCCTTTTAGTGCGATTACGCACTGCATCCGATCCGAATCCGTGAAAATACGTTCCGAAGTAGCCATAGAACTATTTGTATGGTAGTTTACGCACTACATCCGGCATCCGTCATCCGATTTCTATCCGTCATCCGTGAGTCTCCAATTCGGAAGAAATATTGACGGACCGAAGTAGCCGTAGTAATGTTTGTATGAACGCTTTCGCACTACCTCTGATTCAAATCGGACGCCAAATGGATATGCCAAAGATGGCCCCTGAATTGTTTGAATTTGGATCAGAGATCGGAATAGTGCGTAAGCAACATCCGAATTCGGTCCGAGATTTTTACTCTAGATCGGTATTTTCACGGATCCGGATCGGATACAGTGCGTAAAGCAATATCCGAATTCGGCCCGAGTTTTTTAATATCCGTATTTTCACGGATTCGGATCGGATGCAGTGCGTAATCGCTCTTAGGGTTAATCTGTGTCACCAATAGATCACGCGGTTTGAAGGAATTACACGAATTCGTTTACACCCTGTATAGCGTGTTTAGGTGACGTATGCGCAAGCGGCGGTAAACCAAGATCCACAGATATTCCGCCTTAATGTATCTTACGCGGACCCTACCATAAGGCATTTGCCCGGCTTATGACTCCAGGCAGAAAAATAGCCAAGCCCCTTTGTAAGCAAATATATCGTGGGTTTAACTAAAGATTAGTTTAGGTTAGGTACTTAAATACAGTTTCGCCTATCTTATTACTATATTGTACACTTTTTTCTTACTGCCTGTAGCAAAATTAAATACTTATGAAGGGTTATAATATCTCAGGAACATAGAATGCCCGGTGACTCGCGAAGCGGTTCCGCTGCACTACGGAGTGACTGAAACCTCTGTGTTCGACAAAGGCGCGCCCGTCTCCCAGATCGAAGATGTCATCAAGGAGATTTTACGATGGTCAGTCTATTTTACACTTATTTATACAGGGTATGGCTTAAAACGCACTAGCGGCCAGCCGCATGCGGCGTGCCGCTTGCGGCTGGCCGCAATATATACGGTCTGCCGTAACGGCACGCCGTATTCCGGCTAACCGTATCGACTCGGTTCTATTGCGGTCCGCCGCAAACGTCAGTGCTTCTAGAAATATTGCAAAAGATAGACGTCGAAGAACTAGCTGCAGTTATTTATTTATACTATCGTAGAAAATGTCTTCGAAAAAGTGAGAAGGAATCGAATTTAAACACTTCCAAGTCCCCGGCTGTACAGTGTCTAGCGACTTGCGGCTACCCGCGCCGAGTGCGTGTAAGGTATGCGGCGCGCCGTATCATTCAACCATCGCGGCTCGCCGCAGCCCCACAACAACCGGAGCGGTTGACGGCTGGCCGCAAGTCAGTGCGTTGAGATCATGCGGTTTCATATAAAAATCGATACGCGGCCAGCCGCAAGCGGCACGCCGCATGCGGCTGGCCGCTAGTGCGTTTTAAGCCTAATGAAGTCCAAACTCAAGGTTTGCTAAAGTGCAATTTAGCACAGTATTTTGGGTGTTAAATTAACAGACCGTGTTCAAAACACTCACTCCGGTCCAAAACACGAATCACTCAATCAAAAAGCCGCAAGACTGAAGTGGAACAGGGCGGGTTACGTTAGCCGAATGCCCGACGAGCTGTGGTTCAAAATAAACCATTAAGTGGTGCCCTGAAACAGCTAGAAGGCGTCGCGGCAGACCACAAAGAAATCAGCTGGACGAGCAGTATAAATTACACAACCAATGGTCCAAATAAGCTGAAGACCGAAAGACCTGGAAATTATGAGGGAGGCCTTCGCCCAGCTGTGGGATGATACAGGCTAAAGCCCGACCACTTAACTGAGACCGTTTCCGAGGTAGCTGCGCGGTGCGAGAGGGGTTACAGTTGTCACAAGTTGACGAATCAGTGAGCTCTCGCGTCGCGTCACCACACCCCTTTTTTTTTTTTTCTTGTTAAAACCCACGGTGTTCCTTCTCCTGACCCTTAGCTGGGGTCGCGGGATTCGCACCTGCATGCACCGCGACCTCGGTAGGTCTCGGTCCGCCAGCCCCTGGCAGACCTCTTCTTCTGTGTGGCATTGCCCCACGTCCTCCTGGTCGGCGCGCACGGAACACATGCGCGCCGCCTTCTCGGGCCTGTTACTGGTCGGGCGACGGGTGCGTCACCACACCCCTCCCGCACCGTGCAGCTACCTCAGGAACGGTTTCAGATAAGCGGTCGGGCTATAACAGTAAGTAAGTATACGGTGGGATTTATTATACAAGGTTAGTCGGAAAAGGGGTACTAATCCGCAGGCCACTTAAAGTATCACTGATAACGGTTTTAAATTCAATAATTTTTATTTTCGTGTAAAATAATGTAATTTTAGTATTTTCAAAAATGATTCGTCCCTATTTTAGTTATGAATTCAGAAAATGGAGCATCTAATTCGTGACCCTAAATATGACCTAAAATGTAAACACAGCTGATCATAGCTGAAGATAGATAGATTTTAGCATATTTTTTATGTAATTTTTGAACAGCTATTTCTCTTATACTATTGACTTTTGGGGAAAGTGGTAGAACAAATGTTACTCATTATTGTGGGTACTTTAACACCCTTTCGGATTAGTACCACTTTTCTGGCCAACCTTGTATAATCGAAGTCGCGACCCGTAGCGCAGAAAGACAAGCTCAGAGCTGTTACTCCAATTGAGCGGCCAAATGGGCATTGTGCATTTTTTTAAAATCTGTTAAGATATGAAAACCATTTCGAGGAATAAGGTTACTGATCACATCTCACTATTTAGAAATGGAAAATAATCATGGATTATTAGTATTTCGGGTTATATGTGAATGACCTTAATTTATCCTCCAAATGACGTCATTGCTGGCAGTATGGCAGTAATGCCTTTGCCTACCCTACGATTGTAAATAAAAAAATGATAGACGTGGTCACGTGACGTGAATGTCATAATAATAAACAATAAACATAACCTCAATCCTCAACAGAAATTCAACTTTTACTATTATAGTGTTTTATTGAAACGGTCAAGCAGTAATGATGGAATATAGGAAGTGCTTTGTTCCTACCTGCAAGAACGACACTAAAAATAGCCCAAACAAAATTTTTGTTCGTGTTCGGGAACTCAACTTTCGGAAGGTTCCGCGAGTCAGCTTTGATAAAAGTACACTCATGGCGATTGGTTGGTCGGTAAACAATATGAAGGGCGTACGATCGAGATTAATTGCAATAGCGGCGTAACGTGGTATTTTGTTTGTTTTAAAGGCAAGGAACATAATAATGAGGTTATTATTTCATTGATTTGACAGTTGACACTATTGACATCACTGTTACAGTTTTTAGAATATGGATTGAGGCAAAGGCCCAAAGATTTTATGCCACTGATGACGTCATAGATCAGAAATGATATTGAATTTTAAATAATTAATAAAAAAATAATTACAATGAAAATAACAAAAATATTTAAAACGGTTTCTTAGATTACTCTATATTTTCAAAATCTAAAATAAAAAATTGTGGTCAAGAATTTTGCTTCATCCCCATTGTAAAATAAACTCTTATAACAATTTTTCACGTATCAACATTCTATAATAGCAATCAAATTATAATCACTAATTTGTTTGCTCAGTGTAATAATTATGTAATATTCATAAACGATTTACTCACGTGCATTTTTCGGGATTACCCAACTAGTTTCGGACCAAACGAAGCCTTTAATCATGAGGTGAACACGCGGCGAGGTCGCAAGTTGAACCATGATATCAATATTCTTTCATAACTGTGGACGGATTGTCTGCTACTGGACTATGAAGAGGTTCAGTAGAGGGCTAGTATGATGCGACGAAGGTTTCAATAACGTCCGAAGGTTCTTCAAGCAAAGATGCGTTCTTCAAAAACTTTCTAACACCTCCTTTACGTAGATGTAGAACATGTATTCTACATATATCGGGTGTAAAAATACCCTTAACGATAACGAAAATCACATATTCTACCCATCATTGTGATAATTTTTTCTACTAGACCATACCTGGGAAATCATTGGTTTTGGAGATATTGAAGGTCAAAGTAAACATTTTTTTTTTAGTTTTTTCCATAAACGAATTCCAAGTCATAATACTAAACTTTTTTCCAAACAAACGTTATCAAAAATTTCAATTTTTCCTAACAAATTACGCATTTGAAGTTACAAAAACGCAATGAATATCAAACGCACACGACCGTCTTGGCTCAGCTGTGTGGCCGCTGCACGCACACAAACGCGCGGCATCGCCACAACCATACATTGCGCGCTACAAAGAAAAGCGTTTTTTTTATGCCAAAAAATAAAAGTCGTTTCCCAGCAATTATTTTTGGTCAATGTAATTTAGTTTGATGTACAGAGTGCGTAGATTTCGGCTATGTGATGGGTCTTTTTACATCTTGCATGTTAGTAAATATATTCAAATACATAATTGGTTTAGGTTGGACCGGTCGGGCCGCAATGTGGCGTCGGGGTGGCCGTACTCGCTGGTGACCAAGCATTGGTACGGGACGTGGCAGGCAGCGTCCTTGCAGCCACGATGTGACGTCACCGTGAGTTACACTATGTCTGTTTTTCCTTTATCTTTACTCGACTGTGCGATATCAGAGCAAAGGCAGAGTATGTTTTTAGATACACAATTTATGTTCCTTCCTTTCTACAGTCAATATACGTTGTGTTATTGATACCGTCTAATAAAAGAGGGATGAAATTGAAATTTAGGTTAGTACAACAATAAAATGGACGCAGTCTATTTCACAGTGTGATAGTTCTTAAAAACAGCTTTATATCGCATCATCTCTGTCGCACGAAGCACTATACTTGAGCCATTACAAACGTGCGAACTGAGTCATAAATCATTACGTTAAAAGAATGTGACAATGCTGCGCAAGTCGTTATCGATAATAAAAAAAAGACATCCTAAATAATATTTTGCATTATTTCCTTAACCTCTCCCTCATTACCTTTTATCAACTATCGACAAAGCCTTGTTTACCGTTACACACAACATCAAAGCAGTTCCATAAGGCCTATAAGTGCGAGCGAAAGGTCCGATAAAAATGATTTAGGCTGAAGCCAGACGAGCGTAATTTACGCGGCTCAAAGTGAGTCGGAGTAATTTTTTAGAAGGATTTAGTAAGTAAATCCTTCTAAAAAACTACGCAGACTGAACTGAACTGCCCTGGTGTTGTGTGTACTTATGACACAGTTCGCACGTTTGTAATGGCTCAAGTATAACAGTGTACATAGTTATGAGAGACAGAGACGACACTCAACGAAGCCGAAGCTAGCCGGTATCTCTTTCTAAAGCTCTATGTGTAATATTAAGTGTCGGGTACTATACTACTTGTACGTAACCATTGTCTGATACCCAGGTCCGCTACCAACCCGTCCGCGCCGGAGGTGGGTGCTCTCTAGAGATCATGCTCTCTCCAGTGGCATTACTGTGCAACGCGACACCCATAGCGCTCACGTTAAGAGCTTATGATGCCGCGCCGCTCTGCAGACTTGACCCCGGAACTGCTATATCACCGCCTTCATCTGTACTCGAGGTATTTAGCATTTACAAGGTTAATCATAACTGTTATGCGTGTGTTTGTAAGGTCATGTGGTCTGCACGCCTTGTTGAGAGGATATTCGGCTGGGTTTTTGCCAACCGGATTGAGTTCTGTTCGACGGTTAAAATCAGTAAAAAAACGTTTGCTTGGGACGTGGTGGTATGATGCTTCTTTCAGTGACTACTGAATTAGTTCAGCAAGACCAACCGAAAAGAAAAACATACTGCTACCCCTTGCCAACTATGGCAACTGTTTGTTGGAGTGGTCTATGAGGCTCAAGATCATGATCAGATGAGTCTTTTCAGTGCTAAGAATTACTGGTGTGGAGAAACTAGGTGTAGTGTTCCTCCAACCAAGGGGAGGAGCCTCCAACCAGATGGAGTCATATGCCTGGCGGGCTACTGCCCAACGGTTGATGTTGGGAAGTTGTACGTATACTATCTGCGTGTTAAATCGATGTAGGAACTGTTATCTATGAGAGTTGTCGATATTGTCGCTGTAGTCGTCTACACTACCGGTGTGTTGCGTAGTTCGCATGTGGCTTGATAGAAGCCGCCACACTGGCAAATTATGTAATAAACACAAATTATTTCACTGACCGGCCGTAACACCGGCTATGAATCGATTGAACAGTTTTAGAGCCTGACTTGTGTTTCAGAAACCGTTCTTCATGTCAGTGGAGATAGGTCGCGAGACGTTCGTGAGCGGTCAGCTGCAGGTGTCGACAGAGGAGCCGGGACGGTACGGTGCACCGCCGCCTGGACATGTGGCGCTCGACCACGCCGCGCACTTCTCTATCCTGTGCAACCAGAAGGTTATTCAATTATATTTACTAGCTTATGCTCGCGGCTTTGCCCGCGTGAAGCACGTGCGAACGTACTATCAGGACAAAAAGTATCTTATGTCCTAATCCAGGTTATGGTCTACGTGTGTGCCAAATTTCATCCAAATCCGTTCAGCCGTTAAGGCGTGATTGATTATGAAACATACATAAGCACAAACTCACAAACTTTCACATTTATAACATTAGTCAGATTTCACGAAAGTAGGTAAGTGTGCTCATAGCCTAATAAAACAAGGTCATACTTCTTGTATTGCCCGAAAACGAAGGCCCGTAATATTCAACCCCTTATGAGAGCAGCATCCCAATAGGAACTGTCAAAATGTAAACGTCTTCTGTATTCCATACATTTGCCAACATTTTTTTTATTGATCAGCTTTTGTAGTGACATCCAAACGACAATTAAGAGGGAGTTCTCAAATGAGAGCTATTTATAAATACTGGCTCAAAGCTCCTCTTATTGCATGCCTACACGCAACCCGATGTCAAGCTACGTGGCGTTGAGTACAGAGGCACCCAATCAGAAACAAGAGAAGTATTTGGACGATACTCTCTATTTCGTGGCCGCAGCCCGAACGCGTGGCATATAGCAACTTGATTACGATAAAATGAAAAATAATAAATAAAATGTTAACCCAGGTGGCGCTATTGACGTTATACTACGAGATCAAGGAGCAGATCAACATCCTCGGTGTATCATCTTCCTACGTGCTCATCAACCGGCTCGACACCGATATACTGGTATGTCTTTCTGTCTGATGTGATTATTGGTTGTCAAATTATATAAAAACAAACATGTCACACTGTTTGTCCCGATTACCTTCGTAACGAGGGCTGTCTAGTGCTGGGTAGTAAGCATTGCACCGCCTCTCGCGTGTCGAACAGTGAGAGTTCGCGAAACGAAACGAAAAAGGTCGAGAAGGACTAATATCTGGTTTCCAAGTTAAGAATATTAAGATATGCAGAGCTAGAGTAAGATGTTTGAGCAAATCGTTCACAACAATTACCTAAGTTCTAATTAGAGATTGTCCAGATGAGTTATTTTACGCGCGAGTCGACTCGCGCGTAGCCAATCGGGTAATCGTGAGATACTAGAGGTTCATACATTCCGTCCACAAGTGGTCTCGCGTGCAAGTTGCCAGAACCTTGACTCGCTCGCAAGCAGGTATACTTGCGGTAACTGTTTAACTTTACATCCGTGGGAGTGGGAGCCTCCTTATGTCTTTGACTTCGTCTTCGCTAGAAAGGTATCTTGCTGTTGATGGCGTTGAGTGCCCGGTTGTTGAGTTAACACTGTCAAGGAGTTTCTTGCCGGATCTCCTCTTCTTCATAGAACCCAACTTTAAGAAACCGTGCAACAAAATTTTCAATCATTTCATAAGAGATCAAACGAAGTGCCTGTTTAAAAAAAAATGACTTGATCTAAACCCCGACGAAAAAGAGGGATATTATACGTTTGAAGATAAGTATGTTATTTTCCTGTAAAGTACGCCGAAATTAAATAACTTTGCCGCTCTGAAACCAGGCTTTGAGCGTACTGTTCCTCACTAAGACGGGCAAAATTATTTTATGCGTACTGTAACTGACCTTAAATTATTTAAGAGCTTCATATTGTCGCAGGTATCGGCTATCTCAGTTCCAAACGATACGGAGAAAGGAACTACACTGCGCCCGAAGACATTCAAAGTAGTGCCGCCATCCAAAGACAAAAGGTCAGTATTTCAGAGTACTGTCTATCAATTAAAGGCTGTTTTCAATAATTTGACATTACTTAACATCACGCGTATATTCCCTGAAGGGTTGGGCAGAAGTGTATAAGCACACCCTCATTTCGCCGTTATGTTTAAGTCCCATGTAATAGGGGGCGAGCCTATTGCCATTAACCGTGAACAAATCCAGACTCCGGACTGCTACTGAGAAATTCCACACGGCAAAACCCAATATCACTTTGCCCGACCTGAGGATCGAACCTATGACCTCACGCTCAGCAGTCGCGCTTTCGACCACTAGACCTGGGGTGTATGAAAAGAGCCTCCACGAGTGACGATACTTAAGTACGTCCAGCGCACCCTGGGCAGTCAGCCTCGCTACCAACCTTGCTGACTGGCTAATCTCTTCACCACAGCATGAGCTGTTTTCGTATAGCTCTTGCTGACACGAGAGAAGAAGAACCACTAGACCAACGAGGCAGTCAGCACAAATTACTTCGATGAAGTTTATGTCACATTTCGATCTCTAACAAGACAAACCGACCATTAATATGTTTACATGAAGGTTGTATAGAAAAAGCTTAAAATTGCCATCTTTTTTTTATTTACTTTTAAGAAGGCTTATTTAATATAATAATAATGCTCAATGCTTAAGGCTTAATGTAATAATAGTTACCAAAAATTAAATAATCTCATTGCTAATTACAAGCCTCCACAGTCTGTCAACACTTGTTTGTCAATCATGACTGGTAGATCGAGTACTATGTAATGTTGATACTTTAGATTTTTGTCAGCTCATTAAGAACCTTTTCAATCAAGTATGTTTTTACAGTATATCAAACTTATTAAAAAGTACTTAAACATGCTTTGTAATCTAATAGGATAACTGTTGTGCCTAATGCTGGCACTTCACATCGCTATTCGTGTTCGCGTATTTGGGCGTATCCAAATACGACGAATCACATCATCGTATTTGGGCGAATAAGACAAATACGCGAACACGAATAGCGATGTGAAGTGCCAGCATAATAAGCAGAGAGCGGAATCTAATGGTAAAACAATTGAAATGTAATAGATATAAGTCATTTTTTTTTAACGAGTGTTAAAGCTATCGATACATTTTAGTTTTGAATTTTATTGCTTACTAGCTGTGCCCGCGACTTCGTCTGCGTGGAAGTCGGAAAACAACACTGTGTCGAAACTACTTAACAATTATGTGTTCACCATTTTTTAATCTAATGACACTTATTTCCAATAAGGTTAGGAATTACACGAATTCGCTTACACCCTGTATATACCTATTCTATTTACAGTTTTTGCTTCGTTACGATTTTATAATATGTATAGATTCTTATAAACCAATAAGTTTTCAAAGTTTACTTACAAACACTTTTATTCTACAATTTTTTTTTCCTTTTTCATAGATAGTAGACAAATAAACTTTTCAAACTATTCTTAATTTCGATGTAAGTTTCATTATTATTTATTTTTAACATGAATAACCTCATCATTATATATGTACAACGCCATCTATTGAATACAGGGTTCAACTGTCAACATTAGTTCTATTTTTTGTCTTAAGATGGCGTTGCAAGTAACTAAATTGCGTGTGTTATTCATGAACACTTTAAATTCATAGTAGAATTTAGAAAGCTACAGTTACCTCTCTAGCTAAAATAAGATACTGTATCGTTTTTTTCGATTTCCATAAAGCCCGCGGCAAATTGTAGGGCAAATGCGTACATAATGAAATATTGCTCGTCCCCCATAATAAATAGCGTGATAATTTATACCTGACCCGACCTGCAACAAAATGTTTTCCTAATATCAACAAAAACTGTCCAGTAGTTTCGGCGTCAAGTTCCAACATACAAACAGACAGACAACAATTCTAACAACTCTGTTTTTGACATTTGTAGCGTTTTTCCAACAATTTGCACTTATTTTTTCTGTAAAATATTCAATGTACAGATTTTACTTCGTTACGATTTTATTATTGAATTGTTTTGCCACTAGATTCCGCTCTCTGCTAATAAGTAAATGTATTGTGTCTTGTTCAGCTTTCATTAATTATAACACAAGTTTTTTCAATATTGTTCCAGTGTCCACGGCACCTCTTTGTGTCGTTTCTGGCTGCATTCGCGCTGGCGGGGTGGTGACCCTACAGAGCTCAACAACTATCTGTGCCTATCGTTGCACAGCCACGGCACATCTCATTCTGTGCGCGAATCGGTGCCTATCCGACTGGGCGAGCCGCCCGTGAGGCGTGCTATAGGACTTCTCGACTCTTCAAGTAAATCGGTTAGTGAACTAATAACATTTAAACTGCCCGTATATTTATTTAAGAACTATACGTTTAATAATCAACAATGAATCATTTTTACTCTACTCCTTTCACCCTAAGATGAGTCTTGCTCTTGCCAGATCGGTCATTTAGTAAATAGGCTTGTGTCCATTAAGAATAAATATAATGGATAGGGGTTTATAATGATTAATTATATTATGGAGAAAATAACAAACAATTTTAATTATTAAAAGCGTTAAAGATTAATAATATTTTTAAAAAATAAATTTCGTAAAATGAAACCTTTAGTCACGTGACAGTGAACACCAATCAGAAAGCGTTACGTCACGCCGTGCGAAACTCCAATCTTGTCTTTGACGTTTCGAGTATCACTACCGGTTCTTGATAAAATTTTGGTTTTTAACAATTAATATCAAGTTGATACAGTTTTTGCTAATTATAATTTGAAAGAATTAACCATGGAATCTGGATTCAGCAAAGCAGACAGTAATAATTTGCCCAGAATCGATGCCGTTATGCTTGGAAATTTTTTCGCGTCGAACAGTGACTTTTGCTCATCTGAATTTCGCATACAACCTGGTTTCATGCGCACTTGTGATACTGTTCCCTTCATATGATACTCCATATAATTAATCATATCATTTGGCAACTAGAATAATAAAAAGAGTATGTTTGTAACATTAATTAGAAAACTAAAATAAAACGTTCACTCCTAAAAGTGAAACAACTTAACCTGAACTCATGTATTTCTTATTTAGAAAATAGGGATTCTACAAAACACATCTAGTTTGCTCGAATTAAGTAATAGATTGTATTGTGTGAAATACTTACATCAAAATGATCTTCACAAAAATACATTCTTGAACCTGTTGATAAAGTATGAGCATCATCTCTTCTTGCAAGTTTTAGCCACTTTTTCCGTATTTCTCCATTGTTTGGAACATATATAAATAACTTGTTTGGCATTTTTATAGTCGTGCTATCACACTGGGGCACTATACAGTACTTATAATATGAGAAATTCATTTTTAAACGATAAAAACTAGCTATAACGTACGAAGACACGATCGCTCTTTGGTTTGTTTCGCACGGCGTGACGTCATTCAAGACGCCATGACAGTCTTGTGCGTTTTGGAACCAAATTGAAATTGGTTTTTTAAAACGCGAAATTTATAATGTAAACGCTCGATTAAAAATAAATAAACCTTTTTTTTCGATAAAATGCCTAATAAGCTAAAATATTAAGCAGTTATTGAAATTTTGTCAACTAGCCTATTGTACCCGTAAGGAGACTGCTATCGAAAAAACGTAAACGACATCATCAAAAACCGTAAGATAGCTATATTATCCATGTTTTCAGGGGTTCCGTACCCAAAGGGTAAAACGAGACCCTATGACTAAGACTCCGCTGTCCATCCGTCTGGCCGTCTGTCACCAGGCTGTATCTCATGAACCATGATAGTTAGACAGTTGAAATCTTCACGGATGATGTATTATTATCCGTGTGTCACTGCAGGGGTACCAACTGAAAATCAGCGCTGGGTGTTTGACGCCCAGCATATGCTGAGTTGGTGACCCTTTCGGCATGGGCATGCTCGACAGCATAAAATATGTGTGTTTCTTTTATGTTTTGGTTTTTATTCTTATTGTTTATGCGGTTATTGTGTCCTTAGCTGAATAAATATGTTTTCTTTCTTTTCTTTCTTTCTATTTCTGTTGCCGCTACAACAACAAATACTAAACAATAGAATAAAATAAATATTTAACCTATGTAGTACTGTAATTATTGACACAATAGATAAACAATGGCGGCCGTACCGTTTTCGGTACACTTGGGCGGTTAGTATTAAGGGGGCTCCCATACAACAAACGTGATTTTTTTGCCGTTTTTATAGATAATGGTACGGAATCCTTCGTGTGCGAGTCCGACTCGCACTTGACCGGTTTTTTTTCAATATTTGAAATTCCTTGTATGGTAACGTATTGTAGAGAAACGTTAGGAATCAACTTACGGTGAAAAGTGGATAATAACAACTCGACAAAATGTATGGGTATTTAAAAAAATAATGCAAAGTGCGAGTCGGATTCGCGCCACCAGACGGTATAACCCACCGTTTAGACAAGTGTCTTGAGTATCGGAGTAGCAAGTTGGAAATTTTTTGCTTGGTGGTAGGATCTTTACGGTCCGCCTGGCTAGCTACCACCCTCACATAATTTGTAAAATCAATGACGCATATTTTGTAAAATCTCGCAGTCGCCATCTTGGATCTTGACTTTGATCTCATCTTCGGCATCAGCACCCCCGAAAACCATGGACACGATACCCATGACGCATATTTTGTAGTATTTCGCAGCCGCCATCTTGGATTTTCTTTTTGACCTTATTTTCGAAATCAGCACCTCCGAAAACCATGGATAAGATACCCACGACGCATATTTTGTAACACCGGCGCCACACGTTGCCGCCAACGCTCGTACCAACGTTGGTCGGTTAATTTCGCGAGGCGTCCACACGTTGGCTATTATACCAGTCCTGTCCCGTCAGAGCCAACGTGAAGATGTCCGGTATAGAAATCGAAATTGCTCTAAGCGCTTTTAGATTACTGAGTGCCAAATATAATTTATATTTAATACTGAAAAAAAAAGAAAAAGCCACGTCAAAGAAGATGGTGGATGACGACACACCGAATTATTGGCTATGCCTGGTAAACTTCTAAAAATTCGATAACTTTTTTCATTTTGTCCGTGCGGGTGGCGTTTTTGAGGGTGAGGATGACATTCTCGCTCGTGGCGCGCTCTCGATGCGTGTTGCAACAGGACTGAGCAAAGCGCCAACATGTGTACGTATCGCGAACGTTGGCGCAGATTCCTTTGATAAAACCGACACGCCTCGGCCAACTCCCAACGCTTGTGCGAACGTTGGCGCCAATACTTCTAGATCCACACGTTGGACGAGTGGCGTTGGGACCAACGTTGGGGCCAACGTGTGGAGACGGCCTAAAATCTTGCAGTCGCCATGTTGGATTTTGACTTTGATCTCATTTTCGACATCAGCGCCCCCTAAAACAATGGAGAAAATACCCATGACGCACATTTTGTAAAATCTCGTTTTCGCCATCTTGGATTTTGACTTTGATCTCATTTTCGGCACCAGCACCCCCGAAAACCGTAATAACTAATTTCACCCAAAATATTTTCAAACACCATGTTTCGCGCAACTAATCACGACCTCAAGTCACGGACTGCCTACACTCAGATTTAAGCATCTCGATTACCCACCCACGTTTATTGTATACTTGAGTGGTGAGTTTCGTTTATTAATCAGTCCATCACTCAGCTGATAACGTAAAACCAAGCCGTAACTTGAGTACCTACGTAGATTATATGTTTATTAATACGATCATGACCTCAACATTGTCATCAAGTGCGAGCTCTTGGGCTGAGTAACTTTCCTTATTACGGGCCTTAGACCCTGCCTGCGCTTGCCATCAGGAGCGACGACGGTCAAACGCGATCAAGACAAGTAATAAAAAAACCGCTATTATAAGCTACACGATGTTATCTAACCATTTACATCCTCAGATCCCGATCGTGGTGACTCAGATCAAGCACGACAGCCGGTGGCTGGTGGTGGTGGCAAACGACCCTTGCCCACAGTTCCTCGTGCACAATCACACGCGCTTGACGCTGGCAGTGGCACAGTCGCTGCACTATGCGGACAAACCCTCCACTTCTAAAACAGCGGTAGGACCATCATATCAACTCGGAAACGAGGGGTATTACCATTAACACCGAAATATTTGCAACTTGTTTGGGGCAATTTATGGGGGTAGCTGGCTTTTGGGCTGGTTCACTAATGTTTTATAAAAAACGTATGACAAAAATGATCATTTTACAAAAAACATTTCAAAAACTATTCAGATGGCAAACATCTTATTCCGCAAACACATCATTTTATAAAATTTCATTTGATAAATACACGATTTGCTAATGTTTTACTTCGCAAATGTGCTGAATGTAAAAGTAAAAAAAAAAACGTTTGACAAATTCAATATTTGCCAAAATAATATTAAAAGTGCACAGGCAAGCAAGCATCCAAGCAAGCAAGCATGTATCATGCAAGCAGGCAATGATGCCAGTGTGTGTAAAGAAGCATGCTCCGCCAGAAGACTCGCTTTGTCGCCCCTTCGCTTCGCTCGCACGCTCGAGCGGCGCTACGCTCGGGAGGTCGCCGACTCGCTTCGCTCGCCACCTCCCCCTTGCTCGCTACATTTCGGCCTCGTGCACTCGCTCCACTCAGGACTTCCTTCGCGAGCTTCTGGATCTATGTTTTTAAATAAGACTAGGGGTAGGACAGAGTTTGACCACGTGGAGTCAGAATGTGCTGAGTTGGATTAACATAAATTCGACCTATTTTAATTAATGCTGCGGTAAAAGAATGGTTAGGTAGCTCAATCATTTACAGATTTTCTTAAAGAAAGTACAAACAATGCATTTTATCAAAAGTATTTATGCCGTGCGTTGTTTTACCAATTAATGTACATACGTACGTATAAATGAATTGTTTGTCGAATTATATATTTTATGAAATATTTTAAAAATTCATATTTTATGAAATGACAATTTGTCTGGTAATTATTGCTCAAATGAATGATTTATAGTACCAGTACTTCGTACAAAGATGACAAATGATTCATAATTTTGTGAAACGTTCTTTGTGAATGAAAATTAGTAATTTGTTTTTTGTCAAATGACAGGGTCGCCGGGTTGAGCTGAAAAATAATAAATGTTATTATAGTAATAATACGTTGCAGAATGCCTCAGAATGTGCAGGCGCCCATTGGTGGTGCAAAGTACCGCCGGAATCCGCCATCCACTACTCGACGCCAGAGTATTGTGCGCGCTTTCCGCCCGACGTACCGGCGCCGCTATCCGTGACGTCACCCGACATGCCTTTCCTCACCTTCGCTAAGGGCAAAGGTGACTGAACTATGTTTTTTGTTTAAACATAATGTTGTAGCTAAAGTAATAGAATTCGGAAAAGTGAATGAAGTGGCTTTCTAAGTTGGAAATAATGTCTGTATGTAAGAAGTATACAAAAATAATTAAAGCAATATCACACCCCAGCCACTCTGGATAAAATGAAAGAATTAATCGCATACTACGCTCCCATGCATAGTTTTGTGTATGTGAACGGTACTGTTGTGTGTCTGAGTGAATTAGAAATGCTTTAGGGTGGCACCATTTAAAGAGAGCGAGACCGCATGCTTTCGCGAGGCCACCGATGACGTCCGTGTGAATTAAATTTGTAAACAATCTTTTCGAAAATGTTGTTAAGTATATAACAATATAAATTATAAATTGAAAAAATCTGTTTTGCGTCGAATAGATGAAAAGGATCTAGAATGGTGCTCGCCGGTGGTGGTGGCCGATGGCGAGCAGCTGCTGCAGTACAGCAACGTCACTATCAAGCTGCGCGTGCGCAACCATCCCCACACCACGCTACTCGAGCTGCAGGATGTGGATCATGTGAGGATAACATACTGATTCTGAATGTTTATTTAGTATACAGGGTGTAAACTAATTCGTGTAATTCCTTCAAACCGCGTGATCTACTTATGAAACAAATTAAAAACAAAGGGTATAAAAAAACTTGGTGTTCTTTCCGCGTCCTTACCTATTAGGTGATTAAATCCTCAAGTACGGTAATTATAGGCACAATTATAGATAAGACAGTTAAGTGTCGACCTGGGACGACGGACGGTACGCAACCGATACGATACGATGACGTAACCCTTTTTTTTTTTTTTTTTTTTCGTGGGAAAATCCTCATGGATGCCCTTCGCCCCGGGAAGACGAAGGGGTATACCGGACTCTTACCGGCTAAAAACCCACGGTGTTCCTTCTTCTGACCCTTGGCCGGGGTCGCGGGATTCGCAGCTGCATGCACCGCAACCCCGGCAGGCCTCGGTCCGCCAGCCCCTGGCGGACCTCTCCTTCTGTGGGGCCTTGCCCCACGTCCTCCTGAGAGGCGCGCACGGGACACTGCGCGCCGGCTTCTCGGGCCTGTTATTGGTCGGGCGACGTGTCCCCTAACCCGTCGCCCGCAGGCCACACACTAGGGTGGCCGGAGATCGTCGCGCGCCCTCCGGTGCCCGGTGCGTCTGGCGCGGGAAGGGAGAGTGGCAGCTGCCTCTCTCTCCCTCTCCGCTCCCTCTTTGGTCGCCATCTCCTCCTCGCAGAAGGAGGCGACGGCTTCCCACGCACTCTCGCTCCCGACCATGGACAGAACCACGGCCGCGAGCGAGAGGTCACCACCGACTGCCGCGACTAGTTCGCGGCGCCTCGTCGCCCACACAGGACATGCCTGCAGCGTGTGCAGCGCCGTGTCCTCGGGGCAGTCGACGCAGTGGTGACAACCGGGCGTCTGCTCCCGGCCTATGCGACACAGGTACTTCCCGAAACAACCATGGCCCGAGAGTACCTGCGTCAGTCGGAAGCTGAGGGCGCCGTGACGCCTCTCCAGCCACTCCTCCATTACGGGCCCCACCGCCGCTATCGCGGCGTGCCCCGCGCTGGGCCGCGCAAGTCGCTCCTTCCATTCTGCTACTAGGATCTGGGACTTAACCCTACCACAAGAAAGAAAAGAATGTTATGTTTTTATTTTGAGAGTGCCTCCGCTACCGGCGCCAAAAATAACGCCATTGAGAACCGGGACTACATTACTGCCGGCAGCCGAGATTAAAAACATCGGCTGTTGGCACCCAAAATGGACACCGGCGGCGGTAATAAGTAGTTTTCTAGGTATGTTAATTGAAAGGTAGGTTAGATTTTGGGCCAAACACTGTAACTTGTCTTCCAACTGACTAATTTCAAGAGCGAGCGAAACAGGCTCGTTCATTTGGTGCACCCCGACACGGTTATTTTAGATTTACGGGACCTAGAGTGAGCAATCAAAGCGAGCGAACGAAGCCCCCGTCATCCCCTTCTTGTTAGGTTACTTTAAACTATGCAAACAGAAAAAGGAATCCCGCGCAGCAGCGGTTCTCCGTCGACACTGCTTTGGGAACCCAAATAACCTCACAAACATCTCCTTAAGTTTTTCATTTGTTTTTATTGTGGAAATGAAAATGGGTGACGAATAATCGTCTCATCAAGAGTTTGAAGAGTAAAAAAACAGTATGTAGTCGGCGTGGCGCAGGCAGCCAGTCTGGCAACCGGCGCCGGCACTCATAATGGCAACCGGTGCCGGCAACGGAGGCACTTCCTGTTATTTTTAATCAAGTAAAATCCCGTACGGGGTAAATGTACACCAGTAGTAGATCATGTGGTTTTAAGGAATTGAGTATTTGACTATTATTTATTTTATTACAAAAAATCTCGAAAGTATGTATTACAAAAATATTAAGAAACAGTGAAAAAATCCGTGAAATATTCAATAAAATGTCCAAGTTACAAAGAATTTCAAATTGTTCACGAGACGGAGACAACACTACTGAAAAATGACGTCAATCCTTAAAAACTTCATAGTGACTTGACATCACTCTATACAAATATCCGTTTCGTGTGACAGGGATAGAAAATGCCCCCTCCACAAACTTCGAAAGCGTGTAATCTCCTCTATTTTTGCATCATTTTCATTATTTATTGCAAATACCTATATTATTTAAATTAACTCCGTCCGTTTGTCACTGCAAGAGCACCAACTGAAAATCGGCGCTGGGTGTTTGACGCCCAGCATATGCTGAGTTGGTGACCCTTTCGGCATTAGTAATCAAACATCCTACTTCATTTATTAATATTACAGAACGACATATCGGCGAGCGACATTAGACGACGATTGTTCAGCGCGTTTTCGTCAGATAGGGAAGCTATCGAAACTGCAAAAGTAAGTTTTTACTATACGTCCAACTTCTTCAGTCGTCAGTTTACGGTTCACAGCACGACACGACAGAATGTGGTTAAGACACTATTGGTGTCGTGGCGAAACGGTCTATAGAAATATGTGGCGCTCGGAGGCGTTACCACACTCTGTCGTGTCGAGTCGTGAGCTGAGGAAAAACGGCCCAAGCCGACGAACTGAAAACTAAACACGGGTCGGTTTGGCCGTATTCGACTGCAGCCGTTTTTGGTCAGCGACTGATGTAAATTGTTATTCGGTTGGCCGTTTTTGGTCATAACTGACTTGTGGAATGAAAATTCTGTATTCGGTTAAACCGAATGCGGCCGACGCTTCGATCACCGACATAATGTAAACGCGTCATTATAGACTTTGCCACCTTTTACTATGATACGTACTAGGTCAACAGATGTGGCTTATGACAGTAGTTACACGGAGTGACTGCCATTTGATATCTTCAGCAGAATAGCTGGTGGATACATGAATCTATAGTTGGACTTTAATTCGGTGCAGTAACTTGACAGTACAAAGCAAAATTATATTACCGTACTAAAACTATTAGTGTTGCGGTAGTGAACGCTTTTGCGAAAAGAATGAATGAGAAAAATAATTCATTTTAAATAAATCTCTACAAATTCTTTTGCAATAAAATAAAGGAGGAAGAGTGTATTCTATAAATTTTGATAATTGTTTTGTTACAGCTAGCCGGGCCATCTCGTGTAGCCAGTTTAGAGCGAGTCGATGCCGACGCTGGGCGTGAGTAATCCCAAATTAATTTATTTTACGCTTTCATATTTGACTCTGTAGTCTGCTCATGCCATTAAGAGCGATTACGCACTGCATCCGATCCGAATCCGTGAAAATACGGACATAAAACACTCGGACCGAATTCGGATATTGCTTTACGCACTGCTTCCGATCCGAATCCGTGAAAATACCGATCTAGAGTAAAAATCTCGGACCGAATTCGGATGTTGCTTACGCACTATTCCGATCTCTGATTCAAACAATTCAGGGGCCATCTTTGGCATATCCGTTTGGCGTCTGATTTGAATCCGAGGTAATGCGAAAGCGTTCATACAAACAGTACTACGGCTACTTCGGTGCGTCAATTTTTCTTCCGAATTAGAAACTTCCGGATGACGGATAGAAATCGGATGACGGATGACGGATGTAGTGCGTAAACTACCATACAAATAGTTCTATGGCTACTTCGGAAAGTATTTTCACGGATTCGGATCGGATTCAGTGCGTAACCGCTGTAACGGACAAACCTCCGCTTTCTGAATTGAGAATTCTATGTAGTAAGTATTCATAAAGGAATCGACAGAAAATGTGTATATTACTTTAACCGACTTCAGAATAATACAAGGCCAAGGCAGCCGCGCTTGTAAACCAATAAGGTAATTTATATTATTGAACAGCGTTACAAATTGTTACAGTGCTCCAGGGTGTTAGCAAGGACAAACTCGTGCCACTAGATACCGCCGCTTTGTCAGAAATAACGATGAAGGACTTCTACGCGACGGACCAGGGCAAGACGTTGCCGGAGGCAGATGCAGATGAGAGCATACTCAACCTACCCGCGGACACTGCGCAAACGCAACCCGGGAGTAAGGCCAAGAAGAACAGTGATCCTGTACTGTTCGCGGAACTCGCCAAAGGGCCAGGTATTCTGTCAATTTATTGTTCTGTACGAATATTTATTTATTTATACTTCTATGCACTATGGTGGTACACACGGCTACACATCAA
Organism: Amphipyra tragopoginis; assembly: GCA_905220435.1. Taxonomy (NCBI): domain Eukaryota; kingdom Metazoa; phylum Arthropoda; class Insecta; order Lepidoptera; family Noctuidae; genus Amphipyra; species Amphipyra tragopoginis. The sequence continues at coordinate 35,094,802 of HG991991.1, forward strand.
GCTATACAAAACCAGTTTATCTTGGTGTCGCTTTGTATAATCTTTTCGCACAAGTAACGGTCAGCTTAAACTGGTTTTGCATAGCTTGAAGTGTAGCCGTGTGTACATAAGGCGGACTTAATGCCATAAGACATTCTCTACCAGTCAACCTTTGGGTTAAAAAGAAAAGCATCGAAAAAGTTACAGCAAAAAAATAAATAAAAAAGAGTTGACAATTTTGAACTGAATAAACTACGAATTCATAAGATAAATACATATAAATTAAATAAAATACATAAATACAAAATAACAAAATATATAGTTATTTATGTATGTATCAAATACAAAACATTATGAAAATCTAAATGCAATTATGACGAAGACTAAATTAAGTAGATGATTAGGAGTGCAGCGACTTTAAGTAGTATTCCTTAACTTTGCGTTTGAACGAGAATTTACTCGGGGGTTTTATTTACCGGATGTACAGTCAGCACCAAATATATAGGGACGAACAGACTGTTTAACACGTTTAGTGCCGGGTGCTCTCCAGGAGGACAGCCTGTAGTCGCATTCGCCATGCGGGGTGCCCTCGTAGAGGGCTCATTTTAAATGTAGGTTTTTCTTGGAAAATGCATCGTCATTGAAACAAGGAAACACCTATTTTACGACTTAGTAGCATATTTTTCACGGTTTTTAACCTAATGCCAGGAATCCCCAGAAAACCCTTCGAGGGTTAACTCTTAGCGCAAATGTAATGCCGAGGACCCTCCTGGAAGGTCCACTAACCATTGTATGCATGGCGTATGAGCTCTATGAAAAGTGTGGTGGATTTGAATGTGTTAAAATGTTCTGAACACCTAAGAGAATAAAACTATAACTCAACGATACGAGGGATGTTTCAGAATGAACACAGTACACAACAACTGTCATTCTGACAAGAATTTTATCCCATTGATATAAAGTTTAATTTCTTTAGTTGTTTAATAAATTTTGAACATCCTATTCGCCCCGATATATTTGATGCTGACTGTACCTACACTTGGTTCATGATTTGATTATCACTTGCGTTAACTGTAAGGGAAAACATCTTGAAGAAAAAAAAGCACACCAGGGCCCCCAAGTCTGCTTATTTACAAACGCTTTAATGGATTGTCGATAGGGCTTTGAAAAAATAAGTTTTTTTTTTCTTCCTCTTTTATTTAATCTGGTTGTTCACTGCACACCACACAACACTCGACATGCGGTGACGACACACGACCTTTCGTTCGTTTGTTTATCTGAAGTACGGTAAGTATGAAACTTGATTTTCGGCCTACTGTGCGTCGGGACAAAGATTATACTTAACATAACATAACAAAAAACAACATAGCAGCACCGACGCCATAGCCGAACAGTCGTTCCTAAAACTTGTTTATGATATAAGGCGTTCGACGTCTTCACCACATTTCGCCGTGTTGTTACCCGTGGAAAAACGGCCTTACCATCTATACAAGGTGTTAATTTCCACTCTAAAAATTTTTTGGGGTTACTCGGTATCGGAAATTGAACAACTTTTGTTCTACAACTTTTCGAAAATCGCATATTTCTTTAGAACTTTCTGGCATTTAAAAAAATTGGCGCATTTCGAAAAGTTGTAGAACAAAATTTGTTCGATTTCCGATACCGAGTAACCCCACAAAATTCTTAGAGTTGATTTTTTAACACCTTATATATTTCACAGATTTCCACGAGCCTAGTCCGGAACACTTGGGAGTTACGGCGACACGAAGCGATTTCATGTGTCGAGCGAGCGACGCGTTTATGTCGGAAGCGGCATTAAGAATACAGAACGTTGACGCTGGTAAGGCAACTAGTTAGCGGCTTACTGTTAGCGGCTCACTGTTATGCTGGTTTCACACGGGGGCAGGGCAGTGAGGCAGAGCAGTAGACAGCGCAGTACTGCTAGAACACACACGCTGAGACAGAACAGTACTGTCTTGACAGTAACCAAGGCAGAACAGTTAATAGCTCGTCGGTCTATTTTTGGGGCAGTTTGCTCCCCCCACCACCTTTCTCGCTCGTCTATCTTATAGCTGGACTCGTGTGAACGCGAGGACATTACAGTGCAAAGAGCAGGACAGTGGGCGCGTCCCGACTTGTTCATCGCTATCACTCGCGGACTGTCCTATTATTTGGCTCTGTATTTGAACGCCACTGTCCTTCCAAACTGTTCTGTCGTACTGTTCTACCTCACTGTTCTGCCCACGTGTGAAACCAGCAGTAGCGCCAAACATGCATATAGATACAGTAGTTAGATACGCCATACGCGCTTAAAATTTGGAGACTGATAAACAAGATAATTCAAGTGCATTATCTTGATATTTTGATTGTCTTTTGTAACATTGACGTTCAAAGAGAACAAAGTAATTCTAGTCTATTTTGAATAAATGAGTTTTGAAGATTGAAAATATCCACTCAAAACGGAAATGAAAACAAACTTAAAAAATGTAAATCACACTTTTATAAAAACTAAAAAGGATATAAACAAAATTTCTGAAATTGATATCTTTATTTTTGGGTTAGATTTAATTTCTTAGTCAGTTTGTTGTAATCTTCTATGTATATAAAAATAAATCCCTATTTCCCTTGGTCACGGCATCACGCGTGAGCGGCTGGATCGATTTCGCAAAATTTTTTTTTGATTCTTTCATATTTGTCAGGAGAAGGTTATTATGAAAGAAATATTTGATATTTAAAAAAAAACTAAATTGTCTCACTATGTCCATATTCTTTATTTGTTTACTGCATGCACGAAAATGGTTTTAACTTTTTGTTACTATTTTGATTTTGTTTCTGAAGGTAGGTAGTAGGTAAGTAGTAAAGTGCATTGCAACGCATGCCGGGTACAGCTAGTTATAAATATCATTCCTTCCTATTGATGAGATGTTTCGTGTGTAACCGGCAAAAAATAGGCCATCAGTGGGTATCGTAAAAGTTGACTACGGCGTTTCGTTAAGTGGATGGGCCATCAACGTGCTCTTGTCTACTAATAACTGCGATCACCAATTATTGCGATAACAAACACGTTACGGCACTTGTCCCTTGACCGTTCTATGTTAGGAGATGTGGTTTCCGCACTTAGTCCTTTAAGTGGACCATTGTACGTGGGCCATGGCGACCATCATTCCAACCAGCCCACCTCCTTCCAGAAGCAGATTAGGGCTCTCAGTCCGCTCAGAACATTTGCGAGTGATTTCGGTGCGCCAAGGGTTGTTTCTCGTATTTGAGTGACCCCTGTGCATCCCATCAGCACGTGTGCGACCGTCTCTTCGGCCCCCATACATGCTCTGCACAGAGGGCTGTCCGTTATGCCTATCGTGTGGAAGTCCCTTGACCGTTTATTGTATCGGTCATTGGTCTCTGAGTTTTGGAAGGCTGGATATGCTTTAAAAGGCCTGCAACACTGCAGTGGTGTAGCAGATAGCGACGTTAGGCCCCTCGCCCACGGCGACTTTTTGTAGCGATGCTTACGAAACGCGCGACAGCATCGCTACTATCGCGTACAGAATCTGGGCGAAAGTACACAGCCAGCGACAGCATCGCGGCTGTATCGATACACATGTGCGACAGTATCGCTACAAAAAGGCGTCGTGGGCGAGGCCTCTTAACGACAACTCTCAAAGATAACGTCACGACCCATACTACATCGCGATATCAAAATGTGACACCCAAATATAATATACAAAACTATTTTTAGTATACACAAAAACCGAGACACCCCAACAAGATTTAAATCAGAATTACCGGAGTATGTATTTTTTTTAAATAAATCTCCATGTTACACCTTAGTTTATGTTTCGTTAAGTTCCCCAGTATGAAATGTGTGAGATGTGCTATACAGGGGTTGTCTAATACACGAAAACTGACCGAGCGGACCGTCTCAAGCCTCAAGGTCTCTATTCCCGTCCACTGTTATACCTATTGAAACAAAACTGAAATATAAGAGAAAAAAAATGCAAGATTTAACGTGGTATAAAAACTATGGCAATCGATTCTCCTGGTGATTCTGAACAAGCTAGTTTCAGGTTTAGTGTATACTAAAACTAAACTTGTATACAACTGTCCAAAACCAACCTTTGGGCAGTAGCCCGCCAGGTATAAGACCCGCCTGGTTGGAGGATCCTCCCTTTTCGTTGGAGGAACAGCATACCTCGTTCCTCCTCAGGTTCACCTAGCAGACTGGCTTATTACCACGGCATGAGCTATGTTCGTACAGCCCGTGCCGACATGAGACAAGAAGAACGGGCGGGATATGAGATGACATGTTTTCAGACTTGGGGGACCTGGACCCGTCGTGGGCGGCCTGCGAGCGCTTCCGCTGCGTGGTCGCCGGCGTTGCCGTGGAGATGGCGGCCAGCTCCGACGTGTTGCCGCTCTTCATGCTCCATCTCGACCGCTCCGCGCTGCTCGTGCTGGCTGACAAGAAGGTACGGTTGCCAGAACAGATTAGTTAAATAGTAGATTGTTAGCGAGTGTAGCAAGGGCGCCTATGTTTTGTGTGCAATTAATAGTTTTACCCGAGATTAATACTGCTTTTCTCACAGAATAATATACAATCTCTTGGGGTTGTAGGTGTATTTAAGTGGAGGTAAGTTGCCATCAGGTTGGCCCTCGGCTTTTAGCCAGTTGGCATAGACTGTTTTATTATTAAAAAGGACAGTCAGACGCATAAACAGACAGAAAGAAAGCCAGACGATAAGACAGATGGACGGACTAAATGAAATAATGACAAAAATTACAAAAAAAGTAATGACACTTTTCTCTTTACTTAAAAGTTATGACTCACACTAACCAAAAGATCAGATATTAACCAAAACAAGCAGATACTTTTGTGAATTTTTCCCACATTAAAATTGAGGCGCATCGTGCATCAATTTGTGGGGACACGGTTACATATTACATCATAATACTTGATTTTTCACAGACAACGAAAACAATTCTATCAATAGCGGACGCGCAAATCGACAACTTACAATACGACACCGGGCAGTACGACTTTGCCGTAGTAGCGAGCACGCGCGCCGAAGCACTGGAGCCCGACCAGTGGCCTCCGCTGTGGAGCATGTTCGCAGGAAAAAACACCTTCGCGACCAGACAGGACTCGGCTAGGCTACTGCTCAAGCTGCAGCACGACAAGTGGCAAGTCGTCAACAAATACAAATACAGAGGTGAGTAACAGACCAGTTTCAATACGTACAGTGAACACGTGGCGACCAGACAGAATTCAATTAGGAGGCGGAGGATATTACAGGGATATAGATAATATCAATTTAATGGTTAGGTCCTGACTTCATATACAGTGGTGGTCATATAATTAAGAACGATTTGTAGTTCCAGAAATGTGTGATCAAAATCATGATATAATTATGTAGTTTTGTGTTTTTTATTAGATTTAATTAGTTTTGTTATGAAGTACCCACATAAATACAGCAAACTGAGTTAGGAATAGACACATAAAATCGATACTTTTTTTACAAATTCCGTTTATTTTCCATAGTAACAAATTAAAAGACAAATGAAGCTGGACAAATAATTAAGAACGACTAACAAACTGTTTGATAATTGGTTTAGATGAAACTTAGGTTAAATAAATTACATTAATATGAAAGAATGCACATTTACAAAGGCAAATTAATACATTTTAATACAAATTAATAGTTAGTGGTATGTCCACGGCTTTTAATTACGGCCTTACACCGGTGATGCATTTACTCTAATAATTTTTGTCATTTTGCAAGAGAGAGAGTTCCATTATTCTAAGAAAACGTCGTACAGCTCCCTTAAATTGCCACATTGGCGATTTGATACACTTGCTCCATACTGTAAAGCATTTTAACACGTATCAAACGACTTTAAATATTCCGCGCGTACCTAAACAGAGAAAGACATCTTGTCGAGATGATCGAATTATCGTTCGTTTGGCAAAAAAAAATCCTTTTAAAGGGTCTAACGAGATAAGAAAAGAATATTTCGATGGAAACAATCCTTTAGCGATCTCGGCACGCACTAGTCGAAGGCGTTTGGTAGAAGAGAAGTTGCATGGAAGGATGGCAAGGAAGGTATGTACCATGTTGAAACGTTCCTATTGGCAAGCTCGTCTAGCATTTGCAAGAAAGTAGGAAAACTGGATAATCAGACAGTGGAAAAATGTTCTTTTTTCTGACGAGACAAAAATCAACAGCGTGTTCTGGTGGAAAATGATACGTATGACGCCCTCCTAATAAAGCATTCGACTCCAAATACACAAAAGTGACATTAAAGCATAGCGGGGGAAACGTGAAGATTTGGAGTTGCTTTTCTGGTTATGGAGTTGGACCTGTTAGGCTGATAGAAGGAAACATGGATCAATTTCAATACAAAAAAATACTCGAAGAAACAATGTTAGCATAAGCTGAAGACGTGCTGCCGGTTATTTCGACATTCCAGCACGACAATGATCCGAAGCATACTGCACGCACCGCCAATATCACAATCAGTTTCTGTCTTAGACTGGCCAGCTAACAGCCCAGATCTAAACCCAATTGAACATCTTTGGTGCGAATTCAAGAGAAGTGTATCAAATCGCCAGTGTGGCCATTTAAGGGAGCTGTACGACGTTTTCTCAGAATAATGGAACTCTCTCTCTTGCAAAATGACAAAAATTATTAGAGTAAATGCATCACCGGTGTAAGGCCGTAATTAAAAGCCGTGGACATACCACTAACTATTAATTTGTATTAAAATGTATTCATTTGCCTTTGTAAATGTGCATTCTTTCATATTAATGTAATTTATTTAACCTAAGTTTCATCTAAACCAATTATCAAACAGTTTGTTAGTCGTTCTTAATTATTTGTCCAGCTTCATTTGTCTTTTAATTTGTTACTATGGAAAGTAAATGGAATTTGTAAAAAAAGTATCGATTTTATGTGTCTATTCCTAACTCAGTTTGCTGTATTTATGTGGGTACTTCATAACAAAACTAATTAAATCTAATAAAAAACACAAAACTACATAATTACAGCATGATTTTGATCAAAAATTTCTGGAACTACAAATCGTTCTTAATTATATGACCACCACTGTATATTTGCACGCCGCATGTGGCAGAATATGCCAGAATCTGTAACTTTGTAAGAACATTGTACGTACCATGTTCTAGCAAATAAATTATTTGAATTTGATGTGCATAACAAGCCAGACAGCGACAAACAAACACGTGGTCACTACGCTGGGCAAGCGCTTGTGCAGTAGGTTAATTTAGGTATTTTTTGTAGCAGGAAACGTTTAGGCTTCTTAATCGTACAGTTTTCGTATATCTGGTTTTGTTGTCAAATAATTTGACAGTTTTTGTAAACGAAAACTGTACTGTTAAAGAAACACGCAGGCTTCCTGCATATTTTCTGTTCAAATAAATACCTAAATTAGCCTATATGAAACCTGCGGTCGCGTGGCGTTATTAATATATGATCTCTTCTGTCTCCCAAAAGCTCTACAAATTCGCGCCCTTATATTCATTAAGAATGTTGTTACGTGATTCCATACTCAGATATACAAGATGCTTGAGTTCATTGCATTGAGCCCGCTTTTAGTTTTGCCTTCGGTGGAGTAGATTTGATTTAGGAGGGACAGGAAGGGATATTATAGGGATAAGGACGTTACCGTAGTGTGTGGCCTGCGGGCGGCGGGTTAGGGGACCCGTCGCCCGACCAGTAACAGGCCCGAGAAGGCGGCGCGCAGTGTTCCGTGCGCGCCGACCAGGAGGACGTGGGGCAAGGCCACACAGAAGAAGAGGTCTGCCAGGGGCTGGCGGACCGGGACCTGCCGGGGTCGCGGTGCATGCAGCTGCGAATCCCGCGACCCCGGCTAAGGGTCAGGAGAAGGAACACCGTGGGTTTTTAGCCGGTAAGAGTCCGGCATACCCCTTCGCTTTCCCCGGGCGAAGGGCATCCATGAGGATTTCCCCAAGATAAAAAAAAAAAAAACTTTACATTTGGTTAACGAAAACATGTCTTTCAGAACTGACGGAGGTAGAGATAAAACTGGGCACTCTAGCTCTTTATGTCGAAGACGCTTACGTCAAGGCCTTGGTGGAACTGTCCCGACTCATGGTGCCGTCGGCGACCAGCAGCAGTGGCGGCGCCATCGTCGAGCCCGTTGTGTTGGGCGAGGAGCGCTCGCTTCAGGCGCCACTGCGGCTGCGACTGCTGCACGTGCACCCGCTGGACCTCACGCTGACGCTGCACACAGCAGTGAGTATTATTTCCACAGCCAACATTTGGACGTAAAACACTTCCTTCCTGGAACAAGAAGGCAGTGTTCTTAGTCATCTAGTGAGAACCAGCTTTATAGTCACCACAAGCACAGTAGACATATAAGCTAAAGCAGTACCTCAACTTACTATAATCTCATGAATTGAAACACTCACACAGACACGCTCTGTATACTGAGTAGTCTTTTGTTTTTGTATGGAACTGTATCCCGAAAATACCTTATTTGTTTTGTTGCAGTGCGTGCCTGTGTGAGTGTGTCAAATCGGACGATTGTAGGTAGTTGAAGTACTGCTTTAGCTTATATGTCTACTGTACTGTACTGTCACAAGGCTGCGTCGTGACGCAGCCTTGTGGTGATTATAAAGCTAGTTCTTTAGTGATGCCGCTTCCCGTCACTTGACATATAGACCGTCAAATATTATCATACATGGTTCACATTCGTCGCTCCACGTCAGGTGTACAGACCGCGCTCGCGCAACTGTGTCTTCTATGTAACCTCATTTTATGTTTCCAGGTGCGAATGTACATAGCTCTGGACCAGAGTCCGCTGCGACTGAGTGCGTTTAGGTTACACGACATGTTGACGTCAGCGGATCGACTCACGCATGCGCTCACCGTACACTATCTATCTGCCGCCATATTGGGTGCTGGTAAGTCGCTACTTACACTTACACTAGTGAACCTCTGGAGACTTCGTTTTCTTATTTATCTTTTCATTAGCCCGCCCACGCATTGCGTTACCACGACCTACGGTCCTAGTCACCTAGTGTGAAATATTATTTATAACATAATGTAAACTATTTGTCGTTGAGGCTATGGTCGGGATCGCATTCTTCATTCATTGGTTATTACAACAAAATAATGTATGATCTACGCCTCGTTATTTTACCAAGCACGACTGTAGTGTTATGGGGTATTCTGGCTGGTCCCCAGGTGGGCAAAGAATATTATTTTGTATTACAAAAAGGGACAAGTACGGAGAATGATTCCGTCATTCAGCACATGTCGTCATTATAAAACTGCACAGACAGGGCGCCCCATCAACTTTTACGAATAAAATATTTAAATTAATTACAATAGGATGGGTAGTCGGCGGGCTAGAACTTCTAGGCGCTCCTGGAGCCCTAGCGGCGCGGTTGGGAGGTGCAACGGGTGGCGTGAGGGGCGTGGCCTCTGCTGCCGCGGCCGCGCTTCTCCGCTCACTCAGCGCTTGGGCCGGCTCACTGGCGAGGAACCTGGACCTGCTGGCTGGTGACGAAGAACACGCTAGACGCGCCGCAGCCGCCAGGAGACGATCGCCGCCCAGCTTCGTTGCGGGACTCATAGCTGGAATCACCAACTTCGCTATCAATATACTTGGTAAAATTATTAACCTTCTCATACTACAGCCACACACTTACAGCGGTTACGCACTGCATCCGATCCGAATCCGTGAAAATACGTTCCGAAGTAGCCATAGAACTTTTTGTATGGTAACTTACGCACTACATCCGGCATCCGTCATCCGATTTCTATCCGTCATCTGTGAGTTTCTAATTCGGAAGAACAATTGACGAATTGTTTGAATTTGAATCAGAGATCGGAATAGTGCGTAAGCAACATCCGAATTCGGTCCGAGATTTTTACTCTAGATCGCTATTTTCACGGATTCGCATCGGATGCAGTGCGTAAAGCAATATCCGAATTCGGTCCGAGTTTTTTATATCCGTATTTTCATGGATTCGGATCGGATGCAGTGCGTAATCGCTCTTACAGGGCTCTGAGGAACGGGGGATGTAATACTACAAACTTAAACTTAACAGGCGCTGTTGGCGGTCTAGCGCATCACCCATTGGTAGGGGTAGCAGTGGGTGAAACTGAAAGCGGAGCCACGGCGTTACGTCGTGGGATATTGGGAGCATTGACCAAGCCACTTAGTGCTACCGCCGACTTAGTAGCCTATGCTGGCACTGGCCTACTCAAGCAGACTGGCTGGGACCCCGTACCAGAGGTGTGTATTTGAATAACTATATTCGTGATATATGCTATTTAGTGGGTTAGACAAATGGCAGAGCGTAGACGACACGTAGAAAACAATTTTAGTATCAAGCTGTGGCCAGCACCGCAGCTGACATTCTATGATTCAACCCTATGTTGACACCAGCCCGCTCGAACAAATCAGCTGTGCCAGATACCAGACCTAGTATGAAAAAATTTGTGATCAAAAATCAACATCTGATCAGTTTTTTTTCTTCGTTACAAATAATTGAACCCTACATGAAACTGAATCGACAAGTATAATGAAAAATAATTTAACAACATATGTAATTTTATGGCAAAAAAATTGCAAAAATCTCCAAAGAAACTTTCTTTCCTGTAGCTTCTTTACTTAAGGATTTCCCCATAGAGTCATAGTTAAATAAATCACACTGTATATCTGCCCATTTTTGTATGTTGACGTAGAAACACATGAACAAAATGATCTAGTACAAAATTCACTACAAAAGTAGTAGTAGTACAGAAGTGTCCTAACTTTACATAAACCACCAGAGAGCGCCAAGGCACACCGCCATATAAACTTAGAAATAACAACAAATTTAAATCTTATGTCGTCATCACAATGCCTAATTTAGCTTACAACCATACGTAAGTTAGTGTTCATCTATTTATGATACGTCGGTGACCCGTGCACCATAGATTATAAATATTAGCCATAGCCACAAATTCAAAATCGTATTTTTTGTCTATTTTGATTTAATGGTGTTTGGGTTACCAGGCTTTTATATGTTATTTTTAAACTGTATAATTTATATTTTTATCTTATTTTATTTAAATTAAGCATACACACGTTGCATAAAGCTGACTTACATCCGTCACCTCACACTTCAGGCCCAGTTGAAAACCAGCGTCAGGCACTAGTTGTCTGGCATTTTTGCTGAACTGGGCCTTTTTGGCGCAGCCGTGAGGCACACTCTCCTGCTAATTTCTTTTGTTTGTTTTTTTTTTCTGCTTTATTTTATATTGTGTGCCTTTTTAGTCTGTGCTAAATAAATATATTTTCTTTCTTTCTTTCTTTCTTTCATTTTCGCGTTAGGGCCGGAACACATCAGGCTAGGCGCAGCACAGAGCATTTTTCACTACCAAACCATTATTTATTTATTATTTATTTATTTATTTATACTTCTATGCACTATGGTGGTACATAAGGCGGACTTAATGCCATAAGGCATTCTCTACCAGTCAACCTTTGGGTTAAAACGAAAAGCATCGAAATAGGTACAGGAAAAAATAAACAAAAATGAGATGACAATTTCGAACTGAATATAGTACGAATTCATAAGATAAATATAAGTTACATAAAATACATAAATACAATTAATAAAATATATAGATATTATAATAAATATCAAATACAAAACATTATGAAAATCTAAATATAATTCAACTTTGCTTGCGTTTAAATAATATCGAAAATCAATTAACACAACTGCTAGTCTCAGAGAACATCGAAGCGACTAGAAGCGAAAAGTATGTATGTATCATTGTCGATATTATTTAAATGATAGCAAAGTCTATAATGGTTTGGCAGTGAAAAATTATCTGCGCTGCGCCTCGCTAGATGTGTGCCGGGCCTTATTCTACATTCGGTTCGGTCATTTTTGAGCGCTGACTCGAGGTCCATGTGTGTCTGAAGATGCACCAAATGTCAAATTTGAAAATAATGTTCCTAAAATTTACAAGTTTAACATTTCTGCCTGTCAATTTAGTCTCCGAGATTAAAAAACGAATTATACGTCTACGTCAATGCTGTTTAGAGCCCAAATACACGTCCGATACTTGCCTCCGATAGTCGATTCCGATAGTCTGATTTGACTATCTGAAGGCCTCCGTGTCATATATTTGTTTGAACATGAATTACACGTACGATCAGACTATCGGATCGGATGTCAGAATCGTAAGCATCGTCCGGGCGTCGTCGTCGTCCAGAAAAAATCGGACACGAAAATCGTACGTGTATTTCATGAATCCGATCAGATAGTCGGATCCGGCTCCCGGAAGCAAGTATCAGACGTGTATTTTGACCCTTACAATGTTTGGTATGATCCGCAGCCTCGTCGCTGTATGTCGGCGATCGAGACGCGTGATCAAGCGAGTTGGCACCGCGACTGCGTGCGCTGGATGTTCCGCCTGTGCGAGCTAACCGCGTTCTCCGGCTTCGAGGTTCTGCTCGATAACACGCCACTTCAGCTGCTGTTAACACATAAGGTACCGTCAGCCAAAGGCAAAACCACAAATAGCGATAGCGAAATAATCAGGAAATAGGTTTAAAGAATCTTTATTCTCACAAGAATATTATAGAGTTCACTTACGTGAGATTAATTTTAACAAGCACCTACACACTGTCATCAAGAAAAGTTTGCGATCACTTTGAAAAATTATGTAGCCTTTTTGAAGCCAAATTTTCTAATCGGGATTCAAAGCGATAATTATCATGATAAATATAGATTGATAGTTATCTAGATAAAATAATAAATCAGATTTCAGTTGGACTTTGAATTCGGAATCTTCACATACATTGGACACTAGCATAATTGTGCTAGTGATCGCAAACTTTTTTTGATATGTGTACATTGTCGTCTAATGACGAAACATGCAAAATTAGGCTAACTAATACTGTCTTATGAACAAAGAAAAATGAACGAAATCGCAGATTAATAATATTATGTAGGTAAACTTAATTTGCTAACAAGTCGTCACCAAGGTACCATAATAAATACTTATAATTTGCTAAAGAAAAGAACGATTAATGAGTGTAACAGTGTGATTACGTAGCTATACATGTGTATGTAGCAGTGGCGAAAGGTGAATTTTCTTAAAAGGGAAGTGTCGGGAACCAAAGAGTACAGTATATCTATAAGATAGAGAGCTAACTTCACGTTTTAGGTTAAATCGGGCGACAGCAGCGCCGCCCTGGTAGTCGTTCATCGAACTAAAGTCTAGATATAGCAGATATAGATGTATTTATGTATAGATCTTAATGGATAGGTACGTACGTATATATAGTTTAACTTTGGTACTTTCGTACTTGAATGGATGAAATTAAAGTGTATCGTAAAAAATCCGCTAAATTGAATAATCGTGAATTCAATTTAGCGTTTTTTTACACTAACACATTAATTACAATATCAAGTGTAGGAAAACAGAAAATGGGTATTGTACAGAAAATTTTAATTTTCTTTCTTACAATGCTAAGGTGTCATAAGTAAAAGACAGTTATTTTGTAATTATACTTGATCACAATCACCTTTTTTTATTGAATTGATTGAGTAATTTATTACTTGATCACAATCACCTAAAATTAAACAATATTCTTTACTATTACGGTTTAATCAGTAATACTAAAGTAAATGTAAACAGTTGGTTTTATTGAGGATTATACAAACTGACAATTACAATTTATTACATGATTTTGGCTTTAAATCAAACCCTAGACACAATTATCAATTTTTAAATTTTCAAAGTCTTTGTTACCTGGGAAAATACAAGGGTTCTAACGGTACCAAACACATCGAAATCGGTTCAGGCGTTCAGAAATTATGGTGGAATAAAGAAACATACAAAAATACATACATACATGAACACTGAAAACACTACTTTTTTACTACAAAAGCTACTTTTTGGGCAGTCATGTAAAAAAGCCAGTCCGGGGCAGTGGTCCAACTGCTCTGTCCAACTAGTTGGACTATGAGTCTTTACTAGGGGCAGTTGTCCAACTTTAAAAATAGTTGGATCACAGCACCTTTTGAGAGTTCCGTGGTTCAATTTTGAGCTAAGTATTAAGTTGCTTAAGCACCTAGCTCCAGTTCATTTCTGCTATCCTGGTAGTTTTAATAAATAAACAATTAGGGCAGTTATTAAATTTTAAAACGTCTATCGATGATATCATATATTACGTATCCTTTCATGCTCTTCTCTGTTTCATCGTTGGTGCGTTTCGAGGAATACCCCATATTTTGATACTTACGTTTTATTTATAAAACTCAACGATGCTAGGGAAATAACTTTCACACACTCAGTTGTATTTTAAGGAATCTAATCACTTAAAATATTGAACGAGAAAATATTGGAATTTGAATCCGTATCAGTAACGTGCCGACATTTTTCTCAGGGTGGTCAGCACAAAAGCGCTGTTATTATACAAAAGTTACAATTTTCATATGAATGAGAAAATAAACGACTATAATGGTCATAAAAATTGTTTTTATATACAGTGGTGGCCATATAATTAGAAACACCAAGTGTGACTTTTATTTTTAGTACAAATTAACTTGATAATTAATGTTTTACGTATCATAGAGGGCTTATACCTATTTATCTATAATGTTTCCACATCATGAAGTATTACTATGTCAGTTTTGGAAATATCATACAACAGTTTATGTAAAAACTGTATACTTTATAAAATAAAATGAAGCAGCACAATGTACTAAGGTGGACAACTAATTAGAAACAGAAAAAAAACAGTAGCATAAATATGAACAGAGGTAACGAAACAATAAATAATGAAGTTAAATGGTAAAAACCTCTTATAATAAACAATTAATGTTTGGTTGGGAAGCCTCGGCTGTCGATTACAGCTCTACAACGACGTGGCATTGAGTCTATCAATGTTTCATACATTTCCAGGGATTTTTTCTCCAAGCTTCTACAAATGCGTCTTAAAGTTGTTGTAGTATGATACTAGTAGTAGTACGATATTAGTGATATGTTTATTAGACAATGTTTTCTTTACAATGTACCACAAACTTAGATTTGATTCAAATCTGGACTATTTGCAGACCACTCTAACACCGACACTACAATAATCCAAACAACGTTCAAGCATTTCTGAGAGACTAATAGTGTCGGTGTTAGAGTGGTCTGCAAATAGTCCAGATTTGAATCAAATCTAAGTTTGTGGTACATTGTAAAGAAAACATTGTCCAAAAAACATATCATAAGGAGTCAACCCTTAACGAGCAGGTGCACATAAAATCAGAATAGAAGAATATTAAGGAAAACACTTTTAACCATACAATAGTATATTTTAATAATAGTTACAAGATTATAATATTAAGATTAGTTAACAGGGCGTGGTTCTTTACACAGTACGATACGAGGAGTCCAGGGTCTTCAGGTGTAGGTAGACAGTAACTTAACTGGGCGGCTGCTGAGGCGCGAGAGAGGACGAAGTGCAGCGTGCCGGCCCTTTTATAGGCGCACCCCGCTAGTCGCCACCGCTGCACCGTCACACACCCCCCTCGTTAGGTCAGAATTTTCCCTAAGGAAAATTCTCTGGTCTGGAGGGTGTATCTGGACAGCAGCTCGTTGAAGGCTCCCTGGAATAATAGAGGAAGCAGTATCAGTGTTTTACAAAAAAAAATATCTTATACAACTACATATGTATTTTTTTTTTTTTTTTTTTTTTTTTTAAAAAAACGTTGCCCCACACTAAGATTTCTCTTGTATCGTGGGTGCGTTTACAGACACAAATCTCACAAACAAACGCCCAGACCCGAAACAACCATCTGTAGGCCATACAAATTTTTGTTCCGTGTGGGAATCGAACCCACGACCCGTAGCGCAGAAGCCAATCGCTTAGCCACTGCACCAAACGTGTCGTCGTGTATAACCCTACAACATACATACATCACGCAAGCAACGGCGTCCTAGGGTAACCAGTCATACTTCTCATTCAAAAGGCCAACACACACACGTAAGTGATTAGACCGTACACAAACATCAAGATGCGAGTTCCCGCATTATAGCAAGACGCGCTAAGGCTATACATAATAGATGACGTCATTAAGAATGAAATTATTGAAAGTTGCCAAACTAAAGTAGCCCTATGAATACCTAATTATATGTAGGGATCGGCATAATATATTTAGACTACTAATCAAGCAAGCAAGCACTACTAGAAGATAAAATTAGACTAAGTTACAAGATTACAGTCAGACTACCAAATGATCGAAAGATAATAAGTTAAAGTAAAATAATAAGTACCAAACAACAAGTGACTCATAGGTTTGGTATTAATTAACGCATCGGCCGGTCGGCGCACCTAGCGGTAGCAAACAATAGCGAATCATTAGTTAAGTTACCTACAATGCAGAAAGATGACAACTGTAACAGATAATGTTATAGGCATATGTACTTATGAATGTTTGCTAGTAAAAATTGTTTCACTACTCACGACGAAGAAATAACAACTTTAATATAATACGAGACTATTAGCGAATCATTAGATAACGTTTGTTTAGGAATAATGTGTTATTATTCTTTGTAATTAGTTACTTTTAAATCTTTTATATGCCATTCACCTAGCGGTTTACCTGACATATCAGACAATTTATATACTAAAGGCGACTTTTTAGAAACAATTTTACATTTAATGAATTTAGGAGCCAATTTCTTACTGAAATATTTATCTTTATCGCTTAGATAAAAAGTTCTACGCCAAACTATGTCACCCACATTGAATTCTGCCGGTTTGCGGCGAAGATTATAAGACTGACAATTGCGTTGATGAGCGGCCAATAAAGCTGCTTGTACCTTATCAAATATAGAAGATAAATAGCCCAAAGATTCAGCATAACTATCTCTTGGCTCGTGCACTATATTTGGATCAGAATCACTAACAATATAATGGGAACCACACATAACCAATTCGCGACCGTAGACAATAAAATTAGGAGAAAAACCAGTAGTTTCGTTAACAGCACAGTTAATCGCAAATTGAATTTTTGTTACTAAAACGTCCCAGATTCGATGATCGGTTGATATAAAAGTAGAAATAGCTGTCATAATTGTTTTGTTATACCTTTCAACCGTGTTTACGTGAGGCGTATACAAGGGAGTATAATGTAAATTTGGGATTTTATATTTTGACAATAGGTTTTTAAAAGTTGAGCTAATAAATTGTTTACCATTATCTAAAACGATAGTGGATGGAATACCATGCACTAAGAAAACATATTCCTCTAGAATTTTTGTTATTATTTCAGCGGTAGCCCGCTTAATAGGAAAAAGCAAACAGTATTTAGAGAAACAACAGCTGACAACAAATATAAAGGTGTTTCGTTTTCTACTAGGAGGTAGTGGACCAATCAAATCGATACTTATCATTTGAAATGGCTTCTGACAAGATTTAGGCCTACCCATATGACCCAAAGTAGAATGATTTTGATGTTTGTGAGAGATACAAGCATCGCACGAGTTTACGTACTTGACAACGTCAGAGTACATACCTGGCCAATAGTAATTAAGCGCAAGACGTTTGTACGTTTTAAAGATACCAAGATGACCAGCAGTGGGCAAAGAATGATTTTCAGACATGATGCTATCCCTTAGCTCAGATGGAATGACTTCTTTCCACTGAAAATCCCTAGTGAGTGGATTTAAATCTTTTTTAAAGCGATACAATTTATAGTTTATTACCTGATAGTCGACAAAAGAAGTCGGAGAACCTGAGCAACCATTATAAATATTTAAATACCAAGAATCATTAGTAGAAACCGGTGAATTTAAATTAGAACTAGTACTAGTCTCCACGTCATTAATAATGGCGGAAACAGGTACAGAACGAGAAAGAAAATCAGGCAAAACATTTTCAGAACCACGACGATGTCGTATTTCAAAATTATAAGAAGATAGACGAACTCCCCATCTGGCTAGTCGACCAGTAGGGTTGTTTAGTGTTAGAAACCATTTTAGCGCAGCGTGGTCAGTATATACGATAAACTTTTTACCGTTTTCCACATAACAACGCCAGTTTTCAATTGAAGAAACCACAGCCAGAGCCTCGCGCTCCGTAGCACTGTAGTTCTTCTCTTGACTAGTAAGAGACTTGCTATAATATGCTATGACTCTTTCCTCTCCATTCAGAATCTGACAGAGAACAGCTCCTATACCGTAGTCACTAGCATCAGTATGGATTTCAAAGGGCTCAGAATAATCCGGGCAAGACAGAACAGAAGAAGAAACAAAACAATCCTTCAGCTTATTAAAAGCTTCATCAGCCTCAGCAGACCAACAAAACGGAGGAGAATTTTTACCTTGGGAGGTTAATTTATTTAGAGGGGCGGCAATTGAACTAAAATTTGGAATAAAACGTCTATACCATGAAGCTGCGCTTAGAAAACGACGCACTTCTTTTCTATTAGAGGGAGTGGGATAATTTTTCATTGAATTGCCCTTATCAGGATCGGCATGCAATTCCACTACACGAGCGTCAGTATTTTTTAAAAGTAAGACAGACTCTAAATTATTAGGAAATAAGCCAAAGCTTCTCCAAAAATCCATGCCAAGAATGAGGGAGTTTTGTATCCCAGGAACAATATAAACAACAAGGTTAATTACCTTATTAAGAAATTCAAAGGGAAGAGATATCGATCCTAATGAATTACATTTTTCACCACCAGCAGTAATTAATTTTAAAGGTTGTGAACTATCTAAAACAAAGTCGTTATTTAAGAAAAAATCATGAGAATTATTTCCTAAAATTGTAACACATGACCCAGAATCTAGAAGACCAATTGCAGGTTTGCCATTTAATTTAAGGGAAATGGAAGGTGATAATTCGACATTAGACTTACGGATTGAGGAAAGTTTATAACTGTTAAAGAATTTAGAAACATAATCTAACCAATTATTCCACTCATTTTTATTAAAATTATGTTTATTATTTGTTTTTCCACAATCCGTGCCAATTAGTTTTTTGAGACCGCAGGATAAGTTTTAGAATTACAATTTGGACAGTCTGACACTCTAAAACCTTTCTTTCCACATTTAAAACATATTAAAAAGTGAGGCCGACGACAATTACCTAAAGAATGTGAGGTAGTTCTACATCTCGGGCAAAATTTATTATTATTCTCAGATGCATTAGTTATAGCGTTCACCTGTGGTTTAGAGCCACTCGATGGATTACTTTTAAAGTACAATTTGTTCAAGGAATTACGATGATCGTAATTTCTTTGCTTAGAACAAGAATAACTAGAAGAGGGAGGATTATAAGCAAGATCAGGCGCTAAAGTGTCTGATGAAATCTTTGGGGGTTCACAGAACTGCTTACTACGACTTTCGTAATTTTCGAAAAGACGACAAACTTCGACTAAACTTGCGATATCTACTACTTTCGTGGTCAATAGACAGTTAGTGTAACAAGGTCTTATGTTATTTAGTAAAATTTCTAACTTCTCAGATTCTGCAACAGTACAACTAAGACGTGAAAACAAACCATTCATTTTTGCTACATAAATTGTTATAGATTCGGTTTCACCTTGCGAACGCTGACGAATCTCAGACATAAGCCGATAATCATAATTATGCGGACTGAAGTCGCGCTTCAATAACTCACACAGTTCACCCCAAGACTGAACACTATTTTTAATGGATCGGAACCAGATTAGGGCGTCGCCCGAAAAAATTTCGAACGCGAAAGACAACATTTTTTCGTGAGGAACACACCTAGACATCATAAATTCGTCCACTTTTTCAATAAAGGACCTAACACACGATTTCCCACTAAATTTAAAGGGAAATGCCCAGATGCCACACATAAAAATGCCTGAAATAAACAACAATGAAATATACGCCAAATTGCACTATAAGTCGTAGGGAACCCATATCATTTTCAATAATTACAAAAAAACTCGGCAAAACTTGTTCCAAACATCTTTTTCTAAAATATAGGTTAAGTCAAGGTTTAAGATTATTACGCAATAATTAATAAACAAAACTGCATTTAAATGTTTTAATCATCATTAAAAACCACTAACACATCATCAAGAAACTGTGCAGGAGGATTGATATTGGGTTGGTACCGGGCCCATGCTAAGTACCATATTATTGACATAGTATGGGCACAGGTACCAACTGTTCGCCGTCCCACGAGGCAGTTACAATAGCGATGCTGTAAAGCCCTTATCCCTGATAAGGAATTGTTAATTATTATATAAACAAAATATATTTTTTGAGAAATATGTCTGCTTTGTATTTTTCCTCGAAGTAAAAAGCAATTACCCGGAAGAGATAAATGCTCAACTAATTCGTTATCCAGTTCCCTACATATTTCAATCTTATAAATACCATTCGCTCGTGTGTGCTCGCCATAGTATGAGCGAGCCTGTTTTATTTGGTACGTACCACATGCCAACAAAACCATTTCGCTGTATGTCAGTTGTGGGAAATCAGCAACATTGTTAGGATTTATATTAATGCTTTGGAATTGCGCTCTGCGACGATTCAAATTATTTGTGATCACATAATCAGCTAGTATATTTTCTGTATACATATTCTGATGTATTATTTGCAAAATATCAACAGCATCTGGCCTGTCAACTATTCTAGTATAAAACCTATTAATTAATGCTGCTGCTATAGAGAAATCTACCATTAAATGTCTCGAAGCTCTATTAAAAAAATCTTGGCGAAATAATTTGAATTGCTGCTTGAATATTCCATTTACGGCTTCCACAACCCAGCGGCAAATAGTAACTCTTCGGCTTTTATTAGCTTCCAGAGTGGATAATTGAATTTCATTTACTTGCAGTGTTGATGGCATGTGAACACTATAATTGCAAGATTGCAAAAGTGGAATGGAATCCCTGAACCCTCTATCAAGAATGAATACGTCACCATCCTGAAAATATTGTCTCAATGGCTTACTGGGTTCATCAAATTCACTAATCATTATCTGAGCATCGGAAGTTGTTGCTGGATAAGGGCCTAACACATCGATTATATAGCCATCGGAGCAAACAAGCAAAAATGGCTTCACAAGGTTTCGATATTTGTGAAGAGAATATGTCTCTTTTTGGTACAAATAGTTGGAGCTTTTTTGTACATAGATATATGTTCCATCAATAATTACGACAGGCTTCCTTATTCCGTCGACTTCGCCAAACAGCCCATTTGGTAGAACAAGGTTTCTTGCTGCTATTTGTTCTCTTGTTATATGTCCAATTCCAAGGTTCATAGGAACAAAATCTTGATGCAGTTTTTCCCTTGCTTTAGCCATTAGACGTTCCAGAGTACTTCTCGGTATTTGTAGAAGAGATGATAATCTTTCATCAGAATCTCCAGTTCTCAATTTCATCAGGTAAGCTCCAAGGGCAGTAGAACCTCTATGCATTTGCGCCAATCGGGGCACCTCTCCCATTAGAGTACCAAAACTATTTCTACTCATTCCTAAAAAGTACCACACCATATGTTCTTCCATTAAGTGTATATTTTCGAAGTCCAAAGCACGACATTCATAATTCACAAATGATGCAAAGTCTTCAATGTGGTCCACAGTGAATTCATGATTCATATCTTCCAAAGCAGGGAGTTCATGCCAAAAGTCACTATTCAAATGATGACTACATATTTTTGAATTCTTTGGTATATAAAACTTGTAGTCCTTGAAGAGCCACACCCTTAATGAAAGTGGTACCACATGTCTATCAATCATATTACATCCTGGATAGAAACAATGACTTTGAGTATCAACTGCTCTTCCGTAATTAGGTAACAGTACGCTGGATCTTATTTGAGGAGGTTCTTCATGTAGAGGTATATTCAAACTACCTGCCTGACTGGGTACCGGACTCGGGCTTGGTGAAGGAGTAGTAGGGGGTGAGGTAGCCCGGCTGCATCGTTGCCAACATGGGTGGCAGATCAAATCCGAAGAACGTAGCTGCAAGCAAAATGAAAAGTAAAAGTTGGTTTTGTTTTACTTCAAGCTCGATGAACGAAAACCTATGCATAAAAAAGTACTCTGTGATAAGTTTTTAAAAGACATGATAGTGACGTTATTTGCACGGGATAAGAGGGAATTACACAGAATTAGGGCAGAGGAATGAACTTACCTGGCGTGGTTGGATTCTGTGTGCTACTACATTCATTATGTGCCTCTCACGATCACTGCTATTTCTTACAACATGTGATCGTTGTCGTAGAACAGACTGTCCACAGCAAACGCACACATGTTGGTGGCCTACTTGTCTACCTGGCCGGCTGGTTCCAGGTGTCTCGGTGATAGTGTGAACCGCTAATCTAAGACATGCATCACAAACAACACTACCTGGTTCAACCTGTGAGAAAGAACAAAAAACAATGTACTAATTGTTCAATGTCAGTGCGTTCAGTTCAATATAATTATTCACAAAAACTATGGAATGAATATACTTACAGCTAATGGTGTTATCCATGCCTGTATTAAACGACGTACTTCATCATTTTGCTCTGATACGACATTACGTCTCATCGCTGTAAGATCGAGATAGCAATTAACACAGTGTACGTTTCCATCCATTTTTAAATGTACACGGTGTAAGAGTCCAAAACAATAGCAGAGTCGTATAAAAAGCAGGTCCAGGTCCGTCGTCAAAAAGCCGAGTCGTCGTCAAGGCGGGTTCAATCTAAGTCGAGTTCGAAAAGGGGTAACGTGTGCAGAAGTAAAATCAAAATCCTTAAAAATGGCCAAAGTCGTC
This sequence comes from Amphipyra tragopoginis, assembly GCA_905220435.1. Classification (NCBI taxonomy): domain Eukaryota; kingdom Metazoa; phylum Arthropoda; class Insecta; order Lepidoptera; family Noctuidae; genus Amphipyra; species Amphipyra tragopoginis. The sequence continues at coordinate 35,117,570 of HG991991.1, forward strand.
GTTATTATATCCTATTAAGTTATACTCAAGTCGCAAACGCAAAATGTGAATCGATCAATTCAAAACCACAATTCAACGGAAAAATGAAATGCAGTAATCAATATCAAACTGTCAGTAAGGCAAAGGACATGTTATCCATGCAGCCTACGATACTTTTTCTTATTTGAAAATAATTTTATTTTAATTAATATTGACATGCATATAATATTACTTTCATTAGATAAACGTTATAATTAGGTCGAATTATTCTAAATGAACGATAACTGTGCAATAATTCTATAAAATACTTCGATAAATTATTTGAAAATTCTTGTTTGGCTGAATGTCGATTACACATGTCAGATTAAACACAGTTGTCCATTAAAAAATAAGAATGAATTAGACGGATATCAAGCGAAATATTTTAAAGATCGTTATATTTTCCTCCTACGTTTACAAACTTGAGAATTATTCATTATGCATATTTAATTCTAATTAGAATTTAGGACTATTAGTAGTTTCCGTTCATTTCAAGCATTTTATGGGCGTTCCCCTTTACTAAGCTCCGAAAAAAGTTTCCTATCGTAGTTATAACTACTACTCTCTCCCACTGAGCAATCTGACTGCAACACTTGCTTTGCAGACGATTGTAATTTAGCATATAGAACATTGAAATTAGACCAGACAGACTCCATTCTCTCAATATCTAGGACGCCGGCATCCACCCTATTTAACCTATGATAGCAGTGGTGTAGCAAGGACTCGGTTTTCCGCTTTAAGTCGGGAACGAATTTAGCCTCCAGCATAGACAGATACTTGGAAGCCTTTACGAGTGATTTTTCCACCGCGGATATCTCTTCAGAAGAGAAACTGGAAGATAAGATATCCTCGGAGTGCATTTTAGGCGCTAACTTGGCTATCTGCTTCCGAATATCTTCCAGCTTTGAGACACCACGAATAACAAGCTCATATTCCAGCTCCGACTTCGACAGTAATGAAAAGTTAATTTCGTAAGCCATTATTCTTGTGGATGCTTATGTAATCACACGAGGAAAAATAAAAAGACAGAAAACCAAATCCCTGCTGAATAACAGCAGAAATAAAATAGCACAGTATAAAGTTTGATAAAAAAAACGACCAGGAATTTAATTAAATTTATAGAAAAATAGAACACGCGGCTCGGTAGAATTTTCTAGAAAGCCGATAGGATTAGTACCTAAACCGGTTCTTTGTGCGCGAACGTCGCTCGACACACGTAGATAACAACACGATGCTAATGATGCTATATTATAAAATAGTTAGATAGTTTTAATGCAAAACACAAATGTAATTATTAATCACGTGTTAGCAACGTGAAAAAAATATATAGGTTATTCCTGGGCGTTTTTATACACACAAAAAATAAAAAAATATAGAAAAAGAATACCTGAGACCCTCGTATCGTTAGTACCTATTAATTGGGCGCCAGTGTCACGCTTAGCGGGTTAAGGGTGGCTTGAGGAGTCAACCCTTAACGAGCAGGTGCACATAAAATCAGAATAGAAGAATATTAAGGAAAACACTTTTAACCATACAATAGTATATTTTAATAATAGTTACAAGATTATAATATTAAGATTAGTTAACAGGGCGTGGTTCTTTACACAGTACGATACGAGGAGTCCAGGGTCTTCAGGTGTAGGTAGACAGTAACTTAACTGGGCGGCTGCTGAGGCGCGAGAGAGGACGAAGTGCAGCGTGCCGGCCCTTTTATAGGCGCACCCCGCTAGTCGCCACCGCTGCACCGTCACATATCACTATCACGGCTAGATGGCACTACTTTCCATACTTTAATCCCTGTCACGAACTTATGTACTAAGTCGGCACAGCATGTCGGGAACTTCGTGGAGTGAGCGCCATCTGTTGTTCGCTGCCTAACTAACCGTGACGTCAACATCGGACCACCACATCCCGTTGGAGGGAGGAGACCGGCTCGCTGGGTGCGCTCGGAGGATTGCTTCTTGGACCGTACGACGGAACACTCGTCTAGAGTATTCTGTGTAGATTAGCTGAAGAAGTCTGACCTTTTATATCTGACTAGCTTGTCCTTATTTTATGATCTTGTAATAATTATCTAAAGTATTATATTGTGATCTAGTTCATGTTACTAACACTAACCCAAATACAAGTACTCTCAGTGGTAGAGAGTCTATGTTGGTTTTATTTACTACATTTACCTTGCTCACAATCCTGACATACCAATATTAGCGATAACTGTAATGATAGAATCACTCCTTAACGAATAAATTGTAGTGTCGTTAACAGAAGCCGGACCAATTATTTGTTTAAATGATAATTGAAAATAATAGATACTAGTATTTGCCATATTTCGAAAGGGAAGCCGATAGGAATCGAGTTGTATGGAGCCTTCGCCACTGGTATGTAGCAGCGCCCAGTTTGCAGTGATGCGCAAATTTTTCATGTAGGCCTTACTACCCTCATTTCACCCCTGAGGACTTTATTTTCGATAAATCCTTTCTTATTCTGCTGTTAATTTATAAAATTCAAGTACACTCTGATTTTGTATATTACAGTTCCTGGTGGTGGTTGAACCTGAGACGGAGCGCATCGTAGAGATGATAGACTTGAAATACTGCACCTTAGGACCGTATGAAGGACAGGTTATCGAGGTAATTTGAACATACTTTCTTTTCCACTTTTCTTAAGGCATCCGTAACCAAATGGGAAATAAGACATTGTAGTCGGGGTTGGGCGATTCAGTGATAAGAGCTTGGTTAACAGTGTATTCACACAAAGCACTTCTCAAAAGACACGTCATGTACAGCCGCGGACTCAAAATGTTTATAACATTTCAAATTCGATTCCTTGACACACTGTGCGCAATAAAGTTCATGATATTTATGATTAGTTACGGTTTACTCACGTGCATTTTTCGGGATTGTCCGACTATTTTCGGACCCAATCATAGTCCTTAATCATGAGCTGATCACGCGGTGAGGTCGCGAGTCGAACTAGCGCTGCACCGCGCCGCGTAGCGTTGCGCCCGCGACGAGAGGGGCGCGCTCTGTGTCGGTATTGCTCGTGCATCTTCGTCACTTGTCTTGTCCGTGTTGTTGTGATACTGAGTGCCGGTGCATACCGCGCTTACTGTGTCGCACTCCAGACTGTGTCACTGTGTGAGTATGGACAGCACGAGGTCGGCAGTGGCAGAACACGTCTGTGTTTATGTGTTTTGATAAGGCTTCCGTACTAGCGAAGGAGAAATATTTCGTGCCGCGAAAAGTACGTGAAGCTATCGAAATCAGCCGTCAACCGAATTTCAATAGAGACGGTGGTTGGACACTGCCACCTGGCTGGAGACCAGCTCTGAAGTCTACGTCATATAAAAGTGAGTTAAGTCTGGAGTGCGACACAGTAAGCGCGGTATGCACCGGCACTCAGTATCACAACAACACGGACACGACAAGTGACGAAGATGCACGAGCAATACCGACCGACACAGAGCGCGCCCCTCTCGTCGCGGGCGCAACGCTACGCGGCGCGGTGCAGCGCTAGTTCGACTCGCGACCTCGCCGCGTGATCAGCTCATGATTAAGGACTCCGTTTGGGTCCGAAACTAGTCGGGCAATCCCGAAAAATGCACGTGAGTAAACCGTAACTAATCATAAATATGAATGTGTCTCACGAAAGTTTTAATAATAAAAAGGTTCAAGATGTCATATCTTTGCGAGCGACCGAGCGACCTTATGAAAAAGTAATGTGCAAGCAATTATAGACCTTAGGGTGGTAAACATTTCAAGAAAATAAAAAATAAATAAAACATTACGTCAAACTAGAATTAAGCCATTTTTGAATTAAATTTTTGGAAGGAAGAACTTACTAAATCCTTTTAAAAAATTACGCCGACTCATTTTGAGCCGCGTAAATTACGTTCATCTGACTTCAGACTAAAAGTTTTAAGTGTCCAGTATGACAAGTTCCGCTCGTGTTTTTCGGGTGTAAATTGACCTTACAATCAAATTCGGTTTTGCAGCGAGGCCGTAGAGACGTCATGAACAGACAGTTAATTTTATGTTTGTAACTTAATTTTACCTTTTAACTGACCCGCCCGTTTTAGAACCATTTCGATAATCAGTTGTCGACGGATTGGGTTTATTATCTCGTTCACCTATGTTTTTCGTAACGATAGAAAAGAGATAACAAACCGTAACGTTGGACAATTGTCTGGAGTCTTCTTTGACTCGAGGGGTATGTTGACTGCTCAGAATACAGAAAGAACCAGAATCCGCGATCAACAGTAATTGCAAGCCATACGCTGTGTCTAATGGTGCTCCCACACTGGTGTTACAAAATGTTTACAAACATTTTCTAACATTAAAACATTGACTAAAAATGTAAGAAAAAGATAAAAATATCGGATAGTAATAAATTTAATCTATCTATTAATAGATTTTAGATAATATTTTAATACATTTTTTTTATTTATGTTTCTTTATAAAATGTTTACTAATGTTAGTAAACATTTTGTAACACCAGTGTGGGAGCACCATTAAATAAGTATCCCGCGCCCGTCTCACTTCCCACCCGCGTAATGTTGCTAGCTCAGACATTGTTTACCCGTTTTGGGGAAAACGTTGAGTATTGGGAGGTCAAGATAATAATAAAATCAAAATTGTGCTTACAGGCAATATTTTATATCTATGTACAGTCAGCGTCAAATATATTGGGACGAACAGACTGTTCAAAATGATCTGAACAAAACTATATCTCAATGAAACAAGGGGTGTTTCAGAATGAACGTAGGACAGGACAACTGGCATTCTGACAAGAATCCCATTTAGATAAAGTTTAATTTCTTTAACTGTTTAGGTAATGATGAACAGTGTGTTCGTCGCGATATATTTGACGCTGACTGTACCTGATAATCTCAAGAAAAAGATAAGATCTAATAGGAATAAAACACGGTTTAGAAAAAAAAAGTTTAATTTAAGCCCTCAGTAAGTAATAAAAACAAGGAAAAATCAAAATTCTTATACTGACAACACTAACAATATGGACGCATCATTCCCTATGACAATTACAAACTGAACAATTTATTGGGTAATTAAATAAGACGATATCTGAATGTGCTACTTAAACGTGAAATGTGATCCCATCCTGTTTTGTTTTTAGCCCCGCTGCATTTTTACAGGTAGGAACGACACAAGACGGCATAATTTAATTTAATTTGACACCGGTAAATACATGTACTCGATATGACGTTCACAGAGTGACTGATCGGCTGCGCGTCAAACTACTCTGTTTAAGAGTAGTTTTTGATGCTTCAGTATTAGGCGCGATTCACGGCTTCTGGTTCTTTCTGTATTCTGAGGTTGACTGACGCTTACAATACGGCCGACGTATCTTGGCGAGTCTGAAGTTAGTTGTTTGGCTGCGCAATGAATCTTTTAGAAATGAAATTGTCTACTGCGCAACTAATCAGCTAACTTCGGACTCGCCAAGATACGTCGGCCGTCGTTACGCCGTCGGCCGTCGGCCGTCGGTACGTGTAAAATGCTTAATAATGCTGTTGTATTTTTATCAGTTGTCCGTGACGCAGAGGAGACAACAGAAGCAAACTGAGTTCCGACTAGCTAGCGATGAAGACGACGAATATCAGGTATGTGTGCATGCTCAAGTTATTGAGCATGATTATTGATGGGCTCGTTACTAATTATTAACCGCGATCATCCGACTTGAGAGGTTGAGCTGCATTTGCCGCGGTTAGTTCGTGGATGGGTAGCCGTCGTTACCCCGCCGTGCCTCGGAGAGTATGTTAAGCCGGTTCCGGGTGTTATACGAATACCTACGACACGGGTAGTCGGAAGCCCGAAAGTCTGCCAACCGGTCTAATTTTAGGATATCGGCATTGCCGGGTTACTGGGTTGCGAAGGTTTTATGGCAGGCGCTCCGTATAAAATAGCCGCATTTGGTTAGACTGGTAGCTGACCCCAAAAAGTTGGGAAATTATTAATCTTTTGGACGATCTTAGATGTAAGACCGTCCTGGGGTGGAAGCCTAGTGAATTGAGGTTATTATTAATAACTTGTTATCAACCATTTGACGACATGTTTGGTGCAGTGACTTCTACGCTACGGGTCGTGGGTTCGATTCCCATACGGAACAAAAAGATAAATGGGCATTTTGTACGGACCTGTGACCCACCAGCGACCACTAACGAAACTAGTCGGAGTATGTTAAAGACCATGAATACTCCCAATGAGATGAGTTGCATTCCTCAAAAGTATGGGAAAGTTTTTTTTGCAAAACCAGAATTAATATAAAAAAAGGATTTTCGTATATCCTTTTAAATATATAAAATGCCTACAAAAATGCACAAAGATCTTCCTAAAAAGGTACAAGTATGTTTAGGAGCTTCTCTATTTTGTTCCTCGCAGTTTCTTGAACCACATAACTTTTTCCCCCATACATTTGGATTAAAATAAATATATTCCGTGAAATGTTAACAACAAACCACATTTCAATAATGGACGTGTACTTTTGAGGTACCGGGTCAAAAATGCCCAATGACCTTTGTATGGCCTACAGATGGTTGTTTCGGGTTTGGGCGTTTGTGTATGTGAGATTTGTGTCTGTAAACAATACAAGAGAAATCTTAGTGTGGGGCATGGTACATATATAAAAAAACCAGACCCTTCGGTAGCCATCTTCAAAACATACGAAGGGGCCCTGAACTATTTAGTGGAACATGGCGTTTAGCACTTTCCCGCCCTCGCGGTGCTCACAGCAGCATGTTTCTCTGCAAGATGAACATAAGTACTTTTGTCTCCAGATAAGTGTTGCTGCGATGGCCCGCGTGGCGCGCTACACTGGCGCGGAGGGCAGCACGCAGGGCGAGGTGCGCGTGTTGTCCCTCCTCCCCCGTCCCGGCCGCTCGCACTCCCTCCACGCCGCGCTCGCCGCCGCCGTGCACCACAACGCAGACTCGCACTTCCCCATGCTATGACGTAGTCACGGATAGTATGTATGTATATTGAACTCGTCTAGGGAAGGATGTATACGGCTGAACATTTGTGTTCGGAGTAATCAGTGTGGAGTGATTTTATACGTGTATTTGTGAAGGGATATACGGGAGGAAAGAAAACTCTGTCATTGGACGATTTCTAATCAAACGGCTATCATAGCGATATTCGCTTCTGTCGCAGTTTTCACCCGCACATTATCACTCCATTCTCATCGCTTCGTAATACAAATACATCAGTTGTGTGTGTTCATGTATATTTATATAAATTATAATATATTTATGACAGTCGCTGCTAGTTTCCTAGTCTTAAACGACATATTTATACATAATTGTAATGTGATACCGGGAATTAAATTAAGATAAATTCGAAGTTAAAGGTCACAAAAAGACCTCTACATATTAGGTAATCGTAATAATTACTTTAAAAGCTGTGTACATTCTTTAAAATGTGATGTGTATAAATAATTAAATTATAGGACCAAACGACTCAAATAAAACACAGTCACAGCAATATATAGACTCATTACTAATAAACCAAAATGAATTGTGTAAATCCGATTGCGAAAACTTGTTACTATACTCTGTTCTACGAAAGAAGAGTCCTGATATAGCGGTCAATTCGTAAATTGTACCCGTAAGGAGACTTAACAAAAAACTTAAACGACGTCATCAATAATCGTAAAATAGCTATATTATCAGTTTTTTATTATTATTATTTAGTTTTCTTTGTATGGTAACGTTTTGCAGAGAAACGTTAGGAGTCATCTTACGTTGAAAAGGGTATAGTATTTAACACGCATAGTGCCGAGTGCCCTCCAGGAGGGCACCCTGTAATCGCATTCACCATGCCGGGTGCCCTCGTGGAGAGCTCATTTTAAATGTAGGTTATTCTTGAAAAATGCACCGTCATGAAACAAGGAAACACCTATTTTACGACGTAGTAGCGTATTTTTACGGTTTTTCACCTAATGCCAGGAATCCTCCTCGAGGGTTAACTCTTAGCGCAAACGTAATGCCTGGGGCCCTCCTGGAAGGTCCACTAGCAATATGTATGGCGGGATGGCGTATATAAGCTCTATGAAAAGTGTGGTGTACTCGAATGTGTTAAAAAGAAAGGATTTCTCAGACTGAGTGTACCTATTTGAGATATTATTGTTATTTTAACTCACAAAAGCGCGTCATTTGATTTTTATAGATACACTCGCGCGCTCGTGAAATGCAGTAATTATTAATGTGTATCTATCTACAAGTTGTCTCGAAACTCAACGTTAAGCCGCGAACAAATGATAGGACAGAGTATGACAGTTCAAAAAAAAATGTATACTTAAAAAAACACATTTAATAGTAAGATTTCTAAGGTAAGATATTACTCATGGTAACATTAAAACCAAAAAACCATACAAAAAAACTGAACAATCTTAATCTGCATTTTCATTTGTTCCCGGCTTGAGTTTTGGTATTCCAATAATCACTACTGCCTTTACGCGTTAGCCTAGCATGGCCTACTAGGTTATGAACCTATGTAAATCATATTAAAATGAAAGTTTAGCAATCGTTTTACTACAAAATAAGCAGTTGATAATACTTCCAAGTCTTCCCATCTTTTTAATTATGTCTTCCCATATTTTTTATAACTCACAAATATTTTTACAAAGAAACTGTCTTCCGACCGTGTCGATACTCATAAGTTTGACCTAGGCCCGTACTATGAAGGGTAAACTAACATAATGTAGTTCTATCATTAATCCGTTGTGCGAGAGAAATAGCGCTATTCACCTTTATAGCGTCATTCCTCTCGCCCCACGGAAAAATGATAAAACTGTGGAGGAACTAGGTGTAGTGTTCCTCCAATCAAAGGGAGGATCCTCCAACCAGGCGGAGTCTTGTGCCTGGCGGGCTACTGCCCAACGGTTGATGTTGGGAGGTTGTATATATACTATCTCTCGTGTTAAATCTTGATTGCGCGATGTAGGATAGTTCGCATGTGGCGAGATAGATGCCGTCACAAAACTATGACCCCCTTATTACAAAAGGTGGTTTAAACTGATACTAAGATAAACCCAGATTTAAAATATACCCATCACTTTCTAACATAATACAACAAAAAAAGACGGGACTGTTTTAAAACCAGGGTTTTTCTTAGACCATCGTTTGTAATAAGGGGGAGATAGTTTACGCTTCATAGTACGAGCTCTATAATGTTAATGTCAGACTAGACCTCATTATTAGCTTTGATGGTAGGTATAACCACTGTAGCATCAAACTGCTTCCACAATGTCTGCAAAACTGAATTATTTTCGTTATTATAATAATAGCTTGTTGAATAACCTGAATTAAGAAAAAGGACCGTTTGTAAACGAATGGAGAAATTCAGTTTGTGCGCACACGCAGGCTAATCAGTAAAGGCAGCATTAAATATATTTAGTCACAATATGTCAACAGCAGAAAAAATTCTTCACAATAATCTGATTAGAAATTATCGTCTTAACTGTACTGGAACATTCACGACTTATCTGCCTAAGTGGTAGGTAGAGGACTACGATTGAACACCTCTATTCTCCAATGACGATAATCTGCCCCATGTAATGGAGCAAGCCTATTGCCACATTTCTAAACGAACATTTCCGATCGAAACCTATACCCGATATAATGTAATGAGATCGGTTACTGATTTCGGCCAAAAAATACCAATTCAATAACACTGCCCGCCCCGGGATTCGAAGTAACGGACCCAGGACTTCACACTTTGCAGACATGCGACCACTACACCAAAGAGGCGGTAATTCATTAATTTTAAATACTCTAACAGCGGTTACGCTCTGCATCCGATCCGAATCCGTGAAAATACGTTCCGAAGTAACCATAGAACTATTTGTATGGTAGTTTACGCACTACCCGATTACTACGCCGATTTCTATCCGTCATCCGTGAGTTTTTAATTCGGAAGAACAATTGACGGACTGAAGTAGCCATAGTACTGTTTGTATGAACGCTTTCGCACTACCTCGGATTCAAATCGGACGCCAAATGGATATGCCAAAATGGCCCTTGAATTGTTTGAATTTGGATCAGAGATCGGAATAGTGCGTAAGCAAAATCCGAATTCGGTCCGAGATTTTTACTCTAGATCGGTATTTTCACGGATTCGGATCGGATGCAGTGCGTAAAGCAATATCCGAATTCGGTCCAAGTTTTTTATATCCGTATTTTCACGGATTCGGATCGGATGCAGTGCGTAATCGCTCTTAAGCTATGTCTACACCAGTGCGCTTTCATGTTCATCTTGCGTCTTCGTCTGAGGCGCATGCCTGCGCATCCATACGCATGTATAGCGCCATAGCGCATGCAATAGCGCATGCCTTAATACTAGATCGACGTCAGCGCATGCCCCTAGCGCACGCTAATCCGTCTACTGTATGTCGACTGACGACTGACCGAGGCGCATCGGTGTAGACGATAAGCTGCATGCGTCTTATGGCAATCAATATTGCATGCGCTTGACGCAAGAGGAATTGAAAGTTGAAAGCGCAAGATGAACATGAAAGCACACTGGTGTAGACATACCATAAGGCTTCGTCTAGCTGTGCAGTGCGGCGCGTCGTTACAGCGTAGTCGACGTGTCCTAGCAGTTGCGTTATAATACTGTCTTTATAGTATTTGATGAGTAAAGGCCGACACAACGCCAGTTTCTTGAAGCAACTCTCATGCTATCTCTGTTTTTTGCTGAGAAAGACAAAGACAGAACGATTCTTGCTTCAAGAAACTGGCGTCGTGTAAATCAGCCATAAGGCCAAATCCAAATTTCTGCCACTGTCAAATCGCTAAAAACAAACTATACACGCCGCTCCGTTAGATGCACTGCTCACGTAGGCCCGTAGGTAGTATAGCAGTTGTTTGTTATTTTCGGGATGTAATGCAACGCACTGCGTTGACCAGTTCACGAAGGGTAAGGGCACGTGATGATAATTATTAATTTAGGTAAAAAACGCATTGTACTATAGCGGTCTTACTGCGCCAGTCAATCGGACGCGATATCAATTTGATGAGTTTTATACAAGGTTAATCGGAATGAGGGTACTAATCCGAAAAGGTATTAAAGTACCCAAAATAATGAATAACTTTTGTTATACAACTTTTTCCAAAAAGTCAATAGATTATGAGAAATAGAAGATCAAAGACAACCTTGTATATCGTACAATATATATAATATACTTATTGTTCGTCACAAATGTCTCACACGTCCGAATGGCTGCCTCGGCAAGAATGCCAGCGTCCAAATTGCACCATAAAGGTATATGTAGATCCTATAGATAATATATATTAGACTAGCTAGAGAATTAGCTTTTATATTAAATATACAATAATTATTAAAAGCACGCACGCACATTAATATTTATTATAATTATACAACTTTTTTTTTTATATCCCATAACTCTAGGGTTATATTATTTAAGTAAAAAGAACACAAAATCTCCTAGAATAGGTGGTCCAAAAATGCATAGTTTCGAAGATATAATCAATAATAATTAAATTATAGGTATCTAATTTTCATTGATAAATAAGAGTAATTCATTTTTATTCAAACCAATCATTCATATTTAACCCAGCTAAGAAATACGACGTTGTCATATTTCACGTAAGGGTGTTTTACATTATTAATGTAAAACACCCTTACGTACTAATGTAACATTAATAATCGCGACTTTGTCGAGTTATTTTGTATGAAAAATGAAAACAAAAAAAATGATGATTGAAGAATAATTCATATGCCAGTTGGTTCTTTGATATGGTCTCAATCATACCCTAGAATTATGGGATATAAAAAAAACACCTTGTATAGTACAAATAATCTGAGCTAAAAATAGGATAACTTCAACTTTCATATCCATAGTTAATGGCTGTTTTTGATTCTATAGAACTCAAATAGCCTATCGTATCTTTACAGTCATTCATTGAGAGAAATCTTAAAACTATTACCCCTTACTTTTAAAGGATAGTAATTTTTAAACATTGATTGAATTATCTGTCCTTGTCCTATATGTCAATGAATAGAGATGGCAATAGACTTAAAAGCCATTTTAGTTGAACAATCTTTAACCATCGTTTATAAGTAAGGTTGTTAGGGCTACAGAAATTTGTTTTAATGTACCATGGCGTCGATAATAAGCCCATAAAAACTGCACTAAAAATATTTAAAATATCTACACTGCGCGGGAATTGAACTTGATCATTTTCTCTGAAAAATAAACCGACCAAGTCCAAGGCGGATATCAGGCAATGATCGTTCCGTACTATCAATTGTTAAACCACATAAGGTTCCTTAGTAAAATTAATACATACCACCTAAATTTATCAATCACCACAGTAATAAGACTAAACTTTTCCCCCCACTGTATAATTATAATCATTCTAAAAGCAATACTAGATAATAATATAATTACCTGTGTCCCCGTGTATGCCTTCCAAAGGACCGGACATCTTCCGCACGGAAGATGAGCCGTGACTTTAAAGAGAGATAATTACCTATACATTATATGTGTTACTGTGAAAGCTCGTACAGTGGTCAATATAAGGTCCTAAATTACAATCAATTTGTGTCAGTAAAGGTTGGATAGACAGATAAAAAAAAACTTTAAAAAAGTAAAAACCGACTTCAAAAAAAACTAAACGGAGTAAAATAATTATCATTTAATAAAACTACCAGTTTCAGAAGTCGGTGCATTCAATTTGTTTCAGCGTAGAACACCGACTACTGAAACTGGTAGTTTTATTAAATGATAATTATTTTACTCCGTTTAGTTTTTTTTGAAGTCGGTTTTTACTTTTTTAAAGTTTTTTTTATTCTATACTTTTTAGTTCCACAAATTACAATTACAATAGTGTACAAATTCTCGGACCAGCACTACAACTAGAACGTCGTAGTCTATGTATACGATTTGTGTTTTTTTTTTATTTTTGTTGATTTTTTCAAAAAGTGCTGAATCAATTTCAATGAAATTTATATGGGACCACTTGTGAAGTATGGCCTACCAAACAAAAAAAGAATCATCAAAATCCATTCATAATTGGCGGAAATATCGCGTAACAAACACACAAAAAAAAAAACATTCTATCGAATTGAGAACCTCCTCCTTTTTAAAGTCGGTTAAAAAATAATATTGTCGTGGTTACCACTCGAGTTTGGTACGCTCCTTGGAGTCAGCTTGAGCAAAAAGTTGTTTAAGCGCCCCTCGAAAAGAGCCATTCTGTTGGAGCATGATGTCATGTCATGCTGTCATGGTGCCGGGTGAGGGGATGTGCTTGCCCAACCGTGGCACAGGAAAGTATACACCATGGGCCCGAGGTACCCGAAAGATTTTAACCACGCCTTTCTGATAGTATTATAAGTCAAATGTTATGTCAACGAAAGTCCAATTAAGACATTTTTTTTAAGTTTTTTTTTTTTTCATTTCTTTTTGTGTCAATTAACTTTAGTACTTCCTTGTAAACAATACCTTAGGTTAAACTGGCAACATTTATAAATTATCGTGTAAGTGGACAAGAAACTTCTCACTACACAACCCTCCCCGACAAGTAAGACATACGGCGAGAGGGGTATGGTACAACAAAAGTAGCAACGCCACGTTCATAGGACTTGTTACCATAGATATTTTTCGATTTGTGATTTTTCGTAAATAATGTATATTTCTAAAATTAAGCTTTATTCAATAAACTGTATACTAGCTTTTCTTCTCCAATTAGGCATCAGAATCGAACGTTAAAATGTTTTGGGTACTTCGGGCCCACGGTGTAGGTATTTTTTTTCTTTGTTTTGGCACTTTTAACCCTAGTCGCACCTCATGGGAAGCGCAGGCTGGGTCTGGAATGGAGCACACGAATTCAAGTAACAGAGATATAGAGAGATTTCCCTATATCTATCTGGCTCTCACTTACACACGATGGAACAGTAAACTACTTGGCGCCACACTTTAATATGAGGGTGGTAGCTAGCCTGGCAGACCCTATAGATCCTACCACTAAGCATATTTTCCAGGGTTGTCTAGATTAAAAAAACTCAACATGCACAGTCAGTTTAAAGTTAAATATGTCTGGCAACTAATGGTATTGTTTTTATTTATTGAAAGCTTAGAGTTATTAATAAATATGTATTGAAAGTCAAGCCATACTCGTTATTTCCATTTGCGGAGGTTATAGAAAATAATACTATTGAATTTTCAAATAGACACACAATGGCACACTTTCCTGCTAATATCGTTTTTTCTTTCTTTTTTCTGCTGTATTTTCTTTCTTTCAAGTATTAAAATATTTTCTCCACCTTTTACAGACAAAGAAGTAGTTTATCCGTAGCTTACCATAACATCCGGCTAAGTTTCACGGATTGATTGGAAAATGTACCGAAAAACAGCTTACTTATAGCATATTTTTAAATACGTCATTCGTAACCAGAGAAGCCTGGAAGAAGTACTTGAAAGCACATTTGACGTGTCTCCGAGGTAAAACTTAAATGTAAATTGTGAAAAGAAAGACTTTAAAAATTTTTACTGGTACATATTGGTAAAACTTATGTTTTATTGAAATATCTTATATGTTACCGTTGATTCGGCCTTCACAATAATGTACTTGGGAGCAAATAAATCGAGCCACTTCTATTTTTCACGTAGGTATAATTGTTATTATTTTTGGTATTATGAAACAGATCAATTCTAAACATATATCGCCTAAAAGGTTATTTGATAACTTTTACAATGAGGGTAGTTTTTTGTATTTTGAATAATATAATTCATGAAAAAAACTAATAAACAGGACACGTGAAAAAAGGAGAGGCTCGATTTCTTGCCCCCAAGTGTAGATTAACCTCCTTACTTATAAAAGATTGTCATTTTTACACTGATTAAACTATATCTGTCCTTGTTATTGGTATGCCAATGAATAGAGATGGGAATAGACTTAAAAGCCATTTTAGTTTAACAGCCTTTAACCATCGTTTATAAGTAAGAGTGATTACGTTTATAGCTTGCTAGATATTCATACATCAATCTAGTTCACTAACACTTATCATATTTATATAGCTATAGTACCATCTAAGCTTAATGAACACGTACCGCCCCGTGGTGTCACTAATATTAAATACATAATTATATACAATGCCCTCGCACGTCCCACTGCGATACCTAGTAGAGGTATTCTATCTGACGAAGCCGGGTGAATGATTACAATTTGAACCTTATATCAAAGACATAAAAGTTACAACGCTCGCCTTTGTGAGATAGAAAGACTATACGAGCTTGCTAATTACGAAAAATGCAACCGTTTTTGTGAGTTTACTAAACTGTGTAGTATATTTGTCTCTTTTTCTCGCGGGTGTGTAAGAGAGATAGAATTTAACGAGCTCACGGAAACTTGCAGTTTTCCACGGCTACGTATCAAGCTACACATTTCCAGTATAAGCTGACCTCTCATTGTATAAAAGGCCTATATAAGGTCCAATCAAAATAGGTGGACAAACTTTTACAGATCACAGAACTCAAGAATATGAACAACTTTTACTATGGGACCAACCCTGAAATGTAAAAAAAATATCAGCTGTTCCATACAAAAGTGCAACACGATTAAAATGTATGGAAGAGCTGATATTTTTTTTATATTTCAGAGTTGCTCCCATAGTAAAAGTTGTTCATATTCATGAGTACTGTGATCTGTAAAAGTTTGTCCACCTATTTTGATTGGACCTTATATAAAGCGAGATCAGCTTATGCTGAAAATATAGCTTATTGTTACGTAGCCGTGCGTACTAGGGGTACAGGCAGCTGACATGACGCCGAGCGAGTATAATATTAAACGTTTCGACATACAAGTTAGTTCGCTAGAGTCGACTAATAATTGTAATGTCATTTTACAATTACGCGTTGGAAAAACAATATGTCTTAAAGTTATTGACTAGAAACAGCCACGTTACTGCCATATACGGAACTGATATAAAATAAAATAGAAGGCTCACAATATCCACTCAACCATTGCTTTGTCCGCCCGATCCGCCAATAAACGGATACTCTTATCGTAGATGCAACTAAACAATTTAGTTTATTGCCTACATCGTTGATTAAATTGCCTAGATCTTTGTATAGGCCATAAGTCAGATATCATGTAATCAAAATACATTCTTGTGAGAGATTAAAGTTCTATAACGAAGACTTTAAGACATTTTGTTTCCACAACGCATATTTATATATTTGACTGAATGACAATTTTGTATATTTTGTATTGATTTATTAATATATTGTATAAATGTTGTACAGATTTTCCAAAAGAAAGACTATTACTTATTATGTTCCTTTTATATAGACGTTAACTACTGTAACATTCTACTGTTTAGGCATGTTGTATTTTTATGTGATATTTTCAGTATCATTATACATTTATTAATTTATCATTGTAATCTTAGAAGGATTGTTGCACTGCGACAGTTCCCTTAGTTACTTGTATCTTCCAAACTTTAGTATTGTTTATATAATCAGTTTTTTTTTGTATACCAAGTAGTGGCCAAATGTATTGAGTATTGTAGACATAATAATTATATCCGTAGATTTATTTGATAAATAATAAAAATATGTGTTTGTCACAAAATTCTGTGTAAGAGTATTTTGGACCTAAGTAATTAGCGAAATGAATTTAATGTATTTGGGGGGCACTTTGGTGGGCATTTTTGCTACCAAATGTTCCTGGCAACTTCCGGGGATTTTACTGCCTATACCGGTGAAAAAGTTTGCATTTAAATACTGCCAATTAATTTAAATGTTACGTATGTATTTTGTTCCAAATTTTGTACTGCTGTATAAGCACAATGAGTTATTCAATTGTAATGTGCAGTTGGTATTAAATTGACGCTCTCTAGAAGAAACAAAATAAAAAATCAATAAAAAATTACAAAATATACTGAGGTCCAAATATACTCAATTTTTTGTGTTAATGTTATTATTGATATGTTAGAAGAGCACAAACGATACCCGCGTGAGCCCGATGTAAAATAAACTTCTTTCTCAAGACATGTATTACTTTGTTTGCCAAATGTGTTACGAGTGTCTCTAATTTTCAATAAATGGTTTTGACTGAATTCTAATGTTTCTTTTAATGTTTTATTCCTGAGAGAACGCAATGCGATAATAATAGAAAATATCTCTGTATTCATTATACAAACAAATTAATTATATATTTTAAAACATACATAAGAAAATACATTTAAAAATATAAAAAATAGCCCACTGGTATCAAATCAAATCAATCAAAAAATTTTTATTTCACATAAACCAATACAGGCGCTTATGAAAAGTCGAATTTAGGTGCACGGTTCCAATTAGTCGTTTCCTATGGAGAAGAACCGGCAAGAAACTCCATGGTTACTCTTTAAAAAAAAAGGATATCTTTAACAACTTCAGTAAATACAGTAATATGATTTATGATAGTTAAGAGAGAACAATGTAGTCTTGACCACAGACCTGTGAGTAATGTAATACCAAGTCTTGAGTACAAAAATTAACCAAAAAGAAAAAAAATAACACAATATGAATAATAGTAATTTACACAATTATATGTATAGGCAAGTCCACGAAGTTCTCACATTTACAAAAGATAAAATGAAGCTAAACTATATAAAACAATTGACATGATTAAATGTCATCAAAACTTAGAGAAAAAATTATTGTAAGATAAGATAAAAGATATCTTGAGAGTAACGACAGCAATAAAAATAAAAATCATAATTGAGGATAGTTAATAGACATACACATACGTCGTTAATGAGGTACCAGGGAAGCCACATGTGCAGGGACTAATGCCAAACATCCTTGTCGTCAACGTAGTCCTTAGTCTTGTAGTATGCTTTTTGAGTGAGGACACGTTTAATATGGGTTTTGAATTTTCCCTCGGTAAGATCTGTTACAGATTTCGGCAACTTGTTATAAAAACGTACGCCATTACCTAGAAATGACTTACTAGTCTTGCTTAATCTAAATTTAGGTATCACAATTTTATGTTTATCCCGTGTATTTTTATCATGAAAATCGCTCCTAACATTAAACAAATGCAAATTTTTTCGCACATATAAAATATTTTCTAAGATATAGAGTGATGGCAAAGTTAGTATTTTAATATCTTTAAACACGTTTCTAAGGGACTCGCGGGAACCCAGGTTATAAATTGCACGGATTGCCCTCTTTTGTAGAATAAAAACCGAATCTACGTCAGCTGCTGAGCCCCACAACAGAATGCCGTAGGACATAATGCTGTGGAAATAAGCGAAATACACTAACCTAGCTGTAGCCACATCAGTCAACTGCCTAATTTTCCTAACTGCATACGCAGCAGAACTTAACCTAGCCGACAGGGCAGTAATGTGAGCACCCCACTGCAATTTAGAGTCGATAGTTATACCTAAAAATACGGTTTCATGAATTGTATCAAGTTTGTTGCCATCAAGCATTAAATTTAGACCTACTTGGGGTACATTAGGTAGTGAAAACTTAAGGCATTTAGTTTTATTTGCATTTAGTAACAGATTATTGGCTGTAAACCATTTAGAAAGAACAGTTAGGCTCTCATTGACATGTAAGACGTCCCTATCTTTTCTATCTATTTTAAAAATTAAGGAAGTATCATCAGCAAATAAAATTATATCGGAGAAATTGGACATCATATAGGGGAGATCATTTATATAAACTAGAAATAGAAAAGGCCCAAGAATTGAGCCCTGAGGCACGCCCATTCTGACCAGAGATCCCGACGATATAGCACCATTGACACCCACTTTTTGCTGTCTATTTGACAGATAGGAAAAAACGAGGTCAGCAGCTAGTCCACGAATTCCGTAATGGTGTAGTTTACAGATAAGTGTGTTGTGGTCAACGCAGTCGAAAGAATCGAGAACAGGGCCCAAGCTACCGGTGGTCGGGGCCTCAAAGAGAATAACTTCCTAACAATACACACCGTGTCGAGAAGTAGGTACCGCTTTCTGTATTAGGCCCTTGATCTACCCGCCCAACGATGGGCAACGAAGCCCCATCAGATGTAGGTTGAGACTCTTGGCTATTAAAACATTGGCCGTAAAAACTATCGGCACAGTGACTGCTGAATCAATATCCCACATGGCGACAACGTCGTGTGCCAAGTTTCGATATTTAATTTGGTAACTATGTATTTCTTAACCGCATATAGCGCTAAACGCTTTCAACATCTACATCATAATTATGTTGACACATGGCATTCTTTTTAATCAGAATCATCACATTAGGTACTTATACCTATGGGTTTTCAAAATATGGTTGGCCAAAAGTACGTATGCACAGACGTCATTCTGTTGAAATATTGAACAAAATAGATAACCATGTTTTTAATTGTTGCCGATTGACAACTCAATAATTCAGCACCTATTAGGGAAATATGCATGTGGGTTTGTGGTGACGTAAATAGTTTTTTCAGAACTTTGTGGTCGAAATGACCTAACTACAATGATATGTACCTACATCTAGCGGTGACCGATATCCAATTGCATACCTTACTGTAAATCTAATGTTATCACAGAGTTCTGGATGCACTGATACCTTAAGATAATGATCTGAAGTCTCCTGTAATATAACTTATAATGGCGCCTGTATTCCCCGAAGGGTGTTCCATGTAATGGGCGGCGAGCCTATTGCCATCAACCGGGCACAAATCCAGACTCCGGGCTGCTACTCTGAACTGCTGCCTGTATATCATCATCTGCCTAGCCTTTTCCCAACTATGTTGGGGTCGGCTTCCAGTCGAACCGGATGCAGCTGAATATCAGTATTTTACATGGAGCGACTGTCTATCAGACCTCCACAACCCAGTAACTGGGTAATACGATACTCTTGGTAAGACTGGTTGTCAGACTTTCTGGCTTCTAACCAACAGTAACGACTGTCAAAGATCTACAAATGACAGCCGGGACCAACGGCTTTACGTGCTTTCCGAGGCACGGAGGAAACTCGCTATGGTAAATGGTCACCCATCCACAGACCAACCTCGGCAAGCGTGGCTTAACCCAGAAGATCGGTCTATGCTGCTGTAATTATTTAGCCACGAGCTCCTCTGCTGCCTGTATATATTAGAGTACATTTAATAATGATTTAACTACCGACAAGGTTAAATGGTTCGCACGTTAAGTGCACCACGAGACTCGTTATTTAGTTCATTATTTGATTAAAGTATTGGCAAGAAACAGCACTTCGGTACAACATGCCAAATTGAAAGCTAGTAACGACGCGGCGACGCTGGTAAATGTGTTAATCTTTGCAAGTAGTTCCCGCCACCGATGCATCAAATACAATAAGTAATTTGGTGATTGAAACCATTGTTGGCTCTGATTGGAGTCAAGGCGATCGAGGATGTGGGGCGTCAACAGGAAATCGCCCATTTGCAGCACAGCAGCTGAAGGTCGGCTAATGTTATTGATAAAATATGCTCCAATTAGGTACTAGGTAAAGAAGTGCATAACAATTTTTAAATCATTCACCAAATCTTTAAAATTTCCGTTTTGTTATTTACTAGCGACCTCTCTGGCGTCGCTCGAGTACCTACGTTTTCTTTCCATTAAGATGAAAACGCGAAGAAGATGGCGGGACGAGTTGAATGCATTTCTTGAGGTTTGGCATGAAGCTGCACAGAATCGCGACAAGTGGAAGGGACGGAGGGAGGCCATTGCCCAGCAGTGGGTCAGTACAGGCTAATAATAAATAAATAATATGAAAACCGCATCAAACTCTCATTGAGTAGTTTAGAAGTAAGCGGACAAACAGACAGACGCGAAAAAAAAGTTCATATACAGGGAGTAAACGAATTCGTGTAATTCCTTCAAACCGCGTTATCTACTGGTGACACTGATTGACCCGGCAAAGGTTTTTTCAGAATCAAAAAAAAAAGTTTCAAAAAATGAACCATGGTATTCTGTACCTGAGTAATTTTAGCGTCCCAAGTTAACTGACTGTATGGAGCGATATCGGAGTAGTCGTGCGCGTCAGCTGTATCGCCGAGCCTTCATTTACCTATGCATGGCATCGAAATTCTCAACAACGTAAAAAAAAAATGGATAAACAAACTTTTTTTATTTTTAATCAATCTAAATCCCGTGCGGGGTTAATCTATTCATTAATAGATCATGTGGTTCGAAGGAATTACACGAATTCGTTAACACCCTGTAGATATTGTTTAGAGATAAGAGACTAGATATTGTGTAGTCTGAAGTCCAGATAAAAAGCAGATCGCAGAACGGTGGCTAGTGGGGGGAGGGGGGAGGGCATTATTTTGCAAACTCTTGTATAAAGAAAAAGCGAGGATGTAATTTTTTGAAAATTTTCTATAATCCTTCCGAGAGCAATGAATCCGGGTGTTGATGATAATTATAAACATTAATATCGACTCATCCGTAGAATAAAGTCCGATCTGTAGGGTTGATAGTTTTCAGTAAAGGTTAGAGAAGTTGTTGACTTGTGTAACTCTTAAACGGTGAGACTTGACGTCTAGATATTTTGGTATGTTGTAACAACGCCTCAGCCTAGTTAAATGCTATGTAGTGTATATTTCTTATCCTTTTATTTCACGAGATAGTGAGTTCCATATCAACATAGGACATTTTATGGCGGAAGAGCGGTTGTCCGTAGTGAACATTATACGTTGTTTTACGGACACATCTGAATTAAGTGACGTTCTATATTACCATGGGTCATTTTTTGTTGGAATTACCCATCCCTTATGAGTCCTTTGTTAATAACCACCTTAAAATATTGAAACATTATGTTAGCCATATTATGACTACCCTCTCATATAACTAAATGAAAAATGAAATTATTATTTAAAATCGTTTATTAATTAAAAAAAAATCAAAATAGGTAAACAAAACCATTATATGGTATCACTTTAAACAGCAATCACATCATAGTTAAGTACGAACTTAAAATTAGCATAGTCTAAAACTTACAGATCTATGTACCTATTAGAACAATGCAGGAAGCGGTCATGAATAAATTTATACTTCGCATTAGTTATAAAATCAACAAAAACATATTTTTTCAAAATAACATTCAGTCTTTATAAGTCTACCAATCAGAAGTATTTTGGCCTAGACGAGGTTCTATACTTAACAACATATAAACTGTACGTATATCTAAAACTACTATGGTGTCGAATAGTTAAAACTTAAAATAGTAATTAAATGGCATATCGTATAACAGCATGGTAACTAGGTAACCTACACGACTACGGCACGGACTTAAATTAGCAGTCTTAAACTTTTAAACGTACCTACGCAAATATCGTCATAACAGCGGAAAATACGTTTATGAAGATATTTAAATTTCGCACTAGTTACCTACTTAATTCAAAATAAATCATATAACCACCAGCCTTCATAATATTATCAATCAGTCTTACATCGTGTATAATATAATCAATCAATCTTACGTGCGTCGGTGCACATACTTAATAGCAATTAAGTTGTACATAGACAAACATTAAAATACTTAGTTGAGTACTTATTATAATTAACATTGTTTCCCTAAATCAGTGAGAAGAATTTAGGTCTAAAAAGAAACAACGAAAAATAAAAAAATAAATATCAAACATATTTCTTATTCCGATAGGTCATCATCCGATTCTTCAGAAACATCAACAGTGGTGTGATGTGGCAAAGAGTTAAAGAATGGATGATACTCTAAGGGAATTACTTCTGAGCGGCACATATCCATTAAGTCTTTATATTTAGCAGCAGGAACCATAATAGGTTTAGAATATGCCGGTTTTAGTTCAGTTTTGTACCGAGTTCCTCGTGTTGCCGCGAATCACTAAAATATCATAATCAGGTTGAGTCAGGTCATATTTAAAAAACAATTTGTTGGGATCACTACCGTCTGCATGAACTTCTCGAATGTTACTCCAGTTAATCTTCTTGCCCTTAATGTCTTTCATCCAAACCTTATTATTAACAAGACATTTAAAGTCAAACACGTCATTTTGGGTTACGTTGCGGACAACATAAGGTTCTCCTTCATTTTTGGCCCATCTTACTAGTAAACGCCATTCATGAGGGGTATAGATAGTTTTGGTTTGAGAAGCTCTCTCGATGACAGAGTGGACACTGTCTCCCTCATTTTGGGTGTGTCCCTCCTGTAAAAACCGGTGTGTTATGCATATGTTGAACTTTTTTGCGGCGTAAACGTACAATGAAAATACAAAGCGGTTACGATTTTGGCCAGCACAATTGTCTGACCAAAAGCGAAAGTAACTTGTAGAGAGCTAGCTATCGTAGCTTAAGAGATATCGACGTTTTAATTAGACGCAATAATCTGCGAATCAAACCGCGAATTAAGCGTCACGCAATGGGTTCACCGCGAAATATGGCGCGCCACGCCTCAAGGGCTAAGTTCTTAAGGCATTTGCGTTTAAGGTCTGTCCATTCTTTTGGCCGTTTTCTAGCCGTTTTATGAGTCACGGTGCGATCGCTTGATTGCAAAGTAGCAGGCGAATTCGTGGTGCTAATTAATGAACACGAAGAAATCGCCGAGAAACTGTCTACATGATTAGGGCAGAATGTGCTATCGCAAATCGAATGAACATTGGTAGGAGACGGCATAGGGGTTGGCACTGACAGCTCCAAATTAACCGGGGTAGATCTGTGGTCAGAAACTTCTAACAGCTCTTCAAGCTGTATTAATGGTGAATTTTCGAAACTAGAAGGCACTTCTAAAGAAAATGTACTAGGTTGATTGCTGTAAAAATCCTCGGCAGACGGATCAGACATGACATTCAGTATTGAGCTGTCGCAGGTAATTTTTTTGGTCCCACCATCATCATGCAGAACTTCTTCCCATATATCCGCTAGTTCCTGAGTGATTTTTTCTACATCAGGAGGCAAAGGTGACGTTTGTTTTGTCATGGCGTTGTCATCAACATTCACAACTGAAAAAAAATAGGTATTCATAAAATACTATAAGTACCTATGTATATTGCAAGACAAACGTACCTAACAATTAATTTAACAAATCTTTAAAAAAAAACTTTATATTTAACGATATTTTTAAATGAACAACGTCCTAACTGATTTATTTATCCCAGTAACAACGTCCCATCTTAATATCGAACGAACAAATCGTATCACAGATTCCGTAGAAAAACGTCCTATATTCACATGAAACGCTTAGAAGTTCAATAATGTCCGTATAAAATCGTCCTAAAATTTCATTATACTTCTACTTCTTACTGTTTATTATTTACAGAATGAATGATTACCCTGTGATTAAGCATTACTCCAATCGTAGTTTTTCACTAAAAATGTGTTTCTATACCTCTCCGTCAAAAAACGTCCTATATAGAAATAGATCGCCCACAACTGTTTACTGAGACAAAAAAGCATTATAGACACAATGTTTTTTAAATTTAAGAACTTAATAGTGTGTATCACAAAATAATACAACTGAAATCGTAGACTTACCAGCATTTACACTTTTCTTCATATAAACAGCAGGAACATTTGAAAATGATGAACTACGCTCATGATTTTCTGCATCTTCTTTAAGCATATTCAACATTTTCCGTGATCGATATGAGTATCTTGACATCTCTAAAAATATGTTTTTCATACAAAACACTTAATAAATATATTTTTTCATCAAACCGAAAAAACCTAAGCGCATGACACAAAAACGTCCTCCCTCCAACAAAAAGCGGCCGGACTGACGAACGGACGGGGCGCACGCGCCGCCCCCACTTCCCGCGCGCCGTCGCTTGATCACAACGTCCGTTTTTATGCGGAGCTAATGTTAGATTGAACGTTATTCGATTCTATATTTCCGAAACTAAATAAGATACGAAAATTCTAAAAACATACGTCTGTAGAGTTCGTATTCCTTATCTCGTCTAGCTATTTAACTCGTTTTAGCTCCATGATCACATCGGACTCTGTTCTACGGATAAGTCGATATATCGGAAACTAAGAATGCTAGCGTATTAAAAAATATTTAATAGACTACATATTTAAAAAGTTTTATTAATATAATGTTATTTTTCTCCTCAACAATTAGGAACAATGAAATAAAGACGTAATTGCGTTTCTCTGTAAAAAACAATAGAATTTATTTACAAATAGGTACTTACAATATTTCACTAATTACTAATATTACTAATTACTAATATTCACTCACCTGTAAAAAACAATAGAAACAACATTTAAAGCCTCTATTTCAGGTCTTTTATAATTTAACAAATAAAGAAATTATTTACTATAGCGAAGGATTCATTCACAATACAATATTGGTATCCATATTCTTTTTAGATGACACATATTTCACTGATGTCAGTTTTGACATCTAGTGGGCTTTGTCTATAACGCAGCAAATACAAACTTATTAATGAAATAGTTTTCTTTACATCTCCCCCCTTAGAAAGAAACAATTGCAAATGATAATGTATGCAATTGTTCAGTTATTATCACACACAGGTGTTAATTTTGTAATGTGGTAGAGGTTTGATTCCGCTTTCTTGTGTCCGGCATCCACTTCATAGATTGAATTAGAAATCTTCCTCAGAACTTTGTACGGTCCAATTCTTAATTCATCCATTTTCTTCCTATTCAGTCGATTTCCGTTTTCTACATAGACTCTGTCTCCCACTTCCAATTTATATTCTTCCCTATGAAGGTCGAATATTTTTTTATTATAATTGTGAGATTTTATTGTGTTTTCAAGAGCTAGTTTCCTATCTCTTTTCAGATCTGCTACTGTACATCTTGATTTCAATTCAAGTGGTAGAATATTCACATTCTCGCCTTCCAAAAGGTATTTTGGAGCAAACTTAGTGACTGTGTGTTCTGTTTCGTTATATCTTTCTACACATTTCTGTGCAATAGTAGTCCATGCGGTTTTTTTTTCACTTTCATTAATTTTACATCTTATCTTATTGACTAAAGTCTGATTTAGCCTTTCATTAAGCCCATTTGAAAATGGTGCATCCACAGCAGTGAAAACCATTTTTATATTTTCCTTTTTCAGAAATTCTTTAAATTCTTTGGAATTTATGCCAGGATATTGGTCTGTTAATACCATATCAATATTGTAACTTTGTGTCACATTTTTTATAAGTTTAATAAAATCACTGGAGCTTTGATTTTTTGATGTGGAAATATATGCATATCTTGTGAAGTGATCAACCAGAAGATGTAAGTATTTTTTTGTAGACCGTGATCCTCCAAAGCCTCCAATGGTATCAATAGATATAATTTCAAATGGGTGTGTTGCTGGACCCAAATGTGACATTAAGCCATATTTTGTCTTCCTCCTTGATTTATTTTTTATGCAAATTTCACAATTATCACAAATTTGTTTAATATTTGCGATGATATTTTTTGCTGTGTAGAATGGTGTTATTTTATTTATCATCTGGGTTCTCCCAATGTGGCAGTAAGTATCGTGAACCTCTTTTATTAAAGTTTTGCTAAGTTCTTCTGATATTATGATTTTTTTCCTTTTTTTATTTTTTTTGTAGTAAATTTCATTCTCCAATATAAGTTTTTCATTTTGTAGGTCTAGATTGGTGTGTTGATCATTTTTTATATCTTCTAGTTTTATTAAATTCACGACTTTTAAAATGTCGTCAGTATTTTCATAAGGTTCTAAAACTGGATTTCTGCTCAAACAGTCTGCTTCTTGGTTAGATTTTCCTGGGTTATATTTGATTGTAAAATGATATTGGGATAAGTAATACGTCAAATCCCCCAATTCCTCATCAGTTCTAGCCTTGATATTCATATTTTCTAATGGTTTGTGATCTGAGTAAACTAAAAATTCTTTTCCCATAAACCAGTGCTGCCAATATTTCACAGCTTCTGATATTGCCAGACATTCTAGATATATTGCCTTCTTTTTTTTTTGAGCTTCAGTTAATTTTTTTGAAAAATAAGCAACAGTCTTATTGTCTCCATTTTTATCTTTTTGTTTCAACACCGCTCCAACTCCTTTGATACTAGCATCTGTGTAAATGTTTATTGGTAGTTCAGGGTCGAAGATATTTAGAATTGGTTTTGAACATAGCAACGCTTTTATTTTATCAAATGATTCCTGACATTCTGCAGACCATATGAATTTCACATCTTTCCGTAGTAAATTGTGTAATGGGTCCAGGATAATTGCACTGTGTGGTATAAATTTATGATGAAAGTTAACTTTTCCTAGGAATTGACGTATATTTTTTCTTGTTTCTGGAACTGGAAAATTTTTGACAGCAGTTAAGTAATCTTTCAGAGGCCTGACTGAATTGTTTTCTATTATGTGACCTAAATATTTGGCATAATTATTTGCAAAAGTACACTTCGAAAATTTTAGTCTAAAGCCTTCTGTTAGTATTGCCTCCAGTAGTCTTGATAGATGTACTATATGTTCTTTAAAAGTTTTCGAAAAGATTAAAATATCGTCTATAAAATTTACTGCAAAACTAGAGAGTTCGTATTTTCTTATGATGTTGCTCAATATTCTTTGGAAAATGGCTGGAGCAGTCTTTAATCCAAATGGGAGACACGTCCATTGAAAATGGCCTTCTTGTGTAACAAAGGCAGTTTTGTATCTATCTTGAACTTTCAAAGGAATAGACCAAAATGCAGAATTTATGTCTAAAGTAGAAAAATATTTACAGTTTACACTTTTTACCATTAAATCCTCTATCAAAGGAAAAGGTTGTTGTTGAGGAGTGACAATTTTGTTCAATTCTCTGAAATCTATACATAACCTTGTTTTTTTTCCATCTTCTTTTTTATATGCCAGAGTTACTGGCGCAGCGAATGGGCTATAAGATTCTTCAATCAAATTTTTCTTTAATAGTTTTGATATTTGTTCTTCTATTTCTTTTCTATCTTCAGGCGTGCATCTATATGGACGTTTGTAACAGTATTTATCCACCATCAAGTCAACATGAGCTTCATAATCTCGTACAGTACCAATGTCGTATTTATCCTTAGCGAACACTGGTTTATACTTTTCTACCAATTTATCAATTTCTGATTGTTGATACAAGTCTAGATGGTTCACTAACATTTCAAATCCATCAGAGTTTATATATTCATTGAAATTTATTTCACATTTGTTGAAGTGTTTCGTTTCTTGTAATACATCAGAGTGTAAAAAACATCGTTCTTCATTGTTGTTACCTAGTACATCAGGAATTTTTTCATTTGTTAAATTTGAAGCATCATTTATTGAGTACTTTTCTATAACCTCTTCATTTGAGGTTTCTTTTTTTTGGTTTGAATTGTTACATTGTATGATCTTCAATTCTTCATTTTGCATTAATTTGAAATTTTTGATACAATCCAAACCAATTAGAAAATCGTAATTAAAATTTTCATTATCTACTACAAAAATATCCATGATTCTTTCAATATTGTAAATTTTTATTTTTAGTGTTACCATACCTTTCGTTTTCTTCTCACCATTAATAGTCTTTAAGTTTACCATTTGCATATTACTTGTATTTTCTTTTGGCTGTATCTTCAATAATTTTGCATTTATTAATGACACATTTGAACCTGAATCATAAATTCCAGAAACTTTTAAAATATCATTTATTACTAACTTTACTTCTATTAATGGTGGTACCTCTAGTTTTTTGGATTCTTCTCGTTTAGTTCAATTTCCAATTCTGAGTTATTTACGGTTTTTACAACTGCTTTTTGATCTTTCCCTCTAAACCAGCAATTTTCCTCAGGATGGTAACGTTTCCCTTTGTTCTCGTTGACACAAATTTGGCATGGTTTTTTTTCTTCAATTTTTTTAGATTTAGTGTCAATGATACCTTTTTTGTCATATCTATTTTTCCTAACTAGATGTTCCAATCTTCCTATTTCATTGTAGAGATCTTCCGTTCCTTGTAAAGTTTCTCTGTCAATTTTATCGGCTACGTAATTAGGTAAGCCAAATGCTATGAGGTCTATAAGTGTCCCAGTATCGACTGATTTTCTTACCTCCAGTAATAATTTTTCTTTTTTTAAAGCATACTCAAGTAACGAACCTGCTTGATATTTAAAGGCAAGAGCATATCTAATAGGAGACCATCCTTTGTTTGCGAACGTCTCACAAAAATTTTTCTCCCATCTGTTCCATTCCGATTCCACTGTAAGCTTCATTAGCATACAGTTATACCAATCTACACTGGAGTTTTCTAAAAAATTTTTTAAAATTTCAATTTTCTTTTTATCCTTATCGATTTGGAAACGTTCACATTCTTTATTAAAATCTTTAATCCACTGGTGAGCATTTGAGTTTCTGCCAGTGAATTTCTCAATCATGAAGTCCTTTGCAATTTTCCCTAAATTTTGAGTTTCAGATTTAGTTTGTTTATCTTCTAGTAATTTCTCCAACAGTTTTTCCAATGTTTGATTTGAGCCACTACATTCAACATTTTTATTTTCCTCTAAAATTTCTTCCAAGTAAAAATCATTAAACTGTAAGTTCTGTTCTTCATCGAAATATATTTTTGATATTTCATTTGTCAAGGTTATCCATATTTTCCTTGTTTGATGTCTTTTGTTTAATGTTTTTTTTACTTTGACATAATTGGGAGTCTTTGTAATTTCTTGGTGTAGATTTGCAGGTTGGTATTCAGCTGGTATTCCAAAAATCTGTCCATGAGGTGTAGCTATTGAGGTTATGCATATTATGTTTGATTTTCCATCGGCTGTTGATTTCACAGCAAAATCAAACCTCAACTTTTCCATGTTTCGTGAAATACTTGCAAAAAATGTTGTTTTATAATGTTATTTTTCTCCTCAACAATTAGGAACAATGAAATAAAGACGTAATTGCGTTTCTCTGTAAAAAACAATAGAATTTATTTACAAATAGGTACTTACAATATTTCACTAATTACTAATATTACTAATTACTAATATTCACTCACCTGTAAAAAACAATAGAAACAACATTTAAAGCCTCTATTTCAGGTCTTTTATAATTTAACAAATAAAGAAATTATTTACTATAGCGAAGGATTCATTCACAATACAATATTGGTATCCATATTCTTTTTAGATGACACATATTTCACTGATGTCAGTTTTGACATCTAGTGGGCTTTGTCTATAGCGCAGCAAATACAAACTTATTAATGAAATAGTTTTCTTTACATTAATTTTATTTGAGTAGTACTAAATAGTCTAAATACCTTTTTTTTTATCGTGGGAAAATCCTCATGGATACCCTTCGCCCCGGGAAGGCGAAGAGTTATGCCGGACTCTTACCGGCTAAAAACCCACGGTGTTCCTACTCCTGACCCTTGGCCAGGGTCACGGGATTCGCAGCTGCATGCACCGCAACCCCGGCAGGCCTCGGTCCGCCAGCCCCTGGCAGACCTCTCCTTCTGTGGGGCCTTGCCCCACGTCCTCCTGAGAGGCGCGCACGGAACACATGCGCGCCGCCTTCTCGGGCCTGTTACTGTGTGGGCAGGCCACAC
This sequence comes from Amphipyra tragopoginis, assembly GCA_905220435.1. NCBI lineage: Eukaryota > Metazoa > Arthropoda > Insecta > Lepidoptera > Noctuidae > Amphipyra > Amphipyra tragopoginis. Next base: position 35,148,072 of record HG991991.1, read on the forward strand.
ACTAGGGTGGCCGGAGATCGTCGCGCGCCCTCCGGCGGCGCCCGGTGCGTCTGGCGCGGGAAGGGAGAGTGGCCGTCGGCTCTCGCTCCCTCTCCGCTCCCTCCTTGGCCGCCATCACCACCTCGCAAAAGGTGGCGACGGCTTCCCACGCACTCTCGCTCCCGACCATGGACAGAACCACGGCTGGAAGCGAGAGGTCACCACCGACCGCCGCGACTAGTTCGCGGCGCTGCGTCGCCCACGCACGGCACTCCTGCAATGTGTGCAGCGCCGTGTCTTCCGGGCAGTCGACGCAGTGGTGACATCCTGGCGTCTGCTCCCGGCCTATGCGACACAGGTACTTCCCGAAACATCCATGTCCCGAGAGCACCTGCGTCAGCCGGAAGCTCAGGGCGCCATGCCGCCTCTCCAGCCACTCGTCCATAACGGGTCTTACCGCCGCTATTGCGGCGTGCCCTCGAAGAGTCCAGCAATTTTAATTGAGATTGGTTCCACTGTCTTCGTTTTCTTTTTGAGTAGGTAACAAAACCAGATGTACCTAATAGGCAATCCAAATGTTGTTGCTTGTTATCATGAATTCAGACCTAGTACGTCCCTACCGCCGATATCACTAAGTACCTAATCATGGAAACGTTTTCGTGTTCCAGTATCGCAGCAGACATTAAAGTATCTCATACCTCTTAATAAAAACGTGATATTTATTGGCCACGAACCACGACGCTACTAATAATAAATCGGCAAAGTTTCATCATCATCAATAAAGCCCGTCTAAACGAAACCTCTGTCAATTAGGAATCTGCATTGATTGCGAGGCGCTACTGTGAGCGGAGCGGAAAACAATAAACTGTACCCAGTGTGTAGATGGTGTTCAGGAAAGATCGGAGAATGCTAAGGTATTTTAAGGAAAGTTTAAAGCCCATATTAAACGTGTCCTTATTCAAAAAGCATAATACAAGACTAAGGACTACGTTGACGATAAAGGTGTTTGGAAATAACTCCTTCTGCACATGTGGCTTCCCTGGTACCTCATTAACGTCGTATGTGTACCTATGTCTATTAACTAACCTCATTACGATTAGCTTTTTTTTCTTATTAACGTTACTCTCAAGATATCTTTATCTTAAACGGTGATTTTCTTTGTAATGTGTTTTGATGACAATTAACCATGTCAGTTGTTTTATATAGTTTAGCGTCCTTTTACCTTTTGTAAATGTGAGAGCTTTGTAGACTTGCTAGATGCCTGGATACCTAGTTAATTTTTGACCATATTTTTCATTTTGTTTTTTTGTGTGGTTCCTGCTCTTATGTCTACTTTGCTCTCTCATATCTAAGTCATAACTGTACCCACTCAAATTGTTAAAGATATGGATTTTAAAAGAGTAACCATGGAGTTTCTTGCCGGCTCTTCTCCATAGGAAACGACTAATTGGAACCGTGCACCTAAATTCGACTTTTCATTAGCGCCTGTAATGGTTTATGTGAAATAAAAACTTTTGATTTTGATTCTCTTGACGCCGCACTTGGCACAGAGTGAGATGTATTTTATATTATACTGGCCAGTGGCGAAGAGTGATTTTTCTTAAAAGGGAATTCGGACCAAAAAATGCTTACCTACTCTTGCTCAAGTGTGATGCGTGAATTCCAGTAACTACACGTTTCGAAAGGGAAGCCGATAGGAATCGAGTTGTATGGAGCCTTCGCCACTGATACTGGCTGTTTAGGATGTTTCATCGACAGCAATTTCCATTTTCTAACTTAAAAATGACTTTTGACAACTTTGTACCTACTCAAATTTTACTTAAGTATTTGCTTAGGCGATTAACACACGGCACCGCGCATCGCCGCGTAGGGCGGTGGGAGTAAAGCGGATTTCGTAGCGGTACTCCGCGCGGCAATGTGGTTTACCTACGTGCCTGTACGCGCGGATAGATTTAATGCGGTTTTGATCAGTTCGATCACAAACACTGTCAAAAACACCGGCGCCCCGTGTGTGTACCCTACACCATTTAGAAATTTGAAAAGTCCTGACAAATAGCCTGACATTTCAATAAAAGTCCGGATATTTTAGTCACAAAATGCAAACATACGAAGATTTATTGTTTGATCTCGTTCAGTTGATTGTTAAAGATTTATATTTTGTTTTTAGATGAATGAGAAGTTAATCAAGATTAAAAAGTTATTTAATATTACATAAGTAAGTTTCATTACTCGTATTCCATCTAAGCCAAAAAATCCGGACGAATTAAAGAGCCGGACAAATTCCGGACAAAAGTCTAGAAGTCCGGATATGTCCGGACAAATCCGGACGGATGGTAACGCTACGTGTGTGAGGCGCCGCGCCTCCGCGCGGACGGCAGCTCTGAGGGGCGGTTGCGGTGAGAGCACCGCTCGACCGTACGGTCACAGAATAAATAGTACAAGTAGGTAGTACGGTCGGGCTGTGTACGTGTGTTTGGCATCAACGGATTTCTTAGAGATCAATGCGACATGAGATCCGCTTCACCGCCTACCGCGGCGGTGCGCGGTGCCGTGTGTTAATCACCTTATCCCAAATTCTCAAATCAGAAACCGGAGGTTAGGGGATGAACTTTCAAAAATCCTTACTTAGAGCTCTCCTACGTTACATAAGGAACTCCTGTGCAAATTCAATGCTTCTAGACCGGTTTAAGCTGTGCGTTCTGACAGTCACACGTATTAGAGTTTAATTAAGTAAGTAGATTGGAAATGCATCCGAATTGCATATCACATTCGTCATTTCAATAATTCTTTTTGACGAAACAAGAATATTCATTGCGTGGTAGATAGTTGTGGAGCAGTCGGATTGTTAATACATACGTCGTTATGGAAATTTTTGACCTGTTAAATCAAAGCCATAGCGATTACGAGTGTTTTGCGCAAGTCTGATGCTGTTTTGTATTTGTAAATTATTCAGGTGCAGATTTCATCAATAGGTGAACAGAACTAATGAACCGACTATCAGGTGATAGCCGGTAACCCTATTCAGGAAAATTATGTTTATTTTATGCTTTACGGACGCAGGCACCATATACATCAAGTCTTTGTAAATCTAGCTATATAGATTTCAGTGTCCGTCTATCTATTGCCCGCGATTACTGCGTTGTGCGCTTGCTAATTGCCCTGCTGGCCCCCTATTGCTCGCGAGCCGGTCATAACCAGTGCGAGTCGGTTCGAGTTATTCTCGGCACTTAAAAGCGGAACATAGCGCGCGCGCAGGTGGCAGGGGAACGTCTGAAACCAAACTGTGATTTATGAGACATGAATCAGTTTTAGTTTTCCATCATTTGCCAATTAAGGTTTAGATTTTAACAGCCTATTTGAGTTTGGATGAGTTTTGGTCAGTTGTTAAAGGACTACATTTAGATCAAAAGCTTTTTAGCTAAGGACAGTTCTTTGTATTATCTAACTAAACCATAGTCAGACAAGTTATGCCATGAGAACGGTGATTGGTCTGTCCGTCCGCGCAAAACCAGATACACCTTGTGATTCTTCGTAAGTAAACGCAGTATACCCAGTGTAGTATCTGGGGGCTGGCCATAGGGACTGCCAGGAGCGCAGGATCTAGAGGGGCGGAAATTAGAAAAAAAAAATCAAAAATTCAAGCACCAAGTCCATTAAAAGTAACCACCATATTGACTTTTTTTTTTCATGTCACCTTTTTTTTAGACTGTGTTTCTAAAACTACCCACTAGTTGTTGAAAGTGTTATTTTTGCACTATTATTGTAATTTTTTTGCTGTTATAATTTTGTTTTTTTTGCATGCTGTGTCTATCGCATCATATTGTACACTATGCTTGTATTATATTTCTTGTATTATTAGGATACACAGTGTAACAATTGTAGATAGGCCAAAAAATAAATAAAAAATAATAATTAGGTCGCTCAATACATACAACAAAAATATGCGCTGCAGATCTCACGTTAAAATACGATGTTGATTTTTAAATGCAAATGAATTATGACTGGAGATTGAGAGCTACAAATATAAGATAAAATCATTACTGCCTTAATTTTTAGAAAAATTATTAATATTTTTTTTGGGGCGCGCTATATTTCCATCCTTTCCCTTGGCCCTTATGATCCCAGCTACCACACTGACTGTACCCCTATTAACACGTTCCGGGACATTACGTCGTAGGGCGGGTATACAAATCCAATGCGCTGCGGCGCAACGCCTGTCGACGATTGTCTTTGAGTCTCAAAGAAAGCCACTACGTCGACAACCGGGCGCCGGCAATGCAAGTTTCATGAACGTGACGTACATGTGTCATAGTGCGAGATATCTTAGCCTTGTGCTGTCTCCTGGGGTAGCTTTTACGAGTCACCAATATGGTCCCTTCGCACACATGTAAGCGTACAGTACTTACGTTGTGACAGAACGTTCCATGGCGGGTGTGTGCGTATACATTCCCCTTGCCTCAGTCCCGCCGATCACGTCGAGAAACGGTGTTTTACACAACGTCTTTAGACGTTGAGTCAAAATGTATGGAAGATTCGTGTGTACATTTTGAAGAAAAATCAGATCCCGCCTCTAGACGGAGTGTCCCGGAACGTGTTAAGAGTTTGAAAATTACGAAAACGGCAATAGTTTCCGTGAGCTCGCTAATCTCTATCTCTCACACACCCGCGAGAAAAAGAGACAATTAAATTTTACAGTTTAGCAAGCTCACGAGAACTATTGCCGTTTCCATAATATGCTAACTCGTACTAAGGGTACCTAGATACTGCTCCTACTTTTTTTTTCTTTTTTTTTAAGGTTTGGAAATCATCATTGTCTTCTTCCGCTCTGGGCGGAGCGGAAGGGAGTGTCAGACTCGTACTGACTAAAACCCACCCGTGTTCCTCCTTGCGTTCCAGAGCCGCGATAACAATTTCGAACAAATTCCGCAACTAGGTACTTACTGCTCCTGCATTCGTTAATAAGAGCACGGTCAATAGGCTGGCACCGGACCGCTAAGAGCTAAAACGATGAGGTTGAGATAATTTGACGACACGTTTGGTGCAGTGGCTAAGCGATTGGCTTCTGCGCTACGGGTCGTGGGTTCGATTCCCACACGGAACAAAAATTTGTATGGCCTACAGATGGTTGTTTCGGGTCTGGATGTTTGTGTATGTGAGATTTGTGTCTGTAAACGCACCCACGATACAAGAGAAATCTTAGAGTGGGAGTGGGGCAAAGAGTTTAAAAAAAAAATGTGTACGGAATACCGTCTGAAGCTGAAATTTCAAAGTTTTTTGTTAGTTTTGAAACTTGTTCATATCATGAGCGTTAAACACATTTAAAATGTTTTTATCTTTAGATCAATTGTTTGAAGTTGATAGAGATGAAATGATGATTTAATTATGTTATGTTGTCATGCACGCGGGTCTAAGTTTCTGATATACCTATCTACAAAATTATTATATAATAATAGAATTTCAGCGTCGGTAATATTATTTTAAAGCAGGTAGGTAGGTACCTAGAGGCGATACTAGTAAACGCTATTTTTAATTTTAATATTGTTTCAAGTTAGTAAAAGTTTTAATCACCGTCATTTTTAATTATGATGTGAGAAAACCGTGATTTGTAATAAATTGCACAGTTTAAAATAACTTAAACACCGAGTACCTTTTAACCGTGACAAATAAAATAATAGAGGGCTTTAAAATTATTTTACATAAATCCATTACCATTTTTACTATTATTACCTAATAAATGGATATGGCTGAGTCTGTTTATATCATAAATGAGATCCAGCCTAACATCGACCTACCATCATCATCTGCCTAGCCTTTTCCCAACTATGTTGGGGTCGGCTTCCAGTCGAACCGGATGCAGCTGAATATCAGTATTTTACATGGAGCAACTGCCTATCAGACCTCCACAACCCAGTAACTGGGTAATACGATACTCTTGGTAAGACTGGTTGTCAGACTTTCTGGCTTCTGACCAACAGTACCTAACGACTGTCAAAGATCTACAAATGACAGCCGGGACCAACGGCTTTACGTGCTTTCCGAGGCACGGAGGAAACTCGCTATGGTAAATGGTCACCCATCCACAGACCAACCTCGGCAAGCGTGGCTTAACCCGGAAGATCGGTCTATGCGGCTGTAATTATTTAGCCACGAGCTCCTCACAACATCGACCTACCCTCATCTGTTATTTAAATAATAATAATAACTTAATTTTTTTTCTCACCACAATATACATAGGTACATTATTTTACAATGGTCAGGTTTAACAATGATATATAATTCAGGTAAGTATATATTGTGGGAGACTGGTGCCTAAGCTAGGCACGTGGCCTGTGTTTCAGGACACCAGGATCCCTTTACATTTTCATTTTATAAATTATGTATTTAGCGCGCTGACAGAATATAGCAAGAGATCATACGATATTTTATAGTTCTATTTATTTTGATTAACTAATATCTAGATATGCGAGACGAGTGTTAGTAGATGTATAGTGTAGGTGGATATGTGGGTGTGTGAGTGGATGTGTGGGTGTGTGTAAGTATGTGTGTGGGAGTGTGTGAGTAGGTGAATGTGTGCTTAGGTAAATGAGAGATGTTTTATTTCGGCTAGCTTAGGTTGCCTGATCATATCCTGGTCAGGCTACTATTTATTCCTTTTTCCATTAACCCCTCACTAGTAGCGTAGGTCGGCGTGGCCGAAGCGTCCCGGCCTCTCCCACGGTCTCGCATTCGAGGGGGCCTTTCGGTCGCGGGTGCTGACTTGAGCCTGAATACCATGAACTATGCCAAATACTACGACTAGTAAGTACCCTACTATATTTTTACCATAACACATAATTTTACTTAGGTACCTACAGCATGACAAAAAAGAAATCAAATTGGGAATAAGTACTAAAAGAAAATGGCCTCGCTGATGCGCCTTCGCTCACGTCTAGATTAGTCCACGCTACGTCACTGCCGCACACAGGGAGCACGTACCTTGACCACGTAGATAGTTAGGTACGTTTTTAGAAATGATTTGATTGGCAGAAATGAAAAAAATATTTTGAAAATAAAAACACCAATTAAAGCGACGTGTCATTAATAAGATAAAATAACTGATGTAGTTAGTAAAGTAAGCGCAAGTACACGCACACACACACACACACACACACACACACATGCACCTATACACACATACACATCCCAACAGACACTCACGCATACCGACCCACATACATACCCACCCACGCACATACCCACACACACATACCCGCACACACTTATACCCGCACACACACACACACATACCCATAAACACAACAACATGCACGTAAAAACACAGTAACACTCACCAATTTCTTTGTTATTTTATTTTTTTCATCTTTTAGTCTTCTTTCGTAATCAAAATTGTTATAGGTACCTAATGCTAGTTATTTTACATCTCTAAGCACAATGTCCAGGCTTAGACGCTACTAATCTGTTCTCAATAAATCATTTCAATGAATGTCGCAACTCTGGCCCCTAAGATTATACCTAGTTTAGGAGTCAACGTCAAAATTTCTGTAAAAAAATGATTAGTTACAAGTTAAGCACTACGCATTATATTAGCATTATTATTTTATCGTAAGCACGAATGTAACAAAGAACTGAATAATAATAATTATTATTATTAAATTAGAGTTAACATAAAAAGTACTATGTAATTTCATTCATCATCATTAAGTAATTCCACACATTAATTTTCCTGTAAAATGACCTGATTTTGATAATTCTGTATGTGACGTGAATTACGAAACAATGATGAATTTTCCCTTGATTGTAATTCCACAGTAGGTACCTACAATAAATACGTAGGTAATACGTCACGAATCTATGCTGCGCTAACGTAAATTGTGCGGTTTTGATGACTAATTGGGTGAATATTTGTAAATCATTAACAAAAATTAAGAACGAAGAAAATCATCATCCTAAAAAAATGCAGCTGTTCAAAACTACTATTGTGATAATGAAACCTCAAACTATACCACTGCCGTCATGCATGGGGGTGCATGAAAAGAGCCTCCACGAGTGACGATACTTAAGTACAATACGGCCGACGTATCTTGGCGAGTCTGAAGTTAGTTGTTTGGCTGCGCAATGAATCTTTTAGAAACGAAATTGTCTACTGCGCAACTAATCAGCTAACTTCAGACTCGCCAAGATACGTCGGCCGTATTGTAGTAGTACGTCCGGCGCACCCTGGGCAGTCAGCCCCGCTACCATCCTTGCTGACTGGCTAATCTTTTCACCACGGCATGACCTATTCTTGTATAGCTCGTGCCGACACGATAGAATAAGAAGACCGCTGCCATGAAGCAATAAAACAAGAATAAAAACAATCTGAAACTACTACTTATAATGTTGACAAATAGGAAAAGAATGACTTGTTAAAAAAAAAATCAAGGTTTTTTTTGGCCTGCTTTTGACCGCCATCTCGCCTGATGTTAAGCGATACATGTATAAGCGATAATTCGAATTTTCACCCACTAACAGGATACAAACGAGCGGAGATGGGGCGGCCAATTTACTACCGGGAACCACAGCCGTGTGATGCCGATCAAGCCTCGTAATTACAAAGAGATGCAAAAACCGCTCAACACCACGAAACTCTGACCATGAGAACTGGGGGGCTAATTACGCCACGTTTGGTGAAACATTTCGTTTATTATTCGTAATCATAACTGCAAGTACCTAGACTGCACATCTAGTTGCAACTCGGCTGTCCCATTTCGAAACCCAGTAAGGGACTCTTTTTACAAAAATCGTTTTATTACATAATCTTGCTAACCTAGAAAGTCTCTACCAAATACAAAAACACCAGCGTTGAAAACTCACACAATAAGCAGACATATTTAAGCATAGATACCTAGTAAGTGCCATTCACTGTCTCTGATCATTTTAAAACCTAGTAAGTCACTTTAACCACATGGTTTTACCTACCATAAATACTTTTCAAAGGCTGACCGATTTACCGTTTACGCGCTCTCCTGTAAAATTTAGTTTTAAGCCGGGACAGCCGAACTGAACTATGCAACTGCTAAGTTTAGCGTGGAAGCAATTAGGATGTAGTCAGTGCAACTGCGTGACAACTGCCGACTGGATGTGCAGCACACTTGACGAATATGAAACGAAATCCGATAATAGCCTCCATGGTTGCTAGAATAACAACCGAAGAGAATTATCAGTAATTGGAGGAAGCTGTGGAAGAGGCTTCATCCTGAGGATGGCAACGATTGCAATGCAGGCTGGCGATGCGTCCAACTGCAATCATCTGAACTTCACGTATCAAGTAATTGAGACAATTGAGACGTCAATTCCATCATGTTTCTAATTCACACTGTTCATTGTTACCTACTGTAAAAGACGGATCAGTGAAAAATCCTAAGATATTTCAGTTTAATCTAAAATTGTAGCTAAGTAGTGTAGTAGGTAGTATAGTGGGTAGGTCCCACATATTTTTTCAAAGACCGTGTCTCTTTTCTCTATGTTGTTGCTGTGAAAACCTCGGGAATGCATGTGGTCATTGTTCGATTCCTGTGGGCTTTCACGCGGGCAAGCTAGTCAATTATATTTATTACAAATGTTATATACCAATAAAGACTTTAATTTCAGTGCCTACAAAATAATTTCGCTTAAAGCGGCTCATCATTATAGCACCTTTAAGTCGTGATAAAATAAAAGTGACCAAATTGCATTGCCGAGGTTTTCACTCAAAGGCGTATATGGCTAATATGGGAATAAAATCATGGCAAATGTTAGTCTTAAACCCGCTTACACAACTACAAGCTAAATACATTTAGTGCTAAACGTATTTAACATATCGTTCTGTATCTATCAACTTCAAACAATTGACTGAAATACGACATTTCAAATATGTTTAGCACTAAATGTATTCAACGAGTCGTTGTGAAAGCGGGCCTTGGATTTTTATCATAAACTACAATGTCAAAGAAAACATCAGTCTGTACCTACTATTTAGCCTGGGTGCACATTATCAGAAATTTCAGTCAGCAAACAAATAGAATAGAATCATTTATTCGCTAGAGACATGGCTTTACAAAGATGTTACATTTATAAAGGTACACAGACATCTCACCTGTAGTAGGCATGCGAAAGTTTCATACTTATTTATAGCATTATATTTATTTATTTTGTACTAAATCCCGCACACTGACAGAATTTGCTGGATCCAGCAGCCTGTTTGGCTCTAATAAGAGGGTCTTCGCGCACGCGAATTCTGTTCTGATTCACTACGGGTACAGAATAGGCGGTTGTCTATTGTTTACCCGAAGATTATATACCATAATCATCATATTCCCGAATTTCATTTACCCGAATTTCATTTGCCCGAATGTTTTGTTTGCCCTAAAAGATATATGACATACTTTTAATTGCCCGAAACTTAGATACCATAAATACGAGTGCCATAAGTATTGTTTTTCATATTTTTAATTGCAATAATAGTTATTAGACATAATATTTAAACGCCTTAATGATTATTAGGCATAATATTTAAATGCCATAATAATTATTAGACAAAACTCAAATGGCACCAAACCAAACTACTTCTGGGTGGTTTATAAAAAAATAACCACGAAGGGGATGGCGGGGTCTATTCGCTCGCTTCTCTCGCTCAAACGACCCCGCCATCCCCTTCTAACCTACCTAACCTATCCGAGTCGGGGTGCCCTAAAGTCCCGATTGCATCCAGTTTCTCCTGATATAACAACCGTTACACACCCAATGTCGATGGCAAATGATGTTATGGCATATGATAATTATGGCATGTGATAATTAGGGCTTACAATGATTATGACAAATGATGTTATGGTAAGTGACTTTATGGGAAACAAAGCTTCTAGCACGTGACTAATATGATTGTACCTCTGAGGGTCGAAACTCATATGCTCGACGTGTGCCCGCTCGAAAGTCTATGGGTCCGAATTCTATACGATCGAAACTCACTGATTCGAAACACGTTGGATCGATGTTGCAAGCAATCGAAAATTGCAGGATCGAATATTCGCTGGGTCGAAAAACGTTGAGTCGAATACGTCTACAGTCGACACCACCGAAGAGATTATAAATTGTGGAGATTATATAGTAAATATATGAACTTGTGTGTACCTGATAGTAGTTTTCATATTTTACCAAATCTTAAATTTAAATAAAAAAGTACGTTCACTAATCTTTCACCAAAACACTGTAGATACATCATGTTTAGTTTACAACCAACGTTTCATACTACAAACAACATAATCCTTAAACATATCATTTTATTTTTGACAAATACTTTGCAATTACTGTGCGCTAAATGCGCTGAATGTTAAAGTATAAAAATAGTACATCAAATAATTCGTTTAACAAATTCGACATTTGACAAAATAAAATTGAAACTGCGCAGGCAAGCAAGCATCCAAGCTAGCATGTATCATGGAAGCTAGCAATCATGCTAGTATTGACTACCAAACTAAATTTCGACAAATCGTTCTACGACAAGATTTTACTTCGACGCTATGGAACTCTGACATTATGCTACACCGACAATTATGGAACTTTGACACTGGGGTTTAAAGTAACCTAACACGAAGGGGATGACGGGGGCTTTGTTCGTTCGCTTTGCTCGCTCACTCTAGCCCCTGTCATCCCCTTTGAACCTAGCCTATCTGTGTCGGGGTGCCCTAAATTAGGTGTCGAAGTTCCATAATTGTCGGAGTAACGTAATGTCGGAGTTCCATAGTGTCGAAGTAAAATCTTGTCGTAGAACGATTTGTCGAAATTCAGTTTGGGAGTGGCCAGTGTTTCTGAGCATGCTCCACCAGAAGACTCGCTTTGTCGTCCCTTCGCTTCGCTCGCACACTCGACCAGCGCTACGCTCGGGAGGTCGCCGACTCGCTTCGCTCGTTACCTCCCACCGCTCGCTACGTTTCGGCCTCGTGCAATCGTTCCACTCAGGACCTCCTTCGCGAGCTTCTCGCTAGACGTTTTTAAATAACACTCTAGGGAGGACAGAGTCTAACCACGTGGAGTCGGGGTGTGCTGAGTCGGATTGTCATTAAATTCGACCTATTCTAATTAATGCCGTGGTAAAAGAATGGTTTAGTAACTCAATCATTTACATATTCTGTTAAAGAAAGTACAAACAACGCATTTTATCAAATGTATTTATACATGCACAAATTCCTATATTTACTATATAATCTCCACAATTTATAATTTCTTCGGTGGTGTCGAGTGTCTGGTATTCGAGTCAACGTTTTTCGACCCAGCGAATATTCGATCCTGCAATTTTCGATTGCTTGCAACATCGATCCAAGGTGTTTCGAATCAGCGAGTTTCGATCGTATAGAATTCGGACCCATAGACTTTCGAGCGGGCACACGTCGAGCATATGAGTTTCGACCCTCAGAGGTACAATCCTAATATGATTGTACCTCTGAGGGTCGAAACTCATATGCTCGACGTGTGCCCGCTCGAAAGTCTATGGGTCCGAATTCTATACGATCGAAACTCACTGATTCGAAACACGTTGGATCGATGTTGCAAGCAATCGAAAATTGCAGGATCGAATATTCGCTGGGTCGAAAAACGTTGAGTCGAATACGTCTACAGTCGACACCACCGAAGAGATTATAAATTGTGGAGATTATATAGTAAATATATGAACTTGTGTGTACCTGATAGTAGTTTTCATATTTTACCAAATCTTAAATTTAAATAAAAAAGTACGTTCACTAATCTTTCACCAAAACACTGTAGATACATCATGTTTAGTTTACAACCAACGTTTCATACTACAAACAACATAATCCTTAAACATATCATTTTATTTTTGACAAATACTTTGCAATTACTGTGCGCTAAATGCGCTGAATGTTAAAGTATAAAAATAGTACATCAAATAATTCGTTTAACAAATTCGACATTTGACAAAATAAAATTGAAACTGCGCAGGCAAGCAAGCATCCAAGCTAGCATGTATCATGGAAGCTAGCAATCATGCTAGTATTGACTACCAAACTAAATTTCGACAAATCGTTCTACGACAAGATTTTACTTCGACGCTATGGAACTCTGACATTATGCTACACCGACAATTATGGAACTTTGACACTGGGGTTTAAAGTAACCTAACACGAAGGGGATGACGGGGGCTTTGTTCGTTCGCTTTGCTCGCTCACTCTAGCCCCTGTCATCCCCTTTGAACCTAGCCTATCTGTGTCGGGGTGCCCTAAATTAGGTGTCGAAGTTCCATAATTGTCGGAGTAACGTAATGTCGGAGTTCCATAGTGTCGAAGTAAAATCTTGTCGTAGAACGATTTGTCGAAATTCAGTTTGGGAGTGGCCAGTGTTTCTGAGCATGCTCCACCAGAAGACTCGCTTTGTCGTCCCTTCGCTTCGCTCGCACACTCGACCAGCGCTACGCTCGGGAGGTCGCCGACTCGCTTCGCTCGTTACCTCCCACCGCTCGCTACGTTTCGGCCTCGTGCAATCGTTCCACTCAGGACCTCCTTCGCGAGCTTCTCGCTAGACGTTTTTAAATAACACTCTAGGGAGGACAGAGTCTAACCACGTGGAGTCGGGGTGTGCTGAGTCGGATTGTCATTAAATTCGACCTATTCTAATTAATGCCGTGGTAAAAGAATGGTTTAGTAACTCAATCATTTACATATTCTGTTAAAGAAAGTACAAACAACGCATTTTATCAAATGTATTTATACATGCACAAATTCCTATATTTACTATATAATCTCCACAATTTATAATTTCTTCGGTGGTGTCGAGTGTCTGGTATTCGAGTCAACGTTTTTCGACCCAGCGAATATTCGATCCTGCAATTTTCGATTGCTTGCAACATCGATCCAAGGTGTTTCGAATCAGCGAGTTTCGATCGTATAGAATTCGGACCCATAGACTTTCGAGCGGGCACACGTCGAGCATATGAGTTTCGACCCTCAGAGGTACAATCCTAATATGATTGTACCTCTGAGGGTCGAAACTCATATGCTCGACGTGTGCCCGCTCGAAAGTCTATGGGTCCGAATTCTATACGATCGAAACTCACTGATTCGAAACACGTTGGATCGATGTTGCAAGCAATCGAAAATTGCAGGATCGAATATTCGCTGGGTCGAAAAACGTTGAGTCGAATACGTCTACAGTCGACACCACCGAAGAGATTATAAATTGTGGAGATTATATAGTAAATATATGAACTTGTGTGTACCTGATAGTAGTTTTCATATTTTACCAAATCTTAAATTTAAATAAAAAAGTACGTTCACTAATCTTTCACCAAAACACTGTAGATACATCATGTTTAGTTTACAACCAACGTTTCATACTACAAACAACATAATCCTTAAACATATCATTTTATTTTTGACAAATACTTTGCAATTACTGTGCGCTAAATGCGCTGAATGTTAAAGTATAAAAATAGTACATCAAATAATTCGTTTAACAAATTCGACATTTGACAAAATAAAATTGAAACTGCGCAGGCAAGCAAGCATCCAAGCTAGCATGTATCATGGAAGCTAGCAATCATGCTAGTATTGACTACCAAACTAAATTTCGACAAATCGTTCTACGACAAGATTTTACTTCGACGCTATGGAACTCTGACATTATGCTACACCGACAATTATGGAACTTTGACACTGGGGTTTAAAGTAACCTAACACGAAGGGGATGACGGGGGCTTTGTTCGTTCGCTTTGCTCGCTCACTCTAGCCCCTGTCATCCCCTTTGAACCTAGCCTATCTGTGTCGGGGTGCCCTAAATTAGGTGTCGAAGTTCCATAATTGTCGGAGTAACGTAATGTCGGAGTTCCATAGTGTCGAAGTAAAATCTTGTCGTAGAACGATTTGTCGAAATTCAGTTTGGGAGTGGCCAGTGTTTCTGAGCATGCTCCACCAGAAGACTCGCTTTGTCGTCCCTTCGCTTCGCTCGCACACTCGACCAGCGCTACGCTCGGGAGGTCGCCGACTCGCTTCGCTCGTTACCTCCCACCGCTCGCTACGTTTCGGCCTCGTGCAATCGTTCCACTCAGGACCTCCTTCGCGAGCTTCTCGCTAGACGTTTTTAAATAACACTCTAGGGAGGACAGAGTCTAACCACGTGGAGTCGGGGTGTGCTGAGTCGGATTGTCATTAAATTCGACCTATTCTAATTAATGCCGTGGTAAAAGAATGGTTTAGTAACTCAATCATTTACATATTCTGTTAAAGAAAGTACAAACAACGCATTTTATCAAATGTATTTATACATGCACAAATTCCTATATTTACTATATAATCTCCACAATTTATAATTTCTTCGGTGGTGTCGAGTGTCTGGTATTCGAGTCAACGTTTTTCGACCCAGCGAATATTCGATCCTGCAATTTTCGATTGCTTGCAACATCGATCCAAGGTGTTTCGAATCAGCGAGTTTCGATCGTATAGAATTCGGACCCATAGACTTTCGAGCGGGCACACGTCGAGCATATGAGTTTCGACCCTCAGAGGTACAATCGACTAATATAGCAAATAAGAGTAGGGCAAATGAATATTACGCCATATAATATTATGGCTGTTGACTATTATGGCAAATGAAATTAGGGCAAATAAAATTCGGGCAAACGGCGGTATACCAGAATAGGCATGTTGACAGCATCAAGAAATTGAAAATCTAATTAGTCCGCCAGTTATAGTTTTGAAAAATAATGGATTTACCTACGTATTTTTTCTTTTGTTAAATCTATGAATATTTGGAAAGATAAAACGCATCAAAACTCGAGGTTGGGGGTTGTGACGTCAGAAGCAAGTAAAAATTGTACTCGCTTGTAACGTTTTGCCAATTTTAAAAGTGTCGTATCTTCGTCAATTTTGGTTTACGTAACGAAAGAAAAAATACGGTATGAATATTTTTTGATAATCTAACTGATGGACTGTATGATGTGTGTGATGGATGGTAGTTTTTATCAGTCAAATACCCTATTTTCTGACAGTCTTATAATGTACTCCCGCGCTTAAAGTAAGGTAATCCTTTTTGTAGGCTTAAGTATATACAAAAAGACAACTCATTCAGCAATCCTTCATCGAGTAAGACACCTACTCGTAATCTCTGCATTAGCTACATTATTTATTCAACTTTGAAAACGTAGGTACACGTACAAGCGTGTCAATCATGTGAATAATTTTATTGATTGTTTTTACTTAAATTAAAAAATACTGCGTCGGAGAAGAAGAATGATAATGATCGGAATGATACCTACTCGGCAATATTACAGCGAGCCATTGACTTGGTTATCCCGTAATGTTTATCATCATAATCAGTGTCGGTTAGCAGTACTTATTACACTCGTAGTTTAGAATTAATAACAGTGTTTGGTCGTCTATTTTCTGAGCTCAAGACAAATCAACGCTCCACAGATCCAAAATAAAATAACTAGAGTGCCGTTTTCTGTTCAAGCTAATCAATTTCACACATGAATATCAATAAAAATTACATGGAACTTAAACATAACAGCGGAATAAGCGTGTACTGTCTAACTCTGCCCAACCCTCCGGGGAGAACAGGCGTCATGTTATTTATAAAAAATTAAATGTTTGTTGTTCGATGTTTGTGTTTCGTCTACAGCCGGGTACATACGAACGAACACGAACACGAAACTGTGAAGGTATTTGCCGAACACACTGTTCGGTAGTGGTATGCACGTGCAAACAATGTGTTCGATAATCGTGCTCGCGATGTTCGTGTTCGCTCGTGCGTACACGGCTGTATGCGTTCGCACATCGTTCATCTGATTGAATTGAAACTTTGTACAGTTGTTCTTGGCACTTGACATAGTTTCCTGACATAGTACCATCAACGCAACGTACAATAGGTAGCGGTCGAGTCATGTTAGATAATATGCAGCGGGGAATAAAAATAATTAAAGTGTATATGAACTAAAACTTATTACGCGGGCAGAGCCACGAGGGTACAACTAAAAAATCTGCTGTTCCCTACATTTTGACGAGTTATGCGAACATAAATGTAGGGAACATCTGTTTTTTTTCGCGATTTCCGGTGTTGTCCCTTAGTAAAAGTTGTTCATAGTGGTGAGTACAGTCTCCCATTTCGGTTTGTCGACTGTTTACAATTTCACCCTGTATATAAAAACAAAGTATTCTCATAGGTCTCCAGCAGGCTTAACATAAGTAATTTAAAATAACGTTAATTAAAAAACAAATATGTCTCAATACAAAGGAGCTCTGTCTCCTGAACTAGGTAACAACAGGAACTAGGACACAATGCTTCCCATAATACTTATAGTTCTAAGATCTATATTTCTAACATGCGCGGCGCGACATAATTTTGTCGTCTGATTATCTCGTGCCGAGACTGCTAGTCGTAATCGTGCCTACTAAGTGTGACGTCCTGCCAGCAAGGCGCAATATAGGCAGAATTGGTTGAAAAAAAATAGCACTAACCTGCAAGTGAGTGTCGGACGCGGCGTCCGCGTGAATCAGCAAATAGCCTCACGATCGTCGATAGCCACTTCAAGGCACTTTTGGCAAATTTTTATTTAAGATTCGACTACTAAAACACACGTAGGTCTATGTACTAAAAGTTCAAAAAGTTATAAACTTTTTAAGGAAAACTAGAGGAGACGAAGCCTCCATCTTAGCGGTAGCAAACAAAAGGATAACGCGAATCATACTTAATTTGGTTACACGTAAATGTAAGGATGAAAAAACAATGTTTAATGGTGGGTAGTAATTCACAGTCAGCAAACATTTCAATGAAGAAACCAGCGCACAACTTCGTGTGAACTAATAAAACCAATCAGAATGAGTTAATAAATAGAATAACTTGCGTATATGTCAAACACATTTAAATTGTTCGAATCCATTGATAAAAGAATAATAATTTAAATCTTGTTCTGAAATTGAATCAATGAAATGCCATTGTTTGTTGTTATTCGCTAATGTAGGCAGGCAATGATCGTTAGACCATACAGCCAAGTCATTTTTATTTTCTTTTTCTAGTGTAACGCCTTTAATTGCTTCTTGGAGTTTCTGGCGACAAATCTAATCAGTTATTTCTGAAATGTCATTGGTATTTATTATATCCAGTGATAGTGGAGTCAATAAGTTTTATGAACTAATAATTCTATAAACGAAACTTTCTTTTAATCTTTGTCAGTGCTGTGCCGATTATAATTGATTTATAATAAATACGACTACACAAAATTATACCAGTTTTTTATTTTATCATGTATATGTCGTGGCCATATCGTAGAATTGATCACTTCATGATGTGGCCGGCCATTTCATGAAATGGTTGTATTTCATGAAATGGCCAACTAAAATTGGCCATATCGTTTAAACGTCAACGTTTAATGATATGGCCATCCACGTTTGGCCATATCATATATTACTTATTTCTATACATTTTGTTCCTAAAATGGGTTAATTTTTATTAAAATACTAGCTTTTGCCCGCAGCTTCGCTTGCGTGAAATTTTGATCCCGTTAAGTGACGATTCTCCATTTCCTTTCATCTCCTATTTAACTCCCTTAGGGGTTGAATTTCGAAAAATCCTTCCGTATTCCTTGTCTACATTATAAACGGAACCCCTGTGCAAAATTTCAGCTTTCTAGGTCCAAGGGTTTGGGCTGGGTGTTGATGAGTCAGTCAATCAGTCAGTCAGTCCGGACTTTTCTTTTTATTTATATAGATAGATAGATGTACATGTACAGTCATAACCAACAAGTAGGTACACAAAATACCAACAATGTTTCAAGATTTGCATAATAACTCCTTCGTCAAGTCACTTTTATATTTCGCTACGTGTAGTGGTTCTCATTAGTCATGACTGCACTATGTTATTGTTCAGGGAAAAGGTATACCTACCGGTATGATTTTGACCTAGTCGTGTAATGTACGCAACCAATATTTTATTATGAGAGAGTAACATCGGCTGTGAATAAGATGAATTGAGCTGTTGCGAGTTGGGATTTGATGTTCAGATGCGGGGCTACAGTGCTACGGCGTAGATCGATTTTTACTAGCTTAAACCTTAAGTAACTGGGTTGCAGAACTTTAAAAGGTAATCGTTTTCATTGTAAGTATACAAGGTTAGTCAAAAAGGGGGTACCTACTAATACGAAAGGGTGGTAAAGAACCTACCCTTAATAATGAATCACCTTTGTTTTACAACATTCCCCAAAAGTCAATAGTTTAAGAGACAAAGCTGTTTATAGGTGTAATTAAAAATACGCTAAAATCTATCTATCCTCAGCTATGATCAGCTCTGTGTTTACATTTTAGATCATATACGGCTCACGGATTGTAAGCTACACTTGCTGAATTCGTAACTAAATAAGAGTGTAGAATGTGTTGAAAAAAAATTGTAATTCATTTTGCATGAAAATAAAAATGATCTAATTTTTAACACTTGCTATAAAACAGTCATCAGTGATACTTTAAGTGGCCCGTGGATTTGTACCCCCATTCCGACTAACCTCATATACCCACACTAAAGCATGTATGCACCGATATTAATTATAGGTATAGTTAAACACTGTTTACCTACAATTCTGTATCATTTTTCAAGTAAACAACACAGGTTCAACCAGAGAATAAATGTTGAAGAACACCAGCCTTACAAGTATATGTTTAAATTTTGGACCTCGGACCAGTGGCGAAGGGTGAATTTTCTTAAAAGGGAAGCCGGACCATAAAATGCTTACCTTGCTCAAGTGCGATGCGTGAATTCCAGTAACTACTCGTGTAGCTGTGGCCCTGTGGCTGACTTCGAAATCTTGTACAGATGAATTGGCTTTATTTAATAATAGATACTAGTATTTTCCATATTTCGAAAGGGAAGCCGATAGGAATCGAGTTGTATGGAGCCTTTGCCACTGCCTCGGACTCCCCTTTTTTTTCGTGGGAAAATCCTCATGGATGCCCTTCGCCCTGGGAAGGCGAAGGGGTATGCCGGACTCTTACCGGCTAAAAACCCTCGGTGTTCCTTCTCCTGACCCTTAGCCGGTGTCGCGGGATTCGCAACTGCATGCACCGCGACCCAGGCAGGCCTCGGTCCGCCAGCCCTCGGCGGACCTCTCCTATGTGAAGCCTTGCCCCACATTCTCCTGAGAGGCGCGCACGGAACACTGCGCGCCGCCTTCTCGGGCCTGTTACTGGTCGGGCGACGGGTACCTCGGACTCCCCTGGCCCATGCAAAACTTGTTATCAGGAAGCATTATGACACCTCTTAGGCTAATTCACATAATTTCATAACGCGCCGATCATGTTGCAGTGACGTTGCAATTAAGTTCACGAGAGCGCATCTGACAACAATCGCCTATTAAGAGAAATACGAAAAGCGTTGTTTCGATCGAAATTCAACTGCAACTACGTACACTGCAGCTGAAATTCTTTAGTTATGTGAATCAGGCCCCAAGACGAGATAGTCCATGTTTTGATCTCGTAAAACGAAGTGTAATCTGTCGCACGCGCACTTGATGGGCAGGCGCACCTGCGAGGAGTACCTACGTCATTTACTTTAAACAAACATTACGCAAGATCACAGAACAATCAGCCGCTCTACAAGACTGTGTAAAATATACCAGTTTTTTTATCTGTTAGGTATTAGTCCTTAAGTGTCACACCGCGAACTCTTAGGCCTCTTATTCACGGCACGGTTTCGTAACCGTACGGCGTATTGGCCGCGCCGTAGAAAAATCCTGTGAGTTCGTATACGACACGGCAAACCATCAGCCAAAACTGATTTATATCCATTTTGTAACACAAAATCAGCGTTGGAAAGCTGTCATGCAATAATTGCCCGTCGCGAAAACGTCCGGTGCCGTTAACAAACTCTCATAGACTATCATATAACACTAATGTAAATCAAACCGTGCGCAAAAATGGAGTAGCCACGGTGCATACGGCGGCGCAGGCGTGCCGTTGGGCCGCCGCGCCGTGTCCGTTAACAAACTTCTATAGTAGTCCATACAACACTGATGACCGTGCCTACACGCGGTTAATTAACCGTTGGTTTTTACGACGAAAAAACGCGTGTGAACAAGAGGTCTTATACTACCTACTATTATCCTGTAATCATATCATGGTTTATCGTTTCAGAACTTTATTTTTCATAAAGAATACATTCACTTACATGAGACACTTACATAAGTTGTTATGCAGATTACATTATTATCGCCTTTATTCATTTTCATTCTTACGTTTACATTTTTAAATATAATTCTATAAAAACGAAAAAAAGAAAGAAATACATTTAAAAATATAAAAATAGAGGTCCACCGGCATCGGGAGCAGGGTCCAAGCTACCGGTGGTTAGGGCTCCAGAGACAGGAACCTCCTCACAATACGCGCCGTATCGAGGAGGACTGCTTTCTGTATCAGGCCCTTGATCCAGCCACCTAACGAGAGCCTCTTGAGGTGTTGGTCGAGGCTCTTGGCCATTAGGCCATTGGCCGTTACGACTATCGGCACAATGGTTGCCGAATCCACATCCCACATGTTGACAACCTCGTGCGCTAAGTCAAGATATTTGATTTGTTTGTCTTTCTCATTATGCAGATTACATTATTATTATGTAAGTACTTTAAAATTAAATAAACATTATCTAAAAATAAGCTAACATAACTCCTTTATTATGCGTTTAACTTATTATAAAGTTTATAGTGATGTGTATCGTCTCACCTACGTAAGGCAGAATAAGTTTGTGATGGAAGATTTGCCTCGCTCTGGCAGGCCATCAAAGTCTTCAACTGAAGTTAACATCGCAAAAGTGAAGGAAATAGTGACTGAAAATCCTCATTCAAGTTTGAGAGAGATATCAGCTGAACTTTCTGTCTCACGAGTCGATCCGTACCATTTTAAATAATCACTTTGGTATGTTGCCGCTCGGCTAGTCCCAAAAGACCTGAATTTTCTCCAAAAACTCAATCGCATAAAAGTCGCTGAGGACATGCTAGTCAATTCCAACCCAACATTCATGAAATGCATTGTTACTGGTGACGAGACGTGGGTTTACGAGTTTGACATGCAAACTAGTCAACAAGCTTCGGAGTGGCGCCTTCCAACTGATCCGAAACCGAAAAAACCACGCCAAAGTCGATCAAAATCAAAGTCATGTTGCCTGTTTTCTTTGACTATCGCGGTGTTGTGCTCTCGGAATTCTTGCCGGACGGTCAAACAGTAAATAATAGTAGATTGTTGCACCGAGCGCAAAGTGATAATGCACGAGTGTTATGTTGGCACTAAATTAACACGAGTGCATTAATTACTCACTTAAGCAAGGTGCTTAATCTACTTTTCTTTCAACTACCAATCTACTTACCGTGATAAAATATACCTACTCAAAATAAAAACTCAAGTTAATGAAAACAAAGTTATCCCGCGACTTTTGCGACAAAAGGTTGTTAACAATTTCATTTGCAGCTGTTTTTATACTTTCTGGACTTGAATTCATATCGCTATTTCCATTTTTTAAAACTTTTCTTGCTAAATAAGAAGTATCAAAGTTTTACAATGCTACAAAATGCGCGCCATTTGTTTTTTTTTTTCACCTATTCGGTTTTATTCAGCCGATTTTTATTTTCAGCCAGTATCTTTTTGATCTAATGCATAAGAATGCATACATTTAATATTTAATATTAAACTTAACGGGAGACATTAAACCTCTGTGGTAAATTTATATCTAAATAAAAAATAAAAAACAGTGCAGTAATGAAATTTCATACAACATTTCTGCACTGTTTGCAGTGCAGTAATGAGATTTCATACAACATTTCTGCACTGTTTTGCTTCTAAGCAGAAAATACGTATTTTGTGATCGGTTTTGTAGCGATTAATGATAACATTACTACGTAGTTGAAAGAAAAGAATATTATTTGTGCGTTACACGGCGTTTAAGACAGCAAATTCGACGAAAAAGGCCAGATTTGTAGAAAGAAAATTCTTGGATTTTGCATCACGGTAATGCGCCTTCGCACAAGGCCATCATTGTGAACGAATTCTTGACCAAAAATTGAGCAAATACCATCGAGCAACCACCTTATTCACCAGATGTAATAGGTATGACTCCAGCCGACTTTTTTCTTTTTCCTAAATTCAAATTATCACTTCGTGGCACCCGTTTTCATTCGGTAGAAGACATAAAGGAGAATTCGCGGCGAGAACTGAACTCAATTCCGGAAAAAGCATTTAAAAACGTTTTGATGATTGGATTATTCGTTGGTGTAGTAAGTGTATCGTTTCAGAAGGAGCATACTTTGAAGGCGACAAAATAAATTTGGATGAATAACTAACATTTTGTTTAATATTGATCTTTTCCCGTTACTTTCTTGACAGAGTAGTATACCTAAATAAAAATATTACGGCGAAATGCCAAAAATAATGCATTCAGAGAAAATAACATTCCATTCAGAAGTTTCAGAGAAAAGTTATTATTTATTTTGATAAATCATTGACATTCGATTACAAGGTTTCCATAATTATGAACCTGTGACTAATAATTTCAGGTATGTACTGCATCATAACGATGGCATGTTAAATGAATCATTTGCAATCGTCGTCACCATCTTGGCAATTACTGAACGACAATTATGATGGGTACAAACAAATAAATGAAGGACGCATGTTTGCAGCGAAGCGTAACATCGGCTTTGGAGAACCAAACCTGCTTCTTCATTACTTGTTCTTGCTCTAAAGCACCAAAGACTTACAGATCTTTCAAACTGTGACGCCCTCAACTGTGCTCATTTCTGCAAATTTAACTGTGCAAGTCATTGCACTGCAAGTTTGTAAATCTTGCAGAAGTCGACTTGCTGCGGGTGGCATACAGGTGTGGATGTCACTGCTTGAAAGTTGATTCCAGAACACTACTTGCGCAATCAATCTTGCAAGTGTTTGCACTTTATGTCAAGGTTTTATTGCTCGTTAATCATTGACTGCTGAGGCAAAAAGACGGGAAAAAAAATATGAAAATATACAGGGTGTTAACGAATTCGTGTAATTCCTTCAAACGGAGTGATCTACTGGTGACACTGATTGACCCTGCATAGGTTTTTTTCAGAATGAACAAAAAAAGTTTTCAAAAAATGAACCATGGTATTCTGTATCCGAGTAATTTTAGCGTCGCAAGTTAACTGACTGCGTGGAGTAATATCGCGCTAGTCGTGCCCGTCATCTATGTCGCCGTGCCTTCATTCATTTATGCACGGCATCGAAATATTCTGTCACACAAAAAAAAATTTGGAAAAAAAAAAGTTTATTTTTATTTTCACTCAATCTAAATCCCGTGCGGGGTTAATCTATACCATTAATAGATCATGATGTGGTTTGAAGGAATTACACGAATTCGTTAACACCCTATATTTATTGGTTTACCAACAATTGATACACTAATACGAGTATTTAGGAATACCTGCAAGCAATGGTCTGAGATAAGTGTACAATATTAAGCGGTAAACACAGCATACAAAAACAATAATACATAAAAATTCATGTTTAAGCAAAACCAATTATTGCAGAAAGACAATTCGTCAAAGATAAATCTGCGTGCAAATTAGCTGTTACTCGGTTATTTAATGGACTTGGCGCTTGAATTGATGAAGTGAAGTGCAACAAATGTATCCGATCATCGAACCGATTAAAATCTGCAAAGTCTTGGGATTTGGGAACCTGAAACAGTTTTGATGCCAGATTGAGCAATTTTGTGCCTTTGTGGCATCGATGATGCGAATAGATCTTGGAAAAACACAAAACACACATCAAACGTAGTAAAATAATTGCTTCCTTTCTGTAATTTCTTATATGATATAAAATTTCGCTCGAGTAAAGGCCTCACCAAACGCAAGACACTAGTGGGGCGTGTCGTGTGCGCGCGGCGGGTCCGCTTTTATAGTATTCAAGGGAAGGGCTTAGTAGGCGTTTCGGCCGCTGAGTTTCGTCCGATCCGGCCGAAACACCCATTCAATTATTATTAAATTTTTGAGTGGCGTTTCGGACGATACTTTTTTGAAGCAAATTTTGTACGGTCAGAATGAAAAATCTTAGGCAGGGTTATATTATTGAAGTAAAAGTCAGGGAATTGTTGGACAAAGATAAAGTTTAATATACAATTACAACAATCAACAGTAAACATGATAAATCACAATAATCAGTCTTTAAATATCAATTAAATAGCGTACATTATGAATTATATATGTAAACAACAATAATCAGTCTTTTATATCAATTAAAAATAAGAATTATAAATGTAAACAACAATAATCAGTCTTATACAGGGTGTTAACGAATTCGTGTAATTCCTTAAAACTGCATGATCTGCTACTGGTATAGATAGATTTACACCACAGGTGAAGTAGTGCCAAAAAAAAAAATTTTGTTTTTCTTTCCGTTTGCCTTAGTGATCGAATCTTAACCACCTAATAAGGATTCAGTAAAAAAATAAGACTTTTTTATTTGATTGTACATTTCGATTTATCCATGGCCACAAAGTAAAATAGGTATTATTTGATTATGTTTCTGACGTTACTTTGCCTTTAAAAAAGAATTCGTCCGAAACACCACTCAAAAATATTAATAATAATGAAATGGCTGTTTCGGCCGGATGGGACGAAACTCAGCGGCCGAAACGCCTACTAAGCCAAGGGAAGCACGCGTCCCGCGTTTGTTGTGACGAGCTACTTTTGACGGAAAACCACCACAGTGCGACACTCCATAATAATTTCACATGTTTGTGTTACAGTTAAATCTTCCGTGGCCCACATTTAGGTTATTATTTTCCAACGGTAATAAGATCGAAGTTAATGATTGCAATTAACACCAGTTACCGTTGAAATCCCTAATTCCACGATTAGAACGTAATTCTAGTTAGAATCAGTATGACTGGTCATTTAGGGTAAACCAAGGTATAACTGGCCACTACCAATAACTAGCCACTTGGTACTTTATCTATTTGAAATAAGAATAATGTTTTATTTGCGCCATCTATGAACGTTTCAAACAAATGCCTTGTCATTCACCTTTCATAGTAGTTCAACTTTTTTTCGCTACGGATACTAGCGCCAAAGCAAACGGCCATTTACTGACAGTTGGTGTACGTGTCTCGACATGTAAGCTACTTCACTACGTAAATATTAGTGGCTAAGTTTTTACAAAATTTAAATTATGGGTGATAATACTTAGCGTTGGTGAAAGAATCGCATATTTCTACGTGTTTGCATGGTGAGTTACATGGATCTTTAGCTTAATTCTAATAAAATCTTAAATAAGCCGTTATTGAATGGGTGGCTAGTTTCTGAAGTAATTTTTTGCATGTTTTTAGTTATTGGCCACGTATGCCAGTTACTAAAGTTTTACCTATTATTCAAATTTCTTTAAAAATAACTCGTATTTATGATATTTATAAGGTGTAGTATTGTGTATTTCCTTTTTAGAAGAATTAATCGACTCTAATCAGAAACTGGCATAGGTGGCCAGTTTGTGGCCAGTTACTAATCTATTTTCTTATTTTTTTTACAGTTCTTTGAAATGTTAGTAAAATGTCTAAAAAACGACAATACGGCAAAGAAACAATAGATAAGGCTCTTCAATTTATTGAGAATAAAGAGGGTTCAATTCGTCAGGCGGCAAAACAATTTGGTGTACCTAGAAGTAGCCTCCAATTTAAAATTAAAAATCCTGACACAAAGTTTAAGTCTGGACCAGATCCAGTGCTAACTGAAGCCGAAGAAAACAGTTTATGTGACTTCATCATACAATTATCAAAGCGTGGCTTCCCAAGAAAGAAGGAGGATATCCAATTGTGTGTCCAGAATTTTTTGGAACAAAATCCGAGACCCAACCCTTTCCGAGACACCAACCGGGAGATGTGTGGTTTAAGGCTTTCCTGAAAAGACACCCTAATATTTCTATTCGAACATCAGAAGGAGTTACCAATGCAAGTGCATGTGTTTCTGAACAGGATATTAGGAAATGGTTCCAGGAAATACAGCAATATATCGTCGAGGAAGAACTGAATGACGTCATTCAAGATCCCATAAGAGTGTTCAATGCCGATGAAACTGGATTCAATATTTGCCCGAAAACAGGCAAAGTACTGGCTGAGAAAGGGTGTAAAAATGTGTACCAGATAGAAAAAGGATCCTCTAAAGAGAACATTACAGTTTTATTTACATTTTCTGCTGCTGGACACGTCTTCAGACCAATGATTATCTATCCTTATAAACGGATACCTGACCGAGTTTCGTTGAGTGTGCCATCTGGTTGGGGAATAGGGCGAAGCGACACAGGTTGGATGACTGCAGCGGTTTTTTATGATTACATCTCTAATTGTCTGTACCAACAAATTTTAGAAAACAATATCCCACTTCCTGTAATTCTGTTTGTCGATGGACACAAAACCCACATAACCATAGAAGTATCAGAACTATGCCGCAGTCTTCAAATACATCTAATAGCGCTTTATCCAAACGCAACTCGCATACTACAACCAGCAGATGTTGCTGCTTTTCGCCCAATAAAGGTTGCTTGGAAGAAGGTACTGCGCGATTGGTACGCAGCGAATAATTATCAGAAGAGTCTGACCAAAGAAACCTTTGCTCCACTGTTAAAAACAGCTGTAGACTCGTGTTCTAAGAAAGAGACATTAATAAATGGATTCAGAGTATCCGGTTTGTGTCCATTTGAACCAAATAATGTCGATTTTAGCAAGTGCATTGCAAGAGTAAACCAACCTGATGATACACATACATATTTTTGTTTGAATCTCATTACACGTAGGGTTATTGAATGTAACCAGTGTAACAAACGGTTTCATTTAAATTGTATTCCGTCATATCACAGACTCCATGTACCTGTGGACGATGAGGATCAGTTTTTGTGCCACATTTGCTATCGAGAGAGTAACACTGACTCATCTGACGGTGATTGTGATGCCATGTTTAGCTCTGCTTGTGAAGAAGCACGAAACCAAGGCTTCGGTACTTAACTTTATTCTATAAAACTATATTAATCTTAGATTTGTTGATTTGTTGTTCGTGTGAATTAAGAAAGTTCCTATATCGTATTATTTTTGATCTCATATTAATATTACGGGTAAAATGTTGATTTATTGTCTAACATAATGAATGTTGTTTTGTTTAAAGTTTATTTTTTATGTTCCTTTATAGATAGTAGGATGAAACTGAGACTTATTTCATGTGGCCAATAAATAGTTTAATGACGGCCAGTTTCTAAAATTTGTGGCTAGTAAATACCAAAAAGTGATAATTTTTTGATTTTATTAAAATTTGATACCAAATATTGTTTTGTTTTAGTTTTAAAAGCCTAAATTACATAAAAGAATGGGCATATTACTGTGTGTCATTGCAATAAATCTAATATAATAACCTATTTTGACATAATTCAAGTGTGACTTGGTGAAAGTGCTTAAGTGGCCAGTTACCGGTGGCTTTACCCTATGACATTTGCCTACCTATGGACTAATTACGTTAATAAGCATCAATTTGCAAAAATGCTTGATGCTTCTAGACACGCTTAAAGCCATTACGCACTGTCGACTGGTCGCCGGAGACTTGGTCGACGGCGACTGTGACTTTCTATAGTTTAAACAGGTGTTTACGCACTTGGTCGCCAGTCGCCCGGGTGACTATGCTTATGTTTTGGTCGCCGAGATACCAAATCTCCGGCGACCAGTCTATTCACCTGTGAAATGATGTGCTTTCAACTGCAAAAGCATTCTATGGAATTCGTAAGCGTGCTGAAGCATGCGAAAACTATGCTAGTTCTATCGAATATACTCGTAGTATCTATGCGAGTTGATGTTTATTGGTAGGCATGTTTAGTCTCTAATGGGGCCGACGTACCGTGTTCTCCAAGGATCGGAGGAGGTCTTAATATCACCCATCCATCCGGACTGAAAATATGTTGACGGACAACCTTATTTACCTTAAATGACATCACATAGGTAGATAGAAGGTGGAATATTCTTTGCCTAAAACAACGCGGCAAGTAAAGGTCATGGCACACTATACCGGCACCGCAACAGCACCGCTCCAACCCAGCAATTAACTTGTCATTCAAATTAGAGCATTAAATCCTGTGTCGTATACTATATTTCATAATGTCAATATGAAAAAGGGCCGTCAGCCAACGACGGGCCGTCAGCGCGCTTGCCGGTACCATACGACTCGACTCGCAGTCTGCGTTCTGCAAGCGAGCGGACCGCGTTCTTACAGCGCGCCGACTGCGTGCTTATGGCGCGCCGACTCCGAGTCGCCAGCGAAAGAACGTCGTGAAACAAATTATGAAATCGTGCATGGCCTAGGCGTGTTCAATCACAAATGCCATATAACAATTGTGTTCGCAGTGACAGCCAGCTTGCAACTCGCGGCCGGCGCGCGGACTGCGAGCTTGCACCTCACGGACGACGCGTAGTTAGCGCGCTGGCGGCTAGCCGTAGCCTGAATTTGAGGCGACGCCGTGCTGCAGCTGTGCAGTTACTGTGCCAGTATAATGTGCCGTGACCTTAAGGCGAGCTGAACCCTGGCGCGGTAATCGGGTAAGCGACGGCAATCGGGTAAGCGACGACGCGCGGGCCGAAAATCACTTCAAAAAATCGATAAAAAATATATAAATGTAATAAAAAAAAACGATCGGGTAGAATCGATTCCAAAATTAATTACCTATAAATTAATATTAATTATAAAAATGTATTATAGTAAGTACTTGTTTAAAATGTTGCTTGTAAAAAACTGCAAATCGAAGTAACTTCAGTATTTTTTTCTATCGAGAAAACTATATTGCATCGTGTATTGAACGGGTACATGGTATAGAGAAGGAATGTATCCTAAAATATGAATTTATTTTGGGTTCTAAATGTTTTAATTTGCCTATCAAAAATGAGTTCTAAAACAAGCAAAACCTACCGCGCCAGGGTTCAGCTCGCCTTAAAGCAGTTTCCCAACGGCCGGCGACGCAAGTCGGCGCGATGCGCATCAGAACGATTTTACAACGCACTGGAGTCGCATACAGCTGTCACATAAACACGCTTCTCTGTTGTACGCATGCGATAGTCGTCGCTCCGGCTTGCGTTACCGTGGGGAACCGCCTTATAACGCATGTTGTTTAATAGGCTCCTTTACGCTTTTCTTCATTGTCTTAAAGTATTCCTGACCTACACCAAGCGTCCTTACTTGATAGATAACACTCAAGATCAAAAAAAACATTGTTTATTATAATAGACATATACTAGACGCCGTTGTGTTGTTTTATATTCTTACGGAGATGCTTAAAGTTTGCTTTTCTTTAAGCATAAATCATGTTACTGCAACATATACACACATATCGGTTAAGTGTGTATATGTAGAGTGTGTGTTAATGTATATGTAGAGAATGTGTGAAAAAATCTCGCCATTACATCTCTATCTCCAAAATATTATTGACGATGCTATGACAGTGAGGATGGATGTTTCTGATTTATTTTATATCCACATAACTTTCTTCATTTTCTCTTTTCCAGCGCTTTTCCAGTTTTCAAGATGCGCGGCGCAGCGCACGTTCAAGCGCAGCTTTGAAGAAACGCATGTATTGATGATCTGTGTAATTTTTTTTATTGTACAATATATAATGTTTTATTTACATGTAAAATCTTATCTCATTATCCATACATATCAATATTTACACAAATAATATTTACATAATTACAAATAAAAGTATATACAAATAAAGAAAAATATATCCTAATAAAACTATAAACTAAAAATAGGGCATCAAAATATTCCTCCGCATCGCTGTCGACTGGTAACGTGCCCAGAAGGCTGGCAGCATTGCCACGTTGTATGGCAATGCTTATCCGTTGACCAAAGTAGCGGCCAGCCTTCGGGTCACGGGACGTGTCGACCAGCCGCCTTGAAATATCTTTGTACAAGAGTACAAGAGTATGTATTGATTGGATAGGATTCCACGAGACAGGCCTGACCTAGTGTGGAGTCCACCAGTTAAACGTCTCCTTTTGTGTGTCCAAATGACAATTCATTGTTGTAATGTAGCTTTTAAGGAAACGTAAACAGATTAATGTATTTTTTGGTAAATAAATGATTATAATTATTGGTTTTAAAAGCTTTGAAAACTATTAGAAGATTGATCTGCATCAATGAATACCAAGTCGTCGCCCGGGAGTGAAAACCTAGGGAATGCATTTAGTTATTGCACGGTTCCTGTGGGCTTTAACGCGGACGAAGACGCGGGCAAAAGATAGTCAATTATATTTATTACGAATGTTATACCCAATAAAGGCTAGTTTCAGTGCCTACAAACTAATTTCACATAGAGCGGCTCTCTAGATATAGTCCCAATACTAACTCCCAATACTACGTAATAATACGTCGTGATAACTCCCGGCTAGTGTTGCCAGATGTCCCAATTTGCGCGGGACGTCCCGATTTTCACGGGTCTGGGGACGCGTCCCGATTTGTACCTGATCGGGACGCTAAAAAAAAATGAAAAAAAACATAAAAAAATGTATGTTTACGCTACATATTTTTTTAACACGGAACTCCATCTATTATTTGCTTTGGAGTACGATTTTATTTTATAATTTCTACTAGTCTAGCAAGACTGATTACTTGTAATGTAAGATTAAATAGACTTAAAACCCCTTGTTTTTTTTTGTTTACTGTCACGATCTGCAACCCTAAATCCCGATTTTTTTGACCTCATGTACCGATTTACAACAAATCGGACCTGGAAACACTACTCCCGGGCGACGATATCGTGTTTTGTTGTGGCAGTAAGTTACGAATACGTTAGACGTGGAGATAAAACAATCCTGCACGGTATTAACTTGATAATTAACTTTTTCAAAACGGACGATGAGCGCTTGCGCACTGCCTCCGATCCGAATCCAAGAAAATACGATCTGAACAAGCAGCAGTACATTGCCAAATAGGTACTCAAACGCTTCTCAACTTTAAGTTGCCGTTAAGTTCCTGGAGTCACTGACAATTCGCCTAAAATTGACAGTGACAGAACGATACTTAAACCCCTCATGAATTAACCCCTCATCATCTCTTGAATACCTCATGAGGCTTTCGTTGGGCGGCTGAATCAAGACCTTGATACAAAAAGCAGTACTCCTTGACACGTCACGTATAGTGAGGATGTTCCTTTCTCTGGAGCCCTGACTGCTGGCAGCTTGGACCCTGTTCCCGATGCCGGTGGGCTATTATTTTTAAATGTATTTTGCTTTTTTTAGTCACGCAGTGGGTGCCGGAAGACGGGCGTCGTCGCCGAGGGAGGTTTAGGAAACGCTGGCGTGATGACTTAGATTCGTTTATGGGAGATTGGCCAGAGAAGGCAAGGCATAGGGATGAGTGGAAGGCTATGGGGGAGACCTTTGTCCAGCAGTGGGACAACATAGGTTGAAAAAAATAATTGCTTTTCTATGATATTTGCGTTTGAAAATATTATTTATATGGGTATACAATGAATAAACGAAATCTATTTATTGTCAAGGATAAAAAAATACTTATACGAGTAAGTACCTACTGTCTGTACTAACCGTATCTGATTAGCGTATTGTGTGTGAATCTGAATGACTTGGTACACATGCGTAGGCGCCGATGCTCCTTGTCGCTTTGTTACAATGTAAACATGTTGACCACTTAACACGGTTCAGTATAAACACTTTAAAACGAATTCTCTAATATATCGTTACTATTTCATTAGTGCTTACTATAGATAACAACTGAACGACTGAATAGTTTTAAGAAATGTTGATAACACGTGGAGGATAGATGTTCACGTGGAAGATCACGTGTGGTGGTGGAAAATTCTTGCAGGACCAGTACCCCAAGTGTGAGTTTTTTTCGTTAACTACTGTAGTTGCGTCACGCCAAAAATGTATGAAAATTTAGGCTGCGTCTCTAGGCGCACCGTTCACTAACTAATATTCGCGCGTTAATTGAACGGTGCGCCTAGAGACGCAGCCTAAATTTTCATACATTTTTGGCGTGACGCAACTACAGTAGTTAAAGAAAAAAACTTACACTTGGGGTACTGTTGTTGTGGCGTATATCTGCTACAAATTAATTTTAATAAATTATTTAAATTCAGTTAATGGATTTTGGGTTCCACTGAATAACAATTTATTATCTTACTCAGTGAATGTGAATATCATACTTTTATTAACATCACGTTAGTTTATTAATGAAAAAAATAAACATTAAGTTCTAGCAACGTAATTAAAAATTAAGATAATGGTACCTTTAAATCCTCTGACTAACTTGTTGATGAATTCGTTGCATGTTTTTCGTTATAACTTTTTAAATTATCATTGATTACTGTTTGGTCCTATAATTTTAAGGAATAACAATTACTTATGTTGTCTTCATAATTTTTTTTTAAATAATAATGACTAAACGTAATTTGTTGCCCCTTTCGCCTACGTACTGGCGGCTTTTCAGGGGGCCCAGCAGTGAGCTGGCGAGTCACCGTCTGCCAACGCATTTCAAATTTAAACTTGAAAGGCAGACGCCGTTTTCTTCCGGCAATAGAGATTAACCGATCCACTAAACACCCCTTCCCATAGACCAGATATTTTTCACCATACTTTACAATAGTCTTGTACCCACTTGGGACGGTCCATGGCTGTACTCCAATAGTGCAGGCGTGGATAGTCCCCGGTTGGTGCCCCACCCCATTTTAGATTAAAGTTCTCAAAGGGGCCTCTGCGCGTTGGACCTGTGTCCCCGTGTATGCCTTCCAAAAGACCGGACATCTTCCGCACGGAAGATGAACCGTGATTTAAAGAGAGATACACTAAACGTAAAAGTGAAAAAACACAGATTTTTGGATTATTCTAAGAGGGACAGTTGTAAGGCTCTGATTACATTGAAGGCTTCAGAAATAGAGTTCAGGCTTCGGTAGAAATAAAGTTTCTTCAACCCGAATATTGGTACACTAAAATATTTTTAGATTATAAAAAAGCACTAGGAAATTGAAAAACATTTAAAAACATTGAAAATTCTTACTAAAATAAGTCATATTTCAATGCACAATAAACACAAATAAATATCTAGGTTCAGTTCAGTTTCTAGTTTTCAAATTATTTGTTCCCATTTTAATTACATTTAAAAAAAACATTAAAATATGAAAAATAACTAAACTGATCTGACGGAATGCTGTTCGTCGTGCATTTAGCTTTTGCCACTGTGTAACAATTTGCTCTACCTATAGACTAACGTTTTTGTCAAAATTAGTCAGTTGAATGTAACGAAACTCCGACAGCAAATATGTTTGCATTATTATTTCCTTGATTTGCAGCTATGTCAACAAAATAATTCATAAAAATATTATCCGACTGATCGTTAATTAAGTATAAAACCTATGAAAGCTTGTTAAATAACCCTTAAAAATGCAGTTAGTCACTGAATACAGTTTGTGCTTTCGGTGTACTCATCCTCAATGTAGAGCTTCTGCACGAATACTGACGAATTGTAGTCAAATAGGTAGTAGACAATGAGACGGCTTAATAATATTGATTACGGAAAAAAAACTCACTAAAACTATTTAAACGCCCGTTAATCTGCGGAAAATTCCACCCGGTAAATTTTTTAGACTTTGATTTATAAAATAATTTAAAATCAATTAGTTGTTATACCTAACTAATGTATAAGTTTTTAAAAAATATAGTTCTTAAGCCATCTAGATGTTAAATAGGTACATCAATCTACTTACCGAAAACTAAGCTGATATTCTACTTTTTAAGTTACTACGTGATGAGGAGACAGGGTAAAAACCGGCTTTACTACTTTAAATCATGATAAATAAACAATTAAATAAAAAATGCAGAAATGCTACCAATTATATGATCAAACAAACGACGTGAAAAAAATATTAGGATATTACAATGGTGTAAGTAAAAAAAAAACGAAAGTTAAAGGACACCGCAAAAACAGGGAATATTCCGATCTGTCCCCCTGATCTGTCTCCTTCGGGGGGCCAATCAGGAATAAAAAGTTTCGGTCTGTTCCCCTGTCACCAAGAGGAACGGACAGATCGAACGAATTATTTCTGGTCTGTCCCCTGCTGTTCTTTAGGGGGCCAAATAGAAATAAAAAGTTTCGATCTGTTCCCCTGTTACCGACGAGGGGACAGATAAGGGGGACAGATCGGAATAATCCAAAAATATTAGGTAAGTACACTTAAAAAAGATCGCCCGTCCAACGATTTTCGCGGTATATTTTCGCGTTATATTTTCGCGTTATATTTTCGCGTTATATTTTCGCGTTATATTTTCGCGTTATATTTTCGCGTTATATTTTCGCGTTATATTTTCGCGTTATATTTTCGCGTTATATTTTCGCGTTATATTTTCGCGTTATATTTTCGCGTTATATTTTCGCGTTATATTTTCGCGTTATATTTTCGCGTTATATTTTCGCGTTATATTTTCGCGTTATATTTTTTTCTAGAGGTTGCTTGCGGCTTCGCCCGCGTGGATGTCGTTATAACGCGTCTTCAAGATAAAAGTAGCTTATGTCCAGTGATCGGAAAAAGGTGAGCTAATTTACCTAAACTTCAAAGAACAGAGACAAAAACTGGAGACTTCCTTACGACAACATTTTTATTCGGGAAAACAATTGTCACAAAACCAGTAGACACGTTTTATATTATTTTCAAAAAATAAAAGACAATATCCTTTTTTAAAAACAATAATAAATCTCTTTTTTGAAAACAATAAAAAACGTGTCTACTGTTTTTGTTTAAATTTTGGGAAACAAAAACAGGAAACGAATTCAATTGTTTTCTGTACTAACAACATTAACATTAAATGTACTTTAGTGATGTCTCGAAACCCGAGACAATTTTACCGAAAAAAAATGCAGTCGTAAGGGAGTCTCCACTTTTTGTTTCTGTTCTTTGAAGTTTAGGTAAATTAGCTCACCCTTTTCCGATCACTTCTTATGTCCTTCTCCGGGTTTCAGAATATCTTTGTACCAAGTTTCAACAAAATCGATATACAGGGTGTTAACGAATTCGTGTAATTCCTTCAAACCGTGTGATCTACTGGTGACACAGATTAACCCTAAAAGGGAATTTTTGAAAATCAAGTGAAAAAAATTTTTTAAATAAAATCTTTGTTATCTATTTCTGAGCCAGTTTAGAGCCCCGAGTTAACTTACTGCAAAGATCGATATCGCGTTAGTCTTGCCCGCCAGCCGCGTCGCCGTGCTTTCATTCATTTATGCGTAGCATCGAAATGTTTTTTTTTACTGAATCCTTATTATGTGGTTTAGATACGATCACTTACCACTACCGCATGAAAAAAAAAGTTTTTTTTTTTTTTTTTTTATTCAATCTATATCCCGTGCGGGTAAATCTACACCAGTAGTAGATCATGTGGTTTTAAGGAATTACACGAATTCGTTAACATCCTGTATATAGTCGTGACGAGGTAACAGATAGACAGAGTTAGGTACTTTCGCATTTATAATATTAGTAAGGATTACAACTAGTAGTAAGCAAGTATTGTCGTCCAACATAGGTAGGTAACTACTATGTTGGACGACAATACTTTTCGGCTCGCTACATGCCTTCGTTTGGGTGCTCCTTGCTGTGCTTCGCATCGCTGCCACTGCGGTGAAGCCGTCGACAGCCTCGGACACCACGGCTTGTCTTGCAGCAGGAGTGCAGGTCGTATAGCACGGCACGCCAACTTAAATGATATTATCCGTCGCGATCTTGTCACCGCCGGCGTTCCAGCCGTATTAGAACCAAATGGCACGTGACGATGGCAAGAGACCAGATGGAATGTAATTGATGCCATGGAAGATGGGTAGGCTTCTGGTATGGGACGCAACGTGCGTCGATACCCTTGCGCCACCTCGGCAGCTCGGCAGGCTGTGCTAGCGCTGCTGCTGCAGCTGCGGAGACCCTCAAGCGAAAGTGAATAATTATGTTTTATAGTAATTAGCTGGCGCAAGAAATAGAACGAGTTAGGACCTTAGTCACTAAGTGATATCAAAACGTAATATGCAAATAACACGATCTCATTAGTTGCCATCCGAGTGCAATCGGAAATAGGGTTAATTTTCTTTTTAAGTAAATATTAATTACTAAAGTAATTTGACGACACGTTTGGTGCAGTGGCTGAGCGATTGGTTTTTACACTACGGGTCGTGGGTTCGATTTCCACACGGAACAAAAATTTTTATGGCCTAAAGATAGTTGTTTCGGTTCTGGCGTTTGTGTCTGTAAACGCACCCACGATACAGGAGAAATGAAAGAGGGGGGAAACAACAAAAAAAAAAGTTTTATGGCCTCTGCAAGCAGCGCCAAAATTAAAGGGTTTTACATTACCCTATTTTTAAGATCCCTAAATCTTATTCAGTGTAGTAACAGTTAGGGCTCCTAGTCTCTTTGATCTTCGGTCAAGACCAGGGGGCCTACTCCCTAAGTCCGTCAACGAAGTTAGTTGCCCGTCCGAAAGTAGCCCGAAACGTAGGAGTGAACAAAACAAGTGTCAAGTTCAACTTTTCGGACGGGCAAAAACACATCGGTAGCAGGGACAACTGTCAAATCGTGTTGCCATTCATTCTTAGTTCAGGCCCCGAAATAATCGTATGTCCGTAGGTGATAGGGAGTAGGAAACGCTCGTAACTAAGGCCGAAACTACGGACTTCGTGCTTAGGGAGTAGATCCCCAGTATCCTAATTGCGCAATGCACTTGTAATTGCTATGGCTTTGATTTTGTTAAGTCAACAATTTCCATACACAACGTATTTACTAACAATCCGACTTCTCCACAACTATGTACCACGCAATGAATATTGTTGTATTGTCAAAATTAAAGCTATTGAAATTGCGAATGTAATGCGCTATTCGGATACAGGACTCTTTTTACCGAGCCCAAAAATCGGCTAGACGAGATAACAAACCAAATCTGTCTAAGTACAACTGACTTATCGAAACATTTTGAATCCAGGCTAGACAGGTTGTTAGTTGTTACTGACACTCTGGACCAGCGGCGTAGCGTAGTGGGGGCGACAGGGCGGCAAAATTTCACAGTTAATAATAATAATATCTTGTAAAGCCTCGACCAACACCTAAAGAGTCTCTCGTTGGGCGGCTGGGTCAAGGGCCTGATACAGAAAGCGGTACTTCTCGACACGGCGCGTATTGTTAGGAAGTTCCTCTCTCTGAGGTCCTGACCGGCCGGTAGCTTGAACCTTGTTCCCGATGCCGGTGGGCTACTATTTTATATATTTTTAAATGTTTATATATTTTTATTTGCATTTTCATATTTAAAAAATGTATCAAATTTGTTATAAAATGAATAAAGGATATCTTGTAAAATTCTGAATTTGCGATAAAACCACTTCATATTTTTGTCGCACCTACGCTTTCTATATTTTATATATTTTATTTGTAACCTGTACAATACACACAATGAAGATTGTTCTTGCCGAAAAGTTTTTTAGAATCACTGTATATTTTACTCTTTTAAAAGTTTTTTAGAATCACTGTATATTTTACTCTTTTAAAAGTTTTTTAGAATCACAATATATTTTACTCTTTTAAATTGAAATACATAAGGCGGCGAAATTATCCTCCGCCCCAGGCTGCTGAAACCCACGCTACGTCACTGCTCTGGATTATGATAAACTCTGAAACTAGTGTTATACGTGTAAGTTTCTGGCGTAAAGTAGATAAGTATTGTTAGTACCTATATTTGAAGGCTTGATGGGCCATGCGCTACCTTACTAATCTTAATTGGAGCTAAACTGCACCTAGCAACATCGAAGGTACTGGTAGGACTGCTTAGGTACTTACAGAGGATACAATCGTAAATAAGGAAATAAATAAGTTTATACGTAGGTATGTTTATTATGACTATTACGACAAAGTTTAGACCGTAAAAACACAAAATTTAAAACAGTACGTGCACTGAATTATACGGAAAATCATTATTAAATCATCGTAGTTGACGTCATCGGAGTCTCCGTTTAGGACACTACACGTCTCCTAAATCGATTTTCCGATATCGGAATATCAAATTTTAGGATGTTTACAAGTTCCTCTATGAATATGGATGGATATACAAGTAGATGTAGGCCAAAGAAACGATGGCTGGATTGGGTGAAAAATACACGGGTAAGAAAGGGGTGAGTACTAAGATGACTTGTTGTGCCTACCCCACCTAGAGTAGGATAAGGGCAGGGAGATAATGATGATGATGTTTGGTAGTGCCTCTTTAACTTCAAAATTTTCATTTGCAAACTGAGTGTAAGTACACAAGTTCTTAAATTATACAGACGGTACTTGTAACTTAGCGGCCTTCTACAGGCGTTACGAATTTGAGGACTTATTCAGTACAATAACTATAAATCGCCTAATAATAACTATAAATGAGGCCGTCAGCGCAGAAGTGGCCTAAGCTTGAGACTGCTAGTATGGATTTAAAAATTTAAGGCCACTTTTGCATACAGACCGGAGCAAAATGGGTTAACGCAAAAATAAAGTTTTTAACACTATCTAGTTGTTATATGTCAAACTAAAGTTAAGTCATTTTTGAATTAAAATTAGCGTGTTTGAAATTATTTACTACACATCACTCATAAAAGAGGAGCTCGAGGCTAAATAATTACAGCCGCATAGACCGATCTTCCGGGTTAAGCCACGCTTGCCGAGGTTGGTCTGTGGATGGGTGACCATTTACCATAGCGAGTTTCCTCCGTGCCTCGGAAAGCACATAAAGCCGTTGGTCCCGGCTGTCATTTGTAGATCTTTGACAGTCGTTACTGTTGGTCAGAAGCCAGAAAGTCTGACAACCAGTCTTACCAAGAGTATCGTATTACCCAGTTACTGGGTTGTGGAGGTCTGATAGGCAGTCGCTCTATGTAAAATACTGATATTCAGCTGCATCCGGTTCGACTGGAAGCCGACCTCAACATAGTTGGGAAAAGGCTAGGCAGATGATGATGACATAAACGAAAAAATGTGGCTTAAGCCACTTTTGCGCTGACAGCCTCAAATGTGCCGTGTGGTGCCGGACGTAAAGAATAGCACTACCCCATCTCTTCCCTTGGGTATCGTAAAAGGCGACTAAGGGATTCACTAGAGGATGGGCAGCAGCGTTCTCTGAGTATTTTAACAAGCATACTGCGATTGCCAACCCGCGTGACAAGCGTGGCGATTATGTCAAACTCTCCCAACATGGAGCACAGGACAGATGGATGCGGTCCTTCCTCGTGGTCAAACTATTTTGTCAATGTGGCGATGCTTGGGGGAGGCCTGTGTCGAACAGTGGACGTCTTTCGGCTGAATGATGATGTTGAACTATAAATCGTAAGTATCTAGTTTAAATAAGTTTAGTCAGTTATACAAACAGTTCTATCTATATATATAAAAGAAAGTCGTGTTAGTTACTTCACTTATAACTCAAGAACGGCTGAACCGATTTAGCTGAAAATTGACAGGGAGGTAGTTTAGAGCCAGGAGAAGGACATAGGATACGTAGGTAGTAGGTAGGTAGTAGGTAGGTAGTAGGTAGGTAGTAGGTAGGTAGTAGGTAGGTAGTAGGTAGGTAGTAGGTAGGTAGTAGGTAGGTAGTAGGTAGGTAGTAGGTAGGTAGTAGGTAGGTAGTAGGTAGGTAGTAGGTAGGTAGTAGGTAGGTAGTAGGTAGGTAGTAGGTAGGTAGTAGGTAGGTAGTAGGTAGGTAGTAGGTAGGTAGTAGGTAGGTAGTAGGTAGGTAGTAGGTAGGTAGTAGGTAGGTAGTAGGTAGGTAGTAGGTAGGTAGTAGGTAGGTAGTAGGTAGGTAGTAGGTAGGTAGTAGGTAGGTAGTAGGTAGGTAGTAGGTAGGTAGTAGGTAGGTAGTAGGTAGGTAGTAGGTAGGTAGTAGGTAGGTAGTAGGTAGGTAGTAGGTAGGTAGTAGGTAGGTAGTAGGTAGGTAGTAGGTAGGTAGTAGGTAGGTAGTAGGTAGGTAGTAGGTAGGTAGTAGGTAGGTAGTAGGTAGGTAGTAGGTAGGTAGTAGGTAGGTAGTAGGTAGGTAGTAGGTAGGTAGTAGGTAGGTAGTAGGTAGGTAGTAGGTAGGTAGTAGGTAGGTAGTAGGTAGGTAGTAGGTAGGTAGTAGGTAGGCAGTAGGTAGGAAAAAGAGCATTGCAACGCATGCTGGGAACAGCTAGTTATCTTATAATTATAAGGTCTTAGTAAATAGAATCAGGCGCTACTTTGCGGAAATCCATGAGTTCCATGACATACAAATTTGCAAATAGCTAGCTAATAGTTTTAATCTCGCCAAACTAGATCACTATTTTGGATGCAGTATGCAAACCAAACCGATACTTATAGTACCTATCGTTTTTTAAGTTTGCATGTTGCATTTTTTGTGTTCGTATATTTGTGAATTGAGAATTAATAGCACAAGTAATACTGCCTCCAAACTAGCGATCTAGTTTGGCGGAATTAAAACTAAGTAAGTAAATATATTATTTGCATATTTGTATATTTTACCATATACCTAAATCGGAAGGACAAAATGTAGGCAAGAAGCCGGAAATCGGATTCGTAAATCAGAAGGTGTGTTTCGTTGGGGTTCCTAAGGCTATGGTGTGGTGCAGGGCGCAGGTTGCGGGCGCTCGCGCCTGTGCGGCGTGACGTCATTTGCGTACGCGCGGTTATAATCGTGCGCGGGCAGATCCGCGCGCTCATTCGATCGTCAGCGCGCGCGCCGCGCACCTCGCGTCACCTGGACCACGGCTAGTGAAACAAGCGCGAACTTTCAAATAATACTTAATTTATTGTGTGAACTGACTTTTCTGTGACAAAATGCCGAAGAATATTTTAGCTGAGATGGGGTCCCAAGTGGGCCTGACCCCCAGGCAGAATAAAAAGGTAAGTTTTTAATTATTTTATGTTTTACTTACGTGCTAAAAATGCAATTGCGTTTTTTTAAACTTGCGAATTATTGTGGTTACTTTGCGTTGTAGCGATTACATGCGATAGGTATTTTGAGATATTTGAGCCGAATGAATGGCTAGTCGAAGCTCACGGCCGGACTAAAATAAACCCTACCGGCGCGTCATAATGCTAGTTACAATGTCAATACCGCTTACCCTTGGTTACAGAGATACTGCGCGCGCGCACGAGTGGTGCGTAGACGTACCCGCTCTTAGGCCTTTAGGACTTTCTTTTACGAAGGATTACTTTGTTTACATTTCACACAAAATGATGCACTGAAATTATTTGGAAATTAGATTAAGAAATTCATAACTCCTTCGATAGTTATATTAGATAAGATGCAATAGCTTGTTTTTAACGTGGAATAAACCTACAGCAACAATAAAAAAAAATGTAAACAAAAAAATTATATTTTAAAATCTTCGAAAACGGCATAAATACAGAAAATGTATCAATTGCTAAAGAGACTATCGATACAAAATACATATACGATCTTGAACCAGTCACTTTCAGCGATTGCTTTAGAACGAACGAAATTGGGTGTTTGCCAGATTTCACGTATTTAACATCATTTTTTTCAGCGTTATTTATTTAATTGTTGCATATATCTCTGTATTATGGAATATACACCAGTACCAGTGAAATATAGAAGTCTCGAGGTCGTCCGCTGTTTATGTACACGCGGCCGTGCGTTTACGTCTACTGTCAAAAGCTTTCACGCTGATTTAGTCATTATTTAATTACAGTTAAGTATCACATTCCTGTGTTTCATTTAAGCGTAATAGAACGATTGTTTTTTTTACAAAGACTGATGATACCTACAAAAGATTTTATTAATGAAATGGAATGTGAAAAGTGAAGCTTTAAAAAAATTTTAATAACAGAGAAATAACATGCTTTCCTCTTCCTTCTTTGGAATTTTAATAGTAATTGAACAGAATATAGTAAATAATAATTATATTATTTAAATAAAAATTGTTTAAACTGTAAGACTACTTTGGATTTTGAAATTTCCATAAACTAGGAATTTATTTATATAACACCATTGTTCTTCATCGATTGTTTTATTGGCGTCGTAACTACCATCAACATTTAACTGTTTTATTAGATTAGCGTTCTAATGAAATAAGTATCAACAAATCTTAAATTAATCTTTTAAGTATTTATTTACAATTGGTACATTTTTATTTATTTATTGGTATGGCACTACAACGACTTATTCACTAAAACATACAAGAATACAATATATAAATTTTTCGACATGGTGAATTTGTCACTTACAGAAGTACACAGCACTTGTAAAAAACTTAAATAAAAAATGATATTTGTTAGTACAATATTTGTTACGGACTATAACATTAAAAAGCTCAAATTAAAGAATACACAAATTAAAATTAAAATAAACCACAAATAATATAGTCTTAGGATTAATTAACATTAACAGCAAACAGAATTAAGAATCTAAAGTTAACAAGGGGGGAAAAGAAAGAAAAAAAAAACACATAAACCAACCAATTTTTTTCAACCCAAGCGTTTTCGGCCCAATAGCAGATCGGAAGACACTTCCTAAAGGTTCAGACTATCTGTAGGTCCTTGCATCCTACTCGACCATCCGATCCGACATTCCGATGGTGAGCAATACCGAACATTTTTCGATATTTGATTGTCGGACTAGCAAGTCGCATAATATTACACGGCTGAGTAAGGAAGTCGTACATAATCACCGTACGATTTAATGAAGTCGGAACTTTCTGTAACATATTCTAAAAGCGACGCTGTATCATGGTTACCATTGATGATTTGCGCAAACAAAACAGCGCTTCTGAATAATTTAATAAGAATGTTTTCACGAACACCAAATATTTATTGAGATCTAAATTGGATTAGTTCGAGTTTATTATTCTTTCTTTTAGTCAGAAAGACTAAAATAAGATAAACTCTAAAGAGTCATGAGCTAAAAATGGTGCACAGGAAATATTTCAATATAGTATAGATAAACCGCGGTATTTGATTTATACTAAACTAGTTTTCAGATTAATTAATCAATTATTTAATTCGATTTGATATTTAAATACGTACTCTATTCCATTGGCTTTTACGGTGAAGGATAAACATCGCGATTAAAATAGAACAGCTGAGAGGGTTGCAAAAAATGTTTTGGATAGTGCCTGAATAAACAGCCGTTTACCAAAAGTTCTAGTATTCTACATAGAGAAATACCATTGGTGAACACCAGCCCAAGGCATAATCCTTCTCATTTTAAAAAGCTGTTGAACATCGGCCTCTCTCAAGATGCACCACAGCATTCGATCTTCTGCATCCAATCTATGACAATTGCTTTCCTCAATTCTACTTGTGCCAGCCCTATGAAGTGTACAGGCAAGCCCCCGGCCAATAGTGTGAGGTAATATGTATTAAACTATAGCTAATTTGGACAAACATTGTAATAGCAACTATAACCATAATAGTAGAAGCATATTTCGCAACTAAATTGCAATTTGCAAGGTGCATAATAATAACCAATTTTATTTTCTTTTTTGTTTCAATTTTCGTTTTACCGGTATTGTATAAACATTACAAAATAACGTGAAAGAAACGAAACGAAAGAAACGTGGTGCTGGTTACAACGACGCGTGTGGAGCCGAAACACTTGAATCCGCGAAGTATGCGCGGGCGCAGATATGTGTGCTACAATATGTGTACGTTCAAAAAGTACTCCTCTGTTTTTAAGTGTATTTTCAATTAAAGATTTTTCTTTCTCTCTATTAGGTACTTACCTATATTATTATTGCATTCTCATTTCATATCATTTACAGTTTTTGAACTTGGTCCTAGGCTCGAAAATACAATATTAGGTCTGAAAACTTGGCAACCCTAAAAACCAGCTAACCTGATTACCTACATGCTAATTTAATGACGCGCACTGTCTTTACCTATGATTT
The DNA here is from genome assembly GCA_905220435.1 of Amphipyra tragopoginis. Taxonomy (NCBI): domain Eukaryota; kingdom Metazoa; phylum Arthropoda; class Insecta; order Lepidoptera; family Noctuidae; genus Amphipyra; species Amphipyra tragopoginis. The sequence goes on from HG991991.1 coordinate 35,192,986, forward strand.
GCAAACGGCAGTGCACCTCGAATATATTAATAGTAGCCTTGTTGCTGGAGAATTCACAAGTGCTTACATGTCTGACCATGTCATGGTCAACCACATGCTTGTTACCTTCGAAACTGACGCTGTATAATTGGACAGCATCTGCTTTATTATGAATAGCAATTGATTAAGCCTACCCTAGGCTAGGCTAGATATGGCGTCGTAGGCTAGATAACCGGTGGCTGCAAAAAATATTGCAACAAACACTATTCTCTAGGTCAGTCTTTCTCAAAGTGGGCAATAAATCCCCCTTGTGGGCGCTATAGGCCTACAGGGCGGTGAAGGGCGGTAAAATGACGGGCGGTAATGATTTCGATTGTGATTATTAAGAAATGATAAAGTTAAAAAAAATAGGGGGCGCTAAAATGTTATTGATTCTCAAAGTGGGCGGTAGACGAAATAAGTTTGAGAACCACTGCTCTCTGTCAATATAGGTCAACAAAGACACTCTAGGTCTATAATCTTTACCATTTTTCACTGGACAAGTACTAATGAAAAATGGTGTAGATGTTCTGCAAAATCGTTTTTGACTAGTATCGGTTCCGAAAACCGTTGTTAACAAGTATCGGTTCTGGAGTCTTACCGGAACCGGTATGGAAAAATGGGGAAGATAACTAGACCTAGAGTGTCTTTGTCAGTGGAAAGTGTAACTCGGTGGAGCTAAGTGCGGTATCTATGTTATGTAGATCTGTATAGTCCGTACAATTGTTTTTATCAATACGCTTTATGGAATAGTGCGGAAAAAATCGTTTCTTTTTGATAGAATGGAAACACGTGACAAAAACGAGATTAAATACTCTTTTAAATGTATATTTTATGTAAAATGTATGTAAGATATCATAATTTTTTTATCACATTTATCAAAGCAATTATTGTCGACCAAGTAACACTTCATAACGTATAAGAATTTTAGTTTTGTAAGTTGTGTTAGGGTTAAAAAGTTATTTTTTATTCTTTTTTATTGTTTATTAACGTTCAGTAATGTTGGATTGGCAGGGATAGTGAGTGCTATCAGTGCTTTAAGCAAAAAGTAATTGTTTCCGTTAATATTATTGTAAAGGAGGAAGCGATAGGTGTACCTGTGTAATTAATTTGTTTTCATATTCTACCGGGAAGTTCCCTGCAACATCCAAACATCCATGCGACACATACTAAATCTCATCAGGGTATTTTCCTTTTTGAAAACACGTTTCTAGCTTTACGTAGTTTTATTCTATGCTTTATTTGACTTTGCGTCACAGATATGAAGCCCTTATGCATAAAATTTTAGTAAATAAAGAAACATCTAGGTACATAATAAAATTGTAGCAAAACACTGGTAGAAAAAAAAATTGTAACAAAAAATCATTTCAATGTTAATTATTATACCTATTAGACCCAATTTCACCATACAATGTTAGTTGTTAACGGTCTGTTAAGCTGTCAATGACAATTTCAATGTACTGATAAACAGTCTGTTAAAATGTTTAACAGGACATTAATAACTAACAGAGTATGGTGAAATTGGGTCTTAGCATTGCAGATTTTATGTTAATTTTTGCAAACATGCTGATAAATACGTGAGGCTTGAGATGAATAAAGTTCCTACGAGTACGTTGCGATCAGGTGTTCTATTCTACTGACAAAATTGGTTAAAAATCGTAATCGAATCACGGGTCTGACGCAAAATGTGCACATAAGACAAAATTTACACTTCGTAAAATGTGCACTTGGTGCAAAACGTACACTTCGTAAAATGTGCAATTGGTGCAAAACGTACACTTCGTAAAATGTGCACTTGGTGCAAAATGTTCATTTCGTAAAATGTGCACTTCGTAAAATGTTCATTTCGTAAAATGTGCACTTCGTAAAATGTTCATTTCGTAAAATGTGCACTTCGTAAAATGTGTACTTCGTAAAATGTGCACTTGGTGCAAAATGTGCACTTCGTAAAATGTGCACTTAAGGCAAAATGTACACTTCGTAAAATGTGCACATGGTGCAAAATGTGCATTTCGCAAAAAGTGCACTTCGTAAAATGTGCACTTGGTGCAAAATGTGCATTTCGCAAAAAGTGCACTTCGTAAAATGTGACCTTAAGGCAAAATGTACACTTCGTAAAATGTGCACTTCGTAAAATGTGCACTTGGTGCAAAATGTGCTTTTCGTAAAATGTGCACTTGGTGCAAAATGTGCTTTTCGTAAAATGTGCACTTGGTGCAAAATGTGCTTTTCGTAAAATGTGCACTTGGTGCAAAATGTGCATTTCGCAAAAAGTGCACTTCGTAAAATGTGCACTAGAGGCAAAATGTGCACTTCGTTAAATGTGCACTTCGTAAAATGTGCACTTGGTGCAAAATGTGCATTTCGCAAAAAGTGCACTTCGTAAAATGTGCACTTCGTTAAATGTGCACTTCGTAAAATGTGCACTTGGTGCAAAATGTGCACTTGGTGCAAAATGTGCACTTGGTGCAAAATGTGCACTTGGTGCAAAATGTGCACTTGACGGAAAACGTACATTTGACGCTAAATGTGCACTTGACGCCAAATTGCATTTCGCAATAGCTGCACTTCTCAGTATGAGCACTTCGCTAAATGTGCACATTTTTTAATTTGTGGTTATGGATATGTATGCAAAATGATTTCCAAATAAAAACTTTTGCTTTTTGATAAGTTTTGTACTAAAAGACAATAATACGAGTATCACATGTTTTTGGATATGTATTTTACGTCATTATGTATTCATGTGTTGTCTTCTGCCTCAAGTGCACATTCTACCTCAGAACCATGTGAACTTCGCCCATTTTTTTTTCTTGTAGAGATAACAGCCCAACGGCCGTGGTTCAGCTGCGGTTCAGTTGCGATTTTAAACAATGTAGAATTGGCCTCTAGACTTACCGTGATGAATTCAAAGGTGATAATTATCTTACGTTGCATCACTGATGAACAGGCGCTAACGTGGCTCAGGAGCGCTAACAAACATGTCACAACCCCACACTAACTGCATGTTTGTCTGTTTGAACATTGTATTCTCAGAAACAAATGAACCACTTTTGATTGAACTGAGGTAAGTATCTAATTTTGCACAAAAACTTGCATTTTTATTGACCTTTTTTGGCTGAACACAACCCTGTATTTGCTGTCGTGCAGTCAGGTAAAAAGGCGATTCGATTTAAAATGGAATTTTGCGGCAATCACTACGTTCGTCAAACCAATTCATAATAATAATACGGGCACAAGGGGAAACATAGGAAAGTACACCATAAAACGGCGCGGGCGCATAAAATAGCATAAAGTGTAACAATATGAATCATGTGTACAGATTTGATCACGTGTTTTTAGGAAAAGCTTGCAGATTTATACAACAATCTAACGGAAACTGTATTTCTTTGAATTTTAATGTTCGTATTATGTACAGACCTGCACAAAACTGCTACAATCTGTGAATATATATGAGTGGAAATATGTGAATGGATTAATTGGTTTCGTCGACCAACCAAACCAAACCAAATACAAACATAATATTTTGAAATATTATAATATATTATACCAGAACGTGAGAGGAATTAGGACAAAAACTAGCCAATTTTTATCATTGCTGGAATCCTCAGGGTGTGACTTGTTTGCAATCACAGAAACCGGTCTCAATGCAGCGATTAAAGATTCGGAGTTTGTCGTGCCAGGATATCAAATATTGCGATGCGATCGCGCTGACGGCCGCAAACAAGGGGGAGCACTTTTAGTGGCCACACCGCGATTTGAATTACGGCAAGTGGCGATCCCAGGTAACGTTAACGTAGACGATCACAAGTTTGAATTAGTGTGTGCTAGTGTGTATAGAGGTAAACGGTTTCTATTTACGTGTTGTACGGTATATATTCCTCCGCAGACGGACGAGAATGAGTATATGGTGTTGTTTAAAATATTGGAAAATATATGTGTAAAGTATAAAAATAAGTTAGTAGTTCTAGGTGATTTTAATTTGTATTCCTGTAATAGTAACATTGTTAACTATTTTGAATATTTTATGCCATTCTGTGAATTCGTTCAGTGTAACGAGATACCGAACTGTAGTGGGAGGCAGTTGGACCTCGTGCTGGGTGCGCGCGGCGCTGACGTCAGCGTGCGCGGCGCGGACGAGGCGCTGCAGCCCGTCGACGCCTACCACCCCGCGCTGCACGTGCGCCTCGCACTCACTGCCCGTCCCGCGCTCCGCGAGCACTCTGTGCACGACTATACTCCTGAGTCGAACGTGCGACACCCGTATGCGCAATCGATATGTCGCGAAAAATGGAATTTCAACAAAACCGATTTTAATACTCTCTATCAATCTTTGAGTGAAATAGACTGGACTGATTTGTATTGTTGTACGGAGCCGGACGTTATATTAAATTTATTTTATGATAAAATCTATGAGATGTTTAGTATGTATGTGCCCCTAAAAAAGACCGGTTCGAGGAGCAGTAGGTACGTTTACCCAGTATGGTATACGAGTGCGATCATTAGGGACATACAACTCAAATATGCGCTACATAAAAAATATAAATCTAGTAGGTCGAGCGAGGACTACGAAGCGTTTTCTCGGTGCAGGGCGAGGGTTAAAACCGAGACCGCCCGAGCTCACGACGAGTACCGGAACCGCGTCCAGAGTCACCTGGCAAAAGAACCGCGAGCATTTTGGAATTTCATTAGGTCTAAAACCGGAAACTCGTCCAATCGCAAAATAATAAAAGACGGTAAAGTATTGTCCGAGTTTGAGTGTGCGGGAGAGTTCGCCCGGTACTTCGAGTCTGTGTACAACCGGGAGCCGGCCACGCTGAGCGTGGAGGCGGCCAGCGCTGACACAGAGCGCGTGGCGGAGGCGCCGGGCGCGCGCGTGCATCTCGAGCGCTTACGCGCCGCCGACGTGCGCCGCGCACTCGTGCGCTGTCCGCCCAAGCGCTCAGCGGGGCCTGACGGGATACCGGCGTTTGTGTTTAGGGACTGTGGGGCAGTATTAGTCGAGCCGTTACTTCATCTGTTTAACATCTGTATAGAGACCGCGACGTTCCCGGAACGCTGGAAACTTACTCGTGTGGTGCCAGTACCGAAGGGCAGGGGAGGGACGGCGCCCACTGACTACAGACCTGTGGCGATCTTGTGTACTCCGGCAAAGATATTTGAGGCGGCCATCCACGGTTGTCTTTATCCGCAGGTGAGCGCTCAGTTGTCCGACGCTCAGCACGGGTTCCGACCTGGGCGAGGGACGACTGGGAACTTACTGGATCTGATGACAAATCTGGTACCCGTGGTGGATGCTGGGCTGCAGGTGGATGTCGCTTACTTTGATTTCCGAAAGGCGTTCGACACAGTCGACAATGACATCCTACTGGCCAAGCTGGCCGGTATGGGGTGCACCCCACATACGTTAACATTCTTCGCCTGTTACTTTCGGGACAGATGTCAATACGTCGACTGTGGCGGACATCTTTCGGATCCCTACCCAACAAGATCTGGGGTGAGTCAGGGGAGTAATTTAGGGCCTCTTTTATTCATTTTGACAATAAACGACTTACCGAAGGTAGCCAACAAGTCTACGCCCTTACTTTTCGCGGATGACCTAAAACTGGTTCATAAAATTGAGCATAACGCAGACCACGCCACACTACAGCGAGATATAGATAGCATAGTAAGCTGGAGCTTAAAAAATAGACTTTTTTTTAATGTGACTAAGTGTTCCGTGCTGTCTTTCAGTCGCACACGAACCCCGAGCCATTACCAATACCTTATGGACGGGGCGCCGGTACAGCGTGTGACAGAGATACGGGACTTAGGTGTACGCTTCACTGCTGATCTACAGTTTCGCCAGCATATCACTGATGTGTGCAAGAAAGCTTACCGGAATCTGGGACTAATATTGCGCCAAGCAAACAACTTCACGAACATAGGAGCTTTGAAAGCACTGTACGAGGCACTCGTGAAGAGTCACCTGGAGTGCAATGCCGTAATATGGTCACCACACGAGGAGAAGTACAAACTGATGCTGGAACGTATCCAAAACAAATTTGTAAGGTTCGTGTATTTGAAGCAGTATGGGGTATACCCAGGCTATCCGCTCCTGTACCCTACTCTATTTGTTCTGGGTATGGTGGGGTATTACAGGCTCGAAGTAAGAAGGGAAGTAGCTCTCACCGTCTACCTATTTAAATTAATCCGCGGAAAAATCCATAATCCGAACGTGTTGGAGGTACTCCAGCTGTGCGTCCCGGACGAGTACGTGGGGCGGCGGCGGCGGCCGGAGCTGCTGGCCGTGCCGCGTGCGCGTACATGCCTGCTGCAGCGCGCACCGCTCACGCGTGCGCTGCGTGCGCTCAACACGATGGCTCATAGAATGGATCTCTTTTTGTGTACATTGAACGAATTCACACGGGTCGCTTATTGTGTTATTTGTTTAGGTTAGTTTATTGTTTATGTTACAATTTTTGTTTTAGTTTTTAATATTTATGTACATAGGCTATTGCATTAGGTAATAAGTACCTGTAATAATAGTTTTATGTTTATATGAAATAAATAAATAAATAAATAAATAAATAAATAAAATTTCTTCAATAGATTTTCATCTTTATCGCGAAAGTATAAGATTCAAGGTTTATTGGGTTTGACAGTTTCGGGTAGTATGATGTGCTGGCATCTGTACACTAATTCAGTCCCCACCAATCGCCGCCATATTGAAACGTCAATGCAAATTGGATATTTTTTTTCTAAAACAAAAAAGAATTTTGTAAAAAAAATTAATTATGCCCGAACATACATAAAAAATATATACAACGTAATTTTTAGTATACCTATTATTATACGAAAACCGAGACACCCCAACAAGATTTTCATCAGAACTGCCTGAATATGTGTTTTTTTTAATAAATCTCCAAGTTACACCGTAGTTTATATCGCGTTAAGTTCCCTAGTAAAGTGTGAAATGCCTGAGATGTGCTATGCAGGTGTTGTCTAATACACGGAAACTGACCAAGCGAGCCATCTCAAGCCTCAAAGTGTCTATTCCCGCCAACTGAAACCTACAGAAACAAAATTGAAATTAATGAAAAAAAAATGTGTTGTAAAAAATATGTCAATCGATTCTCCTAGTGATTCTGAATAAACTAGTTTCAGGTTTAGTATATACTAAAACTAAGTTTGTATAAACATACGAATTGCGAACCTTCTAAGTCGGTTAAAAACAAAGAAGATAGAGATTTACAAGTAAAAGAAGTGATGTTTATTACACGACTGCGCAACAGCAAAGACAGGGTTATGTTTTTGAGATTATCACAAACAAAATGCTTATGAATTAAATAAATCCTAAGGTTTGAATACACATTCTATTAAAGCATGCTTGTTTGCTACTAAGTGGCATCTGTTGAGAGTAGCATGCTTTTGTGCTACTATGTAAATAGTATGTTGTAATCCAGGCCTAATTCCTAATCCATCATATCACTCAATGCAAAAAGAAAGAAAAATAATTATGAGCTTCATTCGAAATAGACTTAGTTTCACGTCCACAAGAAATGAATATTACGTCATTAGAAAAAAAAGGTGCAATCAATGAAATAAAAAATACACGCCGAATTGAGAACCTCCTCCTTTTTTAATGTCGGTTAAAGTTTAGTCTCAAAATTTACGATTACGATGCAATATCATATTTTGCAACATATCGTAAACTTCGTCGCTCCTTAAAATAGCAAGTCTTAGCACGTGATAACATCACAAATCAATAAATACTCGTACATGTGCAAATAGTTTAAAAATAATCTCGTCTATCTGTCGAGTTGCGGCGAGAACATTCCTGGCAATATTTTCACTTCAGCTAAAACATAAGTCACGTTTTCAGGCACGTTAACTAACGACGATCCGTATTACCATTCGTCGTATTCGATTCCGCCTGATCCGGCAGGCAGGCGGCCAACACAGTTTGCCAAACGAGAAAAGCACAGGAGCGGGGAAGTTCAAACATTACGATTACGATTGGTTGGTGTTCCGCTCGGGTTCCTACCGGATGTTTTATGGTGGGTTGATAATTACTTGATATACTTTGGTTTATTTTAGGTTGGGGCCTAATTCTCCTAAAATAAATTGTTGCCAAACGCAATCGAACCACAACCGTTAGTCAGTTTTTGTTTTCGACAACTTTCAAAATGATTGATTTTGTTTTTTGTGTCAAACCATTTGATAGCTTTTGAAATAGAGAACTGACTGAATGAACGGTTCGGCCTTGGTTCGGTTGTGATTTATCAAGATTTATTTTAGGATAATTGGGCCCCAGGTGTGCAGGACTTCAGGTTTTCTTTATTTGAAAACTTACTCACCAGTAAGTGGGTTTGAACTAAGATAAAGTGATAAAAAGACAAGATGCTCCTTGAAACAATGAGTGTATTTTTTTAAAAGCTGGAAGCTTATTTATTTGGTACATTGGTGGTACATAAGGCGGACTTAATGACATTGGAATTCTCTACCAGTCAACCTTTGGGTCAAAAATTAAGAACTTAGAAACTGCAAAAAAAAGAGTTGGAAAAATGGAAAGATAAATAAAAATGATTCACAATAATTATTCTGACATTAAATATTATGTTTTCCAACGTATGCGTAGAGGAGGGTAACAAAGAAAACATGAAATACGTTAAGGCTAGCAGAGCTTGGAATTTCAGGATTAGTTGATGTTGTTAGAGGGTCTCCATTAACGCTCAATACATCGTCATCATGTTTGAATTGTCTGCTTCACGCCCCGCATCACGCGCCGCGCTAAGCTCTGCGCCTGCGAGAACGGAGCCATATACATTACCCTTTGAACTCTGTGTATGACACTGAAAAAGTGTGACCACACTAATAAAAAGTAGGACAAAATATACAAGGTGTAACATAAATAACGCACAACTTCTTAAGGGGTCACTGTACTCATCATTATGAACAACTTTTACCATGGGACCAAACCTGAAATCGTTTAATCAGCTGTTCCCTACATTAATGTTCGCATAACTCGTCAAAATGTAGGGAACAGCTGTTTTTTTTGCGATTCCGGTTTGGTCCCATAGTAAAAGTTGCTCATAATGATGAGTAGGTACAGTTGTACACTTATTTATGTTACACTTTGTATACAGCATGACTGACAGCACTTTACATCCGAAAACCATAAACTCTGTACATCATTTTGTACAACTTTTACTATGGGACAAACTATGAAGTCGTGGAAAAAAAATCAGTTGTTCAATACATTTTGCTAAGCAACATTGATGATTTGTATGAAACAGCAGATCCCAGATTTTGTCCCACAGTTATGTCACAGTCTACCTATATCTTACTCCTTACAGTCGGTCAACGTAGAACATTGTCGCAGAGCAATAGTGCGGGGTGTTGCGGGGTGAAGGAGCGGAGGTTATGTCCCGAGTAGCCATACTGCATACTTGGGACATAACCTCCGCCCCTACATCATTTTGACATTTCACAGGACCTGTCAAATGTATGGGCGTTGACCCACTGTATGTAGTAAGTAAGTACACTGTGGTTATGTACAGAATTTTGTGCAGAGTTTCATGGTTTTCGAAGGTGAAGTGACTAACCAATCTTGCTGTACGGTAGGAGTTAATCAAATTAGTAGTTAGTTAATATATCGCACACCTAGATCTAAACAGAGACAACTCAAAAAAATTAAATTATTCAGAAGATGACAAAAACGTATAACAAACAAAGCAGATATACGTTTTTTTGCGTCTCCTGAAAACTGTTTTTTTTTTTTAGTTATGTCTATTTAGATCTAGGTGAGCGATATAAGGTCCAATCAAAATAGGTGGACAAACTTTTACAGATCACAGTACTCTTGAATATGAACAACTTTTACTATGGGACCAACACTGAAATATAAAAAAAATATCAGCTGTTCCATACATTTTGATCGTGTAGGTATTGCACTTTTGTATGGAACAGTTGATATTATTTTTTATATTTCAGAGTTGGTCCCATAGTAAAAGTTGTTCATATTCATGAGTACTGTGATCTGTAAAAGTTTGTCCATCTATTTTGATTGGACCTTATATAGTTTATAGCAGTAGTTAATCTCCTGCGACTCATGATTAGTTCTGTAACAATTTGTTCAGGGTGGAAAATTTTAAGTGGCCCTAGAGATAACGAGACGTCTGCGCGCGTGGAATGCTATCACATATCATAATACATACAAAACAATAGTCAAGGTAAATGAACTGGACGAAGGAAGGTAGGCGATATGGTGGCAATAGTGGATTATTGTGAAGAATGAGATTTAAAAATGCTTCAACTTACTAATTAAAAAGACTCATGTATTAATGTAAGAAAATGTACAAAGGAGATTTTCAGAAAGGTATATTAATAATTTAATATGTTAAAATCAGTAGTTCAGATCAGCTTGTTTAGTATGATTTATTAACTAGTTTGTCAGAAACTCCATAAGTACCTTGGGTCGGGTCTTTATCAGAACTAATGACTACCGTTAAAGCATAGTGTTATGCAGCTACTTTTTCTTGTTTACTCTCAAGTAAAGTATGCTTTACACTAGGATAGTTTTTCAAAGCGAGGGTTTCTTTTACTTTGTATTGGCAAGAAACTCGCTTTAAAAAACTATTCTCATGTGAATCAGCCCTAACAAAGATTGTAGTCTTCCCTCGTTACCTAAATACTTCCATAGTTTTACATATATATGTATATATACGAACAATTAGCGAAGAATCTTAGCTATTAATGTTTTAAGATACCGGTGTTTGCCTTTCATACTGACACGAAGTGAGTGAAAAATCCATTAAAATACTAAAAACAGATTCGGCAATGCAATGAACCGTGACGGGTGAAGAATTTATCTCTTACATTTTATGGGTATGTCGATAAGAGCAGTGGGTACTATAAAATGTGGTGTCGTTACCCTGTCTAAACGTGATCTTTGATCAAGGTGAACCTTGAAGTAATGCAGAAGACATTAATGCTTTCATATCGATAATTTAGAAAAAACAAGTGTAAGGTTATACTTCCTTAGTACGAGAACCTGTGTCGCCAAACTGACATACTTATAAATATTAGCCTGTAACTGTCCCACTGCTGGGCAAAGGCCTCTTCTCATACAGAGAAGGAACGAGCATTGATCACCACACTTGCTCACTGCGTGTTGGCGATTTCAGAACAAGAAGTCCAGGTTTCCTCACGATGTTTTCCTTCACCGTTTGTCAGTGGCGTCTTAGATGAACTAAGAAAGTACATATGACATTAAAAAATTCACATTGGTACATGCCTGTGTTTTAACCCGCAACCCGGTGCTTAACAAGCGGGTCTGTAACCTCCGGACCACCACGACACAAGATGTTAAAAAATCAACTCTAAGAATTTTACGGGGTTACTCGGTATCGGAAATTGAACAACTTTTGTTCTACAACTTTTCGAAATTCGTGCATATTTTTATAGTTATAGCTTTCCATACAAATCAAAAAGATATTTTAATTAGCTTGACAGAAAACTAGTCATCATCTGCCTAGCCTTTTCCCAACTATGTTGGGGTCGGCTTCCAGTCGAACCGGATGCAGCTGAATATCAGTATTTTACATGGAGCGACTGCCTATCAGACCTCCACAACCCAGTAACTGGGTAATACGATACTCTTGGTAAGACTGGTTGTCAGACTTTCTGGCTTCTGACCAACAGTAACGACTGTCAAAGATCTACAAATGACAGCCGGGACCAACGGATTTACGTGCTTTCCGAGGCACGGAGGAAACTCGCTATGGTAAATGGTCACCCATCCACAGACCAACCTCGGCAAGCGTGACTTAACCCGAAAGATCGGTCTATGCGGCTGTAATTATTTAGCCACGAGCTCCTCTCTTGACAGAAAACTAGTATTTTTCATATTCCAACTTCTTTCAAACTATCTGGTTTCCACGTACAGAAGTCAATATAACGTATGTAGAATGCAACTTATATCAGGCTATCTGCGTCGCACAGTCACATATAATTACAACCTTTGTCAGACCAAATATAGAATTTTCGAGATCATAAAAAGAGAAGGTAGGTCGGAAAAAAAAGTATGTTTCACATCACTTAGCTTTTATTTACGCTCGAATATTTAGTATTTTACCCAGGGTTTGAATTTTCCAAAAAAATATAGTAGTTCATCTAATAGTAATTTATTGTAACTAGAGAACACGCGATTTCCGGATAGTCATTTCTGTTTAATTCTTCTTCAATCTTCAGGGGCCTAATTTTCCGAAAATAAATCTTGATAAATCACAACCGAACCAAGGCCGAACCGTTCATTCAGACAGTTCTCAATTTCAAAAGCTATCCAATTGTTTGACACAAAAAACAAAATCAATCATTTTGAAAGTTTTCGAAAACAAAAACTGACTGACGGTTGTGGTTCGATTGCGTTTGGCAACAATTTATTTTAGGAGAATTGGGCCCCTGTTGTTTTAGTAGCAATGTTGAAAGAAACAATTCCCAAATACACTTTCTTTTAATCACACTAATTTTATAAATAAAACTAAATTTGTGTAAATGTTTGTTACTCAATCACGCATAAACGGCTGAACAGATTTTGATGAAATTCGGCACGCAGATAGACCATGTCCTGGATTAACACACAGGATACTTTTTACCCCGGTACATTAAGCAGTTCCCCTAGAATGCGAATGAAACCGTGAGCATCAACTAGTAACATAATTAGAATTCAGTACTAGGTATAATGTTTTAAACGTCAATTACTATGTTTTTACATACCTATAGCATTTCGATGCACGTTTTCTTAATAGGGCCATTAAGACTAAGTATGAATATAATTAGTTATCTACCGTAAAAATGAATAAAACGCCAATTATATGTCAAAACTAAAAGACATAGTAACTTATTTTAAAATTAATATATTTTGTTTCTTTTTTTTTTGTGTTCTTTTGTTGTTTTTCTTATTTGTTTAGTTTTCCTATTCTTAAATACTTCTTAGTTCCTTCTTACAGAATGTATTTCAAAAACATTGTATTCAATACCTTTTTTATCATTTTTGTCTGAAGTGTATTTTACTCAAATGAAGATCCATGCACTTAATGTATGTACTTACATATTTTATTTAGTAATTATGCATAGCGAATTTGTGCATTGCGAATGTGGCATAGCGAATTACCTAAAAATTTAATAGGTATGTGAAAAGTTATTATCTTGCATTTTGTTTAACTAACAAAATCTTAATAGAGCAAACATTATCTTCGAGCAAAATGGATTCAGCATTGTTGCGTTCAACAATTCATTTGTTTTTCTTTAAATTCTGGAACAAATCTGCGACAATTGTTTCTTCGTTAAACTGGGGCCCAATTCTCCTAAAATGAATTGTTGCCAAACGCAATCGAACCACAGCCGTCAGTCAGTTTTTTTGTTTTTTGTGTTAAACAATTTGATAGCTTTTGAAATTGAGAATTGTCTGAATGAACGGTTCGGCCTTGGTTCGGTTGTGACTTATCAAGATTTATTTTAGGAGAATTAGGCCCCTGTTCATAGATAGAACGATTCGTTTATGAATGTTGCGTCTTGCGACATCAGAATTTTTCAACAGCGACATAACGTTTCGTCGATCCACAGTTCGCCAAGTCCTATTTCTGAGTGGTATGGTCACAAGAAAAACTACTTCAAAGGGATGATGGGGGCTTCGAATCTAAAGCAACCGAATTGGGGTGATCCAACTCCTAATAACCTGATTCCTGATCATATTATATTTCGGTTATCAATTTATTTGGTGACAGACATACCTAGTATTCTTTTGTCGAATTGTTTAGGTTGACGAACGGTTAGTCGGCTAAACGTAAGGTATGTCGGTGAGAAGTTTGTCGTTGAAAGATTCTGATGTTGAAACATTCAATGTACGAACCGTTCTGTCGATGAACAATTCCACGGAGAAAAGATTGTCGATGATTGATTCTACGGGTTTCTTTTTATGTTACTACTAACTCGGTGTCGAAAGTTGAACATACCACTTGTCGCAATCCGCGTATTTTTTAAACTAATTTTATTTGATTATTATATTGTTGTTCTACGTTATTTATTTTTTTAATTCCGATACCGAGAAACTTCCCAAAATTTTTAGAGCAAATTTTTTGACACCTTGTACATGTATCGATCTATATTATATTGATTTCCACAATTTGCTTTGTCACATAACTCAACAACGCAGAACACCTGCTTTTCAGGAATTCATAACGATCTATGCCTCAATCTTAAAATTATACAACCAGCAAGTGCAAGTATACGTACTTTTCATAATGTTACGATCTTATTGACTATTCCAGAGACCTATTCATCATGTTATATCTAAACATACTCAACAGTAAGATTCCATTCCAACATAAACCAGTTTTCTTAACCTACACTGTATCGCTGTACAAGGGTCCTCTCAACACATACAATCAACATCATTGAACGAATCTTAAAAGTGATTCTTAATAAATAGGTAATCATTATTTATGAGGCCGGTACGATTGACATTGAACGTGATCATTTGTAAGTCATTGGCCGTAAAAACTATGCGATATCTGACTATAATGATTACCTAAAATAAGTGACTAAGTCCATAACTTAAAGTATTAGTAACCAACTGAATAAGCTAGGTAGTTACTAGTAAACAAGCAGTTCGCTAGTTATAAACAATTTTTGTTTGCTGGTTACAACAATTCGGTTTTAAAATTACTCAACTATACCCTTTTTCTGTTTCTGTTTCTCTACAAAACGTTACCATACAAAGAATATCAAATATTAAAATATCAATAAGTATATGGATAATATAGCTATTTTACGTTTTTTCGATAACAGTTTCCTTAAGGGGGATTTACACGGGTCGATTTTAGCCGTGCGGCAAGTCACCAGTAGCATCGCTTGTAAAAATCGAATCGCCACCCCATTTACACCGGTCGACAAAAATCGCAAGGGACTTGTTCATTTCTAGCGGAACAACATAGCGCAAAACACACCTCATGCGGCGGGCGATCGCCTGCAACTGACCATTTACACGGTCGATTTTAGTCACCCGCCGCATGCGGCTCGTCGCCGCACGGCAAAAGTCGGATGGCACCCAATTTTGGGGCTTGCGATTTTAGTCACTTGCGGCCTAGTCGAAATGTAATTTAGACGGTCAATTTTCGCCGTGCAGCCTAGCCGTGCGGCGAAAATCGACCCGATTTAAATATTATTAAATGGTCTATAAAATATTCTTTCTATTTGAACAAGCTAACATTCTTAGTTACCGAGATATTAAGGTTTGTGTTGACCCGGATTCATTGCTTCCGTGTGTAATTGTTTATTAATCGCTCCAATTACCTACCGTGTTATACTACCTAATGACGCAATTTTACGTATGAAAAATATTTTAAAGTTACTACATTAATCCTAATTTTTTACATCTTTTTTTATAAATGTCATAGCTCAAAACAAAATAACTTTCTGAAAGTCACCTTACTCAAAAAATCTATCTATCATCTAAACATTTGATATTTCACAGCGCGAAAAAAGTGCAACTAATCACTTTGCTGAAAGAAAACTCGTGCGCCAAAATTTTCCACAGTAAGCGCGCACTTGCGCCGGCGCAACCCAGGCGGGCGCCAGTTAATACAAGATCAAGGCGAGACGTAGACAACACACCCACTTTCCTCTTACGTATGGAGGGAAATGAAAATCTGTATGTACCTATTACTGACACATTGTTTTTAAGATAAAATAGGTTCTGTGCGTCATTCCTATGTATAGGCCTTCGACCTCTTTGAGGAAAGTACTAGAAATAGATCTACTATCGATTGAGTTGAATGGCTTGTAAGCTATAAAGATAAGGAAAGAAAAAAGATAAACTAGTACCATCCGCGAGGCCTAAACTGAGTTTTGTATTTGTGTGGGAATGAATGCAGACACGTCCTTTGCTTGGTTTAATTGGATTCTATGTGCACTCACACAAATGCAAAGCTCAGCTTACGCCTCGCCTGTTGTACCTGCCTCGTTGGTATAGTTGTCGCAAATTCGGCAGCTCAGCGTGAGGTCCTCGTTTTTTTTTTCGTGTAGAATTTCTCCGTAGCAACCCGAAGTCTGGATTTGTGCCCGGATGTTGGCAATAGGCTCGCTCCCATTAATAGGACTTTAATGGCGAAATGAGGGTGTCTTCGGGGAATACAGGTGTGATGATACGTTGTTATGTATGTACCTAAATTCGTTAAATCCACGTAATGAAAGACAGCACCCAACCTCACCCGACGCTTTGTAGAGATTTTAATTTTTCATTTATAAGCATTTTTCACCACGGACCACACCACCACAATCAGTTGCCGCTCACCAAGTCATTTCAAATAAATAACAGACAGCAAACTAACATAATAAAACATACGATACCTCCTCATTTTAAGTCAATAATAGTCCTCGAAGTCAGTTAATAGTAAAAAACACAACATACAAACATAATAAATAACAGAAAACATATAGGTATTCTCTTAATAATTCCGTGTTATTCAACAACACACATTACTAACTAGATATTTCCAGATCTTTAGATATAAATAGGTACGTTACGTTGTAATACTTGGTTATTCCATGAAAGGTTAAACGTATTTTAATTCATAATTAACAGACAGCCTATTAACTGTTTTAAACGAAGAGGAAAACTCAAAGATTTTCCTGCATTCTTTATAAAAACCCAGCGTCTGCGCATCATGTTTTAAGTAAACAATAAGTTTAAGGTAAAGAATGGAGGGAAAAGTAAACTTAGAACGGGGAAATACTAAACAAAATCATTCTTATTTATCTTATTTTAGATTTATGAATAAGTAGGTACGATGTTCTATTTCAATTAATATACGGAAAATTATGCAACTACTACTAGGAAAATAACGTACAGTTAGTTATACTATAGGATAATAGTCAGATAATTCCATAAGATACATTGTTTTTTTGCCTCGTTTCTATAGTAGTCCTGGGTTCGATCCCCAACTCGGGCAAAGTGTATCGTAATTTCCCAGTAGCAGCCTGGAGTCTACATTTCGTCGCCCGGGAGTGAAAACCTCGGGAATGCATTTGGTCCTTACACAGTTCCTGTGGGCTTTCACGCGGAATAAGTCGCGAGCAAAAGCTAGTCAATTATATTTATTACGAATTTTATATACCCCATAAAGGCTAGTTTCAGTGCCTACAAACTAATTTCAAATAGAACGGCTCTCTTATAAGCAGTGATCGGAAAAAGGTGAGCTAATTTACCTAAACTTCAAAGAACAGAGACATAAACTGGAGACTTCCTTCGACAACATTTTTTTTCGTGAAAATTATTCCGGGTTTCGGGACATCACTAAACTACATTTAATATTAATGTTAATAG
This sequence comes from Amphipyra tragopoginis, assembly GCA_905220435.1. NCBI lineage: Eukaryota > Metazoa > Arthropoda > Insecta > Lepidoptera > Noctuidae > Amphipyra > Amphipyra tragopoginis. Next base: position 35,210,369 of record HG991991.1, read on the forward strand.
TACAGAAAACAATTAAATTCGTTTCCTATTTTTGTTTCCCAAAATTGTCACAAAACCAGATGACACGTTTTTCATTGTTTTTAAAAAGAGATTGTTTATTGTTTTCAAAAAAGGAGATTGTCTTTTATTTTTTGAAAACCAATGAAAGACAATCTCCGAGAAAATTGTGTTGCAATGTTGTCGTAAGGAAGTCTCCGGTTTTTGTCTCTGTTCTTTGAAGTTTAGGTAAATTAGCTCACCCTTTTCCGATCACTGCTTATAAAATATAGTACCTACAAGTCGTGATAAAATAAAATGACAAAATTTCATTCCAGAGGTTTTCACTCCCGGGCGACGATTTGTGCCCGTTTTTTTTTTATTCCTTCTTTTGGTCGCATTTGTCGTACCTGATGGTACGCTGCTATGATGGTACGGAAGCGCAGACAGGGTCTAAGATGAAGAACACGAATCCAAGTAACAAAGATATAGAGAGATTCCCCTATACCTCACTGGCTCTCACATACACACGACAGAACACAGTAAACTGCTTGGCGCCGGACTTTAATGAGATAATGACAATAGGCTCGCATTACATGTGGGATTTAAATATAACGGCCAAATGACGGTGTACTACTAATATACACCTCTGCTATCCCTTCGGAGAATACCGGCGTTAAGTTATGTCTGCCCCTCAATTCAGAAGCATTTCGATAAGCAGTTGTCAACCGAATCGATGTGTTATCTCGTTTCATCTACAATTCTCGTAACAAGAGAAGAAGAGATAGATAATAAATGGAATTGTTTGACAATTGACTTATCGAAACAATCTGAATCAGCCCCCTGAAGTGTTTATCGAAATGATATCGATCTAATAAAGTATTGTAAACCTATGAGAGCATTTCAATTGCTATGCTAATATACAGGGTGTAAACGAATTCGTGTAATTCCTTCAAACCGCGTGATCTACTGATGACAGAGATTATGGGTATTTTTGAAAATCGAAAAAAACAAAAAAAAAACTTTGTTTTCTATTTCTGAGTCATTTTAGAGCCCCGAGTTAACTGATTGTAAAGAGCGATATCGCATTAGTCGTGCCCGCCAGCCTCGTTGCCGTGCTTTCATTCATTTATGCGTGGCATCGAAATGTTCACTCAATTAATTATTACTTGTCTGCAAAAAAAAAAATTCTTATTTTTTTCTGAATTCTTATTAGGTGGTTTAGATACGATTACTAAAATATACGGCAAGTTTTTAATTTTTTTTCTAGTTCCTGTACTGGGCCAATCTACACCAGTAGTAGATCATGTGGTTTTAAGGAATTATACGAATTCGTTTAGACCCTGTAATACAAAAATATAGTATTAAAACTTTCGTGAGACACATTCATATTTATGATTAGTTACGGTTTACTCGCGTGCAATTTTTCGGGACTGCCCGACTAGTTCTAGTCCTCCTTTTTGAATTCGGTTAAAAATATGCTGAACTACTGAATTTTAACACCAATAGGTATGTTGACAGGATCAATAAATTGCAAATCTAATTATTCCGCCAGTTAGAGTTTTGAAAAATAATGGACACGTATTTTTTCTTTTGTTAAATCTATGAATATTTGGAAAGATAAAACGCATCAAAACTCGAGAGTTGGGGCTTGTGACGTCAGAAGCAAGTAAAAATTGTACTGGCTTGTGACGTTTTGCCAATTTTAAAAAGGTGCTAATTAAACAGACTTCTTTTTAATAGCATTATTCGCCTCTAAAAATCTACATTGGCTTCTAAATTACTAAGTCAGCCACAATTAACGAGCGTCTGAATGATACTATCTTAGCCACTAGTTATCTTCTATATAAGCCACTGTTCGTCACCCACTTTCATTTTCACAATAAAAACAAATGAAAAACAAAAGGAGTCGACGGAGCCCCGCTGCGCGCGGCTCCTATTTCTGTCTGCAGGGTTTAAAGTAACCTAACACGAAGGGGATGACGGGGGCTTCGTTAGCTCGCTTTGCTCGCTCACTCTACCCCCCGTCATCCCCTTCGAACCTAACCTATCCGTGTCGGGGTGCCCAAAAATTTAGTTGGCGTTGTAAAAAAGTCGAATTAGTTTATTAGAGGTTATCTCATTTTCCCGTTGCTTAGTTATAAAATGAGAAGTTTGGTCACGTGGCCAATAAATAAATTTGTGGCTTGATTTATTATTTCTCATTTTAAAAGTGTCGTATCTTCGTCAATTTTGGTTTACGTAACAAAAGAAAAAATAAAGGTCAAAAATTTTACTGATAATCTAACTGACGGACTAATTAGATTTTTTCAGTCAAATACCCTATTGTAACCATATGAAGGGTACAGGGAAAGAAGGATCATAGTCAAACATTATTAGTTTGGAGATATTTGAATAAATGTTTTTCTTCATTCCTTTATTTCTTACAGCCGTAGTAATTTGTATTTGAGTCTTGTGTGTAAATTGTTATATTTTAGCATTATCTGGGTTTTGCAGTTCGATAGCTTTTGTATTTTTTAACTTCTTGGCATTGTTAATTAAATATTGAAAATAAATTGACTATGATCCTTCTTCCCCTGTACCCTTCATATTTAAAAGCAAATAAATATTTTGATTTAATTTGAACGGTCCGAGAGGCCCATCAACAACCAGTCAACCAGAAAAAACCCAAATAGTAATACATATTTCACTATTCTCCATATAACAGTTTATTAAAACACTCATTAGTAGTAATAAGTGGTGCTTCATATTCCACGTCATCGCCTCACAGTTCTGCCATACCCCTGTTAATTACATTACTACGAGCCGTCTAGAACTGCGTCCTTGATCGTGCACTTTATGCGCAACATTTTATGGGCATACCTGACTTAACTACAGTTGTAATTGTAATAACAACCATGAAAATACAAACGGAGTAATAAAAAATGCATGCTCATAAATGGTTAGAATGAAAAAAAATGCCTGATAGGTAGTGTTGCAAGATCCGTTGTTCCAAATACCGGGATTTGAATGAAAAAAAGCGGGATTGGGACGGAAAAATCGGGATTTAGAAACCGCTTGTCGCACAGCAGCCTACCGTTCGCCGTTCGCTCGTCTTGTGACTACTACGACAATGTAAAAGTATTAAATTAAAGAGCTTTGTTTTACATATTACATAGTACGGATTTTTGAAATCAGTAATTTGTAACTATAAATAAAGTCCAATAAATAATTCGCGATTTTTAAATCCCGGGATTAAAACGTCATTATAATTATTCCGCGATTTTAGAGGAGGTATTATCCACTCTATGTTACTTCCTTCCTCGAAGTTTAGGTAAATATACTCTACCTATTCCGATCGCTGCTTATTACCTACTTTCCTATATGAAAAATCTGGATATTCTGAGCCTCGCTCAAAGTTTTGGCGGGACGCGACCTAAGAGGGCTGAACGGACGTCTGTTAATAAGGGTCCTATCGGACTTCTGGCATCCAATTACGTACTAATTTCCATCAGATAGTCTATCTTCACCGATGGATATGGCCTCTCCCAACTTGCACCTCAATTAATACACATATAAGTCAAGGGATCCTACTAAGTTAAAAATAGACACATGTAGAAGCATATTTCATCAAAAAAACAGTCTAATGGTGTCTATTAAAGTCTTCAATAATATCCCACGCTCAATAAGAGAACTCCCTTTAAATAAATTAAAAACAAAGTTAAGACAATGGCTGATAGAAAATTGTTTTTATACATTAAGCGAATTTTTTTACTATAAAATATATAAATAACTGTAAACTCACTAAGCACCTACTTACCTAGTAAGTAATTAAATTTTTCATACCTTGTACAGGTGAGATGTGTTAAGCTCACATCTACTATGTGTACACATACCATATCTCCTGCGAATAAATATTTCTATTTCTAATGCATTAAAAGAGCATCCACGAGTGCCAGTACTTATTAAGTACGCCCGACACACCCTGGGTAGACAGCCTTCTCGCCTGTTCTATTCTGGGTTAGCTTGTACCGACACGATAAGAAGAAACACTGAGGTCCAACAGTAAAGAATTATAAGTCAAGCGGTCTTCCAAGGTTCTCTCGAAAACCTCCCAAGATGTTATCGGGCTGAAATAATGACAGATACATCGCAATAACACCAAGGTGTTTGTTGCTATGTAAAATGTCATGTATACCTACTAAATCATAGGAATATTGCGTAAAAATCTATTCTCAGAACACAAAAAGGGTAGATTTGTAAATCAGATAACTTTTATCAGAGGAATAGTTTTGACAATTTGACAGTTTACACAGAAAATCTGTAACGATAATATCTTATCTTAACAGAAAACAGAATGGTAATGTACAGTTGTTATGTACACATACGCAGTAGGTAACTGGGTGATGTGTAACGATTTACATGATCAATAAGTGTTATGAATGGGTCGGATGATCTGATGCACGTCACAAATCATGCCCAAACGGTGTCGGTTGTAAACCGCAGTTGATCGACCACAGACCGAGCTTTTACGTAACTAAATATACGCGCCTACCTACATGTCGGAGTCGTACGAGTACATACATCATTAGAGGACTTAGGACAGTTCCACATTCGCGGTCCGGAATTTTATTTATTTTAAAAATAAATAAAAACTACACATAATTGATATAATTCTACTTTATTGTTAAATGAAAGACGAAATAACATAATTAATGTTTTTCGATTAAAGCAGATTAACGTTTTCTGTTTCACTGAAGATGTCGTGAAAATTAAATATTATGTCGCATCCTAAAAACGAACCTATTTAATAGAGGTATTTATTTTATACAGCTTATGATTATTTTTATGTACGTGCACAATGCTTGCCTACAGCTGTCATTAAGATGTTTATCTGTCATTTAATTGTTGTTGCAATTACCGTATTAATTACTCCACTAGAAAAATTATATTGTGATAGGTGCATGCAGTGTCCCAGTATAGTCCTCCATTCTAAAACTTCAGCAACGCGATACTAGAAAATAACTACACACACACTAACATACACAGAGACAAACACATACATAATTATTATTATCATATTCAGATAGGCACCGCCTTGCTGCGCCATCTACAGATCTACTATACTATTAATTCAAACAAATTCGGCTGTCCCATTTCAAAACCTAGAAAGGGGCATTTTTGACAAAAATCGTTTTATTGCATAATCTTGCTAACCCAGAAAGTCTCTACCAAATACAAAAACACCGGCGTTGAAAACACACATAATAAGCATATATATTTAAGCATCGATACCTAGCAAGTGCCATTCACTGCCTCTTATCATTTTAAAACCTAGTAAGTCACTTTAACCACATGGTTTTACCTAACATAAATACTTTTCAAAGGCTGACCGATTTTACGTTTATTCGCTTTCCTGTAAAATTTCGTTTTAAGCCCTTACTAGGTTTTGAAATGGGACAGCCGAATTGTGATCACTGATTCGTCTACAAACCGTCGTGCCAATGTCCCTTTTAACCCTTCAATGTAGCAATAATTTAAATGCTTACAAGATCGGTCTTACCTCAATTCGATAGGCTCTAAACTACAACGACGCATGCGTCGCGAAATCAATTAGGTACTTATGCATTTTATTCGCAAATAACAACTCGCAATGGTTCGCTACTCGTCGGCATTGCATTGTCGCATATTATATAGTAATTGACCTTACGATGTATTGACATGGGACATTACCGCAAGTGGTAATGTTCCGCTGTTTGTCTTACTAAGTATACCTTTGTGGCTCTATTACAAGTACTTGCTAGACCTATGTTTGTACTAAAAAGGGGATATTGCAGTCTGCGTCACGGTTGACATGGTTGTTAGTGCAGTTGGTTCCTTTTACTCATAGACTTCGTGTTTTTACTACCGCTATATATTTCTACCAATCTTTTTGATATGATAATAAAGTCTACAACAATTGTGAGAAGAGCTGATGATCTAGAAACGGCTAAACCGATTTCCATCAAACGTAGCTATAAACTATCTTGATTAAACTACCTTTCAATTAATAAAAACTGCATTGAAATCGGTTAATCTGTTTGGAAGCTACGATGCCACAGACAGACACACCTACAGACTGGCAAAGACTTCAAACTTATAACACTACTAGCTTATGCCCGCGGCTTCGCTCGTGTTAATTTATAATTTAAAAAAAACTCTTATCACACTACTAAAGTTTCTATATACCTAATTCAATCATGATTCGAAAGACAGGTGGCACCATCTATGAACGTTATTGTTGTTTTCCTCGGGAACAGTACCTACGTACTTTTTTTTGGGATGAAAGGTACCCTATGTCCGTTTCTGTACACCTGACAACGCAAAATTTCAGGATGATCGGTTCAGTGGTTTAGGCGTGAAAAGGTAACAAACACACACACTTACTTTCACATTTATAATATTAGTTAGGATTCTATTTGCGTTGGGGGTAATAAGAGTGATGACTGAACACAAAAAGATATTATTAGTACACAAGCCTACAAATCAAGCTATACTTTTCCAGTATGACCTGATATCGTTTTGTATAGCGTTTCCGTACAATGAGAGATCAGCTTATAATGGACACGTATAGCTTGATAGATGTAGTGTACAATCTTTTAGATAGTTGCAGTTGTGTCGCATAGCCCTCTGATGTTACACAACCGACAACATACGGAAATGCACGAAGCCTCAATGTGGAGCAGTCCTAGCTTGCACAACGTTCAAGTAGAGTGTAGTGAGCCTATAAACTTTAATGGAACACGCGCAAAAGCCTCCGCCGACGGAATCAACTGCCTTCGCTAGATTAGCAGACTGGCTGGCATCGCAACCTGTGTCGATACGAAACTGTAGCCGAACTTTTTTAATTTGTTTTATATTAGGACCGCCGCTGATTGTGATTTTTTGTCACGGTGAGTTTTTGTTACCCAAGTCGAATGCTATGAAGATATATGGGAGTGTGCTCACTCTGGTGATGTGACATTACGGTGACAAATATATATATTTTCATAGAATTCGACTTGGTAACAAAAATCACAATGAGCGCCCGGCCTTAGATCGTATGCTTGTCGTACGAAATATTGAGCTTTATTTATTTATTTAATAATTTATGTACATGGACTCTTAATAAAAGATAAGTTCATCAAGATCATAGTATCAAGGGCACTACTTGTTTCTAAAAGAAATTTCTTCCAGCAGATCTGTGAGAGGAGAATTTAGAACAAGAAATGTAGACAATAGTGTGTATAACATAAGAAACAGATAAATATACAGACACAAATAGGCACATAAAATGCACAAACTACAATAAACACACATAATTTTAAACGAATAAATACCTGTTTAAATATATAAATTGCAAACAAAAACAATTAGTGTTTATTTTGTAAACACCAATGAATTTATCTTGTAATACACTTGTCACTTTAAAACATCAACAAAACCATAATTAAAAGCCTTCTATGTCCATTAGAGCACTTCTTGGTAGGATCGATGACGAACAAAATGTCATATTATTAGTAGATTGCTTTAAGAAACAACTAGTGCCTTTATACGCTTTGGTCCTGAACCTGATTAACTTATTTTTATTAAGTTTTGTGTGTGCATAAATTATGAAATAAATAAAAATTAATAAATAGGTAAATAGTCTTCGAGCCCGATATAGGAACGAATGTGTTTCATGGTACGAATAGCACGAGTCCGTATCTTCGGAATTGAGTTTCATGGTAGACCTACTACTGCTACTTACATAGGTACATAGTTTGTACTTACAGGTTGACAATCTAAATAAGACGAAAGACACAATCACCTCTTAATAAGAAGAGAAAAACTTTTTAATATAAAAAAAATATTCATCAATAATTTTAAAAGTTTAATGTGTCGCTGTTTTATAAGAAAGCTAAATTCGTATAATTTTATTTGGAAATTACGTCTAAACTCACTCCATAAATTGTAATGCGAGTTGCGACATAGATTTCTGATATATCCTACTAGCGAACTGACGCATTTACTAGCGATTTTGTGTTCTACACAGTTTGTATAGAGTCTAGAGACTATTTTCGTGTGGAGATTGGCTAGTAAGATCTTTGTTCCGATTCTAGATGTTTAAGCCTATGATTTGCAACAGGCAGAAATGATTTAATGCTCTCAAGTGAGCTAAGTGTATCAGTTACTTGAGGTGGGTTATGTGAGCTTCCTAATGCACAAATAATTAAGACACACTTTTTCCAGAATGTCAGTTTTGCAGAATATGGCATTACGGTCGTGAGGCGGCCCACAATACATGGAGAAGAATGAGAATGTAAATAATAATGCAGAAGTAATGAAGAATGAGAATATAGATAATCATGTAGAAGTGGAGAAGAATGATAATTGAGATAACCTTGTAGATGTGAAAAAGAATGATAATCTTGTAGAAGTGAAGACCAATGAGAATCGAGACAATCTTGAAGAAGTGAAGAAGAATGAGAATCGAGATAATCTTGAAGAAGTGGGAAATGAGATTTGAGATATCTGAAGAATGAGAATTGAGAATAGAATAGAATATACTTTATTGTACACCAAAATTGTAACATAGCTCTTATACAATATAATTTAGTGAAGGGTACAATGGCGGTCTTATCGCTGATAGCGATATCTATTGAGATCATTTTATACAATGTAGAAGTGGAAAAGAATGACAATAAAGATAATCATGAAGAAGTCAAGAAGAAGGAGAATTCAGATAATCATGTAGGAGAAGCACGACGGGCTAAGTGATTTCCTTGCTTGTCTCAGTCTATCCATAATTCTAAAGTAATTAATTACAAATGCCAGTCTTCCGAAGGTTCTAGATTATGACACGGCTACTTCGTACTTACAAAACACGACGTCTGTTTGTCTGTTCGCTTACATCATTACACAAACAGATATTAATATTCGTTGCTTTTTATTACTATAGGAGTGCCAAGAAAGGTTTATTACTTTGTTTAACTTAACGAAAATTATGAAATACATCGAGAAAAACAGTAAACATTTTGTTATTCATGAATTAATTAATTACAATAATATTAATTTGATTGATCGACGGTTATTAAAGACACTTAATTATTAACATATCATACGGGCGTCATACGAAATGAGGAGCTCGTGGCTAAATAATTACAGCCGCATAGACCGATCTTCCGGGTTAAGCCACGCTTGCCGAGGTTGGTCTGTGTATGGGTGACCATTTACCATAGCGAGTTTCCTCCGTGCCTCGGAAAGCACGTAAAGCCGTTGGTCCCGGCTGTCATTTGTAGATCTTTGACAGTCGTTACTGTTGGTCAGAAGTCAGAAAGTCTGACAACCAGTCTTACCAAGAGTATCGTATTACCCAGTTACTGGGTTGTGGAGGTCTGATAGGCAGTCGCTCTATGTAAAATACTGATATTCAGCTGCATCCGGTTCGAGTGGAAGCCGACCCCAACATAGTTGGGAAAAGGCTAGGCAGATTGATTGACGGGCGTCATACGAATACCTATGGTAGTCGTTACGGGTAGTCTGACAACCGGTCTAACCTTAGGATATCGGCATAGCCCAGTAACTGGGTTGCGGAGGTGTTATGGCAGTCGCTCCGTGTAAAATACTGGTATTCAACCGCATCTGGAGGTCTACTTCCTAAGCACGAAGTCTGTGGTTTCGGCCTTAGTTACGAGCGTTTCTTACTCCGTATGAAATACGGACATTTGAGTATTTCGGGGCCCGAAATAAGAACGAATGACAACACGATTTGACAGTTGTCCCTACTATCAATGTGTTTTCGCCCGTCCGAAAAGTTGAACTTGACACTTGTTTTGTTCACTCCTACGTTTCGGGCTACTTTCGGACTTTCGGCCTAACTTCGTTTGCGGACTTAGGGAGTAGGGTTCGCCTGGAAGCTAACTCTAACACAGGATAACCCCTTAAGTAGAACCGTAGTATCGTCATCGGAGAACTTTAGAACAGTATCTAGGTACATCTCCCCTTACTTTTTCGGGTTTAAAGGCGTGAGGCGTACTACCGAACGGATCTATCCAACTATTACGGAAGAGCCGAAGGACTTGCGCGTACGCACGCACGATATCCCCACGTGAGCGGGAACGTGTCCATAACACCGCGGTATTGAACTATTGATGTTTGAACACAATGGTATGCTCTGTTTTAGTTCACACACTTCAATTTATAGGTTAAATGAAGTGCGGAAATGTGCAATATTTTATTGGTAATATTAGATGTTTATTCTTCCTTAGGCGTATTTTATTGTGGTCATCGTCACTACTAGTCAAATGTCGTTGACTTGATATCCCGCTGTTTTCTCGACAAACTTTTTATCGAATATTATTTCTCAGACATTTCAATTGCAAGATATTATTTGTTACTTATTTCTTATTTGACTTGAACTTGGTAACTTGAAAACTCTTTGTAGAATTGTGTTTGTTCGATTATTTACCTATTTTAATGTTCGGCAACCTCAATTGTCGGTGAATTGAATTATGGGAAACATTTTCTGCGAAATAATATTCGATTAAAAGGTTGTCGATATTTCATTAATAAACCAGTTGACATGAAAACTAGACAGTAGAACTAAGGCACAGCATGAATCTTGGAATACTCTAAGGAACATTAAAAATTATTACACCCTTAATTCGAGGAACGGGAAGGCGTTTTTTTTAATGTAAAATAACGTGATTTGCACAAACACACAGTACAACTACCTGTAGGCCATTCAAATACTAGTTCCGTGAGGGACTCGATGCTGCTACACGTTGCGCAGCAGCCAAGTGTTAAACCAATCGTGACGTCAGAATTTCACTATGTCCCCATTATTCGCCATATAACGGGCACTGCTGTCACCGAGAATTTTCTTACAGAAAATGAAAACAATTTTCTCTAATCTGGAATGTAAATTTAATACCCGCGGCGGCTTAACATACAACCACTTCACCAGTTAATTGTTTTTTTTTTACAATCAATGTTCTTCTTATTATGATCTTGGTACCATGGAGCCACGCACTCGGTGCAGTGTTAACAGTCGAAGGATAACAGGTTTGATTCCGCGTTCATTGCTTGAGCTGTATTCATTGTAGTCACGTTACAAGTGAAGTTGTTATTTGTAATTGTAACAAAGATTTTTTTTTGCTTAGTCACTGTTAAGCCAATTGCTCTAGTATTTTTTATAACTATAGGTATGTAATCTGTTTGAGTGGACCAACCTCGAAATAGATTGAATACATTTTAATACGTTTTAAGAACATTTTATAGGTATCATTTTATGAAGGGTTTTGAAAGAAATTAGGAGATAATTGTATTTAATAATTTATGTACACACAACACTTAATTAAAGATAAGTTAATCAGGAGCATAGCGTACAAAGGCACTGCTTATTTCTAAAAGAAATCTCTTCCAGCAGACCAGAGAGAAGAGAAAAAATGTAGACAATAGTGTGTAAAAACAAAAGAAACAGATAAATATACAGGCATTATATTGATTTGTTCTATCATTTTTATTTATTCATTTACATAATATATACAATTCCTATATACATTATACTTATAATATTTACGTAATTACAAATAAAAGTATATACAAATAAAATAAAAAATATCCTAATAAAACTATTGATTTAGATCCAATAGCTCGCCATACACGCACGGATTTGACCGACAGGTGCATCTCGGATCGGATCCGTGATTAGTGCGCGACTCAAACGCAATTCGGCGGGCACATCCGTCGCTACGCACACACGCACAGTTGGTACTCGGATCTGCCTTCCCCGTACCCGATCCGTTCGTTTTGAGCACGGGCAGCGGGCAGGCATCCGGCGGGCATATCCGTGTCTGTTCTCACCATACACGCACGGATCTGCCCGCCAGGCACGTCTGATCTGGCGGGCATATCCGTGCGTGTATGGCTAGCTATCTCATGTTCCATGTGATGAACTTATTATATTTCCGCGGATATAATAAGAGAGGACCTTGAATCTATGTATTCAAAATGTTGGTTCCTATATATTTCGGAATATTTTATATACAAGGTTAGTCGGAAAGGGGGTACTAATCCGAAGCCCACTTATAGTATCACTGGTGACTGTTTGAAAGCAAGTGTTAAAATTTCAAAATCCGATAATTTTTTTTCCAAATAAAATGATTTTTATTTTAGTTTTTTTCTAAAATTCTTCATCCCTGCTTTAGTTACAAATTCAGAAAATGGTGCTTCTAATTCATGACCCAAAATATGACTTAAAATGTAAACACAGCTGATCATAACTGGGGATAGATAGATTTTAGAGTTATTTTTTGAGATTTTTGAACAACTGTTTCTCTTAAACCATTGACTTTTGGGAAAAGTTGTAGAACAAAAGTTATTCATTATTATGTGTACTTTAACACACTTTCGGATTAGTACCCCCTTTCTGACTAACCTTGTATATTTCGGAATATTTTATGTTACTTAATTAATTTGCCAATTAGCACACACGTTCATTACAAGTTCAACGACGTATCGTAGCCAAAAAACAGAAGAAATATTATTTTATTTATTGTCTAACATAAAACACAAGACTTGAGAACCGTGTACTAATAAACTGAATTGCATAATAAGATGAGGCTCTCGTTAATCGATCTGAGTGGAATGTCGTGCCCAGCGTTCAATTGCTTTACTGAGAATTATTTAACTGTATTCAATTATACAGGGTGGGTAAAAAATCGTGGATCAAACGAAACAAAGCGTTATTTGCACCATTTTTTGTTAGAACATTTTTTTACTGTATGTTTCTAAAGTTACAATTCGTGAGACTTAAAAGATATTAAAAAAGTGCCAATACTCATAAATCATGATACCCACTGTCATAAAAGCACGTTTAAGCAACTAAACACCATTTATTGGTTTAAAATAGGTACCCATATTACTCTAATTGCCTATTTATTAAAAAAAAATGGTATTTACTTAAAAACACTCAATTTGTCATATTTATTAAGGAGATCAAGTCAGGGCTCTGCCACACAGTTAGTTTTTACTGCAAATAACCCCAACTATCGCCCTGTTTCGTTTGATCCACGATTTTTGACCCACCCTGTATACATGAGATATACCCAGTTAGAGAATCGAGATTATCTTGACTGTCTGGTGGGGGGCAAAAATTAATATACGAATTTTCTTATGCTAAAGTAAATAAATAAAGTTAATAAAATAAATAAGGTACCTATAATTTGAAATTAAGGTATTTAACAGAGCTCCGGTAAAATTAGATTCCACATTTTAAGTGAGGAAGAGAGATTTTATCTTAATATACAGTGATTTTCTTTGTAATGTGTTTTGATGACAATTAACCACATCAGTTGTTTTAGATAGTTTAGCGTCCTTTTACCTTTAGTAAATGTGAGAGTTTTTTAGACTTGCTAGATGCCTGGATACCTATTTAATTTGTGACCATATTTTTCATTTTTTTTTGTGTTTTTCCTTCTCTTACATCTACATTGCTCTCTCATAACTACTCTAAGTTATAACTGTACCCACTCAAATTGTTAAAGATATGGATTTTAAAAAAGTAACCATGGAGTTTCTTGCCGGCTCTTCTCCATAGGAAACGACAAATTGGAACCGTGCACCTAAATTCAACTGTTCATAAGCGCCTGTAATGGTTTATGTGAAATAAAAACTTTTGATTTTGATTCTATCTCAGAACCCATTTTCTTTTATTTAGTATTTAGTGACGAGAAATAGCGTTAATAAAAAATATTGGAAACCAAACCATAAGAAATGATTATGGTCGAATGTCGACCACTGTGGGCAAAAACTAACAAATAAATAAATATGTATGGTGACCACCATCTGGGGCCAGCGAGTAATTCCGACGTAAAGACCGATTTAAGAACATTGTCTTCCCCGGATAAGCGTATACGCCATTTTGTTTTGCGTGGGCTACGCGAGTCTCGGCAAAAAATGTTATAAATAAACAAAACCGCCTTGAAAACTAAACGTGATCCAATTTCACTCAAGCGGAAAGATAAGAAACTCAATGACGAAATACTTAATTAAAAACATATACTTATTGTTTTACTGTAATAATGTACAACCGGCTACATATCAAGCTATACATTTCCAGCATAAGCTGACCTCTCATTGTACGGAATCCCTATACAATGCGAGATCAGCCCATACTGCAATTATATAAGTTTAGTTTTAGTATACACTAAACCTGAAACTAGTTTGTTCATAATCACCAGGAGAATCGATTGACATAGTTTTTACACCACATTATAAAATTTCCTTTTTTTTTCATGAATTTCAATTCTCTTTCAATAAGTTTCTACGCATAACAGTGGACGGGAATAGACACCTTGAGGCTTGAGACGGTCTGCTCGGTAAATTTCCGTGTATTAGACAACCCTTGCATAGCAATAAAATTCAATGGGGCGACAGAAGCTCAGATCAGATTAATGAGTACAGGAACTTATGTAATGTAGAATTAAAAAGTATAGATTTCCCCGGTGAATTTCAAAAATGTTGTGGGAAATATTGTGAAGACATTAAACATAAGAATATCATAAATAAATTGTATAGTGATGTGATAAATGTGTTATGTCAATCTGCAATTACTACGTATATAGCAACAAAAGGTAAACATAAAAAGTGCTTAGCGGGTTGGAATAGGCACGTGAGCGAGTCTTACCTGAAGGCCAGGCTGAAATTTAACACGTGGGCATGGTATGGTAAACCACCTACTGGACCAATTTTCAGGGACATGCTGGAGGCGCGTAAAATTTTTAAGAGTAAACTTAAGTGGTGTCAGTGCCATCAAGAACAGATAAAAATGGACTTGATCGCGAAACACCACACAAATTCAGATTTTAAGAGTTTCTGGAAATGCACAAATAAAACGAATAATAGGCCCGGCATACCAGTGAGTGTAGAAGGTGCCTCTAGCCCTACAGACATTGCTAATGTATTTAAAAAACACTTTGTAGTGCAGTCACCCTTGGGACCAGCATGCAGAGGGCACGATGTTGAAAATTTTGAAGGGGAAATCTTAACAGTTATAAGTGCTAAAGAAATAAAGCTTGCGATCAAAAAAATGAAGAGAGGAAAATCACCGGGGTATGATGGTCTCAGCGTGGAACACCTGAAGCATGCTGGTTTCCATCTTCCAAGAGTACTCGCAATGTTATTTAATCTATGTATAAATCATTCGTACCTGCCTCCAGGGTTGATGAAAACTCTGGTGGTACCGATCGTCAAGAGTAGAACGGGGGATGTTTCCGATAAAACGAACTATAGACCCATCTCGTTAGCCACGATTGTAGCAAAAGTACTTGACAGTGTGCTTAACTCGTATTTGAACAAGCATGTCAAACTGCAGGATGCTCAGTTCGGGTTTCGGCCCGGGCTGTCAACCGAGACTGCTATTCTCAGTCTGAAGCACACTGTTAAATATTATGTGGACCGACGCACCCCCGTGTATGCTTGCTTTCTGGACCTCTCGAAAGCCTTCGACTTGGTCTCTTATGACACGTTATGGCACAAGCTGAAGGAGACGGGGTTACCGCCAGAGTTAGCATCGCTTTTTAGGTGTTGGTACCTCAACCAAGAAAATTATGTGAAATGGGCGGGTGAATTGTCGAGCGCATACAGTCTGGAATGCGGTGTGAGGCAGGGCGGGTTGAGCTCACCCTTACTTTTTAGTCTGTATGTAGATGCGCTAATCGAGGAATTAAGTGAGTTGCCTGTGGGATGCTACGTAGACGGTGTTTGTGTGAACAACCTGAGTTACGCCGATGACATGGTGCTGCTGGCTCCCTCGATTGGCGCATTACGCAAACTGATGGCCGTATGTGAGTCGTATGCAACATCTCATGGTCTAGCATATAATGTAACAAAAACTGAGTGCATGGTCTTCAAGGCGGGTTCAAAGTGTCCCACTTTTATTCCACCTGTGGTACTCAATGGTGTTCCGCTTAAGAGAGTGCATCAATTTAAATATCTTGGCCATTTGGTAACCGACGACCTGGGAGATGATGCAGATATGGAGCGGGAACGCAGAGCATTGTCAGTCCGGGCGAACATGCTGGCCCGCAGATTCGCTCGATGTACAGATGCAGTAAAAATTACTTTATTCAAAGCGTACTGTACATCTCTGTACTCAGCGAGTCTGTGGTTCAGATATACCCAAAGGGCTTACAATGCTTTGCGGATCCAGTTTAACAATGCGTTCAGGGCGTTGTTGCGGCTGCCACGCTTCTGCAGTGCGTCGACTATGTTCGCGCAATCGCGCACAGACGGCTTTGATGCCACCTGGCGCAAAAAGACAGCCTCACTGCTCAGCAGAGTGCGTGGAAGCAGCAACGGCATCCTGAACATGATAGCCTGTAAGTTCGACAGTCCACTGGTGTGGAATCTCACCCAGAGGACTATGTCACTCTTAGTTATTAAGTACTAATCTATATTAAGTTTACTAACAAATAATGGATCTAAAGTTATCTGAAATAAATAAATTATTATTATTATTATTATAGCACATCTCAGGCATTTCACACTTTACTAGGGAACTTAACACGACATAAACTAAGGTGTAACTTGTAACATTATACAAAAAGAAAGATGAAAATGTACGAGGCCAAAAAAGGCTCCTCGCATTTCAAAACAGTGTTGCGTTTAAAAAAAAACATTTAAAAAACTCAGTTTTCAGATAGGGCCGTTGCTGCGACTATCTTGTTCAAGATTTCAAATTCTAACGCATAACGTTTCAAATCCAGTTATCAACAAATAACAACAAAATCATTGAACTACAAATCCAAAATCAACTAAATGTGTATTAATGGACCGATTAATTATCGATTCTATCTCAATTATCTCGTACCTAACCTGTGACCCTACAATGATTCACTCGATTCAAGTTATCTGTACACGTTTATCAATGCAATAAGGTAACGCAGGGGCTTTCCCGTTGTTACTTAAGTATGTAACTTGTGTCGGTGGGTTTAGGTACTTAACCAACGATCTCGTGACCCTTAGTGTCCCTTAGGGGTGCGGGGTTTACCTGGATAGGGTCTGACTGTCACTTACGGCCGTTTTCAATAACCTATATATCGGCGGTTTCGCCTACTATAGATAGAAATTTGACATGAGCTCCATAGAAGTAATGTCAAATTTCTATCTGTAGTAAGGCAAACCGCCGATAGATAGGATATTGAAAATGGCGGTTAGTGTGTTTGTTCCTTTATCACTTTTATTTGTTGAAGTTCTGTTTCGTCGCCAATGTAATGTGGAAATTCTATAGACTGCATAAATGTCTAATGTGACTAAATTGAGGTTATCACAATGTCTAGAATAAGTCATTGTAGTCATTCAAACATCGAACATGTTTTATGCACAACTTTCGCAAGCGCCTGCGCATATATGCAACAATCTATTAATTCGCTTGCACTAATTGCATATACTTAAGTTAATTTTAATTATCTAGGCGATGTGGTAAACTATAGGTGCATTTTTGTATTTAACTCCGTTTAAAAATACAATTTTCATCTGGACATTTTTTATGTTGGACGTTTATTAATCATCAAATGAAGGAAGTAATGCATCCGGGTCACCAAAATAAACCTAAATATCTCGGAAACTAGTAATAATAGCTAATGCAATTAAAAAGTATTTTATACACAATTTAATACTACTCAAATATTTATAAAAATAAAAAAATAGTCTTTAAATACTTTTTTAATTGAATTAGCTATCATTCTTAGTTTCCGAGTTACTAAGGTTTATGTTGGTGACCCGGAAACATTGCTCCCCAGTGTGTTGGAGGTTCTGAAAATCTGCTCCATTTGCCAAGAAACATTTTGGCAATGTAGAAATATGTCTTGATAGCTATCAAAGTCTGGAATTGGAATAGATCCGTAGATAGTTAATAAAGTTTAGTGTCAGTGTGTTATATATTTGGCACTTCCTTCGTGTCCGAGTTCATGCCAAAAGGTGCAGCTGGCGTTATCTGTCCAGCTTAGGACGCTTGTCAAATGTTATTGCATTCACACGATGATGTCGGATGATGTCATCACACGGTGCATTTTTAATAGCCAAGTACTTACGTAAAAATTGCAGTCATTATTATAAAGACCAATTACTTGTATCTATTTGCATGTCACGTTATAATTGCCAATATAGCTACACTAAGTAGCATAATTGATTCCATGTAAATATACTTTGTTAATCACTAGTCATTTTAGTTAAAGTTACCCCTATTTTAATGTCACCCGCATTTTTTTCCGTAAATTATAATTCATTGTTAATTACGTATAATGTTATTTTACGCGTTTTTACTAATGTCAATGATAACGAACTTTCACGTGATTAAGAAATTACCTTAATCATTTAATTTTAATCGGGAATATAAACTTCAGTCTCTGAGTATTCCTCTGATCCCCGAGGAATAGAAACCACGTGTACTTCATTTGTTTTAGCATTAGACAAAATAAAACCTAAAAGGCATGGAAAAGTATATATATATAATATAAATTACCTACATTATTTTTTCTAGCTGTGGATTGAGACAGTTTAATGTGTCTATTTATCAGGTAGACCAATCTGAACCTAAGCTAAGTGGGGCCCAATTCTCCTAAAATAAATTGTTGCCAAACGCAATCGAACTACAACCGTCAGTCAGTTTTTGTTTTCGAAAACTTTCAAAATGATTGATTTTGTTTTTTGTGTCAAACAATTTGATAGCTTTTGAAATTGAGAACTGTCTGAATGAACGGTTCGGCCTTGGTTCGGTTGTGATTTATCAAGATTTATTTTAGGAGAATTAGGCCCCAGGTGCGACTAGGGTCAAACAACATAAATAAATAAAAGGTTTACCTATTGCAGAAACTCGTTCAAATTTTTACAGTTAATCTTACATAGGGATCTCCTTTTAAGTAAAAGATATACCTGGGCTAGGAGGCCCCGCTCTTCAATGTTAAAGTATAGAATGGCAAAAGAAATCATAAGAAAAATATAAAATTAAACAAGACATGAAAAAAAACTTAGAGATAATATCCTAAAGTGTGAGTGAGTGTGTGTGTGCTGTGTGTATGTGAATGTGTGTGTGGGTGCATGTGTGAATATTTTCAAATCATATTGACGATGCTTGCAGCAATAATTCAATGTCATCATTGGTCTTCAGTTTTAGCCATTGAGCCTTTTTGCAGTCTTTAGTAGTCATGGGATAGATGTTAATTATTTTATCATATAAGGTAGCGGAATTTGTATTGAATTGTCTTTTGGCATATGTAGTTTTAACGAATTCTACTGGTGCAACACGGTATTTTCGTCTTCTTTCCAGAGAGTGAGGGTCATAGGGCAGGACTTTGTGTAGTTTTAAGACAGCATGGAGTATGTATAATTTTCTGACAGTGAGAATACCGCTAAGGGAATATAACATTAAGTTGAAGATACAAAAAACCTACATTCTATCATCGTTTCGTCGGAGATTTTCTTCTTTATGAGGACTGTGTCACAGACCAAGTAGTAGCATAGTACTCGTGCATCTTAAGTGTATTATTGCACTCTGCGTTGATCTAATCAATGACTGGATCTAGTCAGCCCGTCACCTGACGCGGCGGGAAGCTTCGTTTAGTGTAGGCGAGTGGCGACTGGCGCTCTCCACAATTACTGGCAGACAGACGGCCTTGCGACCGCTTTACTGCGGACTATCTTGCACTACATCTCACCAGACTAGCTATAACACGGTGAAAATATGTGGGAACTGCTGCTGTACTAACAGTTATAAGACGGGTGCTGGCGTTTACGAGCAAGCGTGTTGAAAATTTAGGTATTCTTTGTAAATTCAAACAAGCGGGTACTAAAGGATGCTTAAAAAATAGGTAATGCTAATCATGCTTTGCTTCATCGAATATTAGATATTGGTAGTTATCATTACACAAATACTTATTGCGTTGTTGTGTGTGTACACACAATTAAATCATTGATATCGAGACAACAAATCGATTATTTTAATTATGATTGTGAATATTATTAAAATTGTTATCCTTGAATGAACGACAAACATTGTTTTATTTTATAACTTTGCATAAAATATAAAATATGTACACGATATAAACGTAAATACACATAAAATGGCTCATATAATCAGTCGATCGTTTCTAGACGGTTCTATATAAAATCTATCAACCGTACACATTACTGCTTCCGCAATTTTGATGTTATTACTGTGATTACGATATCAATAACATAGTACTACAAAACAAGTTAGTACGTTACTAACTGCGACTATCATCCTAACTAATATTATAAATGCGAAAGTAAGTTTGTTTGTTTGTTACCTTTTCACGCCTAAACCACTGAACCAATCATCCTGAAGTTTTGCATATACATTGTCAGGTGTACAGAAACGGACATAGGGTACCTTTCATCCCGAAAAAAAGTACTGTTCCCGAGGAAAACAACAATAACGATATTAGATGGCGCCGTGTCTTTAGAATCATGATTGAATTATATGTATTATTATACTTACAGGGTTATTGGAAAAACATTAACAACCTCTTAAGGGGTAATTGTACTCATCATTATGAACAACTTTTACTATGGGAACAAACCTGAAATCCCGAAAAAAAAATACAGCTGTTCCCTACATTATCGATGGCTCATAATGTTTATACATTGGGCCAAAGTGGCATTTTAGTAATTTCCAATTTGGACCTTATAACTGTAGATATAACCTCAATACACAATATAACCTATAAACTCAAGGTTTGCCAAAGAGCGATGGAGCGTAGCGTATTGGGTATTAAGCTCAGTGACCGAATACGTAATACCACGATACGCTCCAAAACAGGAATCGCCGATGTGGGCCATAAGTCTGCAAGACTGAAGTGGGATTGGGCGGGTCATGTATGCAGAATGCATACAGACAGATGGGCTAGAGTCGTCACGCAGTGGGTGCCGGAAGACGGGCGTCGTCGCCGAGGGAGGCCTAGGAAACGCTGGCGTGACGACTTAGATTCGTTTATGGGAGATTGGCCAGAGAAGGCAAGGCACAGAGATAAGTGGAAGGCTATGGGGGAGACCTTTGCCCAGCAGTGGGACAAAATAGGTTGATTAAAAAAAAAAAAAAAAACTGTAGATATATGTAGGATATATGGAGGAGCTCGTGGCTAAATAATTACAGCCACATAGACCGATCTTCCGGGTTAAGCCACGCTTGCCGAGGTTGGTCTGTGGATGGGTGACCATTTACCATAGCGAGTTTCCTCCGTGCCTCGGAAAGCACGTAAAGCCGTTGGTCCCGGCTGTCATTTGTAGATCTTTGACAGTCGTTACTGTTGGTCAGAAGCCAGAAAGTCTGACAACCAGTCTTACCAAGAGTATCGTATTACCCAGTTACTGGGTTGTGGAGGTCTGATAGGCAGTCGCTCCATGTAAAATACTGATATTCAGCTGCATCCGGTTCGACTGGAAGCCGACCCCAACATAGTTGGGAAAAGGCTAGGCAGATGATGATGAACTGTAGATATATGTAGGTTCACATTGGAAATGACAAAAATGCCACTTTAGCCCTTATACATAGGACCCATTGATTTATGTTCGCATAACTCGTCAAAACGTAAGGAACAGCTGATTTTTTTATTCACAATTTCATTTTTGGTTCCGTATTAAAAGTTGTTCATGATGATAAGTACAATGACCCCTTAAGATGTTGTTAATGTTTTTCCAATAATCCTGTAGAAACTTTAGTAGTGTGTTAAGAGTTTTTTTAATGCGAGCGAAGCCGCAGGCTATAGCTAGTTACAAAATAAACTCGAGTAATAGACAATGGTTATAAGTAATTTACACCAACTGGTGAAACATTGGCGACACGACTATATGGATGAATATATGAACGACACGTTTGGTGCACTGGCTAAGCGATTGGCTTCTGCGCTACGGGTCGTGGGTTCGATTCCCACACGGAACAATTGTATGGCCTACAGATGGTTGTTTCGGGTCTGGGCGTTTGTGTATGTGAGATTTGTGTCTGTAAACGAACTCACGATACAAGAGAAATCTTAGGCGATTCGTACACTGCACCGCATCACGCAGCGTAGCGCGGGAGTGCGTGTTCTTATGTTGTTTGCAAGTATCTGTATTTGTATAGAAAACACGCGTAGTGCAACACACTGAAAACACTGCGCGTAAATGCGTTTTCAGTGTGTTGCACTATGCGTGTTTTCTATACAAATACAAATACTTGCAAACAACATAAGAACACGCACTCCCGCGCTACGCTGCGTGATGCGACGCAGTGTGCGAATCGCCTTAGTGTGGGGCAATGTTTTTTCAAAAAAAAAAAAAAACTTTCCTTTCATACTTATTCGAAATAATAACAGTGATGCAAATCCAGCCAGCAATTGTCGTCACACAGTTTCACTGACTACCTTCAAATTGCCTTCAAGCTACATTTGGCAGTTGCATACTAATAAGAGTGCTATTGGTGCGATTCGAATAGGTGCTATTCAAATTGGTGCGCTAAATGGAATGTCTCAAAATATTGCAAACGAACTTTCAACATGATTTCGCTTACAATGCTTCTTAAATCAATAGATATAGCAGTATATAATTTTATCCACACTATATTAACTCACATGGATAGAGGTAAACAAATGTGTGCGTTATTTATGGATCTTACAAAGGCCTTCGATTATATGGACCACAAAATGCTACTAAATAAGTTATACGCCTATGGGGTGAGAGGGAACATCTTTGATCTGATTAAATCTTACTTAAATAATAGAACGCAAATAACACAAATAACAAGGATATGTCCCTTTGCAAAAAAAGTGATAAATCATTCATCAGCATGTAGACAAGTTACATCTGGCGTTCCACAAGGAAGTGTACTGGGTCCACTTCTATTTATTATATATATCAATGACCTTCCGAAAGCATCAAAGTACAACACAATTCTATTTGCTGATGATAGTACAGTACTGTTCACAGGAGATAGTAAATCACACATGGAATCTGAAATAAATATGACTCTAGATAACATTATACATTGGTTGACATCAAATAATTTACATATTAATCTTAGCAAAACAAATATCATGACATTCAGAAGTAAAGTAAATAAAATAACAAATATGAATATTAATTACCTAAACAATAAGATCCAAGAAGTAGACGTTACAAGATTTCTAGGTGTAAAAATAGATAACAATTTAAATTTTAAGGAACATATAAACTCATTATGCACTAAATTGAATACTTTCTCTTATGCCCTGTTTAAGCTTAGACAAACGGTCAGTAGCCCAACTGTCCTTACAGCCTATAACGGCTATGTTGCACCTATTCTAAAGTATTGTGTTATTTTTTGGGGAAACTCCACTGAAAAAGAAGCTGTATTTAAAGCGCAGAAGAAATGTATACGAGCCATAACTAATATAAAGCTAACTGATAGCTGTAAACCATTCTTTTTAAAATTAAATATTCTTACATTACCATGTATATACATATTAGAGGTTGTATTATTTGTAAAAAAAAATGCAAACTACTTCAAAAAGTTAAATAGCAAAAGACATAAGTTCAATATATGTTTACCAGAAAATAAGACAGCATTACTAAATAAAAGTATATTATGTATGGCTCCACGCATTTATAATCATTTACCAAACTCAGTCCTCTCCATTGTTGACATAAACATATTTAAAAACAATATTAAGACATTGTTACTAAAAAAAGCATATTATTCTGTCAATGAATATTTACAGGATAAACTCATGTAATTCTACTTTTCCTGTCTTTCTTTTATTATTGTTACTTATGTTCTTAGCTTCATAGGTACCTATTTTGTAATTTGCATGCCTCATGGTAGGATATGGCTAATGGTCACTATTGTTAATATGTATAAGAGCTTTTGTACCCATATTCGCAAATGAATAAATGATTTGATTTGATTTGATTTGATTTAAATTAGGTTCTTTGGGCATATTGTGGCGCTACACTTATAGGCACTATGTACATAAAAGGATAATTGACTAGACACAGGTTTATATCATTCAAGAAAAGTGTATAATAATTGAGCTGTTGTTTATAAGCTATCAAATGAGGTTGACGAAATCTTCTAAGATTTAAGAAATCAATTAGTTACATTCTAAATATACCTTTATGCAAATTGCATCTCTTATAGGTACCTATAGACAAGGTCTCGATTAATTTTCAACTATTTAATGTGGAAAGATAATATTTATGTAAACATTAACCAGAAACATGTTTTTTGTATGCAGTTTAACCCGAAACCCATAAACTTGAGATTTATTAAAATGTAATTTACTGGTAGGTATTACCTTAATTTTATTTATTAAGCAATGATGTTATTAACTAATAAATAATAACCAAGAGAAATTATCTGATTGGTTGAAGTACAAATTCTCAAAGAAAGAAAATACCCGATTTGCAATGGTCAACATTCAATGTTAGTTAACCTCGCACAAATTCACAGTAGGTAAATAAAGTAATGCACCTCAGTAAATGTACTTTCGATCGGTTCCAAGGACTGCGGTTACGATATGAAGCAGTGGCGTATAGGTCAGCGGCGACGCCGGAGTGCGTAGAAAATGCGGTGCGTGCGCGCAGCGAGACCGGTCGGCGCGAGGTACCGGTATGCCTGGGAATTTTCCATGCTTTCCTCGCAGCCTCGGTACCTTCAAGGGAACTGAACACGTTGAGTGATTGTATCTCTGTTAAGTGCCGCGGCCACTTATATGGAAAGAGGTCTTCAATTATTGGGATAAGGCAAATTCGGACCTTTTTTACCAGAAACGTTTTATGTACCTACGTATGCTCTTTCGGATGTTTTTCTTGTATTAAACAAGAAATATTTTGCCTCAAAAAATAAACAGCAAACAAACGCTTCAGTTTACACAATATTTTCGTATGTACGAGCAAGGTGAAATTTCAGTTTCGTGACCGTCAAAACGACCCGTCACACAACTCAAGTATTCGCATTATTTCTGGAGCTGAAGAGAAAAAAATGTCGGGACTATGATGTACGCGCATCGTTGGCAAGCTTGCGGCGACAGTTTTAGAATAGTCCACAATTCGTCCAAACTTGAATGGGCAGATACTGTGTAGTCGCGTGCCAAACGGTCGCGCCAGGCGCCCGCCACTTGGCAAGCCAGGCCGTACGGAACAGCTCGGTCGAATGATTTAGCGTCTGAAGTTCAAGGCCAGCGCCGAAACGTGATGAGTCAGGAGCTTGCTTTGCGCGATGCACTAACGTACAACTTTCAAGAAAGACAGTCGTAATTGGAGGTATTCCGTGAAGCACACCCAAACGAAGCACACCCAGACGAAGCACACCTAAAGTATTCCACTTAGCACACCCGTAGGTGGGCTTCAAATAAAAATTTAAAATAATTAATTTCCTATTCCACGAAGCACACCTACGAATATCACTCGCATAGTGCATTTTTATTTCTTAGTCCCCGCACTATGCGAGTGATATTCGTAGGTGTGCTTCGTGGAATAGGAAATTAAATATTTTAAATTTTTATTTGAAGCCCACCTACGGGTGTGCTAAGTGGAATACTTTAGGTGTGCTTCGTCTGGGTGTGCTTCGTTTGGGTGTGCTTCACGGAATACCTCCGTAATTGCACTAAACACCCATTCCGACACTAGAAACTATTTACTTAATACCACAAAAATTCTGGCAACGAATTCAAGGGCGCTGAACAAGAAACATAAATCACATAAGATTCTTCAACCGGGCAAAAGGTGAAAGCTTCTGCAAAACATAACGACTGACGACCGACTGATATGACGACACTGTTTGGTGCAGTGGCTAAGCGATTGGCTTCTGCGCTACGGGTCGTGGGCTCGATTCCCACACGGAACAAAAATTTGTATGGCCTACAAATGGTTGTTTCGGGTCTGGGCGTTTGTGTATGTGAGATTTGTGTCTGTAAACGCACCCACGATACAAGAGAAATCTTAGTGTGGGGCAACGTTTTATAAAAAAAAGAAAAAGACAACAAGCATTTGTCAAGCTCGGAACGAAACGTATACTCGTACCTGGGGCCTAATTCTCCTAAAATAAATCTTGATAAATCACAACCGAACCAAGGCCGATCCGTTCATTCAGACAGTTCTCAATTTCAAAAGCTATCAAATTGTTTGACACAAAAAACAAAATCAATCATTTTGAAAGTTTTCGAAAACAAAAACTGACTGACGGTTGTGCTTCGATTGCGTTTGGCAACAATTTATTTTAGGAGAATTGGGTCCCTGTATTGCTCGATCTGTCATCAATTTCTTTCTAATACCTGCATATATTTTTGTACTAAGATGATGTAGTACCAAAAATTGAAAGGAGTATGCTTAGGTAGTTTGTTCATGTTGAGAGAATAAGTGAACGGCGATTAACAAAAGGAATTTATAAGGCAGATGTCAATGGAAACATGTAGAGGACGCCCTAGAAGGACATACATCGATGTTAAGGGTGATGTTCTTCAAAAAGGACAGGTGCGTAGGTGCTCTCAGCGTATATATCGGGTGTAAAAAGACCCTTAACGATAACGAAAACCGCGCATTCTACCCATCATTGGGATCATTTTTTTCAAACAAACCATACCTGGGAAATCATTGGTTTTGGAGATATTGAAGGTCAAAGTACACATTTTTTTTTAGTTTTTTCCAAAAACGATTTCCAAGTCATAATACTAAACTTTCTTCCATACAAACATTATCAAAATTTTCAATTTTTCCTAACAAATTACGCATTTGAAGTTACAAAAACGCAATGAATATCAAACGCACACGACCGCCTTGGCTCGGCTGTGTGGCCGCTACACGCATGCAAACGCACGGCATCGCCACAACCATAATTTGCGCGCTACAAAAAAAAGCGTTTTCTTTCATGCCAAAAAATAAAAGTCGTTTCCCAGCAATTATTTTTGGTCAATGTAATTTAGTTTGATGTACAAAGTGCGTAGATTTCGGCTATGTGATGGATCTTTTTACACCCTGTATAGGTATATGACGAGATGTATGAACGTGGACGAGGCGTAAGGAGTATGTAAGGATTTTAGCATGTGACGTTCTAAAAGGCGTGACTTTATGTATGTACCAGCTTTTGACCCGCTCGAATTAACGCGAAAAAAAACTCTTAACACACTAATAAAGTTTCTATAATAATATAATTCAATCATGATTCGAAAGGCACGTGGCGCTATCTATTATTGTTATTGTTGTTTTTCTCGGGAACAGTACTTTATTACGGGATGAAGGTACCCTATGTCCGTTCCTGTACACCTGACAACGTACATGCAAAATTTCAGGATGATCGGTTCAGTGGTTTAGGCGTGAAAAGGTAACAAACAAACAAACTTACTTTCTCATTTATAATATTAGTTAGATTAGAATTTTGTACTGTGTTAATGTCTTTGGCACTATACGAGTATCGTACAAGAGACCATTTTAGGACCAATAGACATTAGAAAAAATTATAGAAATCATTGCCAACTGTGAAAATCGTTGTTTGCGCAACTTTTCCGCAATTATAATGTAGAAAGAGTGGTCCCAAGTCCAAGGTTAAGAGAAAAATAAAACTGTATCAAAGACATTCTCTTAATTGTACTGTTTTACGGATGTTGGCGGGCGTTTGCACAGTTGCTCTGTGTTGTGTTATATAACGTGTTGTAGTAAATATAAATAAACTGTTCTAACGTCTTGTAGTAGACTACTTAAAATAAATATTGCATAAATGCGTGTTTGTAATATTTAAGTCGTGCATAATGTTTGTATGACAATGTTTTATGTCCTTCTATGTTTATACAGGCTGTCCCTGGAAGTATGGATCAAATCGAATAGGGGCGTGGGCAAGGTCATTTCAAAACTTGTAGTAGTAAAAACTTGAGTAAATTTTTTGCCAGACCAAAAAAGCTTTTGCAGTAAATGTTTTTACTTATTGAACACATGTTTTCTAGCTGCGTAAAAGTATTACCACAAGAAAGGCCTACTGTTCGTCAAAGTCCTGAAAAAAATTATAGCTCTGATAGTTTTTTTTTTTGATTTTTTTTTATGCGAAGTGGTTGAAAAAAAAAACAATTTCTGGTCATAACTTTTGAACCGTAAAAAATTGCACCGACATTCTCAGGGTTAAAAAGTTTGGAAATTACATTGCCCTATTCGATTTGATCCATACTTCCAGGGACACCCTGTATATATGATATCTACAATGTTTCAAGAGCTGCCCCAGGGGTGTTCTTTGTGGTAGATTAGCAGTTTCTAAAAGAACTGTTGACTGGTATATGAATGAACGATCTCTGGCTGCGAAGAAACAACTTACCTCTTAACGTAGGTGTCCATCATCAGTCCGTAGTCCATTGCTTTTTAAGACCGGCTCTATAAAAGCACATGTTGGCAACGCACCTGAAAACTTTCAGGGGTGAATATACCTACTCGTTTTTACGAAGAACTATTTTGTACGAATTTTTGAAATAAGATTATTTTTTCATTTTTCCTACGTTCGCCAATTCGGTAACTATGTAAAGCTTTAAATTTTTCCATTCAAACTCAATACGCTGATTAGTTACTTTTGTGGGATTGCGAAAAATCGTAAATAGGTATATTTTGTTTGGCTGAGAAAAATATTTATCAATATTTTTACAATTTTTTCTAGCCTCTACAGAAGCACGATATACAGGGTGTTAACGAAATCGTGTAATTCCTTCAAACCACGTGATCTACTGGTGACACAGATTAACCCAAAATGGGAATTTTCGAAATTCAACCAAAAAAATAAAAAATCGTGGTTTCCAAATTCTGAATCTTTTTAGAGCCTTGAGTTATCTGACTGCAAAGAACGATATCGCGTTAGTCGTTCCTGCCAGCCGTGTCGCCGTACTTTCATTAATTTATGCGTGGCATCGAAATGTTCACAAAAATAAAATTATTTTTTTGCAAAAAAATAAAACTTTTTTTTTACTGAATCCTTATTAGGTGGTTTAGATACGATCGGTAACAAAGCCGCATGAAAAAAAAAAGAATTTTATTTTTTTATTTTTAATCAAGCTAAATCCCGTGCTGGGTCTGTCTACACCAGTAGTAGATCATGTGGTTTTAAGGAATTACACGAATTCGTTAACACCCTGTATAGTTTTTTTATTATTTGACTTGGCCGCATTTGATTTTCCTAATCGCACCTAGAGCGCAGACAGGGTCTAAGATGAAGCACACGAATCCAAGTAACAGACAGGTATTATGGATTCCCCTTCGCCCTCTGGCTCTCACATACACACGATGGAACACAGTAAACTGCTTGGCGCCAGACTTTAATGTTCATGAGGTAGCCATATACAGGATGTTAACGAATTCGTGTATTTCCTTCAAACCGCTGATCTACAGGGGCCCAATTCTCCTAAAATAAATTGTTGCCAAACGCAATCGAACCGCAACCGTCAGTCAGTTTTTGTTTTCGAAAACTTTCAAAATGATTGATTTTGTTTTTTGTATCAAACAATTCGACAGCTTTTGAAATTGAGAACTGTCTGAATGAACGGTTCGGCCTTGGTTCGGTTGAGATTTATCAAGATTTATTTTAGGAGAATTAGGCCTCTGGTGACACTGATTGACGCTGCATAGGTTTTTTTTAAAAAAAAGTTTTCAAAATATGAACCATGATATTCTGTATCTGAGTAATTTTAGCGTCCCAAGTTAACTGACTGCGTGGAGCGATATCACGCTAGTCGTGCCCGTCAGCTGGTTCACCGTGACTTCATTCATTTATGCATGGCATCGATTTTCTATCAAATAAATTTAAATTGGAGAATTTTTTTTATTTTTATTTTTGATCAATCTAAATCCCGTGCGAGGTTAACCATTAATAGATCACGCGGTTTGAAGGAATTACACGAATTCGTTAACACCCTATAGATCCTACCACCAAGCGTGTTGGGTTGTGTTGAATCTTACAACATGCGTCTATTCCCAGCGTACGGTCAAGAAGATTCTATTCTAACCCATACCCACACAGGAAATACTGAAAATGATGATAATTGTTCGTAATATTTAATTAAGTATACATTTAGTACATATTTTACATAGTATTTCGGGAATGTCAACGTTATTTATACCTGTCCCGTGCTAAAGTGTGTAATAATTTACGTTCGCAATAATGGATGAACACATGTTTATGATGAGAATATTTCGGAGTACATAATGTGCAGTTGGAGCAGTGCCCCGCGCGCCGTGAAACAGATACCACAGAAAATTCACTATAATACTTAATGTCGGACAGTAACACGCTCGGATACGGAGATAGAACAAAGGAAACTGAAATATTACTAAAACCCTCACACAGTCTGCTGTTAAAGAAAGACCGCTTCTTATGAAGACAATGCTGGTAGTCTCAGGGCTGGATTTCGAGGTTTGGATGCCCTGGGGCCAAGAAGAAGTGGAGTTTAAAAAAGTACAGTCGTGAATGAGAACTTTTTTCTCTTCGCCAGTACTGTTAAAAGTGTTGATCAACCTAAAAAAAACAAAAAAAACCGGCCAAGTGCGAGTCGGACTCGCGCAAAAAGAGTTCCTTACATCTATAAAAACGGCAAAAAAATCACGTTTGTTGTATGGGAGCCCCCTTAAATGTTTATTTTATTCTGTTTTTTTAGTATTTGTTGTTATAGCGGCAACAAAAATACATCATTTGTGAAAATTTCAACTGTCTAACTATCACGGTTCATGAGATACAGCCTGGTGACAGACGAACGGACGGACGGACGGACAGCGGAGTCTTAGTAATAGGTTCCCGTTTTACCATTCGGGTACGGAACCCTAAAAAATGTGGATTCCTCTCTGTTGCCCTCCCCTGAATACGGTTCTGGGCTCCACGCTAGTCAAGCGCGCTAGTGGTCATAGTTTTATGGCGTGTTACTCTTTCTCAATGGTGTCGTCGCCACTCACCAGCATGGGATATTTAATGAACTAGCGAAGCCTCAGAGGTACATGTGATGGTTAGAGAAGGTAAAACCCGTAACCATCGGTATCAAGGAGGAATTCGCCACGTAAAAAGCTCGTTAATTAAATGATAATCCCGTCAACTATTGGACGAAAGTATCTTGTGAAGTATGTGGCTATAGCGCGTTAAATCTGCGACGGATGTTTATTCATCAGTACCTATAGCTATAGCCAATGATATTGTATTCAAAAAGAAGTAGGTTTGTCATTGCACGCGCCAATACTATTCAAAATTACACCAATTATTGTAATTGGAAATAGCTATTTCTTTTACTCTCGTATTTATTTAGTATCTTCGTCTTACTCATTAGAAAGAAGAGTGAAAAAAAAAATTGCAGGGTCGAATTTTAAACGCCGTATTCTATGAACGTAACATATTTACTTCTTTTTGTAGATATCATTGGCTATAGCGATATTATATATAACTATGTTAAAATCTTTTATAATAAAGGTGCTGACATGCATGCCTAATATAGGTACACACAGCGAACTCACTATACAGACAAGTATACATAATCATATTAGTATTCTTCGAACATACATAATTACATATTATACGTAATTTCCATATAATTTTCCAATTAAACGTGGTGTTTTAAACCTTTTCGTTTTATTATCGGAGCATGCATATGGACCAGGGGTCAGCCCTCAAGACTGTCCGAACCGAATGTAGACTAAGAGGCGAAAATAAAGACTAATTTACGTTAATGTGGGCAGTCGAATATTCGTATGGTTGTAAGCTAAACTAGGCACTGTAATGACGACTAAGGGTTAAAATTAGTTTGTTGTGTAGTGTGCCTTGGCGTGCTCTCTGGTGGTGTATGTGTCGCAGTTACATAGATGAAGCCGTTATATGATCATATTCCTAGCGATATGATCACATACCGGAAGATGCTTATAAGAAAGCGTTTCATAAGCATCTTCCGAGGAGTACAAAGATAGATTTTGAGCCAAACACTGTAACTGGTCTTCCAACTGACTAATTTCAAGAGCGAGCGAAGTGGGCTCTGTAATTTGAGGCACCCCGACACGGATAGGTCAGGTTCGAAGAGGATTCTCGCCCCCGTCATCCTCTTCGTGTTAGGTTACTTTAAACCCTGTTTAGAGAAATAGGAGCCCCGCTCAGCGGGGCTCCGTCGACTCTGCTTTGGAAACCCAAACAACCTTACAAAAGTTTTTCTTTTCTCTAAACATCCCCTTAAGTTTGATGAAATGCTTTCTATAAGCATCTTCCGAATGATCCTAACGCTAGGAATCAGTGGCGAAGGCTCCATACAACTCGATTCCTATCGGCTTCCCTTTCGAAACGAGTAGTTACTGGAATTCACGCATCACACTTGAGCAAGGTAAGCATTTTTTGGTCCGGCTTCCCTTTTAAGAAAATTCACCCTACGCCACTGCTAGGAATATGATTATATACCTAACGGCTGTAACCATGTTACTACGACATATGCAAACTCAGCAGTGCAATTCTGTAAGAATCTCACCTCGATCGCGACTGTCAATTAGACACTTGTCGTGACACAGCGTGGATAACAAAACTGCGCGTTATTGATTATACTGTCGAATAGCTGTATGTTATTTGCTTCTATTACCCATACTGTGACATTATGGATATCGAACTAACCGTCGATATTGAGGTGGGCTTCTTACAGAATGACACTACTGGACTCTTTTTTCGTGAATTTTGTAACCGTGTGCTAGGAAGTATAAGTGTGTCTCATCTGTTTGTTACGAATTGAGCCTTCTGTATCATTTTATTCAGTGTCCATCGTACTACCGCACGTGCCGGTCCGGAGCACGTGCGTTTTTGACTATTAATTATTGTCGCTGTCTTCAGATATTGCCGACAGCCGGCAAGCGTGGGCTAAATTGATGCAAATCATGTCCACTGCTCCATTTGCTGCAAACTAAGAGTACCTACTTAGCAACGCAGCAATGGATTAGGTAGTTGTTTTACGCCAAGGTTTTGAGGAAGCGAATGATACAAGATGTAATAATACAATGTAATGTTGAATAATGTCTCCTGTAATGCGTTTCGTTTTGTAACTGGTTATAGTGATGACTGTTTGGACAATCATTAATTAGTTTCTGAATAGATAAGACAGCTCAGCTGTGCTGCGGTATGGTTGTAGGGAGCCTGACAAGATTAACTGGTAGGCTTAGCCAAGTAACACAGATTGGTATAACTAAGCTGGTTACTAGGGTGTCTACAAACATAAACATAGCATCACGCAAGTATTCCCCGAAGGGAAGGGCAGAGGTGTATAGTACACCCCCATTTCGACGTTATGTTCAAGTCCCATGTAATAGGGGGCGAGCCTATTGCCATCAATCGGGCACAAATCCAGACTCCGGGCTGCGACTGAGAAATTACACACGGAAAAAAGCCCAACAACACTTTGCCTAACCTGGGAATTGAAACCAAGACCTCAGGCTCAGTAATCACGCTTGTGACCACTAGACCAATGAGGCAGTCATGTCTAAAACTTTTTTTTTTCTTCAAGAATACCTTTGCCCCACCCTTTGATTTCTCTTATATCGTGGGTGCGTTTACAGACACAAATCTCACATACACAAACGCCCTTTAAGTAAAGTTACTAGACACATCATTGTAGGATAAATAAAATAAAAAATAAAAATAAAATAAAAAAGCCTTTTATTTCTTATGGAAAAAGTTGATTTACAAAGTTATCTAGTTTTGTTAGTATTAAAAAATATTGGTAGTTTATTGTTTTTATGTTAGTACCTACTTACAGTTTTATAAAAGAATTTTAGACACGTTAATAAAAAAAAAATATTATAGTAATAGTTATTCTGTAGGAACCCCTCTGCAGGTAAAGGCTCCTCCAAATTGAGCCAGTTTTCTCTGGATTGCGCTGTTTGCATCCAGTTTGGACTCGCTGAGCGTTTAATTTCATCTTCCCATTGTAGGATGCAACAACATAATTTTTAAGTGCAATTGTGCACTGCGTCTTGTCCAAATCCGAGGAAATACCATGCGAGGAAACTCGACTGCACATCTAAGATATTCGGATCGCATGTACAAGCGTTCATACAAATACTACTGCAGCTTATTCAAATAGCATTTTCTCGGATTCGGATCGAAGGATCCTACTCCCTAAGTCCGTCAACGAAGTTAGTCGCCCGTCCGAAAGTAGCCCAAAACGTAGGAGTGAACAAAACAAGTGTCAAGTTCAACTTTTCGGACGGGCAAAAACACATCGTTAGTAGGGACTGCTGTCAAATCGTGTTGTCATTCATTCTTAGTTCGGGCCCCGAAATAATCGTATGTCCGTAGGTGATAGAGAGTAGGAGACGCTTCGTAACCAAGGCCGAAACCACGGACTTCGTGTTTAGGGAGAAACCACGGACTTCGTGTTTAGGGAGTGGACGCCCGGACGCAAAGCGCAAGCGCTCACGTGCATACCAACTGCTTTGTAAACATAGAAACGTGCTAATACAAATTATGCTAGATTTTTTCCATACGATGTTTTTATTAGTTAAACAATACAGTTGAAGATAGGTCTGTGATTCATAACACCAAATTAGTCATGCATTTACACAGTTGTGTGTTTTGTTTGTTTTCCGTATTATTTGGAAGTTTGTTGAAAATTATCAATGGTTTATGTACCTATATTTTATTTTCCTAGTAGTAAACTATTTGGTCTAGTAATTTGTAAATCGAGCAGTGTTATTGGGTTTTCTGTATTGGGAAATTCTCAGTTGTTATGCTGGGTTTGTAATAGTAACTATTATTAGGTTGACCCTCTATTATTAATAGTGACCTTGCCAAACCGCGGGTGTACGAAAGTACACCTCTATCCACAATTTCATGGTTCAGCTACACACAGCAACTTGCATGTAGAAATAGTTTGTGCAAACGTTTGCACAAACTGTATTGTCAGTACTTATGGCAATGCGCGGTGTGCCATTTTGCCGTCTACGTATCTTACTTGTGCAAATTAAGCGTTTGTGCAAGCTGATTGCGCAGTAAACCATTTTGCCGTCTTATTTATGTAAATTAGAATTTGCGGTAAAAAGATTGAGCGTGTATCCGAACATCACGGCCATGCTTGAAGTAGAGCGTGCACAAAGATCTGTTCTGAAGGTTATGCTCAGGAAGCCTTTTCGATACCCCACTATTCAATTATACACTGATGCTGCTGTACTAAATGTTCGCCAGCTATATATGCTAAAATCAACTCTCAAACAACATAAAACAGTTCTTCTATCTAGTGATTATCCAATACTGCTAAAACAACGCGTATACAAAATACCTCAAGTTAGAGTAAAGACAACCTTCGCTCAACATCTACAAAAATTCATGCTACCTTTTATGTATAATAGAATAGTAAAATTCTGTAACATTAAATTATGTACTACGAAACAAGCCAAAAAAATTATCCGGAACTGGCTACTGACTCTTTCCTACAAAGAAACTGAAAAACTAGTTAGAGTAATATAACAGTCTTACAAGTTATATACAAATACGAAATAACACAACCTCGCTCACCGACACTCGACTCACGCCACACACACAACCACACACGAACATCATCCCCCTCCACCCACACTCACTCACATACATACATACACACACGCACACATACTTACATTTTTCATAACACACTCACACAGACAAAACTACACAGAAAAAAAAAAAAGTTTATTTTTGTATTTAATTTTTTACTCATTTTCTCCGATAGCGATGTTACTGCTGGAAATGGCTATTTAATTTGTTTTTTCTTTTTTACTTTTTATACGATCGAGGCAAAATTCAAACTGTACCTATGTTTTTTTAAGCACTAAGGCTTCCGCGAGACAGGCTCGACCTAGTGTGGAAGCCACAGTTAATATTGTCCTTAATAAGCAATCGTATAGAACAACAACACCTGTTAGATTTAAGGATTTTCTGTAGAAATCTTTTTTGGTAAATAAATTTATTCTTATTCTTATTCTTATTCTTATCAGGGAATATAGGCGAATAAATATACTATAAATATGTATTAAATCAATACTCATTCATAATAAAACACACACTAAAATACAGTACTTTTTGTTCGTCAAGATTGCAATTTCTTTACAAATGCTTCATCTTTGTAATATTTATAATTAACGTATCCAATGAGTTAAGTTGCCGATGTAGCGATGAAACAGATAGGTTCGGAGTTCGAGGCCGGGTCAGGTCGTGAGATCTTCGCATTTACAGCAGTTTATGTTTGGATCCTCGCATATGTACAGTTAGAAAATATTAACTACATATATCAAATAGATGTTTTGTTTAGCAAACGCGACCGCGTTACAGTTATAATTTAACCGACTTCAAAATGGAGGAGGTTCTTCACTTCAAGGAATTGCTATATACAAAGGCCATTTCACAATAAATGTCAAATTCAGTACATTTAAAATAAATACCCTATTTTTTCGATTCCACATTCAGGTCGTGTTACTTTTGATGTGTCTTCGGGAATATGGTTCTTAAGGCTACTGAGTATCCGATATTCTGGCTATCAGCTTGCCCTCTAATTTCGTATAACATAGCTGGTATTAGAGACTTACAGTCCGCGAGGCCTAAGCTGAGCTTTGCATCTGTGTGAGCATGAATGCAGACGCATCTTTTGCTTGGTTTAAACCTGTTTATACTGCTTTTTGGCAATCGATTCTATGTGCACTCACACAAATGCAAAGCTCAGCTTAGGCCTCGCCTGTTGTACAAGGGTATCTCATCCCTCAGAATCTCAACTACACCCTAAACCGCCAAATTCACTCGCAATTTTTTTTGCGCCAGTATTTACGGGAAATGTTTCTATT
This sequence comes from Amphipyra tragopoginis, assembly GCA_905220435.1. Classification (NCBI taxonomy): domain Eukaryota; kingdom Metazoa; phylum Arthropoda; class Insecta; order Lepidoptera; family Noctuidae; genus Amphipyra; species Amphipyra tragopoginis. Next base: position 35,247,134 of record HG991991.1, read on the forward strand.
GGGTTTCGCATTACTCGCTCAGTTCCTAAAACTTGCAGTAGTCGACTTGCTTTGGGTGTGTCTACAGCTTAAAATTCAATTGCGCAAAAAACTAGCAAGTAGATTTTGTGTCGACTAAGTGTCGCCTCGCAGTCTACACATAAAACTAACTTCACAAGTTCCTATTAAGTGAGAGGCAAGGCACACTTCTCCGTACAGCAAATATATAATTTACAGATTGTAATTATTGTAAATTACCCTTGTGTTATGTCCCTCTGTCATAAGTAGTTACGTCGGTTACGAAACGGCGTAAGGTCCTGTTCTCAGGCGGTTTGACAATGCAATTAATCGCCAAGCTATATTTAAGTATTATAGTTATAACTCGCGTTTTATTGATTGCCTTAATTGAAAACCTCGTCTGTGGCGTGTTTTTCCTCATGATCAGACTTCCAATTAAGATTAAAAAAACCTTGTTCGTCATATCGCATAGTTAATGATAGATAAACAGAATTAGTATCAATCTGAAATATTTACTAAACATCTTTGAATCAAAGTTAAGTCAAATATTTTTTATTTCAAGTAGACTTAAAAAGGTCAACACTATGTGCTCGGAAACAAGGTACTTATATGTTTATAAATCTAGCTAAAATCTAACACTACAATGAATGTAACAACATCACAGCTGACCATTAGGGGTACCAGCAATCGTTCATGGGCTGGTATTACTGTGGTGGTGTGAGAATGAATGCAGACGCGTCCTTTGCTTGGTTTAAACCGGTATATAAACTGTTTTTTGGCCATCGATTCTACGTGCACTCACACAAATGCAGCGCTCAGCTTACGCCTCGCGGACTGTACATCATGTGATGATGACAATAATTTTAATTGAGTTTTTTCTGCTTCAGTTACTTGTTCACGTTTGACCCTTGTTGCTCCTGTCAGTAAGCGCAAACACGGTCTAAGATGGAGCACACGAATCCAAGTAACAAAGACCCCTCTGGCTCTTATATTCACGACGGTAAACTAAAGTGAAGGTGGTAGCTAGCCAGACGGTCCGTATTAGATCCTACCAGGCTTACCGGGTTTTATTGAATCTTACAGCACGCGTTTATTCCCAGAATACGCTGAGGAAATTTTATATCTATTCTAGCCCATCTCCTATGTTTATTATTTCATTTTTTAATCTTTTTGCACAAAATTAATACTGAGCCGGACTTAATGCAGCAAGAACATCGGCGAACCGACATGAAATATTGGTCATATTGTTCTTACTTATTCTGAAGTTGTAAAGACAACACCTACATTTAATAGTTGAAAGCTTAATCCAATGTGAACTCATCCTAAGGCTGTCAGATAATAACATGGCCGCGAGAGTCTTGATAGCCGAGCAATAAATACTTGGACGTAATGACTGACGAGCCGTTTGTTACTGGAACACCCCCGCCTTCCACTGACTACAATTATCGACACCTAGGATACAGGTATCTCTACTATGTCTACTGTTGTAGCACATATTAACTAAGATTAGAATTGAGGAAGGAGTGGATAGCCTAGTGGTTGTACCGACGCTTACCTTTCATGCAAGAAGTCTGCACCTCTGACTACCTATTCGAAAATATGTGCGCAACAGAAAAAAAAAACTCGAAGGTGTGCGTTTTCCGCCAACCAGGGGGCTTACTCCCTAAGTCCGTCAACGAAGTTTGCATAGATGCGACGCATATTTTTCCCAAGTTTCATTGTGGTTTTGTTTATAGTTTTATTTTGTGAGTCATATCGGCGCAAATAAATATTTTTTCTTTCTTTCTTTCTAAGTTCCGTCCGAAAGTAGCCCGAAACGTAGGAGTAAACAAAACAAGTGTCAAGTTCAACTTTTCGGACGGGCAAAAACACATCGGTAGTAGGGACAATTGTCAAGTCGTGTTGTCCATTCATTCTTAGTTCGGGCCCCGAAATAATCGTATGTCCGTAGGTGATAGGGAGTAGGAAACGCTCGTAACTAAGGCCGAAACTACGGACTTTGTAGACCCCCAGGCCGGAGTGGTGGTATAAGGCCTCATTCTGAATACGGGTCCTCCGAAGCCCGGTCACTGCGACCTGCAAAGATTTACTGAGCCGCCTCCAGCAATGTTACAGCACCCGAGCCGTAAGCCAATCATATTAATTGTCTATAGCTAGATTAACTAGGAGCTGTGTGTTCACACTTTAATGACATAGCTCTTTCAAAAGACAACTGTTAGAACAACATTAATTGCGAAGCTTGCTTTCGGCGATGAGAATATTTAAAACCTAATAAATGTACATGGGAGGTGCACATGACATTTCCAGTATGAACTGATCTCGCATTGTATAGGCTTTCCGTTCAATGATAGGTCAGCTTAGGAGGAGCTCGTGGCTAAATAATTACAGCCGCATAGACCGATCTTCCGGGTTAAGCCACGCTTGCCGAGGTTGGTCTGTGGATGGGTGACCATTTACCATAGCGAGTTTCCTCCGAGCCTCGGAAAGCACGTAAAGCCATTGGTCCCGGCTGTCATTTGTAGATCTTTGACAGTCGTTACTGTTGGTCAGAAGCCAGAAAGTCTGACAACCAGTCTTACCAAGAGTATCGTATTACCCAGTTACTGGGTTGTGGAGGTCTGATAGGCAGTCGCTCCTGGTAAAATACTGATATTCAGCTGCATCCGGTTCGACTGGAAGCCGACCCCAACATAGTTGGGAAACGGTTAGGCAGATGATGATAGGTCAGCTTATACTGGAAATTTATAGCTTGAAATGTAGTCGTGTGTACTTATTCGTAAACATGCACGTAAGCTACAGAACTAGGTACCTACATGATAAAAACTCTAAAAAACAAAATATTTTCCATCATGTTCATTGACCTGATGTTCGGGTTGACTTCGGGTGCATGACGTACACAAAATATGTATGCAACTAAAATCCCTACGGACACCGTTTTTGGGTGCAACTTGCAAAAATACGGCAAACGTCAGTCAAACCGGCCGGTTTTCGGAAACCGGTTATGGAAATTTCTTTTTCGCAAGTCAACCTGTGGAATTAAGTAGCGGCAATTAAGGCGATGTGGGCTCGCTGTGCGCAGGCGCGTCCGGGCGCAGCGCATGCGGCGGCATTATAACGATTGCAATGAAATCGCCGAGTACGCAGCTGGGTGATTCTGCTAAGATTTGTTTTGACCTAGAAAGTACTTAAAATCTTGGAATTATATACCTACCTCTCTTTTCTAACGACCTAACTATACATACAAGACAAACGTAGAGAGTTTTTTTTTCAAATCGTATCTGATTCTTCGTCGTGACACAGAAAAGTTCAACCATCTCTAAAATCGCATGGGATATCGTAAGAAAGTTACTCCGCGACAAAATTAGAACGGACTACTATAATTACACGGACGACGTCTACGGAAAACAGACGCAGAATATTTTAGTTATAAATGAGCGGCCTTGGACCACATTTATGTAACTTTTAGACTTACCTATTAGTGCTATAAGCCAACTTTAATTGTTCTTTTACATCACAAATTGCTTTTAAATTGCGAATATAAATCGTGTAGTAAACGGTACAACAATGTGAAAGATGTTTCAATTTTAGATAACAATTACGCAACTACGTGACGAAGTGGAAGCGATAATATTTTTAGTTGTTATTTTTTTTCGTTCGCTTTTTTGTCGTAAGGGACAGGGAAGGTTTTGTCCCTTACGCCAATGGAATTAAAATCTATTTGTTTATTCCATGGCATGTAACCATCGGGTCTGGACATCATTTCTGTCTATTGAGTGAGAGGTCTATGTCTGTGGTCGTCAGTCTAAATACGTCATCTTATGATTCCGTGTTTTGTCTGTATATTGTAGGCGGAACTGATGGGTTTTGTTGTGATAGCCAGCTTATTGGCATTTCCAATCATTTTCAATTAAGAACTGCTAAGAATTACTCGTCAGAACAATGCAATAACTCTGACCGAACTGCAAATTGCATCCAGAGCCATAGAATAAAATAGTACTACTTACAAAAACTTCACTCCCGAACTAATGCCTCCAATACCAATACATGCGCTCCGCACATGCGAAATTGAACTTTAGTATTAGTCGAGAGCACTTCCATTTCGGTAAAGTGGCGCATAGTTATGCTTTCATATCTAAATCGCCAAATGACACAGGCCTTCCAGGACTTCACGTTTTTCAGCCGCTCTGTGACCAGAAGACTAGAGTGAACGGTCCATTTTTAAAAATATTATTTCTCTTTTTTGGTCCTATACGCACCTAATGGTAACTGCAGGCAGGTTTTAAGATAAAGCAAACGAATCCAAGTAACAGAGATCAAAAGGAACTCCTCTATAACCCTCTGCCTCTCAACATACACATGTCACACAGTAAACTGCTTGGCGAGGGACTAATTTATGACTCCATGACTTAGTCAATATGAATTAGACACAACAAAATCTTTTCAACCTATAATTACCACTATAATAAGACAAACGGAATCGCTTAGGTGATCGTTAAGCGTGAGCTTCACAATACTCAACTTATGGATAATGACAGTAGTGCATACATACTTGCAACTGTTTATTGTGTAATTTTATAATCTCTGTAATTATTATTTACGTAATTTCTTTATTGTTGTACCGTTTAAATAGCGCTGCGCTGACTTTTTTAGCGTCTAGTTATCTAACCGTAATTGTGTTTATGCCTTAGGCTAAATTTTAATATGAATCATTTGTTTATTGTCCGCCTAAACAAGCAAAAAGTCGCAAAATGCGTCACTTTCAATCTAAATTGAACTTTAGATAAATATTTATTAGGTATGTTATTCACTTCTATGATTATTATAAACTATAAGAAGGTTTGGAAATGCTCAACTACTGTACAGGAACATTGCAAGCCGGCCAGTCGATACTTTGCATGACCCACAGGCTGGCCTTTACTTTGGCCAAAGGATTAGCATTGCCATACAACGTGGCAACGCTGCCAGTCTTCTGGGCACGTTACCAGTTGACAGAGATGCGGAGAAATATTTTGATACCCTCTTTTAATTTTAAAGTTTCATATTACGATAAAATTTTCTTTATTTGTATTTAATCATGTAATAAAAATATTTATATTACCAACTATTGGCCAAAAAAGTATTATTCTAATAAATATTTTATAAAACACTAGCTTTCGCCCGCAGCTTCGCTTGCGTGAAATTTTGAACCCATTAAGTGACGATTTTCCATACAAACTTTCATCCCCTATTTAACTCCCTTAGGGGTTGAATTTCGAAAAATCCCTTCTTAGTGGATGCCTACGTTACAAAAGGAACCTACTGTCAAAATGTCAACTTTTTAACCCCAGCGGTTTAGGCTGTGCGTTGATAGATCAGTCAGTCAGTCAGTCAGCTTCTCCTTTTATATGTATAGATTTTGTTTTAGCTAAACTAAACGTCGTGCCCTACTTAACCGAGGTCGAAGTGTAAATTAATTAAAAAACTTGTGTGAATGAATTACAGAATGACCCACCAATAATTCTTCACTCTCGGCTCAATCCGGTTATATCTGGTTTGATCGACGAACGCCTAAGGGCTGGTACACGGTGAACGTAAACATACTTGCAGGGTTGTCTCTTTGTACAATCGTTTTCAGTTATTATAATGGTGATTGTGACACACAGATTCGGAATTCAAAATCGTGGTGAATAATTTAAAATGGTCACGAAAAGTTGAGCAATTATATATTTTTAAAAAATAGCAGACCATATTGGCCATTACTGGCAAAAATAATATTTTATGAAGATAATTATAATATTTGATGACGATGCACCCATCGGTCAGCGTAGATGTCAACCACTTATATATAAACATTGAGATGCAAATTTTTAAAACTGTTGTTCTATTGATGATTTATCTTACGTTACGAATTTCGCACTTTTTTGTAAATAATCTTAACGAAAACCACAAGATTAAAGATTATATTCTTTTGTATTGAAAGACTTCGACATAATATTTAGAGACATTATTCTTTAAAAGCAATTGCACCTGTTTAAAATAACTTGTGACGTCACATTACAAGATAACTTTGAATTATCTGGCGAAACTTCACAAGGTTAGGTGTCATTAATGAAACACATTTAAGGAAAAAAATTCTTACTAACTTAAACTGTAGTTAATTAGATAACAAGATAGGTCGGCAATACAGTAGCTAATTAACTACATTGTAGATTTTTTATTTGAATAATTATGTTCTTTTAGTGACACCTAGTACCCTTGTTTAGTTTGGCCTGTTAATTTGAAGTAAGCCTGTATTTGTACATAATCATGTTATATTATTATGTGCAATTACAAATAATTACGAAAAATATGCATTTTAATCGGCTAACCACCATATATAGGTCAACACTCCCTACGTATGTGTAAAATCGCAATTTCAAAGTGGAGCACTTTAAAGAAAGAGTTTTTTTTTAGCTAGAGGTTCTTTTTATTTTTTATATGAAACGCTTACTTTACTCAGAAAAATAAAGTCTATGTGCGGTCTATGAATATCGCCCTAAGAGAGCGCTCTTCAAAGTGCAGCCACGTAAAGTTGCGATTTTGCACATAAGCGGATATACGTAGATATTTAAATAAACGGTCTCATTTTTTTCTTTTTCTTTTTAACTTTCTGTGGTAACCCTGTGAACACCTGGCGCAGCCGGTCCTGCCATAATGGTCCGCAGACAACTGCCAAAACAATAATGCAGATAATTTCCTTACAAACAGTAAATTACTCCTTTACTGATAGTGGTTTGATTTGACTACATTCCAATTTTAATGTACCGCCTATTAAATAGAGATATCGCGATTCTGAGCAAAAACTGCTTAAATTGTATAATAAAATCACCTACCCACTTTACACTTGATTAACTTATTTATACATACTAGCTGTGCCCTCGCGGCTCCGCCAGCGTAAGATTTTTCCTTTTTTTTTAAGTTTATCACTATTTTATTTTGTCTGCCTATTTATATAGGTAATACTAATGTACAAATTGTACTATTGTAAAAATGTATCTAGAAATTCTGAAATTTAGATGCAGAAAAAATAAAAAATCATGCGCAAAAATTGAAAAAATATGTAGCTACAGAAGCTGCACAATTTAATTTTATGTTTTTTTTTTTATTACCTTTTCTCTTATTAAGATGATGACGTTACATTAATTTTTTACAAAAAAAATACCCTCTTTTAACCTACTTACTTACCTTACAATAGCACGGCACGCCAACTTAAATGATATTATCCGTCGTGCTCTTGTCACCGGCGGCGTTCCAGCCGTATTAGAACCCAATGGCTTGGCACGTGACGATGGTAAGAGACCAGATGGCATGTCATTGGTACCATGGAAGATGGGCAGGCCTCTGGTATGGGACGCAACGTGCGTCGATACCCTTGCGCCATCACATCTTCCTAGCTCGGCAGGCTGTGCTGGCGCTGCTGCTGCAGCTGCGGAGGCCCTCAAGCGGCGAAAATATAATAACTTTATCAGTAATTATATTTTCGAGCCGTTTGGGGTCGAAACACTCGGGTCGTGGGGTCCGAGTGCCCAACTCCTATATAGAGAGGTTGCGAGGCGGCTGGTCGACACTTCCCGTGACCCGAAGGCTGGTCTCTACTTTGGCCAAAGGATTAGCATTGCCATACAACGTGGCAATGCTGCCAGCCTTCTGGGCACGTTACCAGTGGACAGCGATGCGGAGGAATATTTTGATGCCGTATTTTAGTTTATAGTTTTATTAGGATATAGTTTTCGTTAATTGTATATATTTTTATTTGTAATTATGTAAATAAATAAAACATATTTATTTTCTTAAACATCTTACTTACCTACTGCAAACCAGATACGAAAGCATTTTTTAGTAAAAAAAACGCATGTTTTGTAAACAGGTAGGCCACAGATCAGACACATACTCACTCTTATTATAACGATTAAAAGAACGTAATTAGACTAAATTAGTTCTCGTGTTTATAGTAGGTGAACAAGGATAAATTGAGAACATCCTGAAAAAAAATCGCCCTGGGAATTAAACAATATTTTTATTGTTCTTGAAATATCGCCCTATCACGTGGAATGAAACTATTATTTTATTTTTTACTTTTCCACGAGTGCTATTCGTCGAATATCTTAGGCGCTAGTCGCTTGGGTGCTAATTATATTGGTGCTCTTCGTGGAATACAGCCTGTAATCAATCCTTCGTTCAGCACATCAGTGGAAAACTTCCACTGCTCGACAATTGCTCCATAGATTTCCACAACGATCGTGCAAACACACATTTGATTAAGTATCTTACTTAAATAATATCTTTCATCAAATTTACAAAAACAAAAAACAAATGATATGTTTTCGCCTCGATAGTCATGACGAGTTATATTTATGTTGCAGAAACCCAACCTTTTTCCTTAACAGCTACCTACCTACTTAAGTTTGGTCACTGTTGATGAAGGACATTCTCATGAAAATCCTGTTCGCAACCGTTATAATTATTTGTTCATTAATTTTTTGTAGCAACATTGAGAATTTGATTTCAACTCATAAAGCACTTCAAGCCCTTAATTTTCTTACCATTTTTTTCTAGCTCTTATTTTGTAAAATGCAATTATTTTATGAATATCAATTGAATAACAGTTTATTCAATTCGACTTCTCGATCCCTTTTGTGCAATCTGCTCAATAAAAGCAAATGTAACTATCACATCAATAAGATCCCAAGTGGTTACTGAAATTGCTTGCTTAAGACTAATATAAACTGTACACTTACATCACTATACATAAGTTATGCGACTTAAAAAAACTTAACAGAGTAAGTATGCAAAATATTTATCAGTTATAAAATTAAGTTTCAGAAGTCGATGGAAATCCACGTACCTATTCCACGTTGAACCACGGCACCGACTTCTGAAACTGTTACTTTGATAAATGTTAATTATTTTGATCTATTCCACTATGATCATCAATTATTATTTCGGTATCCTTAAATCACCTTTAAATAAACATCACCTTTACTTAGCTTACGTTTTTTGTAGCCGGTTTTTTTATTAATTTTATTTTTCTATTTGGAGTGATTCTCCTTATTTTTGGAAATCAGTTAAAAAATTGTTTAAAATCGGAATCTAACCGCAGCTCAACCTCGGCCGTACGAGAGTTTTATCCAAAAGAAAAAAAGTCTCACAGTCGTGGTTCAGTTGCAGTTCGACAGCGATTTCAAACAATTTTGTTAGTAGAATTGCCCTCCTGTATAATTAACTATAAAAACAAAGAAAAAAAAATATGCATCTTATGCTTGTGGAATAACGGTAATTTTGTGTTTTAAGAAATTTATTTCTCATTAGAATATTATTGAGTAAAACAATGCTGTATACCTATAAACTAAAATATGAACGTTAACTATTTATTAACCATGCACGCGCCACAGCATTTAAATTACCTGCTTCAAATTATAATATTATCACTCAAGAAGCTTTGAAGATAAAACAAAAAATGTAATTTATGCATTAAACGTATTAGCTTAAAATATTAATGTTAATTACGTATATTTGCTCTACCGGTAACCCGGTGTGGTTTTTCCCAAGTAGTGTGTACATAAACTTTATTTTTGTTTAAGTATTTACTGACTTAGAACGTGACATACACGTTAGTTTTAGACAAAATACATCCGTCTTACTTTTAAATACATAGCAGATAGGTGGTCACACGTTTATAACTCGTGCAGAACTGAATCAAAACAATAACTACTACAGAATAGTACAAGTCTATCATTATCAACTTAGCTTGTCACATTGTAGAATAAAACAGATTCTGTCAACAAAGTTGTAGCAGCTCAACGACGGCTATTTGACTTTTTTTCCCTATAAAATAAATTTCAAACGGCCGTGGTTCAGCTGCAATTCGGCCCCAACTCTAGCAGGCCGACACAAGCAATTGGGGTTCCAATCCAGCCAGCCTACTAGGTACTGATCTCTCATTGTACGGAAAGCCGTACAATGACAGATCAGTTTATACTGGAAATGTATAGCTTGATATGTAGCCGAGCCCTCTTCGAAAAAGCAATTTTTTTTTTCAAAATTTGTGTCTAGAATGATACTATGAAACTATATCTTAAAGTTTGTATGGGAAAATCTTAATGCGTGACCGAATTAATTCGATAGTTGGTATAAACCAGGGTTAGAAAAAAAACTGTTTTTCTTTTTAAACTTTGCCCCACACTAAGATCTCTCTTGTACCGTGGGTGCGTTTACAGACACAAACCTCACAAACAAACGCCCAGACCCGAAACAACCATCTGTAGGCCATACAAATTTTTGTTCCGTGTGGGAATCGAACCCACGACCCGTAGCGCAGAAGCCAATCGCTTAGCCACTGCACCAAACGTAATAATAATAAAAAGAAAATGTTCTTTTTAGTTTAGGGCATTATTTCAAATTAACTCGACCTATATTATTTCATTTCTAGACTAGATCTTTTCAAATTTGCCATAGTAAATTAAATATTTACAAAAATCGATCAATGGATAAAGATTTATTTTATGTTGCGTATCTCTAATCATTACTGACGCTTTACATTCACCCTGTACTATAAACAATCTTTAAAGAAAATAATAAAAACTAATGTATGACATTTTCTAAAATCAACTCCTGACGGTAACAAAATGGATGGCAAAGTTGCGTATATAAAAACACTAGCTTTCGCCCGCAGCTTCGCTTGCGTGAAATTTTGAACCCGTTAAGTGACGATTTTCCATACAAACTTTCATCCCCTATTTAACTCCCTTAGGGGTTGAATTTCGAAAAATGCCTTCTTAGTGGATGCCTACGTTACAAAAGGAACCTACTGTCAAAATTTCAACTTTCTAACCCGAGCGGTTTAGGTTGTGCGTTGATAGATCAGTCAGTCAGTCAGTCAGCTTCTCCTTTTATATGTACCTATAGATGACGCGGACAGAACCGCGACGGCACGGTAGTTAATTAATACAATCCAACTTGAAAGGTTGAACTCACTGACGTAGAACAATAGAACTGATAAATCTTTACGTTTACTTTCACTATTTCTGCGTTAACCTTTGGGGTTCCCCAGATGTGTAACTAATTAGTTTTGAAATAAAGTTTCGTTTGGGATTTGCATCCAATACGGGGCGCGGCTGCAATAAATAAAGCTATGTTCACATGTAATTTCCATACATTTTTGGGCAGTTCGTTTTGAAACTCATGCTTTGTTCGGATTAGAGCGTATTTTCGATAATGTCGCTATACAGGGTGTTAACGAATTCGTGTAATTCCTTCAAACCGCGTGATCTACTGGTGACACTGATTGACCCTGCATAGGTTTTTTTCAGAATGAACAAAAAAAAATTTTCAAAAAATGAACCATGATATTCTGCATCTGAGTAATTTTAGCGTCCCAAGTTAACTGACTGAGTGGAGTGATATCGCACTAGTCGTGCTCGTCAGCTGTGTCGCCGTGCCTTCATTCATTTATGCATGGCATCGAAAACTAGCACATAAAAAAAAATGAGAAACACAAGTTTATTTTTATTTTCAATCAATCTAAATCCCGTGCGGGGTTAATCTATACCATTAATAGATCATGTGGTTTGAAGGAATTACACGAATTCGTTAACACCCTGTATAATGGGGTCTGCAGTTAAAGACTTTCAAACTAAATCCTTGTTCTCTTGTGAATAAATCAGGTGCGTACATTATAATGTTGCAAAAGCACATTCTATTCTAACAAGAAACAGCCAACTTTGAAATTTGTATTTACTCTTGAATCTGTTTACATCTACATCATCTTAGTTCATTGACGCCTTTAAAATCCGTAACTAATTATGTACAACAAACAAAGGTTGCACCTGTAAAACTGTTCCACTGATAAACAATACAAAAGAATGTCTAACCTTATCATTTAAATATGTAACCGTACTGGCGTGTCAAATAAAAAAGACAACTTTAGGCACATTGTATGTCAGTGTCACCTAAGATTAAAAAAATAACTTAAAAAAAAAGTAAAAATGGACTTCAAAAAAAAATTTCAAGAGTAAAATACTTAGATATGTACCATATTATAAAACCAACAGGAGGAGCTCGTGGCTAAATAATTACAGCCGCATAGACCGATCTTCCGGGTTAAGCCACGCTTGCCGAGGTTGGTCTGTGGATGGGTGACCATTTACCATAACGAGTTTCCTCCGTGCCTCGGAAAGCACGTAAAGCCGTTGGTCCCGGCTGTCATTTGTAGATCTTTGACAGTCGTTACTGTTGGTCAGAAGCCAGAAAGTCTGACAACCAGTCTTACCAAGAGTATCGTATTACCCAGTTACTGGGTTGTGGAGGTCTGATAGGCAGTCGCTCCATATAAAATACTGATATTCAGCTGCATCCGGTTCGACTGGAAGCCGACCCCAACATAGTTGGGAAAAGGCTAGGCAGATGATGATGATTATAAAACTAACAGTCGGTATTTACTTTTTTTTAAAGTTATTTTATTTTTCTATTTAAGTGGCATAAACAATACACAAATATGCAATTACAGCAATCCCGAGTAATTTGCTGTCATCCATTGCAGAGTTCCATTGTCAATCTCCGATGGTCTTCATCAGATCTTCACCAAACTTAAATCTGACCATCTCGGGAGAATACTCTTTCAAACAAAAAAAGAAATTTGCAAATCCGTTTATACATAGGTATATACATATAACGGAGTTATGCCCGAAAATACATTAAAAAAATATAGGTAATAAATATAAACATCCGAATTGAGAACCTTCTCCTTTTTGAAGTCGGATAAAAAGGAAATTTTAGCCCGTAACTTTCCCACTAATGGGCAAAAACCTCTTCTCATACAGAGAAGGAACGAGCATTGATCACCAAACTTGCTCACAGCGGGTTGGCGATTTCAGACTATTAAGTCAAGGTCTCCTCACGATGTTTTCATAAACCGTAAGCCAGTAGCGTCTTAGATTAACTAAGAAAGTGCATATGACATTGAAAAAGTCATATTAGTACATGCCTGGGTTTGAACCGGCAACCCAAAAACTTCTCGTCCAACACGACATTGAAAAAATGGAGAATACAACAAGTAAATTGTGATTGTAAACATTAATTATCATTCGAATCATACAAATTAGAAAATTAAATTAAAATAGAAATTAGAATGAAAAATCTTCAATTAAATTTTTAAGTAACTATTTTGTTCACAATTATATTTGCTTCAAACTCATACTTAGTTCCATTAAAACAAAATTTAAATTAAGAATTCAATTTAAAACATTTAGAAAGAACAATACGTAACAATATGTAATCTATTAACTGATTTATACTGATTGAATTGAGTTCGAAATACATGCAAAATATCTTAAATGTACATTTAAAAAATAATTTAACTGACTACCGTGTGTACCCTGTGTGATCATATAGGCCGGTGCGCATGGAAATATACAGGGGTCAATGTGGCAATGCAGTCATTCACAACTTACCTTCAGATCGTTCAAAATCATATAAATCATGAGGCAATCGCAATAAAAATTATATCGAAGGAATTCTGTACCAACTGAATTTGACATTATAATTAACCCTTAATATAAGGCGTTAAGAAAAATAATTAACAATTTATAATGAACAATAAAAAAAGTTTTTACTAGTTATATTTATAATTTTGTAAAAAAAAATATGTAATATCGGCAAGTTTAAAAATGTAACAATAGGTAATGAGGCTTTCGCGACATCTTTCAAAAAAGTTGCTGGGAAAAATATTTCCTATGGCTTATGGGTTAATTTGTATTTTTTTCTTTTGTGGATTTCTTATTCGTGTCTATAAATTAAGTATCTACATACATGACATCACGCATGTATTCCCCGAAGGGTAAGGCAGAGGTGTATAGTAGACTCTCATTTCGCAATTATGTCCCTTGTTATAGGGAGCGAACTTTTTGCCATCAACCGAGCGCAAACTGGTCTAATAAAGTGTATTCACCTAAAATAAAATAAATTTGCAAATGTTTTTCGGTAGGTATAATATCACGAAACTTTACAGTGACATTGCTTTGCGGTCTTAGGAAAAAATGTTGACTGAAAATAAGGATTTTTTAAAGATGTCTTCTCCCAGCTGGCCTGCATCCGGCTCTGACATCTCCAATCAGTCTGTAAACGTCGGCTGCTTGCTACTAAGGACCTCTGTTACATTGAACGGTCACGGTACTGTTTGCCAATTAACAGGAAGATATCGTAAGAACAGGAATGGATTGAATGAGCCTCCGCGACTGCCGATAGTTAAGTGCGTACAGCCCACTGCCCACTCTGGGCAGTCAGCAGGGCCGGCCCTACCATAGGGCGAACGGAGCGGCCGCTCCAGGCGCCATAGCCCAGGAGGCGCCTCAATCAACTGGTATATATTCAAGCGAGGGGGGCGCCTACCCCATCTCTTCTCCGTGGATGTCGATTGCGGACCCCCCCCCCCCCCTGGCGGAAGGCCTATATCCAGCAGTGGATGATGAAGGGGAGCGCCATAATTGGATCTCGCTCCATCCTAAAACTTGCCTCGGACCGGCACTGGCAGATCAAATCAAAAAAAAATATTTCACATAAACCAATACAGGCGCTTATGAAAATTCGAATTTAGGTGCACGGTTCCAATTAGTCGTTTCCTATGGAGAAGAGCCGGCAAGAAACTCCATGGTTACTCTTTTAAAAAAAGGAGGTCTTTAACAACTTCAGTAGATACAGTACTATGATTTAGGATAGGTATGAGAGAACAATGTAGTCTTGACCACAGACCTGTGAGTAATGTAATACAAAGTCTTGAGTACAAAAATTAACCAAAAAGAAAGAATAACACAATATTAATAATAGTAATTTACACATTATATGTAAGTATAGGCAAGTCCACGAAGTCCTCTCATTTACAAAAGATAAAATGAAGCTAAACTATATAAAACAATTGACATGATTAATGTCATCAAAACTTTAGAGATAAAATCATTGTACAATAAGATAAAAGATATCTTGAGAGTAATGACAGCAATAAAAAAAAACATATTTGAGGATAGTTACTAGACATACACATGCCCCGCTACCAACCTCTCTAACTGGCTAATCTTTTTACCACGGCAGTAACTATTGTCAAAGCCCTTGACAAGGGAAGAAGAAGAATAAGGAAGCATCCAAGTCTTTCCAACATTTCCGTAGCGATTTTACTTACAAATGTGCTTATTCCCTTTTATGAGGTATCAATGACGTTCTAACAACTTTGCCAACATGCGTCATGAATATTATTATTAGCTATAATATTAAATAATTTTCCATAACAACAAATACGTTGTTTATAAAGAACAAAGTGGAATAATCAACGTATTAATAGCCGAAAGTCATAATTAGAATTAATGTTAAGTTATCAAGTAGACATTATTTAATACAAATTACTTATAGGTAGGTAGGATCGGTTGATCGTATTATTTATTATTGCGTTATTTATATTATTATCATGATGATTTTTGCGTTATCATAAATAACAATGTACAGTTATTTAAACACCGCCTCTTGTAATTACTTGGTATTCCGTAATATTCAACTGGTAACCTCTTATCACCAAGATACAGTCTTGTTACAGACAAACAGACAAACACCATAGGGTCCCATTAGCACCGTTTATGCAGAGAAGCCTAAAAACCAACACAATTTAACTAAAACGATCCATGAATCACGCAGCTACATTTGGAAACATCTATTTTTATCTCGAGTTATTTTTACGCAAGCGATTTCCCAATTTGGTGGGCGTGACAATTGTCGATAACACATCGACCTAGGACACGGCGGATGTGGGGAATCTCGTCACAAGAGTACGTACAATTGAGTCATCTGCATAGCCGCCAGGAAGACAGTCGTTACTCGCAGTCTGCAAGATTGAACACGAGCTAACTTTAGACGCATGACCTACACTTTAGCTTTTTGAATGAAAATATGGATTGTTAAAGAGTACCTAATAAACAAAGAATATTTGGAAACTTATTTTGAAAGCATGAACTTCAAAGTTATATTCATATTAATTAACATTGTAATAAGTACTATCAACTAAAGACGAACCAGCATCAGAATCGCGTATCACTTTCGACAATAGCTTTCATTCTGACAATACAACAATACTCATTGCGTGGTGCAAGTAGTGGAGAAGTCGGATTGATAATACGTACAATGCTATGGAAATGATTGACCTATCAAAACCAAAAGCACGATTACGATGCTGCTGGTGACGCTAGATTCTATCTATGTATCTCCGAACAGTCCGAAGTAATATAACGGACTACTTCATCATCTGCCTAGCCTTTTCCCAACTATGTTGGGGTCGGCTTCCAGTCGAACCGGATGCAGCTGAATATCAGTATTTTACATGGAGCGTCTGCCTATCAGACCTCCACAACCCAGTAACTGGGTAATACGATACTCTTGGTAAGACTGGTTGTCAGACTTTCTGGCTTCTGACCAACAGTAACGACTGTCAAAGATCTACAAATGACAGCCGGGACCAACGGCTTTACGTGCTTTCCGAGGCACGGAGGGAACTCGCTATGGTAAATGGTCACCCATCCACAGACCAACCTCGGCAAGCGTGGCTTAACCCGGAAGATCGGTCTATGCGGTTATAATTATTTAGCCACGAGCTCCTCATATAACGGACTACTTATACTATACAATGTCCGTGTTGTGTCGGCCGGACGTAAAGAAAATCACTACATTTTCCTTCACTGTTAACGCAATCATAATCGAATTATGATCCGCTCATGAACTCGAAGTGTCGGAAGTGTGAGCCCGGATCGAACTCAGGGGGTCTAATCCCTAAGCACGAAGTCCGTGGTTTCGGCCTAGTTACGAGCGTTTCATACTCCCTATCACCTACCTACGGGCATACGATTATTTCGGGGCCCGAACTAAGAATGAATGACAACATGATTTGACAGTTGTCCCTCTACCGATGAGTTTTTGCCCGCCTGAAAAGTAGAACTTAACACTTGTTTTGTTCACTCCTACGTTTCGGGCTACTTTCGGACGGGTAACTAACTTCGTTGACGGACTTAGGGAGTAGGTCCCCAGATCCGCCCGCATAAAAGGCAAGCGTTCAACCGCTAGGCTTTCACTGCTTTGTTTATCTTAGTCTTGGTTTAAACCATCTTTTGTAATAAGGGAGATTAAGTCTTAAGTACCTTTATGAACTGTTGCAAAATTGCTCTTCATGCAAATTGCTCGTTTCTCTAATAAAGCGTTTGATATAGTCCAACAATAGGCTCCTTAACTGGTTAAGAAAGACTAGTAAGTGCCAATGAAGGCCATCCTTATCAAGACCTGCCGTTTCCTTTGGCTTTGTGAGATTACCAACAGCGCAGCAATCTGTACAGTGATGAAATGGTATACACAATGTAAGTCCGAAAGGGGGTACTCAGAAGGGTATTACAGTAACCATGGTCGTAGCCAGGGTGGGGATGGCGCTTGCCTCACTTGCGAAGAATATTTAATAGTCTAGATTCTATCAAGTCGCCACCCAAGTCTACTAATGTAGATCAATGCCCGACAATACTTATTGGGCCTCAAAAAGTAACCCATTCTGCATTTCCAGATTTATTGAAAAGATGAATATTTACTGTAAGACTGATCTGCTTTACCCTAACCTGAACAAAATCCTAGCTTCGCCCATGAACGTACCCATAATGATATTGAAGAACTTTTGTTATACAACTTTCACTAAAAGAGAGGTATACCTTTTCAAATATTTCATAAAAATGCGCTGAGGCAACCCTATGTTTAAGGTCATATTTATAACTAAATCAAATTTCTTGATATTTGAAATATATCGGTACCTAAATACTTAACTTATTTTTTATGGATATAAATAAATATCTCACAAACTCTCTCCTTTTTCCAATGGGGGAACGCCACATGCTACGATGCTTAGTATAGGTACTCATTTCGCTTCGTCCACGTTCATACACCTTGTCATACACGCACGTCGGTTGAAACTACTACGCACTTGTCCTTTTTGAAGAACATCACCAATAACATCGATGTATGTCCTTCCAAGGCGTCCTCCAAAGGCGTTTCCACTGACATCCGACTTAAAAAAAATGCTTCTTCTTCTTCTTCTATCGTGTCGGCACGAGCTGTACGAGAATAGCTCATGCCGTGGTGAAAAGATTAGCCAGTCAGCAAGGTTGGTAGCGGGCTGACTGCCCAGGGTGCGCCGGACATACTTATGTTATGTAACGTCTCTCGTGGAGGCTCTTTTTCAAGCACCAAAAAAAAATGTTGTAAAACAGTCTTCAGTGATACTTTGAATTGCCCGTGGCTTAGTACTTTTCAACTATCCTTGTAAACAGGTTACAGTTGTCCATTAATAATCCAATTATTTCTCCGTAATTGTGATTGCTAACCAAACACTTAAAATTGTAATAATGCCTTCATAGATAAATTTATATGAGTACCGTAGAACGGGGTTACTTTGATAAATTTTTTGAGCTTCATGTATTTGTAACTTATTTATTTTCGCTTTTAGCTGCTACATCAAAAATATTTCACATAAACTGAATTAACTGAGATATATAAAATCACATAGACTAGACAAAAAAACTACAGAGCATAGTTTTCGATAAAAAGTAGAAATGTTCCTTATCAAAGTCGGACTGTAGGCTTTTACTTTGATAATCCCTGTTTTATCATTCAGTGTCAAAGTAGCCCAACATGACTCGAATTTTATACAAAATGAGGCGTGTGATTTAGTATGTTTTATCTTCCCCATCTAATTTCGCAGACACCTTTATACCGTATGGTAAAATAGGAAAACTGTCAATGTTGCTTATACAGTTAAGTAAAATGCATAAGTTCCATTTTACCGAGATTTAAACTATCAATGTCGCCCCTTGATATCAAAGTAGCCCCTTGATATCAAAGTAGCCCAAATCGCTGGTAGTGTTAAGTTAACGTCGCATATAACAAAGACATAGTGGACAGAAACCAGTAGGAACTGGTGCTCGATGGCAAGGTGAAGTGGTCTGTGATGAGTACGAGCGCACAGACGGCCGCGGTGCACGGATGTCCTCAACGTGCCTCTTATTATGAGTGACAGGCACAAGATAAGGGTCTTTAGCAATGACTGTAAAACAACCGACTATTATCGGTCTGACAAGACAGTTAAAATAGAACATAAGTGTTCACACCATAACGAAGTTGCGCAATCGAACTTCGACGACTGTGTTTTTATATCGAAAAAACGCGACGTACAGTCTGTGTCGGGGGTAATTTAAGTAGCTTTGCAGCGTCTGTAAACAAATGGCAATCGATGATCGCCAGGGAATAGATACGCCAATTAAATATATGGAAATGACATAACATGGGCCTAATTCTCCTAAAATAAATCTTGATAAATCACAACCGAACCAAGGCCGAACCGTTCATTTAGACAGTTCTCAATGTCAAAAGCTATCAAATTGCTTGACACAAAAAACAAAATCAATCATTTTGTAAGTTTTCGAAAACAAAAACTGACTGACGGTTGTGGTTCGATTGCGTTCGGCAACAATTTATTTTAGGAGAATTGGGCCCCAGTAGGCCTAGCACGAATGTTGTGACGTATGGTAACGTAAACGTAACGTTAACGCGAGTGAATTTTCGCGCTTAAATGAATGAAAGCACGGCGACGCGGCTGGCAGGCTCTAAAATGACTCAGAAATAGATAACTAAGATTTTATTTTCAATTTTTTTTTAGTTGATTTTCTAAAATTCCCTTTTAGGGTTATTTTGTGTCACCAGTAGATCACGCGATTTGAAGGAATTACACGAATTCGTTAACACCCTGTTTATCTTGTTGATTAGCATTAGATCTTCACCACGGCATGAGCTATTCTCGTATTAAATCATGGACAGTGGGTTTAACTTAGATAATATTATGTCTTGTGTCAATACCAGTATCTTTACAAAGTATCTAAACTTATTTAAATATAATCTGTGCCGAGGTTAACTCCTTAGACTAGATTTGTGTTGCTTAATAAACAGATACGAGCTAGCTACTTATCTGAATTCAAAAAGTTGTTTTGACTTGTTAGTTTTTATTATCATTCCAAAATATAATTTGAACGTCGCGTCTTTCATCATTATAATTCAATCAAAATTGCAACTGGTTAACGGAATACAAAATTAACAGGGAAGTAGATTTTTTGATTGTTTGAAATTCGGTTGCAAATTAGATTTTTTTAAATCAGTCGTCTTAAATACAGGCTGTAAACAAATACTCGTAGAATTTTGTGGAGTTACTCGGATTATATCGAAAATATTTTTGCAGCACATCTTTTTATATAAAATAAAATAAAAATTGTCAATTTCCGATATCCTACAAAATTCTGAGAAGTGTTTCAGTCTATATGAATTTCTCAAGAATTAAATGGGACTTCTATCCCATTATTAAAAAAACAACTTAAACTTTCAATCGTTTCTCATCATAATCATCGTTTCCTCACTGCTGAAGATCACGACCGCCTTCAAAGGTCCGAAGGTCTTCAAAGCCGTCTTCCGAAGAATAAAACGCTTTGTAGTAACATGCTGCCTGCGCCAGCCGTACCGTCAGGCTGGCTCTCTGCCTACGACAACTGTTGCCGTTTTATCTATATCTTATGTCAAATTTGACGTTAAGAATAGATAAATTTCTCGACTCGATAAAAAGATTCGTGCTCGCACCGCTGGGATGCTTTTGCATTCCATCCGGTAAATGTATATAAGTTCGTCATACTTTTTACGACCATCCAACATTTCGAATTTTGAACCATACAGTTTCTCGGCGAGATTCTACTATTCGGACTCAGCCACGTCTGTTTTTCTAGTATTCCAATCGGAACACTGATCTCCTAGCGTGCTAAGTTCTCTCCAAGCTATCGCAACTTCATCAAATAAGACTTTTAAAACCACATTCGAATTTATTAGAAATTTTGAAATCCACTTTTTACTTTGCCTAAAAGTGAAGCGGCAAAAACTTGTTAGAGAGCTTATATCACGTTCAATAATCAACATTCTATTGATCTCTATTGATATGGTTTCGTCATCCCTTCACAATGTAGCACTATCATCTCTCATATTGGCACTCATTACCGAAAATACAGTCAATAGAAAAAATTACTATACATTTGCACGCCGCGAAAACATTTCAGCACATGGTTCTAAGTAAATTGTAATATCACGACTATTTGGCTACAGGTGTAAATTCCTGAAACTATAGTGTTTTGATCATTGAGGTGGTGGTCGTAGGGCCTCTGTGTTTGTGTTTCCAATAAGAAAAATTAATACCAAGAACGATATTACAGGTGGAATATCCCACGATTTATTTTTAAATGTGATAAGTGGTACTTATTTGTATTTAATTCAAGTAGATACATAAATAACTGATTCTGAGTATCAGCCCATAACCGTCCACCTCTGTAAAGTTGCGGACTTGAAATGTCTACCACCCTAAGGTCTATAATCGCTTGCACATTACTTTTTCGTAAGGTCTCTCGGTTGCTCGCAAAAATTTGACAGGGCAAAGATTTTTTTTTCTTAAATTGACATATAAAGGTTTATTTAAAGAGGATATAATTATACTCAGTAGCATAGAAAAATAAATCAATCTATTTAGTAAATATTTGCCCTATACAACTTTTAACTAGACACACATCCAAGAATTTTTGAATTTCATAACATCGAAAAGTGGTTAATAGCCTTTTTGCTGTAACCGACTTTTAACAATTTTAAAAAGTAATAGTTACTTATGTAGTTTGAAAACCTTATTAGGCACAGTGTGACAAGGAATCGAACTTGAAATCTGATAAACATTTCAAGTCCGCTGCTGTACATGGTATAAGGAGCTCCTTAGAGACATCTTCAATGAATGGCCAAAAGGGAAAAATATCAGATAATAATTTTTATTTAGTACGGTTTCTGTAGCCTAATACTAAAAATAAATATAGTAATGATAGATGACGACACGTTTGGTGCAGTGGCTAAGCGATTGGCTTCTGCGCTACGGGTCGTGGGTTCGATTCCCACACGGAACAAAAATTTGTATGGCCTACAGATGGTTGTTTCGGGTTTGGGCGTTTGTTTGTGAGATTTGTGTCTGTAAACGCACCCACGATACAAAAGAAATCTTAGTGTGGGGACACGTTTTTTTTAAAAAAAAAGAAAGAGTAATACTACTTCTTCTCGGGGAGTCTTGTCTTTAGTAGTGAATTCGTTCGGTAAAATAGTAGCACCGCGACACGCTGTTGTATTTTTTTTACAAACACAGTTGATTCCAAAGACACTTCTAGTGATGAAGGATAGCGAATGTTTTTTTTTTTAATTATATTTTTATTACATTAAATTCTTGCATGCTGTTTGAGTGTACCGCCTGTATTTGAGCGAACTGTCTTTACAACATCGATGTAGAACAACTGTTCTAGATAGTTTGATCCCTGCATGCGTAGCATGACCACCGTAAGCAAGGGGTTTGTCGACAGAAGAATAGACAAAATGACAGATACACAATCGCAACACACTATTTTGTCGACAAAACCCCTGTTTATGCTGGTCATGCTGGAGTAAACGCACATTAAGCTGACATTTACGGGTTTACTTTGAATAAACAAGGGTTTTGTCGACAGAAAAATAAGCAAAATGACAGATACACAATCGCAATACACCATTTTGTCGACAAAACCATTGTTTACGGTGGTCATGCTGCATCTGCTGGATGAAACGCACATTTAGCTGATATTTTTACTTTAAATAAACAAGGGTTTTGTCGACTGAAGAATAGACAAAATGACAGATACACAATCGCAATATACCATTTTGTCCACAAAACCCCTTTTTACGGTGGTCATACTACATCTGCTGGAGTAAACGCACATTTAGCTGACATTTACGGGTTTACTTTGAATAAACAAGGGTTTGGTCGACAGAAGAATAGGCTAAATGACAGATACACAATCGCAATATACCATTTTGTCGACAAAACCCCTGTTTACGGTGGTCATGCTGCATCTGCTGGAGTAAATGCACATTTAGCTGATATTTACGGGTTTACTTTGAATAAATTTTGCAAACATGAATAATAATAGCAAGTTAAAGTCCTTTCGCTATTATGATCGATGGCTCGATGCCGGCCGTTGACGTTTGGGCCACAGTAGTATTGTTGATGTTTGTAATGGCACCTCGTGTCATTGGCATTAGCCGTCTCATGTAGGTTGCTTAGCGGTTCTGTATTGTATCGTGATCACAGGCTGCTCTGTGATTGTTAATATTTAGTTGTTATTTTTAATCATCAATACAACATAAAACATGTAACAGAATTAACGCAAACACCCTAATTAGAATATTTAGTTATAATCGTAATACATACACTGAAATTTAATTTTATGTGCTTTGATGTTGTTTATTTACGAAAATAATATTACTTTTCATTGTTACCTGCATTTAAAATTCATTCTTATATTTTTACACAAGGCTCAATTATCTTTATCTCAATTCAAAAATTTACATATTAAAAGGACGTTTTGTAAAAATACATATATTTCAAATGGCTGAATTCAGCAGGTAGCCGATACTTAATCAACTACTTTCAGGCTTGGCATTTATGTAACACGTTGTATAGTTTTTAAATCGAAATAATCATTGTTTTAATAAATAAGAGTATGCAATCTATGCTGTTATAACATAATTACTAGTACAAGATGTTAAAAAATCAACTCGAAGAATTTTATGGGGTTACTCGTTATCGGAAATTGAACAACTTTTGTTCTACAACTTTTCGAAATTCGCGTATTTTTTTAAAACTTTCCATACAAATCAAAAAAATATTTTAATAGATTTGTATGGAAAGTTATAAAAAAAATACGCGAATTTCGAAAAGTTGTAGAACAAAAGTTGTTCAACTTTCGATACCGAGTAACCCCATAAAATTCATAGAGTTGATTTTTTAATATATTGTTTATTTCGCCACCAGCCTAGCTCGCGCTGCACACAACGAGGGAGATATAATTATAACTCAAGTGTTTATTACATTTAATTACAATATTACATGCGCACACACGCAAATCAAGCTATTTGTTTCACAACATAATAATTTGCGATTTATTATACACTAACGTTTATTAATGGATACAGGTTTTTGTAGTCAACTGTACGATGTTATTTATTATATGATTAACCTATTAATCGTTGGCAGGATGACAATAAATGCGTTCATCGGATATGATATGACTCATTGAGGCAGGTTCGTGATGATCACGTTTTATGAGTATGAAACTTTTTCAGGCACTCTAAGCTGTGTACGCACGAACGAACACGAATATCACGAACACCGAACACGAATCACAATGAAGGTGTTCACCGAACACACTGGTATTCACATGCAAACAACGGGTACGTTATTCGTCCCGATGTTCGTGTTTTATCGTGCGTACACAGCTATAAATGAGTCGTGTAAAATCTCACTTAGGCGATTCTCACCCTGCACCGCATCACGCAGCGTAGTGCGGGAGTGCGTGTTCTTATGTTGTTTGCAAGTATCTGTATTTGTATAGAAAACACACATAGTGCAACACACTGAAAACACTGCGCGTGAATGCGTTTTCAGTGTGTTGCACTATGTGTGTTTTCTATACAAATACAGATACTTGCAAACAACATAAGAACACACACTCCCGCGCTACGCTGCGTGATGCGGTGCAGTGTGCGAATCGCCTTAGAGCAACTTTTGAGCAAAATTAAGCAACTCTGACCTAATAAAAGATTGTCGTCTTTGGAACTAAATCGAGTGTGTATCAATTTAGCAAAGATATGGCCATGTTTGGTTATGATATGTGAAACAAACAGTTTATTTTGAATATTTTTGAATTTTCTGCTTTGATAACTCAAAAGTGCCAAAAAAAGAGATTGCCATCTTTAATTCTGTGAGAATCAAATTATATCTACATTAAGAATGAAGACCATAATAAGTAGAAAATGACAAGAGATTTAGTTCAAACAATTCCAATATGGTAGGAAACTATGTAAATGGCTCCACTATAACTGGAACCAAAGAAATTTCATTGGTTAAAATTGGTTAGACATTATTGCTAATGAAAATATATCTTGTTCTGATTGGTTGTGGTCTTACAGTGGTATGCCATATACTTTTGTTTTGAGTTATATCTCTCATTACCTGTCTTCATAGGCGCCGCCGCGCCGTCACGATTATTTTTAGGGAGGTGCATATGCATCTAGGTATACATTATACTATTAAGTGCATCCTTATATTATAGTATACAAAATTAGTGATTTGCGTCAGGTCAAGTAATATAATGTCAATTCAAATAATATAATGTTTATTTCTTCATTTTTCTATGCATTTTCTTCCATGGCAGGTGGAAGCGCACCCCATTGCACTCTCCTCCCGGCGCTCATGCCTATCGTGTCTAATTTCCATCTCAAATGAAGTGTTTTGGGCACTTGACATCACCCTCCCGTATAGCTAGCAGCTGGGCGTCTTCCAAGAAGTGACACTTTGTTTGTTGTTTGTAATATGACGAGGACTTGTTGACGGAAGCTAAAACTGTAGCAAAAGGATTGTGCAGACAACAAACAAGTTTATTTTTTAAGATCGGTTCTACGTCCAACGGTGATAGTGCCGTGCATCCCCCTGAAATGGTCGTTGTTGTTACCTATCTAGAAGATATTTTTCTCAATCTCAAATCTTTATTGCAATCCATAATGTACACAGTCATATAGGTGGTAAGAATCAAATATAGAAACAGTTATGGAGCCTGTCGGGCACAGCAGAAGTTTAGATAAGTAGGAGAGAGGAAGAGTGCTTTTATACGTAAAGCGATAGAAGTGAAAATATCGTCTATGTAAACAGATATTAGGTACAATGGCGCGTTTAGCATGTTGTTTATCAAAAGTTGTCACAAATATAATCGTGTACCAGAGGCGAATATTTACCGTTCTTATAAACAACTTGTAACCATTTTTACAACGAAATATTTTAACATATTTACATGGCACTTACTTACGCAAACAATAACTATCAAATAATAAAATTTGACCACAAATAACTTACTAAATACGTAGTTGTAACAAAATTTATGAGTAAATATTCCATCAACAGAAGGTATGTTGGTTTTACATAAAATTATTATATTTACAACTGAACTCGTCGTCATCGTAAACCGTCAACATATTCATCAGCATACGCGTCATCATAATACGCATAAGTAGGTACCTAAGTACCTTATGCCTAACCTACACTTTATGTCCACAACAAAAATTTTGATGATGACTTACAAAGAAAACAGCATGATTTTCAAACAGGGTTTCCAACCCAATCATATAGTAACCTACTTTACTATATTTCCGTCCTACTATTATTTTTATTGTCTGCCTGTACTGTCCCACCGCTGGGCAACACTCCCCTAAGATTGTCCAGGTAATCTCATTCTGCTGTCCATACAAATCAATTAAAAGACGACACGTTTGGTGCAGTGGCTAAGCGATTGGCTTCTGCGCTACGGGTCGTGGGTTCGATTCCCACACGGAACAAAAATTTGTATTGCCTACAGATGGTTGTTCCGGGTCTGGGCGTTTGTTTGTGAAATTTGTGTCTGTAAACGCACCCACAATACAAGAGAAATCTTAGTGTGGGGCTTTGTTTTTGTTTTATAAAAAAAATTAAAAATTTTTTTTTGATTTGTATGGAAAGTTATAAAAAAATATGCGAATTTCGAAAAGTTGTAGAACAAAAGTTGTTCAATTTCCGATACCGAGTAACCACATAAAATTCTTAGAGTTGATTTTGTAACACCTTGTAGATAGACTCGTAAGTTATATTTCCCTGTGAGGGCTACTAACGTATGAGACTACTATGCTAAGCTACGGGTTCTTTGCTTCATTATTGTTAAAAATATAAGAATCTTAACTTTAACCAATAACGCTCAGTAAATCATAGGAATCGGCTATAAAATTTGTTTTAACAAATGAATTCCATGCCAAGTATTCCTTCACTTCTCAGAAAAATATTAATCTGAACTTGTAGATCTTCCGTCCACTATAATAATTGCCATGATATTGTAACAAACAAAAACACGTGATTGTATCTAAAATTAACTGGAGTACAAATAGATCACAAGTGTAACTCAGACGTAGGATTTGTGTAGGCGTTGCGCTTATTATAAACAACAGAGCCAATCTTACTGGGATAAAAGATTCGTAGCTATACAGGCTATATAGGAATTCGAGTAATTTCTTAAAAACACATTATCTATACATATAAAAGGAGAAGCTGACTGACTGACTGACTGATCTATCAACGCACAGCCTAAACCGCTGGGGTTAAAAGTTGAAATTTTGACAGTAGGTTCCTTTTGTAACGTAGGCATCCACTAAGAAGGGATTTTTCGAAATTCAACCCCTAAGGGAGTTAAATAGGGGATGAAAGTTTGTATGGAAAATCGTCACTTAACGTGTTCAAAATTTCACGCAAGCGAAGCTGCGGGCGAAAGCTAGTCTTATATAGAATAGGCATGCGACTTAGCTCGATTAAAAATTAAATATTTTTTTCTCTTGCGGCAGCGGTAACTGATGGTAAACAAGGAAACACAAAACATAATGATACACTGCGACACAACTGGTGGGCACGACTAGTGCGATATTGCTCCGTGCAGTCAGTTAACTCGTTAACACTAAGTTTATTTTTGAAATTAGTTTTTACTTGATTTTCAAAATAACTCATTTAGGGTTAACCTGTGTAACCAGGGGCCCAATTCTCCTAAAATAAATTGTTGCCAAACGCAATCGAACCACAACCGTCAGCCAGTTTTTGTTTTCGAAAACTTTCAAAATGATTGATTTTGTTTTGTGTCAAACAATTTGATAGCTTTTGAAATTGAGAACTGTCTGAATGAACGGTTCGGCCTTGGTTCGGATGTGATTTATCAAGATTTATTTCAACAGAATTAGGCCCCTACGGTTTGAAGAATTACACGAACTCGTTTACACCCTGTATGTCCCAGGTTCGTATAATAGTATGTCTTACCAATCGTTATTGGTGAAATCGTAATCGTATATCTTTACGGTTACGGAAGATAGCGGACAAATTCGATTCGCCTATAATGGCGCGTTTCACGCAGGTGTTAGTCGACGCCGACGTGATATTATTGCGCCCGCGCCGATCTGGCAGGCACTTTGTGTCATTTTTAATTGTAATTGTAAACTGCTTGCATTACTAACATACTTTGAAATAAATTGAAAGAATTGGAGCCCTGATGTCCGATTAATAAATAAATTATTATTATTTACCAATACTGAACTCGCATGACGTCATGAAGGCTCTCTTTTCATAATAATGAACGGTTGGCATTACCAAATACCTACTAATTTGTAAACAAATGATGCGCGCATAAGAAGCTTTGCTATATACCTAATCTCAAACCAAAGATATTTTTCAACACTAGGTATTATTGGTGCCTTTCCACCAGAGATGTGCTATGCACCTATGCTGCGAGAATGTAAAAGCTAAGCTACAAAACTATGTGACCGTTTTCACTGATGCTAAGCTATGTAGCGGAGCAAAAGATGTGCTATGTTAATACTACACCACCGAACATCCATAGCACGCATCCTTTCATATAAAAAACGTAAGTAGCTTTGTTGAATCAGTTTCCATTAGTGCTATGCTATGTGGACCAATAAATATGATTGATGGATATCAAACGCATCAATAACAACGTTGCATAGCACATCTCTGGTGGAAAAGCAGCTTAACAGTGCGTTCAATCCGCGAAGACGCGCCCCACTCATTTTTGTGAGATTTAGCCGCGTAGTGCTTACGCACGAATTTCTTATTATCTATACATATAAAAGGAGAAGCTGACTGACTGACTGACTGATCTATCAACACACAGCCTAAACCGCTGGGGTTAGAAAGTTGAAATTTTGACAGTAGATTCCTTTTGTAACGTAGGCATCCACTAAGAAGGGATTTTTCGAAATTCAACCCCTAAGGGAGTTAAATAGGGGATGAAAGTTGTATGGAAAATCGTCACTTAACGGGTTCAAAATTTCACGCAAGCGAAGCTGCAGGCGAAAGCTAGTTATCTTATACCTAAAGTCCCCGTCGCGAGAAGCTATAAATTTTGTAAACACACATTCAGGGGTTCGCAACCTTTGGAACAAATAAAAAAAAACAGTTTTGTAATGATTTTTATGTTTATATAATGGTTTTTATTTTATTTATATAATAATAAATAATAATCTACGAAAACAACACAAACAAACTGAAACGCATTCAAAACTCAAATGACAGCATTGACAGCGTCAGTGTGAACTTACTTCAAAATGACGGGCCAAATGTTGACGTTCCATGAGTCAGACACGTTCCGGTATCACAAAACATTAGACGGTAGCGCTTTATATCGCTAAAATATAACCCGACTAAGTGAAATTGCTCATTAGTTTCGTATTACACGTATGTAACTTTGAGTTGATTGAATTTGGGATTATTTGTTGTTGATTGAATTGTCGCTACGTAACTTTGTAGAAGTTCTTTATTTACAAAATTTATAGCTTCTCGTGACGGGGACTTTAGAAGCTTGCGTATGCACACATCTAACTATTGTGTGGCGATAGAACTAACACAATAGCAATTTATACTGCACACTTTTCTTTTACTTACCATCCATGTTTTTTTTTCATTGTATTGAACTATCTGTAGCGGATATTAATCGGAGGTTTATAAAAATTCCAATATCATCATCTGCCTAGCCTTTTCCCAACTATGTTGGGGTCGGCTTCCAGTCGAACCGGATGCAGCTGAATATCAGTATTTTACATGGAGCGACTGCCTATCAGACCTCCACAACCCAGTAACTGGGTAATACGATACTCTTGGTAAGACTGGTTGTCAGACTTTCTGGCTTCTGACCAACAGTAACGACTGTCAAAGATCTACAAATGACAGCCGGGACCAACGGCTTTACGTGCTTTCCGAGACACAGAGGAAACTCGCTATGGTAAATGGTCACCCATCCACAGACCAACCTCGGCAAGCATGGCTTAACCCGGAAGATCGGTCTATGCGGCTGTAATTATTTAGCCACGAGCTCCTCCTATATATATATACTAGCTGTACCCGCATGCGTTGCAATGCACTTTTTCCTACTTACTACCTACCTACTACCTACCTACTACCTACCTACTACCTACCTACTACCTACCTACTACCTACCTACTACCTACCTACTACCTACCTACTACCTACCTACTACCTACCTACTACCTACCTACTACCTACCTACTACCTACCTACTACCTACCTACTACCTACCTACTACCTACCTACTACCTACCTACTACCTACCTACTACCTACCTACTACCTACCTACTACCTACCTACTACCTACCTACTACCTACCTACTACCTACCTACTACCTACCTACTACCTACCTACTACCTACCTACTACCTACCTACTACCTACCTACTACCTACCTACTACCTACCTACTACCTACCTACTACCTACCTACTACCTACCTACTACCTACCTACTACCTACCTACTACCTACCTACTACCTACCTACTACCTACCTACTACCTACCTACTACCTACCTACTACCTACCTACTACCTACCTACTACCTACCTACTACCTACCTACTACCTACCTACTACCTACCTACTACCTACCTACTACCTACCTACTACCTACCTACTACCTACCTACTACCTACCTACTACCTACCTACTACCTACCTACTACCTACCTACTACCTACCTACTACCTACCTACTACCTACCTACTACCTACCTACTACCTACCTACTACCTACCTACTACCTACCTACTACCTACCTACTACCTACCTACTACCTACCTACTACCTACCTACTACCTACCTACTACCTACCTACTACCTACCTACTACCTACCTACTACCTACCTACTACCTACCTACTACCTACCTACTACCTACCTACTACCTACCTACTACCTACCTACTACCTACCTACTACCTACCTACTACCTACCTACTACCTACCTACTACCTACCTACTACCTACCTACTACCTACCTACTACCTACCTACTACCTACCTACTACCTACCTACTACCTACCTACTACCTACCTACTACC
Organism: Amphipyra tragopoginis; assembly: GCA_905220435.1. Classification (NCBI taxonomy): domain Eukaryota; kingdom Metazoa; phylum Arthropoda; class Insecta; order Lepidoptera; family Noctuidae; genus Amphipyra; species Amphipyra tragopoginis. Next base: position 35,278,279 of record HG991991.1, read on the forward strand.
TACCTACTACCTACCTACTACCTACCTACTACCTACCTACTACCTACCTACTACCTACCTACTACCTACCTACTACCTACCTACATGATGTCGAACGGGATAAAAAGTATCCTATGTCCTTCTCCTGGCTCTAAACTACCTCCCTGCCAATTTTCAGCTAAATCGGTTCAGCCGTTCTTGAGTTATAAGTGAAGTAACTAACACGACTTTCTTTTATATATATAGATATATAAACATTCCAATACTTTTCACAATATAAGTACCTAATTATTTTTACAAGTTTTTATTAACTTTTTTATTTAAGTATTATCATTTTTTTTTTTTTTTGAACTGGCTTTCCATCCGTGGGTCACTAGGGTCTGGTTGAAAACCAGCGCCAGGCATTCCGTCTGGCATTATGCTGAACCAGCGCCTTTTCAGCGCAATTTATATTATAAATAGGTAGTGGGTAGTGTTTAATCATGTTAAAAGTGCTGAATAAATGATTTTTCTTTTTTCTGTTTTTTCTAATGCTTTGTTTTATTTCAGGAGGCGGAAGAATGGGCTCGGCGGCAGAGCGGACCCATGATCAACCCCTCGTTCGAGCCGGACGACTTCCTACCCCAAAGGTGAATATTATCCACTCGGTTTTACTATCATTATTGCTAATCCTTCAGAGAGAACGATTTGCAAATAAAAACAATTATAAAAGACTGTCACGCTCGGTGCAGATACTATATTTTATCTGCGAGTATCTGCGCATAAAGTAGTTGTGTTTACATTTTAGGTCATATTTGGGGCCACGAATTAGAAGTTCCATTTTCTGAATTCGTAACAAAAGAATGAAGAATTTTTCAAAAACTAAAATAATTTACTGGACCGCCTCGTTGGTCTAGTGGTCGCAAGCGCGACTGCTGAGCGTGAGGTCTTGGGTTCGATCCCCAGGTCGGGCAAAGCGTTATTGGGTTTTTCCGTGTGGAATTTCTTAGAAGCAGCTCGGAGTCTGGATTTGTGCCCGGTTGACGGCAATAGGCTCGCCCCCTATTACATGGGACTTAAACATAACGGCGAAACGTGAGTGTATACTATATACCTCTGCCAACCCTTCGGGGAATAAGGCGTGAAGTTATGTTATGAAGTTATGTGTTAAAATAATTTAAACAAAAGTTATCGAATTTTGAAACTTAAACACTTGCTAAACCATCATCAGTGATACTTTAAGTAGCCTGCGGATTACGAGTAGTACTCCCTTTCGGACTAACCTTGTATTATCTGCATCGTGTGTGACAGCCTTATTTCTCTGTGATCACGATAGATTCAACTCTTCCCTGAACCTTGGCCCTATCAATCTAAGAAACTAGAAAGAAAACAACAATAATAATTGAATGTCTCATAGCTGAGAACTAGATTGACCAAGCTCATTGACGTCACTATTAATTACCCATTGTGCAGTTATTTATCGTCGGGATCGATTGCGAATAACAATAAGATGACGTTTTAATGTCGTTTTGGGCCTGCTAGGCGTAGTCCCCCTTATTACAAAAGATGGTTTAAACCAAGACTAAGGTAAATCTAGGTTTAAAATATACCCATCACTTTCTTGTCATATAACAAAAAGAGACGGGGCTATTTTAAAACCTAGGTTTTTTTTAGACCAATTTTTGTAATAAGGGGGAGTATGTCCACCGTAAACGAGGGTTTTGTCGACAGAATTATAAACAAAATGACATATACCGTCGCCCGGAGTGAAAACCTCTGGAATGGAATTTGGAAATTTTTATTTTATCATGACGTATAGATACCGTATCTTTAAGAGAGCCGCTCTATGTGAAATTACTTTGTAGGCACTGAAACTAGCCTTTATTGGGTATATAACATTCGTAATAAATATAATTGAGTAGCTTTTGCCCGCGACTTCGCCCGCGTGAAAGCCCACAGGAACCGCGTACTGACCTAATGCATTCCCGAGGTTTTCACTACCGGGCGACGATACACAAAACCAAAGTAATAATTTTTATTTCCTACACCAATACAGGGGCTTATGAAGAGTCGAGTTTAAGCCGGGTCCGCTGCGCCGTGTTTTCGTGTTGGCAAACAGAATAAGTAACATTGTTTTCTAACCGAATAGGGGCGTGGCCAAAAACACAATATATTTTAGAAAATTGGCGCTGCGGACCCGGCTTTAGGTGTACAGTTTCAATAAAATTAGTCGTTTCTTATGGAAAAGAGCCGGCAAGAAACTCCATGTTTGTCCGGGGAAATACTACTACCATACTTAGATATATCTGCCGCCAAGCGGCATCGCTGTGTTCCGATTTGAAGATTAACAGCGGTTACGCACTGCATCCGATCCGAATCCGTGAAAATACGTTCCGAAGTAGCCATAGAACTATTTGTATGGTAGTTTACGCACTACATCCGGCATCCGTCATCCGATTTCTATCCGTCATCCGTGAGTTTCTAATTCGGAAGAACAATTGACGGACCGAAGTAGCCATAAAACTATTTGTATGGAAGCTTACGCACTACATCCGGCATCCGTCATCCGATTTCTATCCGTCATCCGTGAGTTTCTAATTCGGAAGAACAATTGACGGACCGAAGTAGCCGTAGCCGTAGATTGGTATTTTTACGGATTCGGATCGTATGCAGTGCGTAACCGCTCTTAGGGTGCCAGTGAAATTACAGGCACATGAGACGTTTCAGCTTTGTCTCTAGGGTTGATAATGCATCAGCAATCCTCTTGGGGTTGTAGGTTTATAGACGGCGGTAATCACTGACCATCAGGGCCGACGACTAGATTGCCAAAAGATAAGAAAAAAAGAAAGTACCACGAAGACGTAGCTGGTATAAACGTTACATTTTTATATGAAATTATGAGTTCTTGTTTTTCACCTTATAATAGAAAAAACCGGCCAAGTGCGAGTCGGAATCGTGCACTAAGGGTTCCGTACCATTATCTATAAAAACGGCAAAAAAATCACGTTTGTTGTACATATGGGAGCCCCCTAAAATATTTATTTTATTCTGTTTTTAGTATTTGTTGTTATAGCGGCAACAGAAATACGTCATCTGTGAAAATTTCAACTGTCTAACTATCACGGTTCATGAGATACAGCCTGGTGACAGACGGATGACGGAGTCTTAGTAATAGGGTCCCGTTTTACCCTTTGGGTACGGAACCCTGATAAAAAATGAACTGACTCATTTACAATACGATATACCTACAGACTTATTTACGGAAACACTAATTGATCTCATTGATGCGAGATGTCTCGTAAATCAATTTTTATGACCTAATGCTATCTTGAGCTGATCCGGTTCTCAACATCTAATTGTACTGTTATGGCCACCCTGAACTAATGACCTACACACGATCCAATTATACAAAGCCTCACTTTTTTCGGTACAGGTATGATTTTGAGAATACTCATAGAAATAGAAATATCAATAAATAGACATCCCGTAAGGAGTTACACTCGGGAGCTATAAAATCCGAGTCACCAACTTAAACCTTAATATCTCGGAAACTAAGAATGATAGCTTACTCAAATAAAAAGCATTTTATAGGCTATATTATACTACTCACCACTACTACTATAACTACTATATTATACTACCTAGTTAATTTGTGACCATATTTTTCATTTTGTTTTTTTGTGTGGTTCCTGCTAAGTCTACTTTGCTCTCTTATAACTATTCTAAGTCTTAACTGTACCCACTCAAATTGTTAAAGATATGGATTTTAAAAGAGTAACCATGGAGTTTCTTGCCGGCTCTTCTCCATAGGAAACGACTAATTGGAACCGTGTACCTAAATTCGACTATTCATAAGCGCCTGTAATGGTTTATGTGAAATAAAAACTTTTGATTTGATTGATTGGACTCAAATAAAATTACTAAAACTTCTGAAATAGTTTTCTTAAAAGTATTTTACAGGCTATCTAATGCTACTCAAATAAAATTAATGAAACTTCTTAAATCTATAAATAAAAAGAAAAGTCCTGACTGACTGACTCATCAACGCCCAGCCCAAACCCTTAGACCTAGAAAGCTGAAATTTTGCACAAAGGTTCCCTTTATAATGTCGACAAGAAATAAGGAAGGATTTTTCGAAATTCAACCCCTAAGGGAGTTAAATAGGGGATGAAAGTTTGTATGGAAAATAGTCACTTAACGGGTTTAAAATTTCACGCAAGCAAAGCTGCGGGCAAAAGATAGTATTCTATAAAATAATAACTAAAAAAATAAATAATACTTTTTATTTGAAAAAACTAGCATTCCTAGTTTCCTAGATACTAAGGTTTATGTTGGTGACCCAAATTCATTGCCCCAAGTGTATTTATAAAGAACATTTAACTTACAAGGTCCCAGCTTGTGCTCGGCTCCGATCTGATTCGTTTTAAGATACTTATGTCACAGAGCACTGAAAAACAATCGACAAGTATTTTTTTATTGGCCCAAATTCATATTTACTGGAGGAAATCGCATAGCCGAGTTAGCATACCGAAAGTGCCCGTGAAGTGAAATCGAATTTCTAGACACGTGTATTGACTTTTTTTTCAATGCTCTGAAACATACCTACCTATATCATAAAAAGAATCACATCCAGACCAGTCAATTCTGTATTACATGTACAAATCTGATTTAACAATGTATTGGAAAATTTCAAAGGGCAATAAAAAACATGTCAGTTATTTTTCAATGATGAATCAAATCTGAGCCGGGCCTAGAGAATCTTTCCTTGTTAAACTTCTCAAATCTTATTTTACATGCGTTGGAAAACTTCAAAGTGCGATTTATCACTTTCAATATGAATTTGGGCCGATAAAAAAATGACGATTATTTTTCAATGATCTGCAACATATCCTAAACCGAATCAAATCTGAGCCGGACCTGGGGACATTTCCTTACTAATTCTCTGTCTAACAACAATAACTGCAGCACTAACTACATAACAACTGCATCGTTTATACTTCGATTAAATTCAGGTACAAGCATGCCATAAATAGCTGACACCATGACCTTATGGTCGGGTTAAACTAAATCAATAGCCGGCCAGATTTATATTTACGTTGTAGTTGATAAGTGCAACGTTAACACGTTGCAATGTAGGTAGGTCAGTTCACTATCAACCCTTACACACGTTTACAAGTTTAGTGGAAACTAGAGGTTAAAATACCCGAAGGTTATTTGTTCAATGCGGTTTTAAAATATCAGTTTTTTCATGGTCAATAAACAGTGTAATTGTAAATCAATATAGTCAGTTTCGGTCTCCTAGCAATGCCAAACTGAAGGGACTATGGAGGGGTACGTGCTCATACATAACCTTAAGCTTACGTATTTTATTTACAAAGTTTATTTTAATAAAATGGTAGGTATTTTTTTGATATTTATTGTTTAAAATTAGTGGCTTAAAGCGAGTGTCGGCAGTTAAGTGCACTTCTGGAACGCAGTTTGGAAATCTTTTGTTGCTTTGTGCGAAGTATTAGAAAAATCAATGAGCAACTGTTTCTGTTGCTTATATTAATTACCCGTTATTTTTACTGCATTAGGTCCTTCAGTCTATTTCAGGCCTTACATACTCGTAGTCCAACTTTGAATATCAGTGCTCCTAATTCAACAGCATTATAAACATGAAATTGAATACCATTTCTTGTTCTGCAGCCTATCACCGGTGAAGGATGAGAAGAAGAGGCCGGGGGACAAGGGCATCTTCCTCGTCAACATGAAGGAGAAGAACATTCCTGAGGTGGAGGAGTACGAGCCCTATGACAACAGAGTCGTGGATCATCCTACCACGTAAGTAAACAGTCTTAGACTCATTTGTCCCATAGCTTTTAGCCCAAGGCTAAAATAATAGCCCAGTGAATTAATTAAATAGCAAACAATGGTCCCCAGATCCCATCAGATCCCCATTGATTTGGACCACCTCGACTAAAGATGGTGAAGGCATCATGGCATACCATACCACGCGTGCAAAAAGGATCGGTGATAGAAATATATAAAACTATTTATTGGTACAAACAATTAAATGTCCGTATAAAAAACGTCTCGTGTCGTGCCGGACTTAAAGAATAGCACTACCCCTTCTCTGGGATTCTCTAGAGGATGGGCAGCAGCGTTCTCTGAGTACTTTAACAACCATACTGCGATCACCAACCCGCCTGCCAAGCGTGGCGATTATGGCCCCCCCTTTTGGGGGTGTCCTATGTCCAGCAGAGGTCGTCTCTCGGCTGAATGATGATGATGATAAAAAAAGGCATATAATAGGACAGAAGTGACAAAATGGCTGTCAGCTCAGCATAACAGTACTAGCTACATATCCAGCTATACATTACCAGTATAAGCTAACCCCTCATTACACAGAAAGCCTATACAATGCGAGATCAGCTCATACTGGAAATGTATAGCTTGATATATTGTCGTGTGTGCCACAGCTGCAACACATGATTGCCGTATGCTCGAAACTTCTTAGTCGTGCACTCCTGCAGAGTGGTCGTAGTTATGTCGGGTCTCAGTTCTGAAGAAGCAACTCTTGTGATGCCTCTCCATTCTGCTCTACTAACGGCATTACGAGTACATTCGATCATGGTGGAGTGTGTGATGGTCTTCATGAGGTCCGACCATAGCGTCGGAGAGCAACCTCAGGATCTTTTACCCTCGATCTTCCTTGCAAAACCAGTTGTTCTATGTGTCTTCCTTCCGGGTTACATAACAATAATGATTCCAGAGATGATTGAAATGTATGTAATTGAATGTATGGAAATGTTCAAAAATCTAGCAATCCTATTCGTGGATTTATCAGACATCTGTAGCCCAGAACTCTGGTGGAAAAGCAGCCTTAAATTTACTCGTCTATAGATTTAGCTTTGAAGCTATTTTCGTTCACTATATCGACCGTTTTCGATGTCAAAGTCACGGCCAGGGATCATGAACCTGCGGCAGTGGTCAAGCCTCTTATTGATCGAATTGTTGAACTTCTGGCGATAGTTCAGACCTACATTGGTGCATATTTTATTAACGCTGCTATGTGCCGTTTTAGTGGTTAGAGCTTCAAGGTAAGTCTCTTATAACATTGACGCGAACGTTCTAGTAGGTTTGGTTGTGCAACGGTAATAACTACACATATTCGAAAGAAGGTACCTTTATTTTTTTTAAATCGTTGCCCCGCACTAATATTTCTTTTGTATCGTGGGTGCGTTTACAGACACAAATCTCACATACACAAACGCCCAGACCCGAAACAACCATCTGTAGGCCATACATTTTTTTTTTTCGTGTGGGAATCGAACCCACGACCCGTAGCGCAGAAGCCAATCGCTTAACCACTGCACCAAACGTGTCGACATATTCGAAAGAAGGTACCTATATAAAGTGTTCTCTGAAAAAAAAATAACAACGAAATTCTTTAGAAACAGAAATCTCAAAACTTTTTGTAGACGCCAAATGCATTATTTTATATATTTTAGATATCAGTGAATTTTCTCCTAACAATACAAGGTCAGTCCTCCTTTTTTTTACTAATCCGAAAGGTTATTAAAATACCCATAACAATGAATTACTTTTATTCTTCAACTTTCTCCAAACATCAACCACCTTATTACAAAAGATGATCTAAGAAAAACCTAGGTTTTAAAATAACCCCGTCTCTTTTTGTTATATGACACAAGAAAGTGATGGGTATATTTTAAACCAGGGTTTACCTTAGTCTTGGTTTAAACCATCTTTTGTAATAAGGGGACAATAGTTTAAGAGAAATAGCCGTTCAAAGATTTCACAAATATTACGCTAAAATCTGTCTATCCTCAGCTATGATCAGAGCTGTGTTTACATTTCAAGTCATATTTAGGTTAACTAAAGCAGGGATGAAGAATTTTTGAAAAAAAAACGAATTTACTTACATTTAATTTTGCATGGAAATAAAAACTATTGAATTTTTAAACACTTTCTTCAAAACAGTCATCAGTGATATTATGTAGCCCGCAGATTAGTACCCCATTTCCGACTAACCTTATAGGTACAATTAACAACTACTGTCTATAGTAATAAAGAATAGAAGGCTACACCTTCCTAATTTGACATATTATGAGAAAAAAACATAGGTACAGTTGTGTTCAGAATAATATTCTCAGAGTCATTAAATATAAATGGTTTTTCTTTTTCACACAGACATGGTTTCTTTTACGGTTCACTTGAATTCATTTGTTATTAATGAATCTCGTGGAGGACCTTAGCACGATCAGCCAATAAAACAACAATATGCGCAGTGCACATAGTATACATCAACTATGGGCACCTATCTAATGTTTTTATTAAAATCAATTGATGAGCATGCATTTATTGGCGTATAACGTAACCGTGGTCCTCGTTGGCGACAGATTGCAAGCATTGATACACTCCAGTCTGCCGTATTCCTAAGTATTTTCATTACTATGTTTAAGACTAGAGTTGCCCACCCTCCCGGAATTCTGGGATTCTGTAGTCTCCCAACTCCCGGAGTTCAATAAAAATCTCTCGATAAAGTTCAATAAAATTTTAAATTTTTTGACGACACGTTTGGTGCAGTGGCTAAGCGATTGGCTTCTGCGCTACGGGTCGTGGGTTCGATTCCGACACGGAACAAAAATTTGTATGGCCTACAGATGGTTGTTTCGGGTCTGGGCGTTTGTTTGTGAGATTTGTGTCTGTAAACGCACCCACGATACAAGAGAAATCTTAGTGTGGGGCAATGTTTTTTGTAAAAAGAAAAAAAAAAAGAAAAATTGAAACGCGCGCCAAATGATAGTAAGTAAATGCGGCGGCCGATTGCAATGGTCGTAGCTCCGGCGAACGGGTTTAGTGACAATTGGCGCATACTCATCTCACATCTCCCCCATCCCCCAATTTTTTTATTCCTTACAATGTTGGCTACACTATGAGATTAACTGGCTGGTTATCTTGTCATCCTTCCCGCGGTGACGGGAACCATCTTGTTACAACTTTCATAATTCCGCCTTTTCGAGTTCGGAAGGATGGCATTGAAGATTTTGAATCTTTATTTTAGTGTGACCTTATCCTAATTCCTACTAATATTATAAACTAGAGGTCGCTGGCGGGGTCGCCCGCGTCTTTGTCTTTTATCGGATATGCATGTATTATACATATAAACCTTCCTTTGAATCACTCTATCTATTAAAAAAAACCGCATCAAAATCCGTTGCGGAGTTTTAAAGATCTAAGCTTAAATAGGGACAGACAGCGGAGAGCGACTTTGTTTTATTACTATGTAGTGATGTGAAAGTTTGTGAATATGAATGGATGGATGTTTGTTACTAAATCACGCATAAACTGCTGAACGGATTTGGATGAAATTTGGCACACAGATAGACCATGTCCTGGATTAACATAAAGGATACTTTTTACCCGGGAACATGAAGTAATTCCATTAGGAAACCGATTAGTGAAACCGAGTGCAACAACTGGTTGTTAAATAATGTTTCGTTCAATTATCTGCCTTCAAGTTAGAAAAATAGTTTTCCTGTGGTTTTGAAACATTGCGTTTTCAGATTACTCCATGTGATTTTATCTAGACTTTTCTTTATTTTTTCACCCAAAAATATCCATACCGAATCATCCTTACTCGCGAATTCCCACGTGAATCATAAATATAAATATGACCTGAAGGTTACATCCGTATAGATATAGACTATTTCCTACATCGGTTTCCTTTTAAAACCGCCATGACAAATGGCACAAGGATTTTTCCTTATATTTAAAATGCAATGGTTATATCAGCAAGTCACTTTAACGGTGAAAATATGGAAATTAAATGCTAAAATGGGCAGGGCTACCTCAATTCCCCTGATAACATCTCTTAGCCTTTCATAGCATCTAAAAGAACATTCATAGGAAGTAATGTAGTGTATCATTCAAAAACAAGGTTAGTTGGAAAGGAGGGTAATAATCCGCAGGCCACTTAAAATATCACTGATGACCAGTGACCGGAAAAGGGTGAGCTAATTTACCTAAACTTCAAAGAACAGAGACAAAAACTGGAGACTTCCTTACGACAACATTTTTTTTCGTGAAAATTATTCCGGGTTTCGGGACATCACTAAAGTACATTTAATATTAATGTTATTACTACAGAAAACAATTAAATTCGTTTCCTATTTTTGTTTCCCAAAATTGTCACAAAACCAGATGACACGTTTTTCATTGTTTTTAAAAAAGAGATTGTTTATTGTTTTCAAGAAAGGAGATTGTCTTTTATTTTTTGAAAACAAATGAAAGACAATCAGCGAAAAAATTCTCGTAAGGAAGTCTCCAGTTTTTGTCTGTGTTCTTTAAAGTTTAGGTAAATTAGCTCACCCTTTTCCGATCACTGCTGATGACTCTTTTAGAGCAAGTGTTAAAATTTCAAAATTCGATATTTTTTAGATTTTTCTAAAAAAATTGTCTTTAGCAGCTTTAGTTACAAATTTAGAAAATGGAACTTCTAATCCAAGACCCTAAATATGACTTAAAATGTAAACACAGCTGATCGTAGCTGAGGATTTTTAGCGTAAACTTTATTAAATCTTTGAACAGTTATCTCTCTTAAACAATTGACTTCGGGTAAAGTTGTAGAACAAAAGTTATGAATTTTATGGGTTATTTAACTCCTGTTACGATTAGTACCCCCTTTCCGACTAACCTTATATATTTATTACTTATTCCGACACGTGCCTACAGTGAGAGGATACGCATGTTTCAGGGCCCACTTACCCGACAAGTATTATGAATATTCTAGTTCATACCACTTCCATTATCACTTGAAGAGCATTGCTCAAAACCAGTTCAATGAAAATAAGCTTCAAGACAAAGTAATAACTACGTAATAATTACATAATTATGTAATCAATAACAAAGATCAAATGCCTATAATATCATCGACAGACATGATCTTGACTTATCGTTTCGCTTTTTGTGGATGGGTGGGTTCAGCACAGGTGCGGTCGTAGCCCAAGATTTTGGGGGGTCAGCTTGGCCCAAGTACCTACCTACGAGTTACACATTTAATTTAATTTTTGTTTAGGTTAATTTTGAGGTAGATACACTGCTGTCGCCAGTTTGAATGATTTGGGGGGCGGGGGGGGCGTCATGATGGTGATATAGTTTGAGATTTCATTATCATAATTGGAGTTTTAAACATCTGCATTCTTAATTTTGGGATGATAACAATGACGTTCTTAATATTTCTTAATGTTTTTCGAAAATTCTGTCTCAAAGATGCACAGTTCGATAGAGATTCTAGGTCCTGTTATGTAGGACGGGCAGTCTCTTCAATTTGCATAATAATTGAACATATCTATAGATAATCTATGACACAAATGGCCACAAACAGTAAATAATAAGTATAGACACGTGCACATACCACGTGCAAGTACAGTCGATACCGGCGACCACTTTGATCCAGTATTGAAGGCGGTTCATATTGGCATTCAACCAAGCCAGTGTTACGGAAAAACACGACAAGAACTGAATAATTGTTTTTAATTACAATTGGATTAGTGTTAGCGTCAAGATTGCTGTGTGTGACTGTACTTCGTATATAATACTTCACATAATGCTCTTATGGTCTATCTTAGGCTTGTTTCACACGAACTACAACTACAACACAACCATACCACAACAACAACAAGTGGGGCGGGCACTAATTTGTATGAAAATTAATAGTTTAATTCCCACGGACCACATTTTTCCGCCAACTTCAACCTCTAGCTACACCGCGCACTAGTGGCCGGCCACCTTCCAAACACAAAGTTGCTTCGACGCAACGAAGACATCCCGCGCACACCTGAAGCCAGAGTCGATCTGTCTGCTTGCAAACAGTAGCCACAAAGTAACCACATCGAAACTACTAGCGACAACGCAACCACATCTACATTTTGTAGTTACCACAACGCAACTGCGAGAAGCTGCAACGATATTATTCAGACGTTACTGCTTGACCACTTTTTGTCGCTGCGATGTGGTTTGATTGTGGTACGTGTGAAATCTCCTTTACAGTCATTATTATAATGGAAATAATAATTGTGTTCTGCAGACATTTAATTTGACTGAATGTTAATTAATACTTATACTCCATTAGACAAAAGTGGCCCGCCAAGGTACAAATATTTTTTTTATCTTACTTTCTTTTATTGTTTTAGCTCCTCTTAATTGACCTATAAGGTTCATAAAAGCCTGTGCATAAAATACTGTGTTGATTCCGAGCTGGAAGCAAACATGTTGCTTATTTCTTTGCATTGCCTTGCTAAAATGGACCTTATTTGTCTATTGGTATATTAAATGAAGTATAACAAGTTCTGGTACTTACTATTACAGACAACACATTAATATAGGTACCTAGAAAACAACATTCCACATAGGTAATTTTACATGCGTGTAAATATAATAGGCTTATAATTATTGATCAAGGCCTCTTTACATGTAGCAGGAAAACGAAAATCCTTTTGAGAGATTGGCAAATCTAAACAGAAAAAAATTATATTTTTCTTTCAACTACCTACGTAGTAACGTTATCATTAATCACTACAAAACCGATCACAACGGACGTATTTTTTGCTTAGAACCAAAACAGTGCAGAAATGTGCTCATTATTGCACTGTTTTACATTAATGTACTGTTTTTTATTTTTTTATTTAGATAAATTTACCACAGATGTTATTATATTCTGAAAAATACGATCATGGTCATGGGCGTATCCAGCCTTTTGAGTAGGGGAGACAAAAGCTGGTTTTCCACCAGAACTGTGCTAGGAAGCGGAGCCCTGAGCGAGCAAATAATCGACCAATAGGATTGCTTCAATTTTTTAGTCTTGCACTGCGATTACTGGATTTCCCTAGCTCACCGCCGTGCTTTCTAGTACAGTTCTGGTGAAAAGTCGGCGTCAAAGACGCCCGAACACCAGCCTTAGTCTCTGAATCATATCTCATTGTCCCCCTCCAACCCAGAAGACTGAGTAAGTCTAAGAGGAGCAGCTGCTCTCTCCTGCTCCCCCCACCCCTCTTTTTATTCTAAAACTTTCCACTTTGAGGACTTTCCCGGAACCAGTCATTATAAAGTTATTTTGCACTTATCACTTATCATTCAGATCACGTTCAAACGATAGCCTTACATCTGCTCACCTTGTGACTCGTATAGGAAAATCTTCCATTTATCTCGCACCGTGCACAGCATACCAATATGTAGGACCGAAAATCGTCACCTGCTGCATAATAGATAGATTACTCTATATTATCGTAACGAAAGTAATAAAATCTTAAAAGTTCGCAATTCAATCCGAAGTGTTATCCTCTTCTCTGTTGATTCCCGCCATTTTGTTTTTTTATTTTCGCCATTTTGTTTTTGACTTTCGGGCTTCTGACTACCCGTAAAGATTGTCATAGGAATTCGTACGACACCTTGATTTGAAAAAAAGTATTACATAAATATGTAAATTAATCAAACCATTTCTTCAACAGGAACATAGAAACTTGGCTTCACTTGATGAAGGGCAGTTTGGGGACTGGTATTTTAGCGATGCCGAAAGCCTTCTCTAATGCTGGCTACGTCGTCGGCTCCGTGGGTACGGTGGTCATCGGCGTCCTCTGCACCTACTGCATACACATCCTCATTGACTCCTGCTACGTGCTGTGCAAGAGGAGAAAAGTTCCCTCCCTGTCGTACACGGCGGCCGCGGAGGCAGCTTTGTTGGAGGGGCCTGACTGGTGCAAGGCATGCGCGCCTTATGCTGCGTGAGTATTTGATTTGATTATTGTAGACCGGATACTAAATGTTACAAAGACAAAAAGTCAATGGGCAACATAGTCCTAGTGTCAAAATGTACAAATGTCTTAATGTATATGAATGTGCAAATGACAAAAAATAATTGTGATATAATGCGTAGGTAAGGGTCTAATTGTTAGATTGTCAAAATGTACAAAAGATAAAACACAATTGTGCCAAAATGCATCGTGGTCCAATTGTCACACAGTCAGGATTCGAACCCGCAAACCTGGGCTTCGAAGGTACGATCACTAACGACTGAGCCTACATACACCTATCTGCTACTTACTTGATATCAACATACTTCTCTGCACTGGATATCTAATTAAAATCTCTTCTCTATCTAATCTCTTTGAGTATAAATACTTCTTGAAAGTCCGGTATCCTTGAAAAAGATGATTGAAATGTCATTTATTTAGCGGCATTTGGGCAAAATGACATTTTGGCACTGGGCAATTTGTACAATTGAACATTACAGCTTTAATGTATTCTATCATAGCGGCATTTGGGCAAAATGACATTTTGGCACTAGGCAATTTGTACATTTTGGCACTAGGACTATGTTGCCCATTGACTTTTTGTCTTTGTAACATTTAGTATCCGGCGTCTTATTGTAAAGTGCCAAATATAAAGCAAGGTGAATTCTGGAAGTTACTCTTCTGCAACCCACAGTAGGGACACCCGCAGCAAGTCGATCGAATCGAGCCCACTCCGAAAAACGAACGTCGAAATTATGGATTGAAACGAAACAACGACAAACATAAAAAATATAATTATACGATCAAAGTATTGTCAAACAACGAACTGCTAGATGTCTTTTAACATTTAAAAGTAAGGTGAACGAAAGACGAAATGTCTTGAAAATGTAATCGATCGTTGGATCCAAAACACTTTCGTAGTTGGTAAACGCGCAATCCGTCAGTCGAAAGTTCGTATTTCGATTTTCGGACTATGCGAGCACTTACATAACTTGCATAAAAACTTGCATAATATAACTTTGATGCTTAACGCACTAATGCTTTATAAGTTACAATGAAGCCAGGGTTCGATTTCTGGTAATTTTCGAATAGATATTTGATTTCGAGACACCCATATTTTCAACAAAATTCGCCCAGATCATAATGGATCATGTAGTATTATAGTATTGCGGTAAGGAAATCAACCCATAGCCCATGTTATAAATTCTGAGAATCCGAGCAGAAGCCCGATTCTCGTAATTAATTTGAAGTAAGACTGAAGGTTCACCGAACTGAGATTAAATTGTGAATTGAATAAAAATGGTATTCTGGTACACTTATACTTGGGAGCAAAGAAATCGAGCTACTCCTTTTTTACGTGTCCTGGTTTTTAGTTTTGGTTTCATGAATTATATCATTCAAAATACAAAAAACTACCCTCATTGTAAAGGTTATCAAATAACCTTTTGGGCGATACATGTTTAGAATTGATCTGTTCCATAATACCAAAAATAATAACAATTATACCTACGTGAAAAATAGAAGTGGCTCGATTTATTTGCTCCCAAGTATAGTTCGGTCCGGTTTCAGTATCATCTCAGTCTATCTCGATAAAACGTTTTGAACATTTTTAATTACGAGAATTAGCCTTCAGGAACCTAACTTTCTGTCATAAAACCAATACCAAACACTAGACAAAGATAGACAGTACCTAAGTACTGACCAGGGAACTAATCTTAACGCATACAAAAGATTAAACGTGTATTCAATACAATGTCGTGGGAATAATTTCAAAATCAAGTGGTGTACTTGAAATTAATCAGAGCACTTATTGGCACCGATGTAAACACGACAAGAAACGTGTTTCAGAAGCTATCAGGCTACTCCTCACGTTTTATCAGGACCAAGTAGCTGATCACTGTCATTATTAGCATTATGATTCATCTGCTTATAGAATAACAAGCCATGAAAATCTAATTTATACAAACAATAGATAATCGATTAGTTCTGAGGTACCTATGCTAACTTAAATTATTTTATGAATTTATAACTGACTAGCGACCCGCCCCGGCTTCGCACATGTACGTTTTATAGCTTAAAACCTTCCTCTTGAATCACTCTATCTATTAAAAAAAAACCGCATCAAAATCAGTTGCGTAGTTAAGCATACATAGGGACAGACAGCGGGAAGAGACTTTGTTTTATACTATGTAGTGATGTAAAGAACCAAAGAACCTGGGGCCTAATTCTCCTAAAATAAATCTTGAAAAATCACAACCGAACCAAGGCTGAACCGTTCATTCAGACAGTTCTCCATTTCAAAAGCTGTCTTATTGTTTGACACAAAAAACAAAATCAATCATTTTGAAAATTTTCGAAAACAAAAACTGACTGACGGTTGCATGGTTCGATTGCGTTTGGCAACAATTTATTTTAGGAGAATTAGGCCCCTGTTTTGTCATAACGATCATGACCCAATCAAAAAAATATAAAAACTTTTTGGTGGGTTGCCTCGTTCTTGCCAATTACGTTACACAAAAACAATCGCACAATTGTAATGTCCATGCCCAAAATTCGATAGCTTCATCCTTTCTCGAGGGGCCCTTATAGAAGCCGTTATCCATTACGCTATGGGCTACGAACCCCAAAGTAAAAACCTTCAGAAACTAGGAACATTTTACACGTGATGGACTAAATCGTCGCCCGGGAGTGAAGACCTCTGGAATGCATTTAGTTATTGTACAGTCAGCATCAGAAGTAGATGAACAACTCAGGTGTCCAAATAATTAAACACATTCAAGATACCAAAAACATCTATGCAACCACGGACTAGAAAAAAAAGAAGGACTCCGCGCCACGTGTATCGAAAGTGAAGCACTATAAGTATGCCGCACCGTTTGTACAAACATGCCTCACGCACACATTTACATCATAAGGTGCCGACTGGCCGCCATTACGCGGCTCCGCGGCGACATTGTAGGTACTGTTTACGTCAAGTAATAAAATAAAATAATGCCTTCTTGTGTTGTGAAATGGTTTAAAAATAATTCTACATCCCAGAAAAAGTGTCAAGGAATAACATTCACAAGTAAGACACTTATTTAACCTGTTGATTATTTGTATTTTTGACATTTTAAAATCATTACTATTGGAACACAAAACCTCAAAAGACATAGTAGTGCTGTCGGAAAATAAATGGGTAATTTTCCCGAGAGATTGGGTAATCCATTTTTTTGTGTTCTTTGTGAGTTTTTTGCAAGTATTGAATATGATTATTTTCATAGATTTCCTACAGCAAATCAACCATGGAATAATGATTGGATTAAAATAATAAAAGCCTGCAGAGATGAAGAACATTGAATTCCGTCGAAAACGTTTTTCTTGTCACTCATACAAAATAAATACTTAATTTTAAGTTTTAACTAAGTATATGTTTGTAATTGCAATTAAATAATGTAAGCGGACTTCTTATATGGCTTCATTTAAAGAAATGAATCTTTCAAAATATTTAAAAAAAATGGGGACATTTTACTTTATCTGGTATCCCTCAAATCACGCACACATAGATCGGTACGGTGCTTCACTTTTGATATGCGTGGCGCGGAGTCCTTCTTTTTTTTCTAGTCCGTGTATGCAACAAAACTGTTCAAATTGTTTTGAGCATCATAAACTCCAAATATATCTGAGCAGTCACAATGTCAAATATTTATTTACAAACTAAAGGTCTATGGTAAGTAAACAAGCTAAACATTCAAAGGTAACTAAGCAACACGTTATTCAAAAAGTCAGGATAGCAACGTAAAATGAATTGTATTTGATTGTACTTAGAGTCATAAATTAAAAGTTCAAAAATAGATACAATATGAACTATTGTGTCAATACAGCATTTTTTCTTTTTCTTCATATAGCTATATCCCTTTCATTTCGTGCGTGACGTCATTGACGTGTCTTTTGTTTATAATATAATCTGATAGTCAAGTTAGAGGAAAACATCGTAAGGAAATTGAAACGAGTATTTATTCCACGCGAAAGCCATTAAATTCGAAACAATCAGTCTGAATGAAACTGACATTATTATTTGCTGCATTTTCTAGTATATCATCAGGAATTCGTAATAAATACCTACCAAATACCTCGGTTCATTTTAACCATACTTCGGATTGATAACAATGCTCAAAAAAGTACAAAATCTGTTAAACTTCAATTTAATTACTCGGTTAAAAGATATCTGACGATGTCAAATCAGCCCGACTAAGCACGCACTGAGTTGCTATATGATTTTACACAAGCGGTTTTCAAATGCTTCTTTTTCTATCGTGTCGGCATGAGCTATACAAGAATAGCTCATGCCGTGGTGAAAAGATTAGCCAGTCAGCAAGGATGGTAGCGAGGCTGACTGCCCTGGGTGCGCCGGACGTACTAAAGTATCGTCACTCGTGGAGACTCTTTTCATGCACCCCTTTTTTTCAAATGCTAAAAGCGCCATACAGCTTATCTATAAACATGCACTGTAGCCTGATTTTAGTAGTCATTTATCATCGAATCGCATCGAATATACCTTTAGCCAAAATCTAGCACGATACGTTTTAAAAGTCATTTTAAAAAGAACCGCTAGTGCATGCGCTGGTATAGAACGCCATACGCGTTACATTTTTTAATGGCTCACCGCCTGCCTTTAATTGCAATGCCTGCATTTTAATCTTAATAATGTCGCAGGACACTGTACACCTTGCAGCGATAACACACTGGCATGGCGGTCGAATCCATATTGCAACAGCGAGACCCACTGGCAGTGCGAACAGTAGCATATACGTGCGTTCGGTTTTTTTGAAGCGCGAAATGTAACGTGCTTGAATGCGCGCATGCAAAAACTTAAAAAAAAAGTAAAAACCGACAGCAAAAAACATAAAATTAACAGTTTCAGAAGTCGGTGGCTACCATTTTTTTCAGTGTAGAATTGCACCGTCTTCTGAAACTGTTAATTTTATCTTATGGTAATTATTTTACTCCTTTTAGTTTTTTTTTGAAGTCGGTTTTTACTTTTTTGTAGGTTTATTTTTTATTAAATACGTTTTAGTGGCATAAATTAAACCCTCTCTCCTCCATACTCTCTCTCCCTCTCTCTTCATAATCCTTATTTTTGACTTTGCCGTAGTCAGGTATAATAAGCCCTTTCATGCTATACCTTACACGATATAATTCAAACATTCCAGAAAGTGGGGGGCGGGGGAGGAGTTCCGTTCCATATCTCTGAAGTTCATGGTCTAATCATAACAACATTTATAAGGGACTAAACGGAAAGTACCAATACCCTCTCAAAAAAAAAGAATTTTTCAAATCGGTTCATAAATGGCGGAGTTCTGAGGTAACAAATATAAAAAAATAAATTACAACCAAGTTGAGAACCTCCTCCTTTTTGAAGTCTGTTAAAAACGAGCATAAAACACCAAGGTCTGTAACCGCCCTAAAACGGCTAGGTTTGTAACAGGCCTTAGTATCACTGAGCAATGTATTGAGAAATGGTTATTGTTTACATATTTTTGAACACTTTGGTTGCTTAGTTACATTTGACTACCTCAGTTGACAAGATGATTTGTTTGCATAGAAATATTTGAATTGCGAGTGTTCAGATGATATTGATACATTGGATGCTAACAATAATTTGAACGCTATTGTTGTGCAGATGTTATTGTGTTTTTGAGAGTGTAGAATTATCTGAGTACCTGAACTGCTTCTATATATCTGATGTTGACTGTACGGTTCCTGTGGGCTTTCACGTGGAATAAGTCGCGGGCAAAAGCTAGTCCATTCATTTTAATACGAATTTTATATACCCAATAAAGGCATATAAAATTCGTAAAATTAAATAAAGTAAATTCAGTGTAGTGCCTACAAACCAATGTCACATAGAGCGGCTTTCTTATAAAGCACCTATATGTCGTGATAAAATAAAAATGACCAAATTGCATTCCCGAGGATTTCACTCCCGGGCGACGAAACCGAGATAGGTATCCCACACATCGTCACCCTCCGCGCTAACTTTCGTAACTAGCATTGATAATTTTTCAAAGAAATTCTCACAGAGTGACGTATCTGCTTCAAATGAATAGAAATAAATAAAATATAGATACCGTAGGGCTTTAGGGCAACTACTAACCAAGCCAAGAGTAAGCCAAGAGCAATATAAAAAAGTTATTAATTCATTAATAAAGCCACAGCTAACGCAACTACTGAAAAATAATCAATTGCTAGATACGGCAGCGCGGAAGGTGACGACATGTGACGTCGCATTATTGGCAATGCATATGTTAAAGAACAGGGGGGTTAATAACATCACATTTGGAGAATTATACATATTTTGTTCACTATCCTTAATCGTAGCTGCAAGTAGACTGCACATTCAGTCACAACGGGAAACTATGGAACTGCCAAATGCTGGGCAGTTTTCTCGTGGTCCTACTATTTTGTCCTACTAGTAGGACCACGAGGGAGACCAGTTTCTGTTCGTCCTACTATGACATATTAGAGCTGTTATAATTTATTTATACCACCTGTATACATATAATTAAATACCTTTGACACTAGTAATAAAATGAAGAAAAAAACAGTCATTTGTCACATACTAAAAATATGCTCCTATTATCTCATTTTCTCTAAGAAATGGCCTATTGGTATATTAGTTTATTTGTGATTGTTTTATGTGTGGTGTGCAATAAAGTGTTTTCTATATTTATAATAGGAGCATATTTTTAGTTTGTAACAAATGACAAATTTTTTTTCTTCCTTTTATTAGTAGTGTCAAAGGTGTTAATTATATTATATAAATATATTATAACAGCTCTAATATGTCATAGTAGGACGAATAGAAACTGGTCTCCCTCGTGGTCCTACTAGTAGGACAAAATAGTAGGACCACGAGAAAACTGCCAAATGCTGCTTGAAGGCAATTAAGATGCAGACTGTGCAACTGCGCAACAACTGCTAACTGGACGTGCAGCTACGATTACGAATATGATTATCGTTTGTAATTATTAGCCCTCCTGCTAGCCTAACATGAGCAGCGCGAGATCATTTTTGTCGTCGAATTATCTCGCGTCGAGTCGAGATAATGTATGGCTTAATGCATCGACAAAATTATCTCGCGCTACGCATGATACCCCGGCTGACATACTTGTTCGTCGAGAGTTCCTTTCAGTAAAGCACTGGAATGAATTTTAATGAAATCGCTTTTTATTTTTCTATTTTTTTAGTGTTTATCATTCTAACTTCTTTATTTTTTTTCTATTTACAGGCACGTGGTGAACGCTTTCCTACTAGTGTACCAAATAGGAACCTGTTGCGTGTACGTTGTCTTCGTATCAGAAAACATTTACTTTGTGCTGACAAAACATTTCGGCGTAGAGATTACAGTCTTCCAAGTGATGTGTTGCGTACTCCTGCCTTTGGTCCTGATCAATTGGGTACGGGACCTCAAGTATCTGGCGCCGTTCTCTGCGATAGCCAACGCGGTGACCATCGTGAGCTTCGGGATCATTCTGTACTATATCTTCAGGGAAACGCCTACGCTGGAAGGGAAGGTTCCTGCTGGAAAACTGGCAAACTTCCCGCTGTTCTTTGGAACTGTGCTGTTTGCGCTTGAAGCTATTGGCGTGGTAAGCATTATATTGACCTTTAGCATACTGTGTTTTACAGCATAACTGCGTTAGTCGTACTAATTAGAAACCCACTTCAATTCCATAGAAAATAATCAATGTTGCTTATCAAACAAACAGCTTTTTCTTTTCACCAGTTCATTATTTGCCCCATAATACCTAAATGTTGTACCTACCTACAAAATGACGAGCAGAGACCATGGTTTTCGGATGTAAAACGACTTAACAAACAGTCATGCTGTATCCTTCAGTCATCCTTGGATGATATAAGATAAGACGTTTACTTAACGTAACCTTGTAGCATCTTACAAGATAAAGCCTTGCAGATTCCAAAATTGCACGGTGCACTAACTTCAACTCTACGTTTCTTTCTTCAAATTCATCATCATCATTCAGCCGAAAGAAGTCCGCTGCTGGACATAGGCCTCCCCCATGCCATGTTGGGGGGGAGTTTGCCATAATCGCCACGTAGGCGGGTTGGCGATCGCAGTATGGTTGTCAAAGTAGATACTCAGAGAACGCTGCTGCCCACTGCCCATCCTCTAGTGAATCCCTGAGTCGCCTTTTACGACACCCATGAGAAGAGATGGGGTAGTGCTATTCTTTACGTCCGGCACCACACGGAACGTCTTCGAATTACTTCTGCATTAATGATTTCTCATCGTTTGTTTAGTAAAAAAACACAAGCCTCGAATGTTCGCGATGCTTTTGACGATCTTTTCTCATTTTCTTTTATTCCTTCCACAGATCTTGCCTTTAGAGAACGAGATGAAGACTCCTAGGGACTTCGTGGGCAAGTTCGGAGTACTCAACCTTTCCATGATTAGCATCATCGTCATGTACGTTGGCATGGGCCTGTTCGGCTACCTGCAGTACGGTGACCAGTCGGAAGGCAGCATCACACTCAACTTGCCCTCTCATCAAGAAGTGTAAGCCCACAAAAATTAACGTGTTTTTTTAGGAATTAATGATACTGATTAGATTACAGAATGATATTCCTATCAGTAATTATCCAAATACTCTGATTCTAAACTAATATGTACCGAGAAGTGTATGTACCTAGGTCTATACCTAGGGGGGCGTCCATTAATCACGTGATTCTCGAAAGGGGGGGAGGAGGTTTGGCAAAAATCACGAAATATCACATGGGGGGGAGGGGGGTGTAGTAAGATATCACGTGTATTTATTTTTTCGTCAAACGCACGATTTCTGCACCGAAAAGCAGAAAATTTTTATGCCAGTCATAAATAACCTGCAACCTTTCTGTCTAGACAATATCATCAATATCATGGTCCTTAATTTCAAAATAAAATTAGATTATACTTTATGCCTAAAAGATAATATATTCTAAAAAATTTAAGATTCTTTTTAGGTACTAAAAAATACACGTGATTATGGGTGGGGGAGGGGGGTAGTCTTAAACCTCACCACGTATCACCAAGGGCGAGGGGGGGTTAAAAATGCTAAAAAAACATCACGTGATTAATGGACGGCCCCTAGCTAGTGAGTTTATCACGAAAACGTCAAATAGATAGTTTCGTTCGATAGCGCTATTCGTAAAGAAAAATATTGATCTTTTCAGGAAGGATCGGCAACTAACTCGTTCCGCTAGACATGCTTAAAGACGTTTAATTATGCCTCCCCGAATCAAAAATCGCCTAATGGATAATAGTGTATTTTGCGTAACATCTAAAATCGATATAAATAAAAATGAATTGCCGAAATGTATACTTAGTGTAGTGTAGTTAGTATTTTACTTCCCCACCATTGGCTGGAGACCCTTCAGGTCTCGCCAATAACTGCCTTACGTAGAAACGGTCCCCAAGGACGACCGATAGCAGTCCAAAAGAAAAAAAAACGTAATGTATGTACGCGCTCGAACTACTGCACCAAATTGGATAGTTCGTTTTTTTGTGTGTTCGTTATTGTCAGGACAAGGATTGTATAAAAGAAAATTTAAAAAAAGATCATTTATTAAAAATGGCGGTACGAAGTTCGCCGGGTCAGGTAGAGTATAAAATTACATGAACGACTCAAATGCTCAGATTATAAAACAAAATGTATTAAAATTTGAAAGTGAATTACGAACGCTTGATTGCTAGAAGCTATTACACAATTATTTAGTTTCTAAATCTAATATAAGAATAGATACCTAAATTAAAAAAAATGAATTCAATTGAATAAATTAATTAAATTGACCGAATATAACATGACATTAACTATGAACATTTTTTTTTTTAATTCACTTGTTATCTGTCCTGCAGCTTCAAAAAATATGCTTCCTTGGTATAATGATTCAATTTAACTTGTTTACAAACTTGTTATTATTTATTACATGATTTTTTAACATTAGCTAGGTATAGCCTGATATTTGACATAATGGTGAATTACGTTAAAAGCAAGAGTGTAAGCCAACTAGCAGAGTTTGTAGGTCATAATATCATGTATCTACACGAATAATAGTTTTAAGACCTTCTGTAGGTACCCAAAATCACACCAATAAAATTCTCATTCTGATTCTTATCGTGAGTAGGACAAACTATACTTGGGAGCAAATAAATAGAGCCACTTCTACTTTTCACGTAGGTATAATTGTTATTATTTTTGGTGTTATTTAACAGATCAATTCTAAACATAAATATCGCGTAAAACGTTATTTGATAACCTTTACAATGAGGGTAGTTTTTTGTATTTTGAATTATATAGGGTGACTGGTAATTAGTGACTGATACCTTAACACATGATTATACTCATGATAACAAACAACTTTCCCAAAAAAACATTATATTAATTTAATTTAATGTATTAATAAACCGTTACGGATTGGACGCGGCTCGTATTATGGTTTTTTTTTTTGTTTTATAAGTTGTTTCTTTGGGAAAGTTGTTTGTTATCATGAGTACAATCATGTGTTAAAATATAGGTCACTAATTACCAGTCACACTATATAATTCATGAAACCAAAACTAATAACCAGGACACGTGAAATAAGAAGTGGCTCGATTTCTTTGCTCCCAAGTTTATTTGCTGTGGTATCTAGGGAAGTACCTACTTATTTTACTAATTTGGTTTGCTGCAACAGAACTTAATCTTGTTTCAATGAATGTGAAAGTCTTTTAGAAAATTGTAGGCTTTCATTTCTATAGCTTACACCACTTATGATCTCTTTTTTCTTATTTCAGGCTTGCCAATGTCGTCCAATGCCTGCTAGCCTTCGCAATCTTCATCACCCACGGCCTCGCCTGCTACGTCGCGATCGACATCCTGTGGAACGAGTACATCGGCATCCGGCTGCTCAACAGCAAGCACAGGTTCATGTGGGAGTACCTCATCAGGACTATCATTGTGCTTATGACTTGTGAGTATCAATTCATGTTTTTCATTACCTATTTTATTTAAACTTGTTTGATATTTAAGAAACTTAGATAGGTATAGTTAGTCGGAAAGGCGGTCCTAATTCGAAATTCCGAATGGGAATACTCACAATAATGAATAACTATTGTTTTACAACTTTCTCTTCTTTCAGCTATTTCAAGAGAAATAGCCGTTCAAAGATGATGAAAAATACACAAAAATCATCATCAGGCTGTCTCACATTTTAGGTCACAATTAGGATTATGGATTAATAGCCCCAAGGTCTAAATTCGTATCTAAATCAGGGTTGGCAATATTAAGAAATAAATAAAAATTATTAATTTAATATGGATATAAAAATAGAGAATTTTGTTGCTTTAAAACAGTCATCAGTGATACGTTACGATACGACAAGTGGCCCGCGGATTAGTACCCCCCTTTCCGACTAGCCTTATATATATATACAGGGCGTCCCACGACTTTGCCACATGGAGGGGAAGTACCTTAAATACTGTAGATAGAAAAAAATACTGAATGAAGACTTCATTTTTATTTTAAAAACAATACGAACTGCATTCAAAGAATTTTAAATAATCACTTGTCTGAACCGGGAATCGAACCCGCTAAATACGAAAACAAAAAAAACTGTAATTTTATTGTACTAATCGAAAGGCTCGATCAGATACATGTATTTCTTCTAAATAACATAGCATCTAAAATAAAAGGAACACCATGAAATTTAATATTTATTTGAAATAACAAGACACGTTTAACTGTGCAACTTACAATCAATTTTATTGATTAAATGCTCAAAATGTGTCTCTTCCTATTGTATACAAATTGTAACTCTTTTAATAATCTCGCTTACCGTTGATTTATTTATTTTTTCATGGTGAATATTTGAAATAATACTTCGAAATAGTAATAAAGCAGAAAGTAGTACTTAAAGTCAGTTGTCGTAAGCATGACATAGTCAGAGAAAATGCTATTCATTATTTTGAACATTTTTTCAATTTAAATGTTAAATTTCATGGTGTTCCTTTTATTTTAGATGCTATGTTATTTAGAAGAAATAAATGTATCTGATCGAGCCTTTCGATTAGTACAATAAAATTACAGGTTTTTTTGTTTTCACATTTAGCGGGTTCGATTCCCGGTTCAGACAGGTGATTATTTAAAATTCTTTGAATGCAGTTCGTATTGTTTTTAAAATAAAAATGAAGTCTTCATTCAGTAAATTTTTCTATCTACAATATTTAAGGTACTTCCCCTCCATGTGGCAAAGTCGTGGGACGCCCTGTATATAGGACAGAACACGTCTTTTAGCACCATGGGGTGTTGTAAGAAAAAAATTGGGAGTTTTGACACTAATAACATCAAACTCTGTTTACCAATCCACAAATAGTGTGGTCTATAACCAGCATCAGTGCCTTGTTTACATCTATGGGAATGATAAATGTTCAGCTGTGAACGAGCTGTTGGCATTTTGTAATAGATTGACTAACTGTATCTTATCTGTTTATAGTCGGAATCGCAGCTGCTGTCCCCGCTCTGGAACTGTTCATCTCTCTCTTCGGAGCTCTGTGCCTGTCTGCGCTCGGGCTGGCCTTCCCCGCATTCATCCAGAGCTGCACCTACTGGTACTACGTGTCACGCTCCGAACGCATCCGCATGATTGTCAAGAACGCCATCGTCGTACTCTTTGGAGCCCTAGGACTCGTCGTCGGCACCTGGACCTCGCTCGAACGTATCATTGCAACATTCGGCACCGGCGGCATCGAATCCGCACATAACCACACATCTATTGTCACAAACGAAACGCGAACGCCTTGAAGTTCAACAGCCGAGAGCGTTGAACCACTCTCGTAGTACAGTGCCATCTCAGAACCGTCCCGCATATACAATGCAGCGATTCTTGTTAGGTACACAATATAGTATATAGATTTTTAAGTATTTTTTGATGGACGTTTTCCATGCAAACGTTAACATATAGTCTATAAGAGATGTATTATGAATTGTTGACTCATATTAATCGTAAGACAGCTTTATTTTAGTGCTAGGACAGTGTGAGGTTTGTATAATACTACGTGCAAGTGTTGCACGTAGATACAATATAGCAAGCTGTTATA
Source organism: Amphipyra tragopoginis (assembly GCA_905220435.1). Taxonomy (NCBI): domain Eukaryota; kingdom Metazoa; phylum Arthropoda; class Insecta; order Lepidoptera; family Noctuidae; genus Amphipyra; species Amphipyra tragopoginis. The sequence continues at coordinate 35,305,144 of HG991991.1, forward strand.
AAAATACCTCTACACTCTCATCGCCATTGCTATCAACGTAATCATGTATTTTATTTTAATGTTAAATTATGCGAGTATGTGATTTTACAGTGATTTAATTAGTTGCAGCAAACAATAAAATTATTTATTTTTAAATTGAGTATCAAAGGTTTACAAAGTATTTTAAAAATATTTCAATAGTATTCACTGATACCTACGTATTTTAAAGTAATTATTAATTTTGGCATAAAAATAATGGCCTGTTTTCTGAGCCGATGGTAACCGTACCCGACGACTCTTGATGACATTTATTCATATAATAATTACCTAAGTTCTTGTCTGATCTGTACAAGCAGCTCGATGGATCAAAGCCTTAGTTTTTATTTTTATTTTGATCTGCAATTAGTTGCTCGATAAATCATTTTTCCTTCCGTATACATTGTCATTTTGAAATATAGAATCTTTACTATAACTTCAAATATTCTAAACCTTCCTATCTGTTTCGGTATACATTTTGCAATAAACATCCTTCATATAGGATTTCTACCTAACAATATTTATGTCTATACATGCATTTAGTTACTACATAGGTATTGATAATTTAATTTAAATATCTATAACATCCCAGTCTCAGTGAAGTTGTCGGGTTATACATAACAGTAAACGGTTGTTACTAATAGTAAGTCGTTAGTGTTAGTACACTTCTCATCAAAAAAATCGAAACACTTCCGAAATTATATTTGTGGCGATAATTAAACAAAAAACAAGCATTAATTCATTATAGAAAAAACATAATTTAGTAGCTGGAAGTTTGGCCTTTACAATGGTGTATGTAACATCCAAAAATTTGTTTTTTTTTTTTAAATTTTTATCCTTTAAATGAATGGAACATTGTTTTGAGATAAACGTGTGTTTAGAGTTGGAGTACATTTGTCGTGCAAAAAACGAAAAATAACGCATTACTTTAAAATTTTCTGTTTGTAATTTGTTGATTAGGCTCTGTGACGTCTGTTAAAAAGATTTTTTTCTAACACACATGCATACTTCACCCGCAGCAGCCGCCCAAGAAGTGGCATTGCTGGATTCTGGGACTAGTCAGCGTGTTATGGCTGCAATCTTGCATCTAAGCCTCTTGTCTGTTCATAGAGTGTACCAACGCTATCGGGAGACTGGTTTATTTACGCGCCATCCAGGATCTGGTAGGAATCGGGTAAGTTCTGCGTGAGACGGCCGGTTTATTGCAACCGTTTGTTTGCGAAATCGACGCCTTCGCGCTTTTCAACTGCAGCAGCAGTTCCGAGTAGTTCGAAGGGTGACTGTAAGTGGCTCTACGATTTGAAAAAGATTGAAGGAACGTAGACTGGTACCACACAAGCCAGCTAATGGGTCAAAATTAACAACAGAGCATCGAAGAGCTCACCAAAAAAAATCGAAACACCTCGCAAGTTTTTGTTTTGAATGGATTATTAGAAAAACATGTTTTTTTTTTAATAAATATTAAATGCCATTTAGTAGTAGGTAGCATAAGGTTTAGAATTCCTTATGTTGATGTTCCATAATTTTACTCTCGTCAGAAAAGAGATCCTTGCTCATTTGTAGGTTTGAACAATTTAAGTGCACAAGTGCAAAGTTAAGGCGCGCTCTTCGATGGTCTGTTGTTAATTTCGGCCCATTGGCTGGCTTGTGTGGTACCAGTCTACGTTCCTTCAATCTTCTTCAAATCGTAGAGCCACTTACAGTCACCCTTCGAACTACTCGGAACTGCTGCTGCAGTTGAAAAGCGCGAAGGCGTCGATTTTGCAAACAAACGGTTGCAATAAACCGGCCGTTTCACGCAGAACTTACCCGATTCCTACCAGATCCTGGATGGCGCGTAAATAAACCAGTCTCCCGATAGCGTTGGTACACTCTATGAACAGACAAGAGGCTTAGATGCAAGATTGCAGCCATAACACGCTGACTAGTCCCAGAATCCAGCAATGCCACTTCTTGGGCGGCTGCTGCGGGTGAAGTATGCATGTGTGTTAGAAAACAATCTTTTTAACAGACGTCACAGAGCCTAATCAACAAATTACAAACAGAAAATTTTAAAGTAATGCGTTATTTTGCGTTTTTTGCACGACAAATGTACTCCAACTCTAAACACACGTTTATCTCAAAACAATGTTCCATTCATTTATAGGATAAAAATTTAAAAAAAAAAACAAATTTTTGGAAGTTTCGTACACCATTGTAAAGGCCAAACTTCCAGCTACAAAATTATATTTTTTCTATAATGAATTAATGCTTGTTTTTTGTTTAATTATCGCCACAAATATAATTTCGGAAGTGTTTCGATTTTTTTGATGAGAAGTGTATTTTGTAATTAAGAGTTTATCCTAAGGCAGTGAGATTGAATGTTAGTTAAATGGTGGCATTTTGCTAGAGTAACGTAAGTACAATCAGACTAGGTATTAATTTTATATAGATAACGTCTTCGATGTTCGTAAATTAGTTTGATATCTTATATTTTCTCCTGTTGAGATCACATTATATTGACAAAGTCTTATAAAAACCATATCTTTCATTTTAGCGAAAGTAAAACGTGTTATGACAAACATACACCTATTTATGAACATCGATAAACGTAAACTGAACGCATTATATCTGAAAATAGTCATGATTTTTTTTATTTTTTTATAACTTTGCAGCTTCATGAAAACTCTTGAAAGAAACTCTTTGGTGATATTTTATATTTTATTTAATTTTTTAGTCACAGATTAGAGCGTCGATATGCAGGTTCAATCGATCGTTTTTCAGACTTCGCTAAGGGTGCTACCACACCAAACGATCGTTGGTCGATCGATGATAGATCTTCGTCGATAAGATCGATCGATGGTTTATGATCACTATCCCCATCAATCGACGTTGATCGATGGCATCGATCGATTGGTGTGGTAAGCATCCTAAAACAATCCGTTACAAAAATTGCTTGATCTACGTTCATCGCATTATCGGATAGCAAAATATAGTTTTAAATCCTGACCTCGCAAAAATTGTTACCGATTAATTTTTTGGTTGTATGTGACCGGACTAACGTAAATATGATCTAAATTTAATTTAGCATTTTCACTATTGATATTAATAAATCATTATCTATAATCCAGTCCGTTTTGACATAGCTAATATTATTGAAATATTCCACAAAAACCTGTATGTATGATAATATAATTTATTTTCTTAATAAAGCTTTAAAATAACAGTTTCTTTAACATGTTATCCGTATAAAAACAACGTACAAATGCCAAGCGTGTTCCGGTCATGAATATTGATACAAACTGTGATGTTGATAGTTATAAATATATTTATTAGGATGTATTTACGTATGTAGTGTTTCGGTTATTTGTTTGTTGTGCTGTGTGTTGGACACGACAGTGATAATGTGCTCAGAAGTGTAACTAGATAAAACACAATGTAATAAAATTATTATCATAATAATTTTGGTATTTTTATTTCGGTTGACGTCGTGATTACCTTTTTTAAGGGTAGGTGAACGTTTCCCTTATTACAAAAAGTGGTTTAAACCGAGACTAAGGTAAACCCAGATTTAAAACATACCCATCACTTTGTAACATAATATAACAAAAAGAGACGGGGCTATTTTAAAACCAGGGTTTTCCTTAGACCATCGTTTGTAATAAGGGGGAAAGTGTTTATTATAATAAGGCCGGCCACAGATTATCAGAAATTTCTCGCATCTCTGCTCATACATTCTCTACTAGACCCCACACACTGTCAGAATTTGCCGGATCCGGCAGCCTCTAATACAAAATGTATGGGAGAGGTTCTTCGCGCACGTGTCAGAAATTTTCTGATAATGTGCGGCCAGCCTAAATAACTTTTGTTCTACGACAAACTAACAGTTCTGAAAATAACATAATTCTTACATACTTACTTACATATTCTTAAAACTGATAACTTTGTACGCGAACATAAAACATTTTCGTTTACCGAAAAGTCGTGGAACTGATATTGGTGCCGATTCTCTTGTTCACCAACTAAACTAAAATTAGAGAATTGCTATCTTTTACTAACAGATAGCGCGAGAAAAGGACGGTGATAGATACCAACTAAGTTAGAGATGTCAAATTAGTTTACGCCTTGAACTTCACCGTGTTTTTAGTCAACACGTTTTAAATGTCGTCTAAATTTGTATGGAACTTTTAGTTCAACTAAATTTGATAGCTCTCATTTACGTATGTCTCTTTCTTATTTTATTAGAGTGAACAAGATGAAAATAGCCTAAATTAAGTTTAGTTTGTCCTTAACAGAATCGGCACCATTGTTTATTATTAGGTGACAGTAGGTTTTCAAGCAGTTTATCTTAAGAAAAAAAAAACAATTAATTTCCAACATTGGTTTATTAATGAAAATCAACATAATTTTTCACTGACTTAAATTACAGAACTGAATCATTATAATAATATCGAAACAAAGCTTAAATGCGTTTGGAATAATATCCCGAATTTGAACCATTACTACGTCAATGCATTAGGCTGAAACCATCGCATTGCTAAGAAGCCAATCCACCAATTAGCGTCTCTTAAATAAGGCAGCGTTTAGATATGAAACTTAGGCCCTTATTAAGAGCCATTACGCACTGTCGACTGGTCGCCGGAGACTTGCGTCTCTCGGCGATCAAAACATAAGCATAGTCGTCCGGGCGACCGGCGACCAAGTGCGTAAACACCTATTTAGAGCCATTGCGCACTGTCGATTGGTCGCCGGAGACTTGGTCTCTCGGCGACCAAAACATAAGCCTAGTCGCCCAGTCGACCGGTGACCAACTGCGTAAACACCTATTTAAACTATAGAAAGTCATAGTTGCTGTCGACCACGTCTCCGGCGACCAGTCGACAGTGCGTAATGGCTCTAACGCACTGTCGACAGATCGCCGGAGTCTTGGTTAGTCGACAGTGCGTAATGGCTCTAATAGCTCTAAAACTATAGACAGTCGCCGTCGACCAAGTCGACAATGCGTAATGGCTCTTACAAACAGCTCTCATTTGAGAGATCTCTTAATTGTAGTTTTAATATTACATGACAAGTATTATAAAAACAAAGACATATTTATGGAAGCTACTGTTGGATGATCTCCCAAATAAGAGCTGTCTATTATTACTAGCGTTAGTTAGCAGACCGACTGAAGGTTTAATAATGGTCCGCTAAGGTAGGCGGCACACCAGAGAAGCATGTTGCATGGTTTAATGAAGCACAAATCTTGCAAGTATGAAATATGTGAACATAAACACAACGAAATTTTGCTAAGTGCTTAGGCTAAGCGCGCACTACGAATTTTAATCGTTGCGGATAATAATCGCCAATCTGTGAACAATACCAATATACTATAGTCCGCGCACTGCGAAAAGAAATCGTTTGCGGTTTAAAATAGCAGATGCGAAATCGTATGTATGTTTTGTACCCTATGAAGTTGTACGAAGGCGCGCGCACTGCGGAAAAAATCGCAAGCGCAGCGTTCAGTCGACTTGTGATCTTTGATGATTTCAGACGTAATTGAGTCCGAATCGCTTGCACCAGCGTCTTCTTTTGTAAATCCATGTTTCGATTTTCAGTGCATCTTTCGTGGTGGCACTGTCTGTCTTCAGCCTCCGCAATTTCGCAGGCGATTATAAATTGTAGTGCGCGTAAGGATTATTTTCGTTTCAGATTTTATTTCGCAGTTTAAAAATCGCAACGATTAAAATTCGTAGTGCGCGCTTAGCCTTACGCAGAGCGCTCGAACGCCAATCAGCGTGCGAGCCTTGGTTGAACAGAACCAAGCATTCGTCAACTGGCAGCCAATGAGTTGCTCACTCGCTCTGTAGGTGAAACCGGCGCACTCGCAGCATATAGCGCAGTTTAACAACATACAAAATGTCAATGATAGCTTACTCAAATTTATATCTAATCGCAGCCTTAATCTGAACAAATTATGTTCTAATTGCACATTATGTTTAACGAAATTATAAAATACAACATGATTCTATTGTATAGAAACCACGCTTAAATATTTTTCTAAATTCATTAACGCTAAAAATACATAGATAACGAGTATCGTAGTAATATTTTCACACATTTCTTTATTATTGCACGTAATCTGGCAATTTTTAAGGGTAGTATATTTTTTACAACAGAACAAAAATTAAAAATCACCAAGCTGTGCGTTTTTAAAGTATAACTATCATAATACAATTGTTAAAGTTATAGCAACCTAACGTGTATTTGATGCAAAACATGTTTGAGCTAAGTCGAGTTAAATCAAACCACAGAATTATTCATTGAAAGATTCTGTTCTTAAAACAATTCCTATCAATACCAGAGCCAACAAATCAGTTTAAAAATATTAAAAAATAAAAACATTGGTGTTACCATACGACTAAAATAAAAGCCTAAAGTGAATAATATTAAAAACCTATATTATTTGTACTATACAAGATCAAATATTATAATTAAGACACGATAGTAAGGCACATGCATGCTGACACCCCTAATATTATGGGGTAAAATAATAATAAAAAGTTTAATTTATTCTATCATTTTTTCTTCACAACAATTGGAAATAGCACTAAATGAGAAAACTAGATGCCTTTTATTGTGTCGGTCTATTGAGAGGCATAATTATGTTCAGCAGTGGCTATACAGGCTACCATAATCAAGAACTGCTCACGCGCAGGACCGCTCACATATATTCGCTATATTCGACTAAACCGCGCATTCGATATTAGCAACACAAGCACTGAAAAGCGTGATCTGCCACTAAAATATATGTATAGCTAGGCCAGAACGGTTTGTATATAGTGCGTTCAATGCACGAAGACGCGCCCCACTCCTTTTTGTGGTCAGTAGCCGCGTTGTGATATGATAAATTAACCACGTAACATCCCTTCCCATAGACCAGATTTTTTTACCATATTTTACAATAGTCTTGCACTCACCTGGAACGTCCATGACTGTACTCCAATAGTGCAGCCGTGGATAGTCCCCAGTTGGTGCCCCACCCCATTTTAGATTAGATTAAAGTTCTCAAAGGGGTCTCTGCGTGTTGGACCTGTGTCCCCCGTATGCCTTCCAAAAGACGCCCCACTCCTTTTTGTGGTCGCGTTGTGTATACACAATACTCTTATTATTATCTTATACTTTTGTGTATATGCACACATCGAACTATTTTGTGAAGATAGAACTAACACAAATGCAATTTATAATGCACACTTTTGCACGTGAGGCGCTTCTTCTTCTGGATTGAACGATCTATAACTCCTCCCCCCTTATTACAAAAGATGGTTTAAACTAAGACTAAGGTAAAGCCAGGTTTAAAATATACCCATCACTTATGTCATATAACAAAAAGAGACGGGGCTATTATAAAACCTAGGTTTTTCTTAGACCATCTTTTGTAATAAGGGGGCTCGTATCGTTGACATACCGACAACGTCTACTGAGCCCTCGAGGGTAAATTATCGCCAGACACGCTAGTATCTACCTACCGCATTCCGCCATTCCACTGCTGGACAAAAAGCCAGTCTTAAGAATGGGCACTGCCCATATTACTGCCCAAACAACCGGGTAAGAGACGGATTAACACAATTAACTAAACCTACTTAAAAATCAAGCTATACTGTTTAAATAATTATCTAAAATTGCCTATAGCCTATCTAAAGGCTAGTTTTCACATCTCTATTATTAAAGGGCGGGGAAATGTGTTGGGTGTGAGGTTGGTGCAATTCTCCTACTCGAAAATAGGAATCTAATTTGAAATTATCACTGTGTGTACACTCTGTGTCACATATTATGATGACTCCTGAGATAGTGGTCATTTCGTCTCGAATGTCTGCGCTGTAATAATCGATACACACGTAAGCATTACGGCAATCGTTTAACGTGATATAGCTATTTTTTTCTACGTTTTGTTCTACTTGAATAGATGTCATTTATAGCATGCTTACCTGCATTGTTAGTCAGAAAGGGGATACCAAGCTGAGCGGCGGGACATTGCCAGTCTAACATTGTCACGATATCAGACATGTCAGTCCGACAATTCGCACGTACACAAAAACCAGACAAGGTTTTAGAGTACTCATAATAATGTTTAAAGTGTTCTACTAATTTCAAATCATCGACCCCCTTATTACCAAGACTAAGGTAAACCCAAGTTTATAATATACCCATCACTTTCTTATGTCATATAACAAAAATAGACGGGGCTATTTTAAAACCTAGGTTTTTCTCAGAACATTTTTTGTAATGAGGCGGCAATAGTTTTAGAGAAATAGCTGTACAATGATTTCATAAAAAAAACACTATCATTAGCTGTGTCAACATTACAGGCCAAATCAAATCAAAATTAAATTTGGTGTCCTGGATTAGAAGCTCCATTTTCTGAATTAATAACTAAATCAGAGTTGTCAAATTTTTAAAATAAATTTCATAAACGTTTTTCGAAATTTTAACAATTGCTGTAAAACAGATAATTATTTAATTTGCTCGCGGCTTAGTACCCTCTTTTTGACTAACCTTGTAGAAAAATCTCAACACGTATCTTACATGAAATAGAGTTTATGTGGTTGAAATCTTTAAATCTTGTTGACTTAAGACCGAGACGTGTCGAGGCTCAAGATTTTATATAATAGCGAGAAAGTCTAATCTAAATTATCTACAAGCAATTTAAAAGTACATTTGAGGTAGTAATCACTTATAAGTATTCTTTTCACCGCGTTCTAATTAACTAATCTAAATAAACAACAACAGAATTTCAAGGCGCCGCGTTCTAATTATTCTAAACTACAACAGATTTCAAGGTTTCTCATGTACTTTCAATGAATTTATTTATTTAAATACTATTAAAAGTGGCAATTATTTGCGTGTTTGTACAGTTTATTCAATATACAGGTGTAAAAGAAATCGTGTAATTCTTTCAAACCACATGATCTATTAATGGTACCGTAGAACGGGGTTACTTTGATCAATTTTTTGAGCTTCATGTGTTTGTATCTTATTTATTTTCGCTTTTAGCTGCTACATCAAAAATATTTTATGTAGACTCAATTAACTGAGATATATAAAATCACATAGACTAGATAAAAAAAACTATAGAGCACAGTTTTCGATAGCAAAAAGGAGAAATGTTCCTTATCAAACTTGGACCGTAGAGCTTCTACTTTGATGATCTCTGTTCTATCATTGAATTTCAAAGTAGCCCCAATCGAAAAATCTAAAACTCGTTTTTTTTACATATTCAGGGGTGTCATTTAATATTTTTTATCATCGCCATCTAACATCGCAGACACCTCTATACTGAATGGTAAAATAGGAAAACTGTCAACGTTCCCTACAATATTAAATTAAAATGCACAAGTTCCATTTTCACACAGATATTTAACCAAATGCAAAATGTTTAGTAACTATCAATGTCGCCCCTGTATTTGAAAGTAACCCCGGTTTACCGGTACCTATACATTAACCTCGCACGGGATTTAGAAAGTTTTTTTTTTTTCTTTATTGATAATATCGATGCATACATGAATGAAGGCACAGCTACACAGCTGACGCGCACGAATAGCGCGACATCGCTCCACGCAGTCAGTTGACTTGTGACGCTAAAATTACTCAGATACAGAATACCATGTTTCTTTTTTTTTTTTTGTTTATTCTGTAAAAACCTATGCAGGGTCAATCAGTGTCACCAGTAGATCACGCGGTTTGAAGGAATTACATGAATTCATCTACACCTGTAAGCAGCTAAGAGCGCAAAGGCAAAATTCAGTAATAAGTCAAATTCTGAATATTTCATTTTAGTTTTATATTTTGCCGCTTATAATAATAAATTTCAATTTATTTATACGTTAACATAGGTTACAATAGGTGTTACAGTCAAAAGTGATCCCTATGTCTTACCATTGGATGGTGTAATTATGACAGGATGAAATTAATTCAGTATTAGTATAACCAGAACTTATTACAAAAATTATGATAAAAATAAAACAATTGGAATAATAAAAAATGGGTTATCTTTGCCGATGAGTAAATATTATTCGCAGATGAAGGGGCTTTCAGTGGGCGCATCGCAGTGAAGCAATACGTTATTTATAGGGTTCTGTACCTCAAAATGATAAAACGGAACCTTTGTAGGGCGACTTCGTTCGTCCGTTTGTCCATATGTCTGTCACATGTGCTTTTTTCAGGAACTTGCTTTAACCACTCGTATGCCGCAATCATAGACACAACAGAAATTCCATTGTGGCTCGCGTGGATCCACGTCTCGGCATACAAAAGGTTAATGCTTGAAAGGACAATGGGACAAAATGTATGGACCCCGTCCCCACCCTTGTAGCACTATAGAGTGAGTTTGATTGAATGAACGAACGAATGAATAGTCGAGAATGAGTGAAGGAATGAATGAAATCGGTTTGAAATAAAATAAAAATGATATCTAATTTTTTATTATTTCCTCATTTTAAATCAATGATCGGCTGAAAAATAAATGCTATACTGACTTAAAGAATGAGTCATTATATTCAAAATGAACGGTTTATAAAGTCAATGAATCAAAAATTCCTAAATGGAGAGTATTATAATTATGATTCTTTATTTTTCTGGAGAAGACATTTAATTATAAATAAAAATCTGTTTATTTTCTATTCTGCATTTTCACTTTCGATTATTACTTCATCCCAGACACGTGCTGGCCTAACGAAATTGGCTAAGTGCTTCCCGACACCGAGGTACCATATTATGCTTAACATGTGCGCATGCACCAACTGTCCTCATCCCAGTCAGGCAGGAACAATAGTACGCTTCGATGGCGTTTAGGCTCTGCTCGTTTGTTTTTATTAATAAATACGTGCTCACTCAGGCAGTTCCGAACAAGTACCAACGCCATTACGAGCAAGCGTGTGCAAATGCGGGTACTTTTTTTGGACTCCTGTAGATGGTCCTTGCGGAACCCTTCTACGTAACCGGGCAGTTATTGGCGAGACCTGAAGAGTCTCCAGACAATAGTGGGGAAGTAAAATACCTAAGCTAACTACTTGTACTACACGTCACATCATGACTACCTGCAACAACAGCACTAAGGGCGACCTCTAGTGGGATTCGGACCTCGGCTTAGAGCGTTGCTGGCGGGGGCTTGACCCGAGGGCGTCGGCTGCGGTTTGGAGCATTCGAGTGATACTGTCGAGACTCCTACCGGAAAAGTAGATGGCCGTGTTGCCGGCGAAGAAAGCCAACTTGGCGAAGCCACGTTTGGGAATGTCGCTGGTGTACAGCGTGAACAGAAGGGGCGATAGCACGGAGCCCTGAGGGACTCCGGCGCGGATTAGGCGAGGAGACGAGAAGGTGCCTTCTAGGCGATAGCGGAAGGAGCGATTTGACAGAAAGTCTCGAATGATGAGCACGACACTGTAAGAGTTTGTATAATAAATCGTTGTGCCAGACCTTGTCGAAGGCTTTTGCTACGTCGAAGAATAGCATGCCCGTTTTGTACGAGATCATGAAGCGGGAGCTAAGCGGTGTTCGACTATGCGGTGCAATTGTCGAATGCAACAGTGCTTGGTCCGAAAACCGAACTATTCGTCGGGGATGCAATTGTGGGTACGATGCGCAGGTAATGTAAATACTATCGGGTGATATTACGTTTAAAAATGGGAACTACCGAACCGCTGCTGCCTAGGGCCGTGTCTCGCCTCCGGACGCGTGCGTCTCTCGTTCTCTCTTTCCCACATTGAACTATGGTTACACTAGCTTTGGAGCTCTTCAAATAACCCCTTATCACTAACTAAAATAATTATATTCATATTGAAGTAATAACATAAGCATTTTTTCAAGGTTATTTTTATGGTACTTTAATATTAAATAACTTTTAAACTATACACTTTACAGAAGAGCTGTCATACAATAAAATTAAGAGATTAATAAGGTCTTTCATATACAATAGGTAAGAAAGTGCTACACTACTGGGGACGTTTTGTCCCATTGTCCTTTGGAATAGTTTTAAATACTTGCCCATCTATACTTGGGAGCAAATAAATCGAGCCACTTCTATTTTTCACGTAGGTATAATTGTTATTATTTTTGGTATTATGGAATAGATCAATTCTAAACATACATCGCTTAAAAGGTTATTTGATAACCTTTACAATGAGGGTAGTTTTTTTTGTGTTTTGAATTATATAATTCATGAAAACAAAACGAATAACCAGGACACATGAAAAAAGGAGTGGCTCGATTTATTTGCTACCAAGTGTTTATTGCAAGTGAAAGAATTGAAACATTATTTTTATTTTCATTAGGACCAAAGTAGGATGTTGATATTTTAAAATGGGGTTTAGGTTAAATGTAATCTCATATTTTATGAAAGGGCTTCATTTGAACATTAAAAAAATATTACTGTTTTTATTTTCATTTATACCGCATAGTTTTAGATTGTGATGAAAAATGTCTATGAAAATATCATTCACGTTTGTCTCATCAGCGGAGAGCGGTCGGCGTAGTGTAAAAAGGGGCAACCGAAGGCTCAAGGTCATGTGGTCAGAGTAGCGCCTGAAATAGTCGTGTCTCAGGCAAGAGTGTCAGCAATATAATTGAAAAAATATCCTGGCCAATTCATGAAGAAGAAACTGGATATAAAGTTTCGATGCATGATCATAGCATCACCCTTTACAAAGAGTGTATTAGATATTTATAAAATAACAGAAATTCGTTAGTATTTTCCACTGCAATGCACCTCACTACAACACCACAATGTACGTGTATCATTTACTGAACAAATCCTTATTAAAAAAATATGTTTCTTAAAACAATATTATCACGATTTATCAAGGAATTACTACTTAAATCAAAATCTGAAGTCATATTCATTTAAAACCAATAAAAGAAATTAGTGTTATTACGTCAATCAACAAATTAAAACTAGATGTAAACAATTGAAAATCACAGCTTTCATTTAGAGTCAATTTAGACGGTCACGTTAGTTTTAGCATCGGCCATTAGTTGCGATAGCATCGCGCTTATGTTATACTAATTGAATCGCAGAAGGAAGTATTTGTGACTGCGTTAGTGCTGCATGGGTTTTCTGCCATAGTGAATGTTCTAAACGACTTACTACATTAATCAGCTTCAGTTTTAAACACTGGTGAATTGATTCTGGTAAGCTTTTGGCATCAGCGTTTCGCAATCAATATAGCCGCGATGCACAATGTTGGGACCAAGGATAAACGCTCAGCGTTTAGCCTTACCGAATTAGGGCAATACCATGATAGGCATGCCAATTCGGATATCCAAATTATTTTGACTTTACCCGAATTCGTCGACAATTTAAAAAATAATATCATTTTTAAACCTAATTGAGGTACTTATCCGAATATTTTTATTCTAACGACTTTGAATGAAGCTATCGATCGATCGCGCAAAACAGACTTCATAGTCACAGTTAGTACTGTAACTGTTGCTTTTGGTAAATGTGATAAAATTATAAAAACTACAAGTTTTGTTTAAAATAATACAGTTTGGAGAACTTTGGTTACTCTCTATGAAAATGTTTACAATACTTTTAATGTAAGTTTACAACTGGCTTTAGTAAGATATTACCCTAGTATAATCCGCGCTATCAGAATGGTATAAAGACATACATAGAATGCGAAAGGTTTATGTGCCGGAGCAGCACGAGCCCGCTGTGACTGAAATGTATGGACTAGCATGAACGATGTCACATTACAGGGTTATTGGAAAAACATTAACAACATCTTAAGGGGTCATTGTACTTATCATTATGAACAACTTTTACTATAGGACCAATATTATATATAGGACTATATAGGACTATGAGAACATAAATGTAGGATAAAGATAGTTTATTTGTCCAAAATATGAGTATACAGTACAAACAGGTTTGCAAAGCAAGATGTTATAATAAAAAGACACGTCCTTACATGTTTTGCCCACAAGGGCGTACAAATTTCATTTTTTTTAATTTTTATTTATTACTACCTAATGTTATTTAAAATTAAGAGCTCAGATGAAATGTATGAGGTAGGTATTAATTATTTAAGAAATCATGTAGATTATAAAAACACTTTTCTATTCGATATTTTTTTAAATGAAGTTTGCATTTAGTAATTGTTAGTTGTTTAATAGATTTAGGTAGTTTGTTAAATATTATCGTTGCAAAACAGAAAACACTTTTGTGCATTAACTCTAATTAGGGAACAGCAGATGTTTTTTTTGCGATTTCTATTTTGGTTCCATTATAAAAGTTGTTCATAATGATGAGTAAAATAACCCCTTAAGAGGTTGTTAGTGTTTTTTCAATAAGCCTGTGTAGTCCGACAAGTTCGTGCGACCGTCCTACGGGACGACAGATGTTGGGGGGGACGCAGTACTCTAGATGTCAACGGGGGCGGGTGGTGCAGCGGGGAAGTGTAACGGCCGCGCTTCGCCACTAGTTACTAGGTGCTACCGCATCCCCTCACCGTCTGTTGCCTCGTAGGACGGTCGCATACGATATTGACAGACTATAAAAACGTGGCGCCTAAGTAAAGTCCCCATTCATAACAGCCACTGACGCCCAAACCGCGCCCGTATCGCTTGCTTCCCGCTTTCTATGTCGCAAATGATGTTCGCAAACTCGCATCACAGTGCACGCGACAATTTGAACACGTCATTGGTCATTTTCAGTTTACTGTAGTAAACAGCGGCGTTCCATCCCATTCTGAATGCGCTTGAATTATATCTGTAGGATAATTCAAGGTTTTTTTTAAGCGGGAAAAGTTCATTTCTTTAATAGTGCAATTTTCATATACAAAAACTAAACAAAACCAAACATTCTGCGACCCAGAAGGATATTTGCACAATTCCCGTTTCAACAAAAATCCCAAATTAGCCTACTGTACGTTCCTACATAATTTTAGGCATGTTTACTATAGCTAACATTATCAGATCAACTATAAGTATTTAATTGAGGCAGTGGGCAATGTGTACTATTTTTTTTTATTATACAAAAACAAAAGATAAGCACTTTGGTTTTGCTTTGTTATTAAATGATTTAATATAAATGTATGATGTATTGCGCGTGCGCACGGCGGTTAGTAAACGTTTCAGACATCTGATAAGATGATGTCAATTAAAAGCAATAATGGTAACTGGCTCAGATTATTTGTTTCACTTGTATTTTGCTTCTGTCAGCATTTGACAGTGCGCACGCGTCATCATCATGACAAACATATACAATTGTCACTTACGTGTCTCACACACACTTACACATGTAACTAGGACATGGAATTTTGACCGTAAGGCTTGCAGGCAATTCAAATCGACCTCTTTTTACGACAGAGTTAAACTAAAGGGTTAATACGGGCCTAAGTGCAGGTGTGCATTCACTTATGCGCCCACGCAGGGGTTCTAAAGTATTGTGAGAAATTGTATACGAGATGACACACCGAATCGCTCGTTATAGTAGAATTAAATTCACTGGAGTAAATTGACAGGTCTTACCAGCCTTGTTTGATAGAGTGCGCGCAAGATAAGTCTGCGCGCGGCCGAAATCGGAACTAGTCATGGTCCACCAAAGTGTGTGCCTTTTATTATTTTTTATAGTAGAACTACCTCATTGTAGGAATGTTTAACGGGAAAAATATGTTTAGCGATAAAAAAGTTAGGCTTAAAAAAGCGGTAATTTGAACTTTTGCGATCATGGCAACTTTTAGCACGCCCTCAGTCGCGCGCAGAGTTATCTTGCGCGCACTCTAGTAGTGTATTGTTGTTTGACAGTCATTGTTATTTGACATTAGCACCTGTCAGTTTACACCAGTGAATTAATGCTTGTACTATGTACTGAGCATGTATCTCTATGTGACGCATTTTTGCACATGCGCAGCACTGCTTTTAATGTGGCAGTCATTAACAATACAGATATCACACTAAATAGTAAGTATCAGTGGCGAAGGCTCCATACAACTCGATTCCTATCGGCTTCCCTTTCGAAATATGGGACTACTAGTATCTATTATTTTCAATTATCATTTAAACAAATAATTGGTCCGGCTTCCCTTTTAAGAAAATTCACCCTTCGCCACTGGTAAGTATAAGCATTTATTACCAGTCATTTGAATCAGAATCCTGACAACACAATCGCCTTTAAGTTTAATATGACAAAACCTCTTTTGAACCCTTTTTATTTGCTACAGTACGCGTCAAACTTCAGAGCGATCTAGAAGTTGATGATGTATATGTAATGTGACAAACACGTGTGTGGAACACGGTTGCCCACTGCCTCTTGAGCTATCGAATACTAACATTTACACTTATGGCGCAATTACACTTGGTCGTTTGCCCCAACACGGGTATCCAAATTACTACCGGAATTCGGGCAATACCAAGTGTATATGCCCTTATTACTGTGATCCAAATACGAATAGGAAAGACCTTGACCGGACTCATATCACTACTATGGGTAAGCACCTTTCATACATTTTACAGTACTACGACATAAGTTATACGCTCGGCAATCTTCGCTTTTCCGAAATAAAACGAATTATGCGACCAATTAAGTGACTCATTCTGCCTGTTCAGTCACAGATTTGAAGGTGACAGTAGCATTCGCGTTTCCGCTATTTAGGAGTGCATAGACTTGGTATTGCGGTTGCTTTAATATAATACGGTACGGTATTTTTTTGTTTACGACAGTTAAACAAAATTATAATAAATTTGATGAAATCGAAATTACTCTGTATAATCTCGATTAATTTCCTGAACTTTATAAATGTAACGCCACAAAACTAAATATTATACAGCTTTGTATTAGATACCATTATCGCGCGTTCGTATTTCCGAAGATAAACGTAGATAGCCGAGGCGCATAAATTGTCGTAGTATTGTACCTAACGCGAGCCAACTGATGTTGGTTTGATATCTGACGTCACTACATGGTAAAAGGTCATTCCTGTCCGTGTTTGGAACGCTACATAGCATGTATACCATCAGTCTATTTCTTACCGGCGTCATAGCCAGCCATGATGCTTCGCAGCGCCGTCTTCAGCTGTTCGTTCGGTTCTATCTCGTATTTAGCGAGGCTCTGCCGGCAGCAGGGGCATTGAGCGCTGGATGACTTGAATGCTAGCTTTATACATGCCTGTAAAGTGTGATATAGTGTTGTAGTGTTTCTCTTATAGGCATGGTTGTCAACAAATAAAAGAAAACATGAGTGGGGGCAAGAGCAGTGGCGTAGCAACCGTATGGCTAGGCGAGGCAGTGCACCGGGGCCCCAAAGCTCGAAGGGCCCCTCGACCTCCATGAACGACGTTCGAAAAAGTTATATAATATCCTAGTTGAATAAAGATTTTTTGACTAACTTTTTGGCCCCTAACCAACGACTTTTACGTGAAAGCGTGACAAACAAACAAACTTTCACAATTATAATATTATTAGGAATTACGATTAAATAATTATCTGCTGCGTTAGACATAATGCTTACTAGTAAATAGGTTTGTTTTATTATGCCTTGCAGTGGGCGATAAGGAACTGATGAAGAAGTAGTTTTGCACCTTCAAAGTATTTAGTTTAGTTTAAATAGGGCCCCAATTTCATTTTTGGCCCGTGGCCCTTGTTTAGATAGCTACGCCACAGGACAAGAGATGACTAGAAGAACAAAAACGAGGATGTGCATTGTGCAGCAGTTCCTGGTTTGCGCTTATAACAACATACTGTAGCTATGTACTCCTCTACCTATTCCAAACCGAAAACAGCCGGGCTAACATGAGCAGTGCGAGATAATTTTGTCGTTGCATCTCATGTCGAGACCGAATAATGTATGGCTTATCTCGTCTCGACACGAGATAATGCATCGACAAAATTAACTCGCGCTACGCATGTTAGGCTATCAGGAGACAAAGACTGGTAAGTACTAAAATCTTGAAGATTAGTTCGACTTACCATGCAGAAATTGTGTAAACATGGCGTCGTCACCGGACTCGCTGCTACTTCTTGACAAATGATGCACAGGAACATTTGCGTTACGTACTCTACGAATTCCTGGAAATATATTTATATGTAATAGAAACGCCAAATAGTAGGAGTAAAAATGGTATTGTAGTAGGTAGATACGTGGCACGTGTGTAGGACACAAATAGTATTTTAAAAATCAACTCTATTGCCAACACACAAAGTCGTGAATCCAGTATGTCGATAAGACGCGCGGTTGATTTAACTATCATATTAAAGTGACTAAATAATTACAGCCGCATAGACCGATCTTCCGGGTTAAGCCACGCTTGCCGAGGTTGGTCTGTGGATGGGTGACCATTTACCATAGCGAGTTTCCTCCGTGCCTCGGAAAGCACGCAAAGCCGTTGGTCCCGGCTGTCATTTGTAGATCTTTGACAGTCGTTACTGTTGGTCAGAAGCCAGAAAGTCTGACAACCAGTCTTACCAAGAGTATCGTATTACCCAGTTACTGGGTTGTGGAGGTCTGATAGGCAGTCGCTCCATGTAAAATACTGATATTCAGCTGCATCCGGTTCGACTGGAAGCCGACCCCAACATAGTTGGGAAAAGGTTAGGCAGATGATTAAAGTGACTTGACAGCGTGTGAAGTCTTGTGTTTAGTTCCCAACTAGGGCATTGTTTTAAAGTTTCTGTATTAGACAATAGAATAGTTGACTACATAACATAAACACATCACAGCATCACGCCTTTATTCCCCGCAGGGTTGGGCAAAGGTAGACGGATATATATGGAGTATGTACACCCTTATTTCGAAGACAGAAGATAGGCCACTACTTAAAAAAAAATACCAAATTTTTATATTATGACAAAGATGGAACATAGTAGAATAGACATAATAACTGAATAAATAAATAAAATCTATCAAAAATGTGGAAATAAGGCGCATTTAATGTATTTATTGGAGAGAGGATCTTCTGTCCTTGTCGCGCGAAATAAACGATGTACGGTCACTCCGTGTGAAGTTACTATGAAGTTCACGTCACCGGCTCCTAGCTGTCTCCATCTAGTGAATAAGTCTACATCGCTTATAACTTGGGCATTTATTCAATATTTCATTGGTTCTTTCGCTGTTGCCAAAAATTCGTCTTCGGTGAAATGTGGCTGTACATGCAACGGAAAACGACTGTACAACTCTGCTAAACCTGTCGGAACATTAAGTCGTGATATTATACATACCTTTTTGCCCCTTGTGTCGCACACAACAAGACACTCGTCCCAAAGCTTGCTGTTGAGCGTGTCAGCTTTGATCGCTTCCTTCTCTTCTTCACTTAAACCGCTTTCCACGACTTTCTTTCGGGGCGACTTCCTGCCAGGACTCTTGGTGAATATGCTGGGTATTTTCTTCTTTGGAGTATCTGTGGCTTTGGTTTTTAATGCTGGAAATTTAAGATTTTGCTGTACACAGATTCACAAAGACACACACGTAACACAAAAGTTTATAATCAACTATTTAGTGCGCAATGAATCTTTTAGAAACGAAATTGTCTACGGCGCAGCTAATCAGCTAACTTCAGACTCGCCAAGATACGTCGGCCGTATTGCATATTCTTCTTACCTTGTTTGGAAGTCTTTCGTTTCTTAACAGGTGGGGAGACTTCGCTTTCAGACTCTGTTGTCTGATTACTTTCTCTCAATGCTCTCTTTTTGCTACCTTTACTTTTACCATTGGCACCTTTCCCACTTTTACTATTCTTTTCCTTCAGGGCTTTCTTCTCTGCTTCTGCTTCCAGGTAGCCGTCGGGGTACTGTTGAAAATAAATACGAATTGATAGATTAGCTCAGGTTCCGTGTGGTGACGGACGTAAAGAATAGCACTACCCCATCTCGTCTCGTGGGTATCGTAAAAGGCGACTAAGGGATTCACTATTCGGATGGGCAGCAGCGTTCTCTGAGTACTTTAACAACCATACTGCGATGGACAACCCGCCTGCCAAGCGTGGCGATTATAGTGAACACCCCCAACGTAGCTTGGGGGAGGCCTATGTCCAGCAGTGGACGTCTTTCGGCTGAATGATGATGATGATAGATTAGATGTGATGTTACTTAAATTCTAGTATATTTTGTAGTTGTTGGAGTGTTACGATTAAATCTTTTAAATAAAATGTATACTAGTCGCGCGCAGAAGGTTTGCCGATGACTGCCCCTCCCACTTCACCGAACGCTACCCGCGCTCGTCTGGCCTACCTACTAATCGTACCGATCATCGACGCGTGACGTCATGAGGCTATCGGCAAACCTTCGCGCGACTTACAGTCAGTAACATAGTAGTTATGTATGTGCAACTTACTGTTACTGTTAGCCTATATCATATCACTGCTGGGCAATGGGACTCATGATATGCAAACTTTTCGGTCTTCAGTAATACTTTGCAGAATATGTACGATGATAAATAAATTATGAATTATGCGATGCGATTCTTTGTATTATCTCTGCATACTTACATCTCAGCAGGTATAACAAAAAACCTTTAAATATATACTCACAATAATAGGGTACTCCTTAGCGCCGGCCTCCCAGGGCGCAGGGTTCGGGTCGTCTCGCCTCAACATGTACTTCCACACGCGGTACCCGGATAGTCCCTTCTCTGGGTAATACTTCACAACTTTGTATATACCGTCATACCTGTACAATAAATCAGTAAAAAAAGCTGTACTTAGCTTTCTGAAGCTAGCATGCCAACTTATTTCTGTCAGTCTATTCTCAAGGTTACAGCTCATTAGAATCACCCGGCACCCGACCCGCATCGCCTCAACGCTCGGCGTCCACTCGTTGTCAGCAGGTGGTCCACGGGTGGGCGCCGCGTTATCACTAGTAAACGTCGCGTGGTCAACCAGAGGACCTCGCGCGGTCACCGAGTGGACATCGCGTGGTCAACCAGTGAACCTCACGTAGTTAACGAGTGGAAATCGCGGGGCCCACGAATTTCCGAGTAGTCTGTCAGCAATTGTCACCAGGTCTATACGTGTTTTTGGTTATGTTAAATTTTACCAAAATTTGACATATATTTTTGGACTTCTCGATAAGTCTATATTTATTCATTTTGAAAGCAAAAACCAAACGTCCGACATGTTAGAAAGAAGGGCTGGAAATGACGGGTGGGTGGGGAGCGACGCATCGCTGACGCATTGTCCTCGCGTGAACCACTCGCGGGCCGCGCGCGGTCCACTCGTTGGCAGCGCGCGGTTCACTCAAGGCAAGCATGCGAGCAGCGAGTTGTCACCGAGTGGTCAACTCATCGTACGCGCGTGGACGGCGTACGCCCGAGGCGATCCGGTGACGTTACGGAGTTGATGTAGTGAGCGCACATCCATACAAATTCATATAAAGAATACGAACCGCACGAGGCGAGGCGATGCGGGTCGGTGCCGGGTGGGTCTAATAAGCTGTAACCTTAAGACCTCATTTATGGAGATGCTACACATAGTTTAGCATGTGATCGTGTGGCGTGGACAATTTGAAACATATGACTATTAGAGATGTGCCGACTATGACTTTGGCCGACTAGCCGATCAGTCGTTTGTAAGTCGGCCAAGCCGATCATGGTTTCGAGGGTATTTGGCAATTTCCGTGACGCCCGCTCGCGTTAACTGCGAGCGCGTCGAAACATGTTTTGTTTACTTCGCATTGTTTCTTAATTTTTGCTTTTGCACGGGTCAGAGCGGTGTTTTTGTGTTAAAAAATAAAGACAACAGTGGCGAAGGCTCCATACAACTCGATTCCTATCGGCTTCCCTTTCGAAATATGGCAAACACTAGTATCTATTATTTTCAATTATGATTTAAACAAATAATTGGTCCGGCTTCCCTTTTAAGAAAGTTCACCCTTCGCCACTGAAAGACAATACTGTTATTGTTCATTAAAGTGAAAAAGCTCCATTACAATTTTAATCATGTCAAAAAGAAATATACATACGAAGTAAAAAGCCGGATAGTCGGCGCTCTTTGCCGAATAGTCGCCGACTACTAAAGTGGCCGGATAGTCGACTTTGCCGACTAGTCGGAACATCACTAGACGATGTGTTAGAGCGTATATCGTCGGCTAAAAGTGATAAACTGATAACTCCATTTCAATATGATTTCACAGACAACTCATGAAACTGCTTTTTCAATTAATTATATTGAATTAAAACAAAAATCAAGTTTATTGATGGTAGTCTAATATTACTCAGAAAGCTCTTCTTTTGCAAAATAAATAATTAACTAACTACTCGTACCTACCTAGAAATTATTAAATTTTATTCAATACCTGTGAAATCTTTCAAATGGAGTTATCAGTTTATCACTTTTAGCCGACGATATGGAGACTCGTTTCACCGAGTGTATTGGCGGAGTTGTAGTTGTATGTAGTACACGGAGGAACACGCGTTAGAGTGCACGTCGGGCTGCGCGGTGATACTCGTATTTCCCTAAACGAGGCCTAATGCTGTATCTACGGTACTAACTTAAGTAAGTAGGAACAGTGGCCAGTTTCGCGCTATGCAGAGTGGAAACCAATCCCAGTGACTACACATTAGTACATATACACAGTGGTGCACCCTGGGCAGTAAGCCCCGCCAACAACTTTGCTGACTGACTAATCTTTTCATCGCGGCATACATGAGATATTCTCACGAAGTCGAATAAGAGACCACAAAGGTACCCTAGACGCCACCCCGCTTGTCAAGAGAACGCACCAGCCAGCGTAAGCCGCTACCGGTGATCCAAAAACACCACGATAAAAATTTCATACTATGATCAATAGACCGGCGTGCATCATCATACAAGACCCAATGGAACTTCTCAGATTTTCCTTAAACATTCGACCAATTAGCCAGTCCAGTGTTACCTGTCGCTTCTGACGGCCAACAGGCGATTGGCTACTTGTTCCCCTCCCGCGTCCCGCAGACCATCGGGAGGGGCAAGCTTACGGCGGTTTACCTATAGCACAGTGTACCTACTTACTACATACAGTGGGTCAACGCCCATACATTTAACAGGTCCTATGAAATGTCAAAATGATGTAGGGGCGGAGGTTATGTCCCAAGTATGCAGTATGGCTACTCGGGACATAACCTCCGCCCCTTCACCCCGCAACCCCCCGCACGATTGCTCTGCGACAATGTTCTACATTGACCGACTGTAAGGAGTAAGATATAGGTAGACTGTGCCTATAGCAAGATAACCAACAAACTCACCTAATCCCCTCCTTGGGCGCGTATTTGGGAAAGTGTTTCAACATCTTGTAGGAACGCACGACGC
The DNA here is from genome assembly GCA_905220435.1 of Amphipyra tragopoginis. NCBI lineage: Eukaryota > Metazoa > Arthropoda > Insecta > Lepidoptera > Noctuidae > Amphipyra > Amphipyra tragopoginis. The sequence goes on from HG991991.1 coordinate 35,328,390, forward strand.
GCACCGGCTTACCGCTCCGCCAGTTGTCACCCGCGTCACCGCCTTCTTCGCTTATTTGTTTCACTGCGCAGTTGCGAGCTAGCGCTCTGGGGTAGACAACAAAACGACAGTTTTATGACATTTGCCTGGCCATTCAAATTTTGTATAAAAGTTAAACTAACCTTAAGAGCGATTGCGCACTTCATCCGATCCGAATCCGTGAAAATACGTTCCGAAGTAGCCATAGAACTATTTGTATGATAGTTTACGCACTACATCCGGCATCCGTCATCCGATTTCTATCCGTCATCCGTGAGTCTCCAATTCGGAAGAAATATTGACGGACCGAAGTAGCCGTAGTAATGTTTGTATGAACGCTTTCGCACTACCTCGGATTCAAATCGGACGCCAAATGGATATGTCAAAGATGGCCCCTGAATTATTTGAATTTGGATCAGAGATCGGAATAGTGCGTAAGCAACATCCGAATTCGGTCCGAGATTTTTACTCTAGATCGGTATTTTTACGGGTTCGGATCGGATGCAGTGCGTAAAGCAATATCCGAATTCGATCCGAGTTTTTTATATCCGTATTTTCACGGATTCGGATCGGATGGATGCAGTGCGTAATCGTTCTAAATCGTAAAAAAAACATTTTCTTTCAAGAAACACTAAGTATACACATTTTTAGGAAAAAAAAACGTTTGTGGACTTTGAATTTGGTATAAAATCTACGCAAACAAAGTCACAGCCAAAAGCTAGTCGATTATAAGTAACTAACTTGTTTTCTCTGGTAAGAGTTTGGTCGCAAGATTGTTCTGCAGTGCGCTTGTTGCCGGACAGATCTCGACCACCACTGCCAGTGTATGTGAACTCATTTCCATAGTCGACGTCATCTTCATAGCCACCTAAATATATAGAAAAATATTATAAGTTGATATAATTAACAAGTATGTGGTACTTGGAAGGTAACATGTTGCTTTTTTCTATACATTTCCTTGCTAAAATGTTTTGAAAAAATGTTTTTTTGTTTGAGAAGGTATACTTCCCATATAAAGACCATGAACTTTAGAGATATGGAACGGAACTCCTCATCGAATCAAAGCAAAATGCAAAAATAACTAATATTGCTTTGTCTATGTGTGTTGGTAACTGACTGCCGGAAAAGAGGAGCGGGTGCGTCAAGCAGGAATGTTTGAATTATTTCATATAAAAGGGCTTATTATACCCGACTATGGCAAAGCCACCACGGTAATTATTGCCCGCGGCAGTCTGCCTAACAAAAAATTCGTCGTCTACTCTAGGCCTAAATAGACTACGACTGATGTTAGTCAAAATAAAAGATGATTTCTAGGTTTGATTTCAATTTTCAGCAGTGAATGCATGTTTGCGGGCGGAGAAGATCAATGTTCTTACCTGACAACACAATGCTGTACGCCCCTTCTACGTCGCGTCCGTGTATTCCCGACACAGGTGGTCGGTGGACGCCCGTCTCTGACAGCTGGAACCAAACACGTGAAATGTAACTTAGTATAAGCACAGTGTACCTACTTACTACATACAGTGGGTCAACGCCCATACATTTGACAGGTCCTATGAAATGTCAAAATTATGTAGGGGCGGAGGTTATGTCCCAAGTATGCAGTATGGCTACTCGGGACATAACCTCCGCTCCTTCAACCCGCAACCCCCCGCACGATTGCTCTGCGACAATGTTTTACGTTGACCGACTGTAAGGAGTAAGATATAGGTAGACTGTGGTATAAGTAGTAAACGAGTGATAGGTTTTATTCTCGCCTCGTTTGATTCAACATCTGGCTGGGTCACGAGAAAAAGGCTAGGTTGAGGATAATGTAGACGAAATAAAGGGTCAAGTCAAAGCACCAAAAAAAAACCCGCCTCGTGTGAGCCGGACTCGCGTACGTAGGGTTCCGTACCATTATCTATAAAAACGGCAAAAAAAATCATGTGTGTTGTATGGGAGCCCCCCTTAGATATTTGTATTAATTTAACTATTTATTTTTAAAGTGAATATATAACTAAATATTCCGTACGTCTACCTGTTGCCGTCATCAATATCGAGTAAAAACAAGCAAAAAAAATCACGTTTGTTGTATGGGAGCCCGCTTAAATATTTATTTCATTCTGTTTTTTAGTATTTGTTGTTATAGCGGCAACAGAAATACATCATCTGTGAAAACTTCAACTGTCTAACTATCACGGTTTATGAGATACAGCCTGGTGACAGACGGACGGACAGCGGAGTCTTAGCCCTTTCCCTCTCCCATGAACCACATATGACCAAGTGCATTGTTTAACTATTGTGTCTGCTGTCTGGACAGTGAATGTGTTAGTAATAGGGTCCCGTTTTACCCTTACGGGTACGGAACCCTAAAAACAGGCACACAAACATACTAGTTTTGTAAGTTTGTTAGTTTTATATTGTATTGTATTTTGTTAATATGTATATTTTATGTAGTGGTTTCGCCTAGCTTTCACGACACAGGGAATCCTAGTGTGGAAGCTAGTGCCAAATGTAAGTTTATTTACACAATAAAGATTTATTATTTATTTATATATTGAAGAAAATGCAGAATGTGTATGTTACCTGTATCCTGAATCTCCAGCACATGCCTACTTCGATGCCAGGAATCGGACCAAAGTGGTTAGGCGGCATCGCACATGTCTTTGTTTTGCCTGCAACGAATACGTGAATTACGACATGTTCTTGTAAAACATACATATTTTACATGACATCACGCGTTTATTGCCCGAGGGGTTGGGCAGAACGGGCACCCTCATTTCGCCGTTATAATTAACATCCATGAAATAAGGGACGAGCCTATTGCCAAAACCGGGCACAAATCCAGACTCCAGTCGGCTACTGAGAAATTCCACATAGAAAAACTCAATAACACATTGCCCGACCTGAGGATCGAACCCAAGACCTCACGTTCAGCAGTCGCGCTTGTGACGACAAGACCAACGAGGCAGTCTTATACATAGGACATATTTGTCATAAATATAAATTATATGATATCACACCACTATTATAAAAGTGAATCTTTGGATGTTTGGATATTAGATATTTGTAACTCAATCGCACATAAATTTAGATGAAATTTGGCATAAAGATAGAACATGTCCTGGATTAACACATAGAGTTAGGGATCCATATAGGAAATAAAACGTGGACTGTCTATTAAGGCTGGTATAATAGGTAGTCAATCGTAGAATGTACAATTAATAAATCAATCGCAGACAAAGTTGGTGTTCCGCAGCAACGTTTCGTATAGTAGTCTATTCTAGTCTAGTTTACTCTAGTCGCAGGGCGGGGGTACTGCCGGTGTCATCATGCGTTTAGTGCGTGGACACAGGATACTTTTTATCCAGGTAGAAAAAGTAGTTTCCCTAGGATGCGAATGAAACTATAGGCAACAGTGGCGAAGGCTCCATACAACTCGATTCCTATCGGCTTCCCTTTCGAAATATGGCAAATACTAGTATCTATTATTTTCAAGTATCATTTAAACAAATCATTGGTCCGGCTTCCCTTTTAAGAAAATTCACCCTACGCCACTGATAGGCAACAGTGTATCATAATAATATATTATGTCCTACAGAATGGTAACCAGCACGGGACTGAAAAGTTTGGCATAAACAATGTAGACTTATACCCAGCAGTGGGCAATTTCAAAGCGTAGATAATAATGATATTAAATGAAATAGACCTAGCTACGCCAGCTATGTAGGTAGTACCCTAGTTAAGTGATTATCAATAATTAAGATTGATTCGCACAGCATTAAAACTAAATTAATTTTAAAATTTCCACCGTTGCTGAGCTTATGCAAAGCAACTGCTATTTTTACCAGACTGCGCGACAGCAAAGGCAGGGTTATTTTACCGGGCAAAGTTCCTAATTCCGAGCTGCTACTGGGCATTTCCTTAAAGAAAATCACAATGTTACTTTGCCAAGAGGCTTTCCAGATAATTGAGCCAGTTGCAGAAAAGCGAAGGGGCATTATAAATAAAAAAAAATTATGTTCTTAGCCTTCATAGCTGTCTCATCGCTCACCATCTATTATGGAGCAACCCCCCCCCCCACCCCGCCATTGCTTGGAGGAGGCCTATGTCCAGCAGTGGACGTCATTCGGCTGAGTGATGAGACTCTGCTTGGGTCCGTCACGGTAAAGCATAAATCATACTTTACTACCGATTCATGAAGATCTAATCACCGACTGACAGTGGAAATGTTGCCTAAGTACCAATTCTAGCTACCCCACTACAAGGGAAATGACTACACGGCCATCAACGCTAAGCATTATGATGATTATCTTGTATCTCGTAAGAATCACGGCTCATCTTCCGCGCGGAAGATGTCTGGTCCTTTAGAAGGCATACATCATTTGGGGGACACAGGTCCAACACGCAGAGGCCCCTTTGAGAACTTTAATCTAAAATGGGGTGGGGCACCAACCGGGGACTATCTACGGCTGCACTATTGGAGTACAGTCATGGACCGTCCCAGGTGGGTGCAAGACTATTGTAAAATATGGTGAAAAATATCTGGTCTATGGGAAGGGTTGTTAGGTGGACTGGATAACTTCTATTGCCGGAAGAAAACGGCGACTGCCTTTCAAGTTTAAAATTGAAAAGTTTTGGCAGACGGTGACTTGCCAGCTCACTAGCTGGGCCCCCTGAAAAGCCGTCAGTATAATAGGCGAAGGGGGCAACAATGATGATTATTATTATTACTACAGACACTTACTTAATTATCTTTTAAGAAAGAGCGAAAGGAATTTCTTTCGTCTTTAAAAAATATAAGTTCTTATAAAATCCAGTTGATATCTACATTACGCCACAGCACAATAATTTAATTACTACAATTAAGACTACAATATACTTTGGCATTGACGGGTATTTGAATAAGTTGCGTCGTATACAATATAATGCATACATTTACTTATTTTTATCTGTTTAGCAAATTCGTGTTTCATCATTTTTATAATTTTCGCAAGATATTGTTAAATAAATCACATGCAGGAAATAAAACAAAAAGGTTTCATATCGCGCAAGCTAGAAAGGCTATTTCGCATTTTATGCTCGCATTACATGGGATATTTCGCATTTTACGCCTTAATTGAGTAATTATCAAAGTACACAAGCACTACTTCATCATTAATTACTTAAAGAGCAAAAAAAGGCTTCTTTTAAAAATTTCAAACAATCTAGTATTATGATAACCAACACTTAGAAGCAAAATGCTTTAGTGTATAGATACTAAAACCAAAGATAATGACATATTATTGCAACTTACGCAAATGCGAACTTTAAAAACATGTAAAATGAAATTGATTTCAGAATCACATACACTGAGTTGCAAGAAAGATACCAATAAGTGATCATTAACTAATCCGTCATTAAGAATAATGTTTCCATTAAATTAATGGCTATTGCATGAACACTAATTAGGTCGTAGTTCGTTCTTCATTTTCTAATTATCATGTATTGAAATCATGGGGAGTTTGACACATCAAAAATTAATTTTAATGGATAGTTAATCATTCCATTAAATCTAGCTTCTTGCAATGGACAGAAGAGGTTAATGGAGCATTAACATTCTAATGAGAGCATTAAAATTTAATGGACCTTTCTTGCAACTGAGTGTAAAACTGTTAAAAAGGTATTAAAACAATTTCAGTTACAATGGAAATTGAACTATGCCTAAAGGAATTAAGGTTTCTTATCCGCAAGCATGTCAAATCTAAATTTATAGTTGCTGATATACTGACCAACACACGCCATGCCTCTGCCCCAATCGCGGTTAGTCTTGGACGTCTTCTTCGTCTGCTTGGCTGCCCCGGGCGCGATGACGTCATTAGTGTCTCTCTTGCAGGACGGACAGTACCAGTCCTCTTCCGGCAGTTCCGTGAGGGGCGGCTCCAGGCAGATCATGTGGTAGCCGTTGTTGCATTCATCACATAATACTATCTGTTATGTAAACATAAGTTTTTGTGTTATACTTGTAACTTTCCATAAAAAATGAATAATATGCTATCTTCGAGCAACACCAAAAGAGGCTCTCGTTAGGCGGCTGGATCAAGGGCCAGATACAGAAAGCGGTACTTCTCGACTCAGCAAGTATTGTTAGGAAGTTCCTCTCTCTGAGGCCCTGACCTGTAGCTTGGACCCTGTTCCCGATGCCAGGGGGCAAAATTTTTTAGAGAAGTATTTAAAAATGTAATTTTTAACTTAAATGATGAATAAAAGAAATGCTATCTGCTATATGTTCCGGCGTAAGCGCCTATTTGAAAAAGTCAAAATAATTCATAAATAAAATACATAGTAGCAATACTTTAACTCAAGTGTCTATGGTCAGACATATCTAAACCAAGCATTCCGCTTGCATCGAAAACATTAACCTATCAAATCAGCTGTCATCGTCATCAAGAGTGATAGAAAGTGTTTTCAGGATAAAAAATACTTACTTTCTCTGGGAACTCCTTCCCTGAGCACAGGTAACAACCACAGTCCTTGCACAGAGTTTCTTCATCATCACGACATGTTAAACAGTTCAAAGGTACAGATCCTGAAAAATTGATATAAATAAATCCATGGCATTTATGACAAAACAAGCTGATTATTTTTAAAAAAGCATGTATCTCTTAGTACAATTGGCAACAAAAATATATTCTATCCTAACATTGGGACTTGGTATCGACTGCAGTTCCAATAACAGCCTTTTTAGCAGTAAGTGATTACAATCACGACCATATCTCCAAAGACTCGTAAACAATTGGGGGAGAACCTACCAATTATTATTCTACTATAATTGTGTTGAGACTTACTTTTCTCTGGTGGCGTAACCATCACCTTCTGGTATTCCTCAGTCCTCTGAGCTAATGGCACGACCTCTTCAATAGCGTATATCTTATCATGTACCCTCACTTTGGTATCATTCTGTGGGACAGCATCAGGGCCCAGGAACAGAGTTCCTATTAACTCGTAAATTACTCTCATTTTCTTTATTTCCGCCACTTGGAAGTCGTACCTGTTGATGGAGCACATTCAATGTAGTAGTCATGATATTTCTTATGCTTTTAACGTAATAACGCATAATTCAACTCTCAGGTTGTACAATGCCCGGTTTCTATGTCCAAAAACAAAAAACAGCCTCCATGAGTGACGATACTTCCAGTACGTCCGGCGCGCCCTGGGCCGTCAGCACCGCTACCAACCTTGCTGACTGGCTGATCTTTTCACCACGGCATGAGCTATTCTTGTATAGCTCATGCCGACATGATAGAAGAAGAAGATGGCCAAAAACGGATTATTTTACCTACCAACAACAGCATTTTTTATTGCCAAGCTTGGCGTGTAAATTGTAAGCTTATTTTAAGTGCAATAGCTATTAACGTATGGGAGGACTCAAACTGCAAAGGGTCTAAACTTCATTATTGGTAAAGATACAAGTCTTAATTTTAACCAATAACGCTTGGTAAATCATAGGAATTGGCCATAAGTACACAAACACAGCATACCTCCAGTTTCTGATTTAAGAATTCTAGGATAAGCAGTACTTACGTAACATTTGAATATGGAGTTGTCAAAAAATGATGAATTAAGCATTTTTTGACAACTCTGAAATCAAATGTTACTTAAGTACTACTTATCCTAGAATTCTGAACTCAGAAACCGGAGGCTAGTCTTTTGATTTTACTTACCAATATCCTCTTTCTAATGGTTCATCAGTGTTGTGGTTGATCATAACTTTCTGTCCAACTTTCAGATCCTTGATGTCTATTTCTGTCCTTGCTCTTGGCCTTATTTCTTTTAATTTACAGTACACATTTGAATCTTCTTCATCACTGTAACAGTTGAATTTTGGAAAAAAAAGTTATTGCTAATGTCTATTCTAAAACACTTTGTGAGATGTAAGTAATGAAGATAAGTATTAGCACAGTCTACCTATATCTTACTCCTTACAGTCGGTCAACGTAGAACATTGTCGCAGAGCAATCGTGCGGGGGGTTGCGGGGTGAAGGAGCGGAGGTTACGTCCCGAGTAGCCATACTGCATAACTGGGACATAACCTCCGTCCCTACAAAATTTTGACATTTCATAGGAACTGTCAAATGTATGGGCGTTGACCCACTGTATGTAGTTAGTAGGTACACTGTGGTATTAGTCTGAACGAGGATAAGCATTTGACTGCATGAGAAGCAGCAGTGTGCAGAAGTTAATAAAGATAATTTATGGCAGTTATCAATACCTTATCTACGGTTATTCGCAATTGCCCCCACCGACAACGCCACCACTGGTGGTAAATGGGATTTTTATACATTTTAATATAAAAAATCCCATTTATAAAAAATCGCATTTGCCACCAGTGGTGACGTTGTCGGTGGGGGCTATTGGGAATGACCCCTTATCTATCAGCGGATTGCCCTATTAGAAATTTATTTTTATTTCATTATAGACGGCAGCAATACTGCTGATATGTCTATTTCACACAGTGTTGAAGGTTTACAGTTTTTTGTCAAGAGTTTATTTGTTCATAGCCATATTATGTAGTCTGTTTTTAAATGAATTTATTGAAGTGGGAGTTACAACATCGTCAGGAAGTTTGTTCCTGTTGTGGACCACCCTATTGCTAAGGGTGTAGTGTGCAGTGTTTGTTTTCGCTGGTATACAACACACTTGTTTGTTATAGTTTCTTTGTTTCGCGCTTGGAGCGGTCACCATTCCAAAGATGCATGTTGTATGTTTCAATGAAGTTGATTTGACATTGCTTCAACTAAGCTTATGTCAAATTTCTATCTTTAGTAGGGCAAACAGTCGAGAGATAGGTTATTGAAAATGGCCATTAGTAGATTTTAACAGTGAGAAATGCTACACTGATATTAATTGTGGACATGAACTTGTTTTGACGGAGATCTCTTTATCCTGCAGAGTGTTATATGCTATGTAGCTAAAGTATAGAGTAAAACCCTTTTTCAGGCCATGTAGTCTTTGTTTTAATTGATATAATATGTACCTTAAATATCTTATGACCCTAAACACAAAACAGATAACTACTTTAGTAACTACTTACTCAGTCTCCAGTTGTACTTTATAAAGCAACAAGGAATCTAAATCCTTGGCCTCTTCAGATTTACTAACTTCCTTCTCACTTTGTTTCTTCCGCACTGCTTTTGGTGTTCTACTCAAATATCTCGCTATGCCTTTATTTTTGGTCTTTGACAAACTATCTCCATTTGTCGAGTCACTTGGTGGTTTGTTCTCCACATCGTTTTCAGTGTCGAAACTCTGGTCACTGTTGTCAGAATGTGTAAGTGTTTCTGCATTGTTTGTTGATATTTCTTTAATATCCGGTATGTGAGGGATATCAGGATCATAGACTATTCTGGTTATTTTCCCTTCTAGCCATGCGCCTTGTTGGCGGTCTCTCATGTCTATTAAGTCTCCAACCTGATATAGTGTGCTTTCTGCATCTGTTAAAGTAGAGGAAAGAAAGAAATGTTAAACTACATTAACTTTGTTTTTTCTAAACACGGAAAAGTGGGGAGGTCTCTTGGTTCCAGAAGACATACGCATTTTTATAAGAAGTGAAACAAATAGCCATGATCAAAACCTTATTACAACAATATCTTGGTACAATGGTATTCATATTACAAACATTTTACAGATCTTTACTGATTGGAAAATAAAAGGATTTTGAATGAGAAATTGTAAGAAGTCTTACAGAGAGACATGAACTTTCTATCCGTATAAGTGGAGCCGTAAGCATCAGTGAGGATATGCACCACACCTACAATACAATTACATAAAGAATAGGATTGAAAATTATGTGTATACTATTTGCCTAACATTTTTATACTATATTCATTTAATATTACATTTGTACATTCTGTGCGAGCAAGATTCAAATAACGACAACAATAGAAGCGCCGCTATTTTATTTAACCCTGCGGTGGTCTCGCCCTGCTACGGAATATGAGTGTTTGCATGGATGACAACAGTCACTGATTTGTTTTTAGGATATATTGCTCTGCAACATTTCTTAAAATAAATCATTATGGAGCCCCGCACTTGGGGACCTATCCTTGTATCAGATAAAATGGCATATGCAAACAAGCACTCACACAAATAGAGCTCATGTATTGTTTCAAGGATAGTATTGAGTAAAGTTACCACATGGAAAATATAAAACTCCAGAGAAAAAGCCTGATTTCTATCGAAAAATCCCGAGATTTTGTCGCAATTAGCGAATTTTCTTGCAAATGTAATTTACAACATTGTGCGCAAAAAAGTCAAATTATTATTGATTTTTGTGCACTGGATATCATCCACCTACCCCTCCCAAGCACCGCTCCACGCGGCGATGATATAAAGATCTGAAAAATCTACTGTATTTTTCTGAGATTTCAGGAGATTTCCAAAATCCGGCCGCAAACCTGAGAAGAGCCTAAAAGTCCTGAGATCTCAGGACAAATCCTGAGATATGGTAACCCTAGTAGTGAGTCAAAAGTAGAAAAACAAACCTTTATACTCAACATTCTTGTTATTGGTCACCTCTGCCTGATCTGGTTTGGTTTCCTCAGTCTTTGCATCAGTATTCTCCTTTGGACTGTCTTCAGGCTGTGCTCGAACCATGAGCTGAATAACATCATTGAGTTTGATGTTATAGTCGTGGAATGTGTAGCCATTTTCCAGCTACAAATAAATATAGAACATAATATATTATAAGTACAACTTTTCAATATATTAATTGTATTTATTGATTTATACTTTATGTACAATCATGGAACACAAGGTGGATTTAATGCCATGAGGTATTTTCTACCAGTCAACCTTTGGGTTACAAAAAGGCATTGAAGAAGGCACAAATAAATGATAATCATACAATTTCTTAAAATACAATAAATAGATACAATGTTGCATAAATAATTTATATATATATATCAGTAGGATTACTTTGTAATTAAAATCCCATAGTTTGACATTGCCATTATATTAGTTCTTACATTTGAAAGCAAAATCAGAGCCAAGTTTGTCTAACTTATGATACTAGAATTTGTTTTAAATCAGAACTGGATTATTTTGCAAGTATTTTCAAAAATAACGCTGCAGGTCTGATCAAAACAATTAAAAATAACCTATACCAACCAATGAAACATATTGTTGCAATAAACTGTTACAAATGAGGCCAAGTTGTTTGATTGAAAGCATCGGGAAACAGTATGAAAAACAATAGAATTTGAAGTGCTGATGTTGTCCTCACTAGCTCATACATAAATACTATTAAAAGAAACATTTATAAAAGAAAATGTGTTTCCATGCTTGTTTATGAATAAAATTTCAAATCTATATACCTAAATAAAAAGAAAAGTCCTGACTGACTGATTGACTGACTCATCAACGCCCAGCCCAAACCCTTGGACCTAGAAAGCTGAAATTCAATAACCGGTTTCACAAAAAAGTGTCTAAAGGTTAGTGACATACGGCCAGTATTACCATCCAACTTGCAATCGGAATGATAGGGTAATTATATTAAATGTACTGAATCAACATAATATCGTTAGAACGCCTTTGCAAGCAGCAGAACCATCAACATCTGTAGATCTATGTATTCAGTCATGTTTAGTGCATGTTTTTCTTAATTTGTAATAAGCAAATGACCTATCATATTGGAGGAAGCGCTGAGGGTAACAAGACCTGTATATGTTTCTGCTAATGAATATGTAGTACATAATATGGTCAGACTTTTTTCGTATGGTGCTTGTATAAAGAAATAGGTTTTCTGGTCCCGATGCAGATTGGTACTGATCGGTGCAGTACTGCAACAGGTAAATCATAAACCCTTAAAATCTTAACCCATATGATCCGGTCTAGGTAGTCAGTACCAACATGTTTAAACGTTTTTCTTTAAGTGTAAGTGCATAAAATAACACGGAGCCTACCAGCACTGATTGGTAATAACCCATTTTGACTTGTTTGTACTGGGAACCTTCTTTATGTGTCACCCTAGGGTATAACAGACATGTGAGTGTCGCCATGTCTATAGACCAGTAAATATTGCAAATGGAAGCACAATACAGCCATGATTGTAAATTTTTTGACATCATTGTATTTAATCATGGTTTATTGCTGATGATAGTGTTGAGTTCCCTATGGTTGAACTTCCCATTGTTGATACGTAACATCATCCCTATCAAATTAGATTACAATTGGAATATTTCTTACACTAACCTACATTATTCTCACAATTTTATGCACTACATAGTAACAATACCTGATTGTACATGAAATTATTTTAAAAGGGTTAATTAAGCTTTTGCCGGCTCATCTCCATAGGACCTACTTATTGGAACCGTGCAAATAAATTATCGAGAAGTTTCCGAAGTGTATGTACTGTGCCTGTTCGAAATAGAAACATTGAATCTTGAATCTATACTAGTTTCTATGGCGATGTTCTAGTTTTTTTTAAATTATAGGCTACAATAGATCATTGTACTTGTTTCAACGGTCACAATGTGTTGTGACGTCACGTCTAACTGGCTTACGTGAATAAACAGTTCATGGTTATCACCTGCACACAATTGTATAATTTGAGTTACTACGTTACAGGTTTTACTCATTTTAGAACAGCGATTAGAATTTAATAACTTACCAGCTTTCCGCCATAAAATAATCTCTGTAATTTCGGCTGTACATCAAACTTATCCTTTATTATTCGCCGGAACTGATCAATCTTCGTCAACTTTGACTCAACAACTACGACGGTGTCTGGTTTACCGAATATACGTATTCGGACGTGCATTTTGAATTGTTGATAACTTTTATCATTAGTTTACAAGACACAAATATTCTTTCGGTAGTGATAAAAACGACCGCAACCGCAGTCCGTGAACGACAAAAAATTGAAATGACATGACACAACGGATAAAATGGCGCGAAATTTACGCCGTCAATGCTGTGGTAGAGGTGTACATAAACTAAATACGTGAAATCGACTATTTTTCAATAAATTAATTTTTGCATTAATTATTAAGAAAATTAAAAGCTTGTATCATCAGCTTTTAAATTACTTGAATGAAAGTGGATTTTTGTCACATCTTTACTTTTTACAGTGATTTACTTTATTTCATTATACAAGGTGCACCTTAGAGCAGTGCACCTACTTAGGAAGTATTCGCATTCTAGGATTTTGAATGTGATTTCGACTTTTAGAGCATAGATTTCGATGGTCAGATGCGGTTTATATTCAAAATAAATCTGTCGGCTACTCAGATCATGTGCACAGACTAGATAGGGATACAATCAGACGGCGCACTCCCTAACAAAAAAATGGACATTTTGCTTATCTGTGGACCTCACATTTTCACTCGCAAATTTTTTACCTTTTAATTGTGGGCGTGTCAGTATTCGTCAAACTAACACGAACACAAGTCTTTTAAGCTGAATTTCGTGTATTTTAGATTCGAATACTGGTCTTTTGAGCTCTATATTTTTGCTATACGTAGCTCCTTACTAATTTAGTGGTTCTTGTTGTATTTTAGAAACAGGAATATTATATAAAAAAGAAAAGAATACATTTTGTTACTGTAAAATATATTTATTTTTTTAATTTTACAACTTACTAAACCAAGCCGCGTAGGATAAAGTGGCTGGCACCGTTTTACTGTATACTCCAATGCAGTTCTTTACCTAAAACAAAGTAAATCACTGTTATTAAATTATTAATACCTTTAAGATTTTTATTTGGGTGTGATTTAAGCTGTCGTCAATTTAATTGGTTTTGAATTTCTTAAATAATAGGGTTTGTCGGCAAAATAGTAGATCTGTCGCCAAAATGTAGTTGCCAAACAATATAAAAACAATTCTATAATAAATCACATATAATCATCGGGATATACTATCAAGTATCAAATAAACAGGTTTCGATTTATTATAATAAGTTTGTTCTGATAACTGTATAATCAATTTATTCAAAACGATCATTAAAAAAATTTAACATAGCACTTCAAAAATTCATAAAAGTCCCAAAAGTAGTAGCATCATATTTGCAAATGAAAAACTTAAGGGGATGTTTGTAAGGTTGTTTGGGTTTCCAAAGCAGAGTCGACGAAGCCGGGGCTCCTACTTCTGTCTGCAGGGTTTAAAGTAACCTAACACGAAGGGTATGACGGGGGCTTCGTTCACTCGCTTTGCTCACTCACTCCAGCCCCCGTCATCCCCTTCGAACCTAACCTATCCGCGTCGGGGTGTCCCAAACTACCGAGGTCGGAGGCATTCTCTTAGAATAATAATTTCATAGCGCGCCAATTTGACTTCGACGCTTTGATAAATTTTTCATTAAATGTATAAACAGAACTATTTAATTAGTAACGAATAGTATTATATTGATAACTGATCGAAATAAAATGTAACTACTGTACTGGTGACAAAATAACAAATAAAAACAAGTCGCAATCTGGGGATGATAATCGATTTATTTGGCGACAGATATACCATTCTGAGTACGAAGCTATTATTTAAGGTATAAACCTATTATTTTGAGAACAAAATTTTTATCCAAGGAATGAACTACGATTTTATTGATAACCCATCTCATAAGTTAGATACATATTGACATTAATTTGGTAATTCATAACTGGCGACACTTTAATTTATCTGAGAATGAAAATATTTCGTGGCGATAAATCTATTAATTAGATGATGCAAGTTGATGACAAATATAAACTTTGCTGACAAAAAATATAGTTCCCTTTTTATTTTAAAGATAGACGAGTGGAAAGAAGTGCAAATACCAGTTAAAAAAATACATAATATTATTTAAACAACTATGACTTATATTATATGTCATGGTTGTTAGATGATTTATTTGTATTGCTATTGGACACCTAATGCAAATATTTACATGAACTTGCCAGGAAAAGTAATGCTGTTATGCATTGAATGTTGAAAGTTTTATAATAATATCATCATTGCAACTGACTAAAACTATTGGTTCTCGTGACTCGACCTAGGTTTTAGTCTGCAGTAATTAAATACATACATACCTTCATCTATTTGATTTTTTTCAGGAACCAAGTGTTGATCATTTAATTTATGAAGCAATCTCACATTATTGTGACTGCAGTCCTTTGTATACATCCACTATGTTACTCCATTTGGAAATTTGATTATTATGTTTTATATTCTTTGTGAGGAAATTATTTCTAATTCCTTTTATCCGGTAAGGTGAGGCATAGGTTATATTTAATGAATCACCATTCATTACAATGGCATCATCTGGAAGAGGAAAAAAGATTAATCAATAATGTTTATTCCATTATGTACAGTATTTTACATAATCATGTTCCTGCACATGCTTCTTATTCACACATAATTGCATCTTGAACTTTATTTAAATATAAGTTCAATTATTAAGACATTTTAGTCAAAAATACAAATAATGGTTGGTTGTAGTTTATTATTCACTCTTACACACATTAGTAGGTAGCACTCACCACCAATTATTTCACTAGCATCAGTTTAGTCACTCCGTCTTCCAGCAAACTTTTCATTGATGATTGAAAGACAGAGCTTTGATCACCGAGCTATTGGTAGTCCTTCCTGCATTGGAAACTTTTGAGTTCTGCGTTGAAAATTAAGTTCTTGCAGTTATTGAAAAGTCAAGCCCTGTGAATGTTCCAACTTGATGCACTTTAAGCACAAGAGTCCTATATTTCAAGAAACATGACGGCCTTTCCACTTCTCTGACAACCCACAGCACATCACTTATTGCACATAATTGCAGCTTTTCAAAGCACCTATATTACAGTAAGAATATTTAGAGGATACGCTAATTATGTAAATAAATAAATTATATTGATATTTTGTTAGTTAGTTTGACAGATCAGTCCATAGACTTCATAGAATAGAGATAAAATTGACGTCATAGCATCAAAATGGCGTCACAAGGCGTCAAAGGGGCGAAGTATGAGTCAGAGGGGATGAGGTAGTTGTCAGAGTGATTAAGTGAGCCATAGAGACGACGGTCGAAAAATTTTCTTCGCAGTGAACCCCCCGTGGATCATGTGTCATGATCATCTGCAGTCAGTAGCCAACATTATTCTTTGCTCAGAATACTTGGGTAGTTGGAACCACTCGGATTCAGCAGTCATCAGCGGTCGAGAACGTTATGCTATAAGGTCGAGAAGTATTGATAAAAATGCGACGGGAATAAAACACAAGTAAATAATAATTGTTAGGAATTATGGAAAAACATTTCGAAGCAGCCGTTTATTATTTATCACCATTTTATTGCAGTAAAATGTGAAGGTTAGTAGTTTTATAAGGTACATTGCACTATTTGGCAGACGCAAATCTTATAATTATTTCTTTAAAATATAGAAATATGAACATATTTACGTAAAAGAGCAAAAACTCGAATAAAAAAACTATCTTCGAATTTCCCGGGCTGACTGATTGTTTCCGCGTTAAATGTTTCTCAGACTTTCCGGTTATCCCCTTAGTTATCCTAATGCGTATCCCAAAAGTCAGCATTAACTTATCACTAACTGCCAGTTCTTAGTGTGGCACCACACCGTGCCGAAATTACGCGACCGCACTTCGGCGGCTGTTTTTAGATACTTAGGTAAAACGCGACGTAATTTCAGCCTGGTGTGTCGCGTCGTGGGTAATTTAAAAAGCATTGTAGGGGTAATCATGCCGAACTTCGGTCGTGTTCTTCGGTATTGTGTGTTTAGAGACTTATCATCTTGAATAATGGCTCTAAGCGGTGCGTTTGTTGTAGTTGTATTGCGCACGGACGGTTAGTACCGCGAACGCTCGACAACAGAACGGCAACATCGCAAACTTCACGTGTCGTGTTCATTTGCCATTTCGCTGTTGAATAGTGCGGTGAATACAAGTAAGAGCTAATTTCATCGAATTTTCATTTATTTATTTGCATAAAATGGATGATATAAACGTGGAAGAACTTATAAATGAAATTGAAATACGTCCTGTTATATGGAACTCCAGAAGCGACAAATACTGTAATCGCATGGAAGTAAAATAGTTTCTTGCCGCAGAATTTTACTTTTAACTACCTAATTCAAGTAATTCGTAGAAACATTCTATAGGTATTCTTAGGTAATTATAAAAATTGCTTGGATCTTGTTTTAACCTACGGTAAAGATTATGGAAATCACCAAAATTACATCATGTTAACGAAAACATCGGTGATGCTCTTTTACCGGGGCGTCGTTTTTGTTTCTGTTTGATGTTTTTCAACAAGAGCATATTACAGTAATGTTTCTTCGTCAGAGTTCATGGCTTAACTACTGTCAAATATATTTAAAACATCACCAGCAAACAAACGCACGGCAGTCAGATACGCTTTCAATTTAGACGTTTCGTGTCGGACTGCTACTGAACTGCAGCGGCCCGGT
Source organism: Amphipyra tragopoginis (assembly GCA_905220435.1). Taxonomy (NCBI): domain Eukaryota; kingdom Metazoa; phylum Arthropoda; class Insecta; order Lepidoptera; family Noctuidae; genus Amphipyra; species Amphipyra tragopoginis. The sequence goes on from HG991991.1 coordinate 35,345,813, forward strand.
AAACGTGCGGCAGCAGTCCGACACGAAATGTCTAAATTGAAAGAGCCCTAAGATTTAAAACAAAGCAGAGTCAGGGTATTAAATTAATGTACTAACTAACAGTAACATGAAAATTATATGCCGTTCGTTAAATGTGTAAAAATATAATTGACTCAATAAACAAAAAAACAATAAACTGTAAAATTTTAACAAGCGTAATAAACTTAATTGAGTTTATTTCTTTTCTATGGTGTTCGCTATTTGTAAGAAATGTTGACGATGTCAGTCGTTTGCTTATTTTTAACCGTCTCGATAATTCTCGTTAAATATGCTAGCGCTAAGCCGCCTTCTTTGGTAACATTTACAATTTACACAGCACCACTGTTAATGCGGTCTTGCATATTTTTTAATGATTGAACTTGTTTCCTATTTTAGCATCCGATTTTGGTCGCCCGTTCTTCCATGGATTGGATGCCAAGCAGAGTAAATTCTCTTTATTCTGATGTAGGAGCCTGGAGCGGAAAATTTGTACGTTACACATACTTTTTTTTAACCGACTTAAAAAAAGAAAGAGGTTCTCTATACAACGCGGTTTTTTATGTGACTTAAGAATCACGTAAATCGTCCCAGAATACAAGGATTCTCCGAGTTTTGTGGGCAGTTTTAAATAGTTTTCTACGTAATCGTTTTTTTAATTGAAAGAGTTATTATGGTCCCGGTTAAATTTTGTCATGATCTGATGAACCATTCTGGAGATAAATAATGGATCTTATTAGATCTAAAATATTGCCACTACTCTTGCAATGATTGACTTTTCAGAGACCAGTTATGGACGAAATAGAATCTGATGAGGCTTTGAGATTTTACCAGTTTCTAAATTACTTGGATGGATCAAGTTTTGGGACAGGTGAATAGTCTTTTATGGTATTGCAATTTTTCTATGAAACAATGATTTTAACTTTCTTTATCGTATTTATCAGGTCCTATTGATGAGTTTGTAGACGCAATGGGCAGATTAGCGAATTACATGAAACAACAAAACAGTAGAGAAACACAAGCACGTGGCATGCGAGAACTTGAAGCAATAAATGGTGAAAAAGGTAAGCTCTGTACTGAATTCAAAATGACAGTGTTGAATTTTATTTTGAATACGTATAAGTACCTACTGGTAACATAAACCTGGTGAAAGACTTGTAAAAGTTAGCTTATGTTACATAGCATAAACAATGTTTATGCAAGGTGACATAGACTGTTTAAACAGAAACATTGCAGGAGATTATTAAATAAATAAATTCATTGGTATTTGCGTATTTACAAGTGGTCTGCGGTTCAAATAAATCGAATGATAAGCCAGTGATCGTGTATGAATACTTTTATTTTTTATAGGCAATAGTATCAAGACTGTTTTGGAAATAAGTACATTAATCATGAGAAAAAAGCGCAAGTTCTTCTGTACTGGAGAAGTCAAGGAACCTATAGTTAATAATAAAATCATTTGCAAGGTGAAGTTCAATTTTAATACATTCATCTGTGAAATGTTGTTTATATTATTATTTATGGGGGAACCCTAGCTATTTGAATTTCTAACGTAATATTTGTAAGAATATTTGTGATTTTACTAAAGTACGTACGTGCAAAAATGGGGGCTCCACTTGTCAAACATACTCTAAAAATAACTACTCGGATAACTTTGAATAGCCTTCTTCATATGTATCATTTTAGCTTCTTCAGGCACATTTTTCGCTTTATAAATCAATGACTGACACAGACTTTATTAGCCGACCTTTGTAAATTACTAAAAAGTCACAACTTTGTGTAAAAAAATTAATACGTAGCAAATATTCCACCATAACAAAACTCCATGATTTTTATAGGATAGAATTCTACTTCCTATTGCTGGTACTTCCTGTAGAAATGCAATCATGTACTGGCACCCAGATTTAACCGAAGAACATTATTGTGTGGGCGCACTTGAAGCTAAAAGTGCAGTTCATATTATGGATATCGAAGGTAGTTTTATTAATTTAGTTATTGATTGATATTTTAAAAGAAACTAGATAGTGTTAATTTTTAAAACTGTCCTCAGGTGAAATGTTTTGCAAAGGAGACGATTATTCGAAGCGAGAGTATCTTCTAGCTTGCGACTTTTATGAAGACCAAGAAGCTCCAGTCGCCGATTTACTTCAGTACTATCCAGATCCAGATCCAGAAATTACTCCTAAAATGTTGTTCTAATGGTTTCTATTGAATTAAAAATATTTAAAAAACAATTATCTTGCTTATAATAAAAGTATGTTTTTACTGTGCAGTACTATCCAACTATTTTACAAAGCATAATGTTATTTTTTTATGTATTTTCACATGGTCTGAGTATGGAGGTCTTTGCCCTGCAGTGGGACAGTTCAGCCTTATAATAATAAGCATGGCGGAGCAAGGAGCTTCACGGACGCTTTTACTGTTTCTATACAGGATATTACACTATCATATATCTAGGATCATAGATCTACCAGTCATAGATATATGGCAACGTTATACAGATAAATGAATCATTACTCTATTGATATACAAGGTGTAATATAAATAAGTGTACAACCTCTTATGGGGTCACTGTACTCATCATTATGAACAACTTTTACTATGGGACCAAATCTGAAATCGCGAAAAAAAAACAGCTGTTCCCTAAATAATGTTCGCATACCTCGTCAAAATGTAGGGAACAGCTAATTTTTTTTTTGCGTTTCAGTTCTGCACCTTGTACCTATACAAGAATAGAGTAATGATTCATATATCTGTGTATCATTGCCATATTATATCTATGACTCGTAGAACCCACAAGTGTGGGACCGCATTTGCAAATGATTCTGCAAAGTTTTTCCCTAATAATTTGAAAACATTCGTACTATGTACAAAATGTTTGCGCGCATGTAAGTAACCGGTGTCAGTCTCACTGGTACTAGAGTTGCCTATCGATAGTCGACTATAGCTAAACTATCGATAATCTATCGATAGTTGACGTCATATCAAAAGTATCGATAGCCTATTGATAGTATCGATATTATATACCCTAAAATCCTAACTCAGATAATTTATGTAAACAAAGGGGATAACAGATCAAAAAAATATCTTATTAATGGTAATTCACTCAAATTGCCGGAAAAAAAGGTTAGATTCTCTTTTATGTATTGATTTTAGACATAATAATTTAATAACTATCATACCGTAATTATCTTTATAAATTTTCAGTTTTAAACATAGTTATTAAAAAAAGGAGATTTTCTGGTATAAAGTATTTTATGATACTGGTAACACTGTAGGGGTACCAAACATTTTCAAATTTCGTTTGACAAAATGTCAAAGTTGTTTGTCTTAGGGCCGATTTTTCAATCGTCAGATAAATTTTATCCAAGGAATAAATATGATGGTTTGACATAATTTCCATACAAAAGCTGTCAAAACGTCAAACTTATTCCCCAGATAAAAGATATCTGACGATTGAAAAATTAGCCCTTAGCGTCATAACAACAATACATTCGTTTTCTTTTCCCGTTTTCACTGCGTGTTTGTTAATTTTGTTATTGTGCTATATTATCATCGTGTTTTTCATATTGTTGTTGTTTGTTATATTTCCTTGTTTTTTTTTTAGTTTTTTGTTAAGTTGCCACATGTTGGATGAAAACGACTGTAAACTGTTCCAAATGATCCGATTTTGAGAAGTCTAATACTGGACTTAACCGGTTCGCTGCCAACTCCGCATAAAACAATTAAAAATCTATTGTTTTATGAGTGATGGCAGACAAAGCGTTAAAAGGACTGATTAAAATGATTATAAGGCGCATCTCCGACACACTACACAAGACATTGTTTGGCTACGGTATTTTATAGAATTAATTTTAATTTTTTAAATGATTACTTAGTAAAAATTTAATGATAAAATGTTTTGTACCACTAACCTGTCATTTTGACAATGACATTTCTTTGTTTACATAAATTATCTGAGTTATGGAATTAGGGTATAGATGGTATTGTTAATATAGATAGTATGATACAGAGCAGTAGTATTGATATACATAAATAGTATCGAAAGTATTAGCAGGCCTCCACCACTCCTAACGTTAACGTGCCTACAATTTTGCGTGGAGTCGCCTTCACTCCGCCAGTGGGCTGTCATTGCTCGTCCGTTTCGTTTTCGTGTGCATTATGTCGGCAACGAAACCCCATCTACAAGTTAATTAGGTAACAAGTAGGTACAATCTTATAGAAACCTAGTTTTAACGTTTAATGTTTGATATGATAGTTTTTAAAAGAATTGTTATGCGTTTTTACATAATTACGAGCGCAAGTTGAAAATGTGTTTTTTTGTTTGTTGAGATATTTTAACGACTTTTGTGTCAAATGAAAGGTCTAGGTCTAAAACCATTTTGTCCGTGTGAATCATGTAAATCAGTCCACGCGTTTAGGAGATAATTAAGAATTAGTATGGTGAAAATGTAAACAAGCAGAATTTTTGATGTTTTTGTTCCGCGAACTTCTTAATTATTGAAAAATGTGAAAATATTATTATTCTAAGTTATTGAGGAATGTTAAACAAAGAAGTATCTAGGTAGCCTAAAAATTAAAGGTTTGTTTTCATTTGTTAATTACAAATGACGGACTTAAATAGGTATTTATTGTCTATCTACCTAATTGACCGTGTAATCATAGGCATCAAACATAAAGATAGATTCCGTGGTCAAGTAGGTAGATAGACGTATAATAGTAGCGGCAAGCCGACAACCCTAGCGCCACAGCTAGCGCGTCACTCCGCGCCAGACAGCGACAGAGTTACGCGTTAGAAGAGAGCGGCAACGTTTAGGTGAATATAGCGCGTTAGGCACTGAGCGCTTATGCGAGTTGAATTGCACTTTGTTGCTTAGTAGCAAGAGTCGCTATTTCTATTAATTGTTGCGCGAAGTGGTCCTTCTGTACTATTTATTCTGTGGTATTAGCTCCGATAGTTTCGAGAGTATCGATAATATCGATACTATCGAAAGCCAGCATATGTTTAGAAGTAATACTATCGACAGTATTAATAGTATCGATAGCTCACACTATTGATAGTTTAATAAACTGCGATAGTATTGCCTCACCCAAATCATACATGCTTAGGTATGATACATCTGCTACACACTATTTATCTACAATGTTCATAGTTCCTATAATTTTCAAGCTTTACCAAACAACGAAACTGATTTGCTACTACTTGCTACTTATGCTTTTATTGGGAAACAATACTATCGGCGGTTAATAAACTATCGATAGTGTAATACTATCGATCGTTTTACAAACTAATGTGATAGTTTTTTTTGATACTATCGATACTATTGGTAGTATTATCATGTAATAGTATCGATTCTATCGATACTATTGCTTTCAATCAACAGTATTAGAATTTGTGTTATCAATAGTATTGATGGGATCGATATTTTCGATAGCACTATCGACATTGTTCCTGGTTTTAGAGGTCATCGACAGTCATCGATTGACAGCGAAACTATCGATAATAGGGCAACTCTAATTGGTACTTTGTTTTATTTGATGTGCGCACACTGCTTAACGTTCATACTTATTTTTATTGTATTTATATTTATCTAGTACCTAGTTTGGTACCTAGCGCGAACGCGAAAATATTTCACAAATCGCTCCGCATGTGGAATTGTGGAGTTCGGAACTGCGGCCGCACTTGCTGATTATTTCTATAGATCTGCGACAAAAAATTAATTAATCGTTAATTAACATAGGTACAGTTAATTGAAGCAATTTCTGACAAGGGTTTTAATAAATGTTAATTAGAAATGTGAAAGGTTAATTAAATGGCATCTGTTTAGTTAGGTTAGTTAGTTAGTCTTATAAGACAGTTTAAAGACTACACTTGTTGTATGAAGATTATTATAAAAATTGCACGCGTTGTGTAAAATTGCAAAAATGAGTGAAGAGAAAGTGAAGATGCGAAAGCAGCTGGGTCTGCTCGAAGGGGTAGCAATAATTTTAGGAATCATATTCGGAAGTGGTATTTTCATATCGCCGAAGGAGGTTTTAGAAAAAACGGGGTCAGTATGGGGCGCGCTTTCGGTTTGGGCCGCTTGCGGAGTCCTAGCAACGCTTGGGGCTATGTCCTATGCCGAATTGGGTAAGTCAAATCTACCATTCCTTAAAAAAATCTCAAAAATAAGTTGCAATACATACTTCAACAAAAACTTCCAATGGACCAGTTGGAGTGTTAAAATAATTTATAATTGAGTATTACCTAATTTAACTCTTCTTCCACCTAATCTTAATTAACTGTGTTGTGGTCAACTTCTAAATTCTAAATACCAGTATTATACATGGAACAACTGCTATCAAAGATCTGGCATGCAATTTTTAAACATAAACCGCCGAGTGACAGGCTTTCCGAGGGTAAGCGATTCCATGTATCAAGATGATGGGAACTCGCATTCTTCTGTCTGCTAATGATAACACACTGATTACTAATCTATCTGCAAAGGGTAATATAATGGCAATATCATCTACTAGCGACCCGCCCTGCCTTTGCTGGGGTGCAATCTGTTATACATATAATCCTTCCTCTTGAATCTCTATGTATTAAAAAAAAACCGTTGCATAGTTTTAAAGATCTATGCATACATAGGAACAGACAGACAGCAGGAAGCAACTTTGTTTTATACTATGTAGTGATGCGTGTGTTGATACTTAAGTACGTCCAGCGCACCCTGTGCGGTCAGCCCCACTACCAACCTTGCTGACTAGCTAATCTTTTCACCACAGCATGAGCTATTTTTGTATAGCTCTTGCTGACACGAGATAAGACTTATGCGTGTTTGCTGCAGCTGCCTTTTATAGGCCCATATTCAGTCAAATAGACTTTATTGTTTGTAGTAGTGGATATTTTTGGACTGATAGACAAGAGGTGATGATTTGTATACCTACTTGGCACAATATGTTGCCCTATTACTGACTAACCCACCCACTAGCTCTTTAAAAAGACATCGGTGAGAAAGAAAGAAGAAAATGAATTAAAATAAAGTGGACTAAATTAGAAAATGACATCTACAAAAGACAGAAATTATATTTACCCACTGTCACCTATAGTTTACCTTTCTTTAAGGCATCATCTTGCCAGAGAGAGAGCTGGTGCAGACCTATATGTAACAGGACACCAACTAATACAAACAAAATCAAAACAGCATCTGATGCGCCACTTTAACATATTATAAACTAAATAAATATAAAATCATGTTTTAGATAGTAAAACATATGCAGGGCTTTATTTAAAGATTTGTAGGCCCTGGGAAAAAGTGGAGCCCTGCTGTTTTTATAAAACATCCCCTTTCTTTGTTATCTTTTTTCTCTTTGTCAGAAAGGGTGTCATTCTTTGTCGTAATTAAATAAATCAAAAATTCATATTGTGGAGTTCCTTCTCTTGTGAAGGCCCCTGTTGCCCTGCCCTAGAAAGAAAAAGAAAGAAAGAAAATATACATATTTATCTAGCACAGACTAAAAGGCACACAATATGAAATAAAGCAGAAAAAAAAAGAAATTAGCAGGAAAGTGTGCCTCACGGCTGCACCAAAAAGGCCCAGTTCAGCAAAAAATGCCAGAAAACTACTGCCTGATGCTAGAACTGGCCTTAAATCTAGCCTTCAAAATATGATACCTTCAAAATAGTATACTAATGTAACTTTATGTTGGTAATAAAGGCTTTGAAATTGAAGGTATCATCGTCCTAGTATTGTCCCATTGTTGGCGTCTCTGCTACTCAGATGATCTTGAATATCATTATGTCTTCTTCATTCATTTTAGTAGAAGAAGAGCTCCTTGCCAAAGAGTTTTTTATCTGGGGAAGTAAATCCACCATACTTATTTCTACCGCCAAACAGCATTAATATGTTCCTGGGAGATTTCCAACATTGTCTTCAATATTGGCAACGCATCAGCATCAGGGGCCCAATTCTCCTAAAATAAATTGTTGCTAAACGCAATCGAACCACAACCGTCAGTCAGTTTTTGTTTTCGAAAACTTTCAAAATGATTGATTTTGATTTTTGTGTCAAACAATTTGATAGCTTTTGAAATTGAGAACTGTATGAATGAACGGTTCGGCCTTGGTTCGGTTGTGATTTATCAACATTATTTTAGGAGAATTGGGCCCCTGGAGTCATTGGTTGCCTGTCGCGTCTGCTTGTTAGCCAAAAAATTACATTAAAAAAAACAAAATTGTATCCAATGTACGCATTCATCACCAGAAATTGGACTTGTTGCATGTGTCATAGTTTTTATAGAAGAAAAATAAACCAATCTTTTATTTTGTCATCAGGTACAACATTAGCACAAAGTGGTGGTGATTATCACTATATCAACGAGGCATATGGACCACTACCAGCATTTCTCTATCTGTGGGACGCCAACTTGGTGTTTGTGTAAGTATTAAAATATAATAATAAAATTCTTTATTGGCACAAAAACAACAAGTAGGTACATAGTATTACAAAACTTAAATATGTACAAAAAACAAAATTATAATGTTCAGCTGGTACTTAAAATAGGTTACCCTGTGCTATAAGTACCAGAAAAAGAAAGTACTGTTCAACGAAATATACAGGGTGGGTAAAAAATCGTGAATCAAACAAAACAGGGCGATAGTTGGGGTTATTTGCAGTATTTTTTGGTAGTACATTTTTTTTACAGTAAGGTTCTATAGTTACAAATTATTTTTCGTGAGACTTAAAAAGATATTGGAAAAAGTGCCAATACTCATAAATCATGATACCCACTGTCATAAAAGCACTTTCAAGCAACTAAACACCATTTCCTGTTTTAGAATAGGTACCCATTTTACTCTAATGGCTTATTTATTACAAAGTTTGATATTTTCTTAAAAATACTCAAACTGTCATAACTTTTAAGGAGGTCAAGTTAGGGCTCTAGTACATAAAAGTTTTTTACTGCAAATAACCCCAACTATCGCCCTGTTTCGTTTGATCCACGATTTTTGACCCACCCTGTATAGCATAGCGTAGCGGTCATTTCGTAAATAGCCATAAGGAAACTGCTGTCGAAAAAACGTAAACAACATCATTAAAAACAGTAAAATACCTTTATTATACAAGTTCTCTTTATTAAACATATTTGATATTCTTTGTATGGTAACGTTTTGTAAAAAAACCCAGAACTCGCATTGATAAGAGTATAGGTAATGTTTAAAGTTCTTTTTATAGGAACTGTAATCTGCAAAATATTGTCTGGGTCTCCTTAAAGTTTGGTTTTTGAAATAAAATACTGACGCACATGTTTTTTTTTTGGAATTGTTTGTTAGTTTTATACGTTTTTTTATCCAACTGTTACATAACAACCATTGATTAAATATTCAGATATGTCTGATCCTGTGTTAATCAACTAATCAACTAAACAACCATACATAATACAGTCACTTGTTGATTGCTATTATTGACCATGAACTGGATTGAACTTGAAGCCATAGCTTCATCATGATATTGCTACGATACGATACGATACGATATGCTTAGACCACATAATTGAGTTTCGGCTAATATCTGTGCTGTCGCGATAAGCGGGGCTAGTACATTCAAAATATTGTAAACTTATAAAGTTATGTCCGAGTCTGAACCAATCTGAAAATTAATAACTTTATTTTCGAAGTCGGTTGTTCTTTGTACCCAGGGGCGGATTTCCCTATAGGCCAGGTAGGCCCGGGCCTAGGGCGGCAAAATTTAGGGGGCGGATAATTCGGACCCCCTTATTACAAAAGACAGTCTAAGAAAAACCTAGGTTTTAAAATAGCTCCGTCTCATTTTATCATATGACATAAGAAAGTGATGGGTATATTTTAAACCGTGGTTTATCTTAGTCTTGGTTTAAACTATCTTTTGTATTAAGGCCCGGAGGGTTTTTTTTTAGTCTTCTTTCCTTCTGTGAATCTATCCGCCAACTCAACTCAATTTGTGAATAACGATTCATTGTTACTTACGAATAGAAATGGTAAGCATGGAGTGTTCCCGTTATCCCCATTGCCCGTGTCCCCATTAATGGGGACAGCGGGATTTGAATAAAATAATCAAAAATTGTTCCCGTTGTCCCCATTGCTCTATCCCCATTGATGGGGACAGCGGGATTTGAATAAAATAATCAAAAACTGTTCCCGTTATCCCCATTGCTTTGTATAATACTATAGTTTGTGAGTAAAACGAACCTAAGTAAATGTTTCAAAAATAATAATCAGAACATCAAACTAAATTTACCAGATAACTATTTGTGACATTCTAAGGAAAGCACCGGTGCTACGATGTCGTTATAAAAGCACTGGTAACATTGTTTATATTTTGCGAAACTCTCATTGGATCATTCCAAAGTCTATTTAAAATAACGGTTTGATTAGTTTTGAAGTGAGTTGAACGTGGTGAATGGTAACGTTTTGTTTATAAATTAAAACGTAAGTAACTATCAAAATATGGGGTATTCCACTAAACGCACCAACGATGGAACAGAGAGAAGAGCATGAAAGAATACGTATTAAATGATATCGATAGACGTTTTAAAATTAACTTTCCTAAAACTACCAGGAAAGCAGAAATGAACTGGAGCTAGGTGCTTAAGCAATACTACTTAGCTCAATAATGTTAAAAATACAGGTTTTGAAATTGAATCATTTCTTGTTTTGAAAAGTACCAGGGTGACAGAAATGAACAAAAAACATGCGCCTAAACGATCTCACTAAGTTGTGCACCAACGATTAAACACAAAGATGAAAATAAAGTATTCGTTACTATTCACTATATCGATAGAAGTCTAAATTAATTCTGTCCTATAACTTTTATGTCCTATACCTATTACCTATAACTACCAGGAAAACAAATGAACTGGAAGTAGCTGCTTATGCGATACTACTTAGCTCACTAATGGTTGAAGTACACGCATTTACTTAGGTTCGTTTTACTCACAAACTATAGTATTGTACATGTAGGTATAATACAAAGCAATGGGGATAACGGGAACAGTTTTTGATTATTTTATTCAAATCCCGCTGTCCCCATCAATGGGGATAGAGCAATGGGGACAACGGGAACAATTTTTGATTATTTTATTTAAATCCCGCTGTCCCCATTAATGGGGACACGGGCAATGGGGATAACGGGAATACTCCGTAAGCATCAGTATTTGAAACACTGATTGAGATAACTTTATCATTTACTGACTTTCGTTGTTTTTTATTTTAATTTAATTACTATAGTTCATTAAATTTTTCGTGATTTACTGCTAGTAGGTAGGGGGTGACAATTTCTCTTAGGCCTAGGGCAGCCAACGTTTCAAATCCGCCCTTGTTTTTACCTAAAACTGCTATTAAAAATGAAGGTATTGTTTCAATCAAATTGATTTTCAATTGTTTTCTACGTTTGTTGTTTTTTCGTTAAAATGCGTCACTATTTTTAACCGACTTCGAAAAAGGAGGAGGTTACCAATTCGATGCGTATGTTTTTTTAAATGTATCGATTTTTCCGAGATTCGTGGGCCGACTTACGTGCTTCGTTTTTTGTTTGCAAGAGTAAACTCGCGAGATTATCCCATATCAATTTTGATGACATCAGAAAATTATAACGTTATTATTATGGCCTATTTAATGCTTTTCAGTGCTTCAGAAGCCATTTTCTTTTCAATAAAAATAATACACACATCAAAAGTGTCTAGGGATCAACATATATTTTTGCAATAACTTTTCTCCTGATTGATATTAATTAAAATTTTCTTTAAGGATTCATCAAATAAAGTGTTTTCGTTTGTCACAGTAACGATAAACCAAGTCACCTTTGCATTAATAAAGAAATTTGCCATTTTCCTAATAAAGGGATTTTTGACATTTGAACCACTAACACAAAAGTTCGAAAAAAAGACTGAAATAACAGTTTTCTTTAAAATTTTATTGGGTAACTTAAACAATTAATAATCCGTGTTTCTACCGCGAACACTAACAACACAAGAACATCGGTTTGGCATACTCAAAATGAGTTCATCCAAATCACGCTGTGGAATGGCCGCCCATGTTCGTTGCAACAACAAAAAAAGGTCTTCTTGCGACTGGATACCCTCCATATTCGGCAGAGCTCTTCTCTGTAGCATATCCCATGCATGCTCAATCGGGTTCAAGTCTGGCGACTGAGCAGGCCAGGGCAGGACATTGATGTTAGCTGCGGCGAGAGTCTGTCTTACAACTCTTGCGGTGTGCGGTCGTGCATTATCATGCATTAACTGAAATAAGGGACCGATTTGCGCTTGTAGAGGAACGATGACGTCTGATACAATCGTCTCAGCATAAATTTGAGCGTTGAGGTTGCCTCTGATCCAAATCAACTCAGTTCTTCCGCCGATCCAAATACCCGCCCATACCATGATGGTTCCACCACTATAAGGATGGACTTCCTGGCAGGATTTTAATCGCTGTTGGCGTCCAGGGGTTCTCCAGTGTCGTATACGTCTTGTATCCGGTCTCATACCAAAACGAGACTCATCAGAAAAGCACACGAAACGCCATTGTTCTTCTGCCCAATTTCTGTGTCCAAGAGCCCATTGATATCGAATCCTACGATTGTGCATTGCTATAGGTGGTACCCGTAGCGGTCTTCGGGAATGAAGGTTCACTTCATGCAAGCGGTTTCTGACTGTTTGGTCGCTAATTAAGTTCCCTGAAGAGTGATGAAGCCTCACGGCTAACATCATGGCGGTTATTGTTGGAGCTCTTCGAGTTAAGATTTGAATGTATCGGTCTTGTCTCCGTGTGGTGCAGCGATACCGTCCTCCATGGCGCTCAGCCACGGTACCAGTGCTTCGGTAACGTGTCCAAAGTCGACTGATAACACTCTGACTTGTATTCAGAGCTAAAGCCACAGTACGTTGCCGGGAACCAGCTTCTATCATTCCCACGGCTCTGAGCATTTCTTCCCTGCTTAAATGACGTCGCCGCTCCATAATAACGTTGGTTTTAATCAGTAGTAGGGAAACAGTAGCACTAATAATGTCTTCAATGCGTTGTATGTTTTTATAGGGAAAATATTGACAGCTGATTTTCATCTTTTACTCGAATTTGATTCACAGTTCCTGATTCAAATTATGAAATGCACCAAAAAGGATCCATATAAATTTATAAAATCATAAATTTATTACAAAGCCACATCTCAATCTCAAGAAATCCGCATAAAAATGCTTGATCCCTAGACACTTTTGATGTGTGTATATTGTTTGCCGTTTTGTTCAAACGAATTCGGGACGGACTATAATCAGGACTATTGCAACAATACGAATATTCGCCGAAGCCTAGTGTGGCCGTAGGAGAAGTAGGTTAATATATTTTTGTTTCTTTTAGGCCGAGCACAAACGCTATAATGTCGCTGACATTCGCCAACAATATTCTGGAACCGATATTTCCGAACTGCCCCATTGATCCCATCTGTAGAAAACTTATAGCTGCTGTCACAATATGTGAGTATTTAGAATAATATCCTACTTAATATTATAAATGTGAAAGTTGTGATGTTTGTGAGTTTAGATGTTTGTTAATCAACTACGCCTTTACGGCTGAATAGATTTGGATGTAATATGGCACACAGGTAGACCTTGACCTGGATTAGGACATAGGGTACTTTTTAGGGTTCCGTACCCAAAGGGTAAAACGGGACCCTATTACTAAGACTCCGCTGTCCGTCCGTCTGTCACCAGGCTGTATCTCATGAACCGTGATAGTTAGACAGTTGAAATTTTCACAGATGATGTATTTCTGTTGCCGCTATAACAACAAATACTAAAAAACAGAATAAAATAAATATTTAAGGGGGCTCCCATACAACAAACGTGTTTATTTTGTCGTTTCTAGAGATAATGGTACGGAACCCTTCGTGCCCGAGTCCGACTCGCACTTGACCGGTTTTTATCCTTGTACATGAAGTAGTTCCTCTAGGATAATGAAATCGCAGGCAACAGCTAGTAATAAATAAACAGAAGTTCTAGTGAAAGTTTTGTTCACACCGATAATTCTGTCTCAATGCCAACAACGCCCTAAGTCGAGGTCCGATGCCACTACGGGTCGCCCTTGGTGCTGTTGTTGCTAGTCATGATTTAGTGTAGTATAAGTAGCAGTGGCGAAGGCTCCATACAACTCGATTCCTATCGGCTTCCCTTTCGAAACGAGTAGTTACTGGAATTCACGCATCACACTTGAGCAAGGTAAGCATTTTTTCGTCCGGCTTCCCTTTTAAGAAAATTCACCCTTCGCCACTGAGAAGTAGTTAGCTTAGTTTAAGTATTTTACTTCCCCCTCATTGGCTGGAGACCCTGTATTTCTCGCAAATAACTGGCCGGTCCACAAGGACCTACAACAAGCAGACCAATAGAAAAAAATAAGTGAAAGTTTTGTAGGAATTTAGCACTACTAGCGAATGCGTATTTTTTCTATTACATATTTATAAATGCATTACACGTAGGCTTGCCATAGCGAAATTTAAAACGTCCGTCTCCTCTGTGTCTATTTCCCGCCTAACAGCAGTGAAACGCTAGTAAAAGGAGTTTAGGACAATCATCACGACAATCTCAATGGCCTCATCATCATCATTCAGCCGAAAGACGTCCACTGCTGGACATTGGCCTCCCCCAAAAGGAGGGGTTTGCCGTAATCACCACGCTTGGCAGGCGCGTTGGCGATCGCAGTATGGTTGTTAAAGTACTCAGAGAACGCTGCTGCCCATCCTTTAGAGAATCCCTTAGTCGCCTTTTACGATACCCAGGGGAAGAGATGGGGTAGTGCTATTCTTTAAGTCCGGCACTACATAAGACAATGGCCTAGTCTGTAGGTATCTAAAGGTATTTTTCCTAGAAAAACCCATTCACATTTATGTGCGGTTAAAAATTCTAGGACAATTGTGTTTGTATGGGTCATTCGCGTGTAGCTGTTATGGAATATTTAAATGAGTCAGCCAATACATACCTACATTGATCAAGTAGGTACTCTAAGCACAGGGATTTTAACGATTTTATAATCGCCGTAATCATATCAGAACTCAAGTGCCTGAATCAGAAATTAGGATAACATAATTATCGTTTGTTCAGGAAATCCCGCCAAGTATGTAGTACTTTGTTGTTTTTATTGAACAGAACACCTAACACAACTTCATTCGCCTTTTTTTTATTAGCCGGTTCTGTCCCACTGCTGGGCAAAGGCCTCCCTCCGTTCCTTCCATCTGTCGTGATTCTGTAGCTTCGAGCTAACTCTCAAGGCATCAACTCGTCCCGTCATCTTCTCCGCTGTCTGTAGCGACCTCGTCTCGCTTTCTCCAGTCTTGTGCTATACGGGCCCACAGCTCATTCATCTAGCTACAATACAATAGCGTATTTCTAGGACACCCAAAACAACGCGAAGTACCGTTAGCTTTCCTAAAGCTGTGTCCACACTTGCGCACAGTTCGTGAACTGCTCGCGAGCATGTAGACACGCATTCACGAGCAGTTTCCGAACAGAACGCGAGCTACTCACAAATACGTCAACAGTGTTTGCAGTGGGCACGCGAGTTGGGGGCAAATACTAATACCAGCAACAGTGGTCAGTAGCAGCCGTAACGAAGCTATACCGTTCATTCAAACAGTTTTCGAAACTGTCAAATTGCTTGAATACAAAAACAAAACCAAACATTTAGACGAATTGTGGTGTCAACGATTGTGGTTCGTTTGCGTTTTGGAAACTATTTATAGTAAAATTGGCCCTCTGTTCCCGTACTGCTCGCGAACAGTTCACGATATATTTGCTTCGTGCACGTGCTCTAACGAAGAGTCTAGAGCAAGAACCGAAAGCGATAACCTTTATTCTATATACCGGTATTAATACTGTTCTTTCTCTAGAATATCAATATAAGAAAGGTTACCGTTTTTGGTCCTTGGTACAGAGGCGTTCGATGCGAATCACAAGCACGCTTTGCGCGCGTATATGTGGACACGCCATAAGGTATCTAAAACAAGTTATCTACCTCACTTATGAATGTAAAATAACTGTGAGTCAATTTGCATAACCAGTTTATTATAAAAAATACCAAAACAGTATAGTAATGCATAGAATAATAATTATACTAATGCCCGCTCACACGTTGTTGTCCCCTTCGCCTATGTACTGGCGGCTTTTCAGGGGGCCCAGCTAGTGAGCTGGCAAGTCACCGTCTGCCAACACAGTTCAATTTGAAATTTGAAAGGCAGACGCCGTTTTCTTCCGGCAATAGAAGTTGACCAGATATTTTTTACCATATTTTACAATAGTCTTGCACCTACCTGGGATGGTCCATAACTGTACTCCAATAGTGCAGCCGTGGATAGTCCCCGGTTGGTGCCCCACCCCATTTTACATTAAAGGTCTCAAAAGGAGCCTCTGCGCGTTGGACTTGTCCCCCGTACGCCTTCCAAAGGACCGGGCATCTTCCGCATGGAAGATGAGCCGTGAATTGAAACGAGATACTAATGCCACAGTTTTGCACAACAGCGAAATACCTACAAAACTTAAGATAATGTTTTTTTTTAGGTTTTCTCACATTCATAAACGCATACGATGTCCGGTTCACGACGAGGATACAGAATGTTTTCATGTTCACCAAGATTACGGCGCTGGTCATCATTATCATGGGAGGCATCATCTGGATGAGCAAAGGTAAGAAAAAATACTCAACTTTATTGAATTTTGCAATTATCGTCCAGACTCGCTACGGTTGAAACCGTATGTGGTGTAAACGTTACGTTAATTTAAATGAATTTTGAATCGAAGATACAATTATCATTTTGGTTTAAATTTATGCAACAAGCACAATTTGTATCATTCATGGATTTGAATAAAGTTTTCAATTTAATAAAATATTATGTGCGAAACGAGTATTTCCAATTCAAAATTCACTCACATTTTTACTATACGTCACAACATTCGTGCTAGGACTACAGAACCTAATGCGTCAAATACCTAGAAGCATGTTCTCTGCTCATGCGAAATTGAACTTTACGTTAAGGCGAGAGTGCTTCCATTCCGCTGTGCGTTCGCGCTCTTAATTCATATCGGTTAGCTCAGTAGCGTTCGGTTCGGTTCGGTTTTCTTTTGTGTTCCACTCCGGAGTCGCAGCGGCGCGTAAAGGCATATTTTCATACCTAAATCGCGGAGTCACACAAGCCTGCCTAAAGTAGTGATTTCGATAGTGGCTTTAATTTTTCAGACACTATTTGCATGCGGATTTCGAAGTGTTATTACACGGTCCGATGTCTTTTTTTTTGTTTGTGATCTGTTACACTTGTTCTTACATAAAAATAGACCAAGACATATTTCACCAGTAATATTGGCATGCAAAATATTACATTAAGTTACACATGTCAATTGAAGTTTAAAATTAGAATTAAACATTATACAATGTGTTCGGTCATGGACTAGCGATATTCTAGGTACTTAGGTATATAACAACTATTTAAGTTCACAAATACACTACACACTAGGGTCCAATCCACTTCCCCGCTATTTGGCAATCATTTTACTTTTTTTGTTGAGATATTCTGTACGTGTATACAAAAAAAGTCATATCTCTCAAAGTTTTGGTCCTACTGAGATAAAAGTAGGATTATTCGGAGGGCAACAATATTGTCTATCGTTTACATTACGATACAATGGGTTCACACAAAGACATACAGTCGCAGAGAATATCTCAACAAAAAAAGCAAAATGGCTGCCAAATAGCGGGGAAGTGGATTGGACCCTAGTGTGTAGCGTATTTGTGTACTAGAATAGTTGCTATAAGTACCTATATCTAGAATATCGCTAGTCCATGACCATTGTGTAACAAATTATCTAACAGCATGATACAATGTCACTTAATAAGCGCTTTTTATTCCACTTCTGATATCAGAGTGAGCTACAACTTTAATGATAGATTAACTCCTACGCGATTCTGTTAGCTCTCTATGACAGAAGGATGAGTAGTGTTAAAAGTAGTAGAAAGTATCGGATCGAAATTATCCACGACTTTTAAATAAAAGTTTAAACAATATGGAGGATATTTTTAAGTTGAAATTATTCACCGCGTATTCAATACTCAATACTCAATACTTTTATTGCATTCCACAATGTGAACTTAGGTGGTAGGTACATATGGAATATACATACAGTAGTTTTAGGGCATTGTGGGCCCTGTCGGGCATAACAAAATACAAATTAGGAGGAGGGCTATTATAAATTAATATTAGTTTACAACTTCAATATTTATCTACTCGTTCGTTTTGTGAAGGTAGGTGGGCTTACAACTAGGTACATAAATTGTGTCATATAATTTTTACTAGGTACTTATATTATGGATTTATACATTAATATTTATTTAAATTATACATGTATTATTATT
Source organism: Amphipyra tragopoginis (assembly GCA_905220435.1). Lineage (NCBI taxonomy): Eukaryota > Metazoa > Arthropoda > Insecta > Lepidoptera > Noctuidae > Amphipyra > Amphipyra tragopoginis. Next base: position 35,364,234 of record HG991991.1, read on the forward strand.
ATTGGTATTATAGATTATTATTGCGGTTTTTTTTTTTTTTTTTTTTGGTATTATTATTTATTTATTAAATTTATCATTTAAATATTCATGTACATTATAATAACATTTACGGATTAGAAATTGTTTTAATTTATTTATAAAGATATTAAATTTTTGTTCATTTTTAATTTCATCGGGTAATTTATTGTATATTTTAACTGACATTACTAAAGTGCTTGTGGAGTGTATTTTTAGCTTAGAAGCTGGCTGATTTAATCTATTTTTGTGTCGTAGTGTGTAGTGAGTCTGTATGTTTTCACGTGTAGTGAAGAGTTTTTGGTTATTTTTAACAAATTTACACATTTCCAAAATATATATACAAGGTAGGGTTAGAAGTTTATGTTCTTGGAAATGGGGTTTGCAGCTGTCTGTGCTATCTATATTGGCTAGTATTCTAATCAGTCGTTTTTGTAGTATGAAAAGTGTTGGTGCGTCTGTACTATTTCCCCATAATATTATGCCGTAGTTTAACCACGCGTATGCATAGGCATAATACGTAACCAGAGCAGTGGAGAAATTTGTTGATTTTTTTATTTCACGGAGGGCATAGGCAAATTTTGACAATTTTGACCTGATTTTTTTAATATGTGATTTCCAATTTAAATGTGTATCTATGGATAAGCCGAGAAGGTTGAATTCTTTTACTGTTTCTATTTTTGCGTCATTGTAAATAAATGTTATGTCTATAGGAGTTTTCTGATGTGGATAGAAGGACATGATTTTAGTTTTATCAAAATTTAGTTCAAGGTTATGTTCTGTCATCCAAGTTATTATTTTGTTGAGTATACCTGTAAGTATTTCGGTTAAGTTGGTATTGTCGTGGCAAGAAGTTAGTACTGAGATATCGTCGGCAAATAGAACACATGACTCATTTATGATTGTAGGGAGGTCATTTATATAGATGATAAATAAGAGGCATCCAATAACACTCCCTTGGGGGATTGAGGCGTTAATTTGCTTGCTATCTGACCGAATGTATTGAATTTGTTTTGCGTGTTCGTTGTAGTATTCTACTTCGACTTGGTGTTCTCTATTTTCCAAATATGATTTGAACCATTCGTAAGATTTTCCGCGAATCCCTATTCCTTGTAACTTATTAAGTAGGATGTCGAATTGCACTTTATCGTAAGCTTTTGTCATGTCTAACAGTATACCTACGGCATATTTTTTCTTATCAATTATATTAATGGCTTCCTGGATAAAATTATATACTGCTAGAACTGTAGAGTGGTTTTTTCGGAAACCATTTTGGGATTCATTAAAAATTTTATATTTTTCGCAAAACGAATAGACGCGATTACACATTGCTTTCTCGAATACTTTCGAGGCTGCAGGTAAAAGAGCAATAGGGCGGTAATTAGAGGGGTCAGTTTTTGAGTCTTTTTTGTGAATTGGCTTTATTATGGCTTTTTTTAGGTAGTTTGGAAATCTTCCTTCCTCAAAAGACTGATTGACTAGCAAGTAGAATGGAAGGGTCAGCTCATCTGCACACTGTTTGACTAGGGTTGGTGGCATTTCGTCTATTCCATAGCTGTTTTTGTTTTTAAGGCTTTTCAATATTAAATTTATTTCACTGGGACCTACTGTACTTAGGAACATGGTATTTTCTGTGCGGTGGACCACAGAGATGTTTCGCGGTTCTTTGCGGGTTTGCGCATATCCTTCTCCGATAGACGCAAAGAAGTTATTAAATATATTTGCTGTTTGCTTTGGGTCCGAGATAGCATTGTCATTTAGATGTAGCGTTATGTTTTTTTTTACCTTTTTTACGTTTTTATTCGTTCGTTCGTTTATAATTTTCCACATAGTCTTTACTTTATTATTAGATTTCATTAATTTATTTATATACTGTAGTTTTTTAGCTTTTTTTACAATTTGTTTTAAAGTTTTTTCATATATTTTATAATGTTGTTTAATTAAAAGGTTATTTGTTTTAATGGAGAGTATTTTTTCAAGCCTTTTATTTTTACAAGAAATTTTGATGCCTTTAGTTAGCCAATGTTTTTTATAGTTTGTTTTTAGCTTTAATTTTGTCTTTGGTATTGATTGATTAAGTATGTCAGTAAGTGTATTGTTAAATGATTTATAGTTTTCATCAATGTCCCTACCGGGCTTGATTATGTCGTTCCATTTTATTTCTTTTAGTTTAGATTTGAAACATTGTGTGTTTTTGTTATTGAACAGCCTCTTTTCAACACACCAGACTATCTGTCTAGTTTGCCGGGGTACAGCCAATTTTATTATTGTACTACTATGGTCAGAGAAGCCCAACTCTTCCACTGTGGTGTGTGATTTTATATTGCAATTTGTAAAAATTAAATCTAGACACGTTGAGGTGGTTTGGGTCACTCGCGTTGGTACTTTTATATGCTGTACAAAATTAAATTCTAACATGAGATCTAAGAATTGGTTTGTCTTTAAGCTACTATCTAATACATTTATATTAAAATCTCCTCCTATAACAATATTAAGTCTGGAGTCTTTCTTATTTATATAATCTAATATTTGTTTTAATTGTTTATAAAATATAGCTTCCTCTCTCCTATTCCAGTAAATAATTATTAATAATAAATTCTCTATTTGTAACTCTATTGCACACACTTCTATCACATATTCAATTGACATGTCTGTTATATCACTTCTCTCTAAGCATTCTATGTGTTCTTGTAGGAGAATACAGACGCCGCCACCAGCGCGAGTTTTCCGGCAGAATGAAGCCGCAACCTTGTAGCCGCTAAAATTTATTAACTCCAGTCTTTCCTTTGATAGCCAGGTTTCCGATACACATATAGCATGATATTTTGGTGTTTGTTGAATGAAGGCTTCCAGTAAGTGTTGTTTATTGGAGAGGCTTTGGACATTTTGAAATAATATTCTAAATTGTAGGTCTTTGTTTTCGAGGTGTTCTATTTCTGTCTCCTGTGTCAGTGTAGCGGCGAAAAAAATTGTTATTGTTTTGAGAAGATGATAGGTCTGCATGATGTGTATTCCATTTATTTGTGTTCATTTGGTTGTCGGGTGTATTATCTATTTTATTAATTATTTTTCCATCAATGAATAGTTGATTATCGCGGATTACTGCGTGAAGTCCTTGCCTTCTTGCTTTCAACATTTCTTCGCGCAGCAATTTCCTTTCTCTTCGTGCTTCATCATCTAAGAATTCCGATAAAGATAGTCTAGTTCCTCGAAATACGTTGCTATTTTCCTTGAGATACGATACCATCCTTTTGCTCAATATCTCTATCACTAATGGGCGGTTCTTCGAGCTTCGTTTGCCAATCCTATAGGTTTCCTCAATGTAGCCCATCAGGTCAACGTTCATAAATTCGCGAAATAAGTTTATCAATCTGATGTGCAAGTTATTTACAGGCTCCTTATAGTATTCATCAAATCCGTATAATACTATTTTCTTTGAATAGCTTTCAGTGCAATTAGTTTGGCAAGTGTTACTTCGCGTCTTCAAGCTCTCTATTTCAGTTTTTAACTTTTCGTTTTCGATTTTTAAGTTCTCTATTTCCGTGTTTACATGTTGGATGTCCATTTTCCTCTCTTCATTTTGCCTTTGTAAGCAATTTGTTTCGCGTTCAAAATCTTCTCTTAACTTTAAGATGGCCTTATTTAACTCTAGTTGGATAGTATTCTGTAATTCGGTGATGATTGACCTATTATTTTCTTTTAAACGAAGCATTATCATTTCACCTATGTTCTGCAGTGTAAGTTCTGTTTGTGTAATAGATTGGGGTGTTTTATCTTCATCTTGCGCGTATATTGTGTCACCCAATAGACTTAAGTCCAAGGAACTGGCAGTATCATTCATAGGTTTTTTTGTTCTTCTAATTGTGACATTGTTTATTTCCGGTGGTGAGGTTATTGGGTGTGAGTCATGTTCTTGTGGGCGTATGGGTGTGTTTATGTTTCCTCGCTTTGGTATTTTACAGTAACAATCTAGGCATTTCCAGGTTTCGATGCTCTCTGTTTCTATCATTATTTTAAAGCGCTCATTATTAATATTGGCACACTCTAAGTCATAAACACTGTTACATAATGAACAGGTTAAGTAGTCTGTATTGGGTACGTTTTGTTTACAACCAGCACATATAAGAGCCATATTTGCAAACAACGCCCTCTAGCGGATATTCTACGAATTATTTTGGTTTTCCAAATTTTGCTACTTGCTACTCGCCAACAGATGGCGCTTAACACAATCCTGTTTGCGGCCCTTATTTGCACTTTAAAATTTCCTTTTATAAGTATTTTACAAATATACAATTTCAAGGGATTCTGCGTACCTTTTTATGGTGGTAGGTACTTGTCCCAAAGTTTTCTTCAGTACCTGATCCTCAAATAATGTGTTTTTCAAACATCCCACAGTTTTTTCCACAGGTTTGAAATTTGGTCGTTATTTAGGAAAAGTATAGTTTTCTTGAGTATTTATGAAGTTAAGCTGTGTACTACACTTTTAGTCACTGAAGGTCTTTATTCACTTGAACTTTATTGACTTTTTATCATAAGTTAAGCACTTAAACTATTTTTAACGTTTTATTATCTACGGAGCTGATGTTTACGTGCGCACAGTAGCGCCCTCTCATTCATCATCTCCTCATTCAGTCGCAGATATACTACTATAGTACCACGATTCAGTTTTTCGCATTCTCCTGATATTTTAGGTGGACCCCCAGGGGTCCGCGGGAGACTCGACGGGGGTATACGTTGGCATGACAAAAAGATCTAATCTTCACATTTTATATGGTAATATGGTAGAAATGTAGCTGCAGGGAGTCCACCGGAACCAGCAAAATTTTAAAAGTGGTCTATGAGAAAAAAAGTCTGGGAACCGCTGCTTTAGAGCTTCATCTAATTTCCTCGGAAATTGCAGTGTTACTATGGTTTATGTATAAAAGGCAGAAGGAAGTTTGTCTTAAACAATGTACTTTTGAGACTTAAAAATATTGTTTATAATAACAAAGAATTGAGACGCAGAGAACAATGCAAGTAAACTAATGTGTGGGCACAACGAGTGTAGTTACAATAAGTCAATATGATTTTCATGCGATATTTACACAAACAGTTTCAGATGTAGAAACATTAACGTAGAAACACATGGATCTCGGGTCAGCGTTCAAAAATGTCCAAGCCGAATGTAGACTAAAACGCGAAAAAGAAGACTAATTTACGTCAATGAGTTCTGTCGAATCTTCGTATGGTGAAAAGCTAAATTAGGCTTTGTGATGACGACATAGGATTTAAAATAGTTTGTTGGTATTTCTAAGTTTATATGGGGTGTGATTTGGCGCACGCTCATGTGGTGTATGTAAACTCATGACACTTTTCGTGAATTTTGTAGACCCTTGGTCCATAATGGTTCTACGTCAATGTATAGAGATTCACCTTGCCATTCAATTTATTTAACAAAAGGGATGCGGTTTGAAAATTAGGCAGAACTCATCTAGAATTGGATATCCGGATGCATATTCACCTAAACTTGACATGTTGGCTAATATGGAATGAGCTTTTGTATTGAAAAAATCCTGCGGTTTCGGGACAATTATATTTTATGTTTTTTTTGGTTTATCGAACACACACCAGTCCTCTTCTTACATTCTACATACACACATATTTCCATCGGGGTTATACATTAATTTTAAATAATTATATATATATATATATATATGTATATTATAATTATGCAATCCAAAAATCCCCGTTTTTTTTAATAATTCTTTTTAAGAAGTCGCTTCCATTCTATACACCCGACTAGTAATGCATTCCCTATATACATATACTATACACCTCTGCCCAACCCTTCGGGGAATACAAGGCGTGATGTTATTGTGTAGTAATGCATTCCCGATGTTCCTGGCATGCTGTGTTTTTTTTAACAAAAAATATATATACAAGGTTAGTCAGAAAGGGGGTACTAATCCGAAAGGGTGTTAAAGTACACACATAATAATGAATAACTTTTGTTCTACAACTTTTCCCAAAACTCAATAGTTTAAGTGAAACAGTTGTTCAAAAATTTCAAAAAAATATCTCTAAAATCTATCTATCCACAGATATGATCAGCTGTGTTTACATTTTAGGTCATATTTGGGGTTATGAATTAGAAGCACCATTTTCTGAATTTGTAACTAAAGCAGGGTCGAAGAATTTTAGAAAAAACTAAAATAAAAATCATTTTATTTGGATTTTTTTTATCGAATTTTGAAATTTTAACTTTCTTTCAAACAGTCATCAACGATACTATAAGTGGGCTTCGGATTAGTACCCCCTTTCCGACTAACCTTGTATTTGAAGAAGCTGCTTCCGTACTTTCATAGCTAAAAATTCAATTTAGGTAAATCTGCATCCGAATATCCGATCCCTACTCTTATCACAATAGAAAAATCTAGACTGACTATTAAAAAGGCGCTGTGAATCGATATTTCGGAGACCCCTCAATCAATCAAGTCACCCTAGCATTTTGCTGGACATCACCCTCTGCTAATCCCGATTGCTGGCTCCAAGTCTACTTTACCGCCACCTCTGTACGAACGATTTTTGCACAGTCTCTTATTTTAATTAAAAAGGAGAGCATGCATTTATTGATTTAAAGGGTGTTCAGCTTCGTTGCGTACAAAATTATAGTCACTAGTACCCTAATCGATTCTGTACAACGAGTTTGACTTGTTTCTTCCCAGCGCAATGTCGTACATTCCAGAAAATTCCGCGGTACCTAGTAATAGTCAAGCCACACCCTCCAAAATAAAATGCGAATATTTTTATTTGAATCGGTCCATGTTAAACGGGAAACAGTCCAGACACCCTAACTTTAGAAATATGAACACCTTAGCTTAAAATATACAACGTTATTTTTAGTATATACAAAAACCGAGACACCCCAACAAGATTTTCATCAGAACTGCCTGAATATGTGTTTTTTTTTAAATAAATCTCCAAGTTACACCGTAGTTTATGTCGCGTTAAGTTCCCTAGTAAAGTGTGAAGTGCCTGAGATGTGCTATGCAGGGGTTGTCTAATACACGGAAACTGACCGAGCGGACCATCTCAAGCCTCAAGGTGTCTATTCCCGTCAACTGTTATGGGTAGAAACCTACTAAAACAAAATTGTAATAAATAAAAAAATAAAATAAAAGTGGTGTAATAGTTATTTGTTATACAAGAGTGCAAAGTTGCTTTTTAACCGCGTGCTCAATTTTGATGACCGAGCAAGCGAAGGATTCTAAAATTGAATCACGAGCGCGGCGAGTGATTCAAAAATTAGAATCCTGAGCGTTAGCGAGGGAATCAAAAGAGCACGAGGTGAAAAATCTTTGCACTCGAGTGCAACACGTAACTTTTCATCCCACCTCAGCGAGGAAATGACTTAATGTAAAAAAAAAACTTCTTCGTGGTTAGAATCACTCATTTTAGGTTTTTCACTTGTTTTCAAGTTTCTTGTTTTTAACCTAAGGTTTTAACAATAAGACGTGAAAAAAGAAATAGGAGCGCGTAAAGCAAATTTAAAAAAAGTAATACACCAAGAAGGTTCCGAGTCTGAGTTTTAACAAATTAAAAAAGGTTGTATGATAAATTCGGCACCATGGAGGTAGAAGTAAATAGGTTTAATGAAGTTTTGAATTCCCAAACTTCTTGGTGCACGCGATGTTCTAAATTCAATTTACTTTATCTTCTAGCGGATAAAAACGGCTTTTGCACTCAGATATCGATGAGCAAAAATACTCTTTCCGAGATGGGGGGATGAAAAAAATATGTCAATCGATTCTTATAGTGATTCTGAACAAACTAGTATCAGGTTTAGTATAAATACTAAAACTAAGCTTGTATAAAAGAAACTATTCTTGTTTTAATTTTGTTTTAAAAACAAGCTTTTGTTACATATTTTTGCATACTTCTATACTCAGAATACAGAAAGAAACAGAATCCGCCTTCAACAGTAATTGCAAGCCTTACGCTGTGTCCAAAATCAAAGCATGCGTCCCGCGCCCGTCTCACTTCCCACCCGCGTAATGTTGCTAGCTCAGACATTGTTTACCCGTTTTTGGGGAAAACGTTGAGTATTGGAGGTAAGATAATAATAAAATCAAAATTGTGCTTTTCTATATAGGCAATATTTTATATCTGAGTAGGTACAGTCAGCGTCAAATATATAGGGACGAACAGACTGTTCAAAATGATCCGAGCAAAACTACAGGGTGTTAACGAATTCATGTAATTCCTTCAAACCGCGTGATCTACTGGTGACACTGATTGATTCTGCATGGGATTTTTTCAGAATAAAAAAAAAAGTTTTCAAAAAATGAACCATGGTATTCTGTATCTGAGTAATTTTAGCGTCCCATGTTAACTGACTGCGTGAAGCAATATCGGGTTAGTCGTGCCCGTCAGCTGTGTTGCCGTGCCTTCATTAATTTATGCATGGCATCTAAATTTTCAATGAAATAAAAAAAAATGTTTTTTTTTTTTAAAAGAGATGTTCCAAAAAAAATCCAGACTCGATTGGGACTAAATGGGTACCAGTAGTTTCATTATAATGCACAATTAACCCCACCGAAAGAGCAATACCGAAATCGATGGGGTATATGAGCTATAGGCTGATAAAGTAATATATGAAAAAATCTTCACTAACAAGTGTTTTTTACCATTTTATACAATATCAATATTAACGATAATAATGACGGGATTACTGTAGTATTGATTACTATCAACCATTTGGTATCCGATTACTATAAAAAACACAAAAAAAAACTTTTTTCAAGGATTCGTATAAATAATATAACTACAAAGTGTAACATAAATAAGTGTACAACTTCTTAAGGGGTCACTGTACTCATCATTATGAACAACTTTTACTATGGGAGAAAAAGTGAAATCGCGAAAAAAAAAACAGCTGTTCCCCACATTTTGACGAGTTAAGCGAACGTAAATGTAGGGAACAGCTGTTCTTTTTTCGCGATTTCACTTTTTCTCCCATAGTAAAAGTTGTTCATAGTGATGGGTACAGTGACCCCTTAAGAGGTTATACGTTATTTATGTTACACCTTGTAGTTATATTATTTATACGAATCCAGGTTTTTCGTTTTTTTTTAATAATCACTTACCAAATGGTTGATAGTTGATAGTAATAAATACTACAGTAATCCTGTCAGTATTATCGTTAATATAGTATTGATATTATATAAACTTTTAAAAAACACTTGTTAGTCAAGATTGTTTCATATACAGGGTGGTAATTTGAGATGGGGCATGAAGGGCAACTACCTTAACCATTGTAGCTACAGGAAAACTTTCTTAGAAGACCACCCCTAACTTTTGGGATAACTTCAATCGGCATTCACAGATTTTGAAAAAAAAGTACAGTCAGCGAGAAAAAGGGCTGTTTTCACAAAACTTTTTTATGATGCCAATCAATCCCATTTCCCATAAGGATCAAAAAACTTTTCCGGACTAACTGAGGTTTAAGTACTAGAAACGTCAGAAATAACAAAAAACTATTTGAGATGGGTTATTTATAAGGGCAGCTACCTTAATCGTTGTCGCTACAGGAAAATGTTCATAGCAAACTGGCCATAATTTTTGACATTATTTCAAACTGCATAAAAAGAAATTGAAAAAAAAAATTGGTACAGTCAGCAAAAAAATGGTCACTTCTCACAAAACTTTTTTATGATGGCAATCGATCCTATTTCCCATAAGGATCAAAATACTCTTCTGGACCTACTGAAGTTAAAGTACGAGAAACGTCAGAAATCACGAAAAACAATATTTTGTGAAAAGTGTCGCTTATGCCGAAAAAAATAATAATATTATTTTCAAAATCTGTGAATGCAGTTCGAAATATTTTCAAAAAATATGAACAGTCTCTTAGAAACATTTTCTTCTTGCCACAACGGTTAAGGTAGCTGCCCTTATTACTACCCCATCTCAAATAAGTTTTTTGCGTTTTCTGACTTTTCTAGTACTCCAACCTCAATTGGTCCGGGAGAGTCTTTTAATCCTTATGGGATATGGGATCGATTGGCATCATAAAAAAGTTTTGTGAAAACAGCCCTTTTTCTCGCTGACTGTACTTTTTTTTTCAAAATCTGTGAATGCCGATTTAAATTATCCCAAAAGTTAGGGGTGGTCTTCTCAGAACGTTTTCCTATAGCTACAATGGTTAAGGTAGTTGCCCTTCATGCCCCATCTCAAATTACCACCCTGTATACTTTGTCAATCTATAGCTCCTATACCCCATCGATTTCGGCATTGCCCTTTCGTTGGGGTAAATTGTGCATTACAATGAAACTACTGGTACCCATTTAGTCCCAATCGAGTCTAGGTTTTTGGTCCATACATTATGGACCATCTCCTTTTTAGTCAATCTAAATCCCGTGCGGGGTTAATCTATAGATTAATGGTATACCATTAATAGATTTTGTGGTTTGAAGGAATTACGCGAATTCGTTTACACCCTGTATAATTATGTCAATGAAACAAGGGGCGTTTCAGAATGAACGTAGGACAGGTCAACTGGCATTCTGACAAGAATCCCATTTAGATATTAGTTTAATTTCTTTAGCTGTTTAGGTAATGATGAACAGTCTGTTCGTCGCGATATACCTATTTGACGCTGACTGTACCTGATAATCTCAAGAAATAGAGAAGGTCTGATAGGAATTTTAGATAAAAAACGTTTAATTTATTTAAGTAGGTAATAAAAAGAAGGGAAAATCAAAACTCTTATACTGACAACACTAACAATATGGATGCATCATTCCCTATGACAATTACAAACTGAACAATTTATTGATTAATTAAATAAGACGATATCTGAATGTGCTACTTAAACGTGAAATGTGATCCCATCCTGTTTTGTTTTTAGGCCCGCTGCATTTTTATAGGTTCGAACGACACAAAACGACATAATTTAATTTAATTTGACACCGGTAAATACATGTAGTCGTTATGACGTCCCCATAGTAACTGATCGACTGCGCGTAAAACTACTCCGATTAAGAGTAGTTTTTGATGCTTCAGTATTAGGCGTGATCACAGCTTCTGGGTCTTTCTGTATTCTGAGCTTCTATACATATTATACACCGTGGGCCCGAGGTAAACGAAAGATTTTAACCATCGATTCCGATGCCTAGTTGGAGAAGAAAAGCTAGGATATAGTTTGTTGAATAAAGCTTAATTTTCGAAATATTCATTATTTACGGAAATTGACAACTCGAAAAACTTCTATGGTAACAAGTCCTATGAACGCGGCGTTGCAACTTTTGTCATACCGTACCCCACCCGCCGTATGTCTTACTTATCGGGGAGGGTTGTGAACTGAGAAGTTTCTTATCCACTCACACGATAATTTATAAATGTTGCCAGTTCAACCTAAGGTGTTGTTTACAAGCAAGTACTAAAAAAAAAGTAAATTGGTTTATTAAGAATAGAAAAAGCAAAAAAAAACTGAATTGGACTTTCGTTGATATAACATTTGACTCATAATACCATCAGAAAGGCGTGGTTAAAATCTTTCAGGTACCTAGGGCCCACGGTGTATAGAATCGATTTCATGTTAAATACCTTTTTTTGGAGGACTGCTCCCTCTCTTAGCATTTAATAGAGATTTTCATTCTTTTTTCTTTCTTTTTTCTTTTTTTAAAAAAACGTTGCCCCACACTAAGATTTCTCTTGTATCGTGGGTGCGTTTACAGACACAAATCTCACAAACAAACGCCCAGACCCGAAACAACCATCTGTAGGCCATACAAATTTTTGTTCCGTGTGGGAATCGAACCCACGACCCGTAGCACAGAAGCCAATCTCTTAGCCACTGCACCAAACATACGTTTGGTGCAGTGGCTAAGAGATTGGCGTCAAATACGTCAAAATTGAAATATAAATCATATTTTATGAATAACTAGCTTTCGCCCGCAGCTTCGCTTGCGTGAAATTTTCAACCCGTTGAGTGACGATTTTCCATACAAACTTTCATCCCCTATTTAACTCCCTGTGGGGTTGAATTTCGAAAAATCCCTTCTTAGTGGATGCCTACGTTACAAAAGGAACCTACTGTCAAAATTTCAACTTTCTAACCCCAGCGGTTTAGGCTGTGCGTTGATAGATCAGTCAGTCAGTCAGTCAGCTTCTCCTTTTATATGTATAGATATTTGGTTTAATCCTTATAAAAAGAGCGATATTCACTCAAATGACGCCGTTCTTACATGAAATTCTAATTTGATATTTTATTCATATTTCAATGGTCTGATATTCCATTAACGCATAACAAATTCGCAAACGTATTTTCAAAAACATGGCGTCACTAACTCAGTATTGAAAAAACTGTGCCCTTTTGACATGGAGCGTTAACGTTCATGATGAAGATTGTCATATTGTACCTCCACATGGCGTGCGAATAACTAGTTGTTCTTACAGCAATTATATTCACTGTGATGATTGTAAATTAAGTGGCCAGTGCATGCAAATTAAACAGCAATTAGCAACGCTATGTCCTATCAGACAAACTATAATTGGCCAAGAGTAGTATGAACGGAAAATTTCATTACATTGATAAAGATAATAGAATAAATATTGATGTATAATTTTATTTGGACTTAGTTCGTAGAATAGTGCCTCGGTTGGCTTGTTACATGATCAGCCTATTACTGTCCCGGTGTTGGGCAAGGGCCTCTTCTCAGAATGAGGGAGAAGCCACACGATGCGGTGCGGCTCCGGCGCGGCACCTGAGCGGTGCCGCTGCTGCGTAATATATCGGGTGTAAAAAGACCCTTAACGATAACGAAAACCACATATTCTAGCCATCATTGGGATAATTTTTTTCTACCAGACCATACCTGGGAAACCATTGGTTTTGGAGATATTGAAGGTCAAAGTACACATTTTTTTTTTGGTATTTTCCGAAAACGTATTCTAAGTGATAATACTAAACTTTCTTTCAAACAACCTTATCAAAATTTTCAATTTTTCCTCACAAATTACGCATTTGAAGTTACAAAAACGCAACGAATATCAAACACACACGACCGCCTTGGCTCGGCTGTGTGGCCGCTGCACGCATGCAAACGCGCGGCATCGCCACAACCACACATTGCGCGCTACAACAAAAAGCGTTATTTTTTATGCCAAAAAATAAAAGTCGTTTCCCAGCAATTATTTTTGGTCAATGTAGTTTAGTTTGATGTACAGAGTTCGTAGATTTCGGCTATGTGATGGGTCTTTTTACACCCTGTATACAAATTTCCATGCCTACGGGAGAAGCCACACGATGCGGTGCGGCTCCGGCGCGGTGCCTGAGCGGTGCCGCTGCAGCGTAATACATACTCCATGCCTACCACACAGTGCGGTGCGGCGCCGTGCCGCACGCTCGCCGGACCAAGACGAGGGGTGTATACGCCAGAGCGGCACCGCTCCTGCGTCGCAGACCGCAGATGTGTTGACGGAGAGCCGTTTCACAAGGTGTGGTGGTTCGCCGCACCGCTTGGCTCTTGCAACGCCGCGTACTACGTGTGCACGCTGATACCGCAAAATGGTCGCCGTGCGGCGGCACACCGCACCGCACCGTGTGGCTTCTCAATGAGAAAGGTTTGCGGGTTAGCGGACTACAAACATAATCGAGAACTTTATGGAGTCCTCTCAGGTGTGCAGGTTTCCTCACGAAGTTTTCCTTTACCTAGTGATAGTCAAATCCGCACATGAATTTGAAAAGTCAGAGGCGCGGGCCCTTTTCGTCATTGGACCCCTATTTTATTACACGTTATTAAATTGTTATCGAAGACAAAGAAGTTATTTTTATTGCAATCTGCATCTCAAGAATAAATACAGCATTATTACTGAAATACCACGATTTAAATTATTAGTGTTATTTTAGCTCGTAGGTTGATCACCCTTTGAAGGAGATGTATTGAAGAGTTCGTCGGCTTGGGGGTAACGACCCGACCGACACACACAGTCAATAAAATACATAGATGAATATGTCTAGTCTATTGTTATGTTGTACAAAAGGATCGCAGCATCTTTAATATTAGAAAGAAAGAAAGTTATGTTTGCTAGTTGACTTATGTTGACTTTACACCATATTAAAGGAGTCTATTGGATTCTTCTACGCTAGATGGTAACGACTGTTTATTAATTTCTGAGTACTTAATCATTGAATTTTTGTTTTCCAAAATAAAGGTTTACTAAAAATAAAGACTCGGGTGGGCTCGGGGGTCCGTCGCCCGTCCAGGAACAGCTTCCCGATTCAGAACTTTATCGATAAGCAGTTTTCTACCGATTCTGTTTATTATCTCGTTCCGTTTACTATTCTCGTAACGAGAGTAAAAGAGATAGCCTATCGAATCATTCGACAACTGAATAATCGAATCGTTCTGGATCAAGGGGTCGTTCCGAGAAACCGGCGCGTCTTGTTTAGCGCGTGCTACTCGGAAGGATGTGAAGCAAAGCCCCACAAAAGCCCTCCTTTCTTTGAAACTTGGTCAGCCAGCCAAGTGACCAAGATTTGCCGGGGTTGCGATGAATGCAATACCGAATCCCGCTATTCTGGACATAAGCCCACGTGTCCGGCATAACCCCCGCTTTACTTGGTCTATCTTCTCTAATTAGCTATGTCTACACAGTGCGCTTTCATGTTCATCTTGCGTCTTCGTCTGAAGCATGCGTGAAGCGCCATAGCGCATGCAATAGCGCATGCCTTAATACTAGTTCGACAAAAGTGCATGCCCCTAGCGCACGTGTAGACGTAAGCTGCATGCGTTCTATGGCAATCAATATTGCATGCGTTTGACGCAAGAGGAATTGCAAGTTAAAAGCGCAAGATAAACATGAAAGCGCACTGGTATAGACATACCAATTTTGTTGAGGACTGGTACCCAACGTAAGATTTAAATTATGTTATGGCTACTACGGTTCTCGTACTAAGTTAGTTCGGTTCGTGCGAGTTTCCTTCAATGTTTATTGTTTTGATAGCCAGTTGAACAATGACAATTTTACTCTCGCGGTATTGATCGTATGTTACACATCCCTTAAGACATGATATAGTGATCTCGCCGGGAAGAGTAATGACCGGTCTCTTACAATGTGATGCCTGACCAATAACTTAACGTGGGTCATCTTTGCATGCGTCGCTCGTGTCAAAAGGTCTTAAGGCTTTAATGCTCTGAAGAAGAAGAGTGAAACATGGTGTTAATATTTTATTACCACTTGAGTACATTATCGCATTAGTTGCCCTTTTTGCAGTCCCCGAAATAGGCACATGGGAAGATGTCCTTTGTGCCTTACTTCCCCTTTTTATGCCAATCGGATCCTATGTATGCTATTCTCGAAAACTCTAATACGTACGCCTCGTATGGGGGCGTCCATTAATCACGTGAGGCTCGAAAGGGGGGTAGGGGGTTAGGCAAAAGTCACGAAATATCACAAGGGGGGGGGTTTAGTAAGATATCACGTGTATTTATTTTTTCGTCAAACGTGCGATTTCTAAACCGAAAAGCGAAAATTTTTATGCCAGTCAAAAACAACCTGCAACCTTTCTGTCTAGACATTTTTATCGTGGTCCTTAATCTTATATATAAAAATGAATCGCAAAATGTGTTGGTAAGCGCATAACTCAACAACGCATGGACCAATTTCCCTATTTTTTTTTTTGTTTTGTTAGTAATTGTCAGGAGAAGGTTCTTATGAAAAAAAATTTTGATAAAAAAAAAAAAAACTAATTATCGGTAGGTAGTAGGTAGGTAGTAGGTAGGTAGTAGGTAGGTAGTAGGTAGGTAGTAGGTAGGTAGTAGGTAGGTAGTAGGTAGGTAGTAGGTAGGTAGTAGGTAGGTAGTAGGTAGGTAGTAGGTAGGTAGTAGGTAGGTAGTAGGTAGGTAGTAGGTAGGTAGTAGGTAGGTAGTAGGTAGGTAGTAGGTAGGTAGTAGGTAGGTAGTAGGTAGGTAGGTAGTAGGTAGGTAGTAGGTAGGTAGTAGGTAGGTAGTAGGTAGGTAGTAGGTAAGTAGTAAGTAGGAAAAAGTGCATTGCAACGCATGCGGGGTACAGCTAGTTTCAGAATAAAATTAGATTATACTTTATGCCTAAAAGATAATATTCTAAAAATTTTAAGATTCTTTTTAGGTACTAAAAAATACACGTGATTTAGGGTGGGGGAGGGGGGGTAGTCTTAAACCTCACCACGTATCACCAAGGGGGAGGGGGGGGGGGGGGGGGGGTTAAAAATGCTAAAAAACATCATGTGATTAATGGACGGCCCCGTTGTCGGTTTACAAACACTTCTACGCAGTCAATAATTTTTAAAGTAACGTCTTAACAACTAATAACTATCTACCTGTTTTGTTCTAAAGGTGGGACGGAACATTTCGAAGATGGGTGGGGTGGAACAAAGTCATCTGTCAGCGACTGGTCCGTGGCGTTCTACTCGGGAATCTTCTCGTACTCCGGCTGGTAAGTACTATACACATTATTATACAAAATACCTTTGAACGGTTTTAATAAAAATTTAGTTCTTAACAACAAAAAAATTACTGTCGTGTATATTTCGCTATTTTTAGTATGCACAAAAACGATTTTTATGATTACGGTACCGAAAAACATCAAGTGACGAATGAATCATAGTAATGAAATATTGATGCAATCCGGGGCCTCATAGCGAACGACAGAGTGGCGAGGCGGTTCATCAAAGAAAACCTTATTCACAAAAGTTTCTGTACCGAAATTTACCGTTTCGCATTTTCATACTCTATTTTCGGTACCGAATTATATCTAACGCTCGCGGCTTCGCCCGCGTGGATATCGTTTATCGCGTATTCCGTATTTTTCGGGATAAAAGTATCCTATGTCCTTCTCCAGGTTCCAGACTATCTCTGTACCAAGTTTTATCACAGACAGAAAGAGTTACTTTCGCAGTTATAATATTAAGTAAGGATTAGTAGGGATTATCGTGATATTCAGATAACCAGAATTTAGCAATACTGTCATACCGTATATATATTAAAAAAAAAAACAAAAAAAATTAAATGGTAAAATACAATAAGAATCTTAGTAATTATAAATTTGGTATTTACAATGTTAGGTGCCTGTACTAGGATAAACCTGTGTCACAGGCGGCATGAAGGTTTCGTACTGTTTTCAAGGTATCTTAATTATCGGTTTATTCAGTCTCTGATTGTCGGTATTAATAGCACTGCGCGGTATACCGTTTTGCCGTCTTAACGTACATGTTTGCTTGTGCATATTAGAATTTATGCAAATACCATTAAGCGGACCAAGCGTATTGACGTGCACATTTTTTTTCACAATGTGAATCTTCGCACCATACGTAAAGCTGTGAATACAGTTTCATATAAGGAAATCTACAAATAGAAGTATTGTTAACATCGGAATATAACTATACGTTTGTCGTTTTAGGTAGGTGTAGGCACTATTTTCTCTATGTAAATGTGCGCTAGTAGTTTTTATTTGTGGTTTCAAAATATGGTCGTTGCATTGTTTGAGATGGACGTGGTTGAGGAAATATAGCGTAAACAAAGGCGCTCGTTTATTACCTTTGTACTTTTTTTGTGTGGGTTTTCATAAATGTTCCTACAACGTTTTCAAGGCAACGCAATTATTTTGTGTGAAGCCCTTCGTTACTCACGAAAACTATTACCGTTTCCGTAATTTGCCAACTCCTGCTGGGGGTACTTACCAGTGGCGAAGGCTCCATACAACTCGATTCCTATCGGCTTCCCTTTCGAAATATGGCAAATACTAGTATCTATTATTTTCATTTCAATTCATCTGTACAAGATTTCGAAGTCAGCCACAGGGCCACAGCTATACGAGTAGTTACTGGAATTCACGCATCACACTTGAGCAAGGCAAGCATTTTTTGGTCCGGCTTCCCTTTTAAGAAAATTCACCCTTCGCCACTGGTACTTACTGTACGATAGGCGGTTTATTCGCTAAGGACGTAGTCTGTTCAAAAGTAGACCACGTTGGGCGTGAAGCTGTACGCGGTAAAAAAAAACTTTAAAAAAGTAAAAACCGACTTCAAAAAAATTTGCATTCATTTGTTTCAGCGTAGAACACCGACTTCTGAAACTGGTAGTTTTATTAAATGATAATTATTTTACTCCGTTTAGTTTTTTTTGAAGTCGATTTTTACTTTTTTAAAGTTTTTTTTTATTTTATACTTTTTAGTGCCACAAATTACAATTACAATAGTGTGCAAATTCTCGGACCGGCACTACAACTAGAACGTCGTCTACATACGATTTGTGTTTTTTTTTGTTTTTGTTGATTTTTTCAAAAAGTGCTGAATCAGTTTCAATAAAATTTATATGGCACCACCTCTGAAGTATGGCCTACCAAAGAAAAAAAGAATCATCAAAATCCATTCATAATTGGCGGAGATATCGCGTAAAAAACATTAAAAAAAAACATTCTGACTAATTGAGAACCTCCTCCTTTTTGAAATCGGTTAAAAAGTGCTTCATTTATCATCATATATGATGATAATGAATACCATGCATTTAATCAGATGATGTGAAAACCCTGGAAATTCTTTAATTATTTTGCAAGTTTCAGATAGTAATTTAATAAAAGCGATTCTTTGAATACCTGTAGGTACGCATTTCAGATGCAGGGCCTTATTTAAAGGTTTGGAGGCCCTAGCGTAGCGAAAAAGTGGAGGGCAGTTGTTTTTTAGGGTTCCGTACCCAAAGTGTAAACGGGACCCTATTACTAAGACTCCGCTGTCCGTCCGTCTGTCACCAGGCTGTATCTCATGAACCGTGATAGTTAGACAGTTGAAATTTTCACAGATGATGTATTTCTGTTGCCGCTATAACAGCAAATACTAAACAACAGAATAAAATAAATATTTAAGGGGGCTCCCATATAACAAACGTGATTTTTTTGCCGTTTTTATAGATAATGGTACGGAACACTTCGTGCGCGAGTCCGACTCGCACTTGGCCGGTTTCTTTAAAAGTACCTTTCTTATGTAAACTTTTTTCTCTTTGTCAGAAAGGGTGTAATTTTTTTCTTATCAAAAAAAAACCAAAAACTCATATTGTGGAGGCCCCGGAACTTGGCCCCGCGGGACCTTAAATCCGGCTCTCTTCCGATGAATCTGAAATTAAAAAAAATCTCGAACAATTTTGATAGCCATTGGTTCCTACTGCCACTACACCGGACATTACTATTGTGTGTTTTCTTTTTCCTTAGGAACTACCTGAACTTCATGACGGAAGAACTAAAGGACCCGTTCGTGAATCTTCCGCGCGCTATCTATGTTTCACTGCCGATGGTGACCGCAATTTACTTGCTGGCCAACGTGTCTTACTTGGCTGTACTGGGACCTGTGGGAGTACTGGCTACAGAGGCTATTGCTGTGGTATGTTTTCTTTTTTTAAATTATTAATTATTAGACTTGGTCACTTTTTTATTATTATAACTTTCGTGAGACACATTCATATTTATGATTAGTTACGGTTTACTCACGTGCATTTTTCGGGATTGCCCGACTAGTTTCGGACCCAAACGGAGTCCTTAATCATGAGCTGATCACGCGGCGAGGTCGCGAGTCGAACTAGCGCTGCACCGCGCCGCGTAGCGTTGCGCCCGCGACGAGAGGGGCGCGCTCTGTGTCGGTATTGCTCGTGCATCTTCGTCACTTGTCGTGTCCGTGTTGTTGAGATACTGAGTGCCGGTGCAGCCCTAGTTCGACTCGCGACCTCGTCGCGTGATCAGCTCATGATTAAGGACTCCGTTCGGGTCCGAAACTAGTCGGGCAATCCCGAAAAATGCACGTGAGTAAACCGTAAAAAATAATGTTGAGCTACACGATGGCTGGTGCATGCGTGCCGTCAGTTGGGACAGGTCAACTCAAACCTGCTATGGCTCTTTCCTCAAAAGGCCATTCCAAACGTTGCCCTACATTGTTACACTCGCATAGTTTTTAAACCACAATGTCTGGACTTTAAAAAAGACGTTGACCTCTGAGTTTGTTTCGGATTTTCTTCTCAGAGCGAGTCAGATAGGAAATGCCGGCGCCATCTAGTCTTAAAAAAACTTACATTGACTTGTAAAAGTGTCTGTAACAGATTTATTTACAGAAATAAATATCATTTATCATTTAATCATAAAGACTTGGTCACGTTTACCTGACAAGATGTAATATGGAGCACACAAATCTAAGTAACAAAAATATCGTCGCCCGGGAGTGAAAACCTCGGGAATGCATTTTGGTTATTGCACGGTTCCTGTGGGCTTTCACACGGAATAAGTCACGGGCTAGCTAGTCAATTATATCTATTACGAATTTGATACAGGGTGTAAACGAATTCGTGTAATTCCTTCAAACCACGTGATCTATTGTTGGTATAGATGAACCCAGCACGGTATTTAGCTTGAATAAAAATGAAAAAAAAAAAAACTCAAAATATTTTTATGTGATAGAAAATTTCGATGACATGCATAAATGAATGAAAGCACGGCGACGCAGTTGACGGGCACGACTACCGCGTTATCGCTCCATGCAGTCACTTAACTCGGGACGCTAAAATTACTCAGATACTGAATACCATGTTTCGTTTTATGAAATCTTTTTTTGTTGATTCTGAAAAAACCTATACAGGATCAATCAGTGTCACCAGTAGATTACGCGGTTTGAAGGAATTACACGAATCCGTTACACCCAGTATACCCAATAAAGGCTAGTTTCAGCGCCTTTAAACTAATTTCAAATAGAGCGGCTCTCTTATAAGATATAGTCCCTATAAGTCGTGATGAAATAAAATGACCAAATTGCATTCTCAAGGTTTTCACTCCCGGGCCACGATATAGAGGAATTTCCATGTGGCTCTGGCTTACATATACACACAGCTTGATGAGGGCTGAATTATCGGTGTGAATCAATTCCCAGCGTGCGGTGAGGAAGTTTTATATTCTAGCCCAGGGGTGGGTAAACTGTTTTCCTCAGGGGCCAAAAAAACGCAAGAAATTCTGCAGGGAGCCAGAATAAAAAATGTATTTTGTTATGCCAAATTTTAGGTTCAAATAATTACGGCTATTTGTTTTGACTCTTGCTCTAAAAGGGAGGGTTGGCGGGCCCGATTAAAACCCTCCGAGGGCCGTAGTTTGCCTACCCCTGTTCTAGCCCGTCCCCACACGGGGACATTACGGGGCTTATTACGAAGATTATGTGTTAACACTTTATCTCCCTTTCTCTTTAGTGGCGTTGTATAGAAAACGTAAGTTATGCGTCACTGCGTGTCCAAGATACTTGGTCTATTGCCCAAGTTTCTGTACAGTCATGTTCTCCGTACAATGAAGTGCAAAACTATCATAGTTCTATCATTAGGCCGTTGCGCGAGAGGGATGGCGCTATTGATCCTGTATAGCGCCATTCCTCTCCCGCAATGGAGCAATGATAGAACTATGATAGTTTACATTTCATAGTACGGCCCTGAAGCGTTTATTAAATACGTCTTGACGTAATCTTAGGTCCAAAATAAGTATCACATTTTCTTCCCATAATATGTACCCCTTTCTCTATGTTCTGTCTAGCTTTTTTCCCAACTATGTTGGGGTCAGGTGGTCTACTCCCTAAGCACGAAGTCCGTGGTTTCGGCCTTAGTTACGAGCGTTTCCTACTCCCTATCACCTACGGTCCTACGGACATACGATTATTTCGGGGCCCGAAACTAAGAATGAATGACAACACGATTTGACAGTTGTCCCTACTACCGATGTGTTTTTGCCCGTCCGATAAGTTGAACTTGACACTTGTTTTGTTCACTCCTACGTTTCGGGCTACTTTCAGACGGATGACTAACTTCGTTGACGGACTAAGGGAGTAGGCCCCCAGGTTCCAGTCTAACCTGATGCGGCTTGACACCAGTATTTTACACGGCGCACTGCTATCAGACCTCCACAGCCCAGTTACTGGGCAATGCCGATATCCTATGGTTAGACCCGTTGTCAGATATTCGGGCTTCTGACGATACGTAACGACTGTCATAAATGTTCGTATGACACCTGGAACCGATGGCTTTACGGGCTCTCCGAGGCACGGAAGGATCTTGATGTGTAGAAAACAGCCAGCACTACAGCGACAAGAAGCCCTTTCTCGATATCCGTAGTACTGACTATACTAATTAATTATATTAATTAATAGGGAGTGCCTCCGCTGCCAGCGCCGGTGGCCATTACGAGTGCCGGCGCCGGTTACCAAACTGGGCGCCGACTACATTCACTATTTGGTTGTCTATTGTTTACCCGAAGATTATATACCATAATCATCATATTCCCGAATTTCATTTGACCGAATGTTTTGTTTGCCCTAAAAGACATATGACATACTTTTAATTGCCCGAAACTTAGATACCATAAGATACGAGTGCCATACGTATTGTTTTTCATATTTTTAATTGCCATAATAATTATTAGACATAATATTTAAACGCCATAATGATTATTAGACATAATATTTAAATGCCATAATAATTATTAGACAAAACTCAAATGGCACCTAACCAAACTACTTCTGGGTGGTTTATAAAAAAATAACCACGAAGGGGATGGCGGGGTCTATTCGCTCGCTTCGCTCGCTCAAGCGACCCCGCCATCCCCTTCTAACCTAACCTATCCGAGTCGGGGTGCCCTAAAGTCCCGATTGCATCCAGTTTCTCCTGATAAAACAACCGTTACACACCCAATGTCGATGGCAAATGATGTTATGGCATATGATAATTATGGCATGTGAATATGTGATAATTAGATAGATAGATAGATAGATAAGACATTTATTTGGCACATACAGAAAACACAACACACAAAAGCACAATTACATAAAACAATACTAGAAGATAGAAATATTAAAATAAAAAACATGTTAAAATTAAAAGACAATAATTAATTAAAAGATAATTAGGGCATGTGATAATTAGGACTTACAATGATTATGACAAATGATGTTATGGTAAGTGACTTTATGGGAAACAAAGCTTCTAGCACGTGACTAATATAGCAAATAAGAGTAGGGCAAATTAATATTACGTCATATAATATTATGGCTGTTGACTATTATGGCAAATGATATTAGGGCAAAAAAAAATCTGGCAAACGGCGGTATACCGCACTTATTGTATAGAAATAGTGCGGTATACCGCCGTTTGCCAGAATCAATTCAAGGTCTCTTCAAACTCTTTATGAGACGATAATTCGTCACCCACTTTCATTTTCACAATAAAAACAAATGAAAAACTTAGGGGATGTTTGTAAGGTTGTTTGGGTTTCCAAAGCAGAGTCGAAGGAGCCCCGCTGTGCGGAGCTCCTATTTCTGTCTACAGGGTTTAAAGTAACCTAACACGAAGGGGATGAAGGGGGCTTCGTTCGCTCGCTCACTCTAGCCCCCGTTATCACCTTCGAACCTAACCTAAACGTGTCAGGATGCCCCAAATTACCGAGCTCGCTTCACTCGCTCTTGAAATTAGTCAGATGGAAAACAAGTTACGGTGTTTGGCCCAAAATCTAACCTACCTTTCAACTAACATACCTACCAAACGAATTATTACCGCCGCCGCTGTCCACTTTGGGTGCCGGCAGCCGATATTTTTAATCTCGGCTGCCGGCAGTAATGTATTGCCGGTTCCCAATGGCGTTATTTTTGGGTGCCGGCGCCGGCAGCGGAGGCTCTCTCTAATTAACATTAATTGAGTATACAAGGTTAGTCGGAAAGGGGGTACTAATCCGAAGCCCACTTATAGTATCGCTGATGACTGTTTGAAAGCAATTGTTAAAATTTCAAAATTCGATATTTTTTTTTCAAAATAAAATGATTTTTATTTTAGTTTTTTCAAAAATTCTTCATCCCTGCTTTAGTTACAAATTCAGAAAATGGTGCTTCTAATTCATGACCCCAAATATGACCTAAAATGTAAACACAGCTGATCATAGCTGAGGATAGATAGATTTTAGCATATTTTTTATGTAATTTTTGAACAGCTATTTCTTTTAAACTATTGACTTTTGGAGAAAGTGGTAGAACAAAAGTTACTCATTATTACGTGTACTTTAACACCCTTTCGGTTTAGTACCCCCTTTCCGACTAACCTTGTATTTTGTTTTAATGCAGGATTTTGCAGTCTCCTGCCTCGGCTTCCTAAGATGGGCAATGCCGACACTGGTCGCCATCGCCATTTTGGGTGGACTGTCAGTGCACATAATGACGTCATCTCGCATGTGCTTCGCCGGCGCTCGGAATGGACACATGCCAGAACTGTTGGCCCACATCAATGTCAAGTGCATGTCGCCTATGCCTTCGTTAGTGTTCTTGGTAAGTGGTCTTCTTCATTAAAAAACTATAATCTCAATAGTAAAAACTAAAATAATTACCGTTGGAGCAGAATAATAAACTGTTTGCTATTCTGACTCTCCAACTCTCAACGCGCTCAATGCCTTCCTGGACGCCAGACCGAATTGGGATGAGTTTGCGGATGAATGGAGGGTGATCTTGTCGGAATGCCTCGAGTACTGCGAGAGGAATGATGATGCATTCCTCTATAGTATAAATGTTTTGAATGCTTTTTTATTCAATTTTTTTGTAACATACAATTTTATAATCTAATGATAAAGAGTGTAATAGTAAGTGCCGTACGTAAATACATAAATAAATGTATGTCCGAACTGTGATCTGTTTGTGGATGAGTAGAGAATATACTCAGAAGCATTGTGAGGGATTTTCGAAAGAAGTGCCGCTGTCCTTTTTTTTCTTCCTTTTTTATTGTTTTTTTAATTATTAAAATTGGTTTTAGACCGTTATAATTTAAGTAAAAATAAATAAATATAGTTTATTATATACCTAGGTTTTATGATGTAGCACACTTTGATCTGCTTATCGGATCCAACGTCCAATTGTGTCCTACCTCGTGCCCATGGTGTATTTTGCCGTAAAACGGATCTTTTTATATAATATATTACAACTAGCTTCTGCCCGCGACTTCGTACGCGGATCCTGTTGCTTATGCCAGTGATAACGGGGTCATCAAAATCGAAGATCTGAAACGTCTGATGTCGAATTCTAAGAGCCCGGGGACGGGAAAACAACGGGATGCGCGAGACGATTCGAGACGTTCCAGATCTTTCATTTTTGTAAGTCAACAGAAAATGCCCATCAGACTAAACAACTTTTGCTAAGACGTCATTCCTATATGTTATAGTGTCGCTGAGCTTTGGAGTTCCACAACAGGTGTTCCAGATCTTCAAATTTATTCTCACAGCAGAAAATGCTCTTCACGTGGAATAATTTTTGCTATGGCACCATTTTTATATCTCTTATACTTTAGCTGGTCTGTTGCGGTTCTGCATCAGGTGTTCTATTTTACAAAATAAATTATAGCCTTTATGTTGCCCAGACTTAATACCTATACAACAAAAAAACTTTTCTTCCCGTAATTCCGCAGCGGATCCCAAGGGTACACTGAATTAACAATAATATTGCAAGTAACTTTAAAAAATTATATTTATTAACTTTATTTGGAGGTTTTCCTTCAGAAGCTAATATATAAAGACCGGAAGCGTTGCTGACCCTTGAAAAAGCAACTTCTCTATCCGTGAACGCCTCCGACTCGCGAGACAATGCGTGACGTTCACGATTAGCGGTCAGTCGCGCATCACGTTCCCCACTTGTCTCTAGAGACCTAGAAGTCGATGCGTAGATACGCTGAGAACTCAAGCGTAATTCTCTTTCCGTGAACGTCTCCAATTCGCGAGACAATGCATGACTTGCACGATCAGCGGTCAGTCGCGCATCACGTTCCGCACTTGTCTGTAGAGACCTCGAAATCGATGTGTATATACGCTGAGAACTCAAGCGTAATTCTCTTTCCGTGAACGTCTCCGACTCGCGAGACAATGCATGACGTTCACGATCAGCGGTCAGTCGCGCATCACGTTCCGCACTTGTCTCTAGAGACCTCGAAGTCGATGTGTGTAAACGCTGAGAACTCAAGCGTAATTCTCTATCTATGAACGTCTCCGACTCGCGAGACAATGCACGACGTTCACGATCAGCAGTCAGTCGCGCATCACGTTCCGCACTTATCTCTAGAGACCTCGAAGTCGATGTGTATATACGCTGAGAACTCAAGCGTAATTCTCTTTCCGTGAACGTCTCCGACTCGCGAGACAATGCATGACGTTCACGATCAGCGGTCAGTCGCGCATCATATTCTTTACTGGTCTCTAGAGACCTGGATGTAGATGCGTAAATACACTGAGAACACAGGCGTGCTTCGCGATGCGAAGAGGTTTCCACGGAGCGACTTGCAGCCTGATGTTCTCGAACAGCATCAAGTCTCTCCTGACGCTCTTCGGTAGATTCTTGGGATCTTATGATCCTCAACCTTTTAGCTCCTTTGGAACATTGGGAAAGATTTGACCTCTTTCTAGGCATGGTTATAGCACAGTGTACCTACTTACTACATACAGTGCGTCAACGCCCATACATTTGACTGGTCCTATGAAATGTCAAAATTATGTAGGGGCGGAGGTTATGTCCCAAGTATGCAGTATGGCTACTCGGGACATAACCTCCGCTCCTTCACCCCGCAACCCCCCGCACGATTGCTCTGCGACAATGTTCTACGTTGACCGACTGGAAGGAGTAAGATATAGGTAGACTGTGGTTATAGTTTTATTGTGAAGATAACTGATAAATTAAAATCTAAGTGACTGCTCCCCTGCGTTATCGGGTAGGCTACCGTTTCACGAAGATAAATGGAAAAGGAAATTAAATACTGCAATAACATAAGCCCGAAGGCATATTTAATCGATAAAATAAAAACATAAGTGGGAGTTTTGGCCAGTAGAGTCAAATTTTCAATGATATACCATCGTCATCGAAAATTAGTCCTAAACTGTTACCGCCTTCACCGCGTGGAGGTACTCCCAGTTTATGTTATTTTATAATGATACAGTGAAATTAGTGATAGCTTTGATTTCCACATCAGATGTTTCTGATCTTCGATTTTTATAAGTTAAATGCCCATCAGACCGAACAACTTTTGCTAAGACGTCTTTCCTATATGCGTTATGGTGTAGCTGGGCTCTTGGAGTTCCACAACAGGTGTTCCAGATCTTCGATTTTTATAAGTCAACAGAGATTGCTTATCAGATTGAACAACTTTTGCTAAAACGTCATTCCTATATATGTTGTAGTGTAGCTGAGCCCCTGGAATTCCACAAAAGGTGTTCCAGATCTTCAATTTTTATACTTCAACAGAGAGTGCTCATCGGGCTAAACAACTTTTGCTAAGACGTCATTCCTATATATGTTATAGTGTAGCTGGGCTCTTGGAGTTCCACATCAGGTGTTCCAGATCTTCAAATTTATTCTCTCAGCAGAAAATGCTCATCACGTGGAACAATTTTTGCTATGGCACCATATTTGTAGCTCTTATAGTTTAGCTGGTCTGTTGCGGTTCTGCATCATGTGTTCAAGTTTCCAAGATTAATTATAGCCTATATGTTGCTCAGATTTAATACCTATACAAAAAAATAAAAAACATTCAAATCCGTCCAGTAGTTCCAAAGATTAGCGTGTACAAACAAACAGACAAACAGACAGACTTTTTTTTTTGGATTCGTGCTCTATTACTGTTTCTAAACCTCCCTCAATCATTTTTTTTTAATATATTCAATGTACAGACACAGTTTTTTTACTGTTTTATTATATGTATAGATTAAATAGAGTATAGATCAATGATATTATACAAAAAGAAGTAGATATGTTACGTTCATAGAACAGGGCGTTTAAAATTCGACCCTGCATTATTTTCACTAGTATCTCTAATGAGTAAGACGAAGATACTAAATAAATACGAGAGTGAAAGAGATAGCTATTTCCAATTACAACCATTGCTGTAATTTTGTAGTAATTTTTGGCGGGTCAATGACATATCTACTTCTTTTTGTATATAAATCATTGGTATAAATACTTTCAATGTTTTAGAATAGAAATCTCAAATCAATTAAAATATGGAATACTTTATTGACTTCCACTACGCAAACTTGTACTATAATGTCTCAATGGTCTCAATATTGTATCGCATTTCCACAATTACTTTACCAATCGAATGTTCACAACTCCGTGTACACAAGCGCGGAGATTGTGTTTACCTGAACGTTGGTTTCACTCAAATGTTTCTGTTGGATTTGGCAAAAGTACCTACAGGGTGTAAGTGATTGGATTTTTCTGTTAGAACTAGCTTACCTCCGGTTTCGAATTGAAAATTCTAGGATAAGCAGTACATAAGTAACATTTAAGTATGGAGTTGTCAAAAAATTATGGATTTTAAAGCATTTTGTTGACAACTCCGTACTCAAATATCTATACATATAAAAGGAGAAGCTGACTGACTGATCTATCAACGCACAGCCTAAACCGCTGGGGTTAGAAAGTTGAAATTTTGACAGTAGGTTCCTTTTGTAACGTAGGCATCCACTTAGAAGGGATTTTTCGAAATTCAACCCCTAAGGGAGTTAAATAGGGGAAGAAAGTTTGTGTGGAAAATCGTCACTTAACGGGTTCAAAATCTCACGCAAGCGAAGCTGCGGGCGAAAGCTAGTTACTTATGTATTGCTTATCCCGAATTCTCAACTCAGAAATCGGAGGTTAGTGTTTGAAATTGGAAATAGATCGTATATGCGATAGGCTTGCAATCTTCGCACTTCAGTTGCTATCGGTCTTCGAATAATCTTGTACAAATAAAAAAACTAGGAATCGTTGACGTCGAAACGCATGGAACTCGGGTCAGTGCTCAAAAATTTCCGAACCGATTGTAGAGTAAAATGCGAAAATAGAGACTAATTTACGTCAATGGATAAAGTTGAATCTTCTTATGGTTGTGAGCTAAAGGGGTTCGAACATTTTTTTATGGAAGCTGGCATAGGCCCCTGTTGCCATTTTCATTTTTTTTCCAAGTTGCGACGCACGATGAAACTAACATATATGGGTAGAGTACACTCAAACAAACAAAAAATATTCAGAGAAATAGTGCCCTAAGTCTCACGTTGCCGAGATATTTGGACTCAAAGATTTTTTTCATGATTATCTCGATACAATATCTCGGTAACGTGACACTTTAGGGCACCATATCTCTGAATATTTTTTGTTTGTTTGAGTGTTCTCTATCCATATTTACCAGATACAAAGTGCGCTGCAATCTTGAAAAAAAATCTTTAAGTCCAAATATCTCGGCAACGAGACACTTTAGGGCACCATATCTCTGAGATTTTTTGTTTGTCTAAGTGTCCTCTACCCATATATGTTAGTGTAATCGTGCGCCGCAACTTGAAAAAAAAATCAAAATGGCAGCGGGGGGGCTATGCCACAAAGGTTCTATCCCCTTAGGCATTGAGATGACGAAATGGAATTTGAATTAGTTTGTTGGTATTTCTATGTTTATAAGGCGGTGTGCCTTGGCGCTCTGTCTGATAGTGTATAAAGTCAGGACACTTTTTTCGTTAATTTTGTAATAGACCATAGGTCCATGCGTTACTACGTCAATGCTAGAGAAATCATTTTATTATACTCGAACATCAAAAATCTACACTTTTTTTTTTCTCGATAGTTCAAAAGTGCCTGTAAATGGTCTAACCTCCAGTTTCTGAATTGAGAATACGAGATAAGCAATACTTGTAACGGAGTTGTCAAAAAAATGCTTTAAAATCCGTAATTTTTTTGACAACTCCGTACTCAGATGTAACTTAAGTACTGCTCATCCTAGAATTCTCAATTCAGAAACCGGAGGTAATTGAAATAAATGATTTGACTTTGAGTTTGAAAAAAATTAACTTAAATCATTCGAAAGGTACTGTGCCAAAGATGAGCACAAAAATATCATGTGTGTATGTTGCCGTTAAGTCAGGTAAATATAACATCACACCTGTATTCCCCAAAGGGTTGGGCAGAGGTGTATAGTACACCCTTATTTCGCCGTTATGTTTAAATTCCATGATATATAATGGGCGAGTCTATTGCCATCAAATGGGTACAAGTCGAGACTCCGGTCTGTTACTGAGAAATTTCACACGGAAAAACCCATAACACTTTGCCCGACCTGGGGATCGAACCCATGACCTCTCAGTAGTCGCTCTTGCGACTACTAGACTAACGAGGCAGCAGAGTTAGGCTGAGCGAACAAACCAGAACTGTGCGAGGAAAAATGTGCGGTGCGAAAATGTGTAGCGAGGATGTGAAACGGTGTGACCCTATCCACCAGAGCTGTGCGAGGAATGTGTTAATGTGTACAAATGAGCGGTGCCAGGATAGGTAGCGGACTATTTTGGATTAAGAGGGAAAATAATACACATTCCTAGCAACACATTCCTCGCAACACATTTTTCGTAACACATCCCTCGCTCGCATTTCTTGCTTGTTTTGTATGAACAAAAACCTCGCGCCGCTAAGCACATATCCACCAGAGCTGGGTAAATGAAGTTAGATTCCATTGGTGTTTACAAAACACATTCCTCGCTAAGATACCACTAACGTACGGTGAAGGAAAACATCCGAAACAAAGATAATCAAATTCTGATTCGATTCAAAAAGCCTGAGGTGCGAACCGACTACGAATTTAGAACACTTGCAAGGAATGCAAGCGTATAACCGCAAGACTATCACTGCAAAGCTCTGATAATATCCCTATGTGCAGATGCTGATATCAATCCTGATGCTGATCCCAGACAACCTGACGTCACTGATTACGTACTGCACGGTCGTAGAGTCTTTCTTCACGACCCTCAGCTGCAGTGCGGTGCTGTGGCTGAGATACAAGAGACCTGACCTTCCAAGGCCTATTAAAGTAAGTCTACTTTTATTTATGTGTTCTCCCCCCCGATTTAGAACCTTTTTGATAAGCAGTTGTCGACCTGTTCGGTTTGTTATCTCTTTCCGACGAGGGAAAAAGAGTTAGCTTTCCGAATAAATCCCTAAAGAAATAAAATTTAAGCAAGAAGACGTCTCTCCAAAAGTCAAATCCGAGATGAAACGTTTAAAAAACTAGTAATAAATAAATATTTGGGACATTCTTTAAACAGGACCATCTAGTGTTAGCGACACTACAATTTAATTGTTAAGGAGTGATTCTATCATTACAGTTATCGCTAATATTGGTATGTCCGGATTGTGAGCAAGGTAAATGTAATAAATAAAACCAACATAGACTCTCCACCACTGAGAGTACTTGTATTTGGGTTAGTGTTAGTAACATGAACTAGATCACAATATAATACTTTAGATAATTATTACAAGATCATAAAATAAGGACAAGCTAGTCAGATATAAAAGGTCAGCCTTCTTCAGCTGATCTACACAGAATACTCTAGACGAGTGTTCCGTCGTACGGTCCAAGAAGCAATCCGCCGGGCGCACCGAGCGAGCCGGTCTCCTCCCTCCAACGGGCAGTGGTGGTCCGATGTTGACGTCATGGTTAATTAGGTGGCGTACAACAGATGGCGCTCACTCCATGTAGTTCCCGACACTAGTCCCAAACTAAGCAGAGCAATGGATATAATACTTATATACTTTTTTGTAAATACATACTTATAATACATAAAAAACACCCAGACCAACACAAACACTTACGTTCATCACATAAATACACCGTGGGGTCGAGGTACCCGAAAGATTTTAACCTTCGATTCCGATGCCTAATTGTAGAAGAAAAGCTAGGATATAGTTTGTTGAATAAAGCTTAATTTTCGAAATATTAATTATGTACGGAAATTGACAACTTGAAAAATTTCTATGGTAACAAGTCCTATGATCGCGGCGTTGCGACTTTTGTCATACCATACCCCTCTCGCCGTATGTCTTATGTGTCGGGGAGGGTTGTGAAGTGAGAAGTTTCTTATCCACTCACACGATAATTTATAAATGTGCCAGTTCAACCTAAGGTACCTATTGCTTACAAGGAAGTACTAAAGTTAATTGATTTATAAAGAACCGAATTTTTTTTTACTGAATTTGACTTTCATTGATATAACTTTTAGTTTTTATTATTGATAATACAAGTGCTGTGCACACCTATAAGTGACGAATTCACCGCAAAACTGTTAGAAAAAAATACCTATATTTAATTTAATAATTTAGTGAATAAGTCGTTGGTGTGTCAATAAATAAATAAATAACATTTGACTCATAATAACATCAGAAAGTCGTGGTTAAAATCTTTCGGGTATCTCAGGCCCACGGTGTGTGTGTATATGTTACGGCTAATAGCCGAAGTGCGGCTACACCTAGTTTTAGCCGGGTACAACTAGGTGCAGCTGGCCACATGTGGTTAAACTTAGATGCATCCTACTTATCTTCGGTTAGAACTAGGTTTAGCCTTCATCATAGTGGCTAGAACTAGGTGTACCCGTACACCGGTGGTTAAGGGGAACCCCGACACGGATAGGTTAGGTTCGAAGGGGATAACGGGGGCTAGAGTGAGCGAGCGAAGCGAGCGAACGAAGCCCCTGTCATCCCCTTCGTGTTAGGTTACTTTAAACCCTGCAGACAGAAATAGGAGCCCCGCACAGCGGGGCTCCGTCGATTTAAGCTACACCTAGTTCTACCCAACTGCTACTGGTTGCACCTAGTTGTACCCGAGTAAACCTAGGTGTACCCGCCATTCGGGCTTTACCCGTAACATATACAAGAAGTTACATTATAAAAAATGAAAATTGTATTTCCAGGTACAATTATGGATGCCGATAGTTTTCGTGGGCATCAGCACTGTTCTGCTAGTAGTACCCGTGGTCAGCGAGCCCGTGGCAGTCATAGCTGGAGCCCTGATGACCCTCGCCGGAGTACCTGTGTACTATGCGTTTGTTAGATCCAAGCCGCAATGCATCACCACCGTATCTAGTAAGTAGAGATATTTAAATAATGTCCTCTAGTTTCTGCATGATCAGCAGTGCAATTCTGGAAGAATCTCACCTCGATCGCGACTGTCAATTAGACACTTGTCGTGACACAGCGTGGATAACAAAACTACGCGTTATTGATTATACTGTCGATTATCTGTGTGTTATTTGCTTCTATTATCCATACTGTGACATTATGGATATCGAGTTAACCGTCGATATTGAGGTGGGTTTCTTACAGAATGACACTACAGGGAGGCTAACTGTAAACTATGACACTGCCAATTGCAGTTTGAAGGCAGTTAAGATGCAGTCAGTGCAACTGCGTAACAACTTCCGACTGGATGAGCAGCCCACTTACATTTACAATTACGAATATGAAACGAAATATGGTTCAACAAATGCGGCGTTATTAAAGCTACATCTACACCAGTGCGCTTTCATGTTCATCTTGCGTCTTCGTTTGAAGCTTGCGTGAAGCGCCATAGCGCTTACTACCTTAATACCTTAATACTAGTTGTAGGTCAGCGCATGCCCCTAGCGCACGCTAATCCGTCTACTGTATGTCGACTGACGACTGACCGAGGCGCACCGGTGTACACGACAAGCTGCATGCGTCTTATGGCAATCAATATTGCATGCGCTTGAAGCAAGAGGAATTGAAAGTAGAAAGCGCAAGATGAACATGAATGCGCACTGGTGTAGACATACCATAATCCCCTTGAAGTGATTGGTTGATCAAAATGCTAACACCATCAGTTGACACCAGAATCAGATTTGAACGGGCTTTCAGAAACAGGGGGTTAGTTTTCTTAAGAATAATCAAAGAAAGTGCGAAAGCACACATTTGACTGTGTGAACCCCACAGAGAATAAGTAACGACAGTGTACTGAGATCCCCAATTCCGTTTCCTTAAACGCTAATTCCTGCGGATAAATAAAATTATATGAAAATTACATATGCTTACCTCGGTTTTGTGAAACGGGTGTATCCGAACGCCTTTTGCGCAACTGCGCTCTGCGTTGTCACGCTTATGTCATTATGTCCAGAGAAAAGTAGGTCTTGTCTTTTGGAAGTGTCTTTTTCGCTAACCAGGCTCTTATCACTGAACTGACCCACCCAGGTTATATCTTCGAGCAAATGTAATTGCCATACGATTTGATCTTTTCGCAGGCGCGACCTGGGGCCTAATTCTACTAAAATAAATCTTGATAATTCACAATCGAACCAAGGCCGAACCGTTCATTCAGACAGTTCTCAATTTCAAAAGCTATCAAATTGTTTGACACAAAAAACAAAATCAATTATTTTGAAAGTTTTCTAAAACAAAAACTGACTGACGGTTGTGGTTCGATTACGTTTGGCAACAATTTATTTTAGGAGAATTAGGCCCCTGAAGGCCAATTCTCGTAATTAAAAATGTTCAAAATATAGTTTCGATCTAGTCTCAGTCTCATAAATATGACAAATGGTATTCTGGTTCGTTAAGAAATAACGTCAAACGTGAGATGATAATATTGAAATGAGATTGAAAGTTGCATGAAGCCAAACGGGTATTCTGGTTACATTATGTACTGAGCCATTTTCACAAGTTGGAATTCTCATTTATTTCTAGAATTTTAGTCTATGACTGTTGATATCGGTATTACATAGATTTTAAGTTGACTGAATTGACATTATACCGAGATAGACTGAGATGACACTGAAACCGGACCGAACTTTAAAATGTACCATAATACCATTTTTATTCAATTCATAATTTAATTTCAGTTCGGTCAACCTTCAGTCTTACTTCAAATGAATTACGAGAATTGGGCTTCTGGGCTCTCCCTCTAGAAATCCTGTACTACTGTAACTAAACGATACATTTTCCTTTCTAGCAAAATTCACGCACTGCTGCCAAAAGCTATTCCTGTCTGCTGTTGAGGAGAAAGAAGAGTAATTAACTTAAGAGAGATACAGTATTTATGTCCCACATCTTTCATATCGTAAGGCCGTTTTGCCACATGACGCGACACGACAAAATTAACGATACAGGCAAAAAAAAAGGAAATGATTTTTTTTGTGTTGTTTTTGGGCCATATCCTGCGCCGATACGCGACGCAAAATACGCTTAAGTGTGGCTGCAGCCGCTGAAAATACGCCAAATATACTTAATAACTTACCATTAGAAACGTATACCCTATTACGCTCGGCGTAACATGAGCCACGCATGATGCGCTCAATGTGTCTGAAGCCATAATCTTTGCATGGCAACACCATGCATATTTCTTGTAGTTTTATTCCATTTCATAAGTTTTCGTTAAAAACGACAAAAATCACAGAAAAAAAAAAAATTACCCTTTTTTTTCTTTTGGGGGAAATTATAGACTTTCTAATATTTGCCTGGGTTTTTCTCTAAAACGTAAAATTTGGACTATCATGGTTTTTTGCCTGTACCCTTCAAATGTGGTGACGATTCTATGAACCGTTTACTCACCAAACGACACATTACTAATGTCGCCGTGACCGAAGTCGTATTGTGACCTGTGGAAAAACGCCCTAAGGTTTAGATATAGCCATTTGGTATCGCGCAACGCTTTATCCCAGTCGGTTTCTAGTTATTTTGTAAATATGCAACAATGCTAAAAATATTGCATTAGTGTAATTGCGATCTACGTGTATCGTAGTGTGTTAGTTCTCACGTATTTTTTCATATAAAATGTTCTAGTAATAGATGTCGCATTATCGTATCTTCTTCATAGAATTACGAGTTCAATACACGCTTATTATTATGTAGTGTAGAAACTAGTACTTACCTTATGAAGCGTTATCAGAACGGTCTAAAATTAAATGAGTATCGAATATTATTCTCGACATGATAGCAGTTATACGGGCTGTTAAAAAATTAAGTCAAAGAATAGTGGGGTATTACGAAAGTTCAATTTTCTACAAAATTCTTAGAGTGCATTTTTTAACAACTTATTCCTATTTTAATAATCCACGACATACCTATTGCATAGTGTCTTAGCAAATGCTAAAGATTATGTACCTAACACAAAAAATAAATCTACAATCACATTATTAAATAAGCACAGCATTAAATAAGGCGCTATGCAAAATATATCGTGGACTATTAAAGTAAGACCATATTATTAGGCTCATGCAATGAGTGTATTTTTGATTTCCTTGAGGATTCAAACTAGGCTTTAATAGGGCTCGTACAATCAAGAGAGTGAAATATATATGTCACCGGTAATGAATATAATTCAGGGATTGTTTTGATTCATTTGGGTCGTTCTACTCAATAGTTTCTTTCTTTATTCTTCTTTCTTTCTTCATTGTATAGAATACCGGATTATACACATTGCCGATAACATATACAAGGTGTTAAAAATCAACTCGGGATTTTATGGGGTTACTCGGTATCGGAAATCGAACAACTTTTCGAAATTCGCGTATTTTTTTATAACTTTCCATACAAATCAAAAAAATATTTAAATTAATTCGTATGGACAGTCACAAAAAAAAATTGGCCAATTTCGAATAGTTGTAGAACGAAAGTTGTTAAATTTTCGACCCACAACATTCTTAGAGTTGAATTTTTAGCATCTTACATATTTTACATTGCGTTCCGCTAGAAAGCTTATCCTGTTATTTTATAAACTACAAACCCATTTCACTTGCTGAAGCATACGAAACTAGCTGCCGCGGTGAAAATATCAGGCAGTCAGCGAAATCGGTAGCGGGGCTGACTGCCCAGGGTGCGCCGGACGTATACTATTGTCGTGCCGGACGTAGTACCGTCACTCGTAGAGGCTATCTCCACTAAAGGCCCAAATCCACTTGCAAGTTATTGCAGCAACTGCTCTTTTAGCTCGTAAAACTTGCAGCAGGCGTAATAGAGATAATGAAGGATTCTTTTGTACCCTGCTCCACGCTTTCTGCTCTCACGTACACACGTCGGATCGGAACATAGTAAGCTACTTGCTTGTATTTAATGTTTCTTGCTCTGTTAGTATGGTTACCTCTAATTTTTTTTATTAGGAACTGCGTATTATCATTGAAAACGCTTTATATTAGAAAATATGGGCAACGGCATAGCCAACACTTTGCAATGAGTATTTATATAGGTTTAAGTTTTCGGAGAGACCTACCAAAAATTTTACCCCAAATGCGTGAGACTCCCAGACTTTTTGTATTTCGGGGTATTACGTCTCGACGCCAAGATCCATCTCGCTTTGCGCATGGTGAGTGCTTTTGTATTTTTACTGATTATAGTAAATAGCAGTATCTCTATACCCATTATTACCTAACTATTAGTAAGTAGTGTCTGTAGGTACAGTGCGTTCATCCACGATGACGCGCCCCACTCCTTTTTGTGTTCAGTAACAGCGTGATGCGCATGCACACATCTCTTATTATCTATCTATCTATATATATCTACATAAAAGGAGAAGCTGACTGACTGATCTATCAACGCACAGCCTAAACTGCTGGGGTTAGAAACTTGAAAATTTGACAGTAGGTTCCTTTCGTAACGTAGGCATCCACTAAGAAGGGATTTTTCGAAATTCAACCCCTAAGGGGGTGAAATAGGGGATTTAAGTTTGTATATAAGTTCGTCATTTTTGAAGTAAGACGCATGAAATTAAACATTAAGGTTTCTGGTTAGAAATAAAGCTACACGTGTTTGAGCGTTTATGAAAATTCAACCCATAAGGGGGTGAAATAAGTTCTGAAAGTTTATATGAGAAATCTTTACTTCTGAAGTAAGAAGCATGGAATTAAAAATGTAGGCTCTTGGTGAGAAATAAATATACACGTGTTTGAGGGTTTTTGGAAATTCTACCCATAAGTGATGAAATAGGGGATGAAAGTTTTTTTTTATTTTTTAACTGCACCCAACAAGGGCTTAACGAGGGCTCAAAATTTCACGCAAGCGGAGCTGCGGGCAAAAGCTAGTTGTCTCATAATCGTTTGCGTATGCACGCAACTAGCTATTGAGTGGTTATAGAACTAACCTAATAGCTATTTATAATGAACACTTTTGTATTGTAACGATTTAGAGAAAGACCAGGGCGCGTCTTCGTAAATTGAACTATCTGTATACTCTCTTAATACTTCTACCTCGAATCGAAATAATCTGACTGTCTATGTTTTATACTAATCTCATAAAGATGGATCTAATCCGTAGTTTTTAACCCTTTTGCAAAAATTAAGCATAATAGATGTTTTATGTAGCATAGTGCTGTAATGCTTAAGCGGTTCAAA
The DNA here is from genome assembly GCA_905220435.1 of Amphipyra tragopoginis. Taxonomy (NCBI): domain Eukaryota; kingdom Metazoa; phylum Arthropoda; class Insecta; order Lepidoptera; family Noctuidae; genus Amphipyra; species Amphipyra tragopoginis. The sequence continues at coordinate 35,402,415 of HG991991.1, forward strand.
ATCGTCTAAGACTGATGCCGATTGACTTTCTGAATATATTAGTAGATTTTCATACGAGTATATAAAATTGAGAATAGTTGAGAAGGCGAAGTATGCTTCTTATAAACAATATATATTTTAATGTTAATATTCATGTAGGGAACAGCTCGTTTTGTGCTATATACAGATTGTTCTGAAACGTCAACGGAACGACAAGATGCAGTTTTTGACAGTTCAGAAAAATAGTTCATAAATTATTTTTTGTTTTCGGTAAAAAATAATACATTTAATAGTAAGATTAAAGATAATATTTTTCGGGTAATTTTGAAACTCGAAAACGATTAAACTTTTACATATTTTTTCTGTTCAATCATAGACAGTCATTTGTTCCCGGGTTGACGTTTAGTTTCGGGGCACCTTGTATACTAAAGTTTTCACGATAGTTTGTAGCTTTTGATATTAAATTCGGATTCATAGTCAATCAGACTGAAGTGTTGCAATGTATAAAAAAATTGTGCCTTACTCCGTAGCAAAGGCTTGTAGCGAATGCCTATAGACTGTAATACCTTGTAATTCCTACGACTCTCAATATTTATACAACGCTATTTTTAGTATACACAAAAACTGAGCGCGACACCCCAACCAGATTTTCACCAGAACTACCTTCTTGAATATACGTTATTTTTAAACTAATCTCCAAGTTACATGTTAGTTTTTTTTGCGTTTAGTTCCTAAGTAGAGTACGAAATGCGTGAGATGTGTCATGCAGGGGTTGTTTAATCTGCCAGGGTTGCGGAATTTGTGCTAAAGAGTTACCGTGGCCCTGGAACGCAAAGAGCATTAGGAGGAACACGGATGGGTTTTAGTCAGTAAGAGTCTGACACTCTCTTCCGCTCCGCCCAGAGCGGAAGAAGTCATTTGATGTATTAAAAAAGGTAAAAAAAAACACGTGGCTTTTCTAATACACGGAACCTTACCGAGCCCACCGTCTCGAGCCTCAAGGTATCTATTCGCGTTCCACTGATATTTGTAGAAACCTATTGAATCCAAATTGAAATACGAACTTGATTAAAAAAAAATAAAAAAAACTACACCAATATAAAAATTGACTGCCTTATTGATCTAGTGGTCGTAAGTGCGACTGCTGAGTGTGAGGTTCTGGGTTCGATCTTCAGGCCGTCAAAATGTTATTGGGTTTTTCCATATAGAATTTCTTAGTAGCGGCCCGGAGTCAGATTTGTGCCCGGTTGGTGGCAATAGGCTCGCTACCTAATATATGGGATTTAAACGTAACCACGGAATAACGGAATGAGGTTGTATTAAACACCTCTGCCCACCCCTTCGGGAAATACAGGCGTCATGTTGTGTTATCTTATAAACTAACTAAATAAATTACAAATCTAATTAGTCCGCCAGTTAGAGTTGTGAAAAATAATGGAGACGTATTTTTTCTTTTGTTAAATCTATGAATATTTGGAAAAATAAAACGCATCAAAACTCGAGAGTGGGGGCTTGTGACGTCAGAAGCAAGTAAAAACTGTACTTGCTTGTGACGTTTTGCCAATTTTAAAAGTGTCGTATCTGCGTCAATTTTGGTTTACGTAACAAAAGAAAACATACGGGTCAAATATTTTTTGATAATCTAACTGACGGACTAATTAGATTTTTTCAGTCAAATACCCTATTCTCCTGGTGATTCTAAACAAATTAGTTTCATGTTAAGTGTATACTAAAATTAACCTTGTATAATCAGTTTGTATTTAGTAATAATTTTAAATTTTATTGTAACGTTCTCTCTGTATTATACATAATATGTATATCTAACATTTTATATAATCGGGCTAATCATGTAGTGAAGTAACATATTTTGAACTTTATATAAATTATTTTATATAAAGTTGTTAAAAAAATACCCAATACTTTAAGAAACTTTTTGCGGAGCTTATATTAGTACTTATATTTGTAATACATTTTTGTACGAGATGTTTATACTTGTACATAATGCGTACAATATTTATATATGTACTTTTTAAATGTCACTTATGATAGTGTGTAACAATGTTACTGATTAGATTGGAACGGCTTTTATTTGACAGTTGATATAGAACGTCAAATTAAACTTAATTTTATAATAATTCTTATTATGGTGGTTACTTAATATGTGTATACTTAATTATGTATATCGCTTCCCCCTCTATTTAACCAGTTCAATACAAAGTGTAGTTTTTATACATATTATGCTTATCTTATCATGTATTATATTTCTTGTCAAAAACACTATATAGGGTCACTTCAAATTAACGTGCGAAACTTTACAAGGTTCCTAGTTATTAATAAAACACATACAAATAAAAATACCTAAACTTTAGCTAATATTTCATACTACGTGCGCGCTCTTCGCAACTGTATTAGTTTGATATATTGATATACACGCTGACATTTATTTGGTTGTTTTGCTAGAACAAACCTTGTTCAGGCCATGGTCTACTACAATTAAAATGCATTAAATAAAAAAAAAAACGTCGTTGGCCTTTAAAAAAAAACTAAAAAAAGACACCATCAAAGACACGAAGGAAGGACCATTTTTTTTTTCTTGGGAAAATTATCGAATAGAGGGGTATCCACCCTTCGCCTGGGGAAGGCGAAGGGTTATGCCGGACTCTTACCGGCTAAAAACCCACGGTGTTCCTTCTTGTGACCCTTGGCCGGGGTCACGGGATTCGCAGCTGCATGCACCGCAACCCCGGCAGGCCTCGGTCCTCCAGCCCCTGACGGACCTCTCCTTCTGTGGGGCCCCGCCCCACGTCCTCCTGACAGGCGGACACGGAACACATGCGCGCCGCCTTCTCGAGCCTGTTACTGGTCGGGCGGCGGGTCCCCTAACAGGCATACTGGGCGACAAGGGGGGGACCTGCGCAGTCGGCGCCATGATGGTTCAAGTTATTTGCCGGGAACTTTACCGCGATTGCCGCGATGAGTACTTTAATGTTAGGGTTAATGTTTGATCACGTTTGAGCAAAAACACTTTTTAAGAACGCCTAGTTTTTTTTTCTTTCATAAATTTTTTGATGCCATGCTATGTTAGTAGAACATGTCTGAACAACGTTTGTTCTAGTAAAACAACCAATTAAATGTCAGCGTGTATAATTAAATAAAGCAGTCATTCCCAAAGTAGATCGCGACCCACCAGTGGCCCCAGTGGGTCTTGAGCGTATATTAGGTGGATCCTGAAACTGATAGGATGACAGTCACAACTAGTGCTCCCAGATCCGTTATTCCAAATTTTGAGACTTAAATGAAAAATAAAAAGCGGGTTTGGAACGGAAAAATCGGGACGTACAAACCAACTGTCGCACAGTCGCCCATCATCTGCTACCCGCTCGTCTCTTGCACCCCTTCTTTCTTACCGTGCCTATATTACCTACTATGAAAGAGCGGGATTTTCCACGTCCCGCTCAAAGTATTGGTCGGACGCGTACCGAGGAGGCTCAAAAACAAGACGTCCCGCCAAAAGCGGATCGTATGGTAACACTAGTCATAACACGTTGCCGTTCCGTGTCTGTTTGTTTCTTCATGTTAGGCACGGGTGGGTCATGAACTTAGATTTTCTTCTTTTTCTTTCTTTTACACTCTTTGGGTCAGGAAAACTTTGGGAACCACTGAACTAAACTTTAAGTTTTTAAAAAAAATATGTTTTGATAATGAACCCTGTAAAGTTTTGCCAATTAATTCACAGTAACCGTCATAACAGCAGCAACATCTTAGAATAGCGAATCAAGTATTTTCCGCATTAAATAATTTCAGGCAACAACATCTATTGTTGCCGAACGGTATTATCCTTAGAGTAGGTGTGCCCTTTAAGATACTTTGAAGCTATCGGTTGCGGGGATGATCTGATTACCGGCGTTCATCCCCCAAGCCCCTTCTTTTCGAATTCCTTTGTACAAATGAACATCCTTTAACTATGGAAATGGCTAATCACCGGTGTGCCTGATACATGAAGTCAGTATATAGTGTACATTTATACCCCATACACTGACGTGGGGAATAAACATCACAGTTTATTTGTCGTCGATGTTTGTCACAATGTTTGCTTTAATTTTTAATATTATAACTGTGTGTTAATTACCTATACATATAATAAAATCGTAACGGCGCGGCGCAAAAACTGTACATTCAATATTTTTGGACAAAAATGATTGCTACGTGTATTAAGAACGATACAGATGCCAAAAAGACAACTATTAGAATTTCTGTCTGTTTATCTGTTGGAGCTTCACGCCAATACTACTGAACAGATTTAGTTCAAAGGGGTTCGAACATTTTTCTATGGAAGCTGGCATAGGCACCTGCCGCCATTTTCATGTTTTTTCCAAGTTGCGGCGCACGATGAGACTAACATATATGGGTCGAGGACAATCAAACAAACAAAAAATAATCAGAGATATAGTGCCCTAAAGTGTCACGTTGCCGAGATATTTGGACTAAAGATTTTTTTCAAGATTATCTCGATACAATATCTCGCTAACGTGACACTTTAGGGCACCATATCTCTGAATATTTTTTATTTGTTTGAGTGTCTTCTACCCATATTTACTAGTTACAAAGTGCGCTGCAATAAAAAAACTTTAAGTCAAAATATCTCGGCAACGTGACACTTTAGGGCACCATATCTCTGAATATTTTTTGTTTGTTTGAGTGTTCTCTATCCTTAATTACCAGTTACAAAGATCGCTGCAATCTTAAAAAAAAGTCTTTAAGTCCAAATATCTCGGCAACGTGACACTTTAGGGCACCATATCCCTGATATTTTTTGTTTGTCTAAGTGTCCTCTAGTCTATATGTTAGTGTAATCGTGCGCCGCAACTTGGAAAAAAAATCAAAATGGCAGCGGGGGGGCTATGCCACAAAGGTTCTATCCCCTTTGGCAAAAATGTCCGTTGAAGAGCGGGTCTAGTTAGGGTACAAATTATAACGCTATTCTGTATTGGGGGTGAGTAGTAGAACATTACGTGTACATTGATTTAGTATTTATTCAACAGATATTTACGAAATGTTACAATATTACAGATAAGTGATGGGTTCGTCATCAGTTTCATTCTAAGTCAGCAATCATCATGCTATATCTTAAGGGAGCTAAACGATACATTTTAACAATCAGATCGTGTATTTTTAATTATTCTGTAATTAACCGCATAGCCTGGCGTCCTTACGGGTGCAATGTGACTAATGTGTTTTGAGATCGAATCTCACCCGTAGATTTACTTTTTGGATTTATTTTTTGCATTGTATTCGTGTTTTCTATTCTCTATACGGGCGAGCCTATTGCCATCGACCGGGCACAATTCCAGACTCCGGGCTGCTACTGAGAAATTCCACATGGAAAAACCCAATCACAATTTGCCCGACCTGGGGATTGAACCCAGGACCACACGCTCAGTCAGTAATCACGCTTGCGACCATTAGACCAACGAGACGGTCAACGTTTTTTTTACCAGCTTCTTCATTCAAAACCGTGTTGTGCACACCATTCTGACCCAAAATCATTTACATTCGTATGTAAATCATTTACATTCGTATGTAAATCACTTTCTGTTTTTATTGCGACAAAATGATGCCTAAGGACATATTTTTCACGTAAGCAAAGCCACGGGCACAGCTAGTAGTCTTAACTTGTACAGTCATATGTGAAGTGATCTGAGCAATCGGAAATGCAAAGCAACTTAGAATTATGTAGATTATAAATATTGACTGATAATCGAATACATACAATGGACATGAGTAGCATTTTTTCTTGATACAGATTATAGATTATCTGTTTTTTTGCGTATAGCTGTACTTTTGTGTAGTATTAAACGAAATAGTATTACTTTCCGACTCAGTATCATCGTTGTCTTATAAACGGTGTCTAAAACTTGATGTTTAATTAGAATATTGTGTATGAAATATCCAATAAATAATATTATGTGTAACACAAATACTTAAGCAACTAAAAGTTTTAGTTTGTATTTTTATTGAACTTTTTTCGTAGATTTTTTTATGCGTTTTGGTTGTACTACATACTAAAAAGATTGTTCTTTTTTGTAGATGTTTTTTTTTTGTTTTTATTACTATTTGTATTTGAATCTCGTTTTGTAATAATTCGATCTGTCCAGTGATATGTTCTCGTGTATTTGTGCCAAATAACTTTTTTTTTGATTTGGTTTGTAAGCTTTTTTAAAGTTTTATTAAAAAGTTGCTATTATGTGTTGTTTTATTGGTAAACTATCTAGTCTATTAACTCCGCCTACACCTACAACCTCAAGAGAATTGCTGATGCGTTGCCAACACTAGAGACAAAATTGAAAACTCTCATTTTGTGCCTGTAATTTCACCAGCTCACCCTTCATACTTACTGGAACACAACTGCTGCTTGGCGATAGAAAAAGCTGAGGTAGGTATGCACTTTCTCGGACGAATTCATTCACAAGCTCTACTACTACTAAAACCTACCAGGATATTGACGTAGACGACAACCTACGAGGTGTCTACTTATTAGGACGATAAAGCACCATATGGGTGGTAGTACCTACTAGTTACTCGTCCATCCACAGTCTATGTCTGTCTTCATTAGTGCAGGCTTACAGGCAGCCTCAGCTGATCCAGAACGAGTCGATTACTCAGTTGTCGATTTGGTTTTATCTCTTTTTCTCTCGTTACGAGAGTCGTAGACGAAACAAGATAAAACCGAATCGAGGGGCAGCTCAGATAAACGGTAGTTTAGCTGCCTAGCTCTTTCATCAACAAATAAACTAGTGGGGGAGATAGGCCTGACCTAAAACGGACATTAGGCACGAGCCTAAACTACGAAGTTATGCTGGGCTTCAAAACTCTGCAGGTAACCGAATTACCAGCTGGCATGGCATCCAAAAATCCCAGATGACCCACACCCACCCTACAAAGCAGGCAATGTTTACCCCATTGTGTCTGATCTGTTAGAAAGAAAAAAACAAAATTTGCATCATAAGAAGTAACAAAATATAAATTAAATTTTGGGAAAATATGCGTCATGTCCAAGCAAATTTATTTTGTCGTTTCTTTTTAAACCAGCCCTGTCTCTACAAATCGTGTCAAACTTGCGTCTTCATACAAAAGTTGTTTCCCCAAATCCGGCGACTTCTACATAAGGACTATGTAAAGTAATTTAAATAAGCCAATTATTATCGCACAAAAGGTTGCCTTCGTCAACATATTCATTGCATGTCCTAAACTTTAGGTATTCCATGTACACAGTGGTTTAATGGTTCAAATTGTACTCAAAAGCAAACATGCTTATCTGAATGATCAATTATTACCTCAGTTGTTATCCCTAACAAGCGTGCCGTAACTGCCAATTAAATTTAATACCATTTACCATGTACTGCACGAACAGTCCAGTGCCAAAAGTTGGCCCTATTATACCAGCGGCCACGATGGGGCCCATCGCATTTTTGTTGGTCACGTTTTGCATGGTGCAGGTAAGCATTACTAGGTTCTTAATAAACCCTCTGACCGCCACGTCAAAAAAGCAAAAGCATGCTCTCGGCGCCAAGCTACGATTTCATCCTTTTAGTCCGTCATGTAGTCGTGACGTCTTTTATCTGTTCTGTGGTCGTGACCGTGGCGTGCTGGACACATTTTGCGTTGTCATGTATACATGACTATGGCGGCCAAAAGGTTAAGGCACCGTCTAGTCGCATTCGCGATGCCAGGTGCCCTCGTAGAGGATCCTTTAAATACACCGTCATAAATCATGTTGTTACATACCAGACCAGGGGGTCTTGTTACATGATTTATAACATAAATCATAACATGATTTATGACATAAAACACGTCAATACGTAGTAAAATAGTGTTTGCAGGGGCAAACACTATTTTACTACGTAGTGACGTATTTAATGTCACGGTTTTAAACCTACAGCCAAGAACCCTCCTCGAGGGTTCACTCTTAGCGCAAACGTAATGCCGAGGACCCTCCTGGAAGTCCACTAACCATAATATATGACACACGGTTATTAGGCAGCAAGGGGTTGGTGCACAGCATCAGCCCCCTGATTCAGAACGGTTCGGTAAGCTATCTCTTTTACTCTTGTTACGAGAATCGTAGAAGGAACGAGATAACAAACCGAATCGGACGACAACTGCTTATCGAAAAGGTTCTGAATTGGGGGAAGGCTCGCCACTTTTTTCATGGCTCCTAAAATTGACATTGGAGAACTGTAAGTTGCCGTCTGACAAACGTTACTGGTAATCTGTGCTTAATGTACGATTTCCACCAACCGGCGCAGCACAGCGCTTCGCAGCGGATGCGCGAGCACACGCCAGTAGCCGCCCGCGTCCGCCCGACGGCTACAATCTGCTGGAACCCGGGCGCATGTGCGCGCGTGCTCACGTACCCGCTAGCATGCTCTCAGCGACTTGAATGATTCAACTTGCCGGCCGGCGACAACACAAGAGCGCGCGCTACGGTGGTTGACCGGAGCCGACCGGTTGCGACGACAAAATGCTGTGTAAATAAGCGAAGTACCTAGCTGTCGCCACATCAGTCAGCTGCCTAATTTTCCTAACTGCATAAGCAGCAGAACTTAACCTCGCCGACAGGGCGGTAATGTGAGCACCACCCCACTGCAATTTTGAGTCGATAGTTATACCTAAGAATACTGTTAATGTTAAAATATTCGTACGAATGTGATAACTAAATATAAACAATAATAAACCTGATTATTAAGGTTTTTTAACAGCTCACTTTTTCCTCTAATCATCTTATTACGTTATGCACCCCCGCAGGGCATCATGGCGCGCGGTCACTTCAACAACCTGACTGCGCACGAGTTCACGACCCCACCCGATGAGATCGCGCCGATGTTGCCCGACGAAGGCTTCCAAACGTCGACTGTGGTCTCCGGCCTCATGCCGGACTCCTTCGGAGAAATGTTTAACTTTCTAGATGGAGACAGTTTTGGCATAGGTTTGTTTAAGATATCTTTCATTCGGGTGCAAATGTTTAAATTGGAAATCCATTTCCTAAACATTATTACTTACATCTAGACAAGGCCACAAATTTTTTTTAGAAAAAAGTATTTGTTTTACTAAAAATGTGGAACTATATTCTGAATGTGTTCCACAATCGCAGGTTTATTTATTTTTTCAAAAAATTGAAATGGCTGACGCGCCGCCTTTTCGGACCTGTTAGTAGTCCGGCGTCGGGTCCCCTAACTTGCCGCCCGCAGGCCACACACTACAGTGGTCGGAGACCGCCGCGCGCCCTCCGGCGCCCGGTGCGTCTGGCGTGGGAAGGGAGAGTGGCAGGTGCCTCTCTCTCCCTCTCCGCTCCCTCTTTGGTTGCCATCACCTCCTCGCAGAAGGAGGCGACGACTTCCCACGCACTCTCGCTCCCTACCATGGACAGAACTACGGCCGGAAGCGAGAGGTATGCCCTTCGATTCTGCGTCAATGTGAATCGACCCTTATTGACAGGCTACAACGGCCCTGTGTCTAAAGACCGATCTTCTCTTTTACCTAAATTTTTATTTTTATATCTTTGCCCCTCACTATGATTTCTCCTGTATCGTGTACTATTGTTTATTGTGTGATACAATAAACATCATAGTAGGTAATAGAGATGCACATTACATTTCTCCTGTCATGGAAAAACGTTGCCTTGCACGATTTCCCATAGGTCCAATGCACGAATTCGTTTACGGATGGCAAGCAATTGTAAACACGATGAGTATGAAGAACAACGTGGAAGTGCGCAAACGAGCTGGTCTGCAACGGTTCGCACTGGCTGGTATCAACGGCATCACGCTGGTGTCCCACATCGGAGCCACGGAGATCATGATAAACGGAACCCGGACCTATTGCTTTGGTGGCGTCTCGCGACCACCAGGCAGACGCAGCGTCATTTGCAAGGTAAATTATGAGCTGCGCTTGGATTAGGAATGTAATAAGTGGACAGTGTCCTCATTCTGAAGGTGTTATGTGTAGAGCAACATCCACGTTTCTTTTCTACGCCTATGTAGGAAGCAGATTCCACGACGAATCTTCGATTTAAGTCACGCTGCTTTGTCAGGAATATCTAAATCTAATTCGATGTACCCCAACTCCTCGAGAAAGCCAAAACTTTTAATGTTGCCGATGATCTCTCGGAGAGTACTCGGGTTGCCGAAGTACTTAGCCCGGTATATTGCCACCTCTGGGCAGTTCAGTAGCTCGTTGGCCTCTGTATAGTCCTCCTCGATACGGGCTGTGCATCTAGAGTGCTGTCTGTAACTCTCCTTTAGCAAAGACAGGTTTAAAAGAACCGTGGGCAGTGTCGGCTGCGGTGAATAATGATGTGATGACAAAATCTATGTGTGTGGTGTAAAACGCTGTATATTTTGAGAACCCGTCTAGCAAACTAAATTCTACGTTTACTTCCTGCTCGAGAATGTCCAGTACAAAGGCATTTTTTTTTTATTATTTTTCTTCGTTGCCCTTGTCCCTCGTCGCACCTGATGGTAAGCGCAGACAGGGTCTAAGATGGAGCACACGAATCCAAGTAACAGAGATATAGAGAGATTCCCCTATACCCCTCTGGCTCTCACATACACACGACGGAACACAGTAAACTGCTTGGCGCCGGACTTGAATGTGAGGGTGATAGCTAGCCTGGTGGACCAGATCCTACCACCAAGCAAACTAAGCAACCTTCTCTGTGTACTTTAACAACCATACTGCCATCGCCAACCCGCCTGCCAAGCATGGCGATTTACGGCAAACCTTTTGGGGGAGGCCTATGTCCAGCAGTGGATGTCTTTTGGCTGAATGATGATGCTTCACCAAACGCAGCGTTGTTAGCCCTTCTGGTCTACCAAAATATTCCCATTTGTTAGCGTCCTCACGTCGAGTGACCTTCTCACCGCCATTTATGAGGTACAACATGGAAAGATTTTTTATAACAATGCGACTGAGAAATACTTAGAATGTCTATTACACGGGCACTTGGCAGCCTCGCGATTGCTGGGGCGTATCGAACCTTTTCAAGCCACTCTTAATTTTAATATTACTGGAGTGTGAGTAATTATGACGGCTAGCGGTAAATTTAAATATTTCTGACTAAAAATAACATTAGAAGTAGCATAAAGATAGCTACTTAGCTAATTTTGTTCTAAGTAGTATTGAGTAGAATTTCAGATAAAATTAATAGATTTAATTTTAGATCTAAATGGCTAACTTAGTTTGGTCGTGACAGCAGCATAAGTAAAGTTTGTTTCGACCTAAATCCTAAATTCTCTTGGTGATTTCAAATTACTTTACGTTATGTTATATGAATTCCTAAAATTGCGCAAGGTGACTTGTGCAACCGACTTTTACGGTCGACACACCCGCGGAAAATAGACTTCAGACTCCTAAAAACGAACATACACACGATCAAAGTATTGTCAAACAACGAACTACTAAATGTCAATTAAAATTTGGGAGTATGGTGAACGAAAAACAAAATATCAAATCACGAAAATCGAGAATCGATCGTTGGATCCGAAATAATTTCGTGGTTGAAAAACCTTCGATCCGTCAGCCGAAACTTCGTAGTTTGATTTTCGGAGGCCCCCTTGTAGATTTACCGGCTTATTAAACATTTAGAGCTTTAGAACATTATACAATGTAAATTCTAAACTAAATCTAAAGTAAAAACAAAGAAAAAATATATCCTAAACTACCAATATAAACTAAAAGAGTGCATCAAAATATTCCTCCGCATCGCTGTCCACTGGAAACGTGTCCAGAAGGCTGGCAGCGTTGCCACGTTGTATGGCAACGCTAATTCTCTGGCCGAAAAACAAGCCATACCTCTGGTCACGTGAAGTGTCGACCAGTCTTCTTCCTATTTCCTTATTCTTTAGAACATTGTACATTTTTAAAGATACGATGTTACATTTTAGGGAGCTATGTACCAAGAAGGGAGGTTCTCGTGCAAAGTGCCGTACCTGCGGTTCCCAACAGTATTTGGCTACGCATACTGTATTGATAAGTACGCTGCTGTGTCTTCTCTCGATGGAACACATACAAGTGGGTAGATAACTTTTATAAACTGTGCATCATAACTACTTATACCTTCCTATCTCCGTTGCCAGGCAAGCGAATTGTAGGATGCAATGAACCTGGCACTATAATTGTACCTACCAAAATAATGGCAATAGGCTCGTCACCTAACAAACTTCTGTAATAGAACACCGCTGCTTACTTACCTCTTCGGAGATTACAAGCTGAGTAATGTATGTAAAATGGTATGTAAATAAATGTAGAAATCTTCTAATCTACAAAGGGTTTGATAGAGGTGTAGGCACTAATGTACCAGGATCTCATGGCAGTATGGAGACAGCGACTGTCGCAACGCAACCCTACGCTGGGCACGCCACAATTGCGGCGATAAGTCCCCTCTTTGAGGAGTGGCTAGAGAGGAGCCACGGCGTCCTCACCTTTCGCCTGACGCAGGTACTCTCCGGACACGGTTGTTTCGGGAGCTACCTGTTTCCGATTCGGCGGGAGGACACGCCCGGGTGTTATCACTGCGAGGATCACCCAGAGGACACGGTGGAGCATACGGTGGAGGTTTGCCCTACTTTGGCGGAGCACCGATGTGTCCTCGTAGAGGCGATCGGTGGCGGCGACCTCTGGCGTCCGGCCCTGGTTCAATCCATGGTTCGGAGCGAGGAGGCATGGGAAACGGTCACCTCTGCGAAGCAGTAATTCTAGCGAAGGAGGAGGCGGAACGCGTGAGGGAGAGGCAAACCTCATTCCCTAGCCGCCACAACAGAAGAAGACGCCCCGGGCGTCTAATGTACAACCGCCCAACATCAACCGTTGGAAAGCAGCCCACCAGGCATACTCGTAAGATCCGCCGATGGTTGGAGGATCTTCCCTTTTCTTTGGAGAAACACCATACCTCGTTACTCCACGGTACGTACTCCCAAGCCGCGATTCGCCGATGACGATTTTAATATCCTGTGATAGAGGGCGACTGTAGGTAAGCGTTCATAGTTCGTAGGTGTACACATCATAATAAACGCATCCGTAAAGTGTAGTGATTCCACTGTACGCAGCATTCGGAATATCGACGCGACTCCTGTGAGCAATCGGATTTTGAATTATGATGTTGATTTAAATTCAAATGAATTATGTCTGGAGATTGAGAGCTACAAATATCAGATAAAATCGTTACTACCTTAATTATTAAATTGTTGATTTATTATTTAGCGTGTTTTTGGGGGGTTCATAATGTTATCCTTGCCAGCTTATTAACCTAGTTATGATACTGAATCTGATTAAGGTTTTTTTTTGCTACATCTACTTATGCAAGTAAATTGTATTACTTTCAGAAACCTACTGTGCAAGAGGGGAAACTATTCCCAAGTTTCATTACGATTACATTTGCGAGAGAAGAGATATTAAAATAAAACAACTCAACTTGACCGATGCTAACGAAAGATTTAATATACGGAACCCTATAGTACGAAGAGCCGAGTATTATAGAGCACCCTATGACATCCTTAAAGCTTGCCCGGATTGGTAAGTTGACAACACGACACACGTCAGCACGTAAATGTCGACTGTTAAACATGAGTCCCAATTATCGGTACAATATGATAAGATACCATTCACGGAAGCCTGGAGAATTTGGGGCAACTACTTTTAAGCAGTAGTGGCTGTGGATGTGTCTTGAATGGACTGCACCTGCAGTCGGTACTGCAAACTATGCAACTGCCAAATGCAGCTTGAAGGCAATTAGGATGCACTCAGTGCAACTGCGCGGCAACTGCCGAATGTACGGCAAACTTGCAATTATTTGCCGTCTTGCTCGCATCCAAAAGTAGACAGCAAGCAATCTTAAATGATGCGTAGCGTAGTTATATTACATTAATACAAAAGATACCGATAGATAGAGATAGTGCGGTCAACGATGGTACACGCTTGTCCAGCAATACCCTACTACCAGATTATACCTATCGAGAAACACAGACTTCTAGAAGGAGTTCCACTCGTTACCCGTATGCATATTAAAAGCATTTGCAAAATGCTTCGTGTGGAAGGGTTCTGCTTTATCCAGTAACCTTATACCCTGTTAATAATCAGAACTACTTTCCAGGTATGGATGCAACCTCCAGATATCCCAAGAAATGGTGCACCAAGAAACCCCAATGGCATTAATGGACGCCAATGAGACTGCTTTCGTCGGTCACGGCGGGAAGTACTGGCTTGCTTTATACTACACGCAGGTCTGTACAGATTTGTTAGATATAACATCACGCTTGTATTTCCCCAAGGCTTGGGCAGAAATGTATAGTCGGTACACCCTCTATTTCGTCGTTATTCAAGGCGCCATCTCCACGAGCGACTGAATCGCGGCGATATTCTCGCCGTGCTATCAAATTCAATACTAACTATCGCCGCGATAACATCGCCGTGTGTAGACACGTTCTGAGAGAGTGTATAGAAGTAGTACGTGGCACGACGATAATATCGCCGCGATTCTCTCGCTCGTGGAGACGGCCCCTAAGTCTCATGTAATAGGGAGTGAGCCGTGAGCCTATTCTCATCAACCAGGCACAAATCTAGACTCCAGGGTGCTACTGAGAAATTCCACACGGGAAAACCCAATAACAAGCCCAACCTGGGGATCAAACCCAGAGCTTCAAGCTAAGCAGTCGCGCTTGCTGGTCGTAGAATAACGAGGCAGTAAACCTTGATTTTAATACAAATAATTTTGATTTCAGCTTTCGACATACGCAATTTACTTCCAAGCTCACGGAGAGTACCCGTGGCAATCAAATAGACCTATTACAGCGATCGACAAAGGTAATGAGGGTGCTTCACATACAAAATTCATCATCATCATTAGGTATCATCGTTCAGCCGAAAGACTTCCGTGTGGTGCTGGACGTAAAGACTTCCCTGTGGTGCCGGACGTAAAGAATAGCACTATCCCATCTCTTCTCATGGGTGTCGTAAAAGGCGACTAAGGGATTCACTAGAGGATGGGCAGCAGCTTTCTCTGAGTACTTTAACAACCATACTGCGATCGCCAACCCGCATGCGATGCGTGGCGCCACCTTACTTTAATTATGAAGGGGGCATGTAACACTAAATAAGTGCCATTGACCACCGGGGTGGTAAACGCCACTGGTTAGTGCCAGCCACCACCCCGGTGGCAAGCTCGAAGGGAGAAGATGGGAATAAACGAAGGAGGTATATGAGAGTAAATAAGTGCCATTGACCACCGGGGTTGTAAACGCCACTAGTTAGTGCCAGCCACCACCCCGGTGGCAACTTCGAAGGGGGCAGATGGGAATAAAGGCCCCTTTAGGGTAGGCCTATGCCCAGCAGTCTTTCGGCTGAATGATGAGCCGAAAGACATCTACTGCTGGACATAGGCCTCTCCCAAGCATCGCCACATCGACCGGTACCTACTGTGCTTCTGGTACCTCTTCTCGCATTCAGCGGATTCCCGCGACCTTCAACAGATCATCGGTTCTCGCTGTGGGAAGGCGGATGGCGGAGCATCCAAAATTAGTTTAACTTATTGACAAAATTATAAAATATGTAAACATCAACTTGTTTACATTACAGGTGGAATTTGGGAACAACTGCTCAAAGCGAACATTGGGCCAGATATGAATCTCCACTACAATCTCAATGGTATTTACAATAGGTTCCCTGGATCTAATATGTTCCCTGATCTTATGCGGAATGACGGCCAGGTATGAGTCCATAGTCTTCAAGTTAAATTCCACTCTTATTGCCTGAAAATATTCTTATTGGGTAATGTGTGTTACCAGGTTCAACCTGCCAACTTCAGGACGGAGACTCGAGAAGGTGGAGCTGAAGACACTATCAATGCGGGCTCTCACATAATAGCTGATGCTGGAGGTAACGTTAAAGTATTTGTCATATTTATTATTTCCATATAATGTGCTGATGTCTTAACCCTTTGACCGCAACGGACGTCTATGGACGTCAAATTAAAAAGTGCTCACGACGCCTCCGACGGCATGGCACGTCGCAAACACCACTTTTTTTTACAGTCCAAAAGTTTGACGTCCATAGACGTCCGTGGCGATCATTAAAAATTTGCAAGGTCCAGGCTGCGCTTGCCACGGTCACTCCGTGTATGGTTGACCGTTCGCTACACATCGAGAGCCCTCGGTGCCTCGGAGAGCACGTTAAGCCGTCGCCGTCGGTCCCGGGTATCCTACGAATACTTACGACTGTCGCTATGAGTGGTCAGAAGCCCAAAAGTCTGACAACCGGTGTAACCTTAGGATATCGGCATTATCCTGTCCCTAACTGGGTTGAGGAGGCCTGATGCAGTCGTTCCGTCTAAAATATTGGTATTCAGTCGCTTAAAAGTTAGACAGGGAGCTGAACCCAATAAAATTGGGAAAAGGCTAGGCAGATAGAATGTATGTACTGATAGTCTTAACATTTTGTCCCTACCTATTTCTTATGTAAAAGGTTCTTCTCGTTTTCTAGTTACTTAAAAAAGTTTTTGATACAGGTGGAGATGCTAATCTTGGAGGATAAAAATGCACGACAGTCAAGCTGCAGCAAATTTTGAACGTGGACAGAGTTTGTGTATTTGCAGTGGTATAATAAATGAAGCTTAGTATTAGGAATGAAGTGTATTAAATGAAACAGTTGCTTACTGAGCTATTTTTTACTTGGTAGTATTTAATCACACATCAGAAAACAGGTCCCGAATTCCCGATTAACCTTAGAGGCTCGGTACACTAATTCGTCACCCCCCTCAAGAACAAACTTGTTCGTGAGAGGGGTAACCAGTTGGTGCAGCTGACTGTACATTGGCTGAAGCCTGGAGGCGCGAGGTTCCTGGGGTCGCAAGGTTCCAGAGGGTCCCACGAAAAGGGCCGGGCAGCCGGAGTGCGACGCCGTTGTACTATTATGGCGTGTTCCGTGGCGGCGGCGCCTGCAGCGTCGGCGAAAAACATTTCAGAAGACACTTCAAATAGCAAAAGCTCAGGTTTAGCACAAATAAACCTCTTTTTTGCTAAAACTCCGTTCGCCCTACCTATAATATTATTTAGGGACGAACGTAGTGGCTGACACAGGTCTCAGACCTATAAAATGCACTTAAAATGGCGGCACATAGGTACATAGGTAGTTATGGAACAGCTAAGCAGAGCACCTATCTCGTCAAGAGCTGAAGATAAAAATACTTGCCTGTATGGACATCTAGGAGGCGTAACGTATGACCATTACTCCGCTTAATTTTTTCCGGGCTGGTATATTCATGTTCCACCAGCCACCCACTTCATACCCATAGCTGTCTTAAAGGGCGACTTAGAGATTACATCAAGAGGATGGGTGGCATTGTCCTGCTGTCTGTTTATAACAACAATCTACGGTCACCAGTCGATCTGACAAGCGAGGCCAAACATGGTGATGATGAAAATTTCCCCTACAATCATTCTTTAGAACAATAACTGGGAGCTGTATGTCTAATAGTGGACTTTTAGGGACTGTTACGACGATAATAATGAAGTCCATGTTGATTCGCTAGGAGAAACACCACAAACCAGCTCTTTTGAAAATTATTACCTAAATTCCTTGCTCAACTAGGTCAGGCAAGCCCTTGCCCTTTGTTTTTCTTCTCTGCTTTCTATTTTATTTTTATGCACCCAAATCCATAATCCAAAAGACAGGAAGCCAGTCTTTACATTTTATCATATACTTCAAATCTACACAAGAAAAGTGGTTAAAATAAGCCATTTATGATAAAAACAGCGATGATTCTATATTCATAAAAGATTTAAATATTCCATTTCCGTGTTTACCGGTTTTTCCATTAGAAATAATCGGTAAATATTTGGATTTTCCCATTTTGATTCTGGCAACACAACACAGTCATTCGATTTATCATCTGTGCACTGCCTGACATCTTTCTTTGTGCAATTTCTGTTGAGTCTCTCGTGAAAAATCCCGTTATTTCGCTTTCGTAATTCATCTAACAAAGGTATTATCTGTTCACGAGTGTTGACCGCTATTTGTGGGACAACAATTAAAAATTAACGAGCGTTCCGAGATACGGTGTTAATAATTTATTTTCATTACAAAATTATCGATTTTAGTCATCTCGTCGAGAAGAATTGTTTTCATGCTGTTTATTTATTAGTGCCGTCGGGTGACTGGCGATCGAGCAACAATTTTCGGGTCACAGTCCAACCTAAGGTGAGTGGAGTGCATAGCGGGTTCTGCGAGAGGTAGCCAGGCTCCGTCGTCGGAGCTCCTTTGTGACGCAAAACCTCAACATCTCAGCGCTCCGTTAATTAGCCCAGCTTCCAAAGACATCAATCACCCGCCGTTATTTATATGTTGTGTGATGATTTGTGACAAGTGATGGATGCCATTCATCAGTGATAACGTTGTCACACATAAATTACTAGTTGTTAGTGTTGTGACACAGCTGCGATGTTGTCGTGCACTACTATACTTACATCAATGTAATATGACACAAATAATTACATTATTACATTTCCTGACAACTCTTCTCATCAGACCTCAAGTTCTTGTGAAAAAGATTTCATAGATCTTAACAATATGGGTTTAGTATGTCTGTGAGCCAACTAACAGAAGCCCAGGTCTGTTTACACATGAAGTTTTCACAATAACATAATGTGATTAGTAGGAGAATGCAAATATAATTATCAACTTGCTGTTTTGAAACATAGGTCTTAGTCCAATGTAAGTATTGCTAAATGTCAATACTTAAATTTGTCTTTACATATCGTCACCCTCCGCTCTTAGGCTGAGATCTATAGATCCAACTTGGACTTAGCTTAGACTTTGCTCAGACTTTACTTACGTAATACTTTGCTAAGTGTTTGCTTAGCATAATCTTAGATTTGGAATTTATAGACGTATCACGTTGAGACAATGCTGAGCATACGCTAAGCATTCGCTAAGACGGCCGATGTCAAAATACAAGTTAATGTTTCGTTTCAAGCATTACATTCTTGATTTTTCTTTATAAATGTTTAACAATAATAACATGTAAATAATCTAGAACTATGCTCATATTTTTTCTATGTATTATTATTATAAGAATAAGCAGAAATTGGCATGCTTTTAAGTGTTTTTTGTTTTTTTATAAACGAACACAATATTATATTCATTGAAACGGATCGCATCGTTTTGACATCTGCAATTTGTCGAAAAAAAGTAACTTTTTATTCATTTTTGTACATTTTAAACTTAGAAAAACTTTTTTATGTGATGTTATAATACCTAATTGTTTTTATCTTAACTAATTCAGAATTAGTTATCAACAACAAGGAAATCTTTTCTAATCTGGTATTACTGAGTTGAGTCTGGTCACTCGATAATACTTAAAAATTAAAAAGTTGTGTAAATATAATGATGGTAAAGTAAAGTTTGGACCATTATTTTTTGTTAGGTTAATAGTAACCTAAGTATTTGCTAAGTCGTCGATTTTGTGAACTTAGACTTTGCTAAGCATTTGCTAAGCACACACTCAGATGAATTCAAAGACGGCTCTATAAATACTGACTTTGTCAAAAGTCTAAAGTAAAGTCTGAGCAAAGTCCAAGTTGGGTCTATAGATCTCAGCCTTACAGTTGTATCTAGCAATTGATAATTTTTCAGTAGTTGCGTTAGCTGTGGCTTTATTAATGAATTAATAACTTTTTTATGTTGCTCTTGGCTTGGATAGTGGTTGCCCTAAAGTCCTAAGGTCATTTATTTATTTCAATTCATTTGAAGCAGATACGTCACTCTGTGAGAATTTCTCTGAAACATTATCGATTGCTAGTTACAACAGTTAGTGCGGAGAGTGACGATATGTCTATTGTATTGTAGTGACCACCTAAAACTGTAGGTTCATTTCCATCCATCCAAAATTTAAGTGCTGGCGTCTTTACGGTGTAGCAGTCTCCATCTTACTCTATCCAGAGCCTAATCCTTCACTTCGCTGTATGTTACCACTTCTGTCTTACTTCAGTTGGTATATGTACTTTCTTAGGTTCATTTATTACAATAGAATAGAATATACTTTATTGTACACCAAAATTGTAACATAACTCATATACTTACAATATGTATAATTTAGTGAAGGGTACAATGGCGGTCTTATCGCTGATAGCGATATCTACCAGACAACCTTTGGATGAACAGGAAAACAATGAATAAGATAGGGGGATAGTCCGTGGTGTACTGCTGGTACACAATACATAGACATAATACTTACATATAAAAATCAATTTAGTACTAATTTGTTGTTAAATACACTGCTGGAATACAGTTAGTTGACAGGTTGTAGAACAGTTGTTTGCCGTTTAAAATTGGTATGAATAACACACACAAATATTTTACCTACATCAGCACACTAGTATTGATACGCAACAACAGATAGTAATGTGTGAACACTAGTACATAAACTGTACACTAAGCTACTTGTTTTATTACCTTAGCTTATGTTACAGAATATGTAATATGGTTCCTTAACCTCTTTCTGGTGTTCAAAGGTGTTCAAGATAAATTAACATTATGATTGGAATGCAGAATATTTATTCAAAAACTCCGCTTATAGTATCTTATTAGATTAAAAAAAAAATGAAGCAAACAGTAATAATAGGAAATCTATGTGAATATTTCATTTTCAGCCTTCTAATAAGATTGAATGAAATAAATATAAAAATATTTATTTCATCTCAAAATGTTGTGATCATATACCCCAGTGAGTTACTGAGGTACATGTGTTGGAGATGTCTCCCTCCATCCCTTACATGATAGCTAAACAATGATAAAACCAGTTTTAGAAATATTGTTTATTTTCATGATTGATTTGATATAAATGTTGACCTAATCTAATATTATCACTTGATCACACAAAAATGCTGTGTAATGCTAAAAACAGTGTCAGTAATTCACTGCTAACAGAAATTGTTTCTACATGCAATAAAATAATGTAGATACTTACTAACAATTTTATGGGCATGTAAATCGGCTGCTAATAAAGCTGGCATGTTGGTTGGAGTGTAAGAAATGGCCACTGAGGAAACTAGACAGAATTAAACTACTGTGAAAGATGCAGACACTTTCACAGTAGGCTAAAGTGTGGTTGGGATGAGACCACCACAATGCCGCTCAGGCTACAGCGCTGAAATCGGGGCACTGAGGGAACTAAACTTAGGCCCTTACTAACGGTACTCAATTGAGGATTCCTCTTAACACATTTATCTGTCCATGACCCACATGTGGCTAATTTTGGGTTTGAACAAGACGTCCGTGCCATTCATGTGGGTCACTGCTACCCTGTAATGTCCATGTAGTAGGAGCCCATTATGGGCTCCTACTACATGGACATTACAGAAACTATCTTGTATTGTATATGGATGCATAAGCCATAGGTAAAATAAAAAGCAATGAGCCATCAATTTTTTTTATTTATTTACTGCTTATGTAACTTTGAATACTGAACATGGACGGCTGAGCTAGTTTCAAAAATTTTGCTGAACAGTGAATGTAAGTTACAACAGGAATGAGAATTATAAAAAAAAAGTCTAACGTATGTAATTCTACATTACGGTAGCTGCTGTTGGAAGATCTCTTAAATGAGAGTTGTCTAATATGGGTATTAGTGCCCCGTTTCATGTGCTCGGATGTTTTAGAAGTAATCTCATCTCCCGTAGAACGTCTACTACTAGACAGGTTTGTCAGTATCTACATACAGACTGAAATGTGACATTTGCTGTGACAATCTCTTAAAAATACATTTTATAAATTATATAATTATTTGGCTTAATGATGTCACTTGTAGATAGTACAAACATGGTCATTAATCAATACACAATTATTTTTGCATGTCCACTTAACTAATAAGTAATCAAGATCACTGATCTGATGAGTGATCGCATTATCTATAATAAGTAATATAAAGTAGGAAGTGGTTTATGAAGGATTCACATAAAACGGCTTATCCAATAGATAAGGAAACTTCACTGATAGTGATACAGTTGAGATAGCAAAGCTAGCTAAGATGACAATACACTTCTTTTTATTTGCAGAAACCACAATAGTAGGTCTGAACTTAAAATATGGAAATGTTTCTTAAGAGATATTAATGTTAAGTAATAAAATCATTAATTATTAGAAAAATAAAAAATCTATTTATTTATTTTACTTTAACTAAAATGGTCTAGGACCAATTACAATAATGAAAGATACAGACATACAAAACAACTGGAAGAAGAAATTGAAATTTTAAAAATACTTAAAAATAAGGGTGCTACATAGACGTTATCTAGTCCATTTAACAATTGGGAAGGGTCCCATAGACCAGATATTTTTCACCACATTTTACAATAGTCTTGCACCCACCTGGGACGGTCCATGACTGTACTCCAATAATGCAGCCGTGGATAGTCCCGGTTAGTGCCCCACCCCATTTTAGATTAAAGTTCTCAAAAGTTCCCGGTATACCTTCCAAAAGACCGGACATCTTCTGCAGAGAAGATGAGCCGTGAATTTAAAGAGGGTGCTACCATACCAATCGTTCGATTGTCGATCGATGCATCAACGTTGATTGATTGGGATGAAGTGATCATGAACCATCGATCCATCTTGATCGACGTGGATCTATAATCTGTCGATTTTAGTGGTGACATCCTAAGAGACACCTCTTTCATAATTCCCGCACAATGCTTGTTACATACTGATAGTATATTCTTCCACTCATCCGCAAACAGATCACAATTTGGACATACATTTATTTGTTTATTTACATCAGTCTTTCTCAAAGTGGGCGATAATGCCCCCTTGTGGGCGCTAGAGGCCTATTGTTTAGTAGTTGTTTAGTAGTATAGTTTGCGATTGTGATTTATAAGACGTGATTAAGTTAAAAGATTTAGGGGGCGCCAGAAAGTAATTGATTCTCAAAGTGGCGGTAGACGAAATTAGTTTGAAATCTCTGATTTACATAATAAAGCACTTTGAATTATGGGACCAAAATTAAAACTTAATAGTTTTAATTAAATTTCGATTGCTTGAGGCTCCGTTGAATAGGGTTGAACACCTTTTATTGAAGTTATTTTAAAAAAGCAGTATTTTATAATTACCCACTCAATCATACATACGTAAAACATGTTTATGAGTAAGGCCGAGTTATGATCATTGTCAAAGCATTACTAATTAGAAACTATGATTGGCATTGTTAATAATGGTAGGTAAATTAGTTTGTAAAACTGTTCTAAGTCTGCCCACTCTGGTAGACAAGATGACAGTTTCCAATTGCCAAGAAACAGAGACATGAATTAATTGTATGGGGTTGACATTACCTATCAAATAAGCACATCACATGAACATTTGATGGCTTTGTTGTCATTTCCATACAATTCCACTATTATTTCTACTTTTTGGCAGTTGTAGATTGTAACTTCTTTGGTGGTTGCTAGTCCATTGTGTAGCCTACATCTGATTGTGTCCCGGAATGCTCAGTGCATTGACGTACAGATTTCAGTGTTACGTAGGATCCATGTTTGAAGAAAATCATTTCACCATATCATTGTGATTTTTGCTTATAATGTTTTGGTAAATAAGATGATTATGAAGTAGTGATAGCTTAGCGGTTGAAAGGTTGCCTTCCATGCAGGGGGTCCGAGTTCGAACCTGACCCGCATCTCTGACTTTTAGAATTTATGTGCGAATAAGAATTTGATTTATCGTTTGCGTTAATGGTGAAGGAAATCATCGTGAGGAAACCTACACACCTGAGATTGCTCCATAAAGTTCTTGATGGTATGTGTAATGACTTAGGTTTAAACCCTTCTCATTCTGAGAAGAGTCTCATGCCCAGCAGTGGGACGGTAATGGGTTGATCATCTGTATACAAGGTTAGTCGGAAAGGGGGTACCTACTATAATCCGCAGGCCACAAGTGTTAAAATTTCAAAATTCGATATTTTTTATTTCCATGAAAAATGATTTTTATTTTAGTTTTTTCAAAAATTCTCCATCCCTGCTTTAGTTACAAATTCAGAAAATAGTGCTTCTAATTCAGGACTCCAAATATGACGTAAAATGTAAACACAGCTGATCATAACTGAGTATAGATAGATTTTAGCGTTTTTTTTTGAGATCTTTGTTCACCTTTTTCTCTTAAACTATTGACTTTTGGAAAACTTTGTAGAACAAAAGTTATTCATTATTATGGGTACTTTAACACCCTTTCGGATTAGTACCCCCTTTCCGACTAACCTTGTATATAAATAACATGATGAGTAATGATGACATGAAGTTAGAGTAATCGTAAAATAATTGTGGAAACTTTTTACACATCACACACATGGTCAAGTTGCCTTCAATAGACAAAAACAAAAAGTTTGAACCAAATGCAATGTAATATTGTTTTTTTGCGCAGAGTGAGCCGTGTCTTGGGGGAAAAGCACACCGGGCACTACGGTGGCCCCAGATACACCGGCGCCAGCGCCCCAGCCTCCGGGTAAGGTATTTTTGTATTTATTTTTAGTTTGTAATCATAATTATCAGCTCTAAAACAGCCACAGCTGAACAACCTTATATGCAATATGGTTGAGCTAAGCGATGCGGATGTGCACGTCATGCTCGTGAACGGGTGCTGTCTGTCGGGACTCTTCAGCCCGAACTGCTACAGCAATCCTAGAAGGCATATTTTTCTATTTGTTACTCTTATGTGAGTTTATTTCTTACATTAACTTGCATTATTCTCATTCTATTTCTCACACTACTGTAATGAAATTGTCATGAACTACTATTTTGAAAAGAGTATTCTTGGAGTTTCTTGCCGGCTCTTCTCCGTGCAACCTACCTTTTGGAACCGTGCACCTAGTTTTGACGTTTTAAAAGTGCCTGTAATCTGGTCTATTTGAAATAAAAAACTTTGATTTTGACTTCGATGCCCAGTTCCTGTAGTCAAAAACGAATTGTTTTATTTAAGTATTTTTTATTGCCAAACTGGGCATATAGTAGATTCGTATGTTAATTTTACCTGTGATAGCTACTAACCTATGTAGGATCTACTATGCAAAGCTATGGGGTCTATACTCTATATGCTCTATTATTGGTAAAGATACGAGAATCTTAATTTTAACCAACAACGCTCGGTAAACCATAGGAATCGGCCATTCACTGCTACAATGAGCGGACCGCGTTAAGGGGCCTTGGTATCAAATGAGTCGATTTATAATAATCTATGTATATAAAAATGAATCCCTATTTCCCTTGGTCACTCACGGCATCACGCGTGAGCGGCTGGACCGATTTCGCTATTTTTTTTTGTTGCGTTTGTAATTGTCAGGAGAAGGTTCTTATAAAGAAAATTTAGAAATAAAAAAAATATGAAATTATCTTAGTTTGTCCATATTCTTCATTTGTTTACCGCATGCATGAAAATGGTTTTAACTTTTTGTTACTATTTTGATTTTGTTTCTGAAGGTAGGTAGTAGGTAAGTAGTAGGCAGTAAGTAGGAAAAAGTGCATTGCAACGCATGCCGGGTACAGCTAGTTCCTAATAAACAGCTCCCATTTGAGTGATCTCCCACATCACTTCACATGATTTTTGTCAGCTGATTAGTTAATTTATGCGTTGATCAGCCTTTTAGGGCCAAACATCCCAAGAGCTGTGCATCATCTGACATACTTGAACGAAAGGTCTTAACAATCGTATTATTTTAGTCTATGGCAGCAAATCTTTTATGAAATTCCCTATGGCAGCGTTTTTGGGAGCCAGGTCCCAGGCCATGTTGATTGGCGATCACAGAAATTGTTATGAACGCTAACTAGGCTGTTTTTACTGTATACCTACTTCCCTTGATAATCCCCTAGTCACTTTCTACGTCCAATGGGAAGAGATGGATTGCATCTATTCTTATTCAGGACCTACAAAGACAGGTTTCGGACAATTTCTCCAAGATGTACGATGAGAGCTATGAATTAAATTTTATTTATCAGAATATTATTATCTGAAACTGTATCCGAAAGTAGATAAATATTTAAAAATAACAACAACAATAATTTATTTGTTTATTTCTTGATGGCAATATCAATAACAATAATTAAAAACAGTTATCTCAAGTTTCATACATTCTTTGCGTACTATAAAGGCTTGCTTTGCTGGTCACGATTCCCTGGCAGGATTATAGCACATGTTATCCACTATCTAATAAGCTAGTAATGCTTTATGCAAAAGTTAACCATTTCCGAAATATTTTAAAGTTACTAATCTTTGCTTTAAAAACAATAATAAAAAAAACTCGAAAATGGTTCTGTTTTGCATAAACTATTTCTGGGTTATTAAATAGAGGATAATATGTCCTACAACCAGTTACGCTGTATACTATTCTGTATTTTATGGATTCTTCCTTTAGTCAGCACATAAAATAAAATATTGATTTAGATGTAATTGAGCAACCCCTTGAACCGTTCATTGTAGCGATTTCCTATGTTCGGCAGTGGACGTTTAGGTGGCTCGTGTGATGATAATGAGAGCATTAGGAAGTAGGACGATGTTTGTAAGAACACACAAAAAGAAATTATGTTGGTAATACGAGTATTGCCAAGTGTCAGCACCATAATACTAGGTACCAAAAGCTATCTATGTAAATAAAAATTAAGTGCTGTTCATTGGTAAGCACATCACTTGAGAAAGGATGGAAAGAGGACATTTAAAAAAGTCTGGTTTTGCTTTTTATGGAAAGAAAAATTGGAAAACTTGCCCGGAAAATTAGCAAATCTTGAGAAAAATTAAACGTTGAAATGAAATGAAATTGTTTATTCTGCAAATTGGATTTTTAAAAATCACTTTTACATGTCGGTTTATTTTTTTTAAAGCTAGATGTCGTCGGCGTTTCCTATCTAACTAC
Source organism: Amphipyra tragopoginis (assembly GCA_905220435.1). Taxonomy (NCBI): domain Eukaryota; kingdom Metazoa; phylum Arthropoda; class Insecta; order Lepidoptera; family Noctuidae; genus Amphipyra; species Amphipyra tragopoginis. The sequence goes on from HG991991.1 coordinate 35,429,323, forward strand.
CTCTCAGAAGAAAGGCCAAACAAACTCAGGGGTCAAGGTCTCTTTTAAAGTCCAGACATATTTTCTGTAACAAAAATTTGTGTGAGGACAATGCAGAGCAACACCTGGACTGGCCTTTTGAGGAAAGTTCCAGAGCAGTTTGAGAGGACCTGCCCCAATCGATGGCTCGCATGTATCAGTCATCGTGTAGCTCAACCCTATCTTAGGGAGCTTAACGACCCGACGCACAACATTACTATGTTGTTTTTTCTATGGGATTTTTGTATGACAGAACAACGTCTGTTGGGTAGTATATATAAAATAAAACTGCACTGGTTTATAAGTAGTGTGCCAGAACAATAAGGAGGAAAACAGTAACAATCTGAATTGGTGAATTGATATTATTTTTAAAACAGAAAGTAACTTTGACCTTCGTTAAACTCTGAAACCAATAGTCTCTGATTGACTTTTCCCCCCTTTATACGAGAGATGGTTTTTAAATTAAAAATATACCCATCATTTTCTAACGTCCGTCATTATAATAAAAAGAGACGGTTCTATTTTAAAACTTAAAGGAGTCAATTTTTTTGGGCCCACTCCTTTACATATTAATCATATAGGCCCAACACAAATTGTGGCGCATAGGTAGTAATGAAATGCATGTTGGTTTATTATTTATAATTTCTAGATTGCAGTGGTAATATTAGCAAAACTTTAACTGTAACCGGAATACTGTGAAATACGACACTCAAAACATGATTCTCCATTAGGTTTAAGGTTTGCAATCCCGCAGCTCATTCAATCCCGCTGGATTGATATGCGGGATTACTCAATCCCGCATCTTTGAAATTATGTTATAAAATCAAATTGAAACTACAGATTTCTGTGTAAAAATCACCTTTTATTAAACATTTCTTAAATTAAGAAACATAAATTATTTCTTTTCTATTAATTAAGTATAAGTAATTAGTAATCTGTTTTCTTAGATTCATCTTTAAATGTTTGGCATAGTTTAATAGTTTTGTTTAATTTTACCCTTACTCCTAACAACAGTTTTTTTTAAATTCAGTCTTATTCATATAATTACTAACAATCTAATCACAACTTTCTCTTAGATGCTTACTATGAAATCAACCAATGGTGATAACTTTTGAAAATACGCTCTTAAGAAGCAAATGGCGCTCATGCTACTCGCGATTTACGCGAAAAATTTAGCGCAAAATTTTTAATTTGCGGGGTCCAGCAGATTAATAAAAGCAGCTGGATCCCGCGGGAATGCGTGATCCCATTTTGCGGGATTGCAATCCCTAATTAGGTTATTGTGAGAGTCATGTTTTGAGTGTCGTATTTCACAGTATTCCGGTTACATAAAGTTTTGCTAATATTACCACTGCAATCTAGAGATTATATGGAATAAACCAACATGCATTTTATTACTATACGCTCAATTTTGTGGTGGCCCTATTCTCCAAACAAAAAAATTTACTCCTTTATACTCTGCGTTTCTCTGTACCCGAGAATTTCCAAATTGAAAAAGAAACGACCTAGCCCAACCCGGAACACAAACCTAGCACTATATGTTTTTCAGCCGCTCTTGCTAACTAACCAATGCGGTGGCTTATTGTAAATCGAGCTAAAAATACTTATTTCATCGAACGCTCACTTTGAGCTAGACTGTTTCAGATATTTTTATTTAAAATGAAGCTGTGGCTGAGTTTAGGAGTTTCATGTTCATTTTCTATCGTTCATTATGACATAACGGCATTAGGCTACGGTAATAAGGTGAATTACACCGCCAACTAGATACACTTACTTAATACGAATCTATAAACGAATATTACGTACTTGGTACACCTTCGAAACATGTCATATTTGCCGATGACGCAACGCTGCAAGATCGTACGATCGATCGATGGTGTTTGATTATGAAATCCCAGTTAATTTGACACGCGGATGGACGCTTATAGACGTTTTTGTCCAAAACTTGCAAAGTTACAAACAATTTTAGGCGCTGTGGTCAAGGACGAAGGTCGAGAATTTAATGTTTTATTTCAACAAAATGCGTAACGGTTTTGCGTACAAAAATATCTTGTAAAGGTTTCTGTTTCAATGTTGTCACCTCAAAATATAATTTGAGTAAGCATCGGCCTGGATTCTCCGTGTTGATGACCGCAGAAAAATACTAAGTAAATTCGTTACGGTTGTATGTAACTGTATTTACTCTCTCAATTTTTATTTTTATAGTTTCCTATATTCGTATTAGTTGAATGCTTTTAAATAAATCAATTTTGTTAGTGACTGCAATAAATAGGTCAAGTGGAGTATGAAAATGTATGCTCGCTTTTTCAAGCTATTTATAGTTGAAGTATTTATTGTACGAGTGAGTACCACTGTAGGTGCACGTGCTACCTGGAGACATAACAAAAATATTTTATTCTTAATACGCTTTGTAGTCTGAATTAAGAGTTCACCTTTTGTCGTTGTAAGACCTGCGTACCTAAAAAACTTGGATAACACAAGCTTACTATTCAATTAACTCAATTTGAGCGCCCTAACAATCTATGATGTTATTATTTGAATAGTAACTTGCATACATACTTCTAGTGTTTTTATGACATCAGGGCTATCGCTCACGGATTCTGAGCGTCAGGAGCGGCCCTCTGCGTAGCCGGACGTGTAGGCGATCGCATCTAGGAGATTGGTCATTTCAAATTTTGTCCGCAAAGTCATTGAAGTGACAGAGCGTGATCCGTTTGAGCGACAGTCAATAACACTGTACTCGCTCATGCGTTTAGGCACGTGGGCAGTAGCTCAGACAACAGAATCAGCTCATTGGACGCTCAGACGGCCGTGGGCGGCGGCCCTTACCACTGCACTTTAGACATTACAAGCGTACAACATTAAAAAAAACATTCCCATCATGTTCCTCTCATCCTATACCCTCCATAATGTTGACTGCATTTGTTTATCACGAACTAACAGAAAACGAAATATTTTACACGTGATGTCATTGTTTTGAATTTATCGGTGAATATTTAAACAACTGAACTAACGCAATATTACCCAATAAAATAGTTTTAGCCTTGAATTGAACGCGTTGATTTATAGCCCATCTGCTGAGCAATATCGCTGGATACTTAAATGCATCAACCAGTTAAAATCACGTGTTTAGGTGCAATGCGGAGACATACCTAGTTGTTAGAGCTGTTCATTCATGTAGCTAAAGCTCGAACAAGCTCTATTTCCTAATAAGTCTACTGAAAGCATATCAATACGGCTACAATTAACGAAATGTCCGCTAGTCAGTATTCAAGTTTAAAGGGTGAAATTGTAAACACATCGAGTGTTTACAAAGAAATAAAAAGCTAGTTAGTAATAATAAGTATAGGAAAATAATGAGAAATATGTGATTTAATAAATACAGATAATAAAAATTAGATCAAAGTTCTCAAAGGGGCCTTTGCGCGTTGGACCTGTGTCCCCCGTATGCCTTCCAAAGGACCGGACATCTTCCGCACGGAAGATGAGCCAATCTCAATCCAAGCTCATACCGAATTTGAGCAATTTATAAATAAAATGTGCAATTTCTAACGAAATAACGAAATTCCGATATTATTATCGGAATTCCGATATTGAGATCTAATATCGGAAATCAGTATCGGAATTGAAAACCTTCCGATATTACATGCCCTACGCATAACTCGTCAAAATGTAGGGAACAGCAGATGTTTTTTTCGCGATTTCAGTTTTGTTCTCATAGTAAAAGTTGTTCATAGTGATGAGTACAATCTCTCATTTCGATTTGTCGGGTGTTTACAATTTCACCCTGTAGTAATGTTTTCTGTTTTATGGCTGGAAAGAATAACTCATTAAGGTACCTATAGGTACTATTATTTGAGTAAATATAATTATGTATTTCACGGCGTATAAGTGCCGTAGTCATTAGCAAGGAGACTTCATTGGCTTATGTCAAGGTTGGCGTAACGTGATGTGTGACGTGAGACACTAGTACGATGACGTCATAAGCTGATTATGCTCTGCATATTATGTAGATTTCTGATGTTTTGCCTCTAAACTTTGTGCCTATGTAAACAAAAGTCCTAGCCATAGAGAAGAGATGAATGCAGTGGCGTAGCTACGTAACAAGGGCCCCGGGGCAATTGGGGCCTTATTTAATCTAAACTAAATACTTTGAAGGTGCAAAACTACTTCATCGTCAGTTCCTTATCGCCCACTGCAAGGCATAATAAGGCAAAGCTATTTACTAGTAAGCATTATGTATAACGCAGCAGATAATTATTTAATCGTAATTCCTAATAATATTATAGATGTGAAAGTTTGTTTGTTTGTCACGCTTTCACGTAAAAGTCGTTGGTTAGAGAGGGCCAGAAAGTTACAGTCAAAAATTCTTTTTCCAACTAGGATATTATACAAGGTTAGTCAGAAAGCGGGTACTAATCCGCAGGCCGCTTAAAGTGTCACTGATGACTGTCCTAAAGCAGGTGTTAAAATTTCAAAATTCGATAATTTTTATTTCCATGTAAAATAATTTTAATTTTTTCAAAAAAAAATCGTCCCTGCTTTATTTAGTTACGAATTCAGAAAATGGAAATTCTAATTTCTGACCGTAAATATGACCTAAAATGTTAACACAGCGGATATTATCTGAGAATAGACAGATTTTAGGGTTTTTTTAATGTAATTTTTGAATAGCTATTTCTCTTAAACTATTGATTTTTGGGGAAAGTGGTAGAACAAAAGTTATTCATTATTATGGGTACTTTAACACCCTTTCGGATTAGTACCCCCTTTCTGACTAACCTTGTATAACTTTTTCGAACATCGTTCATGGAGGCCGAGGGGGCCCTTCGAGCTTGGGGGCCCCGCTGCACGACCCCGGTGCACTGCCCCGCCTAGCCATACAGTAGCTAGGTAGCTACGCCACTGGATGAATGGAACAATATATGAGTCGTACAGAATCAAAGGTGGCAATCTCACTTTCAGCAAGTTTTGAGCAAACGAAAAAATGAAAAATTAAGCAACTCTGCCCTAATGCAAGATTGCCGTCTTTGGAACTAAATCAAGATTTTGTGTCGATTTAGCAAAAAATATGGTCATGTTTAGTTATGATATGTCAAACAAGCAGTTTATTTTGAAAATTTTTGATATTTCTGCACCGATAACTCAAAAGTGCCAAAAAGTGAGATTGCCACCTTTGACTCTATACGACTCATATGTATGTTTGAATAACAAGCAACATTGAAATAAAAAGCAAATTGTTGGATTACCAGATTAAAAAATTTAAAGAATGAAGGCCACCTCATAAGGGCTAATGATGGTTATTTAGATGTTTGTTTATGTATTAGACGATGACTCACTGTTGTCGAGTTTGATTTGGCGTTTCTTCTTGAAGTTATTTGGATAGCAAACGCCGTCATCATATCATATAGATTACATAAAAAGATCCAACTTGTCAAAGTGATTAAAAAATCCAATCATTTATTTTATTTTCTTGTTGTTGTATTTTTTTACCTTTTTTAGCCCTTGATATTCCATTATAAGTTGTTAACATCTTTTTTTCTTCTCTTCTCTAAATAGTATAAATTGAAGTCGCTTTTTGCGTTTGTTTGTCCCCTTACTTCTAAACTTCTCAATGGATTTTGATGCGATTTTCATATTAATTTAGGTAATTTCTTCCGGAAGATTTTAAGCTATAAAACGTACCCGAGAGAAGCCCGGGCGGGTCGCAACTTAATCATTAAAAAAAAAATTTACCATAAAGCATTCTATGTTGCTGTTGTTCTTCAAAAAAGACAATGCGTACCTAGTACTCTCAACCGGCGTGCGTGTATGAAAAGATGTAAGAACGTGGACGAAGCGAAAGGAGTATACAAGCTTAGTTTTAGTATATACTAAACCTGAAACTAATTTGTTTAGAATCACTAGGAGAATCGATTGACATATTTTTTAAACAACTTTTTTTTTTCATATATCAGGTAGGTTTCTACCAATATCATTTGACGGGAATAGACACCTTGAGGCTTGAGATGGTCCGCTCGGTCAGTTTTCGTGTATTAGACAACCCCTGCATAGCACATCTCAGGCATTTCACACTTTATTAAGGAACTTACGCGACATAAGCTACGGTGTAACTTGGAGATTTATAAAAAAAACACACATTCAGGCAGTTCTGATGAAAATCTTGTTGGGGTGTCTCGGTTTTTGTATATACTAAAAATAACTTTGTATAAGCTTTTTAGTATGTGGCGTTCTGTAGTTTTTGCCTATCCCAATGGGAAAAGGCGTGTTAGGCATGTATGTATGCTGAAAGCATTCTTTTGTTTTTTGGCTGTCACTGTTGCCATGAATGAAATTTTTTATTGGTTTACTAGGCAGGAAATTGACCTGAAAAACTTTTACCGCCAGTTCAATGGAGGGAAAACAAAATGGTTTTGTTCGGAGGACCTTTGATCGCTTTTCAACGAAACTTTTTAATGCATACGAGTTTTGTGTGTTCAATTTTGCTGCCGGTAAATTGGAAAAATCGGTTTTTTCCTGTTTCGTTCGTAATGAAATAGATACAAAACAGTGAAATTAAAAAAATACCGGGTAGGTTAGTATAGTTTTCTGTGATTAACACTGAGTTGCAAGAAAGATACCATTAGGTAATCATTAACTAATACGTCATTAAGAATAATGTCTCCATTAAATTAATGGCTATTGCATGAACACTAATTAGGTTGTAGTTCGTTCTTCATTTACTAATAATCATATATTGAAATCATGGGGAGTTTGACACATCAAAAATTAATTGTAATGGATAGTCAATCATTGCATTAAATCTAGCTTCTTGCAATGGACAGAAGAGGTTAATGGAGCATTAACATTCTAATGAGAGCATTAAAATTTAATGGACCTTTCTTGCAACTGAGTGTAAAGGTCTTAAAGTATAAAATAAAATTCGCATTTTATTATTATTTTTACTTTAAATGACATCAAAAAAAATTGGATTTGTTTGGAAAGTAATAAAACAAATACGCGAATTTTGAAAAGTGGATCACAAAAGTTGTTCAATTTCCGATACCGAGTAATCCCACAAAATTCAAAGAACAATTTTTTTAATACGCTGTATAAAGAAGTAAATAGGGTTTTGCATTCTTGGTTAAAAATCTCGAGTACATGATAACCTTCTGCTCTCGTGTCGGTATGAGCTAAAAGAGGTTAGCTCATGCCGTCGTGAAAAGATTAGCCAGTCAGCAAGGTTGGTCGCGGGGTTGACTGCCCAGGCTGCGCAGGACGTACTTAAAGTATCCTCATTCGAGGAAGCTCTTTTATGAATGCACCACAGAATGATTTATTAACAAAAAGAAGTTTACAATTAGGGTCAGCCTTTTTTTTATCTTTCGGCTCGCATTTGACCACTATCTCGCCTGATGGTAAGCGGTGATGTGGTCAACGGTGAAGCACGCTTGCCTAGAAGTAACCTATTCACTCTTGACTTAAAGACCCCAAGGTTGTAGCTATCAGGAAACACAGACTCTGGCAGGGAATTCCACTCCTTATCTGTGCGAACAATGAAAGTGTTCGCAAAACGCGTTGTACGTATGAGTGGGATGTCCACCATGTACCGATGGCGCATTGCCGTACGTCTTGTAGTCCGATGATGGAAAGGGCCAGGCGGAATCAAATTGCGCAGTTCCATCGCACAATCCCTGAAGTGTAACCGATAAATAACCGATAGGCTGGCAACTCTGCGTCGATGTTCAAGGCTCTGGAGCTTTGAGTTGACCAGTGCATCGTTGCCGTTAAGCCTCTTGGCTCGTTTGTCGATCGATTCAAGTGCATCGAGTTGGTATTTGATAGATCCGTCTCAGAGGTGAGAGCAGTACTCCATGCATGACCGAACTTGCGCTTTATACATAAGCTTTTCGAAACCCTAATTCTTATTATAATAATTATACAACCTAAAAATAACTGACTTGTCCACAATATATATATAATATTTCCACGTTGTATTACGGCTGAAACCAATAACCAAACTATCGATGGTTTGCCTAGTCTACTAGTGGGGCAAACCGCCGATAGATAGGTTATTGAAACAGCCATAGGTGAACACGCAGATAAGGTTGTCAACATTATACAATAAAGTGCATTCAGATAAAAGGGAGTAGATATGAAAGAGCTGATAGTGTGGAGTCGCGATACTCAGCATTGTGCGCTGAGAACCATTGATTGGCGAACAAGCTAGGTATGGCAGGTCAGCGGCATTCTCCAGACAGCTGTTTGTATACGATGACCATGATTATTCATCGATCCGCATTCTGTTATTGTTCTAATTAATCAGTCGTGACCTGTTTGTTTAGTGTATTGTTTACCGTTGTATATTTTAGTTACGTCGGCGCAATGTTTTTTCCAAGAAATGTTTGTCGGTTTTCATTATAAATGATATCGGTTTTGCTTTTTTTTTTCGTTTGCGTATGTAAAGTTGTTCAGTGAACCGGTGAAAGGCATCCGCAGTTGACTGGAAAATCTGCGCAACAAAGTAATCTACATGCTTGAAAATTTAAGCATTGTTTGCGTATTTTTTATGTTATTAAACCCATGTTCAAAGAGGACAGAAGACGAGAAACTTCAAAGATATACACTCGGGTCAATACCAACGTAAATCTTAATATCTCGGAAACTAAGAATGAAATGAACGAATGACTATTTAATAATCTATATATAATTATATAAAAATGAATCCCTATTTCCCTTGGTCACGGCATCACGCGTGAGCGGCTGGACTGATTTCGCAAAATTTTTTTTGTTGTGTTCTTAATTGTCAGGAGAAGGTTCCTACGACAGAAAATTTTGATATTTAAAGAAAAACTAAATTTTCTCAGTATGTCCATATTCTTCATTTGTTTACCGCATGCATGAAAATGGTTTTAACTTTTTGTTACTGTTTTGATTTTGTTTCTGAAGGTAGGTAGAAGGTAGTAAGTAAGTAGTAGGCAGTAAGTAGGAAAAAGTGCATTGCAACGCATGCCGGGTACAGCTAGTACTCAAATAAAATTAATACAATTTCTTAAATACACACATCAAAAGTGTCTAGGGATCAACATATATTTTTGCAATAACTTTTCTCCTGATTGATATTAATTAAAATTTTCTTTAAGGATTCATCAAATAAAGTGTTTTCGTTTGTCACAGTAACGATAAACCAAGTCACCTTTGCATTAATAAAGAAATTTGCCATTTTCCTAATAAAGGGATTTTTGACATTTGAACCACTAACACAAAAGTTCGAAAAAAAGACTGAAATAACAGTTTTCTTTAAAATTTTATTGGGTAACTTAAACAATTAATAATCCGTGTTTCTACCGCGAACACTAACAACACAAGAACATCGGTTTGGCATACTCAAAATGAGTTCATCCAAATCACGCTGTGGAATGGCCGCCCATGTTCGTTGCAACAACAAAAAAAGGTCTTCTTGCGACTGGATACCCTCCATATTCGGCAGAGCTCTTCTCTGTAGCATATCCCATGCATGCTCAATCGGGTTCAAGTCTGGCGACTGAGCAGGCCAGGGCAGGACATTGATGTTAGCTGCGGCGAGAGTCTGTCTTACAACTCTTGCGGTGTGCGGTCGTGCATTATCATGCATTAACTGAAATAAGGGACCGATTTGCGCTTGTAGAGGAACGATGACGTCTGATACAATCGTCTCAGCATAAATTTGAGCGTTGAGGTTGCCTCTGATCCAAATCAACTCAGTTCTTCCGCCGATCCAAATACCCGCCCATACCATGATGGTTCCACCACTATAAGGATGGACTTCCTGGCAGGATTTTAATCGCTGTTGGCGTCCAGGGGTTCTCCAGTGTCGTATACGTCTTGTATCCGGTCTCATACCAAAACGAGACTCATCAGAAAAGCACACGAAACGCCATTGTTCTTCTGCCCAATTTCTGTGTCCAAGAGCCCATTGATATCGAATCCTACGATTGTGCATTGCTATAGGTGGTACCCGTAGCGGTCTTCGGGAATGAAGGTTCACTTCATGCAAGCGGTTTCTGACTGTTTGGTCGCTAATTAAGTTCCCTGAAGAGTGATGAAGCCTCACGGCTAACATCATGGCGGTTATTGTTGGAGCTCTTCGAGTTAAGATTTGAATGTATCGGTCTTGTCTCCGTGTGGTGCAGCGATACCGTCCTCCATGGCGCTCAGCCACGGTACCAGTGCTTCGGTAACGTGTCCAAAGTCGACTGATAACACTCTGACTTGTATTCAGAGCTAAAGCCACAGTACGTTGCCGGGAACCAGCTTCTATCATTCCCACGGCTCTGAGCATTTCTTCCCTGCTTATATGACGTCGCCGCTCCATAATAACGTTGGTTTTAATCAGTAGTAGGGAAACAGTAGCACTAATAATGTCTTCAATGCGTTGTATGTTTTTATAGGGAAAATATTGACAGCTGATTTTCATCTTTTACTCGAATTTGATTCACAGTTCCTGATTCAAATTATGAAATGCACCAAAAAGGATCCATATAAATTTATAAAATCATAAATTTATTACAAAGCCACATCTCAATCTCAAGAAATCCGCATAAAAATGCTTGATCCCTAGACACTTTTGATGTGTGTAGTCTATGAAATTATATTTCAATAAGCTAGCATTCTTAGTTTCCGTGATATTAATGTTTTTGTTGGTGACCCGGATTCATTGCTCAAATGTGTACTTAGAAGTTTTAAATATTGTGTTAAAACTTTCATTACTTAATATTGTATTAGTTAGATAGTTAACATTTTCCACTGTCGACAAAACCTCATGCAGAACTACAAATTCAATTGCTATTATCAAATACCTCAAGTATATATATGTAAACAATTGACATGAACCGTCGGAGGGGTGGAGTGTATTACAGCACTCTACAACAAAGTCCTCGACGAAAACAGGCGCTTCCTCTCGAGGGTTCTAAATGATTGATCACGATACTGCCAAACACAATGACTGATGCACGTGCGTCATCTATTTCACTCTCGTTAAGAAAAGTTTCTCTGATGGCTCTAATGACAAAGTACTATTTCGGAGATAGGAGTTGAATGTTTTAGGGTTTCTTAACCAAAGGGTAAAACGGGACCCTATTACTAAGACTCCGCTGTCCGTCCGCCCGTCTGTCACCAGGCTGTATCTCATGAACCGTGATAGTTAGACAGTTGAAATTTTCACAGATGACGTATTGCATGTCTGATGACTGTTGAGATGTCTGTTGCAGTGGCGAAGGGTGAATTTTCTTAAAAGGGAAGCCGGACCAAAAAATGCTTACCTTGCTCAAGTGTTTAAATGATAATTGAAAATATATAATATAAAATATATATACTACTTAGTATTTGCCATATTTCGAAAGGGAAGCCGATAGGAATCGAGTTGTATGGAGCCTTCGCCACTGGTCTGTTGCCGCTATAACAACAAATACTAAAAAACAGAATAAAATAAATATTTAAGGGCGGCAAAAAAATCATGTCGGTTGTATGGGAGCCCTCCCCTACCCCAGACATGATTTTTGTCGTTTTTATAGATAATGGTACGGAACCCTTCGTGCGCGAGTCCGACTCGCACTTGGCCGGTTTTTTTATCATTTTTCTCTGGTCTCTTTTGACCCTTGTCGCCCTTGAAAGTAAGCGAAGACAGTCTAAGATAGAACACACGATTCTAAGTATCAGAGAGATATAGAGGGATTCCCCTATAGGTACCTCTCTGGCTCTCACATACACGCGATGGAACATAGTAGAGTCGTTGTATCTCGCGAAGTCCGGTGTTATGACGTTTATGTCTCTGGGGTCATAGGGTTCAATTTCGAATGATTTAAAGGCCTTCGTAAGAAAGAATACCTTTAAACTACTTGGCGGCGCAAAACTTTTTATTTTTTTACTAATTTTGCACTCAAGACTCGGCACTTCATTACTCACAGGTCTGTCTGTGGTCAAGACTACATCGTTCTCGCATAACTATCCTAAATCATAGTACTGGATTCACGTAATTAAAGATATCCTTTTTAAAAGAGTAATCATGGAGTTTCTTGCCGGCTCTTCTCCATAGGAAACGACTAATTGGAACCGTGCACCTAAATTCTACATTTCATAAGCGCTGGTTTATGAAAAAAAAAGATTTTGATTTTGAGGGTAGAAGCTAGCAATGCCGTATAGATCCTATCACCAAGCGTGCTGTTTAATTGAATCTTACAACAAGCGTCTATTCCCGGCGTGCGGTGAGGTAGTTTTATATTTTAGCTCGTCCCCCCATGCGGGATAAAAAGAAGCCTTGTTCTCTTTATAACATCCCATAGTGGTCCTATTTGCAAGGAAACAGAAGCAACTGTGAGGAGCTCTGTGAGGAACTGTGTGAGGAGCTCGTGGCTAAATAATTACAGCCGCATAGACCGATCTTCCGGGTTAAGCCACGCTTGCCGAGGTTGGTCTGTGGATGGGTGACCATTTACCATAGCGAGTTTCCTCCGTGCCTCGAAAAGCACGTAAAGCCGTTGGTCCCGGCTGTCATTTGTAGATCTTTGACAGTCGTTACTGTTGGTCAGAAGCCAGAAAGTCTGACAACCAGTCTTACCAAGAGTATCGTATTACCCAGTTACTGGGTTGTGGAGGTCTGATAGGCAGTCGCTCCATGTAAAATACTGATATTCAGCTGCATCCGGTTCGACTGGAAGCCGACCCTAACATAGTTGGGAAAAGGCTAGGCAGATGATGATGAGAAGCAACTGTGACGGTATAGCTTCTATAAATAGTTGTTTGTCCTCAGGGGTGCTGGAGATGACAGGCACCGACAATATTCGGTTTAGCGGGTCAACGCTAGACAAAGCCACCAAAGCCAAGGTCACCTTAGAGAATTTCTACACGAACCTCATTACACAACACTTGGAGAGGAAACAGAGGTATGGAAACCATTTATTTCTTAGATTAGATACTTAAAAAAAAACCAAGACCTTTATACATGCTTACTCGGAAAGGGGATACTAATCCGCAAGCCACTTAGACCCAATTTCACCATACAATGTTAGTTGTTAATGTTCTGTTAAGCTGTCAATTTCAATTTCAATGTACTGATAAACAGTCTGTTAAAGTGTTTAACAGGATATTAATAACTAACAGAGTATGGTGAAATTGGGTCTTAAAGTATCACTGATAACCAGTGATCGGAAAAAGGTGAGCTAATTTACCTAAACTTCAAAGAACAGAGACAAAAACTGGAGACTTCCTTACGACAACATTTTTTTTCGTGAAAATTATTCCGGGTTTCGGGACATCACTAAAGTACATTTAATAATAATGTTAACAGTACAGAAAACAATTAAATTCGTTTCCTATTTTTGTTTCCCAAAATTGTCACAAAACCAGATGACACGCTTTTCATTGTTTTTACAAAAGAGATTGTTTATTGTTTTCAAAAAAGGAGATTGTCTTTTATTTTTTGAAAACAAATGAAAGACAATCTCCGAGAAAATTCTCCCGAAAAAAAAAAAGTTGTCGTAAGGAAGTCTCCAGTTTTTGTCTCTGTTCTTTGAAGTTTAAGCTAAATTAGAAAAGTAAATTAGCTCACCTTTTTCCGATCACTGCTGATAACTGTTTTATAACAGGTGTTAAAATTTCTAAATAAGATAATTTTTATTTTCATGAAAAATTCCTGTATCTCTTTAGAATCACGGAAGATGTCCGGTCCTTTGGAAGGCATACGGGGGACACAGGTCCAAAGCGCAGAGGCCCCTTCGAGAACTTTAATCTAAAATGGGGTGGGGCACCAACCGGGGACTATCCACGACTGCACTATTGGAGTACAGTCATGAAAAATTATAATTTGTTTTGTTTTTACAAAAATTCTTCATTCCTGCTTTAGTTACGAATTCAGAAAATGGAGCTTCTAATCCGTGACTCGAAATATGAGCTAAAATGTAAACACAGCTGATCATAGCCGAGTATAGATAGATTTTAGCGTAATTTTGATGAAATTTTTAAACAGCTATTTCTCTTAAACTATTGGCTTTTGGAGAAAGTTGTTCAACAAAAGTTATTCAATAATATGGGTACTTTATCACCCTTTCGGATTAGTACCCCCTTTCCGACTAACCTTATATTTCTCACTTTACGAATAGTATAAGTTCTCAAGCCCGAAAATCTGACAACCGGTCTAATCACTAACGTCCTGCAAACCGTTATTTACAAAATTAAGAATTCTAACATTAACTGGTCTATATATTGAAGAAGTCTGTAAATTCACTAAATTGCATCAAAATCTCTTCGATAAATTTGGTGACAATTGTTCTATAAAACTAGATTTCCGAATAGATTGATTATGCCTAAAATAACGACAGAATTGTACAAGCGCAGCTGTTATCCAATGTGCGTAAAAATATATAATAAGCTTCCAGCACAGATTAGAGAGTTACCAATGATGCGCTTCAAGCGAATTTTACGTAAATGGCTCATTGAAAAAGCCTTTTACTCAATTAAACAATTTTTGGAAGGTAAACATACGGATATATAGAAGAAATAATTCTAAAATTAATATATTAGTAATTGTCACAATAGTATAATAATATGATTATATAATAATATAATTTTAATTATAATATAATAATATAATTGTACATTAATATTTGCATGTCAATATGTTAGACAAAATATGCTGAACTACTTACTGAATTTTAACACCAAACTGTAACCATATTATAAGCAAATAAATGTAATGATTTTGATTTTTAATCTTAGGCCGGCCATTGCCTAATATCTCGGTTGCGGAGGCCTGATGGCAGTCGCTCCGTGTAAAATACTGGTATTCAGCCGCATTTGGTTAGACTGGAAGCTGAACCTAACATCGCTGGAAAAAGGCTAGGCAGAATTCTAGGTAATTCGAAGGTTCTAATTCGTGTTCACCCGCAGGCTCGAGAAACTCGAAGAATCTCTGAAAGATGACAGCCTTACAGAGAGCCAAAAGAAAGAAAAGAGACAACAACATGCCCAAAAGGAGACGGAGTTCCTCAGACTCAAACGATCCAGGCTAGGCGTTGAAGACTTTGAACCGCTAAAGGTACGTCCAAACTCCTTAAGGCGTTTCCCCACAGAAAGTGGCGCCAAATCAGAAAAAAAAAATTACGATTTATTTGCTCCCAAGTATATTTGTTTTGTATAACTTCACCAACACGCATCTGAGGCAAAATGTATTTATTTAGACATAAACAATTACTTTGTATCTCATTGTAAGTGAACCTATGTATTGTTCTTATGAGAATAAATTCTTTAAACCGAAAAAAGCATTATTTCTGTAACACAACACACAACATATTGAAATTTCGTACGTACAACATTTTAGTCAAAGTGATGTAGAAATTTTCGAACACTAAAAAACAAAATTTGCAATCCTAGGTTAGAAGTTTTAGTAATTAATGCTAAAAATGGCCGTTTTTTGGTACTTATCGTTAAAACTTCGAATCCAGAAGCTCCAGTGTTGATATTTGGTTTTCGAAAATATCTACAACACTTGACTAAAATGTTGTACGTACAAAGGAGAACGATCAAAAATGTATGAGGCGTGTCCCCGTGGATTTTTTCAATGTTCTTTTACTCTAATGTGATTTTTTGATTTTTGGAATAAACGACTTTTGTATGGAAAACTTTTTTTTTTCACACAAAGTTTTGGACTAAATGCCATAGTAATAAATGATAGTCATGAAGAGAGCTTTCTAACGACATAAGTCTTGTCGTTATTGCTGGGTGGGGACATTTTGGTCGTCCTCCTTTCAATATGTTGTGTGTTGACAGAAATATTGCTTTTTTTTCTGAAGTGGCGCCACTTCGGTGGGGGAAGCGCCTTAAATATTCTCAATTTACTTCCATTGTCAGGCAATCAGAAGAGGTATTGACCAGAAGTGCGAATGTCTGACCTAACAATCGCAGGGTCGTAACGTAATGTACGTTAATATAATCATGTTTCATTTCGTAGGTGATCGGACGGGGAGCGTTCGGCGAGGTCCGTCTTGTACAAAAGAAAGATACAGGACACGTTTATGCTATGAAAATACTCAGGAAAGCTGATATGTTGGAAAAAGAACAGGTAAGTGCCAAAACACACTTAGCGTATCTAGCGCAGATGCTTAAAATAATGTTAAGGTAATTCGAATATGCACCTTGGTGCCGATTTTCTTGCGGACCAATAAGAGTCGAAAGATACGTTTTTAAAAAAAATGAAAATTGTATCTAAAACAAAAAAGCGGGACGTAGACAAAAAGCATAACAATAGTTAAAATTCTTTAATTCTTAGAATTAAAGGATAAATATTGGGAACAGTTGGTTTTTTTCGCGATTTCACGTTTGTTCCCATAGTAAAAGTTGTTCATAGTGATGAGTACAATGACCCCCTAAGGCCGGCCTCATACAGTCTGAATATCTCTCTGAATTCATAATCTTAGTTGGAGTCCATTGCTTGCTTAGTTCACTTTCAACCTGAGGGCACAGCCGCAGCTAGTCGACTTCTACAAATTTTACGAACTAAGCAAGCAATGGACTGCTATGAAGAATCTGACATGTTCAGAATGTGTGAGTCCAGCCTAAGAGGTTATTAGTGATTTACCAGTAACCCTGTATATTTAGTCAGGTTTAGTCAGCAGAATCGGAGCTATTGTCAATGAATAAATAATCATACACTTAGTTCGTGACGTCAGCCAGTTAAAGGGTTGTTCACAATGATTGACAGATTGTAGCTATTACTGCAAATGGCTGTTTTTATCACAAAAGCGGAACGTTGCACACAATTTAACAATTTCTTTGAGTAGAGCGGTTTGATATGACTGATTATGATGAATCATAATTCAATGTTTCGAACCCCATTTATCGGGAACTTTCAGTTTGAGTCATAAGTGGTGATGCAACGAATACTAATTTTATGAATATACTAACATAATTAGTCAAAGGCAAAGTAACAAAAAAAAATTCTATGACGTGTTTGACTCAAATATAGCCCTACACCCGACCTGAAAAGAGAGTGAGTTCCACGCGTTTTGGTTCGGGTGTAAAGGGTTAGTAAAATGTGACGTTTTATAAGGTAAATTAATACGCATATAAATACAATGCAAATGTAGGATTTACACGGGTCGATTTTCGCCTTGCGGAAAGTCACCAGTCGCATCGCTTGTAAAAATCGAATCGCCATTCCATTTACACCGGTCGACAAAAATCGCATGCTACTTGTTCATTTCTAGCGGAACAACACAGCGCAAATCACACATCATGCGGGGGGCGATCGCCTGCAACTGACCATTTACACGGTCGATTTTAGTCACCCGCCGCATGCTGCTTGTCGCCGCACGCCAAAAGTCGGATGGCATCCAACTTTGAGGCTTGCGGTTTTAGTCACTTGCGTCCTAGTCGAATTGTCATTTAGACGGGTGATTTTGGCCGTGCGGCAAAAATCGACCCGTGTTAAGCCCGGGCTCCACCAAAGCGGAGATGTGCGGAGATGTCTGGATCAACCAATAGGATTGCGTTATTTTCAAATCTCTCCGCTTAGCTTCAAATCAAAACGAATTCCTATTAGTTGTTTACGAGACATCTCCGCACATCTCCGCTATGGTGGAGTGCGGGCCTACATCCCCTATTAGATGTACTACTTACATAGGCCACTAGTATACGTAATGCAACGCACTGCGCTACCTAGCTAGGACGAAGGGTAATGGGCGGACTATAAAGAGAATATTTAAAAAGGTGTGTGTCTTTTAAAATTCATTGTGACAGACAAGACACGCGATTGTATTCTCGTAAACCGGTGTAGTACTAATTCTATGTCATTTTCTTTTTAATGTTTCACTTTGAGACAGTTTTATCGATCGATATAGCGCTGTCGAGTTAAAAGTGGCCGTAGCGAGTCTTTTAAAATATGGATGCATTTTAAATGGATCAAGAAGGACAAATCTATTTTCGATGGAGACCCTTCAGGTTTCGCCAATAATTGCTCGGTTACGTAGAGTCTGAAAAGCATAACAACAAGATTGCCACTAAGAAAAAAATAGCAACATCTACATTATAACTTCTTCTTCTTGACGTTTTTTAATGGATAACTCGCTTGGTTATTTTGTTTTTGTGATAAATAGAGTATGGATGACAATGAAACGTATTGTCCAAATTGTGACAACAGCCCTGTGATAGCTATATACGGCCTGACAAAACAAAATTAAGAAAAAAAAATATCAAAATTCACGAAACACAATAGAGAATATGCATGTAATTCAAAACTCTTTCATTATTTAGATATGCATTGTTTATGAGTCAAGACACAAATAGCATTTTTTAACATTTTTTGGCGCATTACTTATTTTACAATTCATTGATTTATGTTACATTTTTTTCGTGGAACGGAACGCAATCTCGAAAAGCGTCGTCTTCGAAAATGCCGGAAGTGACATCAAAATCCATATGAATAAATCTTTAAATAATCTTTTCTTAGCAAACTGTTTGATGTCTCACTGAGGTTAAGTTAGTAGGTAAGTGCGATTTCTGCTTGAATAAAGCACAAGAAATAATTTAATTTATATGATTTGTGGCTAAAAAAGAGATGTAAACAAAGCAGTATCTTGGATTATGACGTCACTTTATGACCGCGACAATAAAGGACGTTTGAACTGTAGAAGAAAATTGTTGAAGTTTAATAATTGTTTTGAGCAAGAAATAATAGTAATATTTGACTTTTAATACTTTTCTTGGGTTTATATTAACGTGCTTTATTGATTAAGAGAAAAAAAAGTTACATGTATATTCCCTATTAAAACAATAGGGATAAAATAAAATAGCTAACTTAGCTGTAGGTACTTGTCCTTCATAGCAGTGCCATGTAGGACAATCAATTTTGTTAGCTACCATGCTTGTGCGTAGGGTGCGGGCCAGGGCCAGTATCGACCTGCCGGCCTAATGGCGATATTACACGGTTCAACCAAATTGATTCTCTTTGGTTGAAAGGTGCAAAAATTAAAGCATATGCTATTGATCAATGATATTGAATGATTCACCTTTATGTTTACATGGTTCAATTTGGTTGCTTCATCCAAATTGAAAGGCAGAAGTGAACCGTGTAATCTATACATATAAAAGGAGAAGCTGACTGACTGACTGACTGACTGATCTATCAACGCACAGCCTAAACCGCTGGGGTTAGAAAGTTGAAATATTGACAGTAGGTTCCTTTTGTAACGTAGGCATCCACTAAGAAGGGATTTTTCGAAATTCAACCCCTAAGGGAGTTAAATAGGGGATGAAAGTTTGTATGGAAAATCGTCACTTAACGGGTTCAAAATTTCACGCAAGCGAAGCTGCGGGCGAAAGCTAGTGTCACTATAAGATACGCAGCGCGAGATAAATTTGTCGTTGCATTATGTCATGCTGATCCGAGATAAACTACACATTATCTCGGCTTGGCACGCGATAACGTGTCGACAAAATTTTGTCGCGCTGCGTATGTTAGGCTAGTATGCTGGTGCTGGCCGACGCACACCGGTCAAAACCTGCAGATTCTTACTGCTCAATTTCCACAGGTAGCACACGTGCGCGCAGAACGTGACATCTTAGTAGAAGCCGACCACCAATGGGTAGTCAAAATGTACTACAGCTTCCAAGACCCCATGAACTTGTACCTGATAATGGAGTTCCTGCCTGGCGGTGACATGATGACGCTACTCATGAAGAAGGATACGTTGAGTGAGGAGTGCGCGCAGTTTTATGTCGCTGAGACGGCGCTCGCGATCGACAGTATACACAAGCTTGGCTTCATACACAGGTCAGTGTTACATCATCAGCTGATTACTGTCCCACGACGGGAAATTGACCGTTTCTCCGAATGAGAAAGGTTTTACACGCTGGCCTGGGGGTCTACTCCCTAAGCACGAAGTCCGTGTATTCAACCTTAGTTACGAGCGTTTGCGACTCCCTATCATCTATGGACATACGATTATTTCGGGACCCGAACTAAGAATGAATGACAACACGATTTGACAGTTGTCCCTTCTACCGATGTGTTTTTGCCCGTCCGAAAAGTTGAACTTGACACTTGTTTTGTTCACTTTTACGTTTCGTGCTACTTTCGGACGGACGACTAACTTCGTTGAGGGACTTATGGAGTAGGCTTCCTGGTGTGGGTTGGAGGACTACGCACATAATCGAGAACTTTTTGGAGCCCTCTCAGGGGTGCAGGTTTCCTCACGATGGTTTCTTTCAATGTTAACATAAGTGAATGTCTCTCGAAGAGACCGAGAGAGAAGAGAGATTATAGACATAATAACTAAGAAACTTAGTGTCTCTCTGAAGAAAGCCATCTTCAGAGCGATAGTGAATTCAGTTTAATCTATACTAATATTATAAAGAGGTAGAATTTGTTTGTTTGTTTGTTTGTATGTAGGAGGTAATCTCCGAAATTACTCATCCGATTTCAAAAATTCTTTCACCAATAGGAAACTACGTTATCCCTGAGTGCTATAGGCTATATTTTGGGATCAAAAAATTAGGGATCCGTAAATTAACGGGAGCGAAGCCGCGAGCAAAAGCTAGTGAGTCATAAAATGAATCCAAAGAGTTCTTTTAATTCGAACTGTAACCATCATGGGCTTAGCCAATGTGGGGCAGATAGGGTGCCTGCCACACCTTGAGACGGAGCAATAGGTAAATAATCTAGATTCAGTCAATTTGCCATCCATGTCTACCAGAACAGACAGACCTGCGCCCGGCTATACTTATTTGGTCCTGAAAATATCGGCATGAGCAAAATTGCCCCATAACCCCATTCTGCACTTCCATATTTAGTGACAAGATGAAACATAATTCAATTTCAATTCTTTATTGCAATCCATAATGTACGCAGTCATACAGATGGTAAGCATTAAATATAGAAACAATTATGGACCCTGTCGGGCACAGCTAAAGTTTAGATAAGTAGGAGAGAGGAAGAGCGCTTTAATATTTTTTCTTATTACTAAACATTTAAATTATTTCTGATACATTTAGTTATTATATTATCACTTATTTGTTTATTCTTTTAATATAATTCATTTGCATTTAAATCAATATCGTATTTAAACGCATGATCTGCTGCAGATTTTTTCTGTTATGTATTGAGCGGCCTAGCTTGCGCCTTCCTAGGTGCAGGTGCAGCCGGTCCTATGGCCAGCCGCTATATACGACACTGTACGCGTATACTGTTCATCTCGATAGGAAATATCGTTTGTCAGTCGCAGTGTCGTACTCCCGCGTCCACCATTCATAAGTGCTCGTTAACAGTCTTTATGAATAATATTGTTTTGACTTTGACTTTCGCAATCGATTTGGAGGTCACTGCACGATCTTCTTCTTAGCGTTTCGATAACAAACTAATTAAAACTTAATTATATTATTGCGGCCCAGAACTTGGCCACTTGGACTGCGTTGTCATTGGCAACCATTAAGTCTTCCTGCGTGCAGCTGTTAGGGCAAGCACGGCATGATGTGAGATGGGCCATCGTATGGGTTGTACAACAAACAACAAACAGCTCAAAACAGCTTATAACATTAGTGCGTATACACGTAGAAAGCGGGTTGCCGGCGCCGATCTGCCAGCGCTTATCGGTGCTGGTCCGTGCAGTTAGTCGGCGCAGGTAGTCTCTATACTGTGTGGTGAACCAGCGCCGACAAGTTCCGACCTGCTCCGATCAGCGCTGGTAAGCCGTCATTTGTTGCTGTTGTGCAAGAACAAGGCGTATTTTTGCTAAAAAATGCCAGCACCTGCTTCTACCCGCTTCCTTTATGTAGCGGTTACCTGCACGGACCAGTACCGATAAGCGCTGGTAGGTCGGCGCTGGTTACCTGCTTCCTTTATGTATACGCCCTTAGGTGGAGTATAAAGACCACATATTCGCGTCCATTGTCCACGTCTGATATACAGTATATCCTTACGCGCAGATCATTGAACTGGATGATTATATACTGACGGTCAATGGGCTAGCGGTTCCGTACATTACGATAACTCACTCCTACACATTTACCTTAAATGTTGTACGATTTGTCTTGTGTGTTAAGTCAATTGTTTGTCATTACGTTTCACGTCGTAACGAATACAGACTTGGGTGTATAGAATGTCGTACAAGCAATCTATTATTTTCTATTTTACAAACAAACCTTGCCTTTTGGACTTTTCCTGTACCGTGCATGCATTTACAGACACAAATCTCACATGCACAAACGCCTAGACCGGGAACAAGTATCTGAAGGCCATACAAATATTAAATACTAGCTTTAGCCCGCGGTTTCGCTCGCGTTAACGAAGCTCTTAACTCACTACTAAAGTTTCTCTAATATAATTCAATCATAATTCGAAAGACAGGCGGCTCCATCTATTATCGTTATTGTTGATTTCCTCGGGGACAGTACTTTTTTCGGGATGAAAGGTACCCTATGTCCGTCTCTGTACACCTGACAACGTATATGCAAAATTTCAGGATGATCGGTGCAGTAGTTTAGGCGTGAAAAGGTAACAAACAAACTTACTTTCGCGTTTATAATATTAGTTAGGAAGTTAGGATTATCTGTAAAACTTTAATGCCCGGTTCCTATAGACAAAAAGTAATCGTTTTGCTAATCAATAGTTACCATTAGCATTTTTCATTGCCTTACTTGGCATATAAATAGACTCATAAGCTAATTTTACCTGTGATAATTACTAACGTATCGGAGGGTCTGCTATACATATTTATGGGGTCTTTACTTCATCACTGGTAAAGATACAAGACTTTTAATTTTAACCAATAACTCTCCGTAAATAATCGGTAAAAGTATCGATTGACAAGCTTAGGCTGCACAGATTCTCGTTTGCATTATAATAACGGCAATCAAACGCGAAATCGAACACGAATACTCGATTTTACCATGCAGAAACGATTCGACTTAAACGTTTTTTAATACACTTTTTTATAAGCGCAACAGATTGATTTCCATGGCAGCAAAAATAGAGTAGTATTGTCATTATGTAACCTCGGAGATAATTGAAATAATGTTCTTGTCTCAATTCGTTGAACGATGTCAATTGGCATTTATTTGTAAGTACTTTTGTATAATGCGGGAGATTTATACAACGTTATTTTTAGTATATCGGGTGTAAAAAGACCTTTAACGATAACGAAAACCACATATTCTACCCATCATTGGGATAATTTTTTTCTACCAGACCATACCTGGGAAACCATCGGTTTTGGAGATATTGAAGGTCAAAGTATACATTTTTTTTTTTTAGTTTTTTCCAAAAACGTATTCTAAGTGACAATACTAAACTTTCTTCCAAACAACCTTATCAAAATTTTCAATTTTTCCTCACAAATTACGCATTTGAAGTTACAAAAACGCAACGAATATCAAACGCACACGATCGCCTTGGCTCAGCTGTGTGGCCGCTGCACGCATGCAAACGCGCGGCATCGCCACAACCACACATTGCGCGCTACAACAAAAACCGTTTTTTTTTATGCCAAAAAATAAAAGTCGTTTCCCAGCAATTATTTTTGGTCAATGTAGTTTAGTTTGATGTACAGAGTGCGTAGATTTCGGCTATGTGATGGGTCTTTTTACACCCTGTATACAAAAACCGAGACACCCCAACAAGATTTTCATCAGAACTGCCTGAATGTGTTTTTTTTTTAATAAATCTCCAAGTTACACCATATTTTATGTCGCGTTAAGTTCCCTAGTAAAAGTGTGAAATGCCTGAGATGTGCTATGCAGGGTTTGTCTAATACCGTACACAGAATCTGACTCAACTGTCAACTGAAGTCAACTGTTATGGGTAGAAACCTACTGAAACAAAACTGAAATATATGAAAAAAAATGTGGTGTAAAAAATATGTCAATCGATTCTCCTAGTGATTCTGAACAAACTAGTTTCAGGTTTAGTATATACTAAAACTAATCTTGTATAGATTGATATACACTCCATGCGTCTGTTGAGGTGAAAAGGTTATCTGATCGTTAGGTTGTTGGCAACCTGTTATTATTTCCTATCTTGGTATGCAGTATCGATTATCCTGTAATCGATGTAGCGGCCATACTCGTTCGTTACTTTAATATCTGATGCAGATATGAACTCTAGAGGGCCGTGTTATTTTCGGTAAGGAAAAGACGTCCTGTTTTGTCCTGCGGCGAGTATAGGGCAAGCGAATAAAAGCAAAATAGCGGTGATAGGCTAGCGGTAGAACGCTGGCCTTTCATGCTAGAGGGTCTGAGTTCGATACCAGCAATTCTGACATTTCGAATTCATAATTATGCGGATCAGAATATTTTTTTAAATTCATTTATTTACTCGCTTTTGCCCGCGGCTTCGCTCGCGTTAATTTAGAATTTGACAATCAACTCTTAAAACACTACTAAAGTTGCTATAATAATATAATTTGTCAGACATGGCTATTTCGAGTCCAAGCCTTATAATACTCGCTCGGGCGTGAGTCAGGGATCCGTGTTGGGTCCGCTTTTGTTCCTGATCATGATCAATGATCTTATAAAAAAGGTCACATTTGCAAAATGCCTACTATATGCCGACGACCTAAAACTAGTTGCGCAAATAAGAACGGATGAGGAATGCAAACTCCTACAAAAGGATATTGACGCCATTTATGAGTGGAGTATTGTGAACAAGCTGCTTTTCAATAAAAGCAAGTGTTATGTCATGACGTACGGCCGGGGATTGCGACCAATCCACTATAACTACAGGTTGGGTGGTGAAGCAATTACTCGTGTCACCAACATAAAGGATTTGGGAGTGACCTTCGACCGTGGTCTGACATTTAGAGAGCATATTTCCACTCTTGCTAAGGAATCTTACAGGCGCTTAGGGTTTGTTTTGCGGAATGCTCGTGACTTTCGCAACTCAAATGTTATCAGACTTCTGTACACCACTTTGGTTCGAAGTAAACTCGAGTCCAGTGCTTGTGTCTGGCATCCTTATACAGCGACCCAAACATTAATGCTCGAAAAGGTACAAAAAACTTTCCTCAGGTTTCTATTTAAAAGGTTATACCATTTTTTTCCCTACATGTACCCTACTAACTATCTTTTAGGAATGTTGGGTTTTAACTCGTTAGAGGTGAGAAGAGGCCTTGATCAGCTCACTGTAGCCTGTAAAACCCTCAGCGGACGTATCGACTGTCCCGAGCTCCTTGGCCTTTTCTGTCGACTATTTGTGCCCGAAAAATACATCGGACACCGTCAGAGCCGCCGGCACAATCTGTTCGCACAGCTGTCATCCAAAACTGTTGCCAGAGCCGAGTCGCCAGTGTGTCGTACTCTAAAGATACTCAACGCCCTCCTGACTGACAATCCTGAATGTGATGTGTTTGCGAATGAATGGAATAAAATGATGCATGTATGTCTGGCATTCTGTGAGAGAAAGTATGCGAGGGTGTCCACTGTTCCATGTTAGTTTTTAATTTAATTTTACGATGTAATTTACATTATTATGTTATAACCTACCTATATTTTGTCTCCATGTTAGTTATTGTAATTAGTATTGTACCGTTTTAATTAACTATAAATAAATAAATAAATAATTCAATCATGGTTCGAAAGATACGTGGCGCCATCTATGAACGTTATTGTTGTTTTGCTCGAGAACAGTACTTTTTTTCGGGATGAAAGGTACCCTACGTTCGTTTCTGTAAACCTGGCAACGTATATGCAAAATTTCAGAACGAACGGTTCAGTGATTTAGGTTTTGAAAAGGTAACAAACAAACACACTTACTTTCGCATTTATAATATTAGTTAGGAAGGTAGGATTTATACTTCTATGCACTATGGTGGCACAGTCGAGAGCACCAACATGTATACACGTAACGAAATTCGAGTAATTTTCTCCCTAATTACCGATTGAATTTATGAAATATATTACATGCCATGTATTCGTATGTGTTCGTAGATTTTATGCAAGTAATATTTCAAATTTTCCATTCCAACTACTTCGTTAATGCATTTTATAATTTCTCCACGTGTATACATGTTGGTGCTCGTGACTGTACATAAGGTGGACTTAATGCCATAAGGCATTCTCTACCAGTCAACCTTGTATCTCTTTGGAATCACGGCTCATCTTCCGTGCGGAAGATGTCCGGTCCTTTGGAAGGCATACACGGGGACACAGGTCCAACGCGCAGAGGCCTCTTTGAGAACTTTAATCTAAAATGGGGTGGGGCACCAACCGGGGACTATCCACGGCTGCCCAGTCAAATTTAATAATGAAGGAAACCATCGTGAGGAAACCTGCACACAAAAGCCTTAAAAAAGAAAGTTCTCGATAGTGTGTGTAGTTTTCCTAACCGCACCAGGCCAGCGTGATGAATTATGGCCCCCAAAAACTTAAAAAGCGTCTAACTTCTGCATTTTTGAATCGTTTTATCAACCGCTTGGTTTTTTTACCTTCATTGAAATAATAACGGTATTTTTTTAAACTAGTCATCCTATTGTGTGGTTTATTTCTTCAGAGACATAAAGCCGGACAACCTGCTGCTCGACGCGCGCGGTCACATCAAGCTGAGCGACTTTGGACTCTGCACCGGCCTCAAAAAGAGCCATCGTACAGACTTCTACCGGGATCTGTCGCGAGCAACACCTTCTGATTTCAGTAAGTTGGCCCACATTACTTACAAACAAGGGGTTAGTGACGCCGCGCTTGGTGAAACATATTTCGTGTCATATCGTAATCATTACTGCAAGTAAGCTGCATATCCAGTCTCAATGCAGCTTGAAAGCAATAGCAAAAGAACTTCAAAACTCTATTATTCAAGACAGACTAGAATTACTTACTTCTTTTTGAAAGTCAAAATTACATTTAAGAGCCCCCAAAAGCGCCCACCCTTCACAGCTTCCAAGTGTTTTTGCTGTTAAGAAGAAACAACGCAACAAACTTCCCAGCAACACATATCTGTCTGTCAAGTGAACAAATTAATTGAGTCTGTACACATCATCATCATCTTCCTGCCCTTATCCCATGTTACTTGGGGTCGGCGCAACACGTCGTCTTCTTGCATTTCGTCCTGTCACCCATCATGATATCACTGACTCTCTTCTCTTTCATATCATTCTTCATACAATCCATTCATCTTTTCTTTGGCCTCCCTCTTCCTCTCCATCCATCCACATTTATATTCATAACTCTTTTGGTCACATGCATTTCATCCCTCCTCTTCACATGCCCATACCAAGACAAACGGTTCCCTTTCAACTTTTCTGTCGCTGGTGCTACTTTCAAACTTCCTCTAATATACTCATTCCTGACCTCATCCATTCTAGTCACTCCACACATTCATCTCAACATTCTCATCTCCGCTACATGCAATCTTTTTTCATCCGTCTTCTTCACGGTCCAACATTCCGATCTATACAGTACGACAGGGGCCCAATTCTCCTAAAATAAATTGTTGCCAAACGCAATCGAACCACAACCGTCAGTGAGTTTTTGTTTTCGAAAACTTTCAAAATGATTGATTTTGTTTTTTTGTGTCAAACAATTCGACAGCTTTTGAAATTGAGAACTGTCTGAATGAACGGTTCGGCCTTGGTTCGGTTGTGATTTATCAAGATTCATTTTAGGAGAATTAGGCCCCAGGTCATATCACGGATTTGTAGACAGCAGAAGGTAATATTTCAACTGCGTGACATTTGCTGACTGGATGTGCAGCCTGCTTGCATTTATGATTTCGAATATGAAACGAAATATGTTTCACCAAACGCGGCGTTTTAAATCCCCCTGGCCTCGTTTATAGAGTCGCGACTCCATAAACACTAAGACATTGTCGTATGACTCGTCAGTTTTGTGACGCGCTTAGCTTTGTCTCTATAAACAAGGCCTTACTATTTGCTTTAGTAGAATTTGCCTCGCGATCAACTTATGCCCGTATTAACAAACCGCTGTTCACGTGTAAAAACATAATATAAATAGTCTGTACTTTACATCTGAAATACAAGTGTTGCGTTGGGTACTAACTGTACTCGTGTCTTTGCTTACGGAAAGCCAAGGATACTGCTCATCACCCATACTCAATAGCATGATAATTTGCATCCTACAACCTGACCCGCTCTTTAACGGATGTGGTTGTCAAATTTCAACTGCATCGGTCCAGTAGCACTGGTGCAGAGCTCAAACATCAAAAAAGACAAAAATAAAATATTTAGTATCGTCCCTAGGAGGATTTAACTTACTTTTTCGAAAAAATTTAAAGTACTCTTTTAGCATCGTTACTAACTTAGTTAATTAACTTAGTACATTTGTTTACTGAATACGTTTATTAATTAAATAAGTATTTCAAGAGTTATCTAAACTGTACTTAAGATCTATGTTTTTATATGAGAGTCATTTATTAATACGGGCTTTAGCTGCTTAAGCTCCGAATGTTGTAGTTTCATTTTTTTAGTTATTTATTTCTTTATAGCTTTTTAATTTAGGCTTCAGGTGGTGGTCATGCATTTTGCTATAATTTTTTTTGCTATATTGCTCAGCCTGGGGAGCTAGAAGCTATTTTTAAAGTACAAAGTTCTATTTTTCTCAAGAACTACCGATGCTATTGAACTGCAAGCTGGATATGATGATACAGGAGATGTAATGACGTAGATAATTAATTAAGACTTTATTACCTTTTTATTTAAGCTCTACACTTCAATTTCTCGTATGCAGTATCGACGTCCTCGTCTGCGATGGACTCGAAGCGCCGCGCAGAATCGTGGAAGCGAAACAGACGGGCGCTCGCGTACTCAACCGTGGGCACGCCCGACTACATAGCCCCCGAAGTCTTCCTGCAGACCGGGTACGGCCCGCAGGCTGACTGGTGGAGTTTGGGCGTCATCATGTTAGTATCAGACTTGATGTACTACGTAACAGACGATCTGTTCAATACTTTTGTACTTTAAAACTCTTTTTAAGCAGAACGTCTTGTACGTAGATGTACAATAAGGCCGACGTATCTTGGCGACTCTGAAGTTAGTTGTTTGGCTGCGCAATCAATCTTTTAGAAACGAAATTGTCTACTGCGCAGCTAATCAGCTAACTTCAGATTCGCCAAGATACGTCGGCCGTATTGTAACTGGCCTCGAATGTTTAGCAAGCGCAGTACGCGAAATCAGTTCCCTGATTCAGAACAATTCGAGAGAAAAAGAGAGAGCTTACCGAATCTTTCGACAACTGACGTCACGAGAATCGTAGACGGAACCAGACAAACTGAATCGGTCGTTAACTGCTTATCGATAAGGTTCTGAATCGGGGGACAGGAAGGAGCGTCTCGCGGAGACACTATTTTAGCGAACTAACTTTACCTACTTGCGTGAGCTATTGCCGACACAATCATCATCATCATGACGATCACTGCTGGACATAGGCCTCCCCCAAGCCATGTTGGGGGGGTTTGCCATAATCGCCACGCTTGGCAGGCGGGTTGTCGATCGCAGTATGGTTGTTAAAGTACTCAGAGAACGCTGCTGCCCATCCGAATAGTGAATCCCTTAGTCGCCTTTTACGACACCCACGGGAAGAGATGGGGTAGTGCTATTCTTTACGTCCGGCACCACACGGATGACGGACGGTTCGGCTATTGCCAACACTATAAAACACTATTGAAAGCATAATTTCAAAAAAAATACCTGTGCATTGTTTACTAAGCAATAGCTTGCTAATTACAATTTTGTTATAATGCGTCGCAATACAAAACATTTTAATCGCTGTGCTATGACAAATCGTCTCTTCGGATAAAAAGTGTATAATCTCAGAATTTACTAATTTTACAGGAGAAAGTTTTCAAGTTTAAATATTTAATAAAATCCCGGCAATGACAAACTACCCATTAGGTTTCCACGTAGCGAATTTTGGAACTGGCTTTGTTTGTCACTATTCAGGAGAAAATATAGGTGATACTTAGCATTTCTGTATACTAAACTTTTGAAAAATTATAGTATGTACTTTTCATGCGAAGAAACGAAATCTTCTTGGGAAGTAATGGTCTGTTTCAAGAGCCCTGCTTAACGAGGAATTGCCACGCTTGGCAGATGGATTAGTAATCGTAGTTTGGTGTTATTAGGAGAAGGCTATTGCCTAACTGGACGTATTGTCAATGGCTATGCGCCAATTTGTATTTATATACAACAGATTATATTGAAATTCTACCTTAATTTTATGGCAAAAGGCCGGAGTAAAACCGATGCTGTGCGATACCTACTATTATTAAGCCTGGAATACACGTGCATAGTAGCAAACAATAAGCACGTGTACATTTCTGGCATGCTTAAAATACATACAGAGGGCATGCTATGAACAAGCATGCTTTTTAATAGTATGAGTATTTTAGGCTTAAATATTTGTAGTGATATAAACTTAGGCAGATTATGTTAACAAAATATTTAATTAATGAAGGCGAACAAATTTTTGTTGTAAGAGTTTTAAAACTGCGAATGTAACTTTCTAATCTATCCTAATCTGCTTATTGCCAAAGCCGGATTTACGTACATAAAACAATATGTACCTATGCATATGGATTTACAAAAACCATGCTATATAAAATTTTGCTATAAAGCGATACAATTTGAAATAATTCGATGCTCCGCTCGTGCGACGGACGTGCATATAAATTACTGTCCTTTGATTACTTTGACACGTATTATTAACGTGCGCTTGCTTGCGAAATTACTTGAAACCATACCGAGTTGTGCCGAATGGCACTTTATCATATCAGTACTTATAACGTCGCCCGGGAGTGAAAACCTCGGGAATGCAATTTGATCATTTTTATTTTATCACGATGTGATACTAAAGTCCCCGTCACGAGAAGCTATAAATTTTGTAAATAAAGAACTTCTACAAAGTTACGTAGCGACAATTCAATCAACAACAAATAATCCCAAATTCAATCAACTCAAAGTTACATACGTGTAATACGAAACTAACGAGCAATTTCACTTAGTCGGGTTATATTTTAGCGATATAAAGCGCTATCGTCTAATGTTTTGTGGTACCGGAACGTGTCTGACTCATGGAACGTCAACATTTGGCCCGCCATTTTGAAGTAAGTTCACACTGACGCTGTCAATGCTGTCATTTGAGTTTTGAATGCGTTTCAGTTTGTTTGTGTTGTTTTCGTAGATTATTATTTATTATTATATAAATAAAATAAAAACCATTATATAAAAATAAAAATCATTACAAAACTGTTTTTTTTATTCGTTCCAAAGGTTGCGAACCCCTAAATGTGTGTTTACAAAATTTATAGCTTCTCGCGACGGGGACTTTATATCTTATAAGAGAGCCGCTCTATGTGAAATTAGTTTGTAGGCACTGAAATTAGCCTTTGTTGACTATATAACATTCGTAATTAATATAACTGACTAGCTCTTGCCTGCGACTTCGTCCGCGTGAAAGCACACAGGTACCGTGCAATGATCAAATGCATTCCCGAGGTGTTCACTGGCGGCCGACGATATGTTACCAGCTTAAACTTGGCCATCTTCATTGATGTGATGTACCAACGGTAACCTTAGCACTTATGGATTGGTGTTCGAAGTATCAAGCAACAACCGTAGTTATTATTAGAGCATAGAGGATGTTGACCTTATCATAAGCATAATTAGCCCATTACATCACACTGCTGAGCACGGGATGAGAAGGGTTTATGCCTTACGCGACGTCCTACGTAGACGGTTCAAAGCGAAGGGGATTGCGAAGCGATCTGATGCGGTGAGCCGCGAATTCAATTCGATGCGGTGCGAAGCGGCGGCTTTGTCCTACGGCTATTCAGTAGCACTGTATGGCACCGCATCCAGTTCGCGCGAAAATATAAATCCAACTGATCGCGTTCGCTTCGCTTCGCGCCGCACCGCACCGCACTTCACGTGCGTTTGTTCACGTAGGCCACTTCAATAGGTATCGACTGTTTGTTGTTTTCGCGTCTTGCCGCGCTGCTTTGCGTCGCTTCTAGATCGCTCACGTAGGACGCCGCGTTAAGGCCGATTTACACGAGGATATTTTCTCGAAGCGAGACTCGTTCTGTCGTTGTCTTTTTCTACGATGAAAACAGAGATAGCATGAGACTCGCTTCGAGAAACTATGTCCGTGTAAATGAGCCTTTAGTCTACTACGCCTGCCTAGGACGGTTTGGCGAACACACACCATCGAGAACTGTTGCAGCCCTCTCAGGTGTGCAGGTTTTCTCACGATGTTTTCTTTCACCGTTAACGCAAGTGATACACAAATTCTGGTCCGTACAAGAATTTGGAAAGTCACAGGTGTGGGCTGGGTCCAAATTCACACATTGCATGGAAGGCAAGAGTTAAACCGCTAGGCTATCACACCCTTAAATAATACCTAGGAATAAACAAGAAAATATGTAATGGTATATAATAAGTTCATAATAACACGCAATATAATGCTAGCAGAGCGATTGAAAAGTAATAAATTGAATTGCGAATTAAACATGCAACGTTTTGTTCACATACTTTAAGGCTGCACATTAAATTAAGCGAGAATATGCAATAAACTATTCAAACAATTATAACATTCTTTACTAGATTATTAAGGGACCTTACTCCCTTATTACAAAAGATGGTTTAAACCAAGACTAAGGTAAACCCAGGTTTAAAATATACCCATCACTTTCTTATGTCATATAACAAAAAGAGACGGGGCTACTCTAAAACCAGGGTTTTTCTTAGACCATCTTTTGTAATAAGGGGGTTTGGTTCAAAACACACTTAGTGTATCTTGTGTCGCATCGCATATCTTACGCAGTAATGTGCGCGCACGAAACTTCTAGGCCCTATTAGGTCGTGGACACATGTCTCCGGTGCGGCACCGGCCACCGTGTAACGGCACGGCGCCGCTACCGAGAAACGGCGTGGCGTCGTGCCGCAGCACTGTGCCGTGTACGGCGCACCGCACGTTAGTTTTTGCTTAGTTCGCCTAGTGGAAGCACGTCCCGTTTTCTGGGAGAAGACAGACGAGGATTATAAAGAGAAAAATTTGAACATTTGCACCGCGTCGGCACACGGCAGCAATTATACGTCGGGACGTGCTTCCACCAGTGAAATTAATAAGTCGGCATCTAAATTGTCAGCCATTTTTATTAACACGTGCGAACTAAGCAACAGCAAATCATAAACTAACGTGCGGTGCTGCGGCACGACGCCGCGCCGTCTCCCGGTAGCGGCGCCGTGCCGTTACACGGAGGCCGTTGCCGCACCGTAGACATGTGTTCATGGCTTTACGCTTGGCGTATAGACGTAATACGCGTGGTGAGGCCGCGCAGGAGAATTTGTATGTATGCACGCGCGTAACGCGACGATACATGAGCCGCGCAAGATACGCTCCGTGTGTCTGCAGTCCTACGAACTGGAAATTTGTACGAATTATACGAACAATTAAGTGAACAAAGAGGACGAAGCTGAACCTGAGTTAATATTACTAGCTGTTGCCTACAGTTCCACTTGAATACTAGGGGTACTACTTTATTTTCGCATATAAAAAGTATCCTACGTGTTAATCCAGGACACGGTCTATCTGTGTGCCAATTTTCTTCCAAATCCGTTCCGCGATTTATGCGTGATTTAGTAACAAACATCCATACATCTTCACAAACTTTCACATTTATAATATCCTATCTAATATTATAAATGCGAAAGTAAGTTTGTTTGTTACCTTTTCACGCCTAAACCACTGAACCGATCATCCTGAAATTTTACATATACCGTGACAGGTGTACAGAAACGGACGTAGGGTACCTTTCATCCCGAAAAATGGTACTGTTCCCGAGGAAAATAACAACAACAGTCATAGATGGCGCCACGTGTCTTTCGAATCATGATTGAATTATATTATAATAGAAACTTTAGTAGTGTGTTAAGAGTTGATTGTCAAATTCAAAATTAACGCAAGCGAAGCCGCGGGAAATAGCTAGTTAGTATGATAAAGACACAAAATACATTGATGTGGTCGCATAATTCGTACAAACTCGGAAACGTGAAGATTGCCGAGTCATATAACTTATGTGGTAGTACTGTATAATATCACTCCGTCGTCTTGCATACATTACTTTCGAGTGTAATTGACCAGTAATAGTAGTATAATTATCTGTACCTGGTAGGCGCGATATTCAGTCTTCTACATTAAATTTTCAGGTACGAGATGTTGATCGGGTATCCGCCATTCTGCTCTGAGTCCCCCCAGGAGACGTACCGGAAGGTGATGTCGTGGCGGGAGTCCCTTACCTTCCCGCCGGAGATACCCATCAGCGAGGAGGCGAGGGAGACGATCCTGCGCTTCTGTTCAGAGCCTGACCGCAGGTAACCATGTAGTTTATACATATCGCTGCATTGTATTGTTTTTGACATCATTCATTGTCATTATGGAAACTAGTGTATATTCCATGCCCGGAACTACACGGATGGACTTTATAGTAGTGGCATGATACGATGGCGTTTTTCACATCTTACAATTACAAATAGCGTTATGACACATTTCAAATTATTATCGAAAAATTACAGTCAAGTACCGTCCGCGAAGCCTAAGCTGAGCTTTGCATTTGTGTGAGAATGAATGTAGACGCGTCCTTTGCTTGGTTTAAACTGGTTTACTTATACTGTTTTTTGGCAATCAATTCCATGTGCACTCACAAAAATGCAAAGCTCAGCTTACGCCTCACCAGTTGTACGAGTCTTTGTGAATGGTAGGTAGTAGTTACATAAAAAATATTAATAAAACACATTTCTAAGATTGTGTTTAATAAATTTTTTATCGGATACATCTATATTACTATATTCAGTTTCCATCGAATTGTCGCCGCTGTTATATCTCCTACATTAATTATAATTTCACTGTCTAAAATAATAGATTCGATTAATTAGCTGTAACAGCCGTAGGGTGTACGTCACTATAGACAATAAAGTACGGCAATTGTTCCTTCATACGTAGGTGTCAATATTTACAGCGGTTACACACTGCATCCGATCCTGATCCGTGAAAATAAGAATATAAAAAACTCTGACCGAATTCGGATATTGTTTACGCACTAATCCGATGTCTGATCCCAATCCATGCAATTCAGGGGCCTACTTTGGCATGTGTCCGATTTGAATCAGAGGTAATGTGAAAGCGTTCATAAAAACAGTACTACGGCTACTTCCGAATTGGAGACTCACGGATGACGGAGAGAAATCGGATCACGGAAGTCGGATCTAGTGCGTAAACTATCATACAAATAGTTCTATGACTACTTCGGAACGTATTTTCACGGATTCGGATCGGATGCAGTTCGTAACCGCTCTTACGGATCTTCATGAGCATGCAAACGTCAAAACCGCCATCGTAACATGTCACTGCTTTAGATAAATAGATATAGCAAAGACGCCGGATACTAAATGTTACAATGACAAAAAAATCAATGGGCAACATAGTCCTAGTGTCAAAATTTACAAATTGCCTAGTGCCAAAATGTAATTTTGCCCAAATGCCGCTATGATAGAATACAATAAAGCTGTAATGTTCAATTGTACAAATTGCCTAGTGCCAAAATGTCATTTTGTCCAAATGCCACAGAACAGAACAAATGAAATGACATTTCAATCATCTTTTTCAAGGATATCGAACTTTCAAGGAGTATTTATACTCAAAGAGATTAGGTAGAGAAGAGATTTTAATTAGATATCCAGTGCAGAGACGTATGTTGGTTGATATCAAGTAAGTAGCAGATAGGTGTATGTAGGCTCAGTCGTTAGTGATCCTACCTTCGAAGCCCAGGTTTGTGGGTTCGAATCCTGACTGTGTGACAATTGGACCGCGATGCATTTTGGCACAATTATGTTTTATCTTTTGTACATTTTGGCAATCTAACAATTAGACCCTTATGCATTATATCACAATTATTTTTTGTCATTTGCACATTCATATACATTAAGACTTTTGTACATTTTGACACTAGGACTATGTTGCCCATTGATTTTTTGTCTTTGTAACATTTAGTATCCGGCGTCATAGCAAACCTGCTAAACTATCTTTGTATTCCAGACTGGGTTCCCAACGCGGCATCGAGGACGTGAAGTCGGTCTCATTCTTCCGCGGTGTTGACTGGAGCCACGTCCGCGAGCGCCCGGCCGCCATCTCCGTGGAGGTTCGCTCCATAGACGACACCTCCAACTTCGATGACTTCCCAGATGTCAAGCTAGAAATACGTGAGTGTAGTGACAACCTATTTATTGAGCGGTTAGGTATCTACAAGATATTACAGGGATATTTTGACAAAGACTACAGTATTTTTGTTTGCTTTAGGCACAGTAGACATATAATAAGCTAAAGCAGTACTTCAACTACCTAAAATCGTCCGATTTGACACACTCACACAGACACGCACTGCAACAAGACAAATAAGGTATTTTCGGGATACAGTTCCATACAAAAACAAAAAACTACTCAGTATACAGAGCGTGTCTGTGTGAGTGTTTCAATTCATGAGATTATAGTAAGTTGAGGTATACTGCTTTAGCTTATATGTCTACTGAGTTTTAGGTGAATATAGATTACAAAATAAGTTATATAAAATCGAAAGGTACAATTTTAGCAAATTGCGATAAACAAAAAAAAAAAAAAATGGATGGTTGCCTTTTTTTGGAACTAAATCGAGATTTTTTGTCGATTTAGCAAAGAATATGGCCATGTTTGGTTATGAAATGTCGCGCAAGCAGTTTATTTTGAATATTTTTGAATTTTCTGCATCTTTACTTCAAAAGTGCCAAAAAGTGAGAGAGACATTTGTGATTCCACACGAAAAAAAAAAAAAAAAAAAAACTTCTATCTTCCCTGCAATTAATCGCTTTTATCTAGGAAAAACAATAAATTAAAGGATAAATAACATTAAAAACCGATAAACTAACAAGCGACAGTGGCGTATCCCTTCATTTCACACATTAATCGGAGCATTTTCATTCATCGAAGCCCGAACTGTTTTTTTTTCGTTCATTTCATTCATCATTCGTAACATCACATCACACCTTTAACAACTGTTATCACCCTACCATAACTATTATGAACATTGCGTACATTGTTGCAGCATCAGCGCCAATACCACAAGACGGCGAGGTGGCATACAAAGACTGGGTGTTTATCAACTACACCTTCAAGAGGTTCGAGGGGCTCACCCAGCGCGGAACTCCAACCAAGAAGTGAACCTACGGAACCTAAGTTACACTGCTTTCAGTCTAAACTGCTCCAGCCCCTGCGTTACCTAGCCTTGCCAAGCAATATAGATGATAATGTTTCGTTGGGCGGTCGATAGAAGTGCTAGATAGCCACAGGCTTGAACTATCAGAATGCGACTTTCATATCTATCTACTATTTAATTACACTATAATGACTTAATTTTACGTACGATAGGCGTAGACGCTAGGGTCTCGTTGTAAGGGAGGATAGCCTCGTAGTGGAGCTTTATGCTCGTTAATTAATAGAACTAAGGGAGATTAGTCGTTGGTAGTTCTCATTTCTTCTTCTACTTGATATAATCTCGAAAATTAGCCCCTGTACATCTCCCTTTGACTACTAATATATAGCATTACATCGCTAAGTAGAACTGTCCTACGGCTTTCTGGTTCTATATTATATTGCAATAAAAAAGTGCGATTATTTTATAATATTACATGTATGATACAGCTACTATAAATCTCGTGTGCCTACCTCTATTTGTGCCTATCTCTGCATGTATCTAGTGACACTTTAGTCTGAAAGCAGTTTGCAGTCATATCTGATGACAATCATTAGCTAAAATCGTCGTTTGACTGTATGTGTACACTGAAATGAACTTGTGTGTATGAAGACGAAATACCCTTGCGAACCTGTTCTGCTTACTAAAACTATAGTCTATGCTATACCGACTAACTTATACATTAAAATCCGACATGATTATCAAATGGAAATTCGATAAATTATTATTAGCCTTGCTTCTAAAGACATTTGTTGTTCGAAACACTAAGATACTGTTATATTTACACTTTGCACAGAAATACTATGCTATCTACACATATTTCTGTTGTCGCTCAACCACAGATGTATTCTTCTTATTGCACTCTATGAAATAATATTTTGAAATGTATATATTGCTCTTAGAACATTTTTTCAAATACTATTTTGACAATCGTAATTTCCATTTGCATATCACCTCAAAACCTATCACCGTCGTTACCTTTAAACTATTGAGCTACTCTTCAGCCCCCGAGATAGGCAATAGAGTACAGCGATAACAAATATGTATATATATTTTTATTTACCACATTTCGAACGCATAAATGACGGCAAAATATTTTGGTGTAACATTGTACAGAGCGTAGGATCTAGACTGACATTGGATATTGATATTTTTAAAGTTATAGTATTATAGAAACCAAATATGTGAAAGAGAATACGTTTAACAAGAGTGCTCTATTGTGTTCAATGTGTTGGAAGCCACAGAAACAAAATGTTTTTGCTATCTGTCCCTAATATTTGATGATACGCTTAATTTATTTTATTGTCTTTCTCGGTCTCAAATTGATAGAAATATTAGTGTCCCAAGTTTCGTGTGCACGTTTTGATTAAATTCGATAAATGTTCTGTTTATCGATATCGATATTATATGAACTGTCCCTTGTAATATAGTAGGCGTGATAGTGTTACTGACCGACCAAGCTGTCCCCGAGCTCATATCGCGTGGCTTTAGATCGTAAACTGAAATCGCGAACACAACGTTAAACAAATAACTGCTATTGCGTTATGAGTTTTATTTATGTGAGAATTTTCGTTGAAATAAACTAGTTTTATCGATAAAACGACAGCTCTATACTGCCGGCTAGTAGAAAATACTTGAATACCGGAGTTTTGGCGAAAGTAAATGAACGATAAAATTCCTAAAACTAGATATAAAATCAGTCTATTGCGTTATTTATACGATATCGCCAATATGTTATCTATTGTGAAGTTGCGATGAAATGTGTTCTATTCATTAAACAAGATGAGTTTCGTACACTCGATGAATTCAGTAGCGCGCGTGCGGCCTTACCTAAAACATTTAAAAGATTTAGTTCAGTTAGCGTCTAATTTGGTGTTCTCTGGCTACCCAGAGCGTCAGCGATGAGGGAAGTTAGCAGCGGATCTGGAGCGTTTTGCAGTCTACACACTAAATCCGCCGACCCACCGACATGAGTCGTCGGCTTTTTTGTCGGCGGGTTAGTCGGCGACTTCACATCTCGTTCAAGTAGTAAAACTATGTCGGCGGCACGAAATCAGTATCTTTTTTGTAAGTTAGAAAAATACTAACACGTCACTATATGTCGAGTGTCGGCGGGCAAATGAGTGCGTACGCAAGTCGCAGACATGTTGCCACAAGTCGCCGGACGACACGCGCGGGTACAAGTTGCCGACATGATTCTTTTGAAATAAAGCCGTCGACATCAAGCGGCTGTGTCGCCGGGTCGGCGGGTTTGGTGTGTAGATTTCTTTAGCGAGAGAATAGACGTCCGACACTTGTCACCGATTGTCAGAACAGACTATCGGATCGGATTCACCAAATACACGTACAATTCTCGTGTTCGATTTTTTCTGCTTCCTGATTCAGAACGATTCGATTAGTCAATTGTCGAACGATTAGGTTTATTATCTCTTTTCCTCTAGTTACGAAAATCGTAGACGAAGCGAAATAAACTGAATCGGTTGACAGCTGATTATACAGTTCTGAATCGGGGGGCTGGTCTCAGGGCGACGCTTCCGAGTCTGACGTCCGATCCGATCGGATGTGTATGACTGTTCAAACAAATGTACGACGCGGAGGCCTTCCGATAATGTGGTCAGACTATCGGACACAAGTATCAGATGTCTTTTCTCTCGCTAAGTCGTGTGGCGAACACTACCCTTGTTATTTTGTGGCGCCATACATCTGCGCGAATGTGGAGCGACAGCTGGAACGTGTATAGACGTAGATGTAGACGTTCCCACGTCCCACGGCGCCGACGCGCTAGTGTAGCCGGTCCTTTAGCGTTGTTAACTGTATTTTATTTTGACGACTTAATAGTGGTTAATTATGAATTCCGCGCTGACGACTTCTGAATCCGTCGATGTTGTATTTGGTTGGTAACGAATTTATATATGAATGAAATGCCGAGCTCTATTGTGCACTCTTTCATCGCCTCTAGTGCCACCGCTGATGATTAAAGGTG
The DNA here is from genome assembly GCA_905220435.1 of Amphipyra tragopoginis. NCBI lineage: Eukaryota > Metazoa > Arthropoda > Insecta > Lepidoptera > Noctuidae > Amphipyra > Amphipyra tragopoginis. The sequence goes on from HG991991.1 coordinate 35,469,549, forward strand.
GCTGATACCACAAGGCTGTACGAAATGCAAACGCACGCAACCTTCCACTCCGTAGACCCCCAAAACTTCCAATAGACCATTTGTACAGAGTTGAGCTCTAATACAATAAACTCTCATACAATTAATATTAAAAGGTGCCCAAAACCACGACCGTTAGGTTAATCATATCCCTAATCCTCTAGGCGAAGCATGACCACCGTAGACGGGGGTTTTGTCGACAAAACTGAATAACAGACAAAATGACAGGTATTGTCATTTTGTATACAATTCGGATGGAATTATGGATTAGAAACTGCCATTTTCTGAATTTGTAAATAAAGAAGAGATGTATTTTTTTTTTAAAATACGAAAAATAAAATCATTTTGCATGGAAATAAAAATTATCGAATTTTGAAATTTTAACAGCAGTCATCAGTCATATTTTGAGTGGCCCGCAAATCCTTCCTTTTGGACTAACCTTGTACCTATATAATTTTGTCTATACCGTCGACAAAACCTCTGTTTACGGTGGTCATACTAAGCTTGTTGGTTACTAATACCTTCCAAACTGTTATCTAATATACAATTCAAAATCATCGAAAACAAAATATAATATTTAATGCCTCTCTTTATTTTATATAGGTTACGTAGTGGTAATTATTGTCAATTACATGATTGTATTCATGATAACGAACAACTTTCCCGAAGAAACGTTTTTAGAATTTTTATTTGTAACTAGCTGGCCCGACAGACGTTGTCCTATAAAAAAAGGACATTCAGTTTTTATCGAAATTGTAACTTTAAAAATTTTTCTTTCCTTAAAAACGTAATTCGGAATATTACGAACATAATATAAAGCCAAATTGGTCCAGCTTTTGTCAAGTGATGCGCTTTAAAACGAACACAACATTTTTATTTATTTAGATTAAAAATGCGCCTACGACGTGTTTCCGGGGCTGACTACCTACTGCCTAGGCTTTTTGTTTTATGCGCCACTGGAGCAAACGGCTCGTGGGGAGGGGAGAGTATCTGCACCAATACAACGCGTGGTCCGCATTTACATCGTAGAGCGGCCGAATATTTTTTTAATTAGGAAAAAAAATTTTGTTACTTAATTGAAAAACGTTTTTTTGTGAAAGTTTTAAAAACAATAGTGTTTTATACAAAAGTTTTTTTTTTGGGAAAGTTTTTTGTCATGAGTGCAACGTGAAAGTATTTGACAGTAATTACCAGTCACCCTATATAGCGTGGTAATGATAAAATCCGGTTTTAAAATCAGATTTTATTATTATCTAGCGACTGATACACTTTTTAAATGACTCCGTCGATATATTATAATAATATCTCTTTATCATTTACTTCACACAATCAGGAATGCCTGCCTCTTTCAATTATTACGATAACCCGGTAGCGAGAATGAATATTTATTAATATTTTATACAAATAATAGTGTATTAAAAAGTATATTTTAAAGGTCGCGTTCAATTCATTCGCAATAGAATTCCGTCCAAAATTATGTTACTATATTATATTGAAATGTATTTTATCAAAAATATTAATATATTTACCTTATATACCGTTGGCGTCATTAAATACGAGATTGATAAAGTTCTAATACCTTTTGGGTGTGTATACTAAAATCGAGGCTCGTTCTACCTTTCTTGAAAGTAATCGAAATTAGTACAGCAATATATAAAAGTATTACAAGTAATAATTCGGGCAGGCTGTCGGGACCCGCCGCTAGTTTTTGACGTGAATACGCTTCAGGATACAGATATTTCAAAGCAAGATAATGGTTTTCTAATTGTATAAACATAATAATACATTATTTTATTTTTTCAGAGTTAGAATATACGTACGGCTACCAATCTGTACAATTCCAGCATAAGCAGATCTCGCATTGTTAGGCTTTCCGTACAATGAGAGGTCAGCTTATACTGGAAATTCATAGTTTGATATGTAGCCGTGCCTACTAATACCATTTAAATTGGACTTTTAGGCTCATCATCATAAACAGCTCTCATTTGAGAGATCTCATAAGAAGATCTACCATGTAGTAGAATTCCATACAACTGGCAACTTTTCTTTTTATTCATATCTGGTCATAACTAAAACGTCACTTAAGATGGGATCTCTCAAATGTCTGTTAACACGGAACTTACCTCCGGTTTCTGAATTTAGAACTCGAGATAAGTAATACTTAAGTAGTATTTGAGTACGGAGTTGTAAAAAAAAATGCTTTAAAATCCGTAATTTTTTTGACAACTCCGTACTCAAATGTTACTTAGGTAAGTACTGCTTATCCTAGAATTCTCAATTCAGAAACCGGAGGTTAGTTTCTGACTTCGTCTGAATCGTCTTGTATCGTTATGTCCAGAGGTGTTCACGTCAATAATATCAGTTCGTTAGCCGTGTGTACTATTAACTTGCAACCATTCTTATGAATATAAAATTTATAGCTTTTCACTACAGAGGTAGGTATTCCTGATTAACACTCCTTTTGTAATCGTAGCGAACAATTCTTTTGATTTTGTCTAAGGAAACACATTAACACGATATCCCATTTTAACAGAACATTATTTTATCGGCAATTTGTACAATTTGGGAATTCTATACATTTCACTACTACTTCATAAAATACTGGGACAATACCGGTTCCGTCAGAAGTGATGAACATGCTTTCAAACGACTTCTGCAATGCACGGACCGGTGTGTAAACGGGAGTTTAAAGACCCCCCCTCCCTCCCGGCTTTCTTCGAAATAAAAATAATGAGTTTGTATACTTATTTATTCTGTGGTTCTATGGAAACATCAAATCCAACCTACTACGTTAGTATAAGTAGTAATGTATAGAATAACTAATTACTTAAACACATTGCCGTGCCGGTAAGAATACAAACGTTAAATGAATTCACTCTCATCACTTACATGTTTTAATACCATGTTTAGTGGGAAATTCACCTAAAGGAATATTTAAAAGGTACATAGATTTTTAATCATAATTTCTCATACTTTAGATGCTGTATATATCTGTACAATACGCTCGACGTATCTTGGCCATCTTGAACGTAGATTCTCCGAACTAAACTAAAAATAAATAAATAAAAAAAACTTGCGCATGCGAGAATACTCAAGAAGGAAATAGTTACTGTAAAAACTTATTAAATAAACTTTGATCGGCAATAAGTTAACTTATTGCCGATCCTAAGATGAATAATGAAGATCATTTAATATTTTGTTCTCGAAAAATCTATTGCGCAAACACCTGCGCGAAGTTCAAGGCGGTCAAGATATATCGGCCGTACTGTAAGCGATTACTGGACGATTAATCGCTGACTCCCACGAATTACACCGTGCGAACAAGTTGCTTCCATTTTAACATAGAAATTTGACTATACTTACAACAATATACTTACATAAAAATTACGATATACATGAAATAATTATTACCTTTATACAAATATACGATTATACATACAATTTCAATTTCAATAAGTACACTGTTGGGAAAAATCTTCGATCAATAATAGTCTAGATAAAGGATCACAAACAAAAACACATCGCTCAAGTGGCCACGGTTACACTCACATAAACATTTGTATTCTTACAACGAATTGTAGATAAAGGCTTTAAAATATAAACAACTTCGGTTTGTTATAAACATTAATACTCCCAAAATAAAGTTCAATTACGTTTGCGATACATTTATCTTTAAGACCCATTGTCATCGGAGAATAGGTACAAGCAAAGTCGCTCGAAAATAAAAAGTCATTTTTAAATAAAAACATAAATATTTTATTCTAAAATTAAACTTATCGGCTAAAAAATAAAGTTGAAAATACAATGTAGGTAATTGATGCTTACTCTATTTTTGAACTAGACGTAGTCTTGGAATCGGATAATTATTATAAACAACCAATGTTTTGCCCAACAGTTGGCGCTATCGCAACATTGGTCAAACAATCATTTTACTCTTAATATTTAATTTTTTGTTGTTTAATTCTATTTATACTTCAAAAGAAAACACTTGTTGGCATAAACTCACTGAAAGAAAGATATTCCATCAAAAATCTTGATATTACGGTGGTTATTTTTACTATTTTTAACCACGCACTGCGGCATTTTGACGTCTTAATGTTGGCTATGGTTGGACCGTACTAATTTGAAATAAGACCACACAATTTTTCGTGGTCTTATTTTTGTGGCCATTTCTGAAGCGCTCATCGGGAATCTAGAGGATTATTGATCGAAGGGAAAAATAGAGGAACGCAAACAAAAGATCTGTCCGAGTCTTACCGAATTGCACTGATCCTTACCGACTATTGTCGGCGTTAGGGGCGGCACGCCGACGGAGTGGCGGCGAAGCGAGTAAATTAGTAACAGTTAAAATTCAATTTAATTTACTTCTACATACGATTTGAATTGGAATAGCGAAATAAAATCACACTAGGAAACTCAAAGCGTCGAGCACGCGAAACAGCCAATGCGAATCTACTATGTAGGTACTCGGTGTGCCTTGCGACGAGCGAACTACTCCTCGCCGCTACTCCGTCCGTGTGTGCTTACCTCTTACGGCAGCGGTTCCCAAACTGTTTTTTCTCATAGAACACTTTCAAAATGTAGCTGGTTCCGGTGGACCCCCTGCAGCTACAGTTCTACCTTATTACCATATAAAATGTGAAGATTAGATCTTTTTGTCACGAGTCTCCCGTTGACCCCTGGGGGTCCACCTGGACCACTTTGGGAACCTCTGCCTTAGGTGAAGGAAAGGATAGACACACATTACTGATACAATTAAAAACACACTTAATACTAATTCAACTCAAAAAATTCAAAACATGTTTCTTCTGTAGTTTAAAAATGTGTAGTTTTGAACGAAACTGAAAGTAAAATGAATGTTTGTTTACCTTATATACTTAAAGGGCCAAACTAATATATCGTCGCGTTCCTCAAATTTTGTCCAGGTGTAGACAGATGTGTTTCTACACCTACCTCCTTGCGTAGACTCTATACAAATAACTCCGTACCCGTCGGTACTCTCACACCTTTCATTAAGCAAACAGGATAGTCGTATTCTTTCAGCAGTTTTTATTTTAAACAAAGTAGTGCAAAAAGTGAAGTCTGGAAAGATCCCTTCTGGACTTTACTTTTTTATTTTAGAATCGCACATAACGATTGTTAGAGTTTCACACATTACTAATGTGAAGCTTCCATTTAAATGCTTGAAGACTAGTAATGTTTTATTTTGTTAGATTGCAATCGTTTTGAAACTCAGCAGATTATGCAAAACTTAGCATTGTTCTAAATGGGTGGAACTCTGTCGAGGCATGCAACACTGTCACCGCTTCATACATAATACTAAAGCCGGGAATAGACTTGTAACACGCCAAGCTTGTAACAAGAACGCGTTCGTATTGGTCACAATTCCTCCGCGTCATGTTTCCGGTGTTACAAGTGTTTCATATTTAGCTAACAACACAACGATTATAAGCATCATTGATATACGTAAGTTACACGGCTATGGACGTGCGCTGTTCTTGTAGAATAGTAACATAGACAGCTTCAGTGTAAGGCTCATCTCACATCAAATAGCGACAACTTGTACCGGAAGTTATAGAATATTTATAAGAATAGGTGTATTTTTGTGTCTGTTTAAAACCTTAGAAAGATCCCTCTACAGCGACGTGTCGCGTTCTATTCTCTATTCTCATAGACTACGGGATATCCATAGTTCACACTAATAGTACTAAGAAAATAAATGAAACTGAAAATAAATATCCTATAATATTTTTGCACTAACATAGGAATCACATAATTCTCATTACGTAATATTAACTTGTACAAACTGACAAATTCTCTTTTTTGTAGATTATTAAATAGTACTTTTTAGTTGCACACTACAATTGAACGTTGTTTGGATAGCAACGTAGGTCTTCATACATTGCGATATTTTGTTGGAAACACAAATATAGAATTCAATACATAACGCAACTTAACCTACTTAGCGTGACAACAGTAGGAGAAATGCTCCTGATATTTATGCTGTTAACTCAGTTCCCCCTCGATCGTTTCCATGACTGCAAGCGCGAATAGTTGCAACTTGCGCGTGCGCATGTTTACTTTCCAGCAGAAATTTCGCTCGTTACGTAGTGACACGCTAGTTTTAATATAATTTGCGGAATCTATTCAAATCTATATCTGTGATTATGACTACAAAAACGCCAGATTAAACGTTAAAAAAATCGTAACGTTATATCGTAACATTCGTAACGTGTATAGTAAATAACTCGCTCTTAAATATGTTTTTATGGGAAATATGATCTCTTGGATTTGTGCAACTCTGCTAAAGATGAACAGAAACGATTTATCTGATCTTCTATGAAGAGTGTTCATTAAGTACAATTTGCTATGTATAAAGCCAGTTGATAGACAGGATCATCATGGTTGGATAAATCCAGAGAAGATAGGAGAATAATCTCCCAGCTACATTTTTCTTATTCTGCAATGTAACGCCTGACTCAATCAGTTAGCCTTGTGCTTAGCATATTACTAATTTGACAATTTTGGTGTTGTATAATTTTAATGTTAGCGATTGTGTATCATTTTCGATTCAATGTGTCTAACTGAAATGATGTTAATTTAGTTACACATTTACTGCGGAAAACGCCTTAGGATATCGCCGACTGTACTCTCGTTGGTAGAGATCAACAACGATAACATAACACGTCCTTCCTTTGTCCTTGCAAGTAAAAATGAGTGAGAAATAATATTTACAACACGTCATTCGTTCAACGCAGATGTGTGCTGCAACTGTAGGTCAAACTTACAAAACAAGGATCAGTCGCTCGACAGATTTGACGTCGCTAAATAACAGTATGGAGGTTTGTATGGGCCTTTTCATTGTCATGCGTGTTTGTGCCCTTGTGCTGGCCAACTACGCATGCGTGCTAGATATGGGCAAAATAGCTCACTTAAAAGAAAAAGAGCGATTAGCTCTTTCGCTCTAAAGAGCTATGTCGCTCTTCTAGCTCACTAGCTCTTCTATAGCTCAGTAGCGCAGTGACTCAGATGCTGACTGTGTTAGCTCATTTGACTCACGTCGCTCGCACGTCGAAGGAGACGGCTCGGCTCGCTCAATAGTCAATAGCTCTTTGGAAATTTTGAATCTTTGTTACTCACTAGCTCTTCTATATCTCAGTGACTCAGACACCAACTGTTAGCTCATTTCAGTCACGACGCACGCGTTTCGAAGTAATTTTATCTTCGAAGGGCGGGGCGTTTTGGGGGACTGTCTTTTGTAAATTTTGACCTTGAAAAAGTGCTGATTATCGGCCTAATTTGAATAAAGACTTTTGAATTACTTACTTATTTTTTTAATTTTTCAAAATTGTTTTTTTATTAATTTGGACTTTTTGTTACGGTTCATTATATCCATAAATAATAAATATGTTGTTTTTTTGTGGCGGTTTTTCAGAACGGTCAAATTATTATTTTATTATTATGTTTTGTACTCTTCAGTCTGACTGAGCTAGTGAGCTATTTAGCGAGTGAGTGAGTGAGCGAGAGCGACGTCAATTGAAAAGAGCTAGCTCTTTTCTATCACTCGCTCACGAGCTACCCATATCTAATGCGTGCTGTCCGCAAACTATCGTATCATACATGGTATAATAACGTAGCATACTATTATACCATGGTATCATATATCATGTTTTCACATGTTTTTATTGTCATGCGCGCCACACGCACGCGGCACACGGGCGGATCGCGGGTGGTGAGCACGGATGCGTGCCGCCCGTGTGCGTGTGGCGAACCTTCACAGTCAGTGTTGTATGATCAATATGAAAATTGAGAATATGCATGTAATTCAAAACTCTTTCATTATTTAGATATACATTGTTTATGAGTCAAGACACAAATTGCATTTTTTTTACATTGTTTAACTCATTACTTATTTTACAATTCATTGTTTTATGTTACATTTTTTTCGTGGAACGGAACGCAATCTCGAAACGCGTCGTCTTCGAAAATGCCGGAAGTGACATCAAAATCCAGATGAATAAATCTTTAAATAATCTTTTCTTAGCAAACTGTTTGATTTCTCACTGAGGTTAAGTTAGTAAGTGCGATTTCTGCTTGAATAAAGCACAAGAAATAATTTAATTAATATGATTTGTGGCTTAAAAAGAGATGTAAACAAAGCAGTATCTTGGATTATGACGTCACATTATGACCGCGACAATAAAGGACGTTTGAACTGTAGAAGAAAATTGTTGAAGTTTAATAATTGTTTTGAGCAAGAAATAATAATAACATTTGACTTTTAATACTTTTCTTGGGTTTATATTAATCTGCTTTATTGATTAAGAGAAAAAAAAAAGTTACATGCATATTCCCTATTCATTCATTCAATTTGACACGAGTTCTCTTCCTGGCGACACGCACAATACTGTGGCGACGAGGCGAAAATAATCTGCTCAGCGTGCGGCCCGCAACAAGCATGCGTGCCTGGCCTGCACGCGGGCGCAAACACGCATGACAATGAAAAGGCCCTATGAATGACACACGTGCGCCTTGTCGAACGATCAAACATGGTGACTCGTTGGTATATGCACACACACATTGAAGACAGATGTCGGAGGCTCGTGTCGTGTTATCGTAGTTGATTTATACTGTGTTGAAAAAATTGTGCGTTGGTTTCCGCAGTGAAAGTGCGTAGTGTGACAAATGATGCGGGCTGTTCGAACGGGCGCGACGGACCATACCAATACCAACAATATATTGTCGACTTAACTACATATCGTCGGCTAAAAGTGATAAACTGATAACTCCATTTAAACGATTTTACAGGTAATGAATAAAATTTAATAATTTCTAGGTAGTTAGTTAATTATTTATTTTGCAAAAGAAGCGCTTTCTGAGTAATATTAGACTACTACCAATAAACGTGGTTTTTGATATTATTCAATATAATTAATTGAAAAAAAAGCAGTTTCATGAATTGTCTGTGAAATCATATTGGAATGGAGTTATCAGTTTATCACTTTTAGCCGACGATATACCGATTTTTATATAATTAAACCACGAACCGTAAGAACGCCACAACATTGCCAGACTGTAAAAACTAAGCAATACCTAACATCAATGTAATTGATGCTGTTTTTAAGATATCATCGTTATCTTGAACATCTCGTGTTCCTCTCTAGGAGAGCTGCTCACATATGCCAAAATTTAACAGAAAATTGTTATAAACTTTTCGGTTCATTGTACATTCGTGTTCAGCACATTATAATTTACTGAAATGTATTAATATTTCTCACATATGCATAGAGGCTATAAGTAAGCGAGTCTCGGAGACTTGATTGTAAACATTCAGCGCGCACCGTTCACACGAATAGCCCATTAGTGATGTAGTGTTAACTCCATTAAATTTAGTTCAATTATTTCGTTTGTGTCAATAATTCATTAATTTAAATGTAATTTAATTATTTTTATCTTACACGTTTGACATACACATATCATAGCTGAGAACGAGGTCGGTTCACTGAATTACGCTAAATGAAGCTATATCCATGTATTTATATTGCAATAAGTGACTACATCATAATAGCATAATGGAGGTGGCAACGCGCAAGTTCCCAAACTTCGTATCGTCGCGGAAAACACGTACAGCACACATGTACAGATTAACACATAAATATCGTGTAGCTATGAACTCGCACTAAAATAAAACCCGGAATACAAACAAAAAACACGCACACTAACAATAACTTCGTCGTATTTATGTTGACGTATATCTACAGACGCAAAAAATAGTGATGCGGTATGATAATAGACCGATAAACTGAATGTTACACGAGTTTATACATAAAATTTAGAATTTCATCTCGTAGAAAACAATTAGTACGTATTCATTGTTTTATGAAAAATAAAACAAAGTTAAAAGAAGCATGAAATTATTTATTGTGTAAATTATGTAAACGACTATGACCATGATATTTTCTTGAAATAAAAAGATAAGTACACTTGTAAACATTTAAATTGGTGGTATGTACAGGGTTTCTCAAATTTTAGTTCAAATTGCATTTTAATTGCTTAATTATTGTATAAATTGCTAATACTCCGGCGAATGGTTTGACATTATTCAACAATTTTTATTTTAATATCTAATACCTACCTACTCTCTAAATTGTAAAGTATGAGAATCATGCAGCAATTAATGAAACACCTTTATTCATATTATTATTATACCTACTGACTGCCTATCTGCCTAACTGCCTGTCAGGTAGGTAGTATGTGTCTGTAATGCTCACTAAAATGTCCTGCTGATGGTGGCGTCTTGCATCCGCTCGTTGAGTTCCCTGCATTATGGTTAAGCTGAGCGATACGGATGTGCACGTTACTGGTTCCTCGTGGTGCCATCTGTCGGGACTGTTCAGCAACTGCTATGGCATTCCTAAAATGCGTATTTTTTATTTGTTAGTCTTTTATGAGTTCATTTACAACATTAACCTGCATTATTCTCATGCTATTTTTCTCACAATAGGTACTGTAGTAGAATTCTCATGATCTACTATTTTAAAAAGAGCATCCATAGAGTTTCTTGCCGGTTCGTTTCCATAAGACCTGCCTTTTGGAACTGTGCACGTAGTTATGCTGTTTTAAAAGTACCTGTAATCTGGTCTACTTGTAGTAAAAAAATTGACTTTGTTAATCGAAAAAGATACTAATCCACAGGCCACTTAAATTATCACTGATATAATTGTTTTAAAGCAAGTGTTAAAATTTCAAAATTCGATCTGTTTTACAATACGGCCGACGTATCTCGGCGAGTCTGAAGTTAGTTGATTAGCTGCGTAGTAGACAATTTCGTTTCTAAAAGATCCATTGCGCAGCCAAACAACTAACTTCAGACTTGCCAAGATACGTCGGCCGTATTCTGTTTCCATGCAAAATGATTATAAATTTCGTTTTTTTCAAAAATTCTTCATCCCTGCTTTAGTTATGAATTAAGAAAATGGAGCTTTTAAACAGTGACCCCAAATATGACCAAAAATATAAACAGCTGATCATAGCTGGTGATAGATAGATAGATTTTAGCGTATTTTTCATGAAATCTTTGAACGGCTATTTCTCTTAAAACATTGATGTTTCGGGAAAGTTGTAGAACAAAAGTTATTCAGTATTATGGGTTCCTTAACATTAACACCCTTTCAGATTATACCCCCTTACCGACTAACATTGTACTTAAGAACAGGGAATTTCGTTCAACCACGATTCGGTCGGTGTTCGCTGCACATGTAATAGAGGTAAATAAATATTAATTTAAGTTAAATTTCTGGATTGAAATTTAGTTCTATCATTGTTGTTAGAGACAAAAACGTTTTCTTTCTGTTAAATAGTAGCAACAAGGCATAATGAAATAAAACCACCAAGAGAGATCGATATGAAACCCAGTTAACTTCTTTGTAATTTTCGTTCATTCAACAACACACTATTTCTGTCATTTCTGTCGCAAAATATGGCGGCCCACGGGTGAATTATATTTTTGAAAATAATGCAAAATGTATACATGTTTGCCAAAAATAATAGGTACTTATTTGTGATAGGAAACTCCATGCTCCCACAGGTTTGAGGAAGCAGACAGCCTTTTGCACGAAAATACCGAACAATTAACTATTTTACGAGCTCTGTGTCGTGACAGTACGATATGAAGTGAACTAGTTTTTATAAACGCTCATGGACATACGCCTCTTGATTTTGTCAGAGGGGTACGAGTGTTCTTGCTCCCTCCATAGGTATATGCTCTAAGTAATTCCATGATGAAAAATTAAGATCTTAGTAATTATTATTTGTTGTCCACATTTTCTCCATACTGATATCAGAAGATATGTCTAACTGTCTTTATTTAGCGATAATTTGTTAGCCGAATAACTGCGTTCTCTTTCATACAAATACGTGCTAAAATGTGATGTGTTAAACCTTTTTTGGCAATAAATTGTAATTTTGTTGAAACATGCAATGTGTTAGTGAGAACAAAAAATATATAGACACGAGTTATATGCTAGGAATTATAATAATAGTATCATTGACGCGACACGCTTAGTTACCTTTACGCAATACGTAGTCCTAATGCATTATAATGCGTGTAAAGGAAATTATATAAAAATGAAATTCAATTATAAAAATTCTAGCATATTAACCTCACTAATAATTTGACAAAATTCTGACAGTATCAATCAAGTAGGTATACAACCCATGTTTTATCAATAATGTTGTTTAATTATTGTGATTTATAGTGCAACGTTGCTTCGTGCGCGGGGGTCTGCCCGCGAACTAATAAATCATAGCTATTCGCTTTGTTATTGTTATTCGAAATGATGATAATAAAAAATAATTATGAATTATTTAATTTTTTAAATTGTAGGTTTTTAAAGTATTTTGTTTAATACTTTTATTGTTTCTTCCATGTGATTTAAGAAAGTGGCAATACGATTAAGCATTAAAGCGATATGAACTTTGATTGTCAATGTTTTATTATACCATCCTTATATAACTTGTTAGGCACTTGCCCCACCACCAACGATGAGCGAGAAGCGAGTAGAGCTAGAAACTAGAAACGAGTTGGCGAGCAGCGAGAAGCGAGTGTGGTTCCGATAGTTTTGTCGCTGGGCTATAAGCGAGTGTGCGAGTGCGACGAGCGATTACTCGCACCACTCGCTGGGGGCGATGAACAATAAATTAATACTATACATAAAATTTATACCATGGAACATTATCATTTAATGATAATGTTCCATGGAACTAATTGCTGCTCTTGTCGCTCAGCGACAAACTAGTAGAGCGAGTCTTCGCCGGCTAGGTGTATGCTCTAAGTCGCCGCCAGTGTAAACAGTCAGCGATCAACTATTAATATATGCATCTCTTTTGTTTATACAGAATTTGTATCTATTGTACGTTTCTTGAGCGAGAAAAATCCGATACCTAGTAAGTCGCTTCCTCGCCGACGGTGGGACGACTGCCTTAGGTACCTTCCACACTCCAGTTTCCGTCCTTACCACGAAAGTTTACATTTACAAAATAAAACTGCTACGGAACCTTTTTTAAGGAGTTTTTCCGTGTAAAAACTCCATACATCCTCCTACATGTGTATTAGTAGAGTAGATATTATAATGTACTGCATTACTGGCTGTATTGAGAAACGGTTAGACAATCGTAAAATCATTCACACATGCGCCTCTTAACGATCGCTACAAATTATTAATGGTTGAGGAAAATCAAAACTCAAACTGGACTGCAAGTCAGTACCTACGGTTAAACCAACTTCGAAAAAAAGGAGGTTATAAAATGGATGCGTATCTTTTTTTTAAATGTTACGCATTTAAAAAAATCAGAGTTCCTACTTATGTAGGTACTCTGATTTATCCGAGATTTGTAGGCCGATTTCAGTAATTTTTTTTTTGTTTGGTACGTAGGTATTTACTCTTGTTTGTCCCACATTTTTCATTAAAGGACAATTTTTTACCTATTGCATATGAAAGACCTTGTTAACCCTTAATTTGCAGGGTACGTCCCAGGGACTCCATGTGAAACTTATTTTATTTGTAACTTTTGTTTTAGCGCGTATACAGTGTTGTGCGTTCTAGTAGCTTCCGTTAGGGGTACGGTCTACGTGGTGGCGGGAGGACGTGTCTGAGCGCTTCCCGCAAAAGTAAGTAATCGAGACTCCTGGAGTCCTTCGGTCTCCACCCTGCACCGTACGTTAAAAAAGTTCAGGTGGCCACTGTTAGTAATGTTCAGAATTTCTGATTCATCGGTCCCAAAACGGAAGTCCAAGACTCGACTCGAGTTTCTGAAAGGTGTTGCCTAAGACCTGAATGAATCAAATAATAAATCGCGGATGTAGGTACAACTCACGACTGCCCAGACCAACTCGTTTCACAATATCCAAGATTCTTCAAGAAGATTTTCCGGCTGAGCTGGATAGCACATAGGAGAATTTACCCAGGGAAGATAAATATTCTTTCCTCTGTCCAAATAAACTCGAAAGGGAGACCGGTTTTGTTCGCAACTCATGTCGCAAACCAATATGCTTGGCTTGTTCGAAGAAAGTATGTAGATCGTACTAGGGATTAGTAGTGCCTTGCACGTTTTTTTGTGTTTTCGACTTTTTAACAGTTTATGCTTTATTTGTCAGGAAGACCATTACGTTTATCTAATATAAGTTGAAAATAAAGAATATTTTTGTTAAAAAGTGGAGATTTTGGAGCTCAAAGTTGATATGTCGATTTTTTTGTGATTTTTGACACTAGTCGTAATTATTAAGCATAAAAATGATACTCATTAATCATTTCTAATTGTTTTGTTAAATTTAGATTCTTAGATACCTAGGTTGCCTCTAAGTAATAAAAATTTTTTGCACTTTTATAGTGATTTGAATTTTTTTTCACTCTGAAATGTGGGAGTCCCTAGGTCTCCACCCTGCACTATACGTGAGTTTTTTCCACCCTGCAAATTAAGGATTAATCTCTTAATTTTATTGTATGACAGCTCATTTGTAAAATATACAGGGTGTTAACGAATTCGTGTAATTCCTTAAAACCACATGATCTTCTACTGGTGTAGACAGCCCCCGCACGGGATTTAGCTTGATTAAAAATAAAAAAACAAAATTATTATTTTTTCATGCGGCTTTGTTAGCGATCGTATCTAAACCACCTAATAAGGATTCAGTAAAAAAATAAGACTTTATTTTTTTGCAAAAAAAATATTTTATTTGTGTGAACATTTCGATGCCACGCATAAATTAATGAAAGCATGGCGACACGGCTGGCAGGCACGACTAACGCGATATCGCTCTTTGCAGTCAGATAACTCAAGGCTCAAAAATGAATCAGAAATAGAAAACCAATTTTTTTTTCCAAAATTCTTTTTTCTTGGTTTTCAAAAATTCCCATTTAGGGTTAATCTGTGTCACCAGTAGATCACGTGATTTGAAGGAATTACACGAATTCGTTAACACCCTGTATAGGTAAAAGTTATTCAATATGAAAGTAACATAAAAATTACCTACCTTAAAAAATGCTTATATTATTACTTCAATATGAATATTTTAGTTAGTGATGAAGGGTTATTTGAAAAGCTCCAAGGCTAGTGTAACAATAGTTCAATGTGGGAAAGAGAGAACGAGAGGCGCACGCGTCCGGAGGCGAGAAACGGCGCGCGGCCCTAGGCAGCGGTTTCGGTAGTTACCATTTTCAAACGTAATTTCACCCGATATGGTTTACATTACCTGCGCATCGTACCCACAATTGCATCCCCGACGAACAGTTTGGTTTTCGAACCAAGCACTGTTGCATTCGACAATTGCACCGCATAGTCGAACACATTAGCTCTGGCTTCATGCGCTCGTACAAAACGGGCATGTTATTCTTCGACGTAGCAAAAGCCTTCGACAAGGTCTGGCACAACGGTTTATTATACAAACTCGTACAGTCTCGTGCTCATCATTCGATACTTTCGGTCGGATCGCTCCTTCCGCCATCGCCTAGGAGGCACTCTCTCGTCTCCTCGCCTCATCCGCGCCAGAGTCCCTCAGGGCTCCGTGCTATCGCCCCTTCTGTTCACGCTGTACACCAGAGACATTCCCAAACGTGGCTTCGCCAAGTTGGCTCTCTTCGCCGACGACACGGCCCTCTACTTAGTTACTAGTATCACTCGAACCCTCCAAACCGCAGCCGACGCCCTCGGGGTCTGGTTCCGGAAATGGAGAATAGAGGTGAATCCCGAAAAGAGCGCAGCCGTTCTTTTCGAGAGATACGGTGATTAACACCCACACCCGACCCGTCCTCATGTTCGGCAAACAGATCCCTTGGGAGAAGAAAGCCAAATACCTGGGGGTTATCCTCAACCACCATCTGAATTTCCGAGACCACATCAAAGCGGTGCGTGCTCGCGCCGCTTTTGCTGTCGGTCGCCTCCACCCCATCCTTAGAGCGCGCAGTAAATTGTCACTTAGAAATAAGCTGAGAATCTACGTGACGTGCATCCGCCTCATCTTGACTTATGCTAGCGTCGTGTTCGCACACGTTAAGCCTTCCCGCTTCAAATCCTTCCAAATCCTCCAAAATCGAGTGTTGTGCAGAGCCGCGGCTGCCCCGTGGTTCATGCGCAACGTTCAACTCCATCTCGATCTAAAAATGCCAACCAAGAGGCGATACCTCAAACGCATTTCCAAGCGTTACTTCGACAATTCATCGACACCGGCCATCCGAACCCACTAGTCGCCGCAGCGGCCGACTACAGTCTCTCTCTCATAAGTAAAGTTCGCCGCCCGGGCACACACTGTTTGAGCCCGATGACGAAATTACGCTCCTCCAGGAAACGAGCAAATCGACCAGTACAATAGGTACACAGCGTCCGCCGCCGTCCGGCTTACCGTCCTCGCCGACGCGGCGACGAGGCCCGTCGCGACGTCCCACCGCTGCCGGTCATGATCCACCGAGCTCTCCCGTCGTAGAGCCGGTCATCTCTTTAGACTCCGCAGTCACACCGATAATTCAGCCCTCATCAAGCTGTTTCCCCCGTATTTTTATTTATAACCTTCTCCAGAAAAATAAAGAATTATAATTATAATACTGTTCATTTAGGAATTTTTGATTCATTGACTTTATAAACCGTGCATTTTGGATATAATGACTCGTTCTTTAAGTCAGTATATCATTTATTTTCAGCCAATAATTGATTTAAAATGAGGAATTAATAAAAAATTCAATATCATTTTTATTTTATTTCAAACCAGTTTCATTCATTCAAACAAACTCATTCTATAGTGCTACAAGGGTGGGGACGGGGTCCATACATTTTGTCCCATTGTCCTTTGTTCGATTAGTCTTTTTTATAAAATACCTACAAGCTGTACCCGGCATTCGTTGCAATGCACTTTTTCCTACATACTACTTACCTACTACCTTCAGAAACAAAATCAAAATAGTAACAAAAAGTTAAAATCATTTTCATGCATGCAGTAAACAAATGAAGAATATGGACATACTGAGATGATTTGTTTTTTTTAAATATCTCAATTGTTATCGCTAGTGGGTAACACTGGGCAATGTTGATAAAGGGAGGTAGTTGTCGACATGGATGAACGCACCCGAGGTTATAAAAGCGGCGGTCATTCGACGAAGCGAGAGCATTCCGTGTTGAACAGCTGAAGAAGTCTGACCTTTTATATCTGATTAGCTTGTCCTTATTTTATGATCTTGTAATAATTGTGTAAAGTAATATACTGTGATCTAGTTAATGTTACTAATATTAACCCAAATACAAGTACTCTCAGTGGTGGAGAGTCTATGTTGGTTTTATTTACTGTGTTTACCTTGCTCGCAATCCTGACATACCGATATTAGCTAAAACTGTAATGATAGAATCACCCCTGAACGATTATATTGTTGTGTCATTTACACAATTTCCTTTAATTACGAAAACAAAAAAAAAAAAATTGCGAAATCGGTCCAGCCGCTCCCGCGTGATGCCGTGACCAACGGAAATAGGGATTCATTTTTACATACATAGATTATTAGTAGTTTAAAAATGAATTACCTACCTCTACAGACTACGTTCTAGTTGTAGTAGTGGAATTTGTACTCTAGGAATTGTAATTTCTGGCTTGTGGCACTAAAAAGTGTTACAACGTCAAAATTATAATATAAATAGGTACTTAAGTACCTCCAAATCACCGCCGCCTTTGTCACGATGCATTGTTGATCTTAGCAGTACGTTGCTAGTAGCCCGTGTGGTTCCCGTTAAAGTATTGGCCAACCCTACCCCACCAGTGGGTACCGTAAAAGGCGACTAAGGGATTACGTCACGAGGACAATCAGAAGCGTCCTCCCGTATACTTTAACTCCAAACTGCGATGACCAATTGCTGCTAAGGTTATAATGGCAATTGCTGCTAAGGTTATTATGGGAATCGCTGCTAAGGTTATTATGAGAATCGCTGCTAAGGTTATTATGGCAATTGCTGCTAAGGTTATTATGGTAATTGCTGCTAAGGTTATTATGGGAATCGCTGCTAAGGTTATTATGGCAATTGCTGCCTAGATTATTATGGTAATTGCTGCTAAGGTTATAATGGCAATAGCTGCTAAGGTTATTATGGCAATCGCTGCTAAGGTTATTATGGCAATTGCTGCTAAGATTATTATGGCAATTGCTGCTAAGATTATTATGGCAATTGCTGCTAAGGTTATTATGGGAATTGCTGCCTAGGTTATTACGGCAATTGCTACCTAGATTATTATGGCAATTGCTGCCTAGGTTTTTATGGCAATTGCTACTAAGATTATTATGGCAATTGCTGCTAAGGTTATTATGGCAATTGCTGCCTAGGTTATTATGGTAATTGCTGCTAAGGTTATTACGGCAATGGCTGCTAAGGTTATTATGGCAATTGCTGCTAAGGTTATTATGGCAATTGCTGCTAAGGTTATTATGGCAATTGCTGCTAAGATTATTATGGCAATTGTTACTAAGGTTATTATGGCAATTGCTGCTAAGGTTATTATGGCAATTGCTGCTAAGGTTATTATGGCAATTGCTGCCTAGGTTATTATGGAAATTGCTGCTAAGGTTATTATGGCAATTGCTGCCTAGGTTATTATGGAAATTGCTGCTAAGGTTATTATGGCAACTTTTGACCGTCCGTTGTAGTATTGTCCATAGCAGGTCATTTGGAGGCCCATGTTCACCAGTGGACGTTCACGTTCACCTACGGGTTAATGTGACTGTGATGTGTAGGTAAGTACATATGAATGTTCATTGAGGTGCATTCCTTGCTGCAGATTACCTAGCTTAAATGAACCATTATTTTTATAAAATAAAACGCTATTATTTGATCGTACATTTATTTTACTTACATTGTTTATCCACATAAGACTTCATAAAATAATAGTGAAATAGCACCAATTTTCCAATCGTCAGATTGTCCAAAGAAAAGCTCTCAAACCGATAAAATGATTCTTCTTTTAATTAATATTTGACGACTGAAAAATCGTCGCTAAATAAACATAATTTACATTAAACATATAACAGCCAAAACTTAAAACAATCTTATATACAATAACATAAGTTTCAGTATATTATGCGTAGTGTTAGACCATGGGCTCGAGTATAGGTGCAAGGCGGTTGTGTGCAAAGTGCCTAATTTTTTCAACTTTTATAATGTGCCGGAGGCCAATAATAATTTTACTAACAAACAACATTCAGACGAATTGAGAACCTCCTCCTTTTTGAAGTCGGTTAATTATTATTAAAAATCGCAATCAAAACCGCTATAGGTACCTACTCTGTTCAACGCAAGACGAGTCCTGAGATAGCGGTCATTTCGAAAATTGTAGTCGTAAGGAGATTGCTATCGAAAAAACGTAAACGACATCATCAAAAACCGTAAAATAGCTATATTATCTATATATCGCACCCCCGGAGCAATACTGTCACTTTTGCAAAAAAACATTTTGCTAGAGAAAAATTTATGTAAGGTAAAAGCACTAATGCCCGACACTATAAGAGCAACACAAATTTAATTCTTCAATAACAAATGTAATTTAATGACAAAACACAGTTAAATCTTTTTAAATGCTAAAGTAACATTTAGATATTTAGTTTTCGACATAAAGGCTTTATTTACTAACATATTTCATACTTTAATTTACATTCTTTTACACTTTGTCGTAGGAACTATTAAATGACATCACAAAAAAACGAAATCACTAATAGAAGACATCCCTTAGCGCTAATACTAGACATGTCTAATATTAGTGCTAATGGATGTCTATTAATAGTGGTTTGATATTATTATTATCAAGTAAAAAAAATCAATACTGTAATACTATAATATTAAGTTACCCGTGAACTTGTAACAGAAAACTCAATTTAGACTTAATCCTATCACTTGTTATAATAATTTTTGGCATGTCTTAAACTCGGACGGTAGCATAGTGCTCAAAAATTAATCTGAAATCAAAAGAACTAACAGTTGACACCTAGTATACCCCAATAGTTGACACCCTGTCTACTGTTGGATACGATCGTTTGAAACGAACGAAAATTAAACAGCACTTTATTGACGGGATATAGAGACAATAATTGCATGAACATGTGCTGAAAAAATCAGTTTGGTGCGACTCCAGTAGATGACACATGTGTCAGCTTTTAGGTTTTTACTAATTTCAGGTACTAATAGTAGACACACTTTAATTTGTTAGAAAACCTAACCGAAATAAGAAGGCAATGGTCCTGGTATGTCAATAACATAATACATTTCTATAAACAACACAAAAAGCAGCAAAAATCGTAAAAATGTAGAACAAAATCATACCAACTACATGTCGGTGTCGTTAACATTTTCTTTTAGAATCACATTGCATTTGTTCTCTTTCTCACATTGTTTACTGCCAACTGACGTCATTTTTGAATTTGCTTTAATACGTGAATGAAAATTTTTGACCGCGTGTCTTAGATGTCTAGGTGTCTGTTACAGCAATCTTGGAGTAAATTCAATGATTATTATTCTTAGTAGAAAAGGTTTTATTCGAAAGTGTCATCCTTTAGTTCACTGTCGGGCATTAGTGCTTTTACCTTACTATCTTTAAATGCTTCTCTTGAAAAAATAATTATTTGCAAAAGTAACAGTGTTCCACGGGGGGTGCGATATGTATTGTTTTTTAAATATTTGATATTTATAATGGTCACGTTTTTTAGAGAAACGTCAGGACTCACCAGGTACTTAGGTCAACCACGGGCGTCTTTTTTTCTATTGAGATAACAGTCAATCGGCTGTAGTTGAGCTGCGGTTCGATTGCAATTTTAAACATTTTTGTTAAGAGAATTGGTCGTAGTTTTATATAATTTTGTTAGTAGACTCCAATCACTAATGTGTTTTTTTACTTATTTTTTTAATCTGAAAAACGTTCCATTGCTCAAATAAATTTGATAACATGATCATTTTCGTCATAGGTACTAATTCCATGTTATCCTACAATATGGAGTTAGTATGACTAAAATGGTCACGTAATTCAAATTTCCATGTAGGTTAGAAGTGCTGAGTGTACTGTCAAATTCAATGTCAGCCAGAAAATCGGAGCAGTAGGTACCTAATGGGTTGATACCCACGTGTATGTTGTACGGAATTGTACGGAATTCACGAATATTTTAATGTTCAAACTCGATTTTCTCAAAACTTGATTTAGTGAGATAGAACGTTTTTCAGAAACTACGTCCAGTTGGCCTCCTTGTATCTTTGAACAGCCTCTAACTTTCCCTAATTTAATTTTTATTTTATTTCATATATTTCAGTATTAGCCAACTATTCTCGAACTCATGACCTGAAGCAGAAGCCTGTCTCTACATATATACTGCAGTTCTGATTTTATGAGATCGTTTATTTGTAGAGCGCAATGTATGCTATAATAATAGAAGCAAAATTAACTTTTACGTCATTAAATAGTATTACGCTAATCCTTTTTACTCGTACTTTTTCCTACTTGATCAGTTTCAGACAGTCTTTTTAAGATACCCAAGGATAATAAGCTTAGGACCATAAGCTTTCAAAATGTTGGAAAGAGCAGAGGCCTAATTCTCCTAAAATAAATTGTTGCCAAACGCAATCTAACCACAACCGTAGGTCAGTTTTTGTTTTCGAAAACTTTCAAAGTGATTGATTTTGTTTTGTGTGTCAAACAATTTGATAGCTTTTGAAATTGAGAACTGTCTGAATGAACGGTTCGGCCTTGGTTCGGTTGTGATTTATCAAGATTTGTTTTAGGAGAATAGGGCCCGAGAACGCACGAACATTAAAAAAATGTATCTAGAAGAGGAAGCATACTACAGTAAATCAGAATTTCTAAATGATAAAATTATGTTTGTATGATATAATTGTACACTATCTACAGGGTTATTGGAAAAACAGTAACAACCTCTTATGGGGTCATTTTACTCATCTTTATGAACAATTTTTACTATGGGACCAAAACTGAAATTGCGAAAAAAACAGCTGTTCCCTACATTTTGACGAGTTATGCGAACATGAATGTAGGGAACAGAAGTTTTTTTTTTTGCGATTTCGCGTTTGTTCCCATCGTAAAAGTTGTTCATAATGATGAGTAGAATGACTCCTTAAGAGGTTGTTAATGTTTTTCCAATAACCCTGTGTAATGTATCTAATTTGTTGACAATTTAATATTCTTTCAATTTGACATGATTTTATAGAAGTTTTTGCTATAAACAGAATTTCATTGACGACGATTAATACATATTGGTCGGATTTAATTTAATTTCAATTGTTTTCAAAATTGTTAATTTAATAATGAATGTAATATTTTTATTTTTCTATTTGACATGATTATAAATTCATACGTTAACATAAATAACATATTAATATTGCCGGCGGCGAGTTGCCCGCGCTTATCGGTGCTGGCACGCTATACCTACAGTGTGGCAAACCAGCGCCGACAAGCTCCGAACTTCGCCGACAAATTCCGACCTGCTCCGATCAGCGCTGGTAAGCCGTCATTTGTTGCTGTATTTGCAAGAGAAAAAGGCGTATTTTTGTTAAAAAATGCCAGCCCCTGCTTCTACCCTCTTCCTTTATGTAGCGGTTACCTGCACGGACCAGTACCGATAAGCGCTGGCAGGTCGGCGCTGATTACCTGCTTCCTTTATGTAAACCTACGTCCTAATACATCACGTAATGTCATTTTACCCTTATTTTTTTGTTACCACTTTTAACTATCTCCTAAATACGCATTATCTGAGACCGATCAAGTAGGTGCTACTAGCAAAATATTAAAAGTCCTTCTCTCTATTACTTACCTAGAAAAACAACAAAATAATAACGAATTTACACAATTTGTTCAAAGTAATAGATAATACCTAATATTATACTTATATCATCGTTAATGCGAAGAACAAAATATACATAACTATTCTCTCATAATGATAAAATGATTACAGATTAAGAAAAAAACCTCAAAGGTGCAAATGCTGAGTAAATGCAATCGCAATACAACCTATGTACTTAACGTAAAATTAATTACGTATACAGAATGTCCGGAAACTCAACATCAAGCGGGTACGGGTTATAAAAGATATGGCAAAAATCAGAAAAAAACCATGTCACTTAGATAAGTGACAATAGGCGTATTATTGAAAAAGTTGAAAATCGGCACCCTAAACTACATCTTTAGGTACCTACTGTGATCACAAATTTCCCAATTTTTCAGCGTTTTTTTTTATGACGTGATCCTTATTAACCATGCAGTCACCAATTAAACAAGAATGGTGGTTAGATAAGTAAAAAAAAGAAAAAAACATGGTTGTTAAGGATTACGTTTTAAAAAAGACACTGCAAAATTGGGAAATTTGTGATCACAGTACCTAAAGATGTGGTATAGGTTGCCGATTTTCTACGTATTCAAAAATATGCCTATTATCATTAATTAAGAGGCATGGATTTTTTTCAGATTTTTGCTGGAACTGATATAACCTTGCCTCTCGTCCAGTACCCGCTTGACGTTGAGTTTCCGAACACCCTGTATATGCAGTCTGTCAACAAAATGTTGGGTTTATCATCTCTTAAATGCTTGTCGTTACTAGGAACAGTCGGCGTCATATGGTAAGTAGCAGTCAAGATGACCAAATATTAGAAACACCCAAAGTTATCACTGATCACTAATATTCACTCAACCAAAGTTGTCTAATTATTCAGAGCCATTCCATCTTACAATGATCTTAAAAAAATTAAATATTTAATATAAATGTTTTTATTAAATTATAATGTTAAATATTAAATTTCAAGAGCGCGCCGTAGGCTGGTGTTCATCAACATAATTCTCTGGTTAAACCTGGTTTCTAGGAAAAGGTCGTTTATCCAGACAATGAATATAAGTGAATTCCAGCCTAATCCATATTAATTTAAACCTTATACCAGTGTCTCTAAAAGCCATATTAATAACGGTTTTAATGAACTAATTTATTTGACGTTGTTCATGTTCCCATTTGTGTAAGATAGATAGGTCTGAATAATTAGACGACTTTGGTTCAGTGAATATTAGTGATCACTTTGGATGTTTCTAAATAATTTGTCATCTTGACTGCTACTTAATAAGTATTATGACGTTAATTGTCCCTAGCTTAGAACTTTGATTCACATGCGTTTCAAAAACTCTTTAACTATACGTTTTAAAACAGCATCATTAATTGCGCAGCACACTCGTAATCGGCTTTGATTTTGATAGGTCAACAAATTATGACATTATTAACAATCCGACTTCTCCACAACTATGTAAGTAGGTAGTACCACGCAATGAATATTGTTATACTGTCCAAATCAAAGCCATAGCGATTACGAGTGTTTTACGCAATTAGAATGCAGATCTTTGTTTCCTATTTCGTATTCATTCAAAATTCGTTGACATTTAAAATAAGGAATCCTTATAATTTACCATAAAGAGTAAGGTACACCCGCTAGAAATACCATCACCTTAAGTTGAGCAAAATAATTTTATAGCAACTAAACTTTTAACCCTGATTTAGAACATAACTTTGTTGTGTATACCTACTTGATTACGTAATAAGGTGCTTACATAAATAAATATACAACTGTATATGTGTAGATACCATCTATAAAATCAGTACTCTAGCTTATGCCTTAAATAATTATATCAAAAACGAGAAAAACAAAATTATAAAACTAATAAAACAAACCAAACACTGATAGGGATTATGTAAAAGATACAATGGAACATCGAGAGTATGGGTTTTTACAAAATAAGTCGAAATCTCGACGTAACCCAAAATTATCACAACACGAAAAAATGATTACGAATATTAAATTAATTATGATTCAATAATTGTGACGTTATTGGCCCTGTTTAGTTCTAGGGATACAATACAATCCCTGAAACGATTCTATCATATTTTTTCAAAATTTTTACAAAATCCCTAAACGTGCATCCATAGCGCAGTTACTTTTTATTGAACATCATTTCCATGTGTTGGTGGAACATCTCCGATTGCAAAGTTATTTACTTTTAATAGATGTTGCCGTGTTAAGTAATGTTGCCCAACTTTTAAAAACAGTCAACATTTGATAAGTTACAGTAACATTTCTTACAGAATGTTGCTGAATATGTTACCTCAACAAAGCAACATGAAATAATTTATAATAAACATTTACTTTAACACTGGCAATATGGATGCGATAAACAACATTGAAAAAATGCCAACAAGTGGCCGCAAAAGTTACATAATGTTGCAAAATATTGCTCCACAAAAAGAAACTGCAGTGTGCATGCACTTTTATGAAATATTTTTGAACAAAAGAAAACGTAGTTTAAATATTGAAGTTAATTGAACCCGCCACCTTCGTGCTTACACTAACTTGTTAATATTGTATTATTTAACTATCGCCTGCAAGTTATCACACGCCTGTTATCAGTACACACATTTTAATGTTGCCTTTGTATTTGCAGTTATTTTTACCCGATTGCGCGCGACAGCAAAGACAGGGTTATGTTTTTCACGCGTATCTATGTATCTATGTATGTGGTATTCTTTATACCCTCGAAGCATTCCAACGGCTGGATGGATTTTAATGTTTGAGGTGTCTATCGATTCGTCTAAGCCGTGCGATGGTTATAGGCTAGGTCTAGTTTTTATAAAAAGAAAATAGCGACTGTGAAATAGGAAATGGAGGGCGAAACAAATAAAAATTGTAGCCTACCATATTATGTAGGGTATCGCTGAATAGGTCTTTTAAAATCAATGTGATGTTTCCTTGAACATTTTACAGCCATAAGCTCCGTTTAACAATTACACAATCTGAAAGTTGTGCAGGATCTACATTGCGGACTAGAGCGAGTGATGGTATGTTAAATGAGGTGCCTATAGATATTACTTTAAGCCTCATTAAAACGGTAGGTATTTACAGATAGGTACGATATCTTGATAAAATAATAAGAAGAGGAGAATAAAAAAAAAGAAAACAAAACAACCCTACTGCTTAAAAAGCGAACTAAAAGTTGGTAAAAAGAGGATGTAGCTAAAAAAATAAGAACTGAAAAGATGTAAACAAGACGTAAAGGTTTTCAAAAAATGATGCTCTCAAATCACAACATGCAGTCGGAGGTTACGTATATTTTATTATTGGGTCAGTCAATTTGAGAATTACATAATTCATATCATAGGTAGCCTTCGACTGCATGTTGTGATTTGAAAGCATGATTTTTTTGAAAAACGTCTTGTTCACATCTTTTCAGTTCTTATTTTTTTTGCTACATCCTCTTTTTACCAACTTTTTAGTTCGCTTTTTAAGCAGTCGGGTTTTTTTGTTTTCTTTTTTTTCATAATAATAATTGTAGTATTTTTAGAAGAATATCAGATTTGATTATTACACGTGACTGTACCTACTTATAATACATGTTTTGTGTTTTTTGTTCGTGCTCTGAAAATTCTGGGTTCATGTTCTAGATAATTTGTCAAAATCATATTATTATTATAACACGTGAAATTCTAAAAATACAATAATGAAAAACAATCATATTTCTCATAAAATGATAAGGAAAACAATTGTTATTATACATTTACAAGACATTCTTATAGAAATTATTGTATAGCGTTAGTAATATTTTCTATTATGTAGGTATCTCTTATTTGTAGGCTGATTTGAGTTTATATAGCGACGTAGCAAGTTTAGCAATGAAGCTAAAAATATGGGCGTGGACAGCAGTAACAAGGAAAACAAATTGGATAACTTCACAAAAGTTTATACTAAAACGGTTTTGGCTGCGGTAAATAATAAAAAAGCATAATTCAGAACAATACGGTGATTCAAAAAATAAAATTGTAGGTATGCAAAATTATAACGACAACAAATTACAACGAAAAATAACTGCGGCGTACGTAATCGTAAAATGACAAATTTAATTAACCTCGCTAAGTTTAATTCCATGTCTTAAACATTATTCATAGATATGACTACAAACTACACATGTATAAAATTCAGTTCCTATAATAATAAGAGACAGGTAAATAAGATTGACTACACGAAATTCAGACCTTACAATTTATAACATGACTTCGTCATTTCACTAAAAATTAAAACAAAATGAACATATTGGGTGGCATTATACCTTCTCCTTTAGAAGTCGGTTCAAATTATTATAATTATATTTTTAGAAATTATATCAAAATATATTTAGATATGCAATCAAAATATCTAGTCGAATAACTTAATAAACTTAAAATTACAAACTTCATTCAATCAATACCTACAATTCTGATTCTGACTACGGGTGCCCTTGAGTCCTCGTGTTCGTCTAAAATTAAGATGCCTAGCAAATAAGGAACAAACTAAATAAATAAATGATTACTACCTAACACTACAGCAGAATGTGAAATATTTGTCTCTACTGTTGTGTATTTGGAAATCTACGACAGTGATTTTTACAGAGATTGATTAGTATATAATGATATAATATTATAATGATTATAACACTTCCTATAAACTTCTCCGGATATCTTCTTCATCTCAGAATGTCTTAGGCAAGAAATTTTGGAGCGGTAAAAAATACGTATACGGGAGCGCAGGCCGCGCAGGCCACACAGTTCAGCCATACTGGTAGTTTTACAATCCATACAGTTGGGCAACGCTGTAGGCGTGGCAATGCCCGACATAAAAGGCTTTGCCCAAATGTAACTATAGATTGTAAACTGTGACTGAACTGTGTTGCCGGCGCGGCATGCGATTCCGTATCAACTTTGGCTAACCCTTCCAATAAATCTGTACCAAAGCCTTCTTCAATAAGCTTGGCGGAGTTTCACTACACTTTTCTTGTCTATCCCAGTTGAGAGACTTGGGGAGCCTGAGACGCTTGAGGAGCAGATGAACTCTGACCAGCCGTAGATGTCGATGCTACCGCTGCCGCTGCTGATGCAGCCACTGCGGCTGACGCAGCCGCTGCCGCAGACGCAGCTGCCGCCGCAGCAGCAGCCGCTTCACTGGTGTCATCCTCCTCGTACTTCGGTATATCAAAGATTTCGGAGAAGAGAGCTGGCAGTAGAAGGCGGGACCAGTTAAATCGACACCAAGAGAGGAGGACGTTATGTCGAGTCCCCAGGAGCCGCACTTCGTTCCTGGCAGCAGAGAAGGCTTCGTAGCGGGCACGAGAAATAGCTACGGCTTCAGGCCCGGCGTTGACCAGCATCTGACAAAAACAGAACTTCGTTATTAAGGTAGGTGTAAGGAACGCCTGGGAAGGGAAGTGCAATGGATAAGCCTAAGCGTATAACTGGGCTCAGACCGCGCTGGGCAACACCTTTGATGTCGAGCGAAGCCAGCGTCCCCGTAAACGTATTTTTTTTACCGCTCCAAAATTTCAACGCCTATGCGGATGGATGGCATCGCCCGACATCAAAGGCGTTGCCCAACTGTGGATTGTAAAACAGTGACTGAACTGCGTTCCCTGCGTGGCCTGCGCCACCATATACACTTAAGGTTCGCGCATATTATGTCGGGCCGCAGTGGGTCGGGTCGCAGCGCAAAAATCCGCTCAAATCGCTCGTATGTATTTTATATGAACTATCGCACACTATGCCGGGGCGCAGCGGGCCGCATATTCCGCAGCGGATTTTGGTTGCGTGCGATGCGGTCCGCCCCGCTGCTCCTCGACACTGTGCTACAGCACAACTTGCTACAGCTAGCGGATTAGAGTGCACGCGTGCACGTGTTAATTTTACGATATTTGCGTTTTTTGGTTTTGATTAATTTAGTTCATGGATACACTGTACTCAAAATCCGTGAATGAGCTGCTACCCGGTCCGTCACTAATGTGCTAAGTAAGCATTTTGCACTCCGCTGCGGCCCGTTTCGCCCCGTTGCGGCCCGACTTATTGTGCGCGAACCTTTAGGCTAACAGTTGTTGACAGTACTCTCACATCATTTTGATCTTTTAATATGAGCGTCATATTTAATTTAGGTCGCAAATATAATAGAAACTTTTTTCTTTCCATGATGTAAATATAGTTACTTCCAAGACAATATTTTAATGAGCCTAAATGGAATATACTTACATTATTCTGTAGTGCATCATTCATCGCGTGCTGTAAGTGACTGATGCGGTCAGGGTCGCTTAGACCGGCACGGTGTGGGCAGAGCAGCAGGGTACCGGTAAATACTGCCATCTCCTCCTCGGTGACCTGCATCTTGATGATATTCCATGCGTACGTCAGCATGGCCGTAGCAAATGGCGCCTAAAAGAACGATGGAAATATCTTCAATTGGGAGATTCAGATCTAGTATAGTTCGATGCAATGTGAGTTATTGGCGGCTGTGAAGTGAACGCCTGAGTTAACGGACTGCGCGGAGCGATATTGCACTAGTCGTGCCTGTCAGCGGTATCACTGTGCTTTCATTTATTTATGCGCGGAATCAAAATTATATAGGGTGTAAAAAGACCCATCACATAGCCGAAATCTACGCACTCTGTACATCAAACTAAACTACATTGACCAAAAATAATTGCTGGGAAACGACTTCTATTTTTTGGCCTAAAACAACCTTTTTTTTTTTGTAGCGCGCAATGGCGATGTGGCGATGCCGTGCGTTTGTATGCGTGCAGCGGCCACACAGCTGAGCCAAGGCGGTCGTGTGCGTTTGATATTCGTTGCGTTTTTGTAACTTCAAATGCGTAATTTGTGAGGAAAAATTGAAAATTTTGATAAGGTTGTTTGAAAGAAAGTTTAGTATTATCACTTAGAATACGTTTTTGGAAAAAACTAAAAAAAAAAAGTATACTTTGACTTTCAATATCTCCAAAACCAATGGTTTCCCAGGTATGGTCTGGTAGAAATCTCTACTCCGTGGGTAGAAAAAAATGATCCCAATGATGGGTTTCAGAATATGTGGTTTTCGTTATCGTTAAGGGTCTTTTTACACCCGATATGTCACATAACATAATTTTCATGCAATTTTTTTTTATTGAAACGTTATTGGTGCAGACACGACCCAATAATGTTGTAACCGAAAGAAAAACATAGGTTAATTTTTTAATTTTTAATCAATCTTAGTTGTTTTTTTTTAATTTATTCCAGTATACTTAGTGTAGTTTCTATTTCACGAAGGCGGGTGTTGTAACTTTATATCTTTGATATAAGGTTCAAATTGTAACAATTCACCCGCCTTTGTCAGATTGAATACCTCTAACAAAATCATGTAGTATTAAGAAATTACACGAATGCGTATACACCCTATTGGTACCTATCTATTGTAAATTTTACATACTTACATCGTATGCGATCACCAGTTGATGGTGAGAAAACGTAGTCCCATCTTCGAATACGATGCAGTTGGGCGACGACAGCTTAGTAATCCGAGTCAGCCAGACTTCGAAGAACCCTAGCTGCGGACATAAATACACACTGACAGGGTCCAATCGTCATTTGTACAAGCGCAGCATTGATGATGGTGAATGATGAAAAACTCGCAAGCAATTCGCAAAAGAACATAAACAAATCGCAAATAGGAAACAGAAAATATTAACTTCCAGAAAAAGTGGGACAATAAACTATTTTCCTGATTTTCAATCTTTTTTACGTTATGGTGATATTACTCGGTTCACTTCTGCCTTTCAATTTGGATGAAGCAACCAAATTGAACCATGTAAACATAAAGGTGAATCATTCAATATCATTGATCAATAGCATATGCTTTCATTTTTGCACCTTTCAACCAAAGTGAATCAATTTGGTTGAACCGTGTAATATCGCCATTACGTAGGGTACTTGAATTAACAATCAATCTAAAACAAAAGTAGCTGTGTGCAAAGGTATGGAAGTTTACAAAAGTCCAAAATGGCCGACTCAACATGGCCGACCAAAGCGTAGCGGATTCGCTACAGCAGCTAAAGTATATTTGCATTAAGCAAAAGAAATCCAGGCAGACGCCTTTCTGATAATCAAATACATGAAGTTAAGGCTTAAGTTTTTAATTGTTTTTCCTGCGGTAGATACTCAAGTTAGGGCCCCAAAAACATACAAACAAGACTAATTCGCAAAGCCACAGTTGCAGTGAAAAAAGTTTTGCACAGAGAAATTCAATATCAAATCTCATCTCTTATTTCCCAAGTTACCTTGATCAGTATGAGCTGGTCATCCTGCGGCAGGCTGTGGAACCCTGGCAGCCGCTTGGCGAACTCCACGACTTGCTGCACTGCGGGGGTCATGCGCAACGCCATGTTTTGCCAGAGTAGAGAGCGGCAGTCAGTTGCGGGGTCTGTGGTCGACGTCGCCGCGTCTTCGTCTCCACTTGCTAGTATTGGATATTACATAAATATTAGCCTGTAACTGTCCCACTGCTGGGCAAAGGCCTCTTCTCATATTGAGAAGGAACGAGCATTGATCACCACGCTTGGGTTGGCGATTTCAGAACATTAAGTCCAGGTTTCCTCACGATGTTTTCCTTCACCGTATGTCAGTGGCGTCTTAGATTAACTAAGAAAGTACATATGACATTGAAAAAGTCACATTGGTACATGCCTGGGTTTGAACCCGCAACCCGGTGCTTAACAAGCGGGTCTGTAACCTCCGGGCCACCACGACACGGGATATTACATAGTTATTAATTAATTGCCACTCCCATGAAGATCGGAGACTACACTCGAAGTTGTCGACGATTATGTTTACCTAGGGCAAACTGTCCAGTTAGGTAGGTAAACTTCGAGAAAGAGGTCAATTGTCGAATCCGACTCGGCTGGGCAGCGTTCGGGAAGCTGCGTAGAATCTTTTCGTCCCCACTACCGCAGTGTCTTAAGACGAAAGTCTTTGACCAGTGCGCATTGCCAGTGATTACATACGGTACTGAAACGTGGTCGCTCACAATGGGCCTCATAAGAAGGTTCAATGTCACCCAAAGGGCAATGGAGAGGAAATGGATGTCGTAAAAGGCGACTAAGGGTTTCACTAGAGAATGGGCAGCAGCGTTCTCTGAGTATTTTAACAACCATACTACGATCGCCAACCCGCCTGCCAAGCGTGGCGATTATGGCAAACCCCCCCAACATGGAGCACAGGACCGGTCGATGTGGCGATGCTTGGGGGAGGCCTATGTCCAGCAGTGGACGTCTTTTGGCTGAATGACGATGATGAAAAAATTTAGTTAATATACTAAATTAATTTTCGATTAAGGTAGCTGCCCTATAGCTTAACCCGTCTCAAATAAGTTTTTTAGCGATTTCTGACTTTTCTAGTACTTACTCTAACCTCAGTTAGTCTAGAAAAGTCTTTTGATCCTTATGGGAAATAGGATCGATTAGCATCATAAAAAAGTTTTGTGAGAACAGCCCTTTCTGTCGCTGACGGTATCCACTTTTTTTTCGAAATCTGTGAATTCCGATTGAATTTATCGCAAAAGTTAGGGGTGGTCTTGTAAGAACGTTTTCCTGTAACTACAATGGTTAAGGTAGCTGCTCTTCATTTCCCTCGTATCAAATTACCACCCTATATGTATTATTTTTATACTCAATACATTTATTGCACTCCACAAGTTAAATAGATGTTACTTAATATAATATAAGAAACGTGTGGGCCTTATCAACATACCACGCGGCATCAGCTAGTACAAACGTACTCTTCTGTTTGAATACCACCCACCAGACAGGACCGGGAAATATATTAGCACTGCAGTTACATTATTAATTCAAAGCTTTCAATTAATCGGCTTCGTACAAGTCCTAATTAATTAATTAAACATGGATTTACTTGACTAATGCCAGGTTTCTATATTATGTAATTGGTCTTTATCGTGTAAAGAGCGTATGCTAGGGATGTCGGAAGTGAAAAAAAAATATATCGATATTTATTAAAATATCAATATCGACCTCGATATGACGAGGAAAAAATACCGATATATCGGTCAAATTTTCAGACATTTTTGGGTTTAAAATAATAGCGTAGGTATTTAGTTTAGTCTGGCTCAATAGGTATTTTTCATACAAAATGCACATTATTTTAATGTATCTTAATAAAAACGAAGGTATTTTAATCATTATTCCTTTTCATTAGGCTAAATCGATACTTCAGTGCGTCCGGCACACCCTGGGCACTCAGTCCCGCTACCAACCTTGCTGATTAGCTAATCTTTTGACCACAGCATGAGCTATTTTTGTATAACTCGTGCTGGCACGAGAGAAGAAGATTAGGCAAAATTAGAATATCAAAAACTAAATAGCAATCTTCTAATATTTTTAAGACCAATTTATTATTTCAGGCAAACCAGTATTTGTCCGGTAGCGAAAGTAGAAAAACTCTGCTCTTCAAATGCTCCGCTACCAGCCGGCTCCTATTATTAAGAACCGCTAGATTTACATTTACGGTAGAAACTACTCTCTCTGAAGGCACAGAGGAAGCCGTAGGTGTCAAATATTTAAGTGCCAGATTCGAAAGAACTGGGGCAATATGTCTTGTATCTATCCAAAATTTTATCGGGTTTTTCTTACGGGATAGATTTGGAGCATCTAGGAATTGCTTCAACTCGTCCGGTATTTTGTTACTTCGGGAGGCAAAATTAGGCTGCATTGTTACTGGCTGCAGCAGTTAGTGCTAGTCATAGACAATACAGTTACTTTTTTCCGTTCGTTCTATTACGGCTTTGAATTCTGTTAAATATTCTGATATAAATGAAATTTGAAAAAAAAATCGTTTTTGATATGATTTCGATATTGAATATTTTGTATCGATATGTCGATGTATCGGATTAAAATATATCGGCTAAAAATATCGATATATCGAATCAAAAATATCGATATATCGATGTATCGATATTTTTTCAACAAGCCTAGCGTATGCGATTGGGACGGTTTCAAATTCGAAATAGGCGTTGTCAAGATATTGTTTACATTTTAAATTTTTGTAGGTATTGTAAATTATGTATATTAATTATTATAATATATATGTAGGATATGATTATTAATATAATTAGTATGCATGTGAATATGTTATCTAGTATTTATTGGATTATTTAATTTGTATTTTTATATTTATAAGTGTAAATATTATTAGCAAAAATCCCATCGCATCACACACATAAATCACATAATACTATTTAGTGCGCCTACCATGTTTTCTCTGCACGACCCTAAGGTCGACTGGTAGAAAATACCTATGGCATTAAGTCCGCCTCTGTACTAATTTTCGTAATAATCGTTTTTTCAAAAAAAACAAAAAAAAAAACAAAACAAAATTTTGTGCGAAAGAATAAATAAATAAATATTGTTAAAAATCATTTTAATAAGATAAATTTTTCAGATGTATCAAATTTAAAATCAAACCAGAGGAGCTCGTGGCTAATTATCTTGCTGCTAATGATTTGCAAGGCTACATTTTTCACAAGGATCTCTACTACTCTTACCTACCTATAGAAAATAAATACTTATTGTTTTTGACTACGAACAGCTAAATATAGAAAGCTGGAGGCATAATGCTCTCAATTTTTTTTTCTATTTGGCTGCTGTAGGTTGCCCTACGGGACCGTTTCTACGTAACCGGGCAGTTATTGGCGAGACCTGAAGGGTCTCCAGCCAATGGTATTGCTCTCAAGAGAGTGCCGCAGTTTAAGTACCTGGGCCACTGGGTCACCGAAACCCTCACAGACGACGTAGATGTGGAGAGGGAACGCAGGGCATTGTCAGTCAGAGCTAATATGCTGGCCCGTAGGTTTGCACGATGCAATACACATATGTGAAAATCACTATATTTAAGACATGCTGTCAGTTGTTTTATACGTGCAGCCTATGGGCAAAGCAAAGCAGAAGACTTATAATGCACTGCGTGTCCAATACAATAAAGCGTTCAGGATATTGATGGGGTTGCCACCTTTTTGTGGCGTATCAGGTATGTTCGCAGACGCACAAGTGATTGGCTTTACAGCAATACATCGCAAAAGAATAGCGTCCCTGATGCGCCGCTTGCGGGGCAGCTTCAACAGTTTCCTGAAACTCATTGCTCAAAAGAATGGACACGGACTGCTTCTTCATGGAGTACTGGACAAAACTATATGTCGTGCATTCCTGATGTGTCCATTATTGTTATTATTTTTTATTTATCATTATTTATATTATTTTAAAATTAATTAATGTATGGATGATTTATATTTATTGTAATTTGTCTGGAATAAAATGATTGAATTGAATAAGGAGGGAAGGAAGGAGGGAGTAGGCATCCACCCTTCCTCGAGTTTATTAAATGAACAGCCCCTAAGCTCTGTGGTTACTACATTATTATTAATTTACACTTCCCTCCCTGCAATTGGCTACGTCGGCTACGTGCAACAAGGCTTTAATTTTTTATTAACCGTAGTTTAACTTGTCATAAGGTAACCCAGTTATCAACTAACAACATAATCGAACAACTGATGCACCTAGTTGCATAAAGGTTATTGAACACACGTTGCGCGGTATGCGGAGCAAGATACGCGACGCAAAATACGCTTAAGTGTGGCTATAGCCGCTGAAAATACGCCGAATGTACCTAGTTCACCGTACAGTAGTAGTATCACCGATTTGATACAAGATCCGTGTTTAACTTCTGGGCCCTTTTACGCTCGGCGTACGACGATAAGGCAAGATACGCGTGGTGAGGCCGCGCTGGAGAATTTGTATGTAGCGCGATTCATACGCGTCACGCAACGTGTTTCGTTTCTGCAGACACATTGAGATACGCTCAATGTGTCTGCAGCCTAAATCATCATCATCATCACTCAGCCGAAAGACGTCCACTGCTGGACATAGGCCTCCCCCAAAAGGCAGGATTTGCCGTAATCGCCACGCTTGGCAGGCGGGTTGGCGATCGCAGTATGGTTTTTAAAGTACTCAGAGAACGCTGCTGCCCATCCTTTAGTGAATCCCTTAGTCGCCTTTTACGACACCTACGAGAGATGGGGTTGTGTTATCTTTAAGGCCGGCACTACACGAGACAGACTAAATGTTTTTACATTATTCATATTAATTAAATGTTGTGGTAGCCCGGGGGTTAAGCACCAGGGGCCCAATTCTCCTAAAATAAATTGTTGCCAAACGCAATCGAACCTCAACCGTCAGTAAGTTTTTGTTTTCGAAAACTTTCAAAATGATTGATTTCGTTTTTTGTGTCAAACAATTTGATAGCTTTTGAAATTGAGAACTGTCTGAATGAACGGTTCGGCCTTGGTTCGGTTGTGATTTATCAAGATTTATTTTAGGAGAATTAGGCCCCGGGTTGCGGGTTCAAACCCAGGCACCGCATGTCCCAATATGTGACTTTTAAATGTCATAATTATGTACTTTCTTAGTTAATCTAAGTATTAATATACGGTGAAGGAAAACATCGTGAGTTAGAGATCAACTACGATAACGTGGCACGTTCATTGCCACTGCAAGTAAAACTGTGTGAGAAAGAATATTTACAACGCTGCCGTCCTATGTCTAAAAGACCGTAAAGTGACATTTTGTCAAATTTGAGTTTTATAATCTACGTCAAAGCGCAACATTTTCTCTATCGAATAGTCTGGTCCGTGTTTTTCTATCATTTGTCCATTACGAAATCCAAAGACTTTTACTGAGACCATAACATTTATAATACCATACCATACCATATTGTAGATGGTCAAATTTCAGTACAAAAAAGCAAGACATAAAAACAAAAACTTAAATTTTAAAAACTGTAGTCCTGTAACTCATTAAAAGATATACAATGAGCTTAAAGTAGCACAATAATTTGGTATAATCAAAAACATCTGTACGTCTTCAGAATTTCTAGGGACAACACTTTCGACGTTTTTGCTCACAACTCAAAATTAGGTTTAGTCTTTTAACATCCTTTTAGACATAGGACGGCAGAACGGGTCAGATGTGTGCATTCTGCAACTGTATGCCAAACTTAAACAAAAACATGGATCAGTCGCTCCAAAGATTTGACGTCGCTAATTAACAGTACCGTTTGGAGGTTTGTATGAATGACACACGTGCGCCTTGTCGAGCGGTCACTTTAATTATGCACTAGCCGAATAATTAATCTACTAAATATCAAACATGTCAAGTACAGTCACACACAAAAATGGTGACTCGTTAGCAAATGCACACACACATTGACGTTGTAGTGCCGGCCTTAAAGAATAGCACTACCCCATCTCTTCCCGTGGGTGTCTTAAAAGGCGACTAAGGTATTCTCTAGAGGATGAGCAGCAGCGTTCTCTGAATACTTTAACAACCATACTGCGATCGCCAACCCGCCTGCCAAGCGTGGCGATTACGGCAAACCCCGCCCCCCCTTTTGGGGGAGGCCTATGTCCAGTAGTGAACGTCTTTCGGATGATGATGATGATTGACGACAGATGTTGGAGGGTCGTAACATGTTATCGTAGTTTGATCTATAACCTGGGGCCCATTTCTCCTAAAATAAATCTTGAAAAATCACAACCGAACCAAGGCCGAACCGTTCATTCAGACAGTTCTCAATTTCAAAAGCTATCAAATTGTTTGACACAAAAAACAAAATCAATCATTTTGAAAGTTTTCGAAAACAAAAACTGACTGACGGTTGTGGTTCGATTGCGTTTGGCAACAGTTTATTTTAGTAGAATTAGGCCCCTGGACGTAATGGTCTAACTCTAAACTCGCCAACATGCAGTGGGCAAGCGTGGTGATCAATTCTCGTCCCTTCTCTGTTTGAGAAGAGGCCTTTGCCCTACAGTTATGTATTCTGTGCTACAGTGGGAGTTAAAGTTGATATTTTTTATTATATTTCAGTTTATAATTCACGAGCTGGTACAGACGCCAGCAGGACAAGCTATACGAAACATTTTTTTTTTTTTTAATACGTATAATATCTTTATTGAACAAAAAAACCTTACAATTTGCTTAATATCTAGCTTGTGTTACACAATTTGTGAAATGCGTAAACATTTATTAAACCCTGCCTCCTAAACTAGGATACCCTGTGTCTTAGGAGTCAGTGTTCTACTGTCGCTTGGACTATAACTAATACCTCATCAAGTAGACAGTACAACGATAAATCAGCAGATTATACACGGTAAATAGTAAACTACGGTAATAGTAACTGTCAAATTTACCCAATCAACCTTGTACCTAATGCTTTGACGATAAAGATGAAAATCTATTAAAGAAGACAGTTTGTAGTAGCTTGATGTGGTGGCATCTGTACATAGTAAGTAATATTTAAATTATTAATTCATCGTTGTTAGATAGATAGATTTATAGATTATTTTTTATTTGTTGATAATAACGGTCTCAATTTCATAATCTATACTAATATTATAAAGAGGTAGAATTTGTTTGTTTGTTTGTTTGTTTGTTTGTATGTAGGAGGTAATCTCCGAAATTACTCATCCGATTTCAAAAATTATTTCACCAATAGGAGGCTACGTTATCCCTGAGTGCTATAGGCTATATTTTGGGATCAAAAAATTAGGGATCCGTAAATTAACGGGAGCGAAGCCGCGAGCAAAAGCTAGTACCCAATAAAGTCTATTTTCAGTGCCTACAAACTAATTTAACATAGAGCGGCTCTCTTATAAGATATAGTACCTATACGTCGTGATAAAATAAAAATAACCAAATTGCATTCCCAAGGTTTTCACTCCCGGGCGACGATATAGTGATAGCTTATGACGCAATATGCTTTACTATATGGCGAAATAGTATAGCGTAGTCTGAACTGCGCTTGAAGCATCGACAAAACTATAATTCCTGAACGGTTCGGTAGAGATCTCGTACTTTCTATGTCCATTCAAAAGTTGCCCGGAAGCGATCGATGCGTGCGATAAGACTCATATCTCATGATGGCAACGGAATTCACTTTCATATTTCGGGTAGCAAGAATAAATAAATACACCGTTCGCTGATGACTGATGACAGTTATAGATCTCACATATGTGATCCGATTCAAAGAAAACCACCGTAAGAGCGGTTACGCACTGCATCCGATCCGAATCCGTGAAAATACGTTCCGAAGTAGTCATAGAACTATTTGTATGGTAGTTTACGTACTAGATCCGACTTCCGTCATCCGATTTCTCTCCGTCATCCGTGAGTCTGAAACTCGGTAGAAATATTGATGGACCGAAGTAGCCGTAGTACTGTATGTATGAACGCTTTCGCACTACCTCGGATTCAAATCGGACATATGCCAAAGATGGCCTCTGAATTGCTTAAATTTAGGTCAGAGATCGGAAGCAGTGCGTAAAGCAATGTCCGAATTCGGTCCGAGTTTTTTATATCCATATTTTCTCGGATCCGGATCGGATGCAGTGCGTAACCGCTCTTACATTGAATCTTTATTTTTGTTATGTTTGAGTTCCAAACTTTTAAAGGAACCCAGCTTCCTTTAGCCAGCCAGATTTAGAAAGAAAGAAAAAGTAAGAAAGAATAACCTTTATTTGGAAATATGAAGGAACACGACATAACCAAATTAAAACTTACGTGATTGAAATACAGATCATATTTGTGTGCCTCACGGCTGCGCCAAATAGGTCCAATTCACCAGTAATGCTAGACAGATGCTGTCTGACGCTAATTATTGAAAATCTATATAAATAAAAAGAAAGATCCTGACTGACTGATTGACTGAATCATCAACGCCCAGCCCAAACCCTTGGACCTAGAAAGCTGAAATTTTGCACAGAGGTTCCCTTTATAATTTAGACAAGGAATACAGAAGGATTTTTCGAAATTCAACCCCTAAGGGAGTTAAACAGGGGATGAAAGTTTGTATGGAAAATCGTCACATAACGGGTTCAAAATTTCGCGCAAGCGAAGCTGCGGGCAAAAGCTAGTTTGATAATAAAGGTCTCAATTTCATAATTTAAACAAATAATTAAATGAAACGTGAATTAAAAATAGACGGAACCGTCTTATTATTAATAACACGGTACACTTATAATTATCATCTGTAAGCTGAATTTGAAACTGTCTTTAATGACCTACTTATTCGAAATTCAGGGCGTCTTGTTAGTTTTTATATAATAACTAGCTAGCTTTTGCCCACGACTTCGTCCGCGTGGTTGTCGGTTATCGCGGATGCAGACAAAGTCGCGGATTAAAAAGATGCCTTTGTAGTTTACAAAAAAACTATGTGTATTTAACTAATAGACTGAACGTTGGGCTGTTCGCTCACACCGCGGCAATTTTCTTACTTTTAGCACTTCTAAACGGTTTGGAGACCGCACTATGCCACACATAAGTTAAGACTGGAGCGAATTCAGATAAGGTTCCTTTGGCATTTGGCATATTCTTCTGGAATAGCCAAAAAGAAGTCATCGTATGACGCTAGATTGTCGCACTTCAAGATGGTCTCATTAGAGAAACGCAGAAATATGATTGATTCTCTTTTCTTATTTAAGATAGTGCGATACAAAATAGACTGTCCTGAATTGTTAAAGAAAATTAAATTCCGAGTTCCAGCAAGATACCCTCGCGCTCCTGTTACCCCCTTTTATCCCCCGCTTCGCAGAACTCTGCCATTCCCCGGCTATGCAAACTGTTGAATGGTTGCAGCGATCTTGTTGACATATATGCAGACTCACTTGGCAAGTTCCGTAAAATCACATATAACAATATATAGTGCAATGTAGCCAACCTCTTTAGATTTATATTGATATTAAATACTTATATTGGTCATGTTTAGATTACACCATAAAATTATAGCGCATGTGGTGCTTACCTGTAAAAAATTGTAACACTAGACTTTTATATACAGGGTGTTTGGCAGAACGTTGAACATACGAAAATGGTGGATAGGTGGGGTCATCTGCTACTTACTCAGCCCTAATTTATTTGGCCCTGGCCCCCTGGTCTTTTTTTTTAACGCAAGTTGAAATTAAGATTTAAGTATTTTTTTCATCTTTCTGTAAGTTTGAGGACTCATAACTTTTTTTCTAGCTAACATCTGAATAAAGCAATAATTTTATAAGATCCTGCCAACATTAAAGATTAAAAAGTTAAGAAAGTGGTGAAACTAGAAGAAAGCAAACAATTTTTTTTTTAAATATCAAAGTGTCCAGGGCCACATAAATTAGGGCTGAGTAAGTAGCAGATGACCCCACCTATCCACCATTTTCGTATGTTCAACGTTCTGCCAAACACCCTGTATAAGCAAGATCCTTTGTAATTTTTGAGTGTTAACAATTGTTGGTGAGCCAATAAAATAAAATAAAAAATAAACGAAAGGTCCGATTCGAATAATTTAAAGAGCATTTTACATGTAGGTACCTACATAATCAAGCTTGATTATGAAACTATTTACTTGGATGAGGATTAATATCATGATAGAAATGTCTCCATCTTTCGATTCTACCTGTGTTTTGATCGACTAAGTTGAACAAAAAACGGTTGATGTGACTTAACTAATAGATAGACATAAACTCTCACGGACTTTTTTGTGGATAAAGAAGAGTCCCATACACATGTACTACATTATTTTTATGTATCATCAATAGTTTTCGCAGCGCACGCCAAATAATAACTTTTATATGCAAATTTTTGATAACTTGGGTTACATTATTGTATTATACTTACGGATCCATAATTTTTTGATAATAAAATATAGCCTATAGTACTCGGTGATAACGTAGTTTCCTATTGATGAAATAATTTTTGAAATCGGATGAGTAGTTTCGGAGATTACCTCCATACATACAAACGAACAACCAAACAGCACCTCGTATTAGTATAGATAAAAAAAAAGTCGTGGTGGCCCAGAGGTTATAGACCCGCTTGTTAAGCACCGGGTTGCGGGTTCAAACCCAGGCATGTACCAATGTGACATACGGTGAAGGAAAACATCATGAGGAAACCTGGACTTAATTGTCTGAAATCGCCAACACGCAGTGAGCCAGCGTGGCGATCAATGCTTGTTCCTTCTCTGCATGAGAAGAGCTCTTTGCCCAGCAGTGGGACAGTTATAGGCTGATTTATTATTTATTTTATTGTATAGATATATAGATATTTATTATACCTATGGTTTTTAAGCTACTAATTTTGAACTTGGAAACAAACTGTAGATTTTTCTTAAATTACGAATTATTTTATTTTGTACTAAGGTGCGATTTTTCAATCGTCAGATAACTTTTATCTGAGGAATAATCTTGATGTTTTGACAGCTTTTGTAATGAAAATATCAACGGTCCCATTTCAAAACCTAGTAAGGGCTTAAAACGAAATTTTACAGGAGAGCGCATAAACGTAAAATAGGTCAGCCTTTGAAAAGTATTTACGTTAGGTAAAACAATGTCGTTAAAGTGACTTATTAGTTTTTAAAATGATCAGAGGCAGTGAATGGCACTTACTATAAATAGGTATTGATGTTAAATAAATCTGCTTATTATGTGAGTTTTCAACGCTGGTGTTTTTGTATTTGGTAGAGACTTTCTAGGTTAGCAAGATTATGCAACAAAACGATTTTTGTAAAAAGTGTCCCATAATAGGTTTTGAAATGGGACAGCCGTTATGTCAAACCGCTATATTTATTACTCAGATGAAAGTTATCTGACGATTGAAAGGTCGGCCCTAACTCAATAAAAGTCCCGGATAAAATAGTTCGTAATTATCTAGAAAAAAGTTTTTCACATAAAAAGGGAGAAATTAAAACAAAACAGTTTTACCCACCTTCTCCTTCCGAGTCTTCCACCCTCAGGACGATGGCGCGCTGCTGCAGCGTTGCTTTCACCTCGTCCGTATACGAGTTAGTGCTGCGATGAGCTATGGTGAGCAGCTTCACCAGCTCCTTCGCCATTTCCTGGCGCATAGCTTCAGTCTCCATTTCTTCGACGGTCGGGACTGGGGCAGTACTGGCGACGACGGGAAGCTTCGGTCCTGGGAGGTTGTCGGTTGCCGTTGGCTCTCGGGGTCGTTTGGGGACGCGGCCGTACCTC
Source organism: Amphipyra tragopoginis (assembly GCA_905220435.1). Classification (NCBI taxonomy): domain Eukaryota; kingdom Metazoa; phylum Arthropoda; class Insecta; order Lepidoptera; family Noctuidae; genus Amphipyra; species Amphipyra tragopoginis. Next base: position 35,512,503 of record HG991991.1, read on the forward strand.
ACGGCTGGGGGAAAAGCCCTCATTACAACGTGTGCGCGTGCAATATGGGTCGGTGCATCTCGCACGCCGCGGTGCACTCGAATGGACTCTATTCGACAATTGGAAAATAGGTGTGACTATTTGCGCATTGACTGACACCACTTAGTGTTTCTGCGTCGCGTCGATTGTAATTTCCTGTTGGATATTAATTGCGATTTTCTCGATCGGATCCGCAATAGGTGTGGGAATGTTGGTTGTTGAAGACTGTCTATGTTTTAGTACCAATTGTAGGCTCATTCAGTAAAGAAGTTCAGTTGCAATGTAGTTGCAGTTACGTTTCGATAAAAACAACGGTTTTCGTATTGTCTTAGGGTGCTTTTCCACCAGAGATGTGCTATGCAACGTTGCTATGGATGCGTTTGATATCCACCAATCATATTAATTGGTCCACATAGCATAGCACTGGTGGAAACTGGTACAACTAAGCTACGTTTTTTATATGGAAGGATGCATGCTGTGGATGCGTGCTATGGATGGTCGCGAGTGGTGTAGCTATGTGCAGATGCCTTCCCTATCGTCGATACGTCGTCGCATAGATCGAGCTGCGCATCTTCTTCGCACAGTTACCTTGCGGTGGCGCATTTTCATAACACATCATAGTCGCTCCGCTACATAGTTTAGCATCAGTGGAAACGGTCACACAGTTTCGTAGCTTAGCTTTTACATTCTCACAGCATAGCTGCATAGCACATCATCATCTGCCTAGCCTTTTCCCAACTATGTTGGGGTCGGCTTCCAGTCGAACCGGATGCAGCTGAATATCAGTATTTTACATGGAGCGACTGCCTATCAGACCTATACAACCCAGTAACTGGGTAATACGATACTCTTGGTAAGACTGGTTGTCAGACTTTCTGGCTTCTGACCAACAGTAACGACTGTCAAAGATCTACAAATGACAGCCGGGACCAACGGCTTTACGTGCTTTCCGAGGCACGGAGGAAACTCGCTATGGTAAATGGTCACCCATCCACAGACCAACCTCGGCAAGCGTGGCTTAACCCGGAAGATCGGTCTATGCGGCTGTAATTATTTAGCCACGAGCTCCTATATAGCTGCATAGCACATCTGAGATGGAAAGTCACCCTTAATCAGTGATTACTGTCAGATACGCTCGCTCGCGTGAATTTAACTGCAGCGTGACTGCAACTTGATCGGCGTGTCTTGAAATTACGTGAATTAGCCTACTGGTTTGAACTCCTTACAATATTAGATTGAACTTTTTTGGAAAGTTTAAAAAGGTTTATTTTTTTTAGTGATAGGCAAGACAATGAATGCATGGGAGGAGCTCGTGGCTAAAATAATTACAGCCGCATAGACCGATCTTCCGGGTTAAGCCACGCTTGCCGAGGTTGATCTCTGGATGGGTGACCATTTACCATAGCGAATTTCCTCCGTGCCTCGGAAAGCACGTAAAGCCGTTGGTCCCGGCTGTCATTTGTAGATCTTTGACAGTCGTTACTGTTGGTCAGAAGCCAGAAAGTCAAACAACCAGTCTTACCAAGAGTATCGTATTACCCAGTTACTGGGTTGTGGAGGTCTGATAGGCAGTCGCTCCATGTAAAATACTGATATTCAGCTGCATCCGGTTCGACTGGAAGCCGACCCCAACATAGTTGGGAAAAGGCTAGGCAGATGATGAGGCAAGACAATGCATTATTGAAAAAAAGATGTTAACATTTTCAAACAATTTACATTTTTTAATCACACCTCAGGTTTTAGTTTCGCCACTGCCGTATCTGTACTTTTAAAAACACAAACCAATGCACAAATTATCCAGAACGCGAGGGAGTCGAACCCACGAGTCGGGGCGAAGAAGCCAAGCTCAGCCAGTAGGTACGCAAATCGCTTTTAACTAAATATCATACGAAAATACATAAATGATAATCAGAGATCGGAATAGTAGAGTACCTATATTTACCTATACTTCGGGAAGGAAGTAACATAAAGTACCTCCTCTAAAATTCCGGAATAATTATAATGACGTTTTAATCCCGGGATTTAAAAATCACGAATTACTTATTGGACTTTATTTATAGTTACAAATTATTTATTTGAAAAATCATATAAAATTTTTTTAGGGTTCAGTACTATGTAAGATGTATAAGAATGTACCTATGTTAATATGCGTACCCTATAACATATAATATAATATAATATTATATGTTAAATGGTACGAAACCCTAAAAAATGTTATATGATTCTTCAAATAAATAATTTGTAACTATAAATAAAGTCCAATAAGTAATTCGTGATTTTTAAATCCCGGGATTAAAACGTCATTATAATTATTCCGGGATTTTAGAGGAGGTATTATCCACTTTGTTACTTCCTTCCTCAAAGTTTAGGTAAATATACTCTACCTATTCCGATCTCTAATGATAGCACACACCCAACATTAATTAAATGTTTTGTTATCTAACTTGTTACTAATTAAGAATACACCGACCCACATCATATTTAATATCAAAACAACTATTTCTATAAGTAATTCAAGACCAACATTTCGTAAAAAATTAAAAAATTAAGAAAAGCTAGGTACTCACAATCACGGCTCATGCCAACCGCCAGGCACTTTTTGAACCTGCAGAACTGGCAGCGGTTTCTGTTCAATCTGATGACAAGACACTTGCCGTCACGGAGACAACGGTACTCGATCTGCTTCTGGATGCTGCGGCGAAAGAACCCCTAGACACGGACAAAACAATACAATCAAAACGTGTGCATATACATTTTTAACTTTCCGATAAACTTTCGCGGTTTTTCCCAAGTCCCTGAATTGTATATCATTTAGTAAACTATCACAAAATAAAACTTAAAAGATTTTATATTGAAAAAAGATTTCAAATTGAAGATTTCATATTCATTGCGTAAACTATATTTCTTTTCTTTTTAAAGTTCAGTTCTGTTTCCGGATTTGTCGCGAAAGTTCTTAAAGAAGGCAACTGCTCACATCTATATAAATAAAAAGAAAAGTCCTGACTGACTGACTGAATCATCAACGCCCAGCCCAAACCCTTGGACCTAGAAAGATGAAATTTTGCACAGAGGTACCCCTTTATAATGTAGACATGGAATAAGGAAGGATTTTTCGAAATTCAACCCTTAAGGGAGATAAATAGGGATGAAAGTTTGTATGGAAAATCGTCACTTAACAGTTTCAAAATTTCACGCAAGCGAAGCTGCGGGCAAAAACTAGTAATTTATAATATAAACTTCTAAATTAATCTCTAGAAGTCATTCCTAAATGACAAGATGTATGTTAAGAATCACTGTACTAACCCTTTTCACCGTAACTTGATTAGTGACGTTTCTCAACAAAACGTTACCTTAAAGAGAATATCAAATATAAAAAAAAACAAATCATGGAACATATAGCTATTTTACGGTTTTTGATGCGAGTTACTGTAACGGTGCTGTGCATTAAAAATCGCCGTCAGCGTTTACGAACCACATTCCGTCCCCGTCCCGTCCACGTTCTAACGCCGTCCCGTACACGTTACGTATGCAGCGACCTTAACTAACACTATCTAATAATAACACAGAGAACACACATCACAGTTTTTGAAAACGGGCGCAAAATTATTTATGTCTCTAAGGACCGAAGCACATGACGTCTTTTCTATGAGCCGTCAACGCGCGTTAACGTCGAACTCCATACATAAAAAACTTGAATCACGTTTTTTATGTATGGAGTTTGACAATAATGCGCGTCGACGGCGTATAGAAAAGACGTCGTGTGCATAGGCCCTAAAGTAGAAAAAACTTTTCACATGTCGTAAACTAAACACCGAAAACTCCGGAAACAATTCCTAAAATTGTTAGAATTACTAATACAACACCCAAAAATCACGGATTGCCCGACAAGACTAGAAACTAGTCGGGCAATCGCGAAAAATGCACGTGAGTAAACCGTAATTAATCAAAAATATGATTGTGTCTCACGAAAGTTATAAAACAAAAATATAACACTGGGTTCAAAAATGCCGCTTAGGATACTACTCAATTCTAAGTTTAAAAAAATATCTTCAAAGTCTGTAAAGTAAAACAAACCGTTCATGTATCACGTACTAAATATCAAAAAATTATCACTAAAATGTGGTATTAGAATTATGGAACAACCAAAAATACGGCGGGAATACTCTCTTGAAACTTTCCGAACACAGTCGCGTTTCTAAACCTTAGCACATCTGTTACTCACCTACACTAAATATCAAAGAAACTAAAATCTCGAAAAAACACAGCAAAAGTTGCAAATTAACGTAAATAAGTCCCCAAAGTTCACATTCAACTAAATATCTCAAATATCTAAATTTAAAATATAATGCAATATAATATTTTTTTAAATGTACCTATCACTGCACTGAAATCAATCGCGGACGTAATATTTTCAGGCGATGCGTTGCAGCTGTCCGTCAGGTAGCCGTGCCGAAGGCTTTATGGCAGAGCAGTGCTTGTACTCACCGTATCGGCGTAGGGCGGAAACTTTACAAGTTAGGGTTCCCTAACCAACCAAGTTAAAATGTACCTGCATGATTCACTTAGTCTGGAGCGTTTTTAAAAACGTTTTTAATGCATTTATGACGAAAATGAAATAGTATTTTTTTGAAAAGTGGCTATATTTTTGTCGGATTTTCATTTCATTCCTGTTAAATTCCCCGTTTAGACTTTTTTGAACTGTCGATGTATATTGAAGTTGGCAAGTGCAATGTTGGGAACCATTCAGCGTATGGACAGGAATAGGAATACTGGAATAAGGAAGTAGCCTACTTCATCCAGTGTCAATCTGACCTAATTCTCATTGATGCAGTTATAAGATATTTTATTTTTATATTGTTTTTATTTATTTATTTCAATTTGAAGCCATATTTTAGTTTTATACTAGGAATATTTTTCTTGATTTGTATGTGTAACTAGCTGTACCTAGCATGCGTTGCAATGCACTTTTTCCCACTAACTACCTACCTACAACTACCGATAATTTAGTATTTTTTTTAAATATCAAAATTTTCTTTCATAAGAACCTTCTCTTGACAATTACGAACACTACAAAATAAAAATAATCGAAATCGGTCCAGCCGCTCACGCGTGATGCCGTGACCAAGGGAAATAGGGATTCATTTTTATAAATATAGATTATTGTTTGTGTAAATTGTTGCATTGATGCAGTTACAAGATGTTTAATTTTTATAATAAATTAATTAATTTATATATTTTTCTTTATTTATATTTGTAAATATTGTCATTATTTACGAATATTTCAACAATAAAAAAGCGACATATTATGCGATTTAATTCTATTTGTTTGTGTCTCGACTAGAGTAGTTGTGGCTTGAATTTGCCTGTAACGCATAGAAACATGCATATTTATGAGAGGAGGTACAGCACGTGATCACCATTATCCCTTTTTAGTGTTCCGTAGTCAAAAAAGAACCCTTATAGTTTCGCCGTGTCCGTCCATCTGTCCGTCCGCAGCTTAGCTCAGAGACTTAGTACTAGAAAGCTATAATTAAGCATAGGTATACATATTAAACACGCCGACAAAGTGGTAAAAAAAAAGAATGAAAAAAAATATTTTTTAGGGTACTGCCTGTGCATTTAATATGGTGATGTTTTTTTTCTCGTCAACCCCTTGGTGTGGGTTGTTGTTGGATAGGTCTTTCAAAAATATTCCGGGTTTGTGATTTCAATTTTTCGATTAACGGATCCGTTTCTGAAATATGAAGCTTTAAAGTGCAAATTTTTGTTAGAGTCAAGTGTCCCCCCCCCCCCTGCCAGCTGAACGGTTAGTTTTGGATATGTTTAAAAAATCACGGTAGTAGTATATACAATGAAGTTATAAGGAAAACTATCACAGCTAAGTAGGCTTTACAAGTTTACGAGTAACAGTCGACCAACTTATAAAAAGTAAAAATTTCTTACAAATTCCATTGAAAAATTACTAAGCCCTCTTCTTAGTCCGCATTATTGTGCAACTACGGAACCTTATTACTGCGCGTGGCCCGATACGTACTTGGCCGGTTTTTTAATTTCGTAACGGTCACGCGGCTCCCGAACACGTCACGTGAGTTACTCTCCTATCGGTGGCTTCTGGGGAAAAACTTTTTTGTACTGATATCCTTTGTTTACTAACCAAACTTTTTAGGGGACCCTCAAATTTGAATGTTGGGAAATCGTTGGGTGATTACTCATTTTTATAAAGCGATAAAAGTTTGAAATTAATAAGTATTTGCTAATTTTTTATGGGAGTGATTACGGAATCACTTCGGACGAAACGTTAGCGTTATTGTAATAAATGCCTCGATTTACAGCTGTTAACTCTTACTATTAATGGATTACAAACTGGGGCCTAATTCTCCTAAAATAAATCTTGATAAATCACAACCGAACCAAGGCCGAACCGTTCATTCTGACAGTTCTCAATTTCAAAAGCTGTCAAATTGTTTGACACAAAAAACAAAATCAATCATTTTGAAAGTTTTCGAAAACGAAAACTGATTGACGGATGTGGTTCGATTGCGTTTGGCAACAATTTATTTTAGGAGAATTAGGCCCCTGTTTTTACCAAACCAATATAATATCTAGATTACGATTACAAAAACTCTTCAAGCAAGCCGCCCTTAGAGCGTTTGTTCACGGCCGCAGATTATTTCGGACCGAGTTCGGAACGACGTGACGGCGATCGTGTGTCCACCGCGACCGATCTCGGTAGTTCCCAACATAAAACAAAAATCCGTACACCGGCGCCGTCAATCTCGGATGTAGTGGACAAGAGCAGACGCGTTTTGTATTGCTGGTTTGCCGTCCGTCACGATCTCGGCGGAGTTCTAGCGGTAGTGCCGAACTACTCACAATCTCGGCGGCTGAGACGACGGCGCTCAGATCGGACGTGCGGTGGACACACGGTCATAGCCGCAACAAAACTTCGGAGATATAAAAGAACTCGTGTCGCGAGTCCGAGTGCTCAACTCCTATACAACGACTGCAAGGCAGCTGGTCGAAACTTCCCGTGACCCGAAGGGCAAAGGCTGTGAAAGGCTGATCTTTACTTTGGCCAAAGAATTAGCATTGCCATACAACGTGGCAATGCTGCCAGTCTTCTGTGCACGTTACCAGTAGACAGCGACACGGAAGAATATTTTGATGCCCTGTTTATTTATTCGTAGATATATCTATATGGTCCAAAATTATATATAAGGTCCAATCAAAATAGTTGGACAAACTTTTACAGATCACAGTACTCATGAATATGATCAACTTTTACTATGGGACTAACACTGAAATATAAAAAAAATATCAGCTGTTCCATACAAAAGTGCAATACCTACACGATGAAAATGTATGGAAAAGCTGATATTTTTTTTTATATTTTCAGAGTTGGTCCCATATTAAAAGTTGTTCATATTCATGAGTACTGTGATCTGTAAAAGTTTGTCCAACTATTTTGATTGGACCTTATATATTTGGATTTGTAATTATGTAAATATTGTCTGTGTAAAAACGATTAATTAGTAAATAATATCCGTGTAAGTAGTAATAATCAAAATGTGGTGCCGCAGGTAAAGAATAGCACTACCCTGTCTCTTCCCATGGGTATCATAAAAGGCGACTAAGGGATTCATTAGAGGATGGGCAGCAGCATCTCTGGGCATTTTAACAACCATACTGCGATCGCCAACCAGTCTGCCAAGCGTGGCGATTATGGCAAACCCCCCAACATGGCTTGGGGAAGGCCTATGTCCAGCAGTGGTCACCGGCATCTTTCGGCAGAGATGATGGAGTAAATAATATCCTCCGTTTAAAACGACGTTTTGACGACACGTTTGGTGCAGTGGCTAAGCGATTGGCTTCTGCGCTACGGGTCGTGGGTTCGATTCCCACACGGAACAAAAATTTGTTATGACCTACAGATGGTTGTTTCGGGTCTGGGCGTTTGTTCGTGAGATTTGTGTCTGTATACGCGCACCCACGATACAAGAGAAATCTTAGTGTGGGGCAACGTTTCTTTTTTTTTATAAAATGAAAAAAAAAATGAAAAAAGAAAACATTGCATATTAGTAAGATGCTGTTTTTTTTCTATAAATACAGTAAAATAAATTATTTCACATTTTTAACTTGACCCGGCGGACTTACCAGCTTCGTTCTCACTTGGTTAACCCAAACAAAACTTAGTTCCACTGTGTCATATCCAATGAATATCTACACTTCCGTCTATACCGAGGTTACTAAGCCGAACATCTAACATAAGAAATAGTTTAACATTTATTTAGGTCATAGATACACTTTTATTTACCTTAAGGGAATCACTTTAACTGTAGCGGAACTTCTAGTTTCAAATGCATTTAATTATGTAACTGTAGCACATGCATTACACGCAAACAATAAGTAAGTCACAGTTTTAAATGTCCCAATTCACTCACGGCATTTTGTAATTGTAACACTATTTTTTTAATGTGTATTGACTATTTGCTTCGTGGTATGAACCTCGCTCAGCTGACAACGAAATCATTTACAAGCTATAGGTACCTACCTATTTGTCATACAAACATCTTTAATATGATTTTTGCTTGATTCTGCATTTCCTATCTAGGTAATAATTGACGCGGCTACTATTTCAATGATGAAGCACATTTTTTGATCAATTAATAGTTTTAGGTAAGTGTGCTATTTTTGTCTTCTTTATTTAACGTTGAAATAGATTAACATGCATCATGTCTGTATTCCCCAAAGGGATCGGCAGAGGTGTAATAGTACACCCTCATTTCGCTGTTATGTTTAAGTCCTATGTAATAGGGGACGAGCCTATTGCCATCAACCGGGCACAAATCCAGACTCCGGGCTGCTACCCAGAAATTCCACACGGAAAAACTCATTTAACACTTTGCCTGACTTAATAATCGAATCCAAGACCTTACGCTCAGCAGTCGTGCTTGCAACAACCAGGGGCCCAATTCTCCTAAAATAAATTGTTGCCAAACGCGATCGAACCACAACCGTCAGTCAGTTTTTGTTTTCGAAAACTTTCAAAATGATTGATTTTGTTTTTTGTGTCAAACAATTTGATAGCTTTTGAAACTGAGAACTGTTTGAATGAACGGTTCGGCCTTGGTTCGGTTGTGATTTATCAAGATTTATTTTAGGAGAATTAGGCCCCAGATTAACGAGGTTGTCAATCTATTATTGTTGCAGAATAAGGGCTCGTTCACACAGAACATCCGTATTTACAGGATCGTTTTTAGGGTTCCGTAGTCAACAAGGAACCCTTATAGTTTCGCCATGTCCGTCCATCCGCAGCTTAGCTCAGAGACTCTTAGTACTAGAAAGCTATAATTTGGCACAGATATACATATAAATCATGCCGACAAAGTAGTAAAATAAAATCATTAAAAATATTTTTTTTAGAGTGCCTTCTGTACATCTAAAGTGGGGATTTTTCTCGTCTTCCCCATCGTGTGGGATGTTGCTGGATAGGTTTTTCAAAAATATAAAACGAACCTGTAACGACGGACTGCTATATATTTTGTCGGATCGGTATTTTTACAGGATCTGGAATACTGTCATGTGTGAACTCGCTCCTACAACTACATACGTCATCGCCGAATAAAAACGTATACTTACGATAAAGCAGACCTGTAAACGGACCTCTGTGTGAACGAGCACTAAGTTGAGGAATGTTAAAAGCCCCTCTAGACTCTCTCCAAGACAGCCCGACATTTCGATGCTGTCCTTTGCTATTTGATGTTAAAAGTAAAAGATAGAGATCACGTCTTGGGCTGTCGCGGTGAGAGTGTGTAGCCGGCATAAGGCTGCAGACACACTGAGCGTATCTTGCGCGGCTCATGTTTCATGTGAGAGCGGGAGCACACGATGCGTTGCGGCGCCGCACCGCAAAGATTTCATCGTATCAGCGGGCACACGAGCGGTGCGGCGCCGCAACGTTGTTATGTCGCAGCGGCGCCGTAGCAAAAAAATCGTAGAGAATAAAAATCGAAACGAGTGAGCGCGTGTCCTTCCTTGTGACGCATAAACAACTGAGCGGTGTCGCTCCGACGTCGCAACGCATTCACCCCTCCCCGCCTCGTCTCGGTGGTTGCAAGTCCGGTGCGGCGCCGGAGCGCATCGTGTGACATGCCACAGATATTTCTATGTAAGACGACGCAGCGACACCGCTCCGGCGCTGCACCGCCGCCGCGACGCATCGTGTGCCGCCGCTCTTACGCGTATGCATCGCGGTACATATAAATTCTCCTGCGCGACCTCATCACGCGTATTTAACGTAGTTACGCCGAGCGTAATAGGACCTAGAAGTTTCGTGCGCGTGCAATACTGCGCAAGATACGCTAAGTGTGTTTGGTCCCAAAGTAACAAGTGTTTGGCACATGAACGAAATGTCCCAAAAGTTACATACCTACTTAAAAATTATTTCTTTACGGATAGGTACACACATCAAAAAAAGTTTGCGATCACTTTGAAAAATTATGTAGCCTTTTTGAAGCCGAATTTTCTAATCGGGATTCAAAGCGATAATTATCATGATAAATATAGATTGATAGTTATCTAGATAAATACATATAAATCAGATTTCAGTTGGACTTTGAATTCGGAATCTTCACAAACGTATTTATGCTAGTGATCGCAAACTTTTTTTGATGTCTGTATGTTTTTTTTTTTACAACTTTGCCTCTCACTAAGATTTCTCTTGTATCGTGGGTGCGTTTACAGACACAAATCTCACATACACAAACGCCCAGAACCGAAACAACCATCTGTAGGCCATACAAATTTTTGTTCCGTGTGGGAATCGAACCCACGACCCGTAGCGCAGAAGCCAATCGCTTACCCACTGACCAAACGTGTCGTCTAAAATTACGTATATAGATATTTAAGTAGTTATTTTGGTTCTTTACCTATATCATGTAAGTCTGGCCAAAAAGGACGTGTTTATTACGCGCGTCATAGCGTTGTGTTAATGCGTCGCGTAATTAAACGTCACACAACGTAGTACTTATCGTTGCTGTCAGTTCAAAAGGACGTATGACAAAACAGTAGGTTTTCAGGAGACACAAAAAACTTCATTTTGTAAAATTTGGATTCAAAGGTTTATATTCAGTGACAAGCTTGTTTAATTTAAAGCTCACTCAATTTAAACTCTATGCGTCACACACACTGAAAGAACGCGACGTACTTCACACCCTTGTGCGGAGTTCCTAGTTATGGAGGTTTCTTATATTAGTAATCTGATTTATATAAAAAATAGGTCTTAAAATAACAGGAATGACGTTGACGTTGGTACTTGCTCGTTGCTCGTAGGTTCTATTCATAGAAGTAATAAGTATTATACTCTTTTCAACCTAAGGTGACCACTCACCTAACCCCACGGTTTTACTACAAAACATTACCATACAAAGAATACCACAGACAAAAAAAAACCGGTTATACAGGTTGTTAACGAATTCGTGTAATTTCTTAAAACCACATGATCTACTACTGGTGTGGAGACAGAAAAATAAAAAATAAAAAATCTTTTTTTTTCATGCGTCTTTGTTACCGATCGTATCTAAACCATCTAATAAGGATTCAGTAAAAAAATAAGTATTTTTTTTGCAAAAAATTCATTTTATTTGTGTGAACATTTCGATGCCACGCATAAATTAATGAAAGTACGGCGACACGGCTGGCAGGAACGACTAACGCGGTATCGTTCTTTGCAGTCAAATAACTCAAGGCTCTAAAAAGACTCAGAAACTGAAAATCAAAAAAAATAAAAAAGAATTTTTTTTGGTTGGTTTTCGAAAATTCCCATTTAGGGTTAAACTGTGTCACCAGTAGATCACGCGGTTTGATGGAATTACACGATTTAAAATCCTGTATAGGTTCTTAGCTATTTTACGGTTTTTGATGATGTTGTTTACGTTTTTTCATTAACAGTCTCCTTACAGCTACAATTTACAAAATTAATGCTATGTTAGGACTCATTTTTCGTTAAACAGAGTATGGCGCGTGCGCTTCGAGTAGGGTTACCGTTTAGAAATTTGAAAAGTCCTGACAAAAAACCTGACATTTCAATAAAAGTCCGGACATTTTAGTCACAAATTGCAAACATACGAAGATTTATTGTTTGATCTCGTTAAGTTGATTGTTAAAGATTTATATTTTGATTTTAGATGAATGAGAAGTTAATAAAGATTAAAAAGTTATTTGATATTACATAAAAGTAAGTTTCATTACTCGTATTCTATTCAAGCCAAAAAATCCGGAAATTAAAGAGCCGGGCAAAGTCCGGACAAAAGACTAGAAGTCCGGACATGTCCGGACAAATCCGGTCGGATGGTAACCCTAGCTTCGAGAGACAGTCATGTACTATCATATTCATAGTACAACACAACGCAGCGGTATTACATGAACACCTGTCGAACTTCACGAAGGAAGAATTTTGGCCGAGAGGTGTAGTGTTCCGACGATTCCGAGGCCGGATACCCGACACCGCGCGACACACGACGCCGACTTTACGTGTGAAATAGTTTTTAAGATAATTATATTGTTTATATTTTATATTATTGTGTTGTATTTGTAAATATGTATTTTCTATGGGCCTTGATGGATGAATAAAAAAAAAAAACTTAAGTACGCTTTTCTTTACTGCGAAATTACGCATTGACGCGCGCAAAATACGCGTACTGTTTGACCAGGACTTATGCAATCAATAAATGCTATAACTAAGGTTAAACTATCAAGTTACTATTACAAGTATTCAGGCGCCTACTTTCTTACATATGCAGCTGGTCATTAACTTCATCTGCCGGGAACGATGCAGGAACTAGGTCATTGCATAATTCTGGAACTTAAATAATAAAACTGAATCGGTTACCTTACCTTTAACGAGCTTGAACTTTAACATGAAAACTTATTTTTATAATTTAAATATATCCATTCAGTATATTATATAAGTTGGGATTAAAGAAGTAAAGCCTAGGTCTTCGTCATCATTCTCCTGCCCTTATTCCATATCCCATTCGTATTTATAAAAAAACAATATTTAAGTATTTTAAAAATAGTAGCCCACCGGCATCAGGAACAGGGCCAAAAGCTACCGGTGGTCAGAGGAACGTTCTAACAATACGCGCCGTGTCGAGAAGTACCGCTTTCTGTATTAGGCCCGTGATCCAGCCGCCCAACGAGAGCCTCTTTTGATGTTGGTAGAGGCTCTTGGCTATTAAGCCATTGGCCATAAGTACTATCAGCGCAATGACTGTTGAATCAACATTCCACATGACGATAACCTCGTATGCCAAGTCAAGGTATTTTAATTATCTTTTATTATTATAAAGTATGTACCCTGGACCTCCCTAGACCAAGGAGACAGTCAAATACTATGTCTATAAAATGCAAAATCTGTTATAAAAGCTACGAAAACAAGATCGTTACGTCTATAATTTTCAAGGAGTAAATCAGAGGATATTACACAGTGTGTAAGTACTAAGTACTAAGTACTAAGTAAACACAGCCTAGGTCTAAAACAACATCCTGTACATTGTCCCTAATGCGTCCCTACGTCACTCAGAAATGAAGGCACCGCAAAAAGTATTTCATACTTTATACATAATAATAAAAGATAATAAAAACAGTCGTCGTGCCGATAGTCGTTACAGCCAATGGCTTAATAGCCAAGAGCCTCGACCAACATCTGATGAGGCTCTCGTTAGGCAGCTGGATCAAAGACTCGATACAGAAAGCGGTACTCTTGGACACGGCGCGTATTGTTAGGAGGTTCCTCTCTCTGAGGCCCTGATCACCGGCAGCTTGGACTCTGTTCCCGATGCCAATGGGCCAAACTATCTATCTATATAAATAAAAAGAAAAGTCCTGACTGATTAACTGACTCATCAACGACCAGCCCAAACCCTTGGACCTAGAAAGCTGAAATTTTGCACAGAGGTTTCCTTTATAATGTAGACAAAGAACAAGGAAGCATTTTTCGAAATACAACCCCTAAGGAAGTTAAATAGGGGATGAAAGTTTGTATGGAAAATCGCCACTGGTTCAAAATTTCACGCAAGCGAAGCTGCGGGAAAAAGCTAGTTTTTTTATATTTTAAATGTTTTTTGTTATAGAAATATTTAAAAATGTGTGTAATAAGTTATGTAAATGAATAAACAAAGATAATAAACGAAAACTCTTGTATATTGTTTAAGTTGTAAAGTAGTATGTACCTACTGTAGGATCCCTAGTTAACGACACCATACTTTTTGCAGTTAATTGGAGCAAGGTTCGATTCCGTGACAGCTGTAATCTGTTGCACGTACGACATCTGCGTGTGAATAAGTACGCGTGTACATAACACATTATCACCGTTGGATATATCATTATCCGACATATTCCGTTCGTTTCGTATGCCATTCGAATATTTTGATACCATCTTATAGTTTGTATAGTTTTAGTCTAGGATATAATTTTTCTTTGTTTGTGTATGTAAGTTAGAAATTTTGATTTATATTGTGAGTCTAGTAATAAATTATATCGTACAGTGCCTGGCAAAAGTCCCATTTTTGTACCATAGAATCAAAAAGGATGGTAAAATTAACACTCACCTTACACCCTTCGCAGGACGTGACTCCGTAGTGGTATCCAGAAGCCTTGTCGCCGCAAACCTTGCACGGGGTGGCGGCCTTCCCGACCGCGCCACCCGAGCTTGCACTGTCTACCGTATACTGTTGGTCTGTTGACAAGAAAAAACACCAATTAATAATGAATACACAGCACAAAATATTGTTCTTCCTTGTGCTTCTCTGCAGAGATTCTGTTCACCTTTGTTGAAATATTTGGACCTCGGGTCAGCGCTCAAAAATTACCTAACCGAATGTAGATTAAAACGCGAAAATGAAGACTAATTTACGTCAATGTGCAATCGAATCTTCGTATGTTGTGTAAGCTAAATTAGACATTGTGATGACGACATAGGATTCAATTAGTTTGTTGTTATTTCTAGATTTATGTGGCGGTGTGCTTGGCGCACACTCTGATCGTGTATGTAAACTCACGACACTTATTTCGTGAATTTTGTACTAGACCTTTGGTTTGTGTTTCTACATCAATAATAATAAATTCTTTATTATCAGGCTACTTAGGCCCATAGATATATACCTTACAAACTAACATCGCTATTGTGTCGCGATAAGATCGCCATTTGTACTGTTTTTGATTACCTGTGTTCCTCCTGTTTTATTTCTTTTAGTGTACAATAAAGTATATCTATCTATCTATATTATAATATACTAGCTGACCCGGCAAACGTTGTTTTGCCATATAAAATTTTAGGGGTGGACTACCCCTAACATTTAGGGGGATGAAAAATAGATGTTGGCCGATTCTCATAGATACCGGATAAGCACAAAAAATTTCATCAAAATCGGTCAAGCCGTTTCGGAGGAGTATGGCAACGAAAACTGTGACACGAGAATTTTATATATTAGATTTGTATTAGTATAAAAACTTAAGTCTATGTTAGTAAAACTTCACTTAAGCACTATGTCATTGTGCGATCATGTGGCACTTGTCCGCGGAAGCGACGGAACACTACTCCCTCCGGTCAAAAGTTCTCTTTCATGAAGAGGTGCAGAAGACACTTTGGTACTCGCACCACGAACGCCTTGAATCAATCAATCAAATCAATGCCCGTAGGTGTCGTAAAAGTTAACTAAGACTGACCGCGGTTTGTCTCAGTTTTGCGCCTTTAGACTAAAGTGTGTCCCAAGGCGAACATTTGTCTATATATTATGGCAGTTTCGGCAATTTCCCATTTGATTCTTAATTATATCAGTCACTGGGAAGCCCACGTACAGCAGAGAACGCTTACAGTCTGATGAAGAATCCTACTTATGCCGTTACTCCACGGACCACGAACCGCAAAAAAAAATGTTTTTTCTACAAAGACATTCCTTTTTCACATAGAAAAAGATAAAAGTTTTTTGCGATTTATAAATGTATCTTTATCGTTAGTTTCCGCACAATAGTGCAATAAGTGACTGCTTGTATGAATAAACGTTTTATAATAGATACGTAATTGCATACGCAATTACATCAACGTTCATTTTATTAGATTTAACAAAGTAAATTGCAGTTAGAAAATTACAAGGGAACTCGGTTAATTTCTAGGTACGAAGTCATTGGAACATAAATCAGAAGGAAGTTTATGACGTCCCCATGTTGATTTGAGCAAAAATGTATGTAAAATTACGTGTTGTGCATACTACTTATAATTTTTCCGCGCGGCTGGCGTTCTTTCATTGCAAAATGCATGCGTATCTTTGATTGAGGTTTTGTTTTTTTAATTTTCACGGCTCACGCACTTCTTTTTAAGGTAAACTAGAAACTATAGTATGTGGTGCTTCATTTGTGTACACACATGATATACAGAGTTACAGGGAAAGTCGTACTGAATATTAAAGGACGTTATAATTCAGGTCATTTCTGATGGATTTGATTCTGTAATATGGTGTCCGAAACTTAACCGTTATGGAGATATTGAATTTTAAAGATATTTTTTATGTTGTGTAGTACAACACTTGGGCCTATTCAAATAACATTTTTTTTAAGATTTTATAACACACCTAGTAGATGTTATACCTTTTTGAATAGCTAAAGAGACGCAGAAGTTTTTAAAATTATTTGCAGAATAAGTTCTTTACATTTTTTTTTAAACACTTAGGTAGTGAAAATTCTTTAATTCTAACCGTTGTCGAGTAGTCTTTTTAAGCTGTTAATAGTAGGTTCAGTTTCTGTTAATCATTTTTGATTGACATCTCTAACAAGATACAAGGAGGAGCTCGTGGCTAAATAATTACAGCCGCATAGACCGATCTTCCGGGTTAAGCCACGCTTGCCGAGGTTGGTCTGTGGATGGGTGACCATTTACCATAGCGAGTTTCCTCCGTGCCTCGGAAAGCACGTAAAGCCGTTGGTCCCGGCTGTCATTTGTAGATCTTTGACAGTCGTTACTGTTGGTCAGAAGCCAGAAAGTCTGACAACCAGTCTTACCAAGAGTATCGTATTACCCAGTTACTGGGTTGTGGAGGTCTGATAGGCAGTCGCTCCATGTAAAATACTGATATTCAGCTGCATCCGGTTCGACTGGAAGCCGACCCCAACATAGTTGGGAAAAGGCTAGGCAGATGATGATGATCTCTAACAAGATACAAAAAAAAACGGACCCTAGGAGCTATAATACCAAAAAATAAAAGGATTTTTTAAACATATCTTTAAAATTCAATATCTCCATAACGGTTAAGTTTCGGACACCATATTACGGAATCAAATCCACCAGAAATGACCTGAATAATAACGTCCTTTAATATTCAGTATGACTTTCCCTGTAACCCTGTATATGTACATATCAAACACAATTAGTACGAGTTACACTTTTTCACGTAACAGCATAAAATGTTCGAAATATTTCACTAGAACCAAAAATTCTGTTATCACAATCGTTAGCGAAGTTATTTGAGGAACTATGTGGTTTAAAAACTATCGAGTACTGCGCTTAGTTTAAAATTTCGACTCGACGAATATCGGTGCGGAAATTTTTAATAACTTTTGACGGCCAGTGAGATAGTGAATGTGGATAGTGGATACATTTTTGTAGAATATTTTATTGTACCAATCCGTAACTAGGAATACGAAAATAAAACTGAACGGTCCTGGGGCACAATTCTCTTAAAATAAATTGTTGCCAAACGCAATCGAACCACAACCGTCAGTCAGTTTTTGTTTTCGAAAACTTTCAAAATGATTGATTTTGTTTTTTGTGTCAAACAATTCGACAGCTTTTGAAATTGAGAACTGTCTGGATGAACAGTTCGGCCTTGGTTCGGTTGTGATTTATCAAGATTTATTTTAGGAGAATTAGGCCCCTGATCCTCCTACCGACCTACTATGAGCTCGCAGTCATCAGACTTGATACTATTTTATCACGGCCTATTGCATTTCCCTAAGGGCGTATACATAAAGGAAGCAGGTAACCAGCGCTGACCTACCAGCGCTTATCGGTACTGGTCCGTGCAGGTAACCACTACATATAGGAAGCGGGTAGAAGCAGGGGCTGGCATTTTTTAACAAAAATACGCCTTGTTCCCTTGCAAATACAGCAACAAATGACGGCCTATCAGCGCTGATCGGAGAAGGTCGGAACTTGTCGGCGAAGTTCGGAGCTTGTCGGCGCTGGTTCGCCACACGAGTGACTGCGCGGACCAGCACCGACAAGCGCTGGCAGATCGGCGCTGGCAACCCGCTTTCTACGTGTATACGCACTAAGACTGCTATCGGAGATGTGGAAAACTCTTTTGACGTATAAAAACGAACACTGCTTTCGTTTTCGCGCGTTCAAAACTTCCGAAAACCAATGCGCGATAGAAGAAAATACCTTTATTACTTCATAGATTGGACATTTTACGCTTCCACACTTAAATATCAAAAGAAATGTTAAAATAATAACGCTTGATTATCTTAATTTGTTTTTAAATAAACGCATGCGTATATTTCTATTCCGATAAATTATTTTGCAGACATTGGTGTAGGTTACACGTTTACTTTGTTATTTTTTTTCGTGATCTTTTAATAGTTCATATGAAATGTGTTACTGTCAAATGAAATATTTGAAATGCGTTCAAACCTAATTTTGTGCATAGGCTTTTAGAAAGCTTTTCAATCGTATTATGGCGTATTAAATAGTCACCGTGATGGTGAATTCAAGAGAAAAGGATTATACATAGACGTACCAGGACAGACGTGAAAAAAAAACAAAGCGCATTTCTGGGCTCTCTTTTGGCAATACTGGGACATTTTATGCATAACTGACTGACTAAAACCTGATTGTATCAAAGGAAATCAGAAAATACACGACTACGTAAATATATAAATTATTTACAGGATTTTCAACAAAGTATTCCAAAATACATGATGTCACAGACCGAGTCCAAAGGAAAATGTGGAATAGTCATATTACCTTTTCAATAATGTGTATGTGATTGGGACATCCTCAGTAGTACAGAAATTATCACCATCATAAGGATCTTTATGAAATACGTTATCATTTGAATTTAAAAAAATATACTGGAGGATTTGTGCGCATTAAACATAAATGACCTTCTATTGCATATTTTATTTTGGAACCCTGTTCAGGGTATCCCATATTAAGAACACAGTATCAATAGAATAGTATTGCAAAATGGATATTCACCGATATTCGCCAAACGAGAGGCTTGTATTACTTGCGGGCTTACTCTCACACGTGATCAAGCAAAGGTTTACATGACATTATGACATGTCAAACCAGGATATTGCAATTTCAGATGCTAGTTCAGAAACGTCGCGCTTTGATGGCTTGCAAAGCGATCGTTCAGAAACACATTCAGCCGTAAGCTTTAAGCTTTCGCATTCATTTCGAAACCGTTATTAAACAAAAAAAACTAAATTTTACAGGAGAATTAATTTACGATTATTGCATTATTATTTATCTCGTGATGAACTCTTTCGAGATATATCTGAGATTATTTGTTAAATAATTGGTATATTTTTAATGTGTGTGTTCGTAGATTTTGTCGATTTAATGGAATATTCCGATCTGTCCCCTCGTCGGTAACGGAATCTTAAAGAACAGCAGGGGACAGACCTGAAATAATTCGTTCGATCTGTCCGTTCGTCTTGGTGACAGGGGAACAGATCGAATTTTTTTATTCCTGATAGGCCCCCGAAGGTGACAGATCAGGGGGACAGACCGGAATATTCCCATTTAATTAAGATGGCGTTATTAACTACATTTCGTGAAAATTTCGTTTAGCAAATGTTTCGAAATAAAGATGAGCTTTGTAAACTTCAAAGGGACATTCAAATTTCTCGTGTGGAAATGTAAATTTTAATTAGAAATAGCATTTTCCTCGTATTGCCTTGTTGATTTAGTGTTCGCAAGCGCTACTGCTGAGCTTAAGGTCCTGGGTTCGATCTCTAGTTCGGGCAAATTGTTATTGAGTTTTTCCGTGTGGAATTCTCAGTAACAGCCCGGAGTCTGGATATGTTTCACCTAGCTTCCACAACACGGAATACTAGTGTGGGAGGTAGTGCCAAATGTAAAATTATTATTTTGTAAGTTCATTCAATAAAGTTAACCTGTGTAGTACTGTAATTATAGACACAATAGATAAACAATGGCACCGACGATCCGGGTCGTCGCGCGGGACGATACCGGTTAAAGTTATAATGTGCCCGATTGATGGCAATAGGCTCGTCCCTTATTACGTAATAGGCGAAATCAGGGTGTGCTATACACTTCTGCCCATCCTTCGCGAGAATATTTGCTTGATGGCTTGATGTTATGTGTTGTTAAATATTATTTTATCATGTATCATATCTAGAGTTGCCATACGTCCCGTATATACGGGACTGTCACCGTATTTGACCATCGCGTCCCGTATTGCTACACGTCCCGTAATTGTCCCGTATATTTCAATAATTTCAACAAAATTCGGAAATGGCCCGAACTGGGCGCGAGTAGCGCCGGCGGGCCGATGCTGGGGTGCGCGCATTTGAGAGGTGAGGGGGCGGTACTCGACTTTTTATTTAATTTGTTTGAAACATCCCGTATTGGCCCCTAAAAGTTATGGCAACCCTAATCATATCGTATATATAGATTATGGATATTTGATGCAGCTATTTACAAGTTGTGTGATGCAGCGTAATGGATTTACACAATAGAGGGCTGTAACAAAGCGCTGTAAGCTAATGTTAGGGACACTATTGTTGTTAATTAGAGCGTATTCTAGTGACCTATTTCGTCAACTATTGGCATCTGAAGGCCAGTTCTCGTAATTAAAAATGTTTAAAATATAAGTAGTTTCGATCTAGTCTGCCTAATCTCAATCACATAAATATGACAAATGGTTCTTGTTGGTTAACAAACAACGTCAAACGTGAGATTATATTGAAATGAGATTGAAAGTTGACTGAAGCCAAATGGGTATTCTGGTACTGAGCCATTTTGACAAGTTGGAATTCTCATTTATTTCTAGAATTTTAGTCTATGACTGTTGATATCGGTATGCTATCGGTAATAGATTTTAAGTTGTTGTTAGTGTACCAGAATACCATTTTTTATTAAATTCATAATTTAATCTCAGTTCGGTCAACCTTCAGTCTTACTTCAAATTTATTACAAGAATTGATCTTCTGAAAGTTTTACAAATTATTTTGTTTGATAGCTGTTTGTAACGTTGGATCATAATATTGTCCAATCGTTCAAAAAGTTTGAGAGTTTGATTAATTCTTGATTTAACGGTGAAGGAAACCATCGTGAGGAAACATGTACAACAGAGAGAGTTTAAAAAAATGTACTCGATAGTGTATGTACTCCGCCAACCAGCACCAGTAGTGTCATTCTGTAAGAAACCCACCTCAATATCGACGGTTAACTCGATATCCATAATGTCACAGTATAGATAACAGAAGCAAATAACACACAGATAATCGACAGTATAATCAATAACGCGTAGTTTTGTTATCCACGCTGTGTCACGACAAGTGTCTAATTGACAGTCGCGATCGAGGTGAGATTCTTACAGAATTGCACTGCAGTCCAGCGTGGTGAACTAATGTAAAATCCTTCTTAATATGAGAAGAATCTGTCTGCCGCTCTAACGAAGAATACAATAACTCGATTTTGGACGATTATGAATTACACAGGATGTTAACGAATTCGTGTAATTCCTTAAAACCATATGATCTACTACTGGTGTAGATTGGCCCCACACGGGAATTAGCCTGATTAAAAATCAAAAAAATAAAAATCTTTTTTTTTCATGCGGTAGGTTATTTCATGTGTTCGTATCTAAACCACCTACTATGGAATCAGTAAAAAAATTAGTTTTTTTTTTGCAAAAAAATAATTTCGTGCTCTTGAACATTTCGATGCCACGCTTAAATGAATGATGCACGGCGACGCGGCTGGCGGGCACGACTAACGCGATATCGCTCTTTGCAGTAAGTAAACTCGGGGCTCTAAAATAACTTGGAAATAGAAAACTAATATTTTATTTTCAATTTTTTTTTCAGTTGATTTTCAAAAATTCCCTTTTATGGTTAATCAGTGTCACCAGTAGATCACGCGGTTTGAAGGAATTACACGAATTCGTTAACACCCTGTATACAAGGTCTAACATAAATAACACACCACCTCTTAAGGGGTCTCTGTACTCATCATTATGAACAACTTTTACTATGGGACCAAAACTGAAATCACGAAAATCCAATCAGCTGTTCCCTGCATTTATGTTCGCTTATCTCTTCAAAATGTAAGGAACAGCGTATTTTTTTCACGATTTCAGTTTTGGTCCCATAGTAAAAGTTGTTCATAATGATGAGTACAGTGACCCCTTAAGAGGGCTATCGCATTTTCTCACCTCTCTCGCTCGCACAGGACCATATTTTTTAAGAATGTTAAATTAAAAGATGCATTTTTTAATAATGTATTCAATGGGCTCCCTTTAAAATAATTTTAATTTAATAGGTATTATTATTAAAAACATTTTTATTGTGACATTTATTAAACTTATCTCAAAAACGGATCATAATAATTATTGAGCTGAGTTTATTAGGGAACACGATAGTAATGTGTTTTTAATAATTACCTATCAAATTAATATAATTTTAAAGGGAGCCCATTGAATACATCATTAAAAAATGCATCTTTTAATTTAACATTCTTAAAAATATGGTCCTGTGCGAGCGAGGCAGGAGACAAAATGCGATAGCCCTCTTAAGTAGTTGTGCGTTATTTATGTTATACCTTGTATATACGGACTCAGCGAATCGAGATCTATTAACTCTCTCTAAGTAACTTTTTATGAATCCTTAGGAACTCGGGTTTTCAGTCAGCAAGAATGCAATAACTAAAATAGTTCAAAACTAAGCGCGTTTTTTTCGGAAGCGGCAAAGTCGAGTTATTGTATTTTTCGTTAGCGCGGCAGCTGTGCTCAACAGTGGGTTAGTAATGGACTGATATACGATGATATACGAGGTTATAAAAATACAGATTCGGGTCTAGTCGCGTAGAAACTTAAAAAGCACTAAATACCTTTTTTATCCCGACGTTTCGGCCGAATTACACCGGCCGTGGTCACGGGTAGACTGAAGTTGCGGAACAGTTGTCATCTTCGTGAAGCAAAAGTATTGTCATCTACCCTCACTCGATCTTGATTTTTATTTTATTTTATTAAGTTATCGTCGGTACTTCGACACCCTACACTAACGACGTCTTTACACTCGCCTAAACCGTCCCGTCTACAATAACACTTGCTGATGACCGGATTCCACGATGTTGACAATTTATATCCATCTTCCCGATTGAAATTGACATTTCTTATACAACGTTAGTCAGAAAGGGGGTACTAATCCAAAAGGGTGTTAAAGTAATAATAATGAATAACTTTTGTTCTACAACTTTCCGCAAAAGTCAATAGTTTCAGAGAAATAGTTGTTCAAAGATCTCACAAAAAATAAGCTAAAATTTAGTCACGGATTAGAAACTCCATTTTCTGAATTTGTAACTAAAGCAGGGATAAAGAATTTTTGAAAAAACTAAAATGAAAATCATTTTACATGGTGTTTTTTTTCTCTATCTCTTTGGCAATAATAAATAAGTGGCCTGCGGATTAGTTCCCCCCCCCCCCCCCCCCCTTTCCGACTAACTTTGTAAGTACTAGTCGCGCGCAGAAGGTTTGCCGATGACTGCCCCTCCCACTTCACCGACCGCTACCCGCGCTCATCTGAATCGTACCGACCATCGACGCGTGACGTCATGAGGCTATCGGCAAACCTCCGCGCGACTTATATATGATGTTATAAATCAGAGTTATACTTATTTTTTCTAGCCTATTTACTTTCCCTTTGCTGAGCAAAGGCTATCCCTTTTGCTTTCCAAAAGGTAGTGTAGGTGACGTGACGATCTAAATGTGTTTGCGAGGTTCGCAACTAGACGGCACAAAATAGAGTTTTTAATGATTCGGGAGAAATGTAATTTATATTTCTCTAATAAAACTACATAACTCTAATGAAGAGTCTTATTTTATAATACGAAGAAAATTATTGTTAACAAGAATAAGTAGAGATTCAAGGAAAAAAGACGTAAGTACTAACAGACTATGGCGCCTAATTGCATGTGTATTAATAAGTTTTATGAAGTTCCTTGAAATGTTATGAAAATAAGTTCTGTTTACTTTGGTCGGGATATACGTGCCAGTATAATATAAGTAGCTTGCATGCCAAAAAGTCGCATGTGCCAGATTGCACATTGAGAATACATTTCCAAATGAAATGGCATGCCTCTTAATGGCACAGTTTTTAATAGCCTACTAAAATGGCATGCCTGTAGTTGTGTGACGCGTTCACTGCCATTTCATATGCAACTAGCACCCCCCGACCACAAACTGCACATTTCATGCCATAAAATCAAATGTTGTACAATTTACTTGCATGCCATTTACAGGCATGGCTGTTTATGTGTACACGTACGTGCCAGTAGCTGGCATCTGCAAACTCCTTGCATGATATTGTGCAAACTACAGGCATGTGTATTCTCGGCTTTACGGCTGGAAAATCGTTGATTCGAGATATTGCATAAACATTAAAACATACCTTGAGGTTCTATCGCTAATTAATTTATAAAGTTGATCACCTGCCAGTACTTTCAGCAATATCATATACAATAAGTAACAAAAACGCTGTTGTTCCTTCTACCTACGTATTAAGAATCGTTATACATACGTAATAAAGCAAGTAATTTATAAAAAACTGTTCAATAAAATTAATTAAAATAAATATTTAATTATTAATTTTTGTAATGTTAAACTGATTTCTTAATGTCTGTCGCATCAAAGAAAGCCGCCGAGCTCGTAGGCTATTTATTTAGCGAAATAAAGATGTACTTTTAAAATCAGATAATGTAAACATTTTTTTAATGTGTCGATTTTAATAGTTATTTGATTTTGACCTCGCGACTAGCCAATGCTTAATTTTTTAAATTATAATTTTCTCAATGTGGTGCTTGTAGGTAAATGTATACGTCTCTAAAAGGAACAACAGGGTTTTTGTTACATAAATGCATTTATAAACCGATATCATGTTGGGCTTCCGAAATACATAACATACAGTAATCCATTGATATTACTGTTCCACTGCTGGGCGTGGGCCTTTTCTCAGAATTGAGAAGGGTTTCGGCCCGCTCGTCTGGCCAGCGTTTTGGCATACTACACACACCATCATAAACATTTTTTAAGCCTACTTAATTGTGTTTTTTTCCTTCACCATTAAGGCGAACTGAACCCTGGCGCGGTAGGTTTTGCTTGTTTTAGAACTCATTTTTGATAGGCAAATTAAAACATTTAGAACCCAAAATAAATTTATATTTTAGGATACATTCCTTCTCTATACCATGTACTCGTTCAATACACGATGCAATATAGTTTTCTCGATAGGAAAAAATACTGAAGTTACTTCGATTTGCAGTTTTTTACAAGCAAAATTTTATTTTAAACAAGTACTTACTATAATACATTTTTATAATTAATATTAATTTATAGGTAATTAATTTTGGAATCGATTCTACCCGATCGTTTTTTTTTTATTACATTTATATATTTTTTATCGATTTTTTAAAGTGATTTTCGGCCCGCGCGTCGTCGCTTACCCGATTACCGCGCCAGGGTTCAGCTCGCCTTAACGCAAGCGATAATCAAATTCTGATCTAAACATGAAATCGAATCTTTAGTCTCAGTAGTTCGGTTGTTTTGTTCAGGACCGGACTACTGAGACTAATTTTGTCTCATTAGTTCGGTTATGACGTCCAACCGAACTGTTGATACTTAAAAGATACCAGTAGTCCAGTTAGGGATGTAATAAAATGCTTTTCTATACTAATATTATAAAGAGGTAGAATTTGTGTGTTTGTTTGTATGTAGGAGGTAATCTCCAAAACTAATCATCCGATTTCAAAAATTCTTTCACCAATAGGAAGCTACGTTATTCCTGAGTGCTATAGGCTATATTTTAGTATCAAAAAAATTGGGATCCGTAAATAAATTACAATAATATGTTTACGCGAGCGAAGCCGCAGGCAAAAGCTAGTATTATAAATAAAAGAATCAAATATATTCTCTGAAATAAGGAGAATACATAAGCAGAAACCATCTGGATATGATACTTTAAAAACTAGTATAAAATAAAAGTTGTGTTTTACATAATAAACCGAACTACAGAACAAAAGTCTCAACAGTTCGGTTTGACGTCATAACCGAACGAATGAGACTAAGTTAGCCTCAGTAACCCGAACAAAATAACCGAACTACTGAGACTAGAGGAAATCTAAAAGACAGAAGTGCGGGCTGTTGTCGAACTCCGACCTTCCTGTATGAAAGGCGAGCGTACAACCGCTAGGTTATTATAAAATATGACTGCTTCGCAAATAGGAACGCCAGCGGACTATCTTGATTATTTTATTAGAAAATATCGCATTACTACTGAGCCCTAACGAGGCTCCGTCCTAGGTCAACATTAGAATTGCAGCCATTAGTTGCAACGGAATAGAAATTACAGGGCAGCCATACGCTTAATGACGCAAATTTCTACAAAACAACGATGAATATTTAATTAACTAGATTAACGAGGCCTCGACGTAGCGATCGATGCAGTCGAAGTCGTTGTGGACGCCATGAATTACTAATTTTATTCGATTTGTTTGCACACATTCCCCCTTATTACAAAAGATGGTCTAAGAGAAACCCTGGTTTTAGAGTAGCCCCGTCTCTTTTTGTTATATGACATAAGAAAGTGATGGGTATATTTTAAACCTGGGTTTACCTTAGTCTTGGTTTAACCATCTTTTGTAATAAGGGGGATTGTATTTTTATATGTATTTACAAAAGACGACATTGTCTTGTTACATAATTATAGATTTTTGCGAGAAAAAAAGTTCGGGGAATTTAACTAGGGATCAGCTCTGAGAACTGATATAGGCTACAGTCTCATGGTCTCGTAATAATTTAAATTAATGCAATAAAAAGATATGGTCTTTCCAAGTGTGTTTTCCTACTATGGTAGCCGCCAGATAAAGCCTCGTCCCCACTAGGAACATTTGTCGAGCGACATGTGTCCCCGGTGACATCGGGCGACGTGGGGCGATGTAGGGCGACGTCGGACGACATCGTCGCGACATTGTTGAAACTGTTCCTTGTCGCACAGTCGATGAAGAGTAGTGATAGAAGCCTCGTCCCCACTAGGAACATTTGTCGAGCGACATGTGTCCCCGGTGACATCGGGCGACGTGGGGCGATGTAGGGCGACGTGGGGCGATGTAGGGCGTCATCGCCCGATGTCTCCGGGGACACATGTCGCTCGACAAATGTTCCTAGTGGGGACGAGGCTTTACGCTGCAATAAAAGTCGTTGACGCCCGTCTACCAATGTATTCCAGTATTTCAAAACGTATCGAAAAAAATGTATCAGCGTGCGATACACGATCAAAACAAACGTTATCGTGGTAAGGGGCGTCCTTGATGCGTTCACTGAGCATGGATTGCAAACCTTTTGGTCAAAACCATGTTCAGTATTATTTATTTTGGTAGGTAACTACTAATATAATGAAACTCGTGTATCAAATTGTAGCCTTTATTTGACAATTATTTAAAATTATTATACATTCCTTTCAATTAAACGAATATAAACTTAACCCTTTTGTAAATTAAGTTGATTACAGAATGACTTGTACAGTAGACCTCATTTCAATGGTCACAATATGACATTGAAAGCGCTTTTATATCGTAACAGTAATGACGACTTTCGTAATTCATGAATTACCTCTGATATGGGGTCGAATGTACTACTATTGGAAAGACCAAAAAACTTATTGGAAATTCTAAATGTCACCGGATTAGTGCGAACACCGTAAGGTTTTAATAAATCGTGCGAGGTTATGAACTCTCTATAATATATACAACGTGTTTTTTTTAACAAAACAGTAACAAAACAAACGTAACACTAAATCAATTAACAACAACTAAATTAATAACAACAAATGCGTGAAAACTTTCCGGAATGACAAACGAGCCGAAGGACGCAAGCGCAACACATTATTACAAAATGGCGGATAGGTGATGCGCCCCTGACTCGTTCTGACGTCACACTCAGCGCCGAGTATGAGGGCATAACCCAAAAAATCTAATTTCTTTGTTAAGTACTTTAAAATACGGTTATTTTCATTAATTGTATAGTTCTATGAATACAACTTAAAGCGACATAAATAAATCCAATTATGGCATGTTCTTTTTTTGAAATATAAATTGAAAACATAAGTAATCTCGAAAAAGAAAAATATACCACGAAAATTATTTTTTAAATACACAAACATTAGCAATTTCATATTAATTCATTGTTTAAATAGAAATAGAAATCATTTATTTGCCAATAATGTAGGTATACAAATATGATGGTTATTTTGAGGAGAGTCCCGATACATTTTACCTTACGGCATGCAAAATTATTTAATCTAGTACATTAACATGCAAATATTATTTGTAAAAACATAGATGCAAACATTATTTCTTGCCAGCATTTAATTATCTTGAGACAATAATGATAATAAACACTCTGAAGACTATAAATTAACAATAGAGCAAAAACAACATAAACAGACATGAAAAAGGCTAAGGTAGGCAGGTAAGCAACATTACTATCATTATTAAAAATACTCATATCATTCATAAAATCTTCGGAATTAAAGCCTATGCTAAAAAATAAATAAATAAATAATTTAAGTACAATGTCAATAAATTAAACTACAATTGTGAACAAACCAAATTACAAATGTCAATAAATTAACTCAAAAAATGGCAGCAAAATAAAATGAATTAGACTTGCAATAAAACTAAACATACAAATGTCAATAAATTAAATCACAAAGAAGCAGCATACACACCTATTAACAGAAAGTTTTGTCATCAACAAAATCTTTAATTGCGTAATAACACTTGTCCAGTAGTAGTTTTGTTAACTTTTTTTTAAAAACTTTGATGGGTAATTCTTTTAAATGTATCGGTAGTTTATTATATATAAGAGGACCCAAGGCTAAAATATTTTTATTAAGTAAAGACGTTTTGTAACCACCTGTGTAAAGTTGATTTTTATATTGTGATCTTATTGGTCCTGAGCGTTGTCTTATATCCACTACTGATGTAAATAGGTGTTTGTTTGTTCTAACGAATAGGGCAACTTCTAGTATATACAACGATGGCAATGTTAGTATTTTTAGAGATTTAAAAACAGGTTTACAGGTTTCTGTGGTTTTAAGACCTGTCATTGATCTAAGGCAACGTTTTTGGGCCCTAAATATTCTTTCTCTCTCACTGCAGTTTCCCCAAAATATGACACCAAATCTTAGTGAGGAAGCAACTAAACCATGATATGCTGTCACTAATGTTTTTATGTTAACTTTTTTTGAAAGGCTATAGAGTACATATGCAGTTTTACTTAATTTATTGCACACGTTATCAGCGTGGTGTTTCCATGTCAGTTTATTGTCGATATGTACTCCTAGGAATTTTGTTACTGTAGTTGTATCTACGTTTTGGTCATTATATTTAATTATAATATTTTCTGGCTCTAGCCTCTGGTGGAAATGTATTACTTGTGTTTTATTTATATTTATGACTAGATTATTTTTATTAAGCCAATCTATTATATTTTTAAGGGTGTTGTTTATATCTTTTTTGTATTCCGCTTTATCTACACATTCAATTATAGCTGTGCTGTCATCCGCAAATAACGTCATTGGATGATGAATTTGCCGCGGTAGATCGTTAATATAAAGCAGAAACAATAATGGCCCAAGAACACTACCTTGCGGAACCCCAAATTTAGGTATTCTACTGGAAGATAAATATTTGAATTCACGTTTTTTAAATGTATTTTAGAAACTTAAAAAAAAACAATCATTCCCAAATATACGTATTTCTTACTTATTCCGTTGGGTTTGGTTTTTGGTATTATGAAACTCCAAGCGTAGCAATATTTACGACAGTATTGAATGACGAGCGATAATAATTTACGTTTCGAGAGTTTTTGGTACAAGTCGGATCAATGACTTTTATTGCAGCTTTAACTGGCGGCCACTACAGCTATCATACTCACTGACTGACACACCAAAACCTACGGGGTACGTCCCTATACCACTAAAACAATAAACAGATCGCCTTGCCAACTATAATAAAACAAAGGTTTTTGGTCACCATTGAAAGACTAAATAATAAATGTTCCATATACAAAATATCACAATCGAGGTTCTCATGCAAACGCAACACAAATTTCCCTTACACCATACACAACACACATTATAAAGTACACAACAAAACTCGAAAAGACGCAAGTTCTGTATCAAGTTATAATACCAACCAAACACTCACTATCAAAGATGATCCGACGCGACAATTATTGGAAAACTGTTGTACATCGTTAGAAACATCATCACTTATGCGTGCAAGAGATTAAACGCAGTCGACGCGTTTGTACGGTGCACTCATCAGACGTACACTAACACGTGTTAATGCAATACACAATAACGTATTATGTCCACAGTCTCGACGACGTTCACGCACGCGGTTGTTTGATCAAATTGGTTCAGTAACAAAAGACATCAACGAGCCGTGGACGCCATTTTACGTTTTCAAAATAATTGTTAGTTTGTTGTAATTTGCAGAATAGCAAATTATATGGAAAGTTGTAATGAGTTTTCGCTTTGCGAGGGGAAAAACCTTAAATTGTTTTTCTTTGGAATCACGGCTCATCTTCCGTGCGGAAGATGTCCGGTCCTTTGGAAGGCCTACGGGGGACACAGGTCCAACGCGCAGAGGCCCCTTTGAGAACGTTTTATTTTTATGTTTATACAGATTGTCGTGTTTTAAGTGTTTAAAGATCTAATTATGTCTTTTTGTAGGTTTCTACACTCGAGAGCAATGAATCCGGGTCACCAACGTAAACCTTAATATCTCAGAAACTAAGAATGCTATTATATAATTTAATAGAACTCAAATAAAATTAATAAAACTTCTTAAATAGTCTATTAAATATATTTTATTTGAATAAGCTGTGTGTATTGGTGACCCGGATTAATTGCTTCTAAGTGTATTTACAACATTAGACAAATATATAAACCCATTTTAGCAAGGAAATGTATAGAGAAATAAGTAAAACGTTTGCTTCGAGCGGGGGGGGGGGGGGGGGGATGCAACACAGTATCAGCAGACTACAAGAAATGGTTCAAAATATCAAGCCTTGGTGGTTTCGCTTATTTTATATGAAATGCTAATCTAATAATACCGCTGTCTAAGGTTGATGTACACTGATTCTCTGGTTAAACATTCATTTACTCGAAAAATCTACTAGCGTTTTGAGTAAACAGTTGTTTATTAGAGAATTAATGTTGGTGCACAGCAGCCTAACACTGAGTTGCAAGAAAGATACCAACAGGTGATCATTAACTAATCTGTCATTAAGAATGATGTCTCCATTAAATTAATGGCTATTGCATGAACACTAATTATCATATATTGAAATCATGGGGAGTTTGACACATCAAAAAATATTTTTAATGGATAATTAATCATTCCATTAAATCTAGCTTCTTGCAATGGGCAGAAGAGCTTAATGGAGCATTAACATTCTAATGACAGCATTAATTTAATGGACCTTTCTTGCAACTGAGTGTATATCCCTTAAATTAATGCCTTTTAAAAATAACTTTGCTACAGAGGAAAGTCATCGTGAAATCATGACGTGTGCGGCGCGGTTAATCAATTGTCTAATATGAAAATATATGTACGTAGTTCTTTAGATTAAGCCTTTGGTAGGTAGGACGCCTTCCGAGTGTTTTGGAAAAACTTATTCTAAAACACGCCTCAGCTCAGTTATACCTAATTTCTATTAAATGCACCAGTCAATTATTTGCTATAAAATTAGCATTATCTTAAATAGGTTGAACAGAGAATATTATATTTATAAAAATCGTCAATTTTTTTTATTTCATTTATTATATTAATATTTAAAAATATAAATTAATATGTAGCTATATTAAATGAATAAATGTATAATAATAAAAAAAAAACAACGCAAGTCAAACTTACAATAATGTCACTTACAATCACACTTACAATAATGTAGATAGTTTTCCGGGATCACAACATTGTGCGGCCGAACATAGGAAAACGCTACGTAAAATGACGGGAGCCGACTAGAGGCCAGCTTGGTATATACGCGTCGGGACTGACAGAATGCCGGCTGTCTGGAGCCACCCTTACCCCACACCCCTGCGAGCTCACTCTACAGGTGGGAACAGTAACACCCCCGGAAATATTCTTAGGGATGCTGCCACGCGGGAAGCGAAAATGTTGGGTTTCTTGGTTGTTTCACATTAATTTTATACTAACTTTTTATCCTGACAATGTTTTGTACACTTATTAGATTCCGTTGAATCTTAAAGGATCAGTTGAATAATTGTTTTAATTTAATAAAAGTGAATTTGTATTTGTAATGTAAATTGTTGAAATAGTAATAAATTGAAATACCAATTTATTTTTATTTTAAGAAAAATAAAGTTTTCCGAGGTCTTTTTTCAGTTAAATAAGTTAGAAAATTAGATGTCTAATATTAAAAAAAACGTAGAAGAATGAAATGCTTTAATTTAATGACTTGTCATCATTTATAATTTCGATCAAACAGGAACCCAATTCTACTAATAGAAACTTTTATCAATTGCAACTGAATCGTTTTATTCAGACAGTTTTCGATTACAAAAACTATCAAATTGTTTGACAACAAAAACAAAACCAAATATTTTGATTCAGATGCAATTGATAAAAGTTTCTGTTAATAGAATTGGGCTCTTAATAAACAACTACAGAACATTTAAAAATTAAAATACTTACGTTCATCAGGATTTAGGTACATTAGATATCGTTCTATTAATACTGCTAGCTCAAACTGTTCTCGCATATAGTCCCTAAAGTCTATCACCGTGTGATAGGGTATCTGAAACGTAGGCTGTGTTGGCGCAGTCATGGTAGCTGGTACCCTGTGGTCTGCTCGCTTGGCAGTCAACTGGGCTGCTTGACTGACGGCCATGCACTGGCTACAGCCACCCCTAACGACCTGCCCTCGTTGCATCGCTGCCGTGACCTACTTAGCGCTACCCCTAGCAATTTGATAAAATAAGTAATATATGTAACTATGTATAGTAAAAATAATAACCAACCAGCCCCATTATAACTCATAACAAAATAAGCTTTTACGAGTTGGGTTCAGAACGTCTGGATTGTAAAACGTCTATGTAGGCAAAATGACTGGGTTGAAAAAAGTCTACATAGATAAAACGTCTTGGTTGCACAATGACTAAACATTTATTGTAAAATGCCTAGGTAGGCAAAACGTAGTGGTTGTAAAACGTCTTGTTTGTAGAAAATCGTGGTTGCAAAATAACTGTAAAATTTCTAGGTAGGCAAAACGTCTTGCTTGTCTGTAAAATGACTAGGCACTTATAATTGAAATTAATATACGATTATTTTTTACAAGAAGGCTGCATTACTTATCTCTTAAGGGGTACTAGGAAAATAGGCACTACCTATCTTTAATTGATATTTATTGCAGCTTGATACCTTTAGCCATTCCAGACAAAAATAGTCACACATAGAGCTCAAAGTTATTCTATTGGAGTTTGAACTTTTTTTAGCTAAAAGTTAAAATAAATCACAACACCAAAACCAAACAAAAATAAATTTCAACAAAAAAAAAAAAAAAAACAAATCAGTACACATTTAGGAATGTGTACTTAATTACTTCATCATCTGCCTAGCCTTTTCCCAACTATGTTGGGGTCGGCTTCCAGTCGAACCGGATGCAGCTGAATATCAGTATTTTACATGGAGCGACTGCCTATCAGACCTCCACAACCCACTAACTGGGTAATACGATACTCTTGGTAAGACTGGTTGTCAGACTTTCTGGCTTCTGACCAACAGTAACGACGGTCAAAGATGTACAAATGACAGCCGGGACCAACGGCTTTACGTGCTTTCCGAGGCACGGAGGAAACTCGCTATGGTAATGGTCACCCATCCACAGACCAACCTCGGCAAGCGTGGCTTAACCCGGAAGATCGGTCTATGCGGCTGTAATTATTTAGCCACGAGCTCCTCCAATGTGTACTTAATTACTTATACCTTATTAAAATTAAAATAAGATTAAATAGAAAACAATCAGTCTAGAACTATTGGAACTATTCGTCACTGTAAATATTTTTAACTAGACTATTTACAACCAAGACGTTTTCTCTTGCTAGACTATTTGTAACACAGACAATTTGCAACCAAGACCTTTTACCACCATGACATTTTAATAAATAAGACCATTTGCAACCAAGACGTTTTATCTACACAGACTTTTTTTCAATCCAGACATTTTGCCCACATAGACGTTCTACAATCCAGACGTTCGGAACCCAACCCGTTTTTACCAACTAAGAGACAAGAAACATTCTGTTAGCTAAATAGCTGTATGCAAAATTATAATTTTTTTTAGCTTCCACACTGTAGTGTGTCGTCTAAACCCTGTAGGGTTTAGACAAAAAACACGGAACAGCACCTAAATCCAACTTACTAATTTTTGACTCTGCCAACAAGGTATCTCTTTCTCTGCGAATACGGACACATTCCACTAACAAGTGATGCACATCCTCCACAGACTCGCAATATTTAAATTTAATTTTGATATATCCACATTCAGCATTCTACGAATGAAGAATTTTATACAAGCTTAGTTTTAGTATACTCGTATACTAAACCTGAAACAGTTTGTTCAGAATCACTAGGAGAATTGACATATTTTTTTAAACCACATTTTTTTAAAAAATTTTTTCTTCATAAATTTCAATTTTGTTTCAGTTGGTTTCTACCCATAACAGTTGACGAGAATAGACACCTTGGCTTGAGATGGTCCGCTCGGTCAGTTTCCGTGTATTAGACAACCCCTGCATGAATAGGCATTTCACTCTTTACTAGGGACTTGACGCGACATAAACTAAGGTGTAACGTGGAGATTTAAAAAAAAAAACACACACATATACAGGTAGTTCTGATGAAAATCTTGTTGGGGTGTCTCGGTTTTTGTATGTCGGGTGTAAAAAGACCCTTAACGATAACGAAAACCACATATTCTACCCAACATTGGGATCATTTTTTTCGAACAAACCATACCTGGGAAATCATTGGTTTTGGAGATATTGAACGTCAAAGTACACATTTTTTTTTTAGTTTTTTCCAAAATCGATTTCCATGTCATAATACTA
Source organism: Amphipyra tragopoginis (assembly GCA_905220435.1). Taxonomy (NCBI): domain Eukaryota; kingdom Metazoa; phylum Arthropoda; class Insecta; order Lepidoptera; family Noctuidae; genus Amphipyra; species Amphipyra tragopoginis. The sequence continues at coordinate 35,547,963 of HG991991.1, forward strand.
AACTTTCTTCCATACAAACATTATCAAAAATTTCAATATTTCCTAACAAATTACGCATTTGAAGTTACAAAAACGCAATGAATATCAAACGCACACGACCGCCTTGGCTCGGCTGTATGGCCGCTGCACGCATGCAAGCGCGCGGCATCGCCACAACTATAATTTGCGCGCTACAAAAAAAAGCGTTTTTTTCATGCCAGAAAATAAAAGTCGTTTCCCAGCAATTATTTTTGGTCAATGTAATTTAGTTTGATGTACAGAGTGCGTAGATTTCGGCTATGTGATGGGTCTTTTTACACCCTGTTTACTAAAAATAACGTTGTATATGAATCGTTATAGAGAGAATCGTCTTCCGGTCAGAAAAAAGATAGCGATATAACAGTTTCTTACACAAACATTTGTGTCTCAGCTTCTGTTTTTATTGCACCGCTGCGCAGTAGACTTCTTCCTGACGCATGTTCAATGACTGGTAATTTATGCGTGTAAATACTTGCATTACTTGCTGACCGCAAACCGCAAGTGTAACTGAAAAGCTGCCTACACGGCCGCGAACAATTTATGAGGCTTCAACGTGTGCCCTGCGGTTAAGAGCGAACAATACACCGGCTGTAACCAGCTCAATCTCCAAAATAAAAATTGATTGCTCTGCTCTGGTCTCTATTTCATCTCTGAAATCTGGACTTAAAGAAAAATGCATAATCTTTACAATAATCTTGGATTTCTATTTTTGAGTCATTTTAGAGCCCCAGTTAACTGACTGCAAAGAGCGATATGGTTATATTCTTGCCCGCCAGCTGTGTCGCTGTGCTTTCAATCTATACATATAAAAGGAAAAGCTGACTGACTGACTGACTGATCTATTCAACGCACAGCCTAAACCGCTGGGGTTAGAAAGTTGAAATTTTGACAGTAGGTTCCTTTTGTAACGTAGGCATCCACTAAGAAGGGATTTTACGAAATTCAACCCCTAAGGGGGTTAAATAGGGGATGAAAGTTTGTATGGAAAATCGTCACTTAACGGGTTCAAAATTTCACGCAAGCGAAGCTGCGGGCGAAAGCTAGTATAGAATAAAGAAAGAAATAAAAATTTACAAAAATTGGTTTGACCTCAAAAATATAAACAAAAATCAACATAGAAATTCCGTTTATTGAACAAACGATTTATTTAAATGTATTTAATAGTGAAAATATGGGTAATACATATACTATATACACATAATACATGGGTAATATCTAGTGCTTCATGCTCAGTTGTAGTAAAACCTTGAGAATTATTGATGTAGATTATAATGCACCTATAGGCCAATAGATACTGGCTTACGTAGTCTACAGGACATTTGATCGATATTTTGTTCATTAGACTTGACCTGAAACAATTTTATTCAGTAGTATTATGTGCTGTGTAAGATCTATGTATTCGATTAGTGCGTATACACGTAGAAAGCGGGTTACCGGCGCCGAACTGACAGCACTTGTCGCTGCAGGGGGTCTACTCTCTAAGCACGAAGTCCGTGGTTTCAGCCTTAGTTACGAGCGTTTCCTACTCCCTATCACCTACGGATATACGATTATTTCGGGGCCCGAACTAAGAATGAATGACAACACGATTTGACAGTTGTCCCTACTACCGATGTGTTTTTGCCCGTCCGAAAAGTTGAACTTGACACTTGTTTTATTCACTCCTACGTTTCGGGCTACTTTCGGACGGGCGACTAACTTCGTTGACGGACTTAGGGAGTAGCCCCTGGTTACACTAAAAGCCGAGCCTAACGTAGTTGGGAATAAGGCTAGGCAGATTTGGTATAGTAAAATGTTTTGTGAGAACTGCCCCTTTTCTTGCTGTCTACAGGGTGTTCACGAAATCGTGTAATTCCTTCAAACCGCGTGATCTACTGGTGACACAGATTAACCCTAAATGGGAATTTTCGAAAATAAACCAAAAAAAATTTTTGGTTTTCAATTTCTGATTCTTTTTAGAGCCTTGAGTTATCTGACTGCAAAGAGCGATATCGCGTCAGTCGTTCCTGCCAGCCGTGTCACCATACTTTTATTAATTTATGCGTGGCATCGAAATGTTCACACAAATAAAATAATATTTTGCAAAAAAATAAAAAAAATTTTTTACGGAATCCTTATTAGGTGGTTTAGATATGATGCCAAACAAAGCCGCATGAAAAAAAAGAATTTTATTTTTTTATTTTTAATCAAGCTAAATCCCGTGCGGGGCCAGTCTACACCAGTAGTAGATCATATGGTTTTAAGGAATTACACGAATTCGTTAACACCCTGTATACTAGCATTTTTTGAAATTTATGATCATCCATCTGTCAGTTCCAGGGATGGCCGTCCGGTTCTTGATTCCTTCAACTGCCGATTTCAGTGAAAATGGTCTGTCCACCGCGTTATGTAGCCTGTAATTTTTTATGCCTGTCCGTACAAATCAATTAAAATATCTTTTTGGTTTGTATGGAATGTTATAAAAGAAATACGCGACTTTCGAAAAGTTGTAGAACAAAAGTGATTCAATTTCCGATACCGAGTAACCCCATAAAATTCTTAGAGTTCATTTTTTAACACCTTGAATATTCATAGAGAAAATTACATTTCTTCAATAAAAGAAATGCTGTAGTCTTTTGGTTTTCCTATGTTGTATAGTTCATCGACACCTACCTACCTACGAGTTGAAATGACATTGTAGGGAAAGCTGTCCATTTTCGAATGGTGAGCGCTTTGTGATATGTTTTCCGACGCTATTGTTTCAGGTTCAATATCATCATCTGCCTAGCCTTTTCCCAACTATGTTGGGGTCGGCTTCCAGTCGAACCGGATGCAGCTGAATATCAGTATTTTACATGGAGCGACTGCCTATCAGACCTCCACAACCCAGTAACTGGGTAATACGATACTCTTGGTAAGACTGGTTGCCAGACTTTCTGGCTTCTGACCAACAGTAACGACTGTCAAAGATCTACAAATGACAGCCGGGACCAACGGCTTTACGTGCTTTCCGAGGCACGGAAGAAACTCGCTATGGTAAATGGTCACCCATCCACAGACCAACCTCGGCAAGCGTGGCTTAACCCGGAAGATCGGTCTATGCGGCTGTAATTATTTAGCCACGAGCTCCTCGTGTTTAAGGTTCAGTATATTGTAGAAAATATAAAATACCAGGAAGTGAGTGCAATGATCGTTAGCGGAGGTGTTTCATGGGGCCCTCAAAGACATGTTGTAATATTATATTGTACGTCATTCACGCTTGTTACCGTCACTAAGGCTGGTGTTCACCAACATTAATTCTCTCGTTAAATAACAGTTTACTCGAAGAACGAATAAGGCTTGGCGTGTTCAAACATAATTCTCTTGTTAAACAACTACACCTGAAATTCAAGTAAATTTTTCGAGTAAACGATTGTTTAACGAGAAAATTAGTTAATATTGGTGTGACCAGCCGTAGTATTTTACGTAAACGGCTGTTTACCCAGATGTTTTATGTTTGTGAACACCAGCCTCAAGTCCGTAAAAGGGTTTCCGCTCACTTATCACTTATGTACCGTTGGTAACACCCTTTTGCCCGTAGACTTAAAGCTTTTTCCCTTAGATACCCTTATTAAACAGCTGTCATTTAAGAGGACCTTCTTAAGTGTCGTTTTATCGTCATTTCTTTGAGATGAAAGGTGCGACAATAACAAAAGTATAAAGGCTCATTTAAATAAAAAAATGTCTTTTACATAATTTTATTTGCCTTATTTTTACGTAGGGTCTACAACACACAAAACACACAGCTTATAAAAGAAAGCAACAATGAGCCTGGCGCGACAGCAGGTTCACTAAGTTACAATTATTATGGTAAGCAAACATATGTTGCAGTCACACCCATGAATTAAGTTATACTCGTAACAACAGTTGAACGTAAGGGCGTTTGCTACGTTGAGCGTGCGCACGCGGCGGGTAACCGCCTCGCGTGTGTGTATTGAAAGATAGTATGTACAAACCCGTCGCACGCGCCCGCGCCAGTTAGCGCTGCTCATACTATCTTTCAATACACACACGCGAGGCGGTTACCCGCCGCGTGCGCACGCTCAACGTCACTGTCCTTATTGTCTCAATGTTAGGGAAGGGCCTCGTCTCAAAATTGGCAGGATTCACGCCAGGCCTGTCTTGAACCGAATGGAGGCCCTGGGCACATTAGGATAATGAGGCCCCTATGACCTTGACAGAATAAGTACAATTTTGTTACAATAGACAAAGAAATAACCATAAAATGAAGTATGCATTAGAGATTGCAATTGAAAGACACAAAATAAATAAATATGAAAAACTAGTTCACTGATGATTTTTCTTTAAAACAGTGTACTTACTTAGCATTAAAATGTATTTTTATTTATTTAAATTTATCTAAACTAAAATCGGCGCAGCGTGCCGGCCCTTTTTTAGGCGCACCCCGCTAGTCGCCACCGCTGCACCGTCACACATAAAGAATTGATCGTTTTAGAAAATGGAGGACCAAACATTTTGGCAAAGCACATTTTTATCGTTTCGTGGTTTTCAACATCACTCATTTTCCTTTATAAGTTTAAGTAAATACAGTTTTTGTAAAACATATTTTTTTCTATCAACAACTCTATGTGCAATCGATCTGAGAATCAGCTGCTCCTCATAAGTATGTACAATACTTATGAGGAGCAGCTGATTCTCAAATCTCGTGTATGTACAAACTCTTAATGACAACTACTTGCTTGAATTTTAACTCTCAACGTGGAAATCGAACATTTTTTTTGGAAGAATTGTATATAGGGATGTAATTTCCTTCTTCAGTTTATTTGTTTCACAACGTTAATAGATTTTAAGAACTTTCAGATCAAATTAATATATCATATTATTATTTTAGAAGAAAACAACAGTTTGATTCAGACAAGGTACCTTTTTCTAGTAGAAAATCTACCCTACATGGCAAGGCGCGACATATCGGACACTTAAGAATCAAAATCCACCTGGGTTCGCAGAACATAAAAACTGGGCCAGGATCTTTCATAATAATACCTACATCACTTTCTGTTGTTATTGCGACAAAATGATGCTATAAGGACATATTTGTTCACGTGAGCAAAGCCACGGGCACAGCTAGTTGGAAATAAATGTGATTAGATTTAAATAAAATTACTTTAAAAATAAATAAAACCGACTTCAAAAAAACGAAAAACGAGTAACTACCTAAGTTTCAGAAGTCGGTAGCTTCAATTTCAGCGTGGATTAGCATTATTTTACTCTTTTTGATGTCGGTTTATCTTTTATTTTTAAAGTAATTTTATTTTTCTATTTTAAGTAAGTGGCATGAACAATATACAAACATGCAATTACCTACAGCAATTGCGGGTAATTTGCTGTTATATATTGAAGAGTTCCATTGTAAATCTCCGAGGGTCTTCATCAGATCTTTACCAAATTTATAATTTTATACTTTACCAAATTTAATGGTACCACCTCGGAATAAATACACTTTCAAACAAAAAAATCGCTTCAAGTGTGCCTATAAAATTTGAAGGGTTCCTTCGATTTGTCCAGGATCCCATCATCAGAACCTTAACTGATGACCATGGACCACTTGGAAAATATACCCTTTCAAATAAAAGCAGAATTTTTCAAATCGGTCCGGGCGTCTTTGAATAATCGGGGAACATACATAAAAAAAGATTCCGACGAATTGAGAACCTCGTTCTTTTTTTGGCGTCGGTTAAATACATATTTATTAGTATACAGGGCGTCCCACGACTTTGCCACATGGAGGGGAAGTACCTTAAATATTGTAGATAGAAAAATTTACTGAATGAAGACTTCATTTTTATTTTCAAAACAATACGAACTGCATTCAAAGAATTTTAAATAATCACCTGTCTGAACCGGGAATCGAACCCGCTAAATGTGAAAACAAAAAAACCTGTAATTTTATTGTATAATCGAAAGGCTCGATCAGATACATTTATTTCTTCTAAATAACATGGCATCGAAAATAAAAGGAACACCATGAAATTTAACATTTAAATTGAAAAAATGTTCAAAATAATGAATTTAGCATTTTCTCTATGTCGTGCTTACAACAACTGACTTTAAGTACTACTTTCTGCTTTATTACTATTTCGAAGTATTATTTCAAATATTCACCATGAAAAATAAATAAATCAACGGTAAGCGAGATTAGTAAAAGAGTTACAATTTGTATACAATAGGTAAAGACACATTTTGAGCATTTAATCAATTAAATTGAGTGTAAGTTGCACAGTTAAACGTGTCTTGTTATTTCAAATAAATATTAAATTTCATGGTGTTCCTTTTATTTTAGATGCTATGTTACTTAGAAGAAATACATGTATCTGATCGAGCCTTTCGATTAGTACAATAAAATTACAGTTTTTTTTGTTTTCACATTTAGCGGGTTCGATTCCCGGTTCAGACAAGTGATTATTTAAAATTCTTTGAATGCAGTTCGTATTGTTTTTAAAATAAAAATGAAGTCTTCATTCAGTATATTTTTCTATCTACAGTATTTAAGGTACTTCCCCTCCATGTGGCAAAGTCGTGGGACGCCCTGTATACATTGGTGCTGATTCTCTTACAAACTAAACTTAATTTAGGTTGTTGCCATCTTTTTCACTCTCATCGAATAAGAAATATGTAAATAAGAGCTGTCAAATTTAGTTGAACTAAGGTTTCCATACAGAGGAGATGTTTCAGAAATGTATGAAGCCTGGGCTAGCACCATGTACATTGCTTTAAAATAAAGTAACCGTTTTTAATGTTAATTTTCTACAATTTTACTTCGTTAATTGTACATTCAAGATATTTTGGTCAAGGATAGCAACACAACATTAAAATATGGTGGATCGAAATTACGTGAAATGTAATTTTGACAACTGTTGACATGTCATAGCGATGAAAGGACAGGTTTATGACTGTCAAAGTTGTCAAACTCATGTCAATGTCAAACACAACTGTCATGGCTACCAGAAAAAAAGGGTTATCATATTAAAAAACGTCCCCAAATAAGAATTCCAATACAAGAGTACTCTTCTTCAAATTAATTTATTGGTATTTTTATGAAAATCTCCTGTTTTTCCTATTTTTCTATGTACTGTACATAGTGATGGCCCAAAATCAAACATCTCCTTTAGACGAGAGGTCGGAATGTGTCGACTAAAAACACGGCGAAGTTCAATGCGTAAACTAATTTGACATCTCTAATTTAGTTCTTATCTATCACCATCCTTTTCTTGCGCTGTCTGTTAGTAAAAGATAGCAATTCTCTAATTTTAGTTTATTTAGTGAACAAGACAATCGGCACCATTGTTTAGTTGTTGTGACACAATGTTGTTACCCGACTTCCACGCGGACGAAGTCGCGGGTACACCTAGTCATAAATATGAACGTGTCTCACGAAAGCTATATACAAATAATTAAAATAAATAATTTGTAGCTAGATCAACTGATTACAATAAAATCAATTGTGATGTCTGAGGTTTTGCATTATTTAAACAACATTGTATAATTAAACTGTTTTCCATACATAGCTTCTTCGTTTCGAACAAGCAGCGTGAAGATTTCTATAATGGGTATAAAATTGACAATGGTGCAAGTAGTGCGGTGATTGGCGATAAAACAACTGGTTACGTAACGAGCCGCGTTGCTTTCTTCCGCGAGCGGCGCAGGCGCGTCTCGGGGGCCGCGCGAGAGAGACGCCGCTCACCGCCCGGAGACTGCGCGCAGGGTTGCGCACGCGCACGTTGCCGTTTATTGTTTATTTATAATGTTAGTTTATTTATAGTGTTACTAAATGATAGGCAAATAAAGAAGGATAGTTATTATTAATATAAATAAAAAAAACCGTACATGGACAGTCAGTCAGCGTTACCAACTTTGATGATGATGATGATCCACCAAGGCAGTGTTTTCTAAAGTGAAAAGTCCTGACTCAATGCTATTTACTTTTACGGACAAATATTGTACGTATCTCGGAGTAGCATTTAGTTTTTGTTTCGTCGTAATCGGATTTCTCAATCAAAAGATATTATAAATTAAAGTTATCAAGAAAAAAGTTTAGATAATGCGACACAATATTGCTTGCCGACTTCCACGCGGACGGAGTCGCGGGCACAGCTTGTATAAAATAACATGGCACTGCTTTCATTAAAATAATTATTTCAACGTATTTTGGCGTGTAATGAGAAAACGGACAACTTGTATCATATTTACTTATTTGAATTAACTTTAGCATTAGCTTTCAAAGGGAAGAAAATGTTCTAAAAGTAAATCTGAATAGAACACATCCTAATCCCAACTTCCTAATCCTAACTAACCCTAACTAATATTATAAATGCGAAAGTAAGTTTGTTTGTTTGTTACCTTTTCACGCCTAAACCGATCATCCTGAAACTTTGCATAAAAGTTGTCAGGTGTACAGAGACGGATACAAGGTACCTTTCATCCCGAAAAAAAGTACTGTTCCCGAGGAAAACAACAATAACGTTCATAGATGGCGCCACGTGTCTTTCGAATTACGATTGAATTATATTTTTATAGAAACTTTAGTAGTGTGTTAAGAGTTTTTTTGAGCTTAATCAACGCGAGCGAAGCCGTGTGTAATAGCTAGTTAAATTACATAAAGATTGGGACACTGCGAAAGGCAAAATTTATTCCGAAGAGTTATTATAGTAATACCACAGTCTACCTATATCTTACTCCTTACAGTCGGTCAACGTAGAACATTGTCGCAGAGCAATCGTGCGGGGGGTTGCGGGGTTGCGGGGTGGAGGTTACGTCCCGAGTAGCCATACTGCGTACTTGAGACATAACCTCCGCCCCTACATAATTTTGACATTTCATAGGACCTGTCAAATGTATGGGCGTTGACCCACTGTATGTAGTATGTAGGTACATTGTGGTAATACAGTTGACCCTACGGAGGTCTTAAAGCCCTTTGCCCCTGGTCGAATAGAACTCTGTATATCTAAGTACACCAACCTAGAACGAGAGGACACAAGTCATGATTCCATGATTTTCAATAGAATTTGGATAGAACTTAATATTTGAAACTAAAGCCGGTTTAGTCAGTCTACTTTGCAAGCGCAGCTGTACTTATAGAAATCCTAATTCCGTTCCTATTTTAGACGGAAGTTCGTGCTGCCCTACTTAAATAATAGGCATAACCAATTGTTTTGACTTCTAGCATTCTGCGGAAACTGGGACCCGAAGTTGGTCCGAGTTTAACTTGGCAGTTGAAGTCTATATCGAAACTTCGGAATATTCCGATCTGTCCACCTGATCTGTCCCCTCGTCGGTAACACGGGAACAGATCGAAACTTTTTATTTATACCTATTTGTCCGCCTAAAGAACAGCAGGGGATAGACCAGAAATAATTCGTTCGATCTGTTCGTTCGTCTTGGTGACAGGTGACAGGGGAACAGATCGATTTTTTTATTCCTGATTGGCCCCCCCGAAGGGGACAATCGGAATATCGCGAAACTTCGATGGCTTTGCTTCGCAATAAACACATGCAGCGTGAGATCTAACGAAGATCGTAGTACGAATTTGCAAGTTTTTAATATGTTACGTAAGCTCGATATATTATATCTCTCTTACACACCCGCAAGAAAAAGAGACAAATATATTATTTAGTTGAGCTTGCTCATGAAAACTGCCGTTTTCGTAACTTGCAAACTCGTACTAGGGGAACGGCTACCTCTCTTAGTAGTACGTAATAGGCAACCTCCGGGTATTAAGTAAATAAGTGATTTCCGAACAATGTCGTAATTGTCCACAAGTATTTTGAAGAAATATCTAATAACTTCTGCCAGCCCTAACAATTTTCCAAAGCAATGATTGCAGTTCAACAAACTGCGCGCGAGTCGATCGTTGAACCTGCACTAACCGTTACTCCGTCCCTCTTGCACGCGGGACCGACTCGTCGTCCGTCTCTCTCACCGGTGCAATATACCTTCCTCGATAGTAACCATTGAAGGTATTGTTTTGTGGGAAACAAACTCTCTCGCTATCACCGTGCGATGTACACGGTATCTAGCAACAGGCAATAATCAAAGTTACGTCGTCCATTCTCTTTACTTTCATGTATTAAACATAGTTAGCAAAATATTCAATTGTTTTTATTACCAACGCTTAAGCGGAGCGAACTTTTCCTACTTATTTATGTCGATAGTATTTTTTTTTGTCCACGATCGGTGACTATGTTCGTTGGTTACCGACATCATAAGTCATCGAAGCATTAAGTAATGATGTTTTTTAAGTGCAGATGTTTTCTGTAACCCCGCTGGGTTCGGAGAAATTTTGGCTGTTGTAGCAAATGTTTGTTATCAAATGTTTTTTTAGAGTAGTGCATTTAGTGCAAGTTTTTATTATAGTGAGGTGAAAATGAAATAGCGAGAGGAAATCTCAACGCGCTCGTAAAGTTTCCCGAGCAGGTTCGTGCGCTCGCGCCGCAGTTACACACTCGCATGATGGAGAAATACCGGGATGAGATTCTTACTTTGTAAATTTTTACAAGATCCTGTGTAGTGTTCCTGTCTGGGCCCAGTTACCAAACCCATCCATTTGTGATTATACGAATTACACGAAACACTTCGATGCCTAACAGTCAAAAAGGGATAACCGCTAATTTACAAACTTTACAGGAGAGTAGCTTAAAGTTTGTTTACAGTGAATAAAATAGGCTAAATACCTTAATTTATATACCGCCTAAGCGACAAAAAATATTTCGTAGAGTCATGAGGCTTAGACCGATCGACACAGAAAAAAAGATGATTACAACGATAATAAAAGTCCATTTCGCAAAAAATGGTCCTTATCCCCTTTTTGGCTGTTAGGCATCAACTTGCATTCATATCCTAACTACTTAATATTATAAATGCGAAAGTAAGTTTGTTTGTTACCTTTTCACGCCTAAACCACTGAACAGATCATCCTGAAATTTTGCATATACGTTGTCAAGTGTACAGAAACGGACATAGGGTACCTTTCATCCCGAAAAAAGTACTGTTCCCGAGGAAAACAACAATAACGTTAATAGATGGCGCCACGTGTCTTTCGAATCATGATTGAATTATATTATTATAGAAACTTTAGTAGTGTGTTAAGAGTTGACTGTCAAATTCTAAATTAACGCGTGCGAAGCCGCCGGCAAAAGCTAGTGAGGAATAAAATAGAAAATTTACAACATTTTCAGTGGAAACTTTACGAGTGCAATTAATGTTTCTCACTTCCGCCGGCCTTTTTGTCTATGTCCAACGTTTCACTACCTCGCTAGGGTCCGTTGTGTACTTGCAAGACTTTGTTTTGGTACAAAACAATATTATACTTCCATAGTAGGCAAATTCAGATATCTTTTCGATGCAGGAAACAACTTTAAAGTTTCTTTAACCCTTTATAGGGCATAAGATTTTAGGACAAGTAAATAACAAACAATATGGCAATTTCTTAAGAAAATAAAAAGAATAACATTTTTTTAAGCTATGTTTTTATTTTTATTAGAGAAAATAGTAAAACATTTTATAAAGTGCCAGGTTTAAAAAAAAACAATATAAAACTTGATGGCAAATGTATTGCCATTGCCCTATAGGGGTCAAAATACACGTCCGATAGTTGCTTCCGGGAGCCGGATCCGACTATCTGATCGGATTCATGAAATACACGTACGATTCTCGTGTCCGATTTTTTCTTGACGACGACGACGCCCGGACGATGCTTACGATTCTGACATCCGATCCGATAGTCTGATCGTACGTGTAATTCATGTTCAAACAAATGTGTGACGCGGAGGCCTTCAGATAGTCTGATCAGACTATCGGAACCGACTATCGGAGTCAAGTATCGGACGTTTATTTGGGTTCTAAAGGGGTAATAGTTATTCGTTTTAAAAAACTGTCGAATTGTTTGACAACACAAACAAAACCACACATTTTAACAGTTTTCGGTCGTGTACGTTTTATCATCATCTCATCATAGTTGCCAAATTGTTATACTTTGAAATACTTAATGGAATACTATTTGTATTTAGAACTAGTTAATTGTGTAAGAGGAAGACTGTCCTACCGTGAAACAGTTTCGACCAGTACGGAGGACAGTGTGAATCGAATGCTACAACCTAAATAACAATATCAATGTAAGTAATTTTAGTGAGTGATTTGTGCTTAAATACGTACTAAATAATTATCATATGACGTAAGTACTTAACGAACAACATTTATAGACGATAAAAAGATGAAAAATATCACATTATTGGTTAGTATTTGAGTGCACGAACCTATTTATTTACGCCTACCTATTTTTTATACCTAATTATATGGTTGTACTTTTATGATGCAAATAAAGTTATTATCTTGTATCTCTTTGGATATCACGGCTCATCTTCCGTGCGAAAGATGTCCGGTCCTTTGGAAGGCATACACGGGGACACAGGTCCAACGCGCAGAGGCCCCTTTGAGAGCTTTAATCTAAAATGGGGTGGGGCACCAACCCGGGACTATCCACGGCTGCACTATTGGAGTACAGTCATGGACCGTCCCAGGTGGGTGCAAGACTATTGTAAAATATGGTGAAAAATATCTGGTCTATGGGAAGGGGTGTTAGGTGGACTAGATAACAAATAAAGTTATTATTATTATTATATTATCTCTTTGCCTTAATCCCACTCTAGGTGTAGTCGGTACTACATGTATTCCTCTTCCATTCTTCTCCATCAGCCGTCATCTCAGTACTCACTTCTTTCTTACCCATATCATCTTTCACACAATCCACCCATCTTCTCTTTGGCCTACCTCTACTTGTATATCCATCCAAATTCATATTTAACACCCCAGGTAACACGGGTCTATTTTTTAAATAATTTATGTACCGTAGGACGGGGTTACTTTGATCAATGTTTTGAACTTCATAATTCTTATTTATTTTATGTTTGTATCTTATTTATTTTCGCTTTTAGCTGCTACATTAAAAATATTTTATAAGTATACAGAATGTTAACGAATTCGTGTAATTCCTTCAAACCACAATGTGGTTGGAATTTTTTTTTTTGGGATTTAGATTGATTAAAAATAAAATCAAAAGTTTTTTTTCCAAAAAAAAATTTTTTTATATTAAAAATTTCGCTGCCATGCATAAATTAATGAAGGCACGGCGACACAGCTGATCGGCACAACTAGCGCTATATCGCTCCACGCAGTCAGTTAACTTGGAACGCTAAAATTACTCAGATACGAAAAGTGATGGTTCAATTTTTGAAAAAAAAAAAATTGTTTTTTCTGGAAAAAACTTGTGCAGGGTCAATCAGTGTCATCAGTAGATCACGCGGTTTGAAGGAATTACATGAATTCGTTAAAACCCTGTAGACTGAATTAACTGAGATATATAAAATCACAAAGACTAGATAAAAAAAAAACTACAGAGCGTAGTTTTCGATAAAAACAGGAGAAATTTCCTTATCAAAGTCGGACCGTAGGCTTTTACTTTGATAATCCCTATTTTGTCAAAGTAGCCCCAGTTAGGACTCGAATTTTGTACATAATCAGGGTTGTGATTTAGTTTTTTTATCTTCGCAGACACCTCTATACCGTATGGTAAAATAGGAAAACTGTCAATGTTGCCTATCCAGTTAAGTTAAAATGCATAAGTTCCGTTTTTACAGAGATATATGACCAAATGCAATATTTTTAGTAACTATCAATTTCGCCCCTTGATATCAAAGTAACCCCAATCGCTGGTACACACAACACCTAATAAAAGATAAGTTCATCAGGAGCATAGCGTACAAAGGCACTGCTTATTTCTAAAAGAAATCTCTTCTTTGTTAGAGGAGAAGCGAAAAATACCTGAATTTAACCCTACTAGGCTACTACCGGTCTAAAATAATTCAAACTAGACCATTATATAGACACATCTGAACCTAGACGAGATAGTTCGTAGTTTTCAACTAAATAACTCGTTTGAGACTAACATTTTGTCTCTCCAATGCCCCGGCAGTCGTCTATTCACAAATTCAGACTCAGAAGTTCGCAGTATTTAGTTACCAACAGACTTATATGACGGAACGGACTGCAACTTTGTCTAATAAAGCTGATACCTCTTTGACGCTAAATAAACTTACGGTGAATATAAACAGGGGAATAATTATGAAGCACGTTAGTCAGTCTTATGAATGATATTAGTGTGTTTCTAATTAAACATACACGGAATGAAAAGCTTTTATAGAACTTTACACATTTTCGGTAAATGGAAAATCTTAACATGTTTGTTTATAAACTCAAGAGAACTGGATGTTATTAGGATGAGATCATCATCATCATCATTCAGCCGAAAGACGTCCACTGCTGGATATAGGCCTCCCCCAAGCATCGCCACATCGACCGGTCCTGTGCTTCTCGCATCCAGCGGATTCCCGCGACCTTCACCAGATCATCAGTCCACCTTGTGGGAGGCCTACCCACGCTGCGTCTTCCGGTACGCGGTCGCCACTCCAGAACCTATCGGCACCATCGGCCATCCGTTCTGCGAGCAAAGTGCCCCGCTCACTGCCACTTAAGTTTGGTAATTCGTCCAGCTATGTCGGTTACGATCGGATATGATCACGCAGGGTAACTCCAAGCATAGCCCTCTTCATTGCCCTTTGAGTGACTTTCAGCCTTCTTATGAGGCCCATTGTGAGCGACCACGTTTCAGGGGGTCTACTCCCTAAGCACGAAGTCCGTGGTTTCAGCCTCAGTTACGAGCGTTTCCTACTCCTTAACATCTACGGATGTACGATTATTTCGGGCGAACTAAGAATGAATGACAACACGATTTGACAGTTGTCTCTACTACCGATGTGTTTCTACCCGTCCGAAAAGTTGAACTTGACACTTGTTTTGTTCACTCCTACGTTTCGGGCTACTTTCGGACGTGCGACTGACTTCGTTGACGGACTTAGGGAGTAGGCCCTCTGGACCGCTGGTCGCCGATAAGTGGGCCTCTGGACCACTTACTAATGGATGAGGGTTTTCATTCATTTCACGTTTAAAAAAAAGGGAAAAAAACGAAAATTTATCTTCACAGCTAAGAAAAATATTATTATAATGACAATGCACCTTATCTGCGTGTCCTCTACCTACTAGGTTAGTTCGAGCACGAGACAGCTTGACATTGTTACTCGGTACACTATCTAGTGTTAAGTTCTAGTGAACTTAAATAATTTTCACTGCAATGAATATCGTTCTACATTATATTTATGGTGTTTTCATCTTATTCCAATTAATATTTAAAACATATGTCAACGAAAAATAATAATTATACAACACAAACATACTGATATAAGGGCAGTTCAGAGTACGTTATAATATTTTATAGCACAATGATATCGCTCAGCATATATTTTATATGGATACGTTCATACGATCCTGTACCTACTATAATGTATTGGCTTGCTGTACGTACGCGAATGAGCGATTCTCAGAGCTATATCGTACGATTCTCCGGTCCCCTTTTTTTTTTTTTTGTCGTTTGGAAATCCTCATGGATACCCTTCGCTCCGGGAAGGCGAAGGGTTATGCCGGACTCTTACCGGCTAAAAACCCACGGTGTTCCTACTCCTGACCCTTGGCCAGGGTCACGGGATTCGCAGCTGCATGCACCGCAACCCCGGCAGGCCTCGGTCCGCCAGCCCCTGGCAGACCGCTCCTTCTGTGGGGCCTTGCCCCACGTCCTCCTGAGAGGCGCGCACGGAACACATGCGCGCCGCCTTCTCGGGCCTGTTACTAGTCGAGCGACGGGTCCCCTAACCCGTCGCCCGCAGGCCACACACTAGGGTGGCCGGAGATTGTCGCGCGCCCTCCGGCTGCGCCCGGTGCGTCTGGCGCGGGAAGGGAGAGTGGCTGTCGCCTCTCGCTCCCTCTCCGCTCCCTCCTTGGTCGCCATCACCACCTCGCAAAAGGTGGCGACGGCTTCCCACGCACACTCGCTCCCGACCATGGACAGGACCACGGCTGGAAGCGAGAGGTCACCACCGACCGCCGCGACTAGTTCGCGGCGCTGCGTCGCCCACGCACGGCACTCCTGCAACGTGTGCAGCGCCGTGTCTTCCAGGCAGTCGACGCAGTGGTGACATCCGGGCGTCTGCTCCCGGCCTATGCGACACAGGTACTTCCCGAAACATCCATGTCCCGAGAGCACCTGCGTCAGCCGGAAGCTGAGGGCGCCATGCCGCCTCTCCAGCCACTCCTCCATAACGGGTCTTACCGCCGCTATTGCGGCGTGCCCTATTCTCCGGTCCCCGCCCCGCCTCACTGCTACCCTATTCGTCGCCCGACGGATCGCCGTCAAATAACTTGCTATGCATAGCAGACCGGCTTGCGATATGGCGTAGCGTGAACCTCATGCTATATAGTAATAGCTTATGACGCAATATGCTTTACTATAAAGCGAAATAGTACAGCGTAGTCTGAACTACGCTTTAAGAAAAAAAAAGTTTTCTCGTTGTATTGTAATAGGTAAAACAAAAAACAGTACAACTGAGTTAATTAAATTCATATAATTTTACGTTGACTGTTTCTTTTAGAAATCTTACTAATTTTGTGCGTTATTAAAATCTTCTACTACTATAATTATAGTGACGATAAAAAATATTATAAATTCTACATTAAGGTATCTACTATGTATGTATAAAAACGTGAGAAATGTATACTTTGAAACTTCCCCCAATTAGATGGAATGGCTGACATGGCATTGGCATAAATGATAGGCTATCGATTATCGATTATGCAGCTGCGCTTATTATACCGCGACGGCCGGTACAGTCGGCATGCCAACGTCAGGCATCACACGAACCATAGTACAACTGCAAGCGTTGCCGTTGGCGAAGGGTTATGCCGGACTCTTACCGGCTAAAAACCCACGGTGTTCCTTCTCCTGACCTTTGGCCGGGGTCGCGGGATTCGCAGCTGCATGCACCGCGACCCCTACCGGCCTCGGTCCGCCAGCCCCTGGCAGACCTCTCCTTCTGTGGGGCCTTGCCCCACGTCCTCCTGAGAGGCGCGCACGGAACACATGCGCGACGCCTTCTCGGGCCTGTTACTGGTCGGGAGTCGGGTTACTGCAGTTACCCCTGTCGTTGGCAAAAGCCGCTCGCCTGCCTAAGCGGTTATTCGTTACAAAACCAGGGGCCTAATTCTCCTAAAATAAATCTTGATAAATCACAACCGAACCAAGGCCGAACCGTTCATTCAAACAGTTCTCAATTTCAAAAGCTGTCGAATTGTTTGACACAAAAAACAAAATCAATCATTTTGAAAGTTTTCGAAAACAAAAACTGACTGATGGTTGTGGTTCGATTGCAATTGGCAACAATTTACTTTAGGAGAATTGGGCCCCAGAACACCAAATAGTTCATGTATGTTTTTGAAGTATCAGTCTTTGTAATATAACGATTTTTTCAAATTCAATGGGTATCATGTAACTAAATATAGACCAAGAGATCCTACTAAGATAATAATTCCATTTTGTAGAACAACTCTAAATAAAAAGAATGTTTAACACATGTGTATGTAATTAGAGCATTAAATCGTGTGTCGTTTAATATATTTCATAATGTCAATATGAAAAAGCCAACGGAGGGCAGTCAGCGCGCTTGCCGCTACCATACAACTCGACTCGCAGGCCGCGCGCTGCTAGCGAGCGGACCGCAAGCTTACAGCGCGCTAGTGTTGAGTAGGACATACAAGAGGCGGTACATTTGTCCCATACATGACGTCAAAATGTAAGAGCGGCTCGACATTTAAAAGTGTACTACTTCAACTTTTATGTCGCGGTAGTCGCATTACTCGTTACTCTCGGTAAGTACCTAAACTGTAGGGTGAGACAGAGAGGGAACGAGGCACATGCTACAATAGCACGTCACTGTCAGTGTGTCAGTGGACATTACGCGACCGCGACTCGATTCGCCGCAGTAACGTCAAATGTCATATTATTCGTACTCGTTACTTCAATCGTATCACCGAGCTTCAGTACGCCTCACCTCATTTGAAGTAGTACATTGTACTGGCTCAGAGCAAAAAAGAGGCTACTCTTACAAACTCTTCTACAAGTCGTGTCCTACCCAACACTACAGCGCGCCGACCGAAAAGTAAGGAGCCGCTGCAAGTCCTAGGCTCGTATTATACGATACACGATTTAATGCTTTAATTTGAATGACGAGTTAATTGCTGGGTTGGAGCGGTGCCGTTGCGATGCCGGTTTGTGTGCCATGACCTTAAGACTGGGAAGAAAAAGCGTCGCAACAAACTCCCCAGCATCATCTTGATCACATTGACGACACGTTTGGTGCAGTGCTTAAGCGATTGGCTTCTGCGCTACGGGTCGTGGGTTCGATTCCCACACGGAACAAAAATTTGTATGGCCTACAGATGGTTGTTTCGGGTCTGGGCGTTTGTTTGTGAGATTTGTGTCTGTAAACGCACCCACGATACAAGAGAAATCTTAGTGTGGGGCAACGTTTTTTTAAGAAAAAAAAAAAAAAAACTGCGTCATTTAAAAACAAAAAAAAAGAGAACCTGGTACTAACAAGAATAAAATAAAAATCAGAGGAAGAACTTATTGGTATCAGCTGAATCATTCAATGCACTAAGTGACAATTTGTGTTGACTAGACGTTGCGCACGCGCGCCTCAATAACCCATTACCCTCAATTGACTGATGATTTGCACGAGTTGGGGGGCAGCTGATGCACTGGTACGTTTTCCTTTAATTAAACCGACATGAAAACTGAATGACTGTGTATTTAAATCACGGTAATTATCGCTGATTGGTTGTGTAGTTTCAATTGGCGAGTTTCTTGAAACTATTCGTGGTATGTGGTAGGTACACTTTGTTAGTAAATGGCCTATGAAGGGATACCAACCCATAGTCTAAGAAATTATCACGAAAATTATATTCTTTTACAATGTTAAAGTACCCATAATAATTAATAAGTTTTGTTGTACAACTTTCTCCAAAAGTCAATAGGTTTTTTATTAAAAAATACACAAAAATCTAGAAACACGGCGGTGTGCTATGCCAAGTCCGGAAAAGAAAAGGGCGAAAATCTAATTAAGTATCACTAGCTGATAATGAATTTAAAAAAATCGGTCATATTTTGGGTCATGGAGTATCGCTCCGTTTTTTGAATTCATTTACTAAAAAAGGGCTGTCGATTTTTTAAAATTACTTATTTAAATAAAAAATAATACGAATTTTACAGTCATCAGCATTAGGTACTTTTACAGTCATCAGCATTAGGTACTTTTACAGTCATCAGCATTAGGTACTTTTCCGACTATCCTTGTACATATTATAATGTATTACTCTATGTTTACTTTTACTATGTATTTGCATAAGGTGATTGAAGTCTTTCGCTATACCTAGGTGAAGCCGACTTGCGCAATATCACATGCAGTATTTATTTTGTTAAGCACATGGCTAACAAAATAAATGCTTGTCACGGACATATAAACTTCACTAGCATAGGACAACTAAACAAAAAAACGGTGCGTTTACTAATGTACACGCGGTAGCAGTTATACTTACTTCGTCTTTCTATCAGAGAGCTTATTTTTAAAGTTAGAACTTTATCATGCATGACTTGGCTTCTCCAGTTTTAGTAATCTTTTTTGTAGAGCTTCGGGTTGCCGGCGCCAATCTGTCAGCGTTTGTCGGTGCCAGCTGCAGTGCGAGCACGGTTCTTTTTATCGAGTCGATTCGAGAAATTTATCTATTATAAACTTCAAATTTGACATAAGATATTGATAAAACGACAAAGGTAGCTCGGATCGTATTTTATCGAGGCCTCGATATAATCGACAAATCTTATCGATTATGTCGAGTTTTGACAGTCCTTATTGGTAAATTTCTCGAATTATCACGAATTGTTGTCGTCAGTTAAAAGTTGGTAGATAAAGATTCTTTGAAGCTATTTTTGCAAAACAAATGGATTTTGGAGTATTCATTTTGTTAGATGTTGAAAGCAGAGCGCATCGTGACATGAAAAGGATCTACAAGCGGAGTTTAGAGACGTGAATTTATGTTTAATTTAATAATGTATGACTAGTGGTGCCCCCAATTTTTCTACTCTTTTTTGAGAGACTATAAGCCACTAAAATTATATTTTAAATATTTTTTACAATCTTACAAAGATTATAAAAAATGTTTACAATATTTCTAACAAACGAAATAGTTTTCAGTCGCGAGAAATAACCAGGAAAAGATTATTTCATAAATAAAATAAAGTCTACATGATTGAATGATATTTTTAAATCTGGTGTTGCCATTTTGAAATGTCGATAAGCTATCGAGAAGACAGCCGTCGACAAGGCTCGATAAAGATACCGAGGCAAGTTCCGTGCTACCGACTCTCGATAAAATTCGGTATGTTTAAACTTTTATCGAGTCGAGAACCGTGCTCGCACTGCTGGTCCGTGTAGTTAGTTGGCGTAGGTAGTCTCTATACTGTGTAGCGAACCAGCGCCGACAAGCTCCGAACTGCGCCGACAAGTTCCGACCTGCTTCGATCAGCGCTGGTAGGCCGTCATTTGTTGCTGTATTTGCAAGGGAATAAGGTGTATTTTTGTTAAAAAATACCAGCCCCTGTTTCTACCCGCTTCCTTTATGTAGCGGTTACCTGCACGGACTAGTACCGATAAGCGCTGCTACGTCGGCGCTGGTTACCTGCTTCCTTTATATATACCTATACGCCCTTAGACACCTGCTAGGTTTATGTCAACAACTAAATTAATGGTGTCATATAGAAAAGAGGTTTATGTGTTTTGGTGACCTGACATGATGGTGCTTTCGTGACAAGACATGTCGGTGTTTTGGGGACGGTGCGTGCAAGCAGCTCCCAGTTTTAATTTCAACATACGCGCCATTAGAAATAACTTCAAAAATTTTCGATAATTATAATTATGTTAATTTAGAAAAAGTGGGCCTTAGTTCATACTTCTGAGCTTTAACATCTGTCCAATATACTTGTAGGAATAAAAAAATCTACCACATTTTCCTGTGACATAAAAACCTTTTTTGAAAACACCGTAAAGAGGCTTAGAGTACCACGGCCGCCGAGGGCCTGTCAGTGGCCGCGTTTTTAACTAAAGATGCAACAAACAATAATAAAACCATACTGTTCCCAAACCGTTTCAAAAATAAGACAAAAGCAAGCCAAATTTTATGCTAACGGTTCTAAAACTGATTTATTTTGCAAGAGAGAGAAAGCAATAGTATCGATCGCTTTGCAATTAAGTTATCAACTTACATGAGGTAGGTTTTATTCGCTTCTTTACATATTTAACGTGGGAACATTGACAGATGTACCTATTATAAAGCAAGCTTATTAATTAAAATAAGTGCTTTTCGCACCTTGGGTGACTAAGTGGGAAGTTAAATGGGGCAAGCACCAGCCTTGGGTTATTACTACTCGGTTACTTAAAGAATGCAATTAGAAATGACGGCGTTAATATTGTTGTCGTTATTGGCATCTCGCTCACGCACGGTAAATAGTAGATCCGCGATTCCTAATCCCATTCTTTAAGTATTCTTCTTCTCTCAACTAGAATAGTTGCTATATAAGTACCTAGAATATCGCTAGTCCATTACCGGACTCACTGTATAAATATTTTCTGTACAGAACGAACGTCCGTAGTGTACTATGGAACTTGATCCTCTTATTGTACTGAAAGCCTATACAATCCGAGATCAGCTCATAGGTTCTGGAAATATATAGCTTGATAGAATAGAATAGAATTTTATTTGCGTAAAATGTAGGTACATTACAGATGGAGTAAAATATAGACCAAAATACATTTTGCCGCAACGCGACATGCAAATTCTTGACAATATTATACAGAATCATTCAACATTATTAGAATTAATATCAATTATTGCAATATTTAAAAGTAATTAATTATTTAGAGTAAAATGTCAAATCAATATTAACACAAACAATATTAATGTCAAAATAATAGAAATCAATAGTTACATTATATAGGTATTAGTATCCACTTATCATTTAGGTATTGCCTGTAAATTCCGCTACAGAATAAAAAGACTTTTCTATAAGCCAAAGTTTGAGTCTGATACGAAACTTGCCAATACGCATTTTTAGGAATATTATTGTACACCCGACCACACATGGCATAACAATTTTTTAGGTACATTGTTGTGTTAGGTATTTTTGCTAATGCAATTCTGTCCGAGTTTCTCGTATTCCTTGGAAACGTATCTTTTGCTGTTTTCTTCTGTTTTGATACGTAGCCATGTTTATAAGATGATACAACAATTTTGCTGCAGTATCTTAACAGGTTCAGTGCCGGGTCAAGGAGGGTACCATGTAGTCGCTTTCGCCATGCTGGGTGCCCTCGTAGAGGGCTCATTTTAAACGCAGGTTTTTCTTTGAAAATTCACTGTCATCAAACAAGAAAACACCTTGAAAAGACGTAGTAGCGTATTTTTCAAGGTGTTTAACCCTCCTCGGTTCACTCTTAGCGCAAACGTAATGCCGAGGACCCTGGAAGGTCCACTAGCAATATGTATGGCGGGATGACGTATGAGCCCTATGAAAAGTCCACCACGGACTCGAATGTGTAAAAACGAATCCGAATTAAATTACTATCAATTCGACGGGTCCTACGTATACTAGTATAAGTGTAAAAACCCAACTTTACAGTAGAGTGGTTTGAAGGTTCGAAAACTTTTAACTTTGACACAAATAACTTTTACAAAACAATCACATATACACAACAGATACAGAACTAGACGAGCAAATAATATAGTGCTGCGGGCGCCTAGAACAAACTACGGCCTGCATACTATTCTGTATGAAGGAGCACAGCTTTATAACAAATTGCCTCGAAATGTAAAAGATCAAAAGTCGATGATTACTTTAAAAAAATCTCTTAAGAATCATATGTTAAAGGAATCAAAACTGTAAATTGTCTTCGGGTACTGTACCTATCTAACCTATTCTTGTTGTGTAGCCGCTGCGTCACCTTATGTAATTTAACTTAATTAGATATAAGTTTTTCTCATGTAAGTGAATATCATTCTTTTTGAGAAACCTTAAATCAATAGAAATATTTGAAATTTTGGAATGGACCATACCACCATTGGAAAATTTCAAATATTTCCTTTGATTTACGTCAAATTTAAAAGTTTTCGAACCTTTAAACCACTCTACTGTAAAGTTGGGATTTTGCACTTGCACTAGTATACGTAGGACCCGTCGAATTAGACCAGTAGGTCAAACTTATAAAACTGTTTAAGCCATGGCCACGCAAATAATATCCAGATTTGTGATAGGGTTTTTTACTCGGAAACGGGGTACTAATCTGCAAGGGTATTAAAGTACTCATCAAAATGAATAACTCTAGTTCTACAACTTTCCGCAAAAGTCGAAAGTTTTACAGAAACAGCGGTACAAGTATTTCTTAAAAAAAATACTCTTACATATTTGTGGAAACGGATTAGTAGGTCAATTTTATGGATTCTTAACGAAATAAAAGGGTGCTGAAGTCTTAAAAAAAAAGATTTTCTTTGGAAATAAAAATAAGCGCACGAAACAGTCATCAGTGATGTTGATACGCGGATTAGTAAGTACGTTCCACAACTAACCTTATAGATTTCAGATGTCGGAACTTTCTACAATATATAGTCCTCCTTATCGATTTCGATACCGGCGACCCTTTAAAACTATTTCCTAGCGTGTGCCCTATATATGACGCGCCAGACCGAATTTTGTTTTGAATACCCGGTCACAGCTAATACAATAAAGTTGGCCTGCAGAGTTAAAAGTATAGGTGTAGGAGGGTTTAGGTCTCTCTTTACGTATTTGGCGTTTTTCGTTTAGTGTATCGAGCCGTTTTTGTTCAAATGATTTTATATTTTTATAGATAATAGAGCGCCAAGACGACCTATGCGAAGCGAGCCTCTCCCAACCTTTAGGGTCAATAGCGCAAGCGTTTAGATGTCTTTTGAGCACATCTTTATAGCGCAGATGTTGACCACCATGCGTCCGTTTACCTTCTGCCATCTCAGAATAGAATACCGCTTTGGGTAAACGGTGGTTCTCCATGCGAAAGACGTGCCCACGCCACCTGAGTTGACGCTGCATGAGTAGAGCTTCCATGCCATACATGTTGGAACGGCGCAGCACCTCCGTATTAGGAACGCGGTCCTGCCGGTTCTACAATAAACATGGAAATCAAAGTCCCTATTTAAATATATATTTACTACGTCCAAGAAGGAGAATGCAACTGCGTCCTATTGTCCACTACCGCGCAGAGATGATCAGTACATTGCTCGTAGCAAATTGCAATATCCGCTACCTATACCCGCACAATGCATCGCTGTCGTTACGCGATCTCTACGAACAACCCTTTGTCTCCTGCAATAGGGTACAGTCAGCATCAAAATAAATTGGTACGAACAAACTGATCAAAATGATCTTAACAATTAAGAAAATAAAACTATAGCGGATTGAGAAAAAAATCGTTAAATTAATACGAGTACTTATCGCTTTTCTAGATTTTTTGTAAAAACTTATAAGTTTTTATTTAATTGCGTGTTCGTAAAAAAAATGATAATGATGGCTAAGAATTGATGTTACATAGCAAATAATAGGCAACCCTTAAAAAGCAGTAATTAAGTTAATAAAAAGTAAGTTAAAAAATTAAAACCTGCATATTGAAAAAATTATGAAACAATAAAATATTATAATTTGAGATTGATTGATTTAATTTGATTTATAGTAATGTTCAGAGGATAGCCGTGGTCCGTGTTGTGTAATAGTTTAAAGTTTCTTTTTTCGTTATTTTTTTTTGTCTTTTCACCCATTCTTGTCTGTGCACATTATCCAGCGACAAATGATAAATGATATTTATTTCTGTAAATAAATCTGTTACAGACACTTTTACAAGTCAATGTAATGTTTTTTTTAAGACTAGATGGCGCCGGCATTTCCTATCTGACTAGCTCTGAGAAGAAAAGCCGAAACAAACTCAGAGGTCAACGTCTCTTTTAAAGTCCAGACATTGTGGTATAAAACTATGCGAGTGTAACAATGTAGGGCAACGTTTGGAATGGCCTTTTGAGGAAAGAGCCATAGCAGGTTTGAGTTGACCTGTCCCAACTGACGGCTCGCATGCATCAGTCATCGTGTAGCTCAACCTTATTTTAGGGAGCTCAACGACCCGACGCACGACGACACCAATCAGCCGGACATTTGCGTAGGTCAAAAAAAAATACTCAAACCCCCAAACAGTTTTACGAAATTAATGTATAAAGCTAGCCTACACTGTACTCACATTCACAATTTAATAAAATAAAAAATAAAAACAAACGACATATTAATAATAATAGTCGACAAAATGTCAAGGTAAAAAATAATAATAATTCAATAATAATAATTATCAATAAATCATCATGCAGAATGTCAATAAAAAAAAACAATTATATACGAAATAATTTCAATGATTTCAATGATGTCTCTGTGATAAGAGCGAGCGGCTCAATTCCAAGCATTTTTTTCGTCCATATAATCTTTAACTTTATAGAAACCCTTATTACAAAGTTTCTGTTTTACGACATACTATATAACAAGAATAATACTGATAAGTTTTGCTATTTGGGTTAACTTGCAGATATTACATACCAATAGCCTATAGGCGTTGCTTTGTATTGTCCAAGCATAAATTTTTGGTATAGAAATATGTCTAGACTTTATAAGAGACCTTGACCCCAGAGTTTGTTTTCGGCTTTTCTTCTCAGAGTTAGTCAGATAGGAAACGACAACATAGCTTTAAAAAAACAAACTGACATGTAAAAGTGATTTTTAAATATCCAATTTGCAGAATAAATAATTTCATTTCATTTCCTGCATAATGCAAAATAAAGTACAACATGATATAAATCAAGGTAGGTAGAATTTCACGTTGTAAGGTACCATCGGTTAAACTGTGTTGACAAATCTACAATTCAGATGAATTGATCTTGTGGACTCAACCATCGATTAATCTGTCATGACCGGCGCCAGCTCTCATCTGTGTGAAAAATGGACTTATTTGAAGACACTTTTGCGTGTGAGTGTAATGCCTTGTACAGACCAAACGAACGAAAATGGCTTTAGCCGATGGATACCGAACGCTCGCTCACCTTTTTGTGCTGTGTCCACACAGATCGAACCTTTGATGATTGATTTGATCGACACGGAGCAGAGGGCCTACTCCCTAAGTCCTTCAACGAAGTTAGGCGCCCGTCCGAAAGTAGCCCGAAACGTAGGAGTGAACAAAACAAGTGTCAAGTTCAACTTTTCGGACGGGCAAAAACACATCCATAGTAGGGACAACTGTCAAATCGTGTTGTCATTCATTCTTAGTTCTGGCCCCGAAATAATCGTATGCCCGTAGGTGATAGGGAGTAGGAAACGCTCGTAACTAAGGCCGAAACCACGGACTTCGTGCTTAGGGAGTAGACCCCCAGAGCACAGAAGGCGAATGCATACGCTGAACCGTCCACACCCACTCGTTCGCGTTCCTTCGTTAGCGTTCGTTCGCCTTCGTTCGGTTGGTCTGTACAAGGCATAAGACAGTTCGATGGACACTAAGTTGAAACACGGAAATGCGACAAGTCGTAACCTTGACAGGACGGAACTTTGAAACGACTCATCTCTGCACGACTATGGCCCTTTACGAGCGAAAGTGTCGCCACTTTAGAAAAAAAAAACATTATTTATGTTAAATTAAAATAAACAAATTATGTTGACGTACGCTGACTTCGGGTTATCGCCTCCAAAAGTGATTTTGGATGCAGTTGATCAATACGGACCTTGGTTTTGGAATTTATAAAAATTCAGGTCCTTCCCCCGTTGTTCAAGAAGCGTATATCATTTGCATCCATTTTTTTGGACTAAGACAATGTAAAGTGGCAAACAGAGAAGAAATTAATGTACAGACGCCAGAACATAAAGCTACTACAATCTGTCAAATATATTTAATAGATTTTCATCTTTATCGCAAAAGCATTAGGTTCAAGGTTGATTGAGAAAATTTGTCAGTTTCGGGTAGCTTGATGTGCTGGCGTTTGTACAAAAGTGGCTTTTAATCTACAATCCGGGTCAGCAACCTTAATATCTCGAAAACTTAAATAGTCTTTAACATACTTTTTATTTGAATAAGTTCTCATTCTTAATTTCCGAGATATTACGGTTTATGTTAGTGACCCAAATTCATTGCTCCCGAGTGTACAAAATTAGGTGCAGTACAGATTTTAATTTAATTTAAGGCGCTTCCCCCACCGAAAGTGTTCGCCACTTCTTTCTGTCAACACACAACATATCGAAATTTCGTACGTACAACATTTTACTCAAGTGTTGTAGAAATTTTCGAACACCAAATATCAACACTAGAGCTTCTGGATTCGAAGTTTTAGCGATAAGTACCAAAAACGGCCGTTTTTAGGATTAATTACTAAAACTTCTTACCTAGGATGTGTGTGTTGTTTTTTGGTGTTCGAAAATTTCTACAACACTTGACTAAAATGTTGTACCTACGTACGAAATTTCAATATGTTGTGTGTTGACAGAAATAATGTTTTTTTTCTGAAGTGGCGTTACTTTCAGTGGGGGAAGCGCCTTAATCAAACTTTATTTTAACGCATGCAAATTGAATTTCACCCTTTGTACTTGGGGTATAGATTTGGTGGTAGGCTCAACACGGTCTTCACCGCACGCCTCTCAATATGATGTGGGGCAAGGCCTCACAGAAGGAGAGGTCCGCCAGCCGCTAGCGAGGCCTGCCGGAGTTCCGATGCATGCAGCTGCGAATCCCGTGACCCCGGCAATAGGTCAGAAGAAGGAACACCGTGTGTTTTTAGCCGGCAAGGCCTTCGCCCTCCCGGGGCGGAGGGGTTCGTGGAGGAACAAAACACAAAAAACTTCAGCTCGGTCCGCCTGGCTAGCTACCACCCTCACATTAAAGTCCGGCGCCAAGCAGTTTACTATGTTCCACCGGGTGTATGTGAGAGTCAGATGGGTATATCATTCTAGGTATGTTTTTGTTACTTTGATTCCTGTGGTCCATTTTCGACCGTTTGCGCTTACCATCAGGGACAAGGAATAAGAGTAAGTATTTATGATTAGTTACGGTTTACTCATCACGTATATTTTTTGGGATTGCCCGACTAGTTAAGAGTAAGTAGTTACATTGCAAAAATAATCGAGAATAATCTTACCTGTGTGTGTCCTTTCCTTGGTTTAATAACGGCAATATTTACTAACAAACATCCATGCAAAATTATAATATGCCATTTTTCGTTTATGGAAAGATGTCACTTGAAAAGAAATACACTTAACTGCAACACAACTTGTGAGTGTAACAATGTCAGTTGTGTACACAAGGTTATTCGGAAAGGGGGTACTAATTCTTTGGCTGGAGACCTCACACAGGTCTTGCTCATATCTGCCCACTTACGTAGAACGGCCCGCAAGCATCATATCCAAGCAGTCTAATAAAAGGCACTAATCCGTGGGCCACTTAAAGTATCACTGATGACCAGTGATCAGAAAAGGGTGAGCTAATTTACCTAAACTTCAAAGAACAGAGACGAAAACTGGAGCAACTTTTTTTTATTCGGGAGAATTTTCTAGGAGATTATCTTTCATTTGTTTTCAACAAATAAAAGACAACCTCCTTTTTTGAAAACAAGAACAATCTTTTTTTTAAAAACAATGAAAAACGTGTCATCTGGTTTTGTGACAATTTTGGGAAACAAAAATAGGAAACGAATTTAATTGTTTTCTGTAATATTAACATTAATATCTATTAAATGTACTTTAGTGATGTCCCGAAACCCGGAATAATTTTCACGAAAAAAAATGTTGTCGTAAGGAAGTCTCCAGTTTTTGTCTCTGTTCTTTGAAGTTTAGGTAAATTAGCTCACCTTTTTCCGATCACTGCTGATGACTGTTTTAAAGCAACTGTTAAAATGTCATATTTCCAAGAAATACGTCAATTTTTTTTATTCTTTATCCCTGTTTTAGTTACAAATTCAGAACATGGAACTTCTAATCAGTGACCCCAAATATGACCTAAAATGTCAACACAGCTGATCATGGCTGGCAATAGATAGATTTTAGCGTATTTTTTGTGAAATCTTCGAACAGGTATTTCTATAGACTTTTGGGGAAAGTTGTATAACAAAAGTTATTCATTATTATGGATACTCTAAAACCCTTTCAGAAACCCAATTCTTGTAATTAATTTGAAGTAAGACTGAAGGTTGACCGAACTGAGATTAAATTATGAATTGAATAAAAAATTGTATTCTGGTGGTACACTTAAACGGTCCAGTTTCAGTAACATCTCAGTCTAATCTCGATATAATATCAATTCAGTCAACTTAAAATCTATTACCGATAGCATAACGATATCAACAGTCACTAGAAAAAAAATAGAATTCCAATTTAATTCAATAATGTAACCAGAATACCCTTTTGGGTTCGGTCAACTTTCAATCTCATTTCAATATAACCTCGCGTTTGACGTTGTTTGTTAACGAACAAGAATAACATTTGTCATATTTATGAGATTGAGACTAGACTGAGACAAGATGGAAACTATATTTTGACCTTTAGATTAATACCCCTTTCCAACTAACCTAGACACTAGCGTATTCGTTTTAAACATGAATGGAAAAAACGCAAGCGCAGTAGTAAGTTTACTATTAACACAACGGGAATCTGAGCACGTCCACGTGCAGTCGTACACCACCACACAACATTAACAGTTTGAAGGTCACCAGTCCATAATAACCACAAGTGTATTCCAGCAATCACTGACAACTAACTAGCAATCAATTGCCCCACTGTCTTTCACGGGCAAATAAACAACACAACCGTAACAAGACCGTAAGGAAACCAGTCATACTACCAATAGAGGCTATTGATAGACCAGTGGATAAATAGCCAACAATTTGTCCACCAGTCCATCAATGGCCGCCAGCGCAAAACAGATGCGAAAGACCATAACATAAACACGAACGAAGCGACACAAATATATGAAGCACGTGCTAACTCCAACTGCACTGTTACAAGACTGTTCCGATTTACTTACATCGTAACGACTTTCCTGTGAGAGTTTCTTGATTAAGAGAGGGCCTTATTTTGTTCGCTCCACGTGTATAAACGTACCTTAGTATATGCTTGTTAATTGACACAGAAATGCAAACGTATTTCTAGATACACTCACTCTCTCTATAATAGGCCATTGCCATAGGCCCACTCTAGCTCGCGGGATATTTACTCTTATTAAAAGTAACAACTTTTGTTTATGACTTTTGGAAGCACTTAAAAAAGTTAAATGATAAATGATATTTATTTCTGTAAATAAATCTGTTACAGACACTTTTACAAGTCAATGTAAGTTTTTTTTAAGACTAGATGGCGCCGGTATTTCCTATCTGACTCGCTCTGAGAAGAAAAGCCGAAACAAACTCAGAGGTCAACGTCTCTTTTAAAGTCCAGACATTGTGGTATAAAACTATGCGAGTGTAACAATGTAGGGCAACGTTTGGAATTGCCTTTTGAGGAAAGAGCCATAGCAGGTTTGAGTTGACCTGTCCCAACTGACGGCACGCATGCATCAGCCATCGTGTAGCTCAACCTTATTTTAGGGAGCTCAACAACTCGACGCACGACAACACAGTTATCTTCCTATACGAAATTCAAGTTTTTTTTAAGGTCTTTGCTACTGAATTTCAATGACCTTGTATACATCGTGGGCCCGAAGTACCCGAAAGATTTTAACCTTCGATTCGGATGCCTAATTAGAGAAGAAACCCTAGGATATAGGTAATTTGTTGAATAAAGCTTAATTTTCGAAATATTCATTATTTACGAAAATTCACAAATCCAAAAATATCTATGGTAACAAGTCCTATGAATGCGGCGCTTGCGACTTTTGTCATACCCTCGCCGTATGTCTTATTTGTCGGGGAGGGTTGTGAAGTCAGAAGTTTCTTATCCACTCACACGATAATTTATAAATGTTGGCAGTTCAACCTAAGGTATTGTTTACAAGGAAGTGCTAAAGTTAATTGATTTATTAAGTACCTACCGGAAAAAAATATACTGAATTGGACTTTTGTTGATGTAACATTTGACTCATAATACCATCAGAAAGGCGTGGTTAAAATCTTTCGGGTACCTCGGGCCCACGGTGTATACAGAAAGAAAGAAAGAAAACCAAAATTTATTTAGCCGAGGACACACAATGACAGCATACACAATAAAACAGAAGTAAATAGCGACCCACCTCTGCGTCTCTTGGGTACATTTTATAGCTTAAAACCTTCCGGAAGATATAACCGTAATATGAAAACCGCATCAAAATTCATTGAGTTGTTTAAAAGAAGTAAGCGGACAAACATGGCAGACAGACGCGAAAAGCGACTTATATTGCTATTTAGAGACAGGGCCCTCTTTCCCACTGGGCACTCTGGGCACGTGCCCTATAGATAGGGGCCCCCTAAGTTTCTGCTAGATAACCAAACGATAACCGATATTTATTACCGATAATCATATTTAGTTCGAAAAAATCAAATGATAATGACTGACTACAATATCTACTTACTTATTAGCATAATTACATGCGCGAAGCTAATCTACTCTCGCCGAAAATCAGGCTTTCCGGTTAAAGCATGTTTTATAAAAAAAAATTAAAAATACTCTTTAATGGTAAACTAAGTAAGTACACTGTTTTAATACTTTGAGGCCAAGTGTACCGAAAACGGTACGGCCGCCATTGTTTATCTATTGTGTTATCGGTAGCGGGTAGCACTGGGCAATGTTGACAAGAGAGGGTAGTCGTCGATATGGATCGGCCCACCCGAGGTTATAAAGGCGGTGGTCATTCGACGAAGCGGGAGCATTCCGTGTTGAACAGCTGAAGAAGTCTGACCTTTTATATCTGATTAGCTTGTCCTTATTTTATGATCTTGTAATAATTGTGTAAAGTAATATACCGTGATCTAGTTAATGTTACTAATATTAACCCAAATACAAGTACTCTCAGTGGTGGAGAGTCTATGTTGGTTTTATTTACTGTGTTTACCTTGCTCGCAATCCTGACATACCGATATTAGCTAAAACTGTAATGATAGAATCACCCCTGAACGATTATATTGTTGGGTCATTTACATCAGAAGTGGAACAAGAAAAAACCAGTCCACATTATGATTGTCTACCCACATGTAAATATTTTTGAAAACTGAAATCCCCTATAGACGGACTGACAAAAACTTGATATTACAATGGTGAGAAGTGTGAGAATGAGAAAATGTGATAAATCCGGTGAGTCACAACCATTTTATTATGTGTGAAGGAATTTTGATGAAGGAAATGTAATATGAGAGGTTATTTATTCGTGTAAAATAAATATTAAATGATATCTTTGCTTATTCATGTAAAATAAAAGAGATGTTATCTGTATTTATCCGTGTAAAATAAATGAGATGATATCTGTGTTTATTAGTATAAAATAAATATGATGGTATCTGTATTTATTCGTGGAAAATAAATACGGCATCTGTATTTATTAGTGTAGGAAAATACATTGCAAGTCGTATTAGAGTTTGTGGTGAGATGCAACCAGGGTTGATCTTTGGCACCGCCCGGTTTGGCCAACCGGGGTTGGCCAAAGGCTTCGCCTGGGGAAAACTGAAACTCTAACGTGGCGAAGCAATTGTTATAGGGCTAAATCCAAGGCGGGATATGCCATGATATGGCTAGATCCAAGGCGGGTGATGCCATGTTGATAAAGCAGGATCCCAGGCGGGTGATGCCAAATGAGTTGGCTAAATCCAAGGCGGGTGATGCTATTAATTGATAAATGAAAATGCAGTGAAAATGAGATTCTGTTTTGAATTAATGTTTTGTAAAAGTTTTGAAAATATTGATATTTGTTTTTATTGGTTTTGTTACAATTCTTGTTGTAGAATGGTGCAAAATAGTTTATTGAAATTAAAAAGTAGTTTGTTACTTAATATGGTTTAAAATGTATTTTTTGTAGACGAAAACAGGAAATTGTATTTATTGTTGACGATAATTATTATGATGACTTCCGTTAAAGATTAATTTGTCAAATTTATTTTTAAATAAGAAATAATTTGACTTATTTTCGTTAAAGATGTGTTTAATATGTATTGTATTGTTGTAAAAAGGTTGGATTATTAGCGCAATATAGAAATGTTATGTTTAAAACATCATGTCAGTTTTGTAATAAGAGTTTGTGAATAATTGAGATATTATTTTGATCATGAAAAGTTTTAAAGGTTATTAATTTAAGTATTATGATTTTGGGAATAATTGAGATAATATTTTAAGTGTTTATAATTATGTACTATGATACTGTGAATAATGATTATAAGATATTTAACCATGAAACATTTAGGATGTTTGTTTTATGATTTCGTGAAGAATTGAGATATTTAAGAATGTAGGATTTTGTGAATAATAATGAGATAATAATCGTGAATTATTTTAAGGGTGTACTATGAGTTTATGAATAATGAGATATTTAATCTTGAAATATTTTAAGTGTTTAACGTACTATGAGTTTGAAGTGTTTATATGTTGGTAAAATGAATTGTGAATAATTGAGATTTATAATCATGGAATATTTTAAGTGTTAAATGTACTATGAGTTTGTAAATTATTGAGATAATTATTATGTTGTGATTTTGTGAATAATTAGGTATGAGATTTTTACGAATGAAATATTTTAAGTGTTTATGTATTATGGCTTTGTGAATCGTTGAAATATTTAACCAAGAAATATTTTAAGTGTTTATGTATTATGAATTTGTGAAAAACTATAATGAGATATTTAGCCCTGAAAAATATTGTAAATGTATTTAAATGATTTTATGAATTTGTGTATAATGAGATTGTGTGTTTATGTACCTATTATGATTTATTGAATAACTAAAATTTGATGTTTAACCAAAGTAGAACTGTCTAATAGGCATCTGAGATAGTATTTTATTGTGAAAATGTTGAAATCTAATGTGTGGATGTTTGTAAGTAAGTAAGTTTGATACGAGAAGTTATGAACGAATATAGAACTAGGTTGATACTGAATGAATATCAACTAGTTTAAGTCATGGGTGATGAGCTTGTTGGCCGTCGATGGGATAACAAGCTCTAATCGATTCAAACAACCTTTGGATGCTCTTCGTGTTACTTTGGTCATAGACATGAACATGAGTAACATGACGAGGTCAAAGATGAGTGATCAGGTGTGGCCGAGATGTGTACTGTATTATTTGTTTCTGTTTAAGGTCCAGAGGTGTCACTGAAGTTGGGCCTTGATGTACAATCTTGACGATGGGGTTGATGGTGCGTCGACCACCAACCACCAACACACGAGGACGTGTGTTTTGCAGGAGGGCCGTGTTATCGGTAGCGGGTAGCACTGGGCAATGTTGACAAGAGAGGGTAGTCGTCGATATGGATCGGCCCACCCGAGGTTATAAAGGCGGTGGTCATTCGACGAAGCGGGAGCATTCCGTGTTGAACAGCTGAAGAAGTCTGACCTTTTATATCTGATTAGCTTGTCCTTATTTTATGATCTTGTAATAATTGTGTAAAGTAATATACCGTGATCTAGTTAATGTTACTAATATTAACCCAAATACAAGTACTCTCAGTGGTGGAGAGTCTATGTTGGTTTTATTTACTGTGTTTACCTTGCTCGCAATCCTGACATACCGATATTAGCTAAAACTGTAATGATAGAATCACCCCTGAACGATTATATTGTTGGGTCATTTACAATTGTGTCTATAATTACAGTACTACACAGGTAAAAAAAAACATCAGTGAACTATAAATCGCGCGGAGAAGGTTTGCCGATGGCCTCGTGACGTCACGTGTCGATGGTCGGTACGATTCAGACGAGCGCGGGTAGCGGTCGGTGAAGTGGGAGGCGCAGTCATCGGCAAACCTTCTGCGCGCGACTAGTAGTTTTTAATTATTTTTTGTGTCTTTCAACTGCAATCTCTAATGCAACAATACTTCATTATTTATGGTTATTTCTGTGTCTGTTGTAAAAAAATAGTGCTCTGTGAAGGTCACCAGGGGCCCCATTATTCTATTGTGCCCAGGGCCTCCGTTAGGTAAAAGACAGCCCTGTTTAAAGATACTGGGGCTTAATTCTCCTAAAATAAATCTTGATAAATCACAACCGAACCAAGGCCGAACCGTTTATTCAGACAGTTCTCAATTTCAAAAGCTATCAAATTGTGTGACACAAAAAACAAAATCAATCATTTTGAAAGTTTTCGAAAACAAAAACTGACTGACGGTTGTGGTTCGATTGTGTTTGGCAACAATTTATTTTAGGAGAATTGGGCCCCAGGAGTGTTATTAAAACATACACATTTTATAAACTTAAATAATTTATTGAAATAATATGCTGTTGCAGGCCTATGCCGTAAGGTCCACTAAGGGTTGGACCTCATCTGGCAGCACGGAATCGCCTTTTTCCGTCGCCCATTCTCTTTCTGTCGCTTAGAACTGCCATTTGCTAGACCGAGACAGAAAGCATAATGCGATAGCACGCGGCGGAATCCTCGAGGCGATCGGCATCACGGACAAAATGCAATGGTCGGCAATGGCAGTTCTAAGCGACAGAAAGAGAAAGGGCGACGGAAAAAGGCGATTCCGTGCTGCCAGATGAGGTCCAACCCTAACTCAATGCCAGGCGTAAAACATCCACCGCTGATTTTCTGTTGGTAGGTAGCCTGGCAGTGACACACGGACGGAGGTCATTTTAAATAGATAATTTATTATTTGTTTGTTTACTATATCTAGGAAGTGTGATTTACAAGTGGCAATTGAAAGCACATGTTGGAATTACTATATAATCAATGCATAATTGTTAAGGTATAAAATGTAGGGTGTTTATAATTTCCCATAATTAGAAACAAGAAAGAAAAGTAAACACTGTGTCTGAAAAGTGAAGAAAATAAACGTAAAAAAATCAACATAAAACAAATAGGAATCAAAAAATTTGGGGAAATATGATTGATGTTATATTTGTAGGTAAGTTTAATTTAATTCGGTCCATGGACTTTCCTACAACAAATCTTCTATGTACCTATATAAAATTAATCCCTATTTCCCTTGGTCACGGCATCACGCGTGAGCGGCTGGACCGATTTCGCATTTTTTTTTGTTTTATTCGGTGTTACGAGTATCAGGAGCAGGTTCTTATAAAAGACAATTTGGATATTAAAA
The DNA here is from genome assembly GCA_905220435.1 of Amphipyra tragopoginis. Taxonomy (NCBI): domain Eukaryota; kingdom Metazoa; phylum Arthropoda; class Insecta; order Lepidoptera; family Noctuidae; genus Amphipyra; species Amphipyra tragopoginis. Next base: position 35,584,303 of record HG991991.1, read on the forward strand.
AAAAAACGAAATTATCTCAGTAAGTAGGTATGTCCATGTCCATATTCTTCATTTGTTTACCGCATGCATGAAAATGGTTTTAACTTTTTGTTACTATTTTGATTTTGTTTCTGAAGGTAGGTAGTAGGTAAGTAGTAGGTAGTAAGTAGGAAAAAGTGCATTGCAAGGCATGCCGGGTACAGCTAGTTACTTATAAAATAAAATAAACAATGTCCTTCTCAGAGAGATGGTCTAAGTAATACCCTAGTTTCAAAATAGCTCCGTGCTCTTTTTGTGGTATGACGTTAAAAAGTGATAATCATATTTTAAATCTAGGTTTTCCTTAGACTTTGTTTTAACCATCTATCATAAGAGGTGTAAATTATTAGATGAACTTTAAACAAATTCGTGAAACTCTTTAAATCGACGTGATCTATTATTGATACAGACAGATGAACACCGCATGGTATTTGCTTCATCTATCTATTTATATAAAAGGAGAAGCTGACTGACTGACTGATCTATCAACGCACAGCCTAAACCGCTGGGGTTAGAAACTTGAAATTTTGACAGTAGATTTTTTTTGTAACGTAGGCATCCACTAAGAAAGGATTTTTCGAAATTCAACCCCTAAGGGGGTGAAATAGGGGATTAAAGTTTGTATGTAAGTTCGTCATTTTTGAAGTTAGACGCATGAAATTAAATATTAAGGTTTCTGGTTAGAAATGAAGCTAACACGTTTGAGCGTTTTTGAAAATTCAACCCCTAAGGGGGTGAAATAAGTGTTGAAAGTTTGTATGAAGAATCTGTTATTTTTGAAGTAAGAGCATGGAATTAAAAATGTAGGCTCTTGGTGAGAAATAAATATACACGTGTTTGAGGGTTTTTGGAAATTCTACCCGTAAGTGGTGAAATAGGGCATGAAAGATTTTTTAGATTTTTTAACTGCCCCTAACCTAACAAGGGACTTAACGAGGGCTCAAAATTTCACGCAAGCGGAGCTGCGGGCAAAAGCTAGTCGAAAATAAAATAAACGAAAAAAAATTAGTTATGCCATAGAACATTTTAGTCCCACGCATAAATTAATGCAAGTTCGGCAAGACAGCTGGTGGGCACGACTAACGCGGTATCGATTCGCGCTGTCAGTTAATTCGAGGCTCTAAAATGACTTACGGTGTTCTTAACACCATATTTTCTTTTTTCGTTTCTGCATCCTCATTTATCACATGGAGGTTCAATCTCTGTCATCAGGAAACCACAAGGTTCAAAAGAGCTTACACGAATTCGGATACACCTATAAGTAAACCGAAGTCATGCATCATTCAAGTCAAAACAAAGCTCCAATCAATCTATTATAACTTTCCATTCACTTAAATTAGACACAGACATTATCTAACCAACTAATATTGATCTAGCAATATAACACTAAATTAGGCTGCGCAAGCGCTTGACATTTTGCACGTTCATAGAGTTTCGTAATTACTAGAGGTTCAGTTCTGAGTGTGCGAATACTCTATAGGTGCGACGGTTGACTCATCAAGTACAACGATTGTGTACTTTACATTAGTCAACGATAATTTTGATATTTCATGCACTGTCGTACTGGTCATGAGCGCCCAGGGCAAGAATCAAAACAAGGGCCCTTCAAAAAAAACCAGCCTAAATATAAAATAGGGCATTTAATTAAATATTGTTTGTGTAAATAAATAAACCATTTTATTTTATTAAAGAATACGTACATTAAAATGTTGTTAAAAATTAAGACAGTAAGGCCGGTTTTAGTGCTCGACCGACCGTCGGTGCGTACCATCGTTCCTGACGATACGCATAACCGATCGTCAGTTTTTACGTTCAGTGCTCTCCTGACCAAGCAAACTGGCCGGACTGGTACAGTCACAAACACGTACACGAAATGAACGCGTTTACAAATTGTTTAATTGCTGCTTACTATCTTCGTAAACGTATGAGGAACAGAAGACGTAGATACCACGTACACCCAATCGTCGCTCAAAGAGCACTTCAAGGGGAATTTACTACTTTATATTCATTATTGCACGAAGATGAAGAAAAATTTTTTAATTACTTTAGAATGTCGATCAAAAGTTTTGACGAATTATCAGTGAAATTACAAGGCAACTTAAAACATTCGAACTTATTTCGAGCTCCTGTTTCACCTGTGGAAAGACTTGCAGTCACTTTAAGGTAAGTGAAACAAATACAGACATCAATCATATTATGGTTTTTATTTCAGCATAAAAAAAATCAGCAATGACAAAAAATATAGGTACATTGTTTCCAACTGATCAGTTTCGTTTAAATTTAGCGAGGTCAGAAAAATCGGTTGTTCCGCTTGCTTGATCTGGTAGCTCTTCGTTGGAAACCATAATGCCAGGCAGAATATTAGAAAAATAATTTGTGACCTGCTGTTCCGATTCTTGTGCAGGTACATATTGTGAATGAGATGAATGTGACTCTGGCGACGTGTATGTCATAATGGAAGACTGGGGACGACTTGGTGCTATATTATCTGGCGACGTGTATGTCATAATGGAAGACTGGGGACGACTAGGAGCTATATTATCACTATGAATCATCATAGCTATTTTAAGAATTTCGGAACGAAAAGTTAATTTTTGAGTTATAGAAAATGTATTAGTAATGGGTAAAAGTGAAGTGAAAAATGCCATATCGTCATTTTTTTGCATTTCACTATTCTCTTTGAACATTTGCATCATTTGTTTGTCGAAATCAGCTTCTTCTCTAGACCTTTTAGATTTTGTTACTCGTTTAATTTTGTTTTGACTTGTCAAATTCTGGGATGTAGGAGCAGTACTGTATTGTATGGAAGCAAACAACCTTACAAACATCCCCTTAAGTTTTTCATTTGCAAATATGATGCTACTACTTTTGGGACTTTTATGAATTTTTGAAGTGCTATGTTAAATTTATTTAATGATCGTTTTGAATAAATTGATTATACAGTTATCAGGACAAACTTATTATAATAAATCGAAACCTGTTTATTTGATACTTGATAGTATATCCCGATGATTATATGTGATTTATTATAGAATTGTTTTTATATTGTTTGACAACTACATTTTGGCGACAGATCTACTATTTTGCCGACAAACCCTATTATTTAAGAAATTCAAAACCAATTAAATTGACGACAGCTTAAATCACACCCTTTTTTCTTTACGATGATACGCGCATCCGTACGGTCGGTCCACCGATCGGTGTAGCACTGAACGCGTTAATATGTATCCATAGCGCGTCGGTCGACTGACGGCACGCATGCGGACGCGCTTAACCGAGCGACGGTCCTCGTACGCAGTGCGTAGCAATATACGCGTGCGTACCGTCGGTCGAGCACTGTCACGACTAGTGAATTTTCATACAAATGACAAGCGCGACCGACGTACGCACTGACGGTCGGTCAAGCACTAAAACCGGCCTAAGGATTTTAGAGAGAGAGAGAGATCTTAATCTCCAGACATAATTAATTGCATATAATTGCATTTAAATCAAAATCGTATTTTAACGCGAGATGCTGCAGATTGTCTCAGTTATAGAAGGTTAGTCAGAAAGGGGGTACTAATCCGGAGGGGGTATTGAGCGGCCTATTTTGTGCCCCCCTAAGTCCTACGCTCACTAGGTCGTGCGCTCCCTTAGGTCCTGCGCTCCCTTAGGTCCTGTGCTCCCTTAGATCCTGCGCTCCCTTAGGTCCTGCGCCCCCTAGGTACTGCTCCCTCCTAGGTCCTGCGCCCCCCTAGGTACTGCTCCATCCTAGGTCCTGCACCCACCTAAGTACTGCGCCTCCCTAGGTCCTGCGCTCACCTAGGCCCTGCGCTCCCCAAGGTAATGCGCTCACCTAGGTCCTGCGCCCACTAGGTCCTGCGCTCACCTAGGCCCTTCGCCCCCCTAGGTACTTCTCCATCCTAGGTCCTGCACCCACCTAAGTACTGCGCCTCCCTAGGTCCTGCGCTCACCTAGGCCCTGCGCTCCCCTAGGTAATGCGCTCACCTAGGTCCTGCGCTCACTAGGTCTTGCGCTCACATAGGCCCAGCGCCCCCCTAGGTACTGCTCCCTCCTAGGTCCTGCACCCACCTAAGTCCTGCGCTCACCTAGGTCCTGCACCCACCTAAGTACTGCGCCTCCCTAGGCCCTGCGCTCCCCTAGGTAATGCGCTCACCTAGGTCTTGCACCCACTAGGTCCTGCGCTCACATAGGCCCTGCGCCCCCTATGTACTGTGCCCTCCTAGGTCCTGCATCCTCCCAAGTACAGCGCCTCCCTAGGTCCTGCGCCCCCCTAGGTCCACCTCTCTTAGTAGACACCCTAGATACGACACTGATTTCATAGGTATATGTTTGGTGTTGTTTTCCGGCAAATACTAACATCACGGGTGGCGCGTAGCTGTTGTAACAGTTGATGAAGATATAAGTGGATGGGCTGCAGTGTCCTGTCCAGTCTGCTATTATCAAACAAACTGCGATCACCACTCTGTTTGCTAAGCGTGGTGATTATGGCAATTTTCAGTTTGACGTTTATTGTAGCGGTCATTAAGGGGCCCGTGTCTAGCAGTCAGGGCCAGATTTAAAGGTTAGGAGGCCCTGGGGTGCCCGTTAAAATGTTTTTAAAATAGTACCTCGTGAATGGGAACTTTTTCTTTTATTAAGAAAGGGTGTTTTTTTTCTTTTCTCAAAAAATACTCATATTGTGGAGGCCCCTCTTTTGTAGAGGGCATGGGACTTTTTTCCTAAGTCAAAGTGGCTGTAATTTTCGTTCTGATCTAAAAAAACAAAAACACCACATTGTGGAGGCCCCTGCCTTGCGGAGGCCCCTGGAGTAAATCCCCTGTTGCCTTTCCCTAAATCCGACCCTGCCAGCAAGGGACGCTTACGATTAAGATTTCGAAATCAGCAAAAAAATAATTTTGTTGAATTATTATCTATGGTACACACATCAAAAAAAGTTTGCGATCACTTTGAAAAATCGAAATCTTTTTTGTTACGGTAGATTATGTTAAGTATGATTTCTTCTTCTTTTTAGAATCTTTATTAAAAAATATAGATTTAGAATATAAAACAATAGAACAGTTCAATTGTTGATAAAGTTCAATTTAATTATATTATTAATTATTTAATTTTAATTTAATATATCAGCTTATGCTAGTGATCGTAAACTTTTTTTGATGTGTGTACGTATCAATTAATTAAACTCCGGTTCCTGAATTGAGAATTCTAGGATAAGCAGTACGTAAGTAAGATTTGAGTACGGAGTTGTCAAAAAAAATACGGATTTTAAAGCATTTTTTTGACAACCCCGTACTCAAATACTACTTAAGGATTACTTATCCCGAATTCTCAATTCAGAAACCGGAAGTAAGTCAACGAAAATTTCGCCAAGCGTAACTAGCGACAATTTAATCTTGCACTTATTTAAATCATATGTTTGCGTTAATGTTTGCAAAGGCCATCCATCGTGCCTTCGCTGTTCGCGTAACGTATAATAAAATTACACTAGTACTTAAATAACATCCGCTGGTATCCTAACTAATCTTAATCCTAATTTCCTAATTTTAACATCTACACATATAAAAGGAGAAGCTAACTGACTGATCTATCAACGCACAGCCTAAACCGCTGGGGTTAGAAACTTGAAATTTTGACAGTACCTAGGTTCCTTTTGTAACGTAGGCATCCACTAAGAAGGGATTTTTCGAAATTCAACCCCTAAGGGAGTTAAATAGGGGATGAAAGTTTGTATGGAAAATCGTCACTTAACGGGTTCAAAATTTCACGCAAGCGAAGCTGCGGGCGAAAGCTAGTTAAGTATAAATGCGAAAGTAAGTTTGTTTGTTTGTTACCTTTTCACGCCTAAACCACTGAACCGATCATCCTGAAATTTTGCATATACGTTGTCAGGTGTACAAAAACCGACATAGGGTACCTTTCATCCCGAAACAAAATACTGTTCCCGAGGAAAACAACAATAACGTTCATAGATGGCGTCACGTGTCTTTCGAACCAGATTGAATTATTATTATAGAAACTTAAGTAGTTTGTTAAGAGTTGATTGTCAAATTCTAAATTAACGCGAGCGAAAATAATATTTACGTGGTAAAATTGTCGAAGAGCAAGCGAAAAGGGCATAATGAAACCAACTTTCTCGTTCCCTTTTAATTAAGAAGGAAAGCTTCCCTGCAGGCCTAAAATGCGCGTCGTATTTTTGTCGTCGCATTATCACGTGCTCACAATAGATAAGCCGTACTTTATCTCGTGTGCACGAGATAATATGACGACATAATTATATCTCGCTGCGGCTGCTTTTCTCTGGTGAAAAAGCAACCTGAGGCTGCAGGCGCCCGTCAATGTTACAGATCATTGAAAATAAATAACCTACACATTTTTTTTATTGATCTATACTGGGTGTAAACGAATTCGTGTAATTCCATCAAACCACATGATCTATTAATGGTATAGGTTAACCCCGCGCGGGATTTAGATTGATAAAAAATAAAGTTTTTTCACTGACATTTTTTTTATTTGAGAGAAAATTTCGATGCCATGCTTAGATGAATGAAGGCACGGCGACACAGCTGACGGGCACGAGTAGCACGATATCGCTCCACGCAGTCAGTTAACTTGGGAAGCTAAAATTACTCAGATACAGAATACCACGGTTAATTTTTTAAAAACTTTTTTTTGTTGATTCTCCAACAAACCTATGCAGGGTCAATCAGTGTCACCAGTAGATCACGCGGATTGAAGGAATTACACGAATTCGTTAACAACCTGTATTCGTATTTCGTTGGCAAATCGCCCAAAGTGACACTTACGCCACGTATTGACTAGTAAACATTTTTTCCATAAATGTCTAACGCGTCATCCTACGTGAGCGATCTAAAAGCGACGCGAAGCGGCGCGGCGCGACGCGAAAACAACAAACAGTCGATACCTATTGAAGTGGCCTACGTGACCAAACGCACGTGGAGTGCGGTGCGGCGCGGCGCGGCGCGAAGCGAACGCTGTTAGTTGGCTTGATATTTTCACGCGAACTGGATGCGGTGCCGTACAGTGCTACTGAATGACGGTGGCGGCGGCGCGCGGCGGGCGGTCCGCGAGCTCGTAGGACAAAGCCGCCGCTTCGCACCGCATCGCATCGCTTCGCAATTCGCTTCGCTTTAAACCGCCTACGTAAGACGTCGCGTTAAATAAGAAGCGCAGAAACACATACTTAGTTCCTAAATAAAATAAATTAACTTTCTTTAATGTGTTTGGGTCAGCTTCTAGTCTAACTAGATGCGGCTGAATACCTGTATTTTACACGGAGCGACTGTCATCAGACCTCCGCAACCCAGTTACTGGGCAACGCCAATCGGCCTGTCCACATCTCCACGTCACGACGTCGTCAACGTGGAACGGTGCGGTGACGTGGCACGGTGCGTTGACGTAACATGCAAATTTACGTTACCGTTGTAATGTAACCGACGGCCCTAGGATCTCCTGAGAGCACGTCTGCTACACCAGTTGTAAAGAATGTGTAGGGCATTCCATACCTAGTACATAAATAACAAAAATAGAAATGGCTAGAGAATAAGAGGCAGGACTGCGTCACGTCCCTTGTTACATTACACCGTATCGTTACACGTTCCGCCTTTAGCTGCAAACGCACACGTTTATGCGCTCCGCCCGCGCTCTCCACGCCCGCGTGTTAGTCGCCGTCTATGTGCTCCGATGCTTTAAGACCATACCTTACTGTTTCTGTTATTAAAATTCAGGATCTACATGGTCAACGATAAATCTAACAATGATTCTGACGTGCATGTTTACGATACGGTAACGTTTTGAACGTTACGTCAACGCACCGTGGCACGTCACCTCACCGTTCCACGTTTACGACGTCGTGACGTGGAGATGTGGACACGCTCAATATCCTAATGTTAGACCGGTTGTCAGACTTTTGGGGTTTTGACTACCCTACATACCTAAGTACCTACTCAACACGGTATTACAATATCAACCATCATCTGCCTAGCCTTTTCCCAACTATGTTGGGTTCGGCTTCCAGTCGAACCGGATGCAGCTGAATATTAGTATTTTACATGGAGCGACTGCCTATCAGACCTCCACAACCCAGTAACTGGGTAATACGATACTCTTGGTAAGACTGGTTGTCAGACTTTCGGGCTTCTGACCAACAGTAACGACTGTCAAAGATCTACAAATGACAGCCGGGACCAACGGCTTTACGTGCTTTCCGAGGCACGGAGGAAACTCGCTATGGTAAATGGTCACCCATCCACAGACCAACCTCGGCAAGCGTGGCCTAACCCGGAAGATCGGTCTATGCGGCTGTAATTATTTAGCCACGAGCTCCTCCTAGTATTACAATATCAACCATAAAAGATAAACAAGGAAGTCGGCAAATCTTTGCATAAGATCCCCAGTTCGCGATGTAAGGTCGTGGGTTCAAACCCGGTGCATGTCAGATACGCATCGATACTTCCGGTGAAAGAAAGTATCGTGAAACCTAACATGTCTTATAAATTTACAACTTGTCTTGTATAAGCGATCTGGGAACTGTTAAACTTTGCATTACCATTATTTACATACACTTTCATCCTACGTCACGTACTTCGTAATGTTATCGGTAGCGGGTAGCACTGGGCAATGTTGACAAGAGAGGGTAGTCGTCGATATGGATCGGCCCACCCGAGGTTATAAAGGCGGTGGTCATTCGACGAAGCGGGAGCATTCCGTGTTGAACAGCTGAAGAAGTCTGACCTTTTATATCTGATTAGCTTGTCCTTATTTTATGATCTTGTAATAATTGTGTAAAGTAATATACTGTGATCTAGTTAATGTTACTAATATTAACCCAAATACAAGTACTCTCAGTGGTGGAGAGTCTATGTTGGTTTTATTTACTGTGTTTACCTTGCTCGCAATCCTGACATACCGATATTAGCTAAAACTGTAATGATAGAATCACCCCTGAACGATTATATTGTTGTGTCATTTACAGTAACATGACTAATTTATTTTTAGTGCTAACTCAACAAGGTTTTTGAGATTACATAACAATATCAATCAAAATCAAGATAGTATTTGTTTTAAATATGCAACAGCTAAAGCACTTACAGGTGGCCAATTAGTATAACATTACATTAATACAAAGAAAAACCGACAAAAAAAAAATCTGAAAGGGTAAAATTATTATATTAACTGTTTCAGAAGTCGGTATTCACGCTGAACATAGGTAACTGAAGGCATCGACTTCTGAAGCTGTTAATTTTATAATAAGGTAATTATTTTACTCTTTTGAGTATTTTTTTTGTCGGTTTTTCTTTTTTTTTAAAGGAATTTCATCTTTCTATTTTAAGTGGCATATACAACAAATAAACATGCAATTACAGCAATCGTAAGTGATTTGCTGTTATTCATTGAAGAGTTCTATTGTCTGTCTCTGGAGGTCTTCATCAGATATTTACTAAATTTAAATGGGTGGTCCCATTTTATCTCGGGTGAATACTCTTTGAAACATAAAATAATCTAAAATAGTTTCACAATTGACGACGATATTGATGAAAAAAGATACAAAAAAAAAATACTTTTAGTATGGGACCAAACCTGAAATCGAGAAAAAAAATCAGCTGTTCCCTACATTTATGTTCGCATAACTCGTCAAAATGTAGGGAACAGCAGATTTTTTTTCGAGATTTCAGGTTTTGTCCCATAGTAAAGTTGTTCATAATGATGAGTAAAGTGACCCCATAAGAGGTTGTACACTTATTTATGTTACACCTTGTATACAGATAAATTTAAAGAGGCATGACTACAGAGATAAAATTAATAAAACCAGCCATAATAGAAACTCCCTATTATTAGTATTAGTATGTAAGAACATACTAATACTAATTGGACTTCTAATTAAAAAGAAAATCAACATCAAATACAGCGTACCTATATTTTAGATAATAAACAGTGTCGCCCCAGATAAGTAGGAAGGAAGCAACAATATCCTGATATCATTAGCTTCACTCGAGCATGCCTTCGGCGGCTCCTAAAATAGGACAGAGGAATCCAGGAACCAGGAATACAGGATATTGAATTATTTGTATGACGTCACTTCCGATAGCTAGTTACGTAGCTTCCGCTACGTGATATCTTTAAATCGTCGATCCCACAATCCCTTAAGACCAGGGTCTTTAACCAGTGCGTCCTACCCGTAATGACTTACGGAGCCGAAACGTGGACACTCACCGTGGGCCTGGTCCACAAATTTAAGGTTGCTCAGCGTGCTATGGAGAGAGCGATGCTCGGGGTTTCTCTGGTGGATAGAATTCGCAATAAAGTCATTCGCCAGAGAACTAAAGTCACCGACATTGCGCGTAGAATTAGCACGCTGAAGTGGAAGTGGGCCGGCCATGTCTGCAGACGAACAGATGGTAGATGGAGCAAACACGTGTTAGAGTGGAGACCGCGTTTGGGCAAACGTAGTGTGGGACGCCCTGCGGCACGATGGACCGACGATTTGAAAAAGGTGGCTGGCAGCGGATGGATGCGGGCTGCCCAAGACCGGGATGGTTGGAGATCTTTGGGGGAGGCCTACGTTCAGCAGTGGACGGCAATAGGCTGATATGATGATATGAACTTCTGATAGGAAGAAAATGCTTTGACAATAAGAACAAGTTTGAGAATACTCCAGCCAACAAATGTTGTATAAAAGATAAACAAACATTTGATTATTATACGTTTATTTTTCTTTAATAATCCACATACACAGTTTAAAGAAAACAAAAGCAATCCCTACTAATGTTTAAAACATTACAATTTTTAATTTTTTTTTAACTTTGCCCCACTCTAAGATTTTTCTTGTATCGTGGGTGCGTTTACAGACACAAATCTCACAAACAAACGCCCAGACCCGAAACAACTATCTGTAGGCCATACAAATATTTGTTCCGTGTGGGAATCGAACCCACGACCCGTTGCGCAGAAGCCAATCGCTTAGCCACTGCACCAAACGTGTCGTCAAATTCAGTCTTATTAACATTAAATCTGAGACTTTCTAGTCTAAATTACGAGTATAGAGGTAATTAACAAAATTTTAATTATTTTATAAATCTGCATGCATGAAACATGTTGATCTGTACCTGCATTATTTTAAGACCCATGTACCTACCGTGTTTCTCGCAAATAAATTTATATTCTAATATCATACGTAGGTATAAATGCGAAAGTAACTCTGTCTGTCTGTGACACTTTCACGCCTAAACCGCTGAACCGATTTTGATGAAACTTGGTATAGTGATAGTCTGGAACCTAGAAAAGGACATGGGCTACTTTTATCCCGAAAAATACACAATACGCGATAAACTACATCCACGTGGACAAGGTCGCGGGTGACTTCTAGTTGAAGAATAATTGTTCAAAACAAAATTAAAGTAAAAATAAAAATGGAGCTTCTAATCCGTAACCTCAAATATGACCTAAAATGTAAACACAACTGATCAGGATAGATACCTAGATTTAAGCGTATTTTTTATAAAATCATTGAACAGCAATTCGTCGGCTAAAAGTGATAAACTGATAACTCCATTTGAACGATTTTACAGGTAAAGAATAAAGTTTAATAATTTCTAGGTAGTTCGTTAATTATTTATTTTGAAAGACTACTATCAATTAAAGTGATTTTTGTTTTAATTCAATATGTATATATTAATTGAAAAAAGCAGTTTTTGAATTGTCTGTGAAATCATATTGAAATGGAGTTATCAGTTTTTCACTTTTAGCCGACGAATTTCTCTTGAACGATTGATTTTTGGAGCAAGTTGTAGGACAAAAGCTATTATACTTTAACACCCTTTCGGATTAGTACCCCCTTTCCGTCTAACCTTGTATAATATAATTTAGGTGTTATTTAATTTTTTTCAAGGGGGTTTTCGACCAAGCTTACATAGTTATATCATAAAACATTACCTTGTCTAAACGAGCGATGCGTAATATAATTAACCAGAAACTAGAAAGTTAGTAGTTTGTTTAGGTACTTAATTTATTTCAGCAAATGACAAAGGGCGTTATTGAAAAAAAAAAATTTTTTCTTATATTCTTTAATTGCTATAAAAAAAGTAAGACTCATAAAATATATCCTAGTAAAACTACAAACTAAAAATTCAAAATGTAAAACAATGTAGGTATGTAATATGTTAAACAAAGCTCTTTAATTTAATACTTTTAGTACGGAACCCTAAAAAATGTCATATGATTCTTCAAATAAATAATTTGTAACTATAAATAAAGTCCAATAAATAATTCGTGATTTTTAAATCCCGGGATTGAAACGTCATTATAATTATTCCGTGATTTTAGAGGAGGTATTATCCACTCTATGTTACTTCCTTCCTCGAAGTTTAGGTAAATATACTCTACCTATACCGATCTCTGATTATAATAGTTAGGGCGCACGGTCTCTTCGATTTTCAGCCGGGACTCTTTCGGGAAAATCGGGTAGTTGTAACAAACGCTTAACTCTCATGTACCGGACGTTCATACCTCGTGCGATTGCACCGCTGCTCACCCCGGAAGCGAGACGAGCGTGAGAATACCAACATACGTAATCACATGGTTACGATTACGATTCCTTACGGCTTGGGTCGAGTTATAATTAGTGCAAACGCGTAACGTGACGATTAGCGAGAATGCTGAAGGCTGTGCGTTACGTTAATTTTGCAGTTGTATAGTGACGGGAAATGTCTTTTAATTAGATAATTTAACATTGTATTACTTTGATTAGTATATACAAGGTGTAACATAAATAACGCATAACCTCTTAAGGGGATACTGTACTCATCATTATGAACAACTTTTACTATGGGACGAAACCAGAAATTGCAAAAAAAAAAACAGCTGTTCCCTACATTTATGTTCGCATAACTCGTCAAAATGTAGGGAACAACCCTAAACCTCAAAACTCATTTATTCAAAATAGACTAGAATTACTTAGTTCTTTTTGAATGTCAAAATTACATATAAGACAGCCCACAAAAGCGCTCACCCTTCACCTCTTCCTAGTGTTTTTGTTGTGAAGAAGAAACGGCGCAGCAAACTCCCCAGCTACACTTAATAATATCTGTCTGTCAAGTGAACAAATTATTTGAGTCTATACACAGCAAAAGGTAATATTTATTACAATAATGAAATTATGTAAAATCCGGATGTTAAACAAAATATAAGTATACTTAGGACAATTCTGGATGAATTGAAAACAAAATTACCTATAATATAGATAATTCAACACAATAATACACTCAATATATTTCATTCAACACAATAATTTAAGATAATGTGACAATAATGTAGGTCATTGTTAGAAGTACAGGACGAATAATGAGAAAGTGCCTTACAGTTGCAATAGTATGTATGAGCTGACCAGTCCCGACAGACTTCACCCGTTCACAAGCATGGCGAGTGCACCAGCGTCGCCGGACTCAAAAATATTGTAGGGAACTTGACGACCCGATACACAACGCCACCGACAACAGGACATTTTAGTGAGCATGACAGACTTAAGCTGCCAGGCAACGGACAGGTTTATGTAGGAATAAATACCTACAGTAAAACACAACTTTTTTTTTTTTTATAACGTTGCCCCACACTATGATTTCTCTTGTATCGTGGGTGCGTTTACAGACACAAATCTCACAAACAAACGCCCAGACCCGAAACAAACATCTGTAGGCCATACAAATTTTTGTTCCGTGTGGGAATCGAACCCACGACCCGTAGCGCAGAGGCCAATCGCTTAGCCACTGCACCAAACGTGTCGTCATAAACACAATAAACAATTGATAATGCTTAAAATACTAATTAGGTTGATGCCATAGGCAACATTAAAAAGAAAACTGATAAATATCAGAAAATATGTTGTAAACAATAAAAGTTAAAAGTCGCAGAAATTTTTTTTTGGGTATGATACAATGTACAGTTAACTAAGTTAGGTTAATCGTTAAATTACAAACTTTGTTCAGCCATTCAAACAATTTACCAAACTTTTATAAGTTTATTTATACTTAAGTTAAAGTGTTCAAATACTTTTTGAAACATAGCTAAAGTCCCCGTCACGAGAAGCTATAAATTTTGTAAATAAAGAACTTCTACAAAGTTACGTAGCGACAATTCAATCAACAACAAATAATCACAAATTCAATCAACTCAAGGTTACATACGTGTAATACGAAACTAACGAGCAATTTCACTTAGTCGGGTTATATTTTAGCGATATAAAGCGCTATCGTCTAATGTTTTGTGGTACCGGAACGTGTCTGACTCATGGAACGTCAACATTTGGCCCGCCATTTTGAAGTAAGTTCACACTGACGCTGTCAATGCTGTCATTTGAGTTTTGAATGCGTTTCAGTTTGTTTGTGTTGTTTTCGTAGATTATTATTTATTATTATATAAATAAAATAAAAACCATTATATGAAAATAAAAATCATTACAAAACTGTTTTTTTTTTGTTCCAAAGGTTGCGAACCCCTGAATGTGTGTTTACAAAATTTATAGCTTCTCGCGACGGGGACTTTAGTTGAACATTGTGTTTTCGTTCTATTTGACTTTTGCGTTTAAAAGCTGGGAAGGAAGTTAGGAAATCTGGGGAGGCTAATAATGTCACGTTTAGGGAGTCATGTTTAGTTCAGAAATGGATTTGTAAGGGCCCAGACAGACGGACTGCATCCCGACTGCAACTGCAACGGCCAAATGCAGTTTGGAGGCATTTAAGATGCAGGCACTGCAACTGCTTGACAACTGGCGACTGGATGTGCAGTCCACTTGCTGTTGAACGAAATGTAATTTACCAATTGGTGATTACTCTAAATAAAACCTAGTATAGGATAAACCCATTATTCAATATATTTTATAAACTTCGTAAAAATCCCCTCTTAAATGAACCGTTCGAAACAAATTAGTGGGCCAATTACAGAATCGTTAACAAATCGCAACTGAACCGAAGCCGAACCGTTCACTTAGACAGTTTTTGTTTACAGAAACCGTCAAGTTGTTTGACAACAAAACCAAACATTTTGAATGATTGACGGCTGTATATTTAATTTGCGCATTGGTAAACATTTTGTTGGCCAAGAATTCGGAACGTAGTTTTTTTTTGGTATTTTTTATATTTTTTATTAAAGATTATGCTTACTTAAGAAACTAATTTGAATATTTTTGTTTACTACGCGGTAGTTATTTTTTAATTATTTTTTAAACTTTTGCGAGTGATCCTATTCTATGACGTCATTGAATAGTTTTGATGTTGGTTTCTTTTACAACATTTAGTTAGAGTTATTTTTTAGCTTTGAGGTTAAAAAGTTGAAACATCGATTAAAATTTATATTCAGAAACTTGTTTTCATATTGAAGATAGCAAAATAAGGTTTAGAAAACTAAAGTTTTGAAATGGTTTTTGAATCAGCATAGGTTAACTTTTATTTTACATACCAAATTGGCCCTCAGTTACCTACAATGTAATGGGTCTGGATCAGCCCAGATTCAGATAACACTGACGGACGTTTCCAGCTCACGGACACCGGATGTATTGATCATTGCAGACCTTCGACTTAGTGCCGCTGCTGAGGACTGATTTATTTTCAGATCTAGAGCAGTTTTTAATACAAGGTTCCAGCTAAAGTGGAAGCCATGAGAAGTCGAAGAAAAACTTATTAAATTATGAGAAATTGATTAAAGTTTCAGGAATTAAGACTCATTTAAATCATGGTAAGGAAAATCTCACAAAATATTATAGTCTTTGCGTGCAATTCAGTAGGCGCAATCCTTCTAATGTTAGGCTACTAAGTCAGTTCCTTCTCGACCGTTTCCGCAAATTGCGAATGGTTGCAGGATGGGTGTGCGCGAGCTCTCACCAGTTTCGCAGTTTCATGAAGGCTCAGGACAACGATAAAATGTTGCGCCCTCTACAACAATACGCTAAATAAAAAAAGGCATTTAAACTTGTAACAATCTGATAGATCCGATTTAACATCTGTCAAAATACTATGAGTAATGTCAACACCTAGTAATAATTACTACAATGCGTTGCGTTTAGTTTCATTTTAGCATGAGTGTGCCACGTTATTACGGGAACAAACTACGTTACTACGTTACAAAATACTTTTATAACGTAGGCATCCATTAAGAAGTGATTTCTCGAAATTAAACCACTATGCAAGTCCGTCAGTTTTGAAGTAAGAAGCATGAAATTAAATATTAAGGTTTCTGGTTAGAAACAAATGTACAGGTGTTTGAGCATTTTTGGAAATTCAACCCCTATGGGGGTGAAATAAGTGTTGGAAGTGTATATGAGAATTCTGGTACTTTTGAAGTAAGAAGCACGGAATTAAATATTTAGGTTTCTGGTTGGAAATAAACAAAGTGTTTGAGCGTGTTTGGAAATTCTACCCAAGGGGTGAAATAGGGGATGAAAGTTTTTTCGAAGTTAGGAGATTTGTATGAAAATTCTTATTCCATTGAGTTGAAAGGCACGAACACTCTTCAAAGTAAATAACAAAAGACGGACTTTATGGATTTTAAAACTACACCTATAAACGAGGGTTAAATTTTCACGCAAGCGAAGCTGCGGGCAAAAGCTAGTGATAAATAATTATAATGTCACTGTCAGTTACTGATAAGAATTTTTTTTAAATTGACATTGTCCACAGAATTACTAAATATTAGAGTCGACATGCAAAAATATTTACTGAGACAATATTAACATTTCTGTATTAATTCAGGTTGAAATTGTAAACACTCGACAAACCAAAATGGGAGATTGTACTTATCACTATGAACAACTTTTATTATGGGACCACACCGGAAATCGCAAATAAAAACAGATGTTCCCTACATTTATGTTCGCTTAACTCGTCAAAATGTAGAGAACAGCAGATTTTTTTTCGCGATTTCTGGGATGATAAAAGTTGTTAATAGTGATGAGTACAATCTCCCATTTCGGTTTGTCGAGTGTTTTCAATTTCACCCTGTATTATGCCACAACTTAGTGTCGATGCAACATAGCCATGGTAAGCCATTGAAAGTGATTGCATAAACTCACGCCTGTATTCCCCGAAGGGTTGGCAGAGGTGTATACTATTATATAACTGAAGCTGTAGAAACTCCCGACTCCTAAGATACAGGTCTGCGTACCTAGTTTAGGGGCCGGAACTCTGTCATATTTTAAGACTTTATTGTACAACCTGCTGTTGTTCACGTGCTCTGTATTGTGTTTTTAAGTACAAAATAAACATTATTAGTATATTATACTACACCCACATTTCGCCGTTTTTGTTTACGTCCCATGTAATAGGGGGCGAGCCTATTGCCATCGGGCACAAATCCAGACTCCGGGCTGCTACTGAGAAATTCCACACGGAAAAACCCAATAACAGTTTGCCCGACCTGGGGATCGAACCCAGGACCTCACGCTTAGCAGTCGCGCTTGCGGTCAGTAGACCAACGAGGCAGTCAGTGATTGCAGTATCTATTATTTGTGGGTATCAATGTTATCAATCGTTTACAAGGAAATTCAGCATGGTGCCGCTGTTACCCAAAGGGTATTAGTAAAAAACATCCACGTTTCACCCACATTTCATCTTAACGGTACCTGTTAGTTCCATTAGTACCCATTAGTAACTACCCTGCTAAGATACTAAGAAAAATAAAACTTGTATCAAGTGCAACCTTCTTGCGCTCCAGTTATATTTTTCTGAGAAAGTAGGAATCATATTTTTGTTTTATTATGTTTTTAGGGTTCTGTAAGAGAAACTATACGAGGATCCCGTCTTGCTCTAATGTCCGAAAGTCCATTCGTCCAATCTTTCAGTCGCTCATCTCTATTTAACACTGCCTATTAATCATTCTGAGACGGATCTTAGAATGATTAATAGGCAGTGTTAAATAGAGATGAGTGACTGAAAGATTAGCCGGAGCTAGCAGTGGCGAAAGGTGAATTTTCTTAAAAGTGAAGCCGGACCAAAAAATGCTTACCTTGCTCAAGTGTGATGCGTGAATTCCAGTAACTACTCGTTTCGAAAGGGAAGCCGATAGGAATCGAGTTGTATGGAGCCTTCGCCACTGCCGGCTAGTAAGTAAGTAAGTAAGTAGTTTTTCCCACATTTCTATACGCTGCAGAGACGTGGACGTTGCGAGAAATTGAGAAGAAGAAGATTGACGCTCTGATGTGGTGCTGGAGAAGAATGCTTGGTATATCGTGGACCGAGTTTCGTACAAACGTTTCTATACTCCAAGAAATCGGCATCAAGCAGCGTCTTTCAACATTAGTACAAACTCCAGTTTTTCGGACACGTCTCACGGCGCCGGGGAAATGACTCCATAGAGCGTTTGGTCATACAGGGCAGAGGGGAAGGCACCAGACCGCGCGGAAGGTCACCGATGCGATGGACCGACCAAATAAAATCAGTCGTAGGTGACCCCTTGTGCGAGTGTACCAGAATGATCACCAACAGGGACAGATGGCGAGACATCGTGAGACTATACAGGTTGTTAACGAAATCGTGTAATTCCTTCAAACCACGTCATCTACTGGTGACACAGATTAACCCTAAATGGGAATTTTCGAAAATCAAGCAAAAATAAAATTCAAAAAAAATTTTTGGTCTTCAATTTCTGAAACTTTTTAGAGTCTTGAGTTATCTGACTGCAAAGAGCGATATCGCGTTAGTCGTTCCTGCCATCCGTTTCGCCGTATTTTTTTAGGTGGTTTGGATACGATCGGTAACAAAGCCGCATGAAAAAAAAAGAATTTTATTTTTTTATTTTTAATCAAGCTAAATCCCGTGCGGGGCCTGTCTACACCAGTAGTAGATCATGTAGTTTTTTTTTTTTTTTATTGGTTCACAAATCGGACAATACAAGAATCACTTAAGTAAAATTTCAAACTTAAAAAGACACTTAGACTTAGTTTTAAGGAATTACACGAATTCGTTAACACCCTGTATACAACTCATAGCACTACATGACGACCACGACCGCTCTGACAAGAGCGAAACGAATAAGAAGAAGATTAATCATTATCTCAGCGATTCTCCTACTTCTCATCTTCTTGATTACAGGACATGCCATTTTTGTCATAAAAATGCACGGAAAACTTATATCACCGTATCAATCATATGGGTCACCTACATCCCCATACCCCTTGTAAAGTTATGTATGTCACCTAAGCGGTAATGCTTAGGTGACATACATAATGTGTTGACACAGACAGATACGTGTTGCTGGGGAGTTTGTTGCGCCGTTTCTTCTTCACTGTAAAAACACTAGGAAGCGGTGAAGGGTGGGTTCTTTTGGCTGTCTTATACGTAATCTTGACGTTCAAAAAGAACTAAGTAATTCTAGACTATTTTGAATAAATGAGGTTTGAAGTTTGAAGTTTGACATGCATAACTTTTCAAAGTTGTTTTTTTATACTTAAACAATGTCATACCTCCGGTTTCTGATTTGAGAATTCGGGATAAGCAAATACTTACAATACGGCCGACGTATCTTGGCGAATCTGAAGTTAGTTGTTTGGCTCTTTTACAAACGAAATTGTCTACTGCGCAGCTAATCAGCTAACTTCAGACTCGCCAAGATACGTCGGCCGTATTGTAAGTAATAATTGAGTACAAAGTTGTCAAAAAAATGCTTTAAAATCCGTCATTTTTTTTACAACTCCATACTCAAATGTTACTAAGTATTTGCATAACCTAAATTCTCAAATCACAAACCGGAGGAAAGTGAATATGATTTTGCTTATTGGAAAATTAGTTATATTAAAATCCGATGTTTTGTTTATGTAGAGCCCGAAAATAAAGCTTTTAAGGTACGGAACCGTCAGCATTTTCCATTAAAAATGTTTGTTATATTGTTTTTCTAATTGAAATACAAACTTAAAACATAATACTTTTCCGATAAATTTTCCAAGTACGTTGTAGTGTTCCATCGACATATTATCGTATGATATATTTTCTCTGGAAGCATGACAACATCTAGGTACTTCCCACGTAAAACTTTCATTTTCTAATGAGGATGTTACTAAGAAGATTTTATATTAACATCGACGCATGAAGACGGGTGATATGGTATGTCTACACCAGTGCGCTTTCATGTTCATCTTGCGCTTTCAACTTTCAATTCCTCTTGCGTCATGCAATATTGATTGCCTTATGACGCATGCAGCTTATCGTGTACACCGGTGCGCCTCGGTCAGTCGTCAGTCGACATACAATAGACGGATTAGCGTGTGGTAGGAGCATGCGCTTTTGTCGAACTAGTATTAAGACATGCGCTATTGCATGCGCTATGGCGCTTCACGCATGCCTCAGACGAAGACGCAAGATGAACATGAAAGCGCACTGGTGTAGACATAGCTTTATCAGCTTGAAGCCTTTGTTTAATATATGTGGCACTGTAGCTCCCAAACGGCTGAACCGATTATTATTAAGCTTACAGTAAAAAAAACAAAAAGCTTTAAGGATAAAATAATTGGTAGGAAATGCGGTTTCAAATGGATGGGGATGTATTATGTTAGTTTAATCTATGTATAACATGACTAGGAGGAGCTCGTGGCTAAATAAATAATTACAGCCGCATAGACCGATCTTCCGGGTTAGGCCACGCTTGCCGAGGTTGGTCTGTGGATGGGTGACCATTTACCATAGCGAGTTTCCTCCGTGCCTCGGAAAGCACGTAAAGCCGTTGGTCCCGGCTGTCATTTGTAGATCTTTGACAGTCGTTACTGTTGGTCAGAAGCCAGAAAGTCTGACAACCAGTCTTACCAAGAGTATCGTATTACCCAGTTACTGGGTTGTGGAGGTCTGATAGGCAGTCGCTCCATGTAAAATACTGATATTCAGCTGCATCCGGTTCGACTGGAAGCCGACCCCAACATAGTTGGGAAAAGGCTAGGCAGATGATGAATCTATGTATAATATGACGTCTTTATTATCGATGGGGGTAGGTAGAGGAATACTGTTGTAAGTTTTTTTTATGTAGGTAATTTGTTGGTAAACACGCCGACGGCAAACCTGGGGGCCTACTCCCTAAGTCCATCAACGAAGTTAGTCGCCCGTCCGAAAGTAGCCCGAAACGTAGGAGTGAACAAAGCAAATGTCAAGCTCAACTTTTCGGACGGGCAAAAACACATCGGTATTAGGTACTAAAAAATAAACCTCACCACGTATCACCAAGGGGGAGGGGGGGGCGTCCCCTAAGGTACCTACTCGTATAAAAAAGTCGCACGTACGTGAGCCTATTCTTCTTCTTCTCTCGTGTCAGCACGAGCTATACGGGAGTAGCTCCTGCCGTGGCGAAAAGACTAGCCAATCACCAAGGTTGGTAGCGTTGACTGCCAAGGGTGCGCCGGACGTACTTCA
Organism: Amphipyra tragopoginis; assembly: GCA_905220435.1. Classification (NCBI taxonomy): domain Eukaryota; kingdom Metazoa; phylum Arthropoda; class Insecta; order Lepidoptera; family Noctuidae; genus Amphipyra; species Amphipyra tragopoginis. The sequence goes on from HG991991.1 coordinate 35,605,713, forward strand.
GTATCGTCACTCGTGTGGGCTCTTTTAATGCACCTATTATCGGGCACATTTCCAACCAAACCACGAGCTATTACTGAGAATTTCTTATCGGAAAAATCCAGAGATTACCCTGTGTGGGAAGAGCCGGTCGGCCGTGTTTGAGGCGGTTAAGTAGGTATTAGTTCTGGAAAATGCCCACAGATGGCATTATTGGCCAAAGAAAACGGTTTGTTGTTGGTTGTTCAATTGTTTGTTATGTTTGGCTGGAGTTTGTATTTTTTAAATTCGTTTTTAGGGTTCCGTACCCAAATGGTAAAACGGGACCCTATGACTAAAACTCCGCTGTCCGTCCGTCTGTATCTCATGAACCGTGATAGTTAGATGAAATTTTCACAGACGATGTATTTCTGATGTCGCTATAACAACAAATACTAAAAAACAGAATAAAATAAATATTTAAGGGGGCTCCCATACAACAAACGTGTTTTTTTGCCATTTTTATAGATACAGTACGGAACCCTTCGTGCGCGAGTCCGACTCGAACTTGGCCGGTTTTTTACTTTTTTTATATTCGTTTTTTTATTCTTGACTTGTTCGCGTTTTTCCCTAGCCGTACTTAATGGTAAGTGCAGTTCCGGAATTAGGTCTTTAGTATCGGAACTCAAAAAATGTGGAAGCTTGTAATTAGCAATTGTCAGTTTGTTATTATTACGTTACCATTTGCGTGTATTAGTCTGTAAGCTTTCTTAAAATTGTATAAATAAAATAAATAAATAAATAAAACTTAAAACAGTGTTTATCGGAACTCAGTTTCGGAATAGAAAAACTTAGGTTTAAAGACCTTTATTTCTCATAAGAACATAGTTCACTTAAAATGAGATCAAACAGAATATCTTAATAATAAATCATAGGTCGGGTATCATCATCGTCATAATCATAGGTAGGGGTAAGTTTTATACAAATAATTAAAATAAAATAAATATTTCACAATATTATCAAAGTAGTTTTTACATTACAAAGGTTGACTGTAAATATGCGACTTTAGTTTTTTTTTCAAATATTTAATTTAGGGTTTCCCCGCTATTACGCCATTAGACACTTCCACCCCCGAGCATATAGCTCTGGGACCTAATTCTCCTAAAATAAATCTTGATAAATCACAACCGAACCAACGCCGAACCGTTCATTCAGACAGTTCTCAATTTCAAAAGCTATCAAATTGTTTGACACAAAAAACAAAATCAATCATTTTGAAAGTTTTCGAAAACAAAAACTGACTGACGGTTGTGGTTCGATTGCGTTTGGCAACAATTTATTTTAGCAGAAGTGGGCCCCTGGCGGCCCGCCTCTGGACGGCCGATAAAGGCAAGCCAGAGTTGAGAGTCCTGCGGGCACTCTTGGGGTTCCACTTCAGCCAGCCAATAAAGGCAAACTGGAGACGAGGCCCTGACCGACTCTAGAGAGATCATAGGTCTAGCTTTGTGTGACAAGTTTTATACAAATAATTAAAATAAAATAAATATTTCACAATCTTATCAAAGTAGTTTTTACATTACAAAGGTTGACTGTAAATATGCGATTTTAGTATTTTTTATAAATATTTAATTTAGTTCTAATTTTTCAATCGTCAGATAACTTTTATCTGGGGAATAAATTTGACGTTTTGATAGCTTCTCTATAGAAAATATGTCAAACCGTCATATTTATTCTTTGGATAAAATTTATCTGACGATTGAAAAATCGGCCCTTAGTACACTTTTTTATATCATTAGGTAAGCTGTTGTAAAGTTGTGCTCCCTCATACAGCACGTTTTTTTTGCCGTAATCTGTGCGTGGTTCATTCTAATTTTGTCTTTTTCTTAAAACTTCCGGTATTGTACCTATGCCCTTGGTAACCCTACCACCTACTCTAGATCTTATTATATAAAGTCCTAATAGAACACCCACTACCAACAATGAAAAGAGTTGTTACGAATGTGTACCAAACCAAAAAAAAAGGACAGTAGTGAAAAAAATAACATATGTAGTTTTTGTTTAAACATATAAAGTCATTATGAAGTGATCTGAATAAGTAAGAATTTGTTTTGATGAAAGTCCATTGACCTGACCAAGACGCGTACGTTTTTGCTACCGCAAATTTCTGTAGTAGGTAATTAGCACAAGTTGTTGCTAGTTTTTTTTTACAGATAGGTATCACTGGTCTCTCTCTTTCAAAAGAACAACCTCTTAAAATTTGGGCAGGAATTTATATAAAATATGTTGTCACCTACACCAGTCTTTCTCAAAGTGGGCGATAACGCCCCCTTGTGAACGCTAGAAGTCTACAGGGGGGCGGTAAAGAGCGATAAAAGTAATGATTGCGATTGTGATTTAGATGTGATAATGTTAGATTTAGATTTCATTTCATTTCATTTCTAGTCTGCGTCATCCCACTACTGGGCAAAGTCTTCTCCCCATGACTTCCAATTTCTTCGATCCAGAGCCAAAGTGGACCACTGGTCATTGGTTTTGTCTAGCTCGACCCGCCATCTTCTTGGAGGTCTGCCGCGACGCCTTCTGGCTGTGTCAGGGCTCCATAAAGTTTTGGCCCACAGCTCATTGGGCATGCGGCACACGTGGCCGGCCTAGGCTCGTTTCAGCTTAGCGGCTTTTTGAGCAACGTCAGCTATTTGTTTTGGAGCGCAGTGTGGTGTTGCGTACATGGTCCGTTAGCTTGACGCCTAAAATGCTGCGCTCCATAGCACGTTGGCAGACCTTGAGTTTGGACTTTTTAATGTTTGTCAAAGACCAAGTCTGGGATCCATAGGTCAAAATGGGGAGATTTAGATTAAAATGTGGAAAAGTTAAAAAAATTAGGGAGCGCTAGAAAATAATTGATGCTCAATGTGGACGGTAGATGCAATAAGTTTGAGAACTTCTGACCTACACTCTCAAGTTTGTACACTGTACAAGAAAGAATATCACAATCATGTAAAGGTACGGCTACACGCTCATTCTTATTTGCAGAAATTTTAATTTGCACAAATAATCATGTAGGTACCTAATGTACCAAACTGTATACCGCGCAGTACCAGTAATACTGACAAAAACGTTTGCGCACACTTTTGAACAATCTATTTGCGCAATCTTTTGAACAAGCCATTTGCGCAAACTTTTGAACAAGCTATTTGCGCATACAAGTCGCTGCATATAGAGTTTTCTGATCTATCTAATTTTTCCCGACATTCTAGTGGTACTTGGTCTGATAAATATATAAATAAACTAGACGTCGCTCGCGGCTTTGCCCGTGTGGATGTCATTTATCGCGTATTCCGTATTTTTCGGGATGATATAATTCAATCATGGTTCGAAAGACACGTGGTGCCAGCTATTATCATAAGAACGTTATTGTTGTTTTCCTCGGGAACAGTACTTTTTTTCGGGATGAACGGTAGCCTATGTCCGGTTCTGTACACTTGACAATGTATATGCAAAATTTCAGCATGATCGGTTCAGTGTGTAAGGCGTGAAAAGGTATCAAACAAACAAACTTTTAGCATTTTTAATATTAGTTATGATAAATAGATAACCTTGTCATTGATCGGTACCGCACCATTTTAAGGGAAAATAAAAACTAATAGGGTTTTCCGGAGGAGAAATCACAATATTTTCGTTTCCGAAGATCTACGAAGTGCTATTAAAACCGTATACTAGGTGTACCGAAACTCAACGTCAAATACAACGTCAATAACAAATGATATAGTAGTTTACGACTGCTCAGAAAACAATAAAAATAAATTAAAGTTGTCTACCTTTTTTTTTATAAAACACATTCAGTCGTTAGTTTTGTGAAGTAGGTACTATCTGTATGCGTTGCAATGCACTTTTTCCTACTTACTACCTACAGACTACTTACCAACTACCTACCTTCAGAAACAAAATCAAAATAGTAACAAAAAGTTAAAACCATTTTCATGCATGCGGTATACAAATAAAGAATTTTGGACAAACTGAGATAATTTCGTTTTCTTTTTTAAATATCATAATTTTCATTCTCATGAAAACACAACAAAAAAAAATTTTGCGAATTCGGTCCAGCCGCTCACGCGTGCGTGATGCCGTGACCAAGGGAAATAGGGATTCATTTTTATAAATATAGATTTTATTCATAGTAACTTTGAAACTTGAAAAGAAACAAAAAATAATAATTTTGAACTGTCATCATCTGCCCTCTCTTGTTCTTCGGATCCACGTTGAGATTCGGGACACCGTTGTATACAGCATAATCTAAATCTTATTGAATGTTGTCCAGAACAGCCATAAATTGTGTTGATAGGTTTTATAATGAGAATCCATGAAATGAAGATCAGAACGAGGAGCCTATTGCTGATAAATCAATCAAAAACCTCTATAACCATAAAACGAAAATCAATTGTGCTAAAATTAATTTTCATTTAACAGCATCCGACAGCAATGAAGAGGTGTTCACAGGATCACACAATACGATATCAATTTCAAAAGTCATTAAAACCTCGTCTGGGTGTCGTAGAATAGAGAACAAAGCATTTGAAGTAATACATCTATGCCCGCGCGCCTAGGCACAAAGGCAAAGCTGCCTTTGCGCACCCGTCAAGTGAGACAGCCAGACCGAGATTTTTAAAAGCTCGTAACTTGGAAAATATCATTTTTAACCGACTTTAAAAAGGAGGAGGTTCTCAATTCGGCTGTTTTTTTTTCATTTTTTTTTTTTATTTTTGTTACCTCATATCTCCGTCATTTATGAACCGATTTGAAAAATTATTTTTTTGTTCGAAAGGGTATACCTACTTCCCGATTGGTCCCATATAAATTTTGTTATGATTAGACCATGAACTTCAGAGATATGGAACGGAACTCCTCATCGGATCAAAGCAAAATTCTCAAATTACTAATATTGCTTTGTTTATATTTGTTGTTGGGAACTGACTACTGGAAAAGAGGAGGGGGTGCGTGTCCCGTCCCCCCCTTTGGAAAGTTTTCATTATATCGTGTAAGGTATCATTTGAAAGGGCTTTTTATGCCCGACTACGTCAAAGCCAAAAAGAAGGGTTATGAAGAGGAGGCGGTTAAATTTATAGCACTAAAACGTATTTAATAAAAAATAAACTTTAAAAAAAAGTAAAAACCGACTTCAAAGAAAAACTAAAAGGAGTAAAATAATTACCATAATATAAAATTAACAGTTTCAGAAGTCGGTGCAACTCTACACTGAAACAAATAGAAGCCACCGACTTCTGAAACTGTTGATTTTATATTATGGTAATTATTTTACTCCTTTTAGTTTTTCTTTGAAGTCGGTTTTTACTTTTTTTTAAAGTTAATTTTTATACATTAATAGCGTGGAACTGTTTTATAATCTGAGGCGTGGAAGCTATAAGCTGCCTACGGTTACCTCTGGTTGCTAAGCAACCGGGCAGTACGAGGTGCAACCTCATGGATGTCTTTATCAATGTCTTACGGCCGTTGCATAACGTGTGCGGTCATTGACCGGGAGCGCAGTCCCCCCGCACCCCGCTGCGCGGTGGTGTCCCTCCATGTCGTCAGGTTAAGGTCGCGTCCAGATGAGCCGACTTATAGACGCGACTCACGTGACAAATAGATCAAGTTCATAGCATCAGCTGACGAGTTATCGTTCATACATCAAACATCACGCAAGTCAATGAGGGACGCTTACATAATTTTGTAGGATTTTGTTGTTTCTAGGTATCATAGGCGAGTGATAAGAATATTTTGTTGGTATTATTAGCTATTTAAGCTGGGTCCGCAGCGCCGTGTTTTTGTGTTTGCAAACACGATAACATTGTTTGCTAACCGAATAGGGGCGTGGCCTAACAGTTTTGTTAGCAAAAACACAATAACATGTTAGAAAATTGGCGCTGCGGACCCGGCTTTAGTGTTTTCGTTCACGTTAGGAATATGATAATTAGGCTGACAATGATAGAATTAAAATTCTAACATGTCTCATTAAATTATCGCGATTTCCAACATAAATCCCAGATCTCAGTTCGATTAAGTTCCAGACAATTTCTTATCCTTTACAACAATTAGGTGTCCTGTCATCAACGAACATGTTTGTCAAATACTTGGTTCTTTTCACGTGTTTGACTAACACTAACAATACATACATAGTCAAATTCCAATATCTACAATTTCTCAACAATCGCCAAACACTTAGTTGGTTAGTCGCCAAACACGACCAGACTTTCAAATAATTTAATCTAACACGTAAAATTTCACAAACAATTTGTTTTTTTAGGAACACTATAAACTCGCTATTTTTTTCATCCTCACTCTTAGCGGCTAGCGAGACAAAAGTTGGTCTGAACGAGGCTTTACGTATTTGCAATAACTTCCGAGTAAGGTACTAATGGTTTCTATAAATGCAACACGGCTGATCCAGCTTGTAGCTTGACTAATGGCCGATTCCTATGATTTTCCGAGCGTTTATTGGTTAACATTAATTCTTGCATCTTTATCAATAACTAGCGACCCGCCCCGGTTTTGCACGGGTGCAATGTATTGTATATTCTCGCCTTTTCTCTACTATAGTATGCATGTATTATACATACAAACCTTCCTCTTGAATCATTCTGTCTATTGATGAAAACCGCATCAAAATCCGTTGCGTAGTTTGAAAGATCTAAGCGTCAGACGGCGGGAAGCGCTTTTGTTTTATACTATGTCGAGATGAGGCAAAGACCCCATCCCCCTTATTACAAAAGATGGTTTAAACCAATACTAAGGTAAACCCACGTTTAAAATATACCCATCACTTTCTTATGTCATATAACAAAAAGAGACGGGGCTATATTAAAACCTAGGTTTTTCTTAGACCATATTTTGTAATAAGGGGGCATAACTTTGAGTAGTAGTCCCCACAGATATCACAGATAAAATTAGCTTACGAATCTATAAGCCCAGTTTGGTAATAAAAAATGCTATCTACTATGGTAACCAAATCCAAAAGTATTCGTTTTTCGCCAAAGGAGTCCAGCATTTGATGTTCCAACACATACACTTGGGAGCAAAGAAATCGAGCCACTCATTTTTTTGATGTGTCCTGGTTATTAGTTTTGATTTCATGAATTATATAATTCAAAATACAAAAACTACCCTCATTGTAAAGGTTATCAAATAACCTTTTAGGCGATATATGTTTAGAACTGATCTGTTTCATAATACCAAAAATTATAACAATTATACTTATACGTGAAAATAGAAGTGGCTCGATTTATTTGCTGCCAAGTATAGTTATATAGCAAAATGATCTCAAGCTATTTGAAACTCAGTTCGCGAAGCTATGAGCCGCAACAGTCTAGACAAAAGATCATCGTCATTTTATAAGATGCAGAACAAGAATTTTCAACAGTTCCCACGCTCATCATCGCGTGTTTATTGCTGCATGTTTTTTGAACACTTAAATCACTGCTCGCTCCAAAACCGAAAACTGTCTCGCTCCATTTATATTTCGTCAACAATTTCACTTTTAGTAATGTCTGATAAACATTTCGTCACTAAACAATCGATATAAAAGTTCTAAGAACAACGAAATATTCTATACTTTTCCTCAAACATAAAAATCTCTAAACAGCGTCGCTCTCGCCGTGGAAACTAACTAACAAGCGACCTTTACCTGGATATCATTTCCACTGGTGAGCGTAAATGGAAATTCGTGACTGTCTTTATTTCTGGAGGAGCGATGGATATAAAATAAGTTGGAAGTCCATAAAATTTGCATTGTAGTGTAATACGACGGTCATAAATACCTAACGGTACTACACGAGGCGATCGAATAAGCTAATTTTCACCCACGACTTCGCTTCCGCAAGTTAGATCTTTGTTTCAATTCACTGTTACTTTACGATTTATACGTGAACCGTATTGTGTAATGTTTCCACATGTCTCAGCTGATAAATTTATATTCTTACGGTGGACTTAAGATCATCAAACTTCTTAATTTATTCAGATTTTTTTATTGTTTACTTGCGGGTGCCCGCGTTTCGTTAGTTTGTATGCATATTTATTTTAACTCGAAATTTTGTTTACATACGTTTAAAGTTTAAATAATTGTTTGTTAGTATCAAGCCTTAACTAATCTATAAGTTTTAGTGATTTATTTTTAGTGATCCCAATCCTAAAACTAAATTAGGTATTTGTGGCACTAGACTTAAAGTAGTTTTTATTTCATTCGCTCAGACTATGTAGACATTTTATGGTAAGTAAATTTATTTTGGCTAAGTAATGAACACACAAGCGGTACTTACTCTTAAAAAAACAGTATTCTCAAATTAAGTTCCGCACTTCCGATGTTAAACTGGTCCACTGCATCATCATCAAGTCAGAACACGTCTCCTGCTGAACATGGTACCCCTCATACACCACTATATTCGTGAGGGAATATTGCCATATCACCACGCTTGGCCAAGGCAAATCAGCAACCTACACACAGCCGACAATTACCATAATCCCGAGAGCAAGCTGAATATCAAAACAGTTTGGAAACGTCAACACGATCAAAGTATTACTGAATTTTTTCATCGGTTAAAATTGCGTTGCAAAAACTGTCAATCAGTCTGCTGAAACGATCAGTGTGGCTGGCTGCTAGCCCGCAGTGACATCTCTGAACACCTTTGAACCTTTCAGCGCTGAACGCTTTGTGATGTAAGCTTATACTAGGAAGTTGTTGCGTCATACGGAAGTTGAGGGCAATGTCCACACACTCATTACTTTAGTAAATCCTGAAACCTAACACATGTATCCAGATAGATCAGATGGAACAGTCAACGCTGTGTGGTAACATTCGCATAACAAGTGTGACGTGTTATCGGCGCTTACGCATGCAGCAGTAATAACATAAACACAACACACCTTGTTTCGGCGGCGGCGGCGGCGCTTGCTCTTTGCTCTCGAAGAACGTGAGCGCGAAATTGTCGCCTGTCTCTATGGCGAGGGGCGGCGATGCGCGCACGCACGACGCGGGTCGACCGCTCCACACGTCCATATTCCGAACATGTCCGGCGTGCTTCGGCTGTCGTCGGCTCGCGTCCGCCGGCCCTCGATACAACCCGCGCACTGAGCTTTCTCGAGCTTGACTGCTTGTGCCTTCGGAATAAGTGGACGCTGCCGGCGCCCGCGCACCGCACCGCTAAACGGAGCAGTGAGAGTTTTTTGAATTCGGTATGGTGTCTTTTTTGTAACCACATACATAAATAAGATGTGCTCACGCTTGTTACGGACTATGTTTTGTATAGCGATGCCGAAGGCTTCACGCTCTCTGGTAATACTAATAGATTACTATGATTTAATGAGTGATTAAATAATAATTGCCGATGAGTGATGAGATGGTTACGTCTCTATAGAATATAACTGCCACAAATAAAAACCAATTAAAATATAGAACGCGCACTTACTTTCCCAAAGACATGAAGTAATAAACAAAACGAATCTGTACAGAAAGTTATTATATTATACAGGGCGTCCCACGACTTTGCCACATGGAGGGGAAGTACCTTAAACACTGTAGATAGAAAAATTTACTGAATGAAGACTTCATTTTTATTTTAAAAACAATACGAACTGCATTCAAATAATTTTAAATAATCACCTGTCTGAACCGGGAATCGAACCCGCTAAATGTGAAAACAAAAAAAACTGTAATTTTATCGTACCAATCGAAAGGCCCGATCAGATACATGTATTTCTTCTAAATAACATAGCATCTAAAATAAAAGGAACACCATGAAATTTAACATTTAATTTAAAATTTTGTTCAGAATAATGAATAGCATTTCTTTGATTAATGTCGTGCTTATAACAACTGTCTTTATGTACTAATTTCTGCTTTATTACTATTTCGATGTATTATTTCAAATATTTACCAAGAAAAAATAAATAAATCAACGGTAACCGAGATTATTAAAAGAGTTACAATTTGTATACAATAGGAAGAGACACATTTTGAGCATTTAATAAATTAAATTGTTTGTAAGTTGCACAGTTAAACGTGTCTTATTATTTCAAATAAATGTTAAATTTCATGGTGTTCCTTTTATTTTAGATGCTATGTTATTTAGAAGAAATAAATGTATCTGATCGGGTCTTTCGATTAGTACAATAAAATTACAGTTTTTTTTTGTTTTCACATTTAGCGGGTTCGATTCCCGGTTCAGATAGGTGATTATTTAAAATTCTTTGAATGCAGTTCGTATTGTTTTTAAAATAAAAATGAAGTCTCCATTCAGTAAATTTTTCTATCTACAGTATATAAGGTACTTCCCCTCCATGTGGCAAAGTCGTGGGACGCCCTGTATAATAAAAGGCGCACCCAAAGACATATTAGAGTCTTATTAAAATACAAACTTGCAACCCCCCTCCCCCCATAAGCTCTACTAGTACGAGATCCGGCCTATCATCGACCTTCCCTCATCTGTTTTTCCAACGAGAGGTATTTTATTAGAAAGATTTTATATAAATAAACAAATCCCGCATGGGTTGCCTAGTCAAAAGTGGTCCAGGCTACCCTTAATTAAAATTCATAAAAAATCAAAAATAATTACTCTTTCCCTCATCTGTTTTTTAAAAAACATTATTACCAATCGAAAGGAAAACATGTAAGTTAACAGAAAAAAATAGGTTGCCTATATTTTTCTGGTCCACATTCCAAGGTTGCCAGGCACAAAGAGGTGAGTTGGTATGAGTAATTTACCCTCATCTGTTTTTTGATTGAAAAAAGGATTAAATTAAAGATAATTTTATTGTGAACACGATGGTATAGGGTTGCCTAAAAAAAAGTGGTCCAGAGTTAGGGTTGCCGCGATTTAAAGTTTCAATATTTCAGCAGGAGAGTTGACCGCGACATAGAAGCACTACACGTAGTACTCTGTACAATAGGAAGATACAACATGGCAGCTGCTAGTGGGCCCATTGCCGAGTAAAAATGAGCGCGCATGCGCATTTTTCTGTATGTTAGAGAGTTACCACTCTACTCCCGATAGTATTTTTCGGAGTAAATTATATAAAAGTCATGGAAAATAAAATATTTTCCAGAATAATTAATATACAGAGTGTATCCGAATTCGTGTAATTCCTTATAACATCCTGATTTATGTGGGAGATAGAAATATAATAATGATATTATGGTGTTCTTAATGTGAGTCATTTTAACGCCCCCAAACTATCCGCGCAGTCTGTTAACTCGGGGCGCTAAAATGACGCAAAACAGAACATAATGTTTTCTATGGGTTTTTTTTTGTTGCTTCTTAAAAAATCCCACGCAATGTTAATCCACCTTTAGATCATGCGGTTTGAATGCATTGCACAAATTCGTTTACACCCTCTATGCAATGTGATTTATTTAACTGCGACACTATGGGGAAATTCTAAACCAAAGCCCCCTTATTACAAAAGATGGTCTAAGAAAAACCTAGGTTTTAAAATAGCCCCGTCTCTTTTTGTTATATGACATAAGAAAGTGATGGGTATATTTTAAACCTGGGTTTACCTTAGTCTTGGTTTAAACCATCTTTTATGATAAGGCCCAAGGTGTTACAGGGAAACTTTCTTTGGGGACATTTACTCAATTTTCATGAAAACAATACTGAAATATTTAATTTTCTAGTCAAGCCTGAACTTTTGTGAACTCAGTTTCCTGTAATGTTCAATTCGTTGTATCAGAGAAAAAAAATCTGTTCTGATGATGAACTTTTACATACATTTTACACTACGGTAGTCATCTAAGTACGTGCAGGCACTATACTCTCTTTAATAAAATAAAAATATACTATTTTAACCGGTATCATCCCGCGCGACGACCCGGATCGTCAGTGCCATTGTTTATCTATTGTGTCTATAATTACAGTACTACACAGGTTAATTTGTTTTAAATTGATTTTAACAGACTTCTATTCGAAATTTTGGTGTAAGTTATATGTCAGTTGGCGCCATAAAAATTGTTCCTAATCCATAATCATGTGGTTTTAAATAATGAAATGAATTTGGATACACCATGTGTACCTATATTAATTATTCTGGAAAATATTTTATTTTCCATGACTTTTATATAATTTACTCCGAAAAATACTATCGGGAGTAGAGTGGTAACTCTCTAACATACAGAAAAATGCGCATGCGCGCTCATTTTTACTCGGCAATGGGCCCACTAGCAGCTGCCATGTTGTATCTTCCTATTGTACAGAGTACTACGTGTAGTGCTTCTATGTCGCGGTCAACTCTCCTGCTGAAATATTGAAACTTTAAATCGCGGCAACCCTAACTCTGGACCACTTTTTTTTAGGCAACCCTATACCATCGTGTTCACAATAAAATTATCTTTAATTTAATCCTTTTTTCAATCAAAAAACAGATGAGGGTAAATTACTCATACCAACTCACCTCTTTGTGCCTGGCAACCTTGGAATGTGGACCAGAAAAATATAGGCAACCTATTTTTTTCTGTTAACTTACATGTTTTCCTTTCGATTGGTAATAATGTTTTTTAAAAAACAGATGAGGGAAAGAGTAATTATTTTTGATTTTTTATGAATTTTAATTAAGGGTAGCCTGGACCACTTTTGACTAGGCAACCCATGCGGGACTTGTTTATTTATATAAAATCTTTCAAATAAAATACCTCTCGTTGGAAAAACAGATGAGGGAAGGTCAATGTTAGGCCGGATCTTAGACTATACACTTTTTGGTTCAGATCCAATAATAAAACAACCCATCATTAATAATAAAAAGCTATTGTAGGTATTTACCGAAGATAGAGCATAGAACTAAGTATTAGGGAAGGCACTGTTTCCTGAAATACAGGTTGTTCTACCTACTTCAGGAGACAGCTCATTTGTATTGGGACATTTTTGATTGCTAATAAACGTTATTTTTAGTCGAGCTTTTGCACTGAGGAGCTTAAAGTGGCCCTACGTTGTTCGCATCATCAATTTCATTGGAGTACTCATCTTTAAGATATTTCTGGGATTGCCAAATCTGTACCTATATGGAAATTCTGGGAGTGACGAAAATCACTGGCAAGCCTACCATTACCATTGGAGAACTCATCTCTCATATCTCTATGGGATTGCCAAATCTGTAGAAAATTCTGGAAGTGCCAAAAATCGAGCCCTAACCATTACAATTGACGATCACATTTACCACCTATGATTCGGCCGGAGCGGCTTTCCAAATTCCGGGAGATTTTAATAGCACTCCGGGAGCCGATAGACTTTCATTTGTCGGGGTCCCGGAATTCCAGGACAGTTGGCAAGCCTAGATCACCCCCAGGAGAAAACTCTCTCGTCAACCCTAAACAACGTGCACGTGTACTGGAATAATGTTCATGTACGCCGCTATTTGTGGACTGATTGGATTTTGATACGGACGATATCGGTGCAGTTAATGCAATATGTCGTAATCTGCTGGAGGCGGAGGGCACAGGTCAAAGGTCTCTTTTAGATTTACTAGTAGTGTCGTGTCTTTTCGTGAGTGAAGGGTCCATAGAAATATATGACTCTCGAAGTCGTCACCGCAATTTTATCGTGTCAAAAACCACCGTGGAAAAACAGGCTAAGTTTGGGTGCCTCGTTTGTAAAGATGTGGTATCCACGCGTATTCTGCCGCATAGGTACTGTCTTCTTCTTTCTTGTCGACACGAACAGACCGATATGACAATAGCTCATGCCGTGGTGTTGGTAGCAGGAGGGCTGACTGCCCAGGGTGCGTCAGACGAACTTAAATATCGTCACTCATTTAGGCTCTTTTCATGCAACCCATATAGCCACTGCTTTCAATTGCTCTTAGTGCTATTACGGAAAAAACTGCTGATTCTTTCTGTTTTCATTACATCAGTTATACAAGCTTAGTTTTAGTATATACTAAACCTGAAACTAATTTGTTTAGAATCACTAGGAGAATCGATTGACATATTTTTTAAACAACTTTTTTTTTTTTCATATATTAGGTAGGTTTCTACCCATATCATTTGACGGGAATAGACACCTTGAGGCTTGAGATGGTCCGCTCGGTCAGTTTTCGTGTATTAGACAACCCCTGCATAGCACATCTCAGGCATTTCACACTTTATTAGGGAACTTACGCGACATAAGCTACGGTGTAACTTGGAGATTTATAAAAAAAACACACATTCAGGCAGTTCTGATGAAAATCTTGTTGGGGTGTCTCGGTTTTTGTATATACTAAAAATAACGTTGTATAAAATCAAGAAATTATCTCCGTTATTTTAAATAATGACTTATTAATGTAACGTTTATTTCAATTTGTAGGTACCATTAGTTTCATATTACGGCACGTGTTAAGTGCTTCTATCTGTGATCAGCCAAGGGAGAAATAATAGCTTGGCGATGTCCAGAGGTGGGCAATTCGTCACAAGCGATGCGTTATTGTCATTTAACTGAGTCTGCAGTCTATAATAAAACGCTAGCGTATTACTCTTGCGTGACGACGTGCTTATTTTGATACCGTTGTCGTACGTAATAGTAAATTAGTTGTTAGTATGATAGCTTATAATTAGGTAGGCTAACAACAGTTACGTCTTATACGGATATTGTTTAAATGTAATAGTTTGGCTAGTATGCGGACGGGTCACCTGGGGGCTTGCTATGACCTCTTAAAGCAGGACAGAAGTTGCCTGGAAGTTGAACTGCCCTGCTTTTTTGTACTATGACATCGTTAGAGCAGGCCTGCTACGTTGACGTTTACGAAATCCGTTCACCTTTTTTTTTGTATAGACTTTTCGTACCACGAACAAGCATTACTGTTCAGCTTGGTTCAGTCGTTCACCTTTAGTACTGTCATGGTACGATTTTTAACGATTCAGAAGCAGGCCTGCTTTTGAACGGAAGTTGACTGGCTGGAATTTGAACGTTTTCATATGAGGTCATAGTATGCCCCCTGATGGAATGTGGTTCCAATGGTAGGATTCCTGATGCGTTGCCAACCTTAGAGACAAAATTGGAAACTCTCATGTGCCTGTAATACCACCAGCAGCCATACCTTTCAAATCGGAACAACAATACTGCTTAACGGCACAAATAGGTTTGAAATACTTCCCTGGACTAACTCTTTCTCTAGGAGCTGTACTACTCTTGATTTATAGGTAATTTTTGTATTCAGTCTGATCTGGACTGAAATTAGAATTAAAATTTTAACACTAGTATCTATTTTGCAGCAGTTCACCACGGACTATCCCCCCTATCTTATTCATTGTTTTCCTGTTCATCCAAAGGTTGTCTGGTAGATATCGCTATCAGCGATAAGACCGCCATTGTACCCTTCAATAATATTGTGTAAGAGCTGTGTACAATTTTAGTGTACCTACATTAAAGTATATTCTATTCTTGTTTTAAAACAGTCGTCGGCAACACTAAGAGAGGCCTGCGGATTAGTAGGTACCCCTTTTCCGACTAACCTTGTATATCCCCTGTCCTAGGCGTCACTGTGTCTATCCTTTGCACTTGACCGATTTCCAAAAACATGACACCAACTTACTAAACATGAGTGTTTGATATTCAGCTATTTAACTTTTTGTGCCACGAATTTAGTTTGAATGTTTTAAATCGGTTTCCGTCGGTCGTTTCACGAATAGCTTACATAATAAGTTTTATACTAAGTATAAGTATAAAAACTATGGACCGAATTATGGAGGAATAAATTGTTCTTTGTGTCTATTTAGGATACGCTTGGTTTTATTTTCTCTGGTATTTTTAACAATAGGCTCGCCTCCTTTTACATGCGACTTAAGCATAACGTCGGGATGAGGGAGTACTGTACACTTCTGCGCCACCCTTCAGGGAATACAAGCGTTATGTTACCTATGTTAAGGCGAGCTGAACCCTGGCGCGGTAGGTTTTGCTTGTTTTAGAACTCATTTTTGATAGGCAAATTAAAACATTTAGAACCCAAAATAAATTTATATTTTAGGATACATTCCTTCTCTATACCATGTACCCGTTCAATACACGATGCAATATAGTTTTCTCGATAGAAAAAAATACTGAAGTTACTTCGATTTGCAGTTTTTTTACAAGCAAAATTTCATTTTAAACAAGTACTTACTATAATACATTTTATAATTAATATTAATTTATAGGTAATTAATTTTGGAATCGATTCTACCCGATCGTTTTTTTTTATTACATTTATATATTATTTATCGATTTTTTAAAGTGATTTTCGGCCCGCGCGTCGTCACTTACCCGATTGCCGTCGCTTACCCGATTACCGCGCCAGGGTTCAGCTCGCCTTAAGTTATTTTAAACACTTATATTACACACCTAGCACAAAGCATATCGTCAGTGAAGTTCTAACAGTGCGTAAGTCATTTTGTGACAGAAACAGACAACACTGCGAAAGCCACAATATTACTTGAAATGAAAAAGATTATTAGGATTTTCAAAGGTTTATTAAATCATCAAAGAGTTTATTTGTAACGATAATTAAAAACAATATTGCGTTCAGCATAGGTTACGCTCGTTTTAAATAGTTTTTTCACTCTCTTGTAAAGCAGGCATTTTTGACTTCCGCACTATTAGAACTTCACTGACGATAAGCTTAATCAGCCTATTACTGTCTCACTGATGAGCCCAGGGACCCATCATCTGCCTAGCCTTTTCCCAACTATGTTGGGGTCGGCTTCCAGTCGAACCGGATGCAGCTGAATATCAGTATTTTACATGGAGCGACTGCCTATCAGACCTCCACAACCCAGTAACTGGGTAATACGATACTCTGTGTAAGACTGGTTGTCAGACTTTCTGGCTTCTGACCAACAGTAACGACTGTCAAAGATCTACAAATGACAGCCGGGACCAACGGCTTTACGTGCTTTCCGAGGCACGGAGGAAACTCGCTATGGTAAATGGTCACCCATCCACAGACCAACCTCGGCAAGCGTGGCTTAACCCGGAAGATCGGTCTATGCGGCTGTAATTATTTAGCCACGAGTCCAGGGACCCAACTCTCCCAAAATAAATTTTGATAAATAGCCACCGAACAAAGGCCGAACCTTTCCATTCAGACAGTTTTCCACAGCTACTTATATCAACGTAGATAAACTTTATCTACGTAGTTAGACGTTAGTCTAGTATTTTTTTATTTACGTAGGTCCCTACAATATTGTCCCATTGTCCTATTGTCACAACTCGCAGCTGAACTTGCAAGCGGGATATTGCCCGTGGTCCACCTGTTATGTGCACCTAGGTGGACCATTGGATATGTTTTGGCCGTGGTCCTCTATGCTGGGCTGAGTAAGATGGACCACGAGCAATATCCCCCTATCAATAGCCCCTGCAGGGCATGACCACCGTACAAGGGTTGACAAAATGACGCATATTGTCACTGTGAATATTCATTTTGTCTGTTGTTCCGTACGAAAACCCTGTCCTGTGGTGGTCAAGCTACGCCTCCTGTTAGATTTAAGCCCAGTTTGCAGTCAAATTCTTATCAGCACATGAATTGGAAACGACAGAGGTGCGGACGGATTAGCCAGTCAGCAACTTTGGTAGCGGGGACTACCTGGGCCTGATTTAGGGTTTGAGCTGCCCCTAGGCTATACCTATTTTGAAGAGAGAATTACGCAATTCTCTTTTCAAAATATTTGTCTTCCATCTCCTTTCTATCCTAAAATCATCCATATCGATTAATAGTATTGCTGACGCACCTATTGTTATCAGTTTGCATAGGGCTCTAGGAAAATGTATATTATATGTACATTATACGTGAGTACGAAAGCCTGGGGTAGCTAGCGTTAGCTGCACGGGCACTCCCGCTACCAATGGGACGTTCATCATCATGGGCGAAGACTTAAATGATTATTTAATTTTTAATTAAAAGTGGTGCATTAAAGGAACCCCGTCTCTTCCCGTGGGTGTCGTAAAAGGCGACTAAGGGATTCTCTAGAGTATGGGCAGCAGCGTTCTCTAAGTACTTTAACAACCATACGGAAATCGCCAACCCGCCTGCCAAGCGTGGTGATTACGGCTAACCCCCTTTTGGGGGAGGCCTACGTCCAGCAGTGGACGTCTTTCGGCTGAAAGATGATGGAGATGATGATTAAAGGAACCTCCAAGACGATAAGTACCTCCAACGCACCCTGGGAAGTCGGTCTCGCTTGCTGACTAACTATCCACCATGGCAAGAGCTATATTCTCGTACAGCTCGTGCCCACAGGGAAGAAGAATAATTTAATAATAATTTTTCATTTTAGTGTCTCCACAATAAACTTTGAATTTCTCCAGCCGTGCTTACGATCCACATAATATACCAACACTATAAATAACGTTCCCACTGCGCCGGCGCATCCGCAGCTCGGTAGTCGGTAGCGATCGCGTGTTACAAATCGTGCGTACAATAATTCTGATATAAAGCATCACTAATAAATCAAAAGCAAGAGGGAGACGGAGTGTCTGCAGCTTTTTGCTTAGTTAATCACGAAGTCGCCATCTTTCCCTCGGATTACCTGTCGTAAAATCTAATAAGAGAGAATATTGTGCGCCCGCGCGGCAACGCATGCGCTGTGCAAAAACCACTGCTGCTATAGTGATGAGCTAGTTGGGAATCATTCGATACCTATACTCGATTGATAAGTTTTACATATTGATTTTTCTTCATTTTTAGTCATAAACTCGGCTTAGGTGGCTATTCGGACACAAAAAATCTCGGCACCGGCCGAGTTTCCTATTTTTAAATTTTGATGTCGTACATTCGCCCGAATATTTTTGTGCATGTTGCCGAGTTTACATCTTTCATAACTCGTAGTAGTACATTCGGCCAAAATAAGATTTCGTATTTTCGGGAGTTTTATTAATTCTTTAATTGATGGTGAAATAACGATAGGTCACTGTATTGACAAAATAGCACTATGCTTATGAATATATAACTTAAACATCGGTATATAACATGCGTATAATGGATTCTAATTAAGATTAAAACAATTTTTGCCATTCGAAAATATAAATAAAACTCCCTATTTCAAATATTTCTGTATAGTTTCGTATAGTATATAATTTATTGATAACTACCGCTCAATTTTATTGATTACCTCAGATATAAATATCGTCGTAAGGATAACGAATTTATACGAAATCTTATTTTGGCCGAATGTACTAGGTACTACGAGTTATGAAAGGTGTAAACTCGGCAACATGCACAAAAATATTCGGGCGAATGTACGACATCAAAATTTAAAAATAGGAAACTCGGCCGGTGCCGAGATTTTTTGTGTCCGAATAGCCACCTAAGCCATAAACTCTATTGCTGGTTGTAGATTTCATCTTTGTTTACTCCGTCCAGGTACTCAAACCGCAATCGAGTTACTCAATACCAACATCGAAAGTGCATTGTCGATAAATTATGTTGCTATTTAAAACCGCAACTACAATACCTACTTGCTGATTTGCAGAATAATTGAGTTTCAATAATGCTTGACTTTATTCGGTAGCGCAACGCTCGCATAATTTGTATTTCGAATAATTAATTGCTAAATAAAATCATGCTCGTAAAATAGCAGGTTATAATTATGTAATGTGATGACTCATTAACGTTATGAATAGTTTCGTTTGGTTGGATAGAAGAGCAATTAAAGCAATCAACTGTTATGTTATTATAGTACCTAATACTTATATGTATTATATTTTTACCTGCTTTCTGTGCAAATAAATAACTATTCTATTCTATTCTAACGAGGGGTTCACATGGACATGGAACATAAAATTTCAAAAATAATCAATGAAACAAACGTTACTATGGAGCTAACTGTGGAATGGACTGGGGAGCCGACGAGGGAATATTAACTGATCTGAGGGTCTACTCCCTAAGCACGAAGTCCGTGGTTTCGGCATTAGTTACAAGCGTTTCCTACTCCCTATACCTACTGACATACAATTATTTCGGGGCCCGAACTAAGAATGAATGACAACACGATTTGACAGTTGTCCCTACTACCGATGTGTTTTTGCCCGTCCGAAAAGTTGAACTTGACACTTGTTTTGTTCTCTCCTACGTTTCGGGCTACTTTCGGACGGGCGACTAACTTCGTTGATGGACTTAGGGAGTAGGCTCGCTTTTTTTTTGGATACCCTTCGCCTCGGGAAGGCGAAGGGTTATGCCGGACTCTTACCGGCTAAAAACCCACGGTGTTCCTACTCCTGACCCTTGGCCAGGGTCACGGGATTCGCAGCTATGCAGCTGCGAATCCCGTGACCCTGGCCATGACCCGGGCCGGGGCATCACCAAACTAAGTTTAAGATCAAGATTCCACTTTTGATCTAAAACTTTTACGTTTTTTGATCAAGACATTCAATGTTATGGAAACTTTTATAATACCAGTTTTGGAAACAAAATTTAATATAATTTTAAAGCTTACATCATGGCTATATTCACAAGTGTGTATAAAATAAAGCTTCGATCATTAAGCTTCGTGAGAGGTAATTTTATTTCCCATGCGAAAGCCAGAATCTGGATAAAGATTTTACTGGAATTGTTTTTAATAATTATTTTCTTATTGTTGGAATCTGTAAGTTTGCCGTGGGGGTTTCTAGTGAGAGCATCTGCCTCCCCTGGACCGGTTGCTTTTCGACTCACTCTACCATGCTTGCAACTCTTTCTTTCTTATACAAGTTTACTTATAGAGCTGTCTTTATCACACCTGCAGCCTACGGAACTAATTTTACGTCTTTTTCTTCTCATTGGCTATCTGCTGTAAACGACCGACACATTCGAGTTTTCTTCCCCTGGCCGTGACCCTGGCCGGGGTTGCGGTGCATGCGCACCGCAACCCCGGCAGGCCTCGGTCCGCCAGCCCCTGGCAGACCTCTCCTTCTGTGGGGCCTGGCCCCACGTCCTCCTGAGAGGCGCGCACGGAACACATGCGCGCCGCCTTCTCGGGCCTGTTACTGGTCGGGCGACGGGTAGGGAGTAGGCCCCCTGATTAGCGGCCACTGGGCAACCCAGACGTAGTGGTACAGTCAGTAGTCTAAATAGACTCTAGTAGGAGTGCATTAAAAAAGCCACCAAGAGCGAAGATACATCCGATCCTCCTTAGACAGTCAGCCCCGCCACCAACTTTACTGACTGGCTATTTTTGTCACCACGGCTATTTCTCGTATTTTGCTATTGTCGCATAGCTCGTGCTGACACGTTGGTAGCGGGACTGACTGCCCAGGATGCACCGAACGTACAGTCAACATCAAAAGTAAATGAGGATTGCTTAAAGTTTTTCAAAAGTGTTTATGATTCAGATCTTGCCAATTATGAATTAATGTAACAAATAGCGATTAGAGAGGAGAATTCTTGAAAGAATAGTTTTATGGTAAACTAGCTGTACCCGGCATGCAGTGAGTGCTATTCTTTACATCCGGTACCACACGGTAGCAAGGAGCAAAGAATTACAACCAAATAAATCCCTGTCTGTATCCATACGAGCTTCACTAGCCCAGACTAACTAAACAAAACGTCAATGATACAAGTGACTTCAATTCCACGCAAACATAAATAAAATCATTCGATTATTCGAATAACAATCGCCAATTTTCGCAATACACATCACTATCAGGCTGAACGGTGTGGCGCAGGAAGCAAACCTTTGCTCGGGTCGCTGAACCAGGCATAGCTGTTAGAAATACTCTCACAAACCAATATCAACTTTATAACTTAACTATACGACACAAATTCCATTGACAATATAAGTTGTGAGTGTTAGCATCTAATCAAACATGTTTCTAGATGCCGTTAATCGAATTTCTAACTTATTTTCGGGTGTTACAGTCCAATTTGCGTTGTATGTGATTGTTAGAAGGTTTTGCAAAGTAGTGCCATTAGCAGATAGGCCGGGCTGTCTCATAAGATTTGCTGATAACCGGGATTAACTCCTGAATTAGTACTGGGGTATGCCTTCACCTCCGCTGCTTATCATTGGGTGATGGGGAACTATGTCGTAAAGTTTTTTGTGAAATATGAATCTATGCACTCTACGTAGACACTTTATTTATTCATCATAACAGAACATCACGCTTATTATTTCCCGAAGGTTAGGGCAGAGGTATAGGACACCCTCATTTTGTCGTGTTGATGGCAATATTAGATAATACATGAGACTTATGAGGCCATATACGAAATTTTGCCGATTTCGCTGATTTACGTGATATTACAGACGTGGTCTTACTGTTAAAATAATATATTTCTATATGTTTTAATGAACAACATGAAAGATCATTTCAATTATGATCTAATGAATGAGCTAGTTTTTTATTTTATTATTTAATGTCGATTAATCGACCACAAACAAAACGATTTTTTGCTGTTATGTGAGGTTTAGAATGTCACATAAATTACGAATTGTTTTGACGTCTAAACGGTATGAAAAAATTTGAATGTACCTATTGTTGTGAAAGTCATCTATTCAATGTAAGTATCACTTTTTACCACTACCATAAAAATATTGAGTAATAAATGTCAAATTTTAGGGAAAATGGGCGAAAAATTAACTCAACAAAAACAAACTTCAGTTCAATATCAATCCATTTTCTGAAAAAAGGCAATAAAAATGTTTTAAAACAATCCAAATCTCAGCTTATAATATTCGACGCAAGCCGTAGCTTTATTCATTAGATCATAATTGAAATGATCTTTCATGTTGTGCATTAAAACTTATAGAAATATATTATTTTAACTGTAAAACCACGTCTGTAAAATCACGTAAAACAGCAAAATCGGAAAAAAATCTTATACGGCCTCTTAAATGGCGAAATGAGAGTGTACACACGGCTAAATACCAAGCTATACATTTCCAATATGAGGTGATCTCGCATTGTATAGGCTTTACGTACAACTAGAGGTCAGCTTATACTGGAAGCGTATAGCTTGATATGTAGCCGTGTGTACCTGTGCCCAACCCTTCATGGATTACAAGCGTGATGTTATCTTATCACTATACAGGGTTATTGGAAAAACATTAACAACCTCTTAGGGGTCATTGTACTTATCATTATGAACAACTTTTACTATGGGACCAAACATGAAATCACGAAAAGAAAATATGCTGTTCCCTACATTTATGTTCGCATAACTCGTCAAAATGTAGGGAACAGCTGATTTTTTTTCGTGATTTCTTCTTTGATCTCATAGTACAAGTTGTTCATAATAATGAGTAGGTACAATGACCCCTTAAAAGCGCTTCCCCCACCGAAAGTGAAACACTTCAGAAAAAAAGCATTATTTCTGTCAACACACAACATATTGAAATTTCGCACGTACTACATTTTAGTCAAGTGTTGTAGAAATTTTCGAACACTAAATATCAACACTAGAGCTTCTGGATTAGAAGTTTTAGCGATAAGTATCAAAAACGGCGGTTTTTTGGTGTACGTACAAAATTTCAATATGTTGTGTGTTGACAGGAAAATGCTTTTTTTCTGCAGCACTTTACGTAGGGGAAGCGCCTTAAGAGGTTGTTACAAATCGATTCTCGAGAATTTCGGAAACAGAGGAATGATTTTGTATTTTTACCAGATTACGGTGAAGCAAAAAAGATTATGATTTTGACCGATATGAATGTGGGTATGTATGTATGTTCATCTCTTCCCTACTAACTTCCAAACTACTTAACATAACTATGATTAATTACGGTTTACTCACGTGCATTTTTCGGGATCTCCCGACTAGTTTCCTAGTATGTTTTTTCAATAACCCTACCTCATATTAAGATTGAGAGATTCTTGTTTGTTGACAGGTTGCGTGCGATGACCGGAAATCGAGACACGCAACTTATTTATGTAACTGATAATTATAATTAATCAGCTCTTGTATAAAAAGAAGCATTCATGTGAAATCAATAAGAGTGTAGGTATATGTGAGAGCCAGAGGGGTATAGGGGGTCCCTCTATATCTTTGCTACTTGGATTCGTGTGCTTCATCTTATACCCTGTTTGCGCTTACTATCAGTTACGAAAAGGATAATATGCGAGCAAGTTAAAGAATAAAAAAAAAGAAAAACCGACTTAAAAAAACAGAAAAAAGTAAAATAATTATCATATTAATCATCATCATCATCATTCAGCCGAAAGACGTCCACTGCTGGACACAGGCCTCCCCCAAAAGGGGGGGTTTGCTGTAATCACCACGCTTGGCAGGCGGGTTGGCGATCGCAGTATGGTTGTAAAGTACTCAGAGAACGCTGCTGCCGATCCTCTAGAGAATCCCTTAGTCGCCTTTTACGACACCCAGTGGAAGAGATGGGGCAGTGCTATTCTTTAAGTCTGGCACTACACGAGACCATATTATTAAATCAACAGTTTCAGAAATCAGTGCTAATCTACGCTGAACCAAGTTGAAGGCACCGACATCTGAAACCGTTAATTTAAAAAAAAACATACACATAGAATTAATAGAACTTCCTCCTTTCTTGGAAATCTGTTACTAACAAATCTGCCTACCCCCTCTACGAGCAGGCGTGATCTTGTGACACATGCAATTTATACAACTGCCTAGCCTTTTCACAACTGGGGGCCTACTCCCTACGTCCGTCAACGAAATTAGTTGCCCGTCCGAAAGTAGCCCGAAACGTAGGAGTGAACAAAACAAGTGTCAAGTTCAACTTTTCGGACGGGCAAAAACACATCGGTAGTAGGGACAACTGTCAAATCGTGTTGTCATTCATTCTTAGTTCGGGCCCCGAAATAATCCTATGTCCGCAGGTGATAGGGAGTAGGAAACGTTCATAACTAAGGCCGAAACCACGGACTTCGTGCTTAGGGAGTAGACCCCCTGTTTAGTCGTCTTCCAGTCTTCTTCTTCTTCTCTCGTATCAGCACGAGCTATACGAAAATAGCTCACGCTCTGTGGTGAAAAGATTAGCCAGTCAGCAAGGTTGATAGCGAGCTAGCGAGGCTGACTGCCCAGGGTGCACCGGAAGTACTGAAGTATCGTCACTCGTGGAGGCTCTTTTCATGCTCCCCTAAGCCTTCCAGTCTAACCAGTGCGATGAAATATAAGTATTTAACAAAAAGGGAGTGTCATCTGTGCCCTCCTAGGCTCTTTAAAATAATTCTGATTTCAATCCAATGGGGAAACACAGGCAAAACGAAAGTAGATGGCAGGAACTCTGCTGGTACCAATTACAACCAATCAAAATGATTTAAATTGTCACGAGGAAAATGTCAAACAAACTTTAACCAATGAAATTGTTTTGGTACCAGCGATTGTAGCGCCATTAGCTCCCCAGTGTGCATTCCGATATCAAAACAGGCCAAGCAAAAATGCAAATCTATCTATTATATAAAAATGAATCCCTATTTCCCTTGGTCACGGCATCACGCGTGAGCGGCTGGACCGATTTCGCTAATTAAACGAAAACGATAATGCGGCAAAATGTATTTGGGTCTATATTTTATATTTTACTCCATCTGTAATGTACCTACATTTTACGCAAATAAAATTCTATAATTATTTTTCGTTGTGTTCATAATTGTCGGGAGAAGGTTCTTATGAAAGTAAACTATGATATTAAAAAAAAAACTAAATTATCTCAGTATGTCCACATTGTTCATTTGTTTACCGCATGCATGAAAATGGTTTGAACTCTTTGTTACTATTTTGATTTTGTTTCTGAAGTAGTAGGTAGGTAGTAAGTAGGAAAAAGTGCATTGCAACGCATGTCGGGTACAGCTAGTTCTTAAAAAAAATAAACACAACACACATAACGCAAGTAACATTCAACTAACAAAACATATTAACTAACTTACATTCAATATAACACCAATTTGGCGCGCATACAAACTAACATAATTCCAATGTCGATATTGATCTTTTATAAAAGTAGGTAATCCCCTATAGATCTCCACGGCCTAGATATTGGCCAAACCTAATATCCTAGATTAGGCCGGTTCTACACTTTCGGGCTTCCGGCTACCCCTAGCGACTGTCGCGTGCTCGTGAAGCACGGAGGAGTTTCGATGTGAATAAAATATCACTCATCTACGTACTGTCCGCATATCGTCGGTGAAGTATCAATATCTAATAACTAACATTTTAGCGATTTTCACTTTAATCCATATTTGTAGGTAAAATATGAAAGAGCTTGTATTTACAATGTCGAATTGTTATTATTTATGATTTTATCGGTCTTGAATTGTTCTTATTCATGAAATATTTGCTTAAAAATACCTAATAACTATAGAAATGAAAGGTTTTTTTCGCCTCCTGTAAAATGACGGTTTTGTAGTTATTAGATATTGATACTTCACCGTCGATATATGTCTCTTGCCTTCGCAATACAAGAATCTCTTTGGTTGAAACAGGTAGAAAGGGTGCATGAAAAGAGCCTCCACGAGTGACGATACTTAAGTACGTCCGGCGCACCCTGGGCAGTGATCCCCGCTACCAACCTTGCTGACTGGCTAATCTTTCCACCACAGCATGAGCTATTTTCGTATAGCTCGTGCTGACACCAGAGATGAAGAAGCTAGAAGAAGGTTTATGGCCTCAGTTGAAATGTATTCCTAATGCTTTATTGTGACAATCAGAAGGTCAATTCTCGTAATTAAAAATGTTCTAAATATGCAGGGTGTAAACGAATTTTACGAAATTTGACGACACGTTTGGTGCAGTGGCCAAGCGATTGGCTTCTGCGCCACGGGTCGTGGGTTCGATTCCCACACGGAACAAAAATTTGTATGGCCTACAGATGGTTGTTTCGGGTCTGGGCGTTTGTTTGTGAGATTTGTGTCTGTAAACGCACCCACGATACAAGAGAAATCTTAATGTGGGGCAACGTTTTTTACAAAAAGAAAAAGAAAAAAAAAAGAATTCGTGTAATTCCTTCAAACTGCGTGATCTACTGGTGACACTGATTGACCCTGCATAGGTTTTTTTCAGAATAAACGAAAAAGTTTTCAAAAAATTAACCAATGTTTTCTGTATATGAGTAATTTTAGCGTCCCAAGATATCTGACTGCGTGGAGCGATATCGCGCTAGTCGTGCCCGTCAACTGTGTCGCCGTGCCTTCATTCATTTCCGCATAACATCGAAATTTTCAGTCACCTACAATATTTGGGAAAAAAAGTTTATTTTTATTTTTAATCAATATAAATCCCGTGCGGGGTTAATCTATACCAATAAATAGATCACGTGGTTTGAAGGAATTACACGAATTCGTTTACACCCTGTAGTTTCGATCTAGTCTCAGTCTAGTCTCAATCTTATAAATATGACAAATGGTATTCTTGTTCTTTAACAAACAACGTCAACGTGAGATTATATTGAAATGACATTGAAAGTTGACCGAAGCCAAAAAGGTATTCTGGTTACATTAAGAACTGAGCAATTTTGACAAGTTGGAATTCTATTTTTTTTTCTAGAATATTAGTCTATGACTGTTGATATCGGTATGCAATCGGTAATAGATTTTAAGTTGACTGAATTGACATTAAACTGAGATGATACTGAAACCGGACAGAACTTTAAATGTACCAGAATACCATTTTTTATTCAATTCATTTTTTAATCTCAGTTCGGTCAACCTTCAAATTAATGACGAGAATTGGGCTTCAGAGTGCGATCAGTATTTAAGAGAACGTCATGTACCATGCTCGCAGTAAACATATCGATGTACCGTACCATTTTATACGCGAGAAGATCGTTGCCAATCAAGTCGCCGTTCAATTCAAATGCACTCAAGACACGGTTGCTGATGTTCTAACAAAAAGATTTCACCGACCCAACCATGAAATTTTCACTATAACAATGGGTTTAAAGCTTTTGCATCCAGGAGAAGATGATGAGAATATGGACGCCTATACGCTTTAATACTGCATATTGTATCAATTATTGATTTACGCTCTCTACTCTTGTCATCCAAGACGGAAGTTATATAATATGTGCGTCATGAACTAATTCTAATAAATTGTGTTATCAAATCTTAACAAAGTCTCGCTTATCAGGCAGCTTAACCTCGCACAAAAGAGTACGAGCAATGGAAGCGCCACTACTTATACCCACATTTTAAATTTAAACTTTATAAATAGCTCATCTGGTATAATTCTGGATAGCCTTATTAATTTTTAAACAATTTGTGCGTCTTGTTTTATCGCCTGATAAAACGCGGACCGACACAGCACTTCTCCTTGTGTCAATGGCTCAAGTTTTAAATTAAATAATGTTTGACCAGTAGGGAGCCAGTTCGATGCCCTTGATTGTAGCCTGCATTAGATACTCCCACAATGACAAATTAAAATATAAAAAACGATTTCGTTCATGGACTTTTATGTCGTGCTTTTTCCTCTAAAAAATTGATGACAATTGAATATGGCAATTGTTTTATCTCTTATAACAAAAATGAATCCCTACCTATTTCCCTTGTGGGATTAATCTAATGATACCTTATTCATTAAAATCCATCCAGACTTTGAGATGGTACAAGAGTATAAATCCCATATACATACATAAATACGCGCGAAAAACATAACCCTGCCTTTGCTGTAGTGCAGTTGGATAAAAATTGTGTAAATATATTTTTCGGACTCGTGTAACAGATCAGAGAATGATTCTACCTACAGCTAATTGCTTTTTTAAACACTTTTGTTTACACATTACTGTAAAAAGTTTTAGGACACGATATACACCGTCACAAGTAACTAAATGAAATCAAAGCAACATCTTTTTACAAATGTAACTAGTACAATGGACTTAAACTTCAGAGATACCTAATATAACATGTTCATGCTGATGTTTCCTTGTAAAAAAATCTATTAATTTTCTTACATCACTATTGTGCCTGCATCTAAAAAGTATGAAAAAATATATTTTCGAACTTATGTAACTTGGCGGAGAATGACCCTACCGCTTTGGTCCCATAGTAATATATAAAGGTACTATTCCGAACCGAGCTGCCAACTGCAACTGCCGACAGCACGTGCAGTGACTGCATGAAGTCGGCCGCAGCTGCACTTCTGGTTTGTATGTATTTATATGAAATGGCTTCGAAGCGCCGCGGCAGCAGCACGTGCAGCCGACGGCGACTGCACGTGCTGCTGCAGACGCACGGCGCCGCCGACGGCAGATCAGTAGTGCAGCAACCGCCAAACACACATGCCACATACGGACGTGTAAATTACAATAAAAATAGTTTTTCAGACATTGAAGCGGACCAATTAATGAAATCAGTTGGTCTGCATTTTAATAAAGGACGAGTGGCTTGTCTTCTCTGCATTATGTGTAATAACATCAGGTCATCGTCATCCTCTAATAACAGCAAGTTCTCTTCAAAAATATTCCACACGTTCGACATTCTGAAAATATTCTAAATTACTGGCCGCCTCCTAGTGTTGGTTGTGCAGTCGCTGCATGTGCCTCCACTCTCAGAATTATTCGGGCTGCAACTGCAAGTGCTGCAACTGCTGACAGCCGCTGCACGTGCTGTCGGCAGTTGCAGTTGGCAGCTCGCTTCGGAATAGTACCTTAAGACACCGCCTGATTGGAGGATCCTTCCTTTGGTTGGAGGAACACATACCTCGTTCCTACAGATAAGTACAAAGGTACTACTTATTTCTAAAATTTCTGCCAGCAGACGTGCGACAGGATAATGTGAATATAAATACGAAGACATATAGACGTTGATAAGTATGTCTAGTCCTTAATCCGCCTCTCTGCACTGTAAAAACGATGTGCGACCTATTTCGCAGATGTATCAATATATCGACACCGTATCTACAAACTGCTCGGGTCAATGGAGTAGCTTGTTATCACACAACGAGGCCGTGGATTGGCTGTATTTTGAACTGGTTGAACACTTCCTGTTGAGAATAACAGGCAGAAGACTAGCCTTTTCACAACTTCCGGCGCAAAGTTACTAGTCTATCGGTTTTTTATCGGACACATTTCGGAGAGTGTGCTTCAGATCTAATACCCCCCTACCCTTTTTTCTATCGGACCGCCAGAAGCACGAAAAGGCGCCATCGGTTGAAAAACCTGAACGAAGCGCTTTGATTCCACTTTCATTATGAAAACCGCCAAACAGTGGAATGCGCTGCCCGAGTGGGTGTACCCCGACAGCTACAATCTGGGTGTCTTCAAGTCACGAGTGAATCGGTTTCTTCTGGGCAAGCGTGCTCCATCGTAGACCGCATCATCGCTTAACATCAGGCGAGATGGCGGCCAAAAGCAGTCACAGAAACGAAAAAAAATAAAAATAAATGTTGGATTCAGCTTCCAGTCTATCCAGATGACCTCTGCAACCCAGTTACTGGGCAATTCCGATATCCTAAGGTTGGATCGATTGTCAGACTTTCGGGCTTCTGACTACTGTCATAGGTATTTGTATGACACCCGGGACCGATCGCTTAACGTGCTCTCCGAGGCACGGAGGAGTCTCGATGTGCAACGAACGGTCACCCATCCACGGACTGACCGCGACAAACGCAGCTTAACCTTGCAAGTTATATGATCAGTGTGGTTGTTAAAAATCACGAGTCCGTCTTAGTGTGCGTCCTGAGTGACGGCGCACGGGCGTATTGCGGATTGCGGATTGCGAAACGCCTTTATAAACCGTGGCTTTACTGTCGATACCTGGGGCCCAATTCTCCTAAAAAAAATCTTGAAAAATCACAACCGAACCAAGGCCGAACCGTTTATTCAGACAGTTCTCAATTTCAAAAGCTGTCTTATTGTTTGAAACAAAAAACATAATCAATCATTTTGAAAGTTTTCGAAAACAAAAACTGACTGACGGTTGTGGTTCGATTGCGTTTGGCAACAATTTATTTTAGGAGAATTAGGCCCCTGTCCTAGTGCACGGGGGAAAGTTGACGCGTACGCGCATGTTTAGTGTTTCGTTTATATTACTTTAGATATAATAATGTCGATCTCAAAATTCAAACGTTTCGAACATTTATTTAATGCGCCGTTCATTCCGCCTGCGCGGTGCGCCGTCACTCAGGACGCACACTTAATCCTTACCTATTTATTGGAATCTGATAATTATAAATGTGAGTCTGAGTATGACTCTCTAGGTACTTAGGTATATTAGGGTGAAAGGAATAATAATGAACTACTTTTTAGCGCGGAAATCTAAAAAATATTCAAGCGCGGTCACATTATTTTTGTTTAAAAAATCCACTCTTATGGTGTTGCACCCAAAGAGAAATAATGCAAGATCTTAATCTTGCATTATTTCTCTTTGGGTGCAACACCATAAGAGTGGATTTTTCAGTCTTAACTGAATAGCGTAATAAGCATGATCAAACCATTAGAGCCATTACGCACTGTCAACTGGTCGCCGGAGACTTGCGACCAAGTGCGTAAACACCTATTTAAAGAAAGTCACCTATGCGTCGACTGTGCGTAATGGCTCTTACTTTACTTTACTTGCGCCCCACGACATAGGAAATCCTCGTGTATAGACCAGGGAATTTGTAAAAAATCTAGCCCTTAGAACGATTACGCACTGCATCCGATCCGAATCCGTGAAAACACGGATTTAAAAAACTCGGACCGAATTTGGATATTGCTTTACGCACTGCATCCGATCCGAATCCGTGAAAATCTCGGACCGAATTCGGATGTTGCTTACGCACTATTCCGATCTCTGATCCAAATTCAAACAATTCAGGCTACTTCGGTCCGTCAATTGATCTTCCGAATTAGAAACTCACGGATGACGGATAGAAATCGGATGACGGATGCCGGATGTAGTGCGTAAACTACCATACAAATAGTACTACGGCTACTTCGGAACGTATTTTCACGGATTCGGATCGGATGCAGTGCGTAACCGCTGTTTAATGTTTCTTAAGTATGTTTGGGGTGCATGAAAAGAGCCTCCACGAGTGACGATACTTCAGTTCGTCCGGCGCACCTTGGGCAGTTAGCCCCGCTACCACCAACCTTGCTGACTGGCTATTCTTTTCACCACGGCATGAGCTATTCTTGTATAGCTTGTGCCGACATGATAGAAGAAGTACGTTTCAAATATTTTCCGGTTTTTTTTAACTGTATACTATACATATACAAGGTGTAACATAAATAACGCACAACCTCTTAAGGGGTCACTGTACTCATCATTATGAACAACTTTTACTATGGGACAAAAGCTGAAACCGCGAAAAAAAAAACAGTTGTTCCCTACGTTTATGTTCGCATAACGCGTCAAAATGTAGGGAACAGCTGTTTTTTTTTCGCGATTTCACTTTTGTTCCCAGAGTAAAAGTTGTTCATAATGATGAGTACGGTTACCCCTTAAGGAGTTGTGTGTTATTTATGTTACACCTTGTATAGTTTTTAACGTACTGTCACAGTGCTTGACCACGGTTCTCTTCTCAAAATGAAAATGGTTTAGGTCTTAATCTACATCAAGGAGCGAGCGGAGAGGGAGAGAGAGGCGACGGCCACTCTCCCTTCCCGCGCCAGACGCACCGGGCGCAGCCGGAGGGCGCGCGACGATCTCCGGCCACCCTAGTGTGTGGCCTGCGGGCGACGGGTTAGGGGACCCGTCGCCCGACCAGTAACAGGCCCGAGAAGGCGGCGCGCATGTGTTCCGTGCGCGCCTCTCAGGAGTACGTGGGGCAGGGACCTACAGAGGGAGAGGTCCGCCAGGGGCTGGCGGACCGAGGCCTGCCGGGGTTGCGGTGCATGCAGCTGCGAATCCCGCGACCCCGGCCAAGGGTCAGGAGGAGGAACACCGTGGGTTTTTAGCCGGTAAGAGTCCGGCATAACCCTTCGTCTTCCCCAGGCGAAGGGTATCCATGAGGATTTTCCCACGAGAAAAAAAAAAAAAAAAGGTCTTAATCTACATGCTGGCGTGCATCAAGATCCAGAATTTCTTTTTTGTCGTCCTTTTTTGTTTCGGTTATTTGCTCACGATGTTTTTCTTCACCGTTAATGCAATTATTTGATCATCAAACTCTGACCCACACGTTTATTTTATTTAGCGTTATGCTCACCTTTGTCCACTATCTCGCCTGATGGTAAGCGATGATGTGGTCGACGGTGAAGCACGCTTGCCTAGAAGTAACCTATTCACTCTTGACTTAAAGACCCCAAGGTTGTAGCTATCAGGAAACACAGACTCCGGCAGAGAATTCCACTCCTTAGCTGTGCGAACAATGAATGTGTTCGCAAATCGCTTTGTACGTATTACGTGAATTTGAAAAATCAGAAGTCAAAACCTTACTAACCCGGTGAAGACTTGACTACTTCTAAGATATACAAAAAGATACACGAAAGAGATTTGTGTCGAGACAAATTTACGAAACATGACAAAATTAAATGTGTTGGCTTTAATTCACTGAATCCTTGCAACTGTAACCCGCCATCAATGGTCAACGTGAATACTAAAACTTGAATATTGAATAAGAAAACGCAGTACCACCCATCGTTTACGCGACAACACGTCTTCATCGACGACCGATAGTATAATTAACCCCTTTCCGTTCCCCACCTTCCCTCGATGATGTCATTACTAATGTGCCGTCACAGATCGTAAGGAGGGGGGGGGGATGGGGGGGTGCTGTTTAACTAATAAGTAATTGGTAACTTTCCAGCTTGCCTGCCTTATTGTGAATGGTACAAGGACGTGTATTATCCGTATGGTCGCCAATTAATATTCCTAAAATACATTGATTGTTGAATGTAATAGGCAGGCTGACATTGCTAAGTTTTCAGCCCTTGAAACAAAGTTTTAACTAAAATTTGAAGCGAATACAATAGTGTTTTCTATTATCTGATATAAGTTCTTTATTTTATTTAATAATTTATGTATACACAACACTAAGTACAATATAAGTTTATCAGGATCATAGCGTACAAAGGCACAGCTTATTATTTTAAAGAAATCTCTTTCAGCAGACATGTGTGACTGGTGTTTTTTTTTACTTTTCAGCTCATTGTATGTAGTTTGCAAGTAGTTTTCAGGGGAAAGTTTTGTAACTTAACTTTATAATAACAATTAATACCTAGAAAACACTAGAAGTACTTACTAAATAATTAGTACCTAGTTTCCAAGTATTAACTTCACTGCCTCTTAATAGCTGATATTCATCGTAATAAAGGTAGTTAGTTAGTTTTATACAGCATGACTGTGCCTGTAGACAAATGGCAAACGATGATCGCCAGAGAATAGATACGTGCACTCCCAAACTGAATTTCGATAACTCTGAAATTAAGCTATTCCGACAATTATGGAACTTGGACACCTAATTCGGGACACCCCGACACGGATAGGTTAGGTTCGAAGGAGATGACGGGGGCTAGAGTGAGCGAGCAAAGCGAGCGAACAAAGTCCCTGTCACCCCCTTCGTGTTAGGTTACTTTAAAGCCCAGTGTCGAAGTTCCATAATTGTCGGGAGTAGGAGTATGGAGTTTCATAGTGTCGAAGTAAAATCTTGTCGTAGAACGATTTATCAAAATTCAGTTTGGTAGTCACGCACGCGATCGATCGCGTGCGACTGACGCGCGCGGCTAATGCGTCAATAGTCGTGTCTTAATA
The DNA here is from genome assembly GCA_905220435.1 of Amphipyra tragopoginis. Taxonomy (NCBI): domain Eukaryota; kingdom Metazoa; phylum Arthropoda; class Insecta; order Lepidoptera; family Noctuidae; genus Amphipyra; species Amphipyra tragopoginis. The sequence goes on from HG991991.1 coordinate 35,640,194, forward strand.
TACTGACTAATCTATCGTTAGCCGCACGCGTCTGTCGCAGACTTCGGAAGCGGTGCCATACATTTTCATACTCTGCGCGTCTGCCACACGCGAAAGATCGCGCGTGGCTGCGATCGGCCGCGATGCACGGAATTGTACCTTAATTAATACATTCTTTTATTTATTTAAACTTTCCCTGGACTTCCACAAATATTTCAAAACCAAAATTAGCCAAATCGGTCCAGCCGTTCTCGAGTTTTAGCGAGACTAACGAACAGCAATTCATTTTTAAATATGTATATAGATAGATTATAAACTGTCAGTAAAATACGTGTATTATACAGGGTATAAACAAATTCGTGTAAACAGGTTTTAAACGAATTCATTTATTTCCTTCAAACCGTGTGATCTTTTGGTGACACTGATTGACCCTGCGGTTTTGTCAAAAACCAGTAAGTACTTAGGTATTATAATATGATAAAGGAAGAAAAAAATACTCTTTTCGAATCTCCACAATATACCTAACGTCACTCGATACCAAACTCATCTGACTAGACCATTACAACTTTTTAGGTTTCAGGTATCATGGTTTCATTGGATTTTTTCCTTTGAAATTGATAATTAAGTTCTACCGCCGCGCCGTCAGAAAATAAGAAGGCTAGATGTTTTCAGGGTTGCAACACTCGAAACAAGTGATTTAAACAATTTTCATGACTTGTCACACAGGATGCGTTCTGCGTCCTACGGTCCGGTCAAATCGAACGCAGCCCGCATACTATGTGAACATCATTTGCGTTTTATATACAAGGTTAGTTTTAGTATATACTAAACCTGAAACTGGTTTGTTCAGAATCACTAGGAGAATCGATTGACATATTTTTTACACCACATTTTTTTTTTGTTTTTTTTCATAAATTTCAGTTTTGTTTCAGTAGGTTTCTACCCATAACAGTTGCCGGGAATAGACACCTTGAGGCTTGAAATGGTCCGCTCGGTCAGTTTCCGTGTATTAGACAACCCCTGCATAGCACAACTCAGGCAATTCACACTTTTTTAGCGAACTTAACGCGACGTAAACTAAGGTGTAACTTGGAGATTTACTAAAAAAAACACATATTCAGGTAGTTCTGATGAAAATCTTGTTGGGGTGTCTCGGTTTTCGCATAAAGTAAAAATAACGTTGTATATTCTATGTAATTACGATCTGACTATGCGAGCACAAGCAAAGAACGTATGGTACGCACCGGTCAGGCGATCGGGGTGGGAAGGTAGCGGAGGGCTGCCCGGTTGCGGCGGGCAGGCGGGCAGCGGGCGGCAGGCGACACGCAATCAAATATAAAATGGCCGCTGTTTGCCCTGCCCGTCAGGCCGCTGACCGTGCCCGGAACGCTGACCGGATGCCCTGACCGGATGCCGTACCCGGATTGCTGACCGGTTGCCCTGACCATGAAGTTCACATAGGATGCGGGCTGCGTTCGATTTGACCGATTGTTCCCAACGAGTCACACTGTAACATGTCACAGTGTGACTCGTTGGGAACAAACGATAAAAAGTTGTCCTATCTAGTAACAGTGTGACTGGTTGGGATATTTTTTCACAATTTTTCCCAACGAGTCACACTGTGACATGTTATAGTGTAACTCGTTGGGAACAATCGGATTTGACCGGACCGGAGGACGCAGAACGCATCCAATGTGACAAGTCCTTTAAGATACGAGCAAAAAAGCTTACGTTAAAGAGTGACAATACAAGTTTTTTATTTTTCACGCTTTATCAATTGTTACTGACATTGTTTCCGAAGTCGTGTGACATAGTAAACGCAAACACTGAAAGAAGTTTTTTAAGAATCTACTGAAATGATTTCAGCCATTTTGAGTATTGTTTGGTATGACTGCATATTTTTGGTACCTATGATTGCATATTATTCTTTAATTTTATTACACTCCTTGCATTTGGAATGAAAGCTACTTATAAGCTACTTATGGTAATCTCGTGTAAAAGTAATTAATTTTATTCTCTAGCAATAGTCGCTAACATAGATATAATAAAGAAGGAGATATGGCGTGGAGTCCAAAATGTATAGAAAACCGATGAAGCCACAGTTGCCCCTCCATAGAGTGCGCGCAAGATAAGTCTGCGCGCGGCCGAAATCGGAACTAATCATGGTCCACCAAAGTGTGTGCCGTTTTATCAATTTTGATAGTAGAACTACCTGATTGTAGGAATATTTAACGGGAAAATTATGTTAAGCGATAAAAAGTTAAGCTTAAAAAGCGGTAATTTGAACTTTTGCGATCACGGGGCAACGTTTAGCACGCCCTCAGTCGCGCGCAGAGTTATCTTGCGCGCACTCTAACGCTAATATTGCACACAAAGTTCTGTCAAAACAATACTACGAACAGCCCTGTAAATAAAGTAAAAAAAAAAAAAAGTGCACTCACGAAACCTTATTATTTAAACCACAGCGTACTTTTTCCGTATAATTTACTCACACTAAAACAATTATCATTGTGTGTTGTCGGGACACGGGGGCGAATACGACATAGTGCTTGACTAAATCGAAGAGTTATCGATAAATATAATATTTTAATATTTCTGTTATAGGGACAGACAGCGGGAAGCGACTTTGTTTTATACTATGTAGTGAAGAGTTTATGTTACGAGGTTACAGTAATATCTGTAACCTCGTAACATAAACATATAATATATACTCTGCTATTATCAGCTGTCGTAAACTAAAGAAGGGATGAAGAGTTTTTGAAAAAATAAAAGTAATTTTACATGGAAATAATATTATCGAATTTTGAAATTTTAACACTTGCTTTAAAGCAGTCATCAGTAATACTTAAGTGGCACGCGGATTAGTACACCCTTTCCGCATAACCTTGTAGACTAGCACTGCAGTAAGAAGGTACGGTATGGGCATAGATATAAGAAAGGAGATTTGCCCGGTAGTTGAAAATGTATCGGAACCCGGTGTCTCCAGTTTGCCCCTACCACGCGCCATCTACTACACATGCAGATCAGTAAAAGCAATAGATACGGAGTCTCGCACACACCCGTATTTCATAAATCAGAACGCACTACACAATCAATTAAAAACCTTACACTTATAAAATCACAGCGTGCATTTACCATGCACCGTACTACCTACTTACTCACACAAAAATATCGGTCGTTATCGTAGTGTGTGCAAAAGCCATTTATTTTACAATACGTTAGTGCGAGGCTAAATTAGAAATTTATTGATTCTTCCATTTACTTATAATAAAATTGGACCAACAAATTTTTTGGGGTCCTGAAAATAAAATAAATAAAAACCGGCCAAGTGCGAGTCGGACTCGCGCACGAAGGGTTCCGTACCATTATCTATAAAAACGGCAAAAAAATCACGTTCTTGTATGGGAGCCCCCTTAAATATTTATTTTATTCTGTTTTTTAGTATTTGTTGTTATAGTGACAACAGAAATACATCATCTGTGAAAATTTCAACTGACTAACTATCACGGTTCATGAGATACAGCCTGGTGACAGACGGACAGACGGCCAGACGGACAGACGGACAGCGAAGCCTTAGTAATAGGGCCCTGTTTTACCCTTTGGGTACGGGACCCTAAAAACGATATGTCCAGAAAATATTACAATGAACCATGCCGATTAGGTAATATAACGCATTCGAAGCTTTTGAAAACTTTAAATTATGTAAAATACCATAACCATAAAAAGTATGGAAACAGAAAGAAAGAAAACAAATTTATTCAGCCAAGGACACAATAACAGCATAAACAACAAAGAATAAAAACAGAAACATAAAAGAAACACACATAGTTTATGCTGTCGAGCATGCCCATGCCGAAAGGGTCACCAACTTAGCATATGCTCGGCGTATAATATATATAATACAGCTGGGTATATAATAGCACGAAGATAAGGCATAATATACGATATATCAAACCCAAAAACACTCCACCGATTATTAACCTAAAAAATCAAATTACGACCGTTGGTTACGCATTTTTCTACGACGCTGTTAAATAATCAAAATAAGTACTTAAAAAAACATTGTCACATCGGTCTTCCTACCAGGTTGAAACGGTTGACAAATTGAAGAATAAACTATGTAATGCAATTCGCCATTCGACATTGTCGTATCGATGGCCTACGTTAGTGGATCTGCACAAGCACATCACTAGCTCGTCGCAAGATGCAGCGGCCGTACTACGTGGTATGCCACATAAATAAAATATCGTTGTGTGATATTAACATTGTTTGTTCAGTCACTTAGCGACATAATTAGGTAGCGGTTGGAGCAATGTATTTACTGCAAAAATAGTACAGTCGCTGTTATAGTTGAAAACAAATATAACATAGTAACAGCAAGAAATATTTTTCGATTTATTGTTTTTCATGATTTTAAAGAGAAATATAGTAAAATACTTGTATTTACATATGGCAAGTGATTCCATGATTTACAAAGGTTTTGTTTTGGCTTCGGTTTTTACAAGAAACCACTGAATAACACGGCGTTTTCATAATGTTTCACGATGACGGTCGAAAGCGTACTACTTCGCGGACACGGTCTGTTGCATCGAACCTGAGCATTTTGCTCATAGCGCGCCGACAGACACGCCCCCTTACCACTTCTCCTGTTTTTTTATATTTCTATGGTCGCTAACCTTTGGGCCCCATTTTCGGCGCCGCGGCTGTACTGTCGCGGCTGCTGCCCAATCTGGGGGGGGCAATGCTTCCTGCAGGAGGCTCTACGCGGGAGTCATACGGTCCATGGCCCTTTACGGGGCCCTAATATGGGGCTGGGCGGACACCCTGACGGCCCGCAACGTCGCAATCCTGCGGAGACCGCAGCGTGCGATGGCCGTCAGGGTGATAAGGGGGTACCGTACGATCTCCTTCGAGGCGGCGAGCCTCTTAGCTGGATCCGTGCCCTATGGGATCTGGAGACGAGGGCCCTCGCGCTGAGTTATCGTCTGCGCGAGGAGGCGTCTGAGCGGAGCGAGCCCCGCTAGATCCTAGTGGCTGAATGGAAAGAGCGACTTGCGCAACCCATCGCAGAGCACGCCGGGATAGCGGCGGTAAGGCCCGTGATGGAGGATGGCTGGAGAGGCGTCACGGCGCCCTCAGCTTCCGGCTAACGCAGGTACTCTCGGGACATGGCTGTTTCAGGAAGTACCTGTGTCGCATAGGCCGGGAGCAGACGCCCGGTTGTCACCAGTGCGTCGACTGCACATGATGGAGGCGTGTCCTGTGTGGGCGACGCAGCGCCGCGAACCAGTCGCGGCAGTCGGTGGTTACCTCTCGCTTCCGGCCGTGGTTCTATCCATGGTCGGGAGCGAGAATGCGTGGGAAGCCGTCGCCTCCTTCCGCGAGGAGGTGACGGCGACCAAAGAGGGAGCGGAAAGGGAGAGAGGGGCAGCTGCCACTCTCCCTTCTCGCGCCAGACGCACCGGGCGCCGGAAGGCGCGCAGTGGTCTCCGGGCACCGTAGTGTGTAGCCTGCGGGCGGTGGGTTAGGGGACCCGTCGCCCGACCAGTAACAGGCCCGAGAAGGCGGCGCGCAGTGTTCCGTGCGCGCCTGACGCGGACATGGGGCAAGGCCCCACAGAAGGAGAGGTCCGCCAGGGGCTAGCGGACCGAGGCCTGCCAGGGTTGCGGTGCATGCAGCTGCAAATCCTGCGACTCCGGCCAAGGGTCAGGAGAAGAAACACCGTCGGTTTTTAACCGGTAACAGTCCGGCATACCCCTTTGCCTTCCCCGGGAGAAGGGTATCCATGAGGATTTTCGCACGAAAAAACAAAAAAAAGTAGTCGCTAGCCAATTTGAAAGTCATCATGATAGCTGATGATGTAATGATGGTGTTAAAACTCGCTTTTCAAAACGATAAGATCTCAAATTGATCGCAGGACGCAGGACGAACTGTTTAGCACCAATTTTACCTGGCCTCCATGACCTAAGTGGGATATCCCAGATATCCTAAAGTGTTTTACAAAAATAACACCTGCTGCAGCCGTGTATTATTCAGTTGCCGCCCCTCATGAGCGCTGATTAGTACTGATGAGAGGTGTCACGCAATGTCTAGTCATCTAGAATCTAGCGCATTGAATGACGTAACTCCTAATGCAATTCTTTTTGCATACGTGCCTAGTGCAGACTCGTGCAGATTCCTGATTGAACTGAATTTGAAATAGCAAAAATGGTAGTGCGTAAAATAAGTATTTAGCAATACCTATCGTTATTTCGCAATTGGTAACGTAAAATCAAAATATAAAATCATTTATTTAAAATAGACTAGAATTACTTAGTTGTGTTTCAAGGTCAATGATACATAAGACAGCCCCCAAAAACACCGTCCCTTCACCGCTTCCTAGTGTTTATGCTGTGAAGAAGAAACGGCGCAACAAACTTACTTACTTACTTAACTTTAGTACTTCCTTGTAAACAATACCTTAGGTCGAGCTAGCAACGTTTAGGGCTTGCGCAGACGAGGGACAATGGCGGACAAAATGTCCGCGGTGCGCTCTTATTATTACTGTCATTAGGTTGCACTTTGTCCGCGTATACCGCCAGGCGACATGGGGTATTGCGCGGACAAAGTACAACCTTATGGTAGTACTAATAAGAGCGCACCGCGGACATTTTGTCCGCCACTGTCCCTCGTCTGCGCAAGCCCTTAAATTATCGTGTGAGTGGATAAGAAACTTTCTCAATTCACGAACCTCCCCGACAAAACCCGACATACGGCGAGTGGGGTATGGTATGACCAAGGTGTGACAAGTCGCAAAGCCGCGTTCATAGGGCTTGTTACACTAGAGATTTTTGGACTTGTGAATTTCCTTATACATCTCGAAAGTTAAGCTATATTCGACAAACTTTATCCTGGCTTTTCTTTTCGCATTAGGCATCGGAATCGATGGTAAAAATCTTTCGGGTACCTCGGGTCCACGGTGTATTAAACAATTTTGCAGTGTCAGACATTCCCTCTATAACTCTGTTACTTGGATTCGTGTGCTCCTTAATAGACCCTGTCTGCGCTCACCATCAGGTGCAACACTGGTCAAAAGTGACAAAAAAGAGCATACCTACAAAAAAAACAACGTTTGCAATCGTCTTCTTCTTTCTTCTTCTTTTCTTCTTTTTTTAAAAAACGTTGCCCCACACTAAGATTTATCTTGTATCGTGGGTGCGTTTACAGACACAAATCTCACAAACAAACGCCCAGACCCGAAACAATCATCTGTAGGCCATACAAATTTTTGTTCCGTGTGGGAATCGAACCCACGACCCGTAGCGCAGAAGCCAATCGCTCAGCCACTGCACCAAACGTGTCGTCTTCCCTTCAGAAAGCCATATTGTTCCAATAGGTATATGTACTTTTAAATTAATACAAATTAATATCACTGCCTAAGAGCGATTACGCACTGCATCCGATCCGAATCCGTGAAAATACGGATATAAAAAACTCGGACCGAATTCGGATATTGCTTTACGCACTACATCCGATCCGAATCCGTGAAAATACCGATCTAGAGTAGAAATCTCGGACCGAATTCGGATGTTGCTTACGCACTATTCCGATCTCTGATTCAAATTCAAACAATTCAGGAGCCATCTGTGGCATATCCGTTTGGCGTCTGATTTGAATCCGAGGTAGTGCGAAAGCGTTCATACAAACAGTACTACGGCTACTTCGGTCCGTCAATTGTTCTTACGAATTAGAAACTCACGGATGATGGATAGAAACCGGATGACGGATGCCGGATGTAGTGCGTAAACTACCATACAAATAGTTCTATGGCTACTTCGGAACGTATTTTGACGGATTCGGATCGGATGCTGTGCGTTACCGCTGTAACCTCCTCATAATAATATCAAATAAAGGTTTTCCTGTGGTGCCATGTACTTACTCTAGGATAATCTCTGGATCAAGACCAATTCAAGGACACCTCATTTGTTAAAATCGGTTCAGTAGTTTAGGCTGTGCGAGGACACAAGATTACATACACATACATACGTACAACTGGCGAGACGTAAGCTGAGCTTTGCATTTGTGTGAGTGCACATAGAATCGATTGCCAAAAAGCAGTATAAACCGGTTTAAACCAAGCAAAGGACGCGTCTGCATTCATTCCCACACAAATGCAAAGCTCAGATTAGGCCTCGCGGACGGTAGCCAGTGAGATTCATAACCTTTCCTCTCTGCCGTAGTCGGGTAATTAAAAGAAATCTAACGACCAAGTTTTTATCGGATAAACATAGGCCTGAGTTCTGGATTATTACGTCATTGTAGCTGGAACTTCTCTGTTAAACTAATTAGCACCGGTAACTAGCCTCCGGTCACTTTTCCGGCTATAATGAGATCAGGAAACATCGTCTCTTGATTTCCGATATTATAGGTATCGGTATTGAGGTCACATCTATTCAGATAAACTCTCCATATTGTGAAAATGAAACAGCTGTGTCTGATACTGAAATCTATTTTGATAACAAGATTTAGCTTGCAAACCCTGCATGGGTTTTGAAACGATTCAATGAATTTTGGTAAAATATTTTTTTTTATTCCTTATGGAATCATTCACGTACCGAAAGTTTTTTTTTAATCATGCTTAATCCCGTTCCTTGTTTATCTAATACCAGTAATAGCGCATGTGGTTTTAAAGATTTACACGAATTCGTTTATAAACACCCTGTATAGCTAGGTATCATTAACTTATCGAGTACTGTAATTATAGACACAATAGATAAACAATGGCACTGACGATCCGGATCGTCGGTCGGGCCGCTAGCGGTTAAAAGAATTAAAGCATTCAAATAAAAATAATATACTAAAACTCTAGGTAGTAAATATTATTATAACAAAGTACATATCTACTATGTGTGCACTCTTTGCGCTAACTATTAGTTCTATTAGTTCTATTAGTTAGGTATCTTGTTATTTAATCAACTAAAGTTTAGATGTTTTTTTATTAGATGTCGTGGTGGCTCGGAGGTTACAGACCCGCTTGTTAAGCACGGGTTGCGGGTTCAAACCCAGGCATGTACCGATGTGACTTTTTCAATTTCATATGTACTTTCTTAGTTAATCTAAGACGCCACTGACATACGGTGAAGGAAAACATCGTGAGGAAACCTGGACTTTAATGATCTGAAATCGCCAACCCGCAATGAGCAAGCGTGGCGATCAATGCTCGTTCCTTCTCTGTACGAGAAGAGACCTTTGCCCAGCAGTGGGACAGTTACAGGCTAATATTTATTTATTTTATTAGAACACATAGGTTCTATTAGTGCTACCTAGTAACCCTGTGAACTTTCGCCAGTTATTTTGAAATACTCGTAGCCCTTTATACGTAAAGAGAGAATTGTAGTGTTGTATATTTGAACCCTGGCCTTGGACGCGGTCCTCGAATTGTGACCGCGAATAGGGAAGCCGTACAAAGATGACTCCCACTATTAGACAGACGATCTGTTGAAGATCAATAGGAGCCAATGGATGCAAATGAAATGGCGTAAATAACCTTCCCATGACCAAGTTTGGGTGCAAAAAAGAAGTCCAGGATTGGTTACTCGGACTTAACTGTACCGAAACAGAAAATCTACTTACAATTGAGTATTAACTTACACCAATACATACAAACTAACACTCATCATAACATACACACCTTGAGTTACCTTTTAGTTTTAGTTATGTTTTTATGATTGGAACCGTTGCATTTGATATATTTCAACAATCAACCATATTTGTCGAGAGAGACTGGATCCTACGACACAGGGTATCCTAGTGCAGGATCAAGTGTCAAATCTTAATATTGTAACACTATATGAAACAATATAAAATGAATTATTTATTATAGTGATGTTGAGAAATAAAATATTGTAGAGTTTATTCAAACTTGCTTATGTTAAAGATTGAGAAGGTATTGACGTCATATCGGTAGATATAAAATAGGTATCTACTAGGGATGTTCCGACTAGTCGGCGACTATTCGGCGACTATTCGGCAAAGAGCGCCGACTATCCCGCTTCTTACTTTGTATAATTTCTCAATAAAATGTATACCTACAAGGTTTGTCGGAAAGGGGGTACTAATCCGAAAGGGTGTTAAAGAACCCATAATAATGAAGAATTTTTGTTCTACAACTTTCCTCAAAAGTCAATAGCTTAAGAGAAATTGCTGACTGCATAAAAAATACGCTAAAATCTATCTATCGTCAGCCATGATCAGCTGTGTATACATTTTAGGGTCACGAATTAGAAGCTCAATTTTCTGAATTCGTAACTAAAGAAGGGATGAAGAATTTTTGAAAAAACTAAAATAAAAATCAGTTTTTTGGAAATAAAAATTATCGAAATTTGAATTTTTAACACTTGCTTTAATTTAAAACAGTCATTAAGTGGGCCGCGGATTAGTACCCCCTTTCTTACTAACCTCACATAAGATGAATTAAATAAAAAAAAGAAACAATGCGAAGTAAACAAAACATGTTCCAACACCCTCGCAGACGGCGGTTGCGACTTGTGCGCGAATAAGCTGTAAACGAAGCGTCACGAAAATTGCCGAATACCCCCGAAACCATGACCGGCTAGGCCGACTAGTCGACCGATTACTCGGCCTCTTTACAACCGACTAATCGGCTAGTCGGCCAAAGTCGTAGGCACATCTCTAGTATCTACTAACTATGTACCAACTGAAGATCAGTACAAGCGGAAAATGAAAAAAAATTACAAGATACGCATGTATATATATATACGTGTCATCACCAAGCCTATTTAAATTCTTATAGCGATTTTATTAACATGAAAATTTATGAGTTACAATATTATATCTAGTTTTGAACATTGTTTTTTAATGTGATAGGTTGGCAATCAGGCCTGCCGAGGCTTACCAAATCGAAAGCAGCACGAACAACAACAAGAGGATTGCTTTGCTGATGTGTTGTCAAACTTAGAGACTAAGGCCCGTATTAATAAACGTTCCTCAACTGCATACTCAAGTACGTTATCATTTGATACGTCATTATTACGATTTCAGCATCTCAAGATCATTGCTAATTAATAAACACACCTCAAGGCGCTGTACTTGATGGCTTGGATTGACCGAAGTTTAGTAAACATTCATCACATTTCGTTATTCCTATGTCGTAACACTTATTGAAATACTTGTATTTTGTTAAAACTTTAAAGTTAAATTATCTCACACGTTTCCCCTCCAGAGGGCGGGGGCGGTCAAAATCAAAATCCAAGATGGCGGCTGTAAAATTTTACAAAATATGCGTCATGGCCGTCATGGGTATCGTGTCTATGGTTTTCGGGGGTGCTGATTTCGAAAATAAGGTCAAAGTGAAAATCCAAGATGGCGGCTGCGAAATTTTACTAAATATGCGTCATGGGTGTCATGTCCGTGGTTTTAGGGGGCGCTGATGTCGAAAATGAGATCAAAGTCAAAATCCAAGATGGCGACTGCGAGATTTTACAAAATATACGTCATGGGTATCTTTTCCATGGTTTTCAGGGATGCTGATTTCGAAAATAAGGTCAAAGTGAAAATCCAAGATGGCGGCTGCGAAATTTTACAAAATATGCGTCATGGGTGTCATGTCCCTGGTTTTAGGGGGCGCTGATGTCGAAAATGAGATCAAAGTCAAAATCCAAGATGGCGGCTGCGAAATATTATAAAATATGCGTCGTGGGTGTCGTTTCCATGGTTTTCGGGGGTACTGATGCCAAAAATGAGGTCATAGTCAAAATCCAAGATGGCGGCTGTGACATTTTACTAAATATGCGTAATTGGTGTCGTTTCCATGGTTGTAAAATTACACCGTTGACACCCATGACGAATATTTTGTTTAATTTCGCCGCCCTCTTGGATTTTGACTTCGACCTCATTTTCGGCATCAGTACCCTCGAAAACCATGGACACGATACCCATGACGCATATTTTGTAATATTTCGCAGTCGCCATCTTGGATTTTGACTTTGACCTTATTTTCGAAATCAGCATCCCCGAAAACCATGGAAAAGATACCCATGACGCATATTTTGTAAAATCTCGCAGTCGCCATCTTGGATTTTGACTTTGACCTTATTTTCGAAATCAGCACCCCCGAAAACAATGGAAAAGATACCAATGACGCATATTTTGTAAAATCTCGCAGTCGCCATCTTGGATTTTGACTTTGATCTCATTTTCGACATCATCGCCCCCTAAAACCAGGGACATGACACCCATGACGCATATTTTGTAAAATTTCACAGCCGTCATCTTTGAATTTTGATTTTGACCGCCCGAAAATGTCGTCATTGTACTTCCATTTCATCGTAATAATCAATTTCATCCAAAATATTTTCAAACTCCATGTTTCGTGCAACTAATCACGACCTCAAGTCACGGACTGCCTACACTCAGATTTAAGCATCTCGATTACCCCCATCTATTGATACTTAAGTGGTGAGTTTCGTTTATTAATCAGTCCATCACTCAGCTGATGACGTAAAACCAAGCCGTAACTTGAGTACGTAGATTATATGTTTATTAATACGATCAAGACCTCAACATTGTCATCAAGTGCGAGTTCTTGGGCTGAGTAACGTTTATTAATACGGGCCTAAGTCGGAAAGTCTCACTTGCGTTTGATTTCACTGGCACCCTTCAAAACAAGAACACAGCAATGCTGCTTAGCGACAGAATTTAGTCATGGTGGATACTGTAAAATTTTTTGACCGCCGGATATAATCAAAATTATAATTGGAATCATTTAAGAACAGGGGACTAATTCTCCTAAAATAAATCTTGATAAATCACCACCGAACCAAGGCCGAACCGTTCATTCAGTCAGTTCTCAATTTCAAAAGCTATCAAATTGTTTGACACAAAAAACAAAATCAATCATTTTGAAAGTTTTCGAAAACAAAAACTGACTGACGGTTGTGGTTCGATTGCGTTTGGCAACAATTTATTTTAGGAGAATTGGGCCCCAGGGTAGCTAATAACTCCGCGATCGGTGAAACATATTTCGTTTCATATTCGTTATCAGAAGCCCAATTCTCGTAATTAATTTGAAGTAAGACTGAAGGTTGACCGAACTGAGATTAAATTATGTATGTAAAAAAAAATGGTATTCTGGTACACTTAAAGTTCGGTCCGGTTTCAGTATCATTTCAGTCTATCTCGAATAATAAAAAAAAAACATTTATTTCAGGTAATAATTAACCCATAGTGCACACAAAATTACAACAAATAAAATGAAGATTAAATAAAATAAAATAAAATTGAATCAAATCAAATTAAATCAAAAATAATTACATAATACAAATCAAATCAACATTATGTAACATTACTTATTAAATTATTCATTGAAATTAAAATCTATTACCGATAGCATACCAGTCATGACTTCTAGAAATAAACGAGAATTCAAACTTGTCAAAATGGCTCAGTACATAATGTAACCAGAATACCCTTTTGGCTTCAGTCAACTTTGAATCTCATTTCAATATAATCTCGCGTTTGACGTTGTTTGTTAACGAACAAAAATACCATTTGTCATATTTATGAGATTGAGACTAAACTGAGACTAGATCGAAACTATATTTTGAGCATTTTTAATTACGAGAATTGGCCTTCTGAGCTCTAGTCGGCAGCAGTCACGCAGTTGCACTAACTACATCCTAATTATTTGGCAGTTACATAGTTTTCAGTTGTGACTGGATATGCAGTCTACTTGCAGTTACAAATATGTTTCCCCTCCACTCCCTGATAAGAGTAAAACAAACAAGTTTAAAAATAAACGGTAATAAAAAGAGTACGTTACCTGAAGAGTAGCCTGCCACCGGAGAACATGGCTCCTCCTTAAATCTGCAAATGAAAACATATGGAGGATACAATGAAGGTTTGAAGGTGAAGGGCAACTGCAAACGAGACATTAATAATACATACGCGAGCATAATTTAAACAGAATAACTAATGGCTAAGATGTTGGTGAAAACATTGGTGCACTGACACGGGACTTGGCTTCACTTTTTCATCACACATTTGACCACCAAACTGATAGGCGTTCAGACTACGCTATAATATATAGCATATAGCGGATACTGTATAGCACAACAATTTCGCTCAGCATACTTTTTCTACGGACACGTTCACACGCAACGCTATGCTATAAAGTATTGGCTTGCTGTACGCGATAAACTTGAGCAATTCTCAGAACCACATCGCACGATTCTCTGGTCCCGTCCCGCCTCACTTCTACCCAGTCCGTCGTCCGACAGATTGCCGTCAAATAATTTGCTATACATAGTAGACCGGCTTGCGATATAGCGTATGCAGGATGTAAACGAATTCGTGTAATTCCTTCAAACCGCGTGATTTACTGGTGACACTGATTGACCCTGCATTTTATCAGAATAAACAAAAAAAAGTTTTCAAAAAATTAACCATGGTACTCTGTATCTGAGTAATTTTAGCGTCCCGGGTTAACTGACTGCGTGGGGCGATATCGCGCTAGTCGTGCCCGTCAGCTGTGTCGCCATGCCTTCATTAATTTATGCATGTCATCGAAATTTTCTATCACATAAAACATTTATTTGGGAAAAAAAAAGTTTATTTTATTTTTAATCAATCTAAATCCTGTGCGGGGTTAATCTACACCATTAATGGGTCATGTGGTTTGAAGGAATTACACGAATGATCGTTTACAGGTTTACACCCTGTAGTGTGAACGTCATGCTATATAGTTAAAGTTTATGATGCAATATGCTTTACTATACAGTGAAATAGTATAGCGTAGTCTGAATTGTGCTATACTCTCAGAATACGTCTAAGCTTTCACAGTCCAAACGTGGTTATTTAGGTAGGTTTAAATATACAAAACGTCAGAATGTATCAGTATAACATTTATTCGTTGTTTGAGCTAGCAACACGACGATGCGGCCTCATAGAAGTAAGTAGTCGTAACATAAACACGGCCACTAGGTTATTGGGGAGTCTGTTGGTACTTTCAAGGACGAGGTGTACTTTTTATACGTCTTTTTTTGTACCGGACACAAGCAGACGAGGGCCCGATCGCAGCGTTACAATTTGAATTGCAAAACAAATTGACGAAAATCACTTATACATTGTCCGCCCCGACGACGGCGTGCGGGGTGCTATTATATTTACAAATTTTGCCCGAACCTAGGAATTGGAGTTAAAATACGAAAACGATGTGATATTGGTACAGAATTATGTTCTATTATGGTACCGTTGAACCGTGTTTGCAGGGAGGAGCTCGTGGCTAAATAATTACAGCCGCATAGACCGATCTTCCGGGTTAAGCCACGCTTGCCGAGGTTGGTCTGTGGATGGGTGACCATTTACCATAGCGAGTTTCCTCCGTGCCTCGGAAAGCACGTAAAGCCGTTGGTCCCGGCTGTCATTTGTAGATCTTTGACAGTCGTTACTGTTGGTCAGAAGCCAGAAAGTCTGACAACCAGTCTTACCAAGAGTATCGTATTACCCAGTTACTGGGTTGTGGAGGTCTGATAGGCAGTCGCTCCATGTAAAATACTGATATTCAGCTGCATCCGGTTCGACTGGAAGCCGACCCCAACATAGTTGGGAAAAGGCTAGGCAGATGATGAACCGTGTTTGCAGGTCTCGTCAGAGAAATAATCTAAGATATACTCTGTTTCGATTTCGAGTAGGACCATCTTGGAAAATATCCTTAGATTCTAACAGGTGTAGATCCAGCCTTCTAATTAGATTATGATCATGGCCGGTCGGAGTCAAGTCAAGAGATCTTTAAAATTTTACCAATACAGGGGGTCTACTCCCTAAGCACGTAATCCGTGGTTTCGGCCTTAGTTACGAGCGTTTCGTACTCCCTATCACCTACGGACATACGATTATTTCGGGGCCCGAACTAAGAATGAATAACAACACGATTTGACAATTGTCCCTGCTACCGATGTGTTTTTGCCCGTCCGAAAAGTTGAACTTGACACTTGTTTTGTTCACTTCTACGCTTCGGGCTGCTTTCGGACGGACGACTAACTTCGTTGACGGACTTAGGGAGTAGGGGGACCTAATACGAGGCAAATGAATTAAAAAACCTCAAGGAATAACAAAAAAATACAAATTCAAGTATTCTCTTCTTTTGAAAATAGGTACACACGCGCCAAGTAGAACATACGCAACAAACGTATAGGTAGCTGGTGGTCTCGTCTTTATTTTTTGGTATTATAAAAGCTTATTATATTTAACTTTTTTTAAACTAAACTTGGACTTGATAAGATAGAGATTTGCGCGATTTTTCGATCGTCTACGGCTAGTCTTAAAAGACCTGAATTTTCTCCAAAAACTCAATCGCATAAGAGTCGCCAGGAGATGCCAGAACGAGTCAATTCCGACCCAACATTCATGAAACGCATTGTTACTGGTGACGAGACGTGGGTTTAAAAGTTTAAACTCAAATGACCACTTCGTGGCACCCATTTTCATTCGGTAGAAGACATAAAGGAGAATTCGCGGCAAGAACTGAACTCAATTGCGGAAAAAGCGTTTAAAAATGTTTTCGTGATTGGATTATTCGTTGGCGTAAGTGTATCGTTTCTGAAGGAGAATATTTAGAAGGCGATAAAAAAAAATGGATAAATAACTAACATTTTGTGTGTTAATAATGATCTTTTCCCGGTACTTTCTTGACAGAGTATTAACACTTAAGTCGTTCATACTTAAAAACTTTGTTCCTTTTTTTTCTTTTATTTTCCTTTATGTAGGTACTTACAAAAGATTTTACATATTTAACTTAAATCCTGCCTACTAAAATTCCGTTCAGTGGGTTTATGTGTAGGCGGCTTGAGCTGTTTATCGCACTATCTTATACTTACTTTTCTAATATACTGTTGCGTACAGAGTGTTAACGAATTCGTGTAAGTAATTCCTTCAAACCTCATGGTCTAATGGTGAAACAGATTGACTCTGCATGTGATTATTTTGGATTTAACAAAAACCTTGTTGTTGTTTATTAGGGCCTTTTTTGGCCTCCAAAAGAGGTCGTGGCTCTGAACAGAGCCGTTTGGATATACCGTCTCGGTAAAAGGAAAGTCAGATAGACTGCGTTACCGAGTGCTAGCTGTGCAGGGTGTGCCGGATATTTTGGAATCGCTGTAGGATTTAGATAAACATCGCTCGGGGAGGCCCTTTTAATGCACTCCGAAAAGAAGAAGAAGAACGTGAGCGATATCGCGCTAGTCGTGCTCGAGAGCTGTCGTGCCCAAGAGCTGTCTCGCCGAGCTTCCATACAAAACCCTTTTTTTTATTTCTTGGGAAAATCCTCATGGATACCCTTCACCCGGGGAAAGGGGGAGGGGTTATGCCGGACTCTTACCGGCTAAAAACCCACACCCCCATATTACAAAAGATAGTCTAAGAAAAACCTAGGTTTTAAAATAGCCCCGTCTCTTTTTGTTATATGACATAAGAAAGTGATGGGTATATTTTAAACCTGGGTTTACCTTAGCCTTGGTTTAAACCATCTTTTGTAATAAGGGGGTTGGTGTTCCTTCTCTTGACCATTGGTCGGGATCGCGGGATTCGCAGCTGCATGCACCGCAGCCCCGGCAGGCCTCGGTCCGCCAGCCCCTGACAGACCTCTCCTACTGTGTGGCCTAGCCCCACGTCCTCCTGAGAGGCGCGCAAGGAACACTGCGCGCCGCCTTCTCGGGCCTGTTACTGGGCGGGCGATGGGTATTCCATTCATAACCCTGAGATATTCTATAAGTTTTTCTTTTTAAAATAGTTTTTTTTTTTGTTATTTTTATACATCTTACTTATCTGGTGGTTTAGATAATGATCAGTAAGAAACCACTTTCGTAAGACAGAAAAGATAAATATTATTTTATTTTTAATCAAGCTGGGTTAATCTATATCAGTGGTTGATCATAAAATGTGTTCGGAGGTGTATCGAATTACACGAATTCGTTTACGTCCCGCATAATAACCTATTTCCTATTATCCACAAAATATATTTTAATAACACATAACAGCACCAAAAGTATTGTTCTATGAGCCGTGACACAGTAGACATATAAGCTGAAGCAGTACCTCAACTTACTATAATCTCAAGAATTGGAACACTCACACAGACACGCTCTGTATACTGAGTAGTTTTTTGTTTTTTATGGAACTGCATCCCGAAAATACCTTATTTGTCTTGTTGCAGTACGTGTCTGTGTGAGTGTGTCAAATCGGACGATTGTAGGTAGTTGAAGTACTGCTTTAGCTTATATGTCTACTATGGCCATGACACCAATTCCGGGTTTCCACATCACATTAAAGCTTATATCTAGTTATACACCGTGGGCCCGAGGTACCTGAAAGATTTTAATCACGCCTTTCTGATGCGTCAAATGTTATATCAACGAAAGTCCAATTCAGTATTTTTTTGCCCCACACTAAGATTTCTCCTGTATCGTGGGTGCGTTTACAGACACAAATCTCACATACACAAACGCCCGGACCCGAAAATCATCTGTAGGCCATACAAATTTTTGTTCCGTGTGGGAATTGAACCCACGACCCGTAACGCAGAAGCCAATTGCTTAGCCACTGCACCAAACGTATCGTCAAATTTATAAGTTATCGTGTGAGTGGATAAGAAACTTCTGACTTCACAACCCTCCCCGACAAATAAGACACGGCGAGAGGGGTATGGTATGACAAAAGTCGCAACGCCACGTTTATAGGACTTGTTACCATAGATATTTTTCAATTTGTGTATTTCCGTAAATAATAAATATTTCGAAAATTAAGCTTTATTCAACAAACTACCTATATCCTAGCTTTTCTTCTCCAATTGTAGTATCACCTTCATGATCATCATCATTTCACCTCATTGCTATTTATGTTTTTTATATTTTATACTTTTTTATTATGACAGTAGGGAATTCGAATATGGACGGCACTTTGGAATTGTTTTTCGGAGGGTTGGGAGGGGAGGAAAAAGAGTAAAAATAGGGGATACATATAGATAATAGAGGCCTCTAAATTCAAAAATAATTCAGCTACGAATTGTATAGTTTGGATATTCATTCGGCCTCTATTATCTCTATGTATTCCCTGTTTTCACTCTTTCTCCTCCCCTCCTAACCCTCCAATGTATCCCCTATTTTTACTCTTTTTCCTCTCCTCCTAACCCTCCAAAAAACAATTCCAAAGTGCCGTCCATATGTCATAATAAAAAAAGTATAAAATATAAATAGCAATGAGGTGAAATGATGATGATCATGAAGGTGATACTACACAATTAGGCATCGGAATGGAAGAGAAATCTTTCGGGTACCTCGGGCCCACGGTGTATAAAGTGATGGCACTGATACAACGAATAGGCAATTAGTATTAGCCGCCCTACCTATTAAAATGATTCACTCCAATTTATCCTGTATGTACTGGAAATAAGAGCATTTACCGCACTCACGCGTGACCCAGTTTATCCAGGCATTTTGTCGTATACCTACATTCAGCGTTCGCGAATAGATCAGGGGGCCTACTCCCTAAGTCCGTCAACGAAGTTAGTCGCCCGTCCGAAAGTAGCCCGAAACGTAGGAGTGAACAAAACAAGTGTCAAGTTCAACTTTTCGGACGGGCAAAAACGCATCGCTAATATGGAAAACTGTCAAATCGTGCTGTCATTCATTGTTAGTTCGGGCTCCGAAATAATCGTATGTCCGTAGATGATAGGGAGTAGGAAACGCTCGTAACTAAGGCCGATACCACGGATTTCGTGTAGATCCCCAGGGGTGGGCAAACACCGGCCAACACCGGCCCGCGGATGATTTAAATCCGGCCCGCCAATCCTCCCTTGATGCCAAAAGTGTACGGCCGTAACAAATAGCCGTAATTATTTGAGCCAAAAATGTTAGATTTGGCAGAACAAATCCGATTTTTTTTCGGAATTTTGGCCCCCTGTGACATTTCTTGCGTGTTTCTGGCCCATGATGAAAAAAGTATGCCCACGCCTGAAAGGTTCATAAATAAAAATACAGTGCTGATAATTAAGAGCATTTGTTTAGATTCGGCTTGTGTTGTGAGGCTCAACCCAAAAATGAGACCGGCTTTCATGTTTTCAAGGACAACATTGATTTTCGGAAGGCGTATGAATATGAAGATCCAATTGACAACGTAATAACCTGGGTATTCATTAGTTTAACTATAGACCGCAGTACAGGTTTTAAATAGATAGGTTCTTATTTAACCAATGTTTGCGGAACTTTGTGTTAATTTTGTGCGCTCGGATACAACAGACAAGGCCACGGAAACCAAGGACGCTCTGAAGGCCACTGGTACATTCGTACAGCTGATACCGATATCGATTTTACTTCAGATGCCATTACCTACATCAATTATTGTGTTACGAGACGGAATAGCATGCGTATGTATAAATATATATGGGGAAATATACTCACGTGTATAAGTCGTCTTCTTCAGAGTTTGAGGAGCTGGTAGCCTCGCTCAACACGGACCTGCTCATCACTACTACTTTATTTACTGTCCCATCGTCAATATGTACTGGTTTTATTTGAAAAACTTTTACACTGGACCCGGTTTAGTGTTTAACTAGTAATTTTGTTCGTGCACTTGTAGAGTTTTTATATATACAGGAAGCATGGTGAAGTAAGTAGTAACTACCTATATAACTTGGACGCGGAACGTACTTATGTTCTCTCATTTACTATGAGGTGCCGGTCGAGGAAATCTCAATAGGCTAAGGGAGGTTAGGTATACGCGAAACAACCTTGCACGCGGGGGGATTCAAGTTCGCGTTATTGTATCAAGGTTAAGGGTTACGTAAAATATTTTTTATAAATATAAAGATTGTGTCAATCTTGTTGCGGCATTTTACGCCTTGCCCACAGCAGAGTGCCTAGGTAGTTACCGACGCTACATTAAAGAAGAAAGAAATAATCACATCAAAACGCTTAACTTATAACAACCCCGGAAACCTACCTAACTCTTCCTTTAACAAATTATTTAAAAACCACCGCACTACACACTTTCTTACTGTCACATAGTGATATACCTATACTTAGCCTATCTGACTACGCTCCGTGACAAAGTTGTGTCGGTATTCAGGGGTGTGAACCGCGCATGCCCCAGTTTGACCTTGGGCATACTTCCTGGTTCACGGGCAGGCGTGCGTCGCTGTCACCTGGCTTCTAGGTCAATCCGCTGCCCATAGCTATACAATCCAATATCTTACCAATTCCTGAAACATACGACCGCTGTATATACGAATCTGACGGTTATGACTGAAGCACGGCCTTGGTGGGAGTTTTATGATAAGGATTGATAGTTAGGTATTGTTTTACAACTGTCTAGCTATAGCATGACATGACAGTATGACATGTAAACTGAGACATTTTATTAATAAACTGAAGCCTGATGGATCTGGGAAATATTAATCAAACAATGAAGTGTTATTCATTTGATAAATTGCATACGCAACTCCTTCTGTGCCTATTGTAGCTTGCCAGGGCAAAAGCTTTATTGACCTTGACTGAGAGTGTTTCCGATTGTGAGTGTTCTGTGTTCCTGGACCAGGAAAAACGGTGATAGGTACTTGCCTATATCACGATCTTAATTTTGTAATAGGCGTGACAAGTTCGCAGAACTCTCTTTTGTTTCGCTCGCAGAACGGATGATAGCTGTGGCCGTAAGAGCGATTACGCACTGCATCCGATCCGAATCCGTCAAAATACGGATATAAAAAACTCGGACCGAATTCGGATATTGCTTTACGCACTGCATCTGATCTGAATCCGTGAAAATACCGATATAGAGTAAAAATCTCGGACCGAATTCGGATGTTGCTTATGCACTATTCCGATCTCTGATCCAAATTCAAACAATTCAGGGGCCATCTTTGGCATATCCGTTTGGCGTCTGATTTGAATCCGAGGTAATGCGAAAGCGTTCATACAAACAGTACTACGGCTACTTCGGTCCGTCAATTTTTCTTCCGAATTAGAAACTCACGGATGGCGGATGGAAATCGGATGACGGATGCCGGATATAGTGCGTAAACTACCATACAAATAGTTCTATGGCTCCTTCGGAACGTATTTTCACGGATTCGGATCGGATGCAGTGCGTGACCGCTGTAAGGTTCTGGAGTGGCGACCGCGTACCGGAAGGCGCAGCATGGGTAGGCCTTCCACAAGGTGGACCGATAATCTGGCGAAGGTCGCGGAAATCCGCTGAATGCGAGAAGCACAGGACCGGTCGATGTGGTGATGCTTGGGGGAGGCCTATGTCCAGCAGTGGACGTCTTTCGGCTGAATGATGATAATGATGATGACAAGTTACCTAACTAACTGATCACAAAATAATAGTGGGACTCCGCGTGGAAATGAAGTTGATTTTCGTGGGCAGACCCAGATTTAGGAGAAGGTAATGGGGACTTCAATGACTTTCTGGGGCCTCCACAAAGGAGGGGCTTCCACAGTATCAGGTTTTGTTTTTTTTAGATCATCATCATCATTCAGCCGAAAGACATCAACTGCTGGACATAGGCCTTTTTTTATTTATTTTTTCTCGTGGGAAAATCCTCATGGATACCCTTCGCCTGGGGAAGACGAAGGGTCTCTTACCGGCTTAAAACCCACGGTGTTCCTCCTCCTGACCCTTGGCCGGGGTCGCAGGATTCGCAGCTGCATGCACCGCAACCCCGGCAGGCCTCGGTCCGCCAGCCCCTGGCGGACCTCTCCCTCTGTAGGTCCCTGCCCCACGTACTCCTGAGAGGCGCGCACGGAACACATGCGCGCCGCCTTCTCGGGCCTGTTACTGGTCGGGCGACGGGTCCCCTAACCCGTCGCCCGCAGGCCACACACTAGGGTGGCCGGAGATCGTCACGCGCCCTCCGGCGGCGCCCGGTGCGTCTGGCGCGGGAAGGGAGAGTGGCCGTCGCCTCTCTCTCCCTCTCCGCTCCCTCCTTAGTCGCCATCACCACCTCGCAAAAGGAGGCGACAGCTTCCCACGCACTCTCGCTCCTTACCATGGACAAAACCACGGTCGGAAGCGAGAGGTCACCACCGATCGCCGCGACTAGTTCGCGGCGCTGCGTCGCCCACGCACGGCACTCCTGCAACGTGTGCAGCGCCGTGTCTTCCGGGCAGTCGACGCAGTGGTGACAACCGGACGTCTGCTCCCGGCCTATGCGACAAAGGTACTTCCCGAAACATCCATGTCCCGAGAGTACCTGCGTCAGCCGGAAGCTGAGGGCGCCATGCCGCCTCTCCAGCCACTCCTCCATAACGGGTCTTACCGCCGCTATTGCGGCGTGCCCTGCTGGACATAGGCCTCCCCCAACCGCTCCGGAGCAGTTTACCAGATTCTCAATTCACCAGATTCGCAACTCACCAGATTCGCAATTAACCAGAAGTATAATCAAAAACAAATTGAATTTAAATACACACATCAAAAGTGTCTAGGGATCAACATATATTTTTGCAATAACTTTTCTCCTGATTGATATTAATTAAAATTTTCTTTAAGGATTCATCAAATAAAGTGTTTTCGTTTGTCACAGTAACGATAAACCAAGTCACCTTTGCATTAATAAAGAAATTTGCCATTTTCCTAATAAAGGGATTTTTGACATTTGAACCACTAACACAAAAGTTCGAAAAAAAGACTGAAATAACAGTTTTCTTTAAAATTTTATTGGGTAACTTAAACAATTAATAATCCGTGTTTCTACCGCGAACACTAACAACACAAGAACATCGGTTTGGCATACTCAAAATGAGTTCATCCAAATCACGCTGTGGAATGGCCGCCCATGTTCGTTGCAACAACAAAAAAAGGTCTTCTTGCGACTGGATACCCTCCATATTCGGCAGAGCTCTTCTCTGTAGCATATCCCATGCATGCTCAATCGGGTTCAAGTCTGGCGACTGAGCAGGCCAGGGCAGGACATTGATGTTAGCTGCGGCGAGAGTCTGTCTTACAACTCTTGCGGTGTGCGGTCGTGCATTATCATGCATTAACTGAAATAAGGGACCGATTTGCGCTTGTAGAGGAACGATGACGTCTGATACAATCGTCTCAGCATAAATTTGAGCGTTGAGGTTGCCTCTGATCCAAATCAACTCAGTTCTTCCGCCGATCCAAATACCCGCCCATACCATGATGGTTCCACCACTATAAGGATGGACTTCCTGGCAGGATTTTAATCGCTGTTGGCGTCCAGGGGTTCTCCAGTGTCGTATACGTCTTGTATCCGGTCTCATACCAAAACGAGACTCATCAGAAAAGCACACGAAACGCCATTGTTCTTCTGCCCAATTTCTGTGTCCAAGAGCCCATTGATATCGAATCCTACGATTGTGCATTGCTATAGGTGGTACAGTCAGCAACGAAAGTCCATGAACAGATACTAATTTACAAAACACCTAAACACTAAAACGGACCATAAATCACTTACCAGAATAGAGTACAGAATAAGGTTATCATTTCAATGTTTCAAAAACGCTAAGCATTAATATGTTATAAGTCGCTAAACATCATTACAGCATAAGTCGATTACTATCATTTTACCGTAAGTTGCTAAACATCATTACAGCGTAGGTCGGTTACTATCATTTTACCGTAAGTCGCTAAACATGTTATGCGCGAGTTTTTTAACTTGATAATGCATGAGTTGTTGAATCTCATAATTGAATACAAGATAGGTACTACAGAATTACCTTTTTTGCGCAATTACGAAGCTGATCAATTTAATTTGCTGTCAAATCTTATGTCAACGAATGTGATTGGTTGACCTAACATCGTTCTGATTTATTTCACAATTAAACAGTTGTGATCATGTGGTTTTTAAGGTATATGCTGTTATTTTATAGTAAAGCCTACAAATTAGTGATGTTAGGCCGTGGCCCCATGTCCACGGTGCGGCGCCGCGCCGCAGCACGGCGCCGTGTATGGTGCACCGCACGTTAGTTCCGTGGCTGGCGTAAATGTGACATGTCTATAATTGCAATTTTTCAGGGCGACCATTTTAAAGTTTTAACCTCTTCTGGTAAACCGGTAAATTAGTTTAACGTATGTATTTTAGTTGCTTTAAAATATACAGGATGTTAACGAATTCGTGTAATTCCTTAAAACCATATGATCTGCTACTGGTGTAGATTTTCCCGGCATGGAAATAAGGCAGATTTAAAAAAAAACTTTTTTTTTTCATGCTGTACCTATGGCTAAGTGATCGAATCTAAACCACAGGATTCAGTAAAATACAAATGTAAATGACGTCAACGTCAAAATCCAAGATGGCGGCTGTGAAATTTTACAAGATAAGCATCATTGGTGTCGTTTCCGTGGTTTTCGGGGGGGTGCTGATGACGAAAATGAGGTCAACGTCAAAATCCAAGATGGCGGCTGTGAAATTTTACAAGATATGCATCATGGCAAAACCGAACGCACGTATGTGCGTACATGCTACTGTTCGTACTGCCAGTGGGTCTCTGTAGCAATATGGATTCGACCTTTTGCCAGTGTGTTATCGCTGTAAGGTGTACAGTGTCCTGTGACGTTATTAAGATTAAAATGCAGGCATTGCAATTAAAGGCAGGCGGTGAGCTAATAAAAAATGTAACGCGTATGGCTTTCTATATCAGCGCACGCACTAGCGGTTCTTTTTAAAATGACTTTTAAAACGTATCGTGCTAGATTTTGGCTAAAGACTTGTATATTCGATGCGATTCGATGATAACTGGCTACTAAAATCAGGCTACAGTGCATGTTCATGGATAAGCTGTGGCGCTTTTAGCATTTGAAAAAAAAGGGGTGCATGAAAAGAGCCTCCACGCGTGACGATACTTCGGTACGTCCGGCGCACCCTGGGCAGTCAGCCTCGTTACCATCCTTGCTGACTGGCTAATCTTTTCACCACGGCATGAGCTATTCTTGTATAGCTCGTGCCGACACGATAGAAAAAGAAGCATTTGAAAACCGCTTGCGTAAAATCATATAGCAACTCAGTGCGTCCTTAGTCGGGCTGATTTGACATCGTCAGATATCTTTTAACCGAGTAATTAAATTGACGTTTAACAGATTTTGTACTTTTTTGAGCACGGTTATCAATCCGAAACATGGTTAAAATGAACCGAGATATTTTGTAGGCATTTACTACGAATTCATTTCCTGAAGATATACTAGAAAATCACGTAGAAAATGTAGCAAATTAAAATGTCAGTTTCATTCAAACTGATTGTTTCGAATTTAATGGCTTTCGCGTGGAATAAATACTCGTTTCAATTTCCTTACGATGTTTTCCTATAACTTGACTATCAGATTATATTATAAACAAAAGACACGTCAATGACGTCACGCACGAAATGAAAGGGATATAGCTATATGAAGAAAAAGAAAAAATGCTGTATTGACACAATAGTACACATTGTATCTATTTTTGAACTTTTAATTTATGACTCTAAGTACAATCAAATACAATTCATTTTACGTTGCCATCCTGACTTTATGAATGACGTGTTGCTTAGTTACCTTTGAATGTTTAGCTTGTTTACTTACCATAGACCTTTAGTTTGTAAATAAATATTTGACATTGTGACTGCTCAGTTATATTTGGAGATTATGATGCTCAAAACAATTTGAACAGTTTTGTTGCATAGGTAGATGTTTTTGGTATCTTGAATGTGTTTAATTATTTGGACACCTGAGTTGCTCATCTACTTCTGATGCTGACTCTATAAAAACGATCTATAAAAACGGCAAAAAAAATCACGTTTGTTGTATGGGAGCCCCCTTAATTATTTATATTATTATTAATTAATTATTATTTCATTATTATTTATTCTGTTTTTTAGTATTTGTTGTTATAACGGCAACAGAAATACATTTTTGTGAAAATTTCAACTGTATAACTATCACGGTTCATGAAATACAGCCTGGTGATAGACGGACGGACGGACAGCGGAGTCTTAGTAATAGGGTCCCGTTTTACCCTTTGGGTACGGAACCCTAACAGGATCGCATGTAAACATATCGTAAACTCGTAATTGTTTTATAAAAAATAAAAACAATCCACATTTAAAAATATAAAAAAATAGTAGCCCATCGGCACGCGGCATCGGAAATAGGGTCCAAGCTACCGGCGGGGCTCCAGAGAGAGGAACTTCCTAACAAAATACGCCGTCTCCAGAAGTACCGCTTTCTGAATCAAACCCTTGATTCAGCTGCCTATTAATAGTATTTAAATTATATTTAATGTATATTCTGAACTAGTAGCTGTGTTTATTCGGCAATGTTTTGATTATAAAAATACGGTGCGCTGCGCTTCGCCAGATAGTGGCTTGGAGCAAACGGGTTTAACGAACAGGAAATATAGGAAATTAGCTATGCTCAGCGACTTTTGTATTTATTACAGATCATACAATTTTGTCGGTAGTAATGTACAGCAATTAATGGTTTAACCGAGTTCAGCGACTTTTGTGATTCAATTATGACAAGTTGTTTTATAATTTACTTTAGTCAGTAACTTATGCTAAATAATAATGATTACAAAATATTGGAAATAAATTATGTTCAACGACTTCTGTTGCTGACTGTACCCGTAGCGGTCTTCGGGAATGAAGGTTCACTTCATGCAAGCGGTTTCTGACTGTTTGGTCGCTAATTAAGTTCCCTGAAGAGTGATGAAGCCTCACGGCTAACATCATGGCGGTTATTGTTGGAGCTCTTCGAGTTAAGATTTGAATGTATCGGTCTTGTCTCCGTGTGGTGCAGCGATACCGTCCTCCATGGCGCTCAGCCACGGTACCAGTGCTTCGGTAACGTGTCCAAAGTCGACTGATAACACTCTGACTTGTATTCAGAGCTAAAGCCACAGTACGTTGCCGGGAACCAGCTTCTATCATTCCCACGGCTCTGAGCATTTCTTCCCTGCTTAAATGACGTCGCCGCTCCATAATAACGTTGGTTTTAATCAGTAGTAGGGAAACAGTAGCACTAATAATGTCTTCAATGCGTTGTATGTTTTTATAGGGAAAATATTGACAGCTGATTTTCATCTTTTACTCGAATTTGATTCACAGTTCCTGATTCAAATTATGAAATGCACCAAAAAGGATCCATATAAATTTATAAAATCATAAATTTATTACAAAGCCACATCTCAATCTCAAGAAATCCGCATAAAAATGCTTGATCCCTAGACACTTTTGATGTGTGTAGTATACAAAAAGAAAAAAAAAACCATACTTTCTCGTCGGTTAAAAATTTAAGAACGCTGCTACCCATCCTCTAGTGAATCCCTTAGTCGCCTTTTACGACACCCATCTGGAGAGATAGGGTAGTGCTATTCTTTACGTCCAGCACCACACGGCACTTTCATTCTGTATTTTTTTTTAGATGACAACAAAAATTACACCTCTTCTGTCAGAGAGAAAAAAGTTCCCATTCACGAGATACTTTTTTGAATACATTTCAACGGGTTCTCCACTTCTTCGTTCCCCCAAGGCCTCCAAACCTCGAAATCCGGCCTTGTTCAGAAGAGCAGGATGTTGTACCCACTCGCGCCCCACGCCCCACATTTGGTGTGAGGAACGCGTTAGTAGAGATACTACCTACAAGGCAGACACCACCGCAACTGACGCAGCATAAGATAAGCCGCAATGCCGCAGACATTAGGGCCGACGCTTAAACTTCCATGTTCCTATAGGTACGCACGGCTGGGCTACCTGATATACAAGCTTATTTTTAGTATATACTAAACCTGAAACTAGTTTGTTCAGAATCACTAGGAGAATCGATTGACATATTTTTACACAACTGTTTTTTTTTTCATAAATTTCAATTTTGTTTCAGTAGTTTTCTACCCATAAAAATTGACGGGAATAGACACCTTGAGGCTTGAGACGGTCCTCTCGGTCCGTTTCCGTGTATTAAACAACCCCTACATAGCACATCTCAGGAATTTCACACTTTTTTGGGGAACTTAACGCGACATAAACTAAGGTGTAACTTGGAGATTTACTAAAAAAAAACACATATTCAGGCAGTTTTGATGAAAATCTTGTTGGGGTGTCTCGGTTTTCGTATAAAGTAAAAATAAGGTTGTATAAAAGATAACGCGAAAGCACTAGATGGAATCAATCTAATTTCGCGTTTACATTCAGCCCTTTCCATTGCCGCTTGCCCTGCCGTACATATTTCCTCAAATATTGCTGTGGCAACGTCGAGGGAAATGAAATGAGTGTTTACATTGCCGCTTCAAATGTATTTTCAATTCGACTCTGGGCAAAGGATAAAGAGGAAATTGTCGCAGCGCAGCGTCGGCGCTCTGCCTTATAAGTTTAAGTAACTACATAAATGTTTAAAAAAAATAGAATTCAAAAGAGACGTCGTCGTCAGAGGAGATGGTGGATGATAGCAATTCATCGTAATAGAACAATGTAGCATTTTTTATTAAATATTAAAAGCTTTTGAACCTTATTATAAGACATAGTGGCATAATATTAACAACGTAGGTTTTTTTTTCAGAAATATATAGTTTGGAAAAATTCTTCAAAGATATGACTTGCGAGGAAACCGGACAGTTTTCAAACTTTTACAGGATGTCGCAAACAGATTTCGAATTTGTAGCCGATAGAAACTTAAAAAAAAAAAGAAACATTACCCCGTAATAAGATTTCTCTTGTATCGTGGGTGCGTTTACAGACACAAATCTCAAGTACACAAACGCCCAGACCCGAAACAACCATCTGTAGGCTTGTTCCGTGTGGGAATCGAACCCACGACCCGTAGCGCAAAAGCCAATCGATTAGCCACTGCACCAAACGTGTCATTGCCGCTCTTTGATGTCCGCAAGAAAAACCGCCAAATGAGGGATAGCCGGGCAATGCGAACGGCAACGTCAATGGCAATGGAAATGCGTGTTTACATTCTCGCGTTTCCCAGTTTATTCCCCATGTCCCTGCTCGTTGCCGCGGCAATGGGCTGAATGTAAACGCGGTATAATACTCACTCGGATTTCGTATTGCCTCCTTACACTAAGATTGGGTACCGTGAAAGTGGGTTATTCGAGAACCACGGGGCTAATAGGAATTTAGTTAAGGAACATCCGTCTTAACATTGCAGTTACATGTGCTGAGTATTTACGATTTTATTGTTGTCCTAACATATCAATAATTGAAATAATAAATAAATATTTGGGACTTTTTTACACAGCACCATCTAGTCCCAAACTAAGCAGAGCTTGTACTATGGGGTAACTAGACAATGGATATAGTACTTATATACTTTTTTTTACTGTAAATACATACTTATAATACATTAGAAACACCCAGACCAACACAAACACATGTTCATCACATAAATATTTGTGTCCTGTGGGAATCGAACCCACGACCTCACGATCAGCAGTCTGACACTCGAACCACTAGACCACAGACGTCGTCAAATTGTGAATACTTTAAAAAATATTTCTCAAAGTCTTTGCCATGTTCGTGTGTTTCTCAAATCACCTTATTTTACTCGTTAAACAAGTTGCAATAAATCACCAAGTGGGTTCAAATGCACATTACTTTTCACCATTTTCTGAAACAGGACGACGGAAGTTTAGCAATTCTGTGATATAATCGTTAAAAAAGTCTTGTTCGGTCAGCCTGCGTCATATGCAAGAAGTAATCCCTTGAACACGACGCACTCGGGCTCGGTGACAACACGACCATTTAAGTTAGCCTATATTGTCCCACTGTTGGGGGAAAGCCTTCCCAAGTACTTCCATGTGCCCTTTTCCTGGGCTTTTTTTTTATGGATGGGAATTCATCATATGACTCCTTCCGCTCTGGGCGAAGCGGAAGGGAGTGTCAGACTCTTACTGACTAAAACCCATCCGTGTTCCTTCTGATGCCCTTTGCGTTCCAGGGCCGCGGTAACTTTTTCGAATAAATTCCGCAACCCTGGCAGGCACTGGCCCTAGCGGGCCCCGTCTACAATGCTGACATCTCTTTGAGGCGCGCGTGGAACACAACGCGCCGTCGACCCGGGCCTGGTTCTGATCGGACGGCGAACCACCCAACGCTCGCCGTCCGCAGGTCCGCGCCTACGGTGGCCGGGAATCGCCCTGCGACTCCCGACGCCCAGGGCGTCTCCTTCTGTTGCGGCGGCTACCACATCCATTTTGACCGGTCAATTTGAGAGTCCCATGTTCACTGAGTGCTAACATGAAGATGATGTTGATGACTGACTACTCATTAACATGAGATGGCGTCGCCATCTTTTGCTCAATATGATCTTAACATACCGCCCACCAAGGACCCTTGTCCTTCAGTGACCGCCAATTATGACAACATTATCATTATGTTGAAAAACACAACCCTGCCTTCAGGGGCGGATTTCATACGAAGGCTGCCCTAGGCCTATGAAATATTGCCGCCCCCTACTCACTGTAAATCACGATAAAATAAATGAACTATAGGAATTAAATTAAAATAAAAAACAACGAAAGTCAGTGCATGATAAAATTATCTCAGTCAGTGTTTCAAATACTGATGCTTACCATTTCTATTTGTAAGTAACAATGAATCGTTATTCAGAAATTGTCTTTTGCCGTATTAATATACTTATATTTGATCGCAATAAAACCCACTAGACGACAAAAAGGAGCGAAAATTAAAAAAAAACCTCCAAATTTGTCGCCCCTTAAATTTTGCCGCCATAGGGGGCCTACCTGGCCTATAGGGAAATCCGCCCCTGCCTGCCTTCGCTGTCGCGCAGGGTAAGAATCAAACAACTAATGTTTTTATTGAGATAATTCACAATAGCAAATTCATTATGACAAAAGAAAGTCCTTTAATTTATTTAAGACTGTTACATTAAATTTGTGTTATGATTTTTATATTTTTTTAGAAATACTACTGTAGCGAGACATTCCATTATTAAAATTTGACGATTAAAACATCTGTCTTTGTAAAACAAATATTGACACTTCTGACATACAAAAATATACTGCTGAATCTAGTAGTTTATAATATCATTGGCTGAATCGCCTTTGGAATTTCATTTACCAACTCCGAATTAATTTATAATTATCAGAGTAATATTGTATAGAGGTTTAATAGTACTACGAAGCCTCTAAAGTGGTGACCACGTTCCAAATCGCATGACCGGAGTAACACCTTGTGCTTTTTCCATCGGAAGTTCGGGAAAGCTGCATATAAATGTAGGAAACCATGCAGTTTTCAAAAAAATGCACAGCCGGAATACTAAAAAAGACAGAAGCCGTGGCGGTGGCCGAAGTCGACAACCTATCAACATACCGCCTATTTATAAAGGACATTACGACCGGACAAAAATATATTGTCGATACCGGCGCTAAAGTTTCCGTTCTTCCCGCCAGCGTTCGTGACAAAAAGCAAAGAACTCCGAGCAACCACCTATACGCTGCCAACGGAACGCAAATCCCTACATTCGGTGAGCGAACTGTCACTCTGAATATCGGCATGCGACGTCCTTATAGTTGGCGATTTGTGATAGCTACAGTCAGTAGACCGATATTAGGCGCTGACTTTCTACATCATCATGCCCTTATGGTAGATCTTCACGGGCGAAGACTGGTAGACACAAAGACGAACATGTCAGCATCCGGATTCCTTTCACCTGCATCTGAAGGAAGCATACGAACCATAGACGACAATCTTCCGTACCACGACCTCCTAGCCAAGTATCCGGACATCACAAGACCCAGCTTACAGAAATTTTGCCCCAGTGAAGTCGAGCATTACATCGAAACTACCGGTCCACCGATTTACGCAAAGGCGCGTCCTCTTCCGCCGCATAAGTATAATGCCGCGAAGGAAGATTTTCAACTCATGATGAGCCAAGGCATCTGTCGTCCATCAAATAGCCCATGGGCAAGTCCGTTACACATGGTTTTAAAGAAAGACGGAAAATATAGGTCATGTGGCGACTACCGTAGACTCAATGCGGTAACAACACCCGATCGCTACCCGATACCACGTCTGTATGATTTCACTCACAATCTTCAAGGTAAGAAGATATTCTCCAAGATAGATTTGCAGAAAGCTTACTATCAGATAAGAAATAGAGAGGAAGATATCAAGAAAACAGCCGTAATCACTCCATTTGGCTTGTATGAGTTCACGAGAATGTGTTTTGGCCAAGGAACGCAGGCCAGACCTTTCAACGTCACATCGACAACGTTTTGCGTGGCCTACCTGTTTTCTCATTTGTGGACGATATCCTCATCGCCTCAGAAAATGAGAATACTCACAGGACAGACCTTGAAGAGGTGTTTCGACCGCCGTATCCCAGTAGTTCCATTCTCTAGTTCCATCATGGGACTACTGGGATTATTTTCTCCCAGTAGTTCCATGGAACTAGAATACTTTTTAATCTAATCCCATTAGTTCCATTAAGTACAGTTGAATGGTAATTAAATATGGTAAGAACAATAATCTTACCTATTTACCTACGTGCAATATGTAAACTGGCCTATATTACTATTACATGCATTTGGCAGATTTCAGATTTATAGGGAAAGTAGACATTTATTGTCAATAATTTATTTGGCGTGCATGCTATTCCTGTTATTTTCTGTTGTTGCTTTTGCTCGCTGGTCTTAAATTATGGTTTAGGCACTTGTGAACTTTTGTAAGGGTGTAAAAAAACTAGAGGTAAAAACACATGTGAAATTTTGCAAGGGTCTAAAAACACTACAGGTAAAAACACTTGTGAAATTTTGACAGGGTGTAAAAACATTACAGGAAAAAACACTTGTGAAATTTTGTAAGCGTTTAAAAACATTACAGGAGCGTGAGGTCTTGGATTCAATTCCCAGGTCGGGCAAAGTGTTATTGGGTTTTTCCGTATGGAATTTCTCAGTAGCAGATCGGAGTCAAGGTTTGTGCCCGGTTGATGGCAATAGGCTCGCTCCCTATTACATAGGACTTAAACATAACGGCGAAATGTGGGTGTACTATGAACCTCTGCCCTACCCTTCGGGGAATACAAGGCATGATGTTTTTATGTTTAATTATTATAAAAACTAAGTGTTTTTATCGCTAGTGTTTTTACACCCTTAAAAAAAATCACAAGCATTTTTACCTCTAGTGTTTTTACACCCTTACAAAATTTCACAAGTGCCTAAACCATAATTTAAGACCAGCGAGCAAAAGCAACAACAGAAAATAACAGGAATAGCATGCACGCCAAATAAATTATTGACAATAAATGTCTACTTTCCCTATAAATCTGAAATCTGCCAAATGCATGTAATAGTAATATAGGCCAGTTTACATATTGCACGTAGGTAAATAGGTAAGATTATTGTTCTTACCATATTTAATTACCATTCAACTGTACTTAATGGAACTAATGGGATTAGATTAAAAAGTATTCTAGTTCCATGGAACTACTGGGAGAAAATAATCCCAGTAGTCCCATGATGGAACTAGAGAATGGAACTACTGGGATACGGCGGTTTCGACGACTCAACGAAAACGGTTTGCAAATTAATGTTGCTAAGTGTACCTTCGGCCAAGCAAAACTTGATTTTCTGGGGTATACAATTAGCTCAGAAGGCATTTCTCCGACAGAAGAGAAAGTGAAGGCAATCAGATCGTACCCACTGCCTAACACTGTTCAAGAGCTTCGCCGTTTCGTTGGAATGCAAAAATTTTATCGTTCTAATTTACCCCATGCTGCTGAGCATCAGAAGGAACTAAGTAAATTTTTTCACAATGCAAAAAAGAACGATAAAACCAAGATCAACTGGACTACAGTAGCCAAAGAAGCTTTCGACAAGTGCAAACAGGACATAGAAAACGCAGTCCTCCTCGCCTACCCATCTCCGAGCGAACCTTTTGCTCTAATGACGGATGCATCGAATACATGTGCTGGCGCCGTTATTCAACAAAAATTAACGGAAAATGGAGACCGCTGGGATTTTTCTCCAAGAAATTCAGCGATGCTCAACAAAAATACAGCACATACGACCGCGAACTGCTGTCAATATATATGGCGATACGACATTTCCGTCGCGTTTTTGAAGGACGCGAGTTGATCATTTATTTATACGGATCACAAGCCATTGATACATGCACTAACGGCAAACAGTAATACTGAGACACCTCGTCGTACAAGATATCTTGAATATATCGGACAATTCACATCCAATATTCAACATATAACCGGCGAGCACAATCAAGTGGCAGACGCACTATCACGAGTAGAAGCAATAACCTGCCCGACACCTATTGATTACGACGAGTTAGCCAAGCAACAGTCACAAGATGATGAGCTAAAAG
Source organism: Amphipyra tragopoginis (assembly GCA_905220435.1). Classification (NCBI taxonomy): domain Eukaryota; kingdom Metazoa; phylum Arthropoda; class Insecta; order Lepidoptera; family Noctuidae; genus Amphipyra; species Amphipyra tragopoginis. Next base: position 35,675,500 of record HG991991.1, read on the forward strand.
CGCTAACACGTACAGGAAAGTATGTTTTTAAAAGTATCACTATGCCCAATTCAGCAACCAAGGTTACATGCGAGATGTCGACAAGTACCGCTCGTCCATACTTGCCACCCGAATTTCGAAAAGTTGCATTTCAAGCGATTCACAACCTTAGTCACCCTGGAATAAGGACTTCAAGGAAGCTAGTCACTGCCCGCTACTTTTGGCCTTCAATGAATAGCGATGTGAATAACTGGACTCGAACCTGTGACCCGTGCCAGCGATCGAAAGTGCAACAGCACACTAGGGCACCCATGGCGAGTTTTAAACAAGCGAATCGACTGGAGCACGTGCATATCGACATTGTTGGTCCATTACCTATATCGAACGGCTACCGATACCTGTTGACCATGATAGATCGGGCTACCAAATGGCCTGAAGCCTGCCCACTAGAAGACATAACCGCAGAAAAGGTCGCGAGTGTTTTCTACGAAGGTTGGATAGCAAGGTTTGGCTGCCCAGTGACAATAACCACCGACCAGGGAAGGCAATTTGAATCCGATTTGTTCAAAAAACTAATGTATCGCATGGGAATACATCGGACCCGGACCACTGCTTACCACCCGCAGTGTAACGGGATGATTGAACGTTGGCACCGATCGCTTAAAACAGCACTCACAGCGAGACTCAACTCGACAACATGGTCTCAGGAGTTACCCACAGTCTTACTCGGCTTACGAGCGACAATTAAAGAGGACATAGGTGCAAGTAGGTACAGCTGAACTATTATATGGCCAAACATTGCGATTACCCGGAGAATTCTACGACGAATCTCCTAAACATTGTGATGCATCTTCAAGCTTTATGGATAAGTTAAGCGGAGCGTTGAAAAGGGCACAGGCACAAAGGAAATCAAACCAATCACGAGCTACGTTTATACACGACGAGTTACATAAATTCTCTCATGTATACGTTCGTAATGATGCATCGAGTAGACCCTTAACGCCAACATTCGACGGTCCTTTCGAAATTAAAATCGACTAGCGAAATATTATACGATCAAGCTGCGCAACAGAACCGCCAATGTAACCATCGACAGGCTGAAGCCAGCATTTCGTTTGAATACTGATGTGGAAACAGCTAAGGACTCCTACGCGTATGTCACCCGATCAGGGAGGACATCCAAACCCTCGGTACGCTTTACTAGCGGGGGAATTATGTAGCGAGACATTCCATTATTAAAATTCGACGATTAAAACATCTGTCTTTGTAAAACAAATATTGACACTTCTGACATACAAAAATATACTGCTGAATCGCCTTTGGAATTTCATTTACCAACTCCGAATTAATTTATAATAATCAGAGTAATATTGTATAGAGGTTTAATAGTACTACGAAGCCTCTAAACTACTTATAAGTAATAATTAAAATGCTACTGGAACTTTACCCAAGTACTTATAACTTAGCTAATTTTCAAATCGATACGACAAAGTTGTACGATACCGTAAGTTAGGAATTTACAATGCAAGCTTATAAAATATGGGTAAAAGCTAAAAGGTAGTAAAAGGGGATAAATATAATGACCACCAAAAAGAACTTTGTAACCGTATCCGTGACGTAAAATATAGTTTAACAATCAGCAAAAAAATTAAACCTAAACCAAAAAAAGAAAACCTATAATTACAATGGTTCTACTTATTTTAGTCGTGACTGCACTTTAAATTGATCAGCAAATTATGATGAGCAAGAGCTCGGTTATTTGGGGCACCCCAACACGGATAGGTTAGGTTCGAAGGGGATGACGGGGGCTAGAGTGAGCGAGCGAAGCTAGTCGCGGCAGTCGGTGGTGACCTCTCACTTCCGGCCGTGGTTCTGTCCATGGTCGGGAGCGAGAGTGCGTGGGAAGCCGTTGCCTCCTTCTGCGAGCAGGTGATGGTGACCAAAGAGGGAGCGGAGAGGGAGAGAGAGGCAGCTGCCACTCTCCCTTCCCGCGCCAGGCGCACCGGGCGCCGGAGGGCGCTCGACGATCTCCGGCCACCGTAGTGTGTGGCCTGCGGGCGGCGGGTTATGGGTAACAGGCCCGAAAAGGCGGCGCGCTGTGTTCCGTGCGCGCCTCTCAGGAGGATGTGGGGCAAGGCCCCACAGAAGAAGAGATCTGCCAGGGGCTGGCGGACCGAGACCTGCCGGGGTCGCGGTGCATGCAGCTGTGAATCCCGCGACCTCGGCCAAGGGTTAGGAGAAGGAACACCGTGGATCTTTAGCCGGTAAGAGTCCGGCATATCCCTTCGCCTTCCCCGGGCAAAGGGCATCCATGAGGATATTACAAGGAAAAAAAAACAAAAAGCTAGTGAACGAAGCCCCCGTCATCCCCTTCGTGTTAAGTTACTTTAAACCCTGTAGACAGAAATAGGAGCCCCGCCCAGCGCGGCTCCGTCGATTCTGCTTTGGAAACCCAAACAACCTTGACATTAACCAAACATCCCCATAACGTTTTCATTTGTTTTTATTGTGCAAATGAAAGTGGGTGACGAACAACCTAGTATGACCACGAGGAAACAGCGTCTAATGGTCTCATGAAGAGTTTGAGAGGCCTTGAAGGTGTATAAAAACAGAGTATGTAGTTGGCGCGGCTCGGCAGCCAGTTTGGTAACCAGCGCCGGCACTCGTAATGGCAACCGGCGCCGGCAGCGGAGGCACTCCCTTTTACAATATCATAGGGTCAAACTTTAGGGGCCTTATTACAAAAGATGGTTTAAACCAAGACTAAGGTAAACCACGGTTTAAAATATACCCATCACTTTCTTATGTCATATGACAAAAAGAGACGGGGCTATTTTAAAACCGAGGTTTTCCTTAGACCGTCTTTTGTAATAAGGGGATAGGTGTTTTTTTTATTATTTTTAAAATGATTTATCTGGAATAATTTACTTTTATATCTTATAGGATACGAAGATGTTATTTAAATGTCATTTTATATTAAAATACTGTTAAATTTTGTAGTCTTTTACTATTTTTAGATTAAAAATCATAATTTGGAGTTGGTTGCTCTATGTAGGATCACAAGTTGTAAAATGTTGGTTCTAATTTCACGCTAAAATGGGGATTTAATTTTGGTTATCATTTACTATTTTTGGCAATGATTTTTGGCCGTTACATTTTACTAGATCTGGTGGTTAGTTAAACACAAGCCTTAAAAAAGTGTGTCAAATAAAGCGTTTTTAAAAAACCCGTTTTAATGAGCAAAAATTAAGAAGTAAGTAGTCTAGTTGGCCAATTGGCCAGCTCTGACCACCCTCTGAGCTAAATGCTGGACCCGCCACTGAACACTAACAGTCGCTTCCCACGTAATATTTGCGAATAGAATAAGTACATAATACGAGAGCAATAATGTAAAATAAATTAAGTTTAGCTTGTGCATAATAGAATCGGGACCATTATTCACATATTTTAAGCTTGAATAGTTACAAAAATGCAATAATATTAAAAACCTAAGAACGAACAGTTCAAGGAACTTTGGTAGTTCAGGAAACTTCCCCTGTAAAGAAGTAAAACTTTAGAACACTTAGATACGGCGCCATCTTACGTTCACTGCTGTGACTACTGACTAGCCACTAGCGACATCGTGTGAATTTGTGTGACCGAGCAACGACAACGAGCACTCACCCAGTCTGTCTTGTAAAACACAATTCAATAATAGTGTATTTGATTCTTCTTAAAGTTTTGTTGTTAAGAGTAATGAATAATATTACTAATTTTAGTAAAATATGTTTTCTAAAAACTTAAAAAAAGTTTGTTTTAAAAATAAAGCTAAAAAGTATTGTATAGTCTGTGGTTAACTCTACACCATGAAAATCGTTTTCATTCATTTCAACAATCAAACAAAACGTCAAATATGTCTACACGTTTATAAATAATAAAAAGTGCGATTTGTTTTATTTACAGTTATTTTGTGTGTTATTTTTATATTTTTGTTGATTTATTATGACTCGCCGTTAAGAATCATCAAATGCAAGTAGAACGACGTCTAACCGTACTGAGCCAGTTAGAATATGAGGACGATAAAAACGGCAAACTAAGCTTGATGTCCACTAAAATGATGGAGACCCGTTACTACGAGGGTTGCGGACGAGAAGGGCCTATCAGGTGCATATTTCTCGGCGAGTTCCACCCCGTGGCGGGCCCAAAGATTTCGTGCCAGGTATGACTCACTGTTTATGTAAGGTCAAATTGCATTTTTTGTCGATATAGTGTGTAATTTTCATTGTATAAATCGTATATGATGACTGAGCATACGAAGTGCATCGTGTGCACGAATGTGTATATAGTATATGTTGATCTGTGGATTATTGATCTGATGGCGATGTACCTGTACCTGTGTCTATGTAGGGTGTCTAGACGGTGTTATAGTAGTTATAGATACGCGCGCAGCACCGCGGACCCCTCGTCTAGACATAGGGGCAGTTCATATTATGAAGCTAGGGGGAAAGCTTGCACATAGCTGTTACCTCCCTCACTCTTTCATTTTCCTATGCGGCAGCAGACAGTCAACATGTCTAGTTCAAATGTTATTTATGGTATTCTCATAGTGGTTTGTTCAGTTTCCAGAAGACTACATTTCCAAGGAGGTGTTTGATTCAATCAGTGCCTACATCATTCCAAAACCACAAATTCAGAAATGTACTATGACAATGTAAGTACATACATACCCTCTTTGTTTTTATTAACTATTTTGAATTGTTGAAAAAGTTTTTATTTGAAAGATTTACTTTAGTTTCTAGTGAAATCTCAGTGTTTAGTGAATGGAATATCAGTTTCACATAATAAAGTTTGCCATAATTATGCAAAAGTTTTTTTCAAAGATGTGTGAATTTCAGATATTGCTATCTAAATAGAAGTAATTGCACATTAACTATTCAATACATTTTCTACTCTATTTTAATATTTTTACTAACAACTATGAATTACAAATGGACTGATATTTTTTTTTGTGTACAGTAATGCCCTTGGTCACAAGATTGTGGGATACCCAATCCGGATAGACAACCCTAGATATGAGAGGAATGTTTACTTGTTCAACCTGTGCTTCGTCTGTGACAGCTGGTCCAAGACTGTGCAGTATGAGCCTGTTGTCAAGAAGCTTGGTGAACACTTGGTAAGTGTTTTTGATATTTCCCCTTCACAGAAATCTCCTAAAAGTGTGCATGGCCAGCGGTATTAGTACAATCAACAAAAGACTTAGATATACAAGCTTAGTTTTAGTATATACTAAACCTGAAACTAGTTTGTTCAGAATCACTAGGAGAATCGATTGACATATTTTTACAACACATATTTTTTTTTCATAAATTTCTATTTTATTTCAATAGGTTTCTACCCATAACAGTTGACGGGAATAGATACCTTGCGGCTTGAGATTGTCCGCTCGGTCAGTTTCCGTGTATTAGGCAACCCAGCACATCTCAGGCATTTCACACTTTACTAGGGAACTTAACGCAACATAAAGTACGGTGTAACTTAGAGATTTATTAAAAAAAAAAACATATATTCAGGCAGTTCTGATGAAAATCTTGTTGGGGTGTCTCGGTTTTTGTATATACTAAAAATAACGTTGTATAGGTAAACAATGGATATCAATGCACATAATGCAGACAATTATCATTTAGTTTTACCCATAACACAAGCTAAATCTTACTTTCCGCATCAGAGTTCATAGAAACACTACATACTTGTTACTTGTACATAATTCTACACTCTAAGGACAGTGTTCTTGTAAGTGTTTATTGTCCAACTATTAGAAAATAAAATTATTCTTAGACTTGTGTGTGTAATAAGATTTTATACCCAAGACTCGCTGTGTCAAGTGATGGCAAAAATGGTCACTTAACCCTAAATATAAATTTAATTAGTTGCCTGTATACATATCCTCACCCTCCGCGCTAACTGTCGTAACTAGCAATCGATAATTTTTCAGAGAAATTCTCACAGAGAACTGACGTATCTACTTCAAATGAATAGAAATAAATAAATAGATATCTTAGGGCTTTTTACGGCAACTACTAACCAAGGCAAGAGTAAGCCAAGAGCAATATAAAAAAGTTATTAATTCATTATTAAAGCCACAGCTAACGCAACTACTGAAAAATTATCAATTGCTAGATACAACAGTTAGCGCGGAAGGTGACGATATCTCTTTGGTTGATTGTACTTTGCGTTAATGTTTGTTTCTATTTCAAACAGGTTGTTTGGTATCTAATATTTCTTCATAATTATATCAGGTTGTTTTCATAATAACCATGTTAAGCAAACAGGTTGGTAATAAATTGCAGTGTGTTGTTATTTACACAAGTGTTGATGACCCTTACTTTCATTTTAAGTGTTAGTTGCCTTTTAACACAGGAAAAGATACCTAAGTGTGTATAGGTATACTGATATCAATTGTTTATTCTTCTAAAACGATGATGACAACAATAATTAAATTATGTGTGTAAAAATATGCTTAATCTCAAATTTTTACTTGAACATGCATTTATGTTTGTGGTCAAGTCAGTACCATAAGTAAATTAATATTTTAGAATTTTGTAATATATTATCTTATCATAAACAAACTGATTAAAAAATAAACTAGTATTTAAAGTATAGAGCATACTTTTTTGTCGTAATTTGTTACGAAAAAATTAATGATCATGTTTTCATTTATAAATCACTTGAAACTTTATCCAATGATCAGTTTTTTGTTCTAAAATAATCTCTTCCTCTAAGAAATTGAAATTCAAAAGAGACCTTGACCTTTTTCATTGTTTTGGCGTTTATTCTTAAAGTTTATTATATGCAGCAAACCCTCGCCCCATTAAGACGCACAAAAATCATGCTACATACAACAAACTCATTATTTAAAGATCATCAAAGAGGACGTGGTTACCCCTACGAGGCAATCTCATCTTTATTTATATGGTCTCAAGGTCTCATTTGACACCTGTCAAAATACTCTGTATAGTGTGAACACTGGTACATTAAAAATATTACAAAAAAATACACTAGTAATAATGCGTTGTGTTTAGTTGCGTTTTAGTATTTGTGCGCGCGCAACTTGCAGTCATCGCTTGCTTAGTTCGTAAAATTTGCAGAACTCGACTATCTGGTGTACCCACAAGTTGAAAGTGAACTAAACAAGCAAGTAATGGACTGCCAGCGATTTGCGCGCGCAACTTGCTCGTGGATTTAGCGCTATAGATAATAGGAGTGCAACTTCTGTATTTTTTTTGTGGTTTTATGGAAATATCTTGATCTAATACCTAATACCACCTACGCTTGTAAATATAATTTGATATCAAAACTAAAACAGACAAATTAAGTGTTAGTGCCAAAGTGAAATTCTCTTTTGAACTTTCTCAGATAAAAAGTACTTACATTTCGAACAACGTAATAAGTCCGATTTGACGTTTGCATAAAAGGACAAAATAAATGTGTATAGAAGTTGCACGCCTTAGATATTAAAGAAAGCCGCCTTTTCATTTATCTGCTGTACATAGCGCACCATTGATAAAATGAAACTAAACGCCACGCATTGGAGTAATTCTGAGTAATTACTAGTGTTGACATTACTCCTAGTATTTTGACAGATGTTAAATCGGACCTATTAGATTGTCACAACTATAAAAATTACCTTATTAGGGTCAAAATACACGTCCGATAGTTGCTTCCAGGAGCCGGATCCGACTGTCTGATCGGATTCATGAAATACACGTACGATTCTCGTGTCCGATTTTTTTTTTGGATGACGACGACGCCCTCACGGTGCTTACAATTCTGACATCCGAATTCATCCGATCCGATAGTCTGATCGTACGTGTAATTCATGTTCAAACAAATGTATGACCGGAGGCCTTCAGATAGTTGATCAGACTATCGGAACCGACTATCGGAGGCAAGTATCGGACGTGTATTTGGGCTCTGAAACGTCTGACTGCTGCCTACACCATACATAATTAATTACTGTTTTCCAAAAACTAATTTCAAGCGTTATTGTAAAGATCTTTGTTTACATTATTGATTTTTAATCGATTTCAAAATATAGTACAGTCAACCAAAGGGTATACAAGCAACTAATAAAATTACATTCGTATTAACAGACTTATGCGTGTTGAGTGGCCAAGTTTTTGCTATAGCTTGTCTGACTATGTTTTACGTATAAAGTTATTACGCACACAATTACAATTGCCTGCGTAGTGCATTGATATCCGATGTTTGCCTGACGTACGTTACGTTGACTGTATGTACGACAACTGCAGGTCATATTTCCAGTTATAGTACAGTGGTTGCAGAAAAGTTAGTTAAAAGCTTAAGTTAAGCCTAAAGGTACAATTCCGAGATGGGCTGCAGACCGCAAACTGCAAAAGTAGTATCGCTTGCGGTGCGATCTGCGGCTGCGGTCTGCGGTTGCAGTTTTGCAGTCGCTGTCGGAATAGCACCTTTAAAGTGCACACCTTAAATGATGATGGGGACTTACGTGCAGTCTGCAGTTTGCAGCCCGTCTCGGACTTGTTTGTACCTTTAGGCTTAACTTAAGCTTTTAACTAACTTAATAGCCAATTAGCTTTATGCTTTATTAGCGCTTATGATATGAGAAATCACAAAAAAAGGAATATACAAGGTTAGTCTGAAAGAGGGTACTAATCCGAAGCCCAGTTATAGTATCACTGATGACTGTTTGAAAGCAAGTGTTAAAATTTCAAAATTCGATTTGATTTTTCCAAATAAAATGATTTTTATTTTAATTTTTTCAAAAAATCTTCTTCCCTGCTTTTGTTACAAATTCAGAAAATTATGCTTCTAATTCATGACCCCAAATATCAGCTGATCATAACTAGCGATAAATAGATTTTAGAGTTTTTTTTTTGAGATTTTTGAACATCTGTTTCTCATAAACTATTGACTTTTGGGAAAAGTTGTAGAACAAAAGTTATTCATTATTATGTGTACTTTAACACCCTTTCGGATTAGTACCCCCTTTCTGACTAACCTTGTATAGATATATTTATTGCATTTTCTATCTGAACATTATTAGGGAATTTAGATACTATCACATAATTATAGGTAGCAAGAAACCAGAAAAAAAAACTTTATCAAGCAAAATCCCATACCGATCTACGTAATCTATTTCAGTAATAGATCACTCAATGGTTTGAAGGAATTACACGAATTTGTTTACATTTACACCCTATATCAGAATTAATTAATCACTTGGAATTGACAACTGATTAAGACTCATTATCTATTTACTGATATTTATTTATCATTCAGTAATTGTATCATATTGATGACGTTATGCTTGTAAACAGAAACGATTCACAATAATTATATCGTCGGTGCGCAATGTTGATTTTATCAAGTTTTCAGGAAGCGTACTGTTGTATCTGATACCGGTAACTAATAAATTTTAGAGAAATCTAAAAATTCAAAACGCAAAGCATCTTGTTTCTATACAGAGATAATAAAAAGTCTAGTAGTAGTGTCTAGTGTTGTAGTAGAGAAGCTCAAAATATACTTTTTTATATTTTTCGTGCACATGTCTAATTTTTTGGCTGTGCACATTATATTGGTTTTGGCAAGCGAACCGACGATATGATCAATTGCATAGTCTGAGGGTAATTGTTTTTATTATTAACCATTTATAAATATTACAAACGAAATAAGTAAAATTACTTTTCAGTTAGGGCCGATTTTTCCATCGCTCGTCAGATAACTGAGGAATACATTTGACATTTTGACACATTTTCCGTACAAAAGCAGTCAATATTCCAAACTTATGCCTCAGACAAAAGTTTTTATTTTATTTTATTTCATTTCAATAAGTACAGAGACAGACTACAGACTAATACAATTCAGCACAGCTACGACAATATACAATACATAAATCAGAAGTCCAATTATTACTGTACATAGCGTTCAATGTCTAATATGCTTCATTAGTGACAGTAAAGGTTATCTGACCATTGAAAAATCGGCCTATTTTGAAGAATATCGAACAATTTTTTTTTTCAACATGCCCTTTGTTTTTTATAAATAAAAAAACCTCCCTGCCTCCTGATTGAGAATGTTTTGATAAGTCAATTGTCAACCGATTCGATTCGTTATCGAGAAGTCCTGAATGGGGGAGTTGAACGCGTCAGGGCGTTTCCTTACTTCCACTACGCCACGTGGTTAACGTATGGCTTTACACGACATGTACTTAACGTTGTATAGGTACATGAATGTCACGTTTTTGTCGAGTGTTCGATCAATTTTTGATACTTTCTTTTACGTAAAGTAATTATGTCTGTTAGTAGTGTGAGATTATTATAGATGCAATGTACTTTAACAGACAATAATGGAGGAAGAGACTCGATTCGTCTCGAGCGGATCGAGTAAGCTGCCGACGTTACTGGCGCATCTGCTCCACGACCTCAACACGCATCGGAAAGCCACGCTAGTCGGTAAGTATCACTCATGTACCTGCCGCGCCCTGACGGCCGCCATTTGCGATTTCAGATATAAACATCTATAACTGCATCATTGTACCTCAAAGTCACCCTAGCCAGACTGACGGGGGGACTGCATAGGGATCGAATTTAATAAGTGCGAGCGAGAGCCCAATAAAGGGGAAACCGAATGTACCTAGCTTCGAAATTGGTGTTCTTCAAAATAAAACGGAAAGGTAATCATTTTAGGGTGAGGGAGGGTCGATACGCGCCGGGGACCGTCTAGTCTGTCTGGAGCTAACTGCATAGATAGTTTTAAATGCGAATGTTTTGAATTTTACATGTTTTGATGTTTGATTTTCTATAATTTCGCAGCGGCTTGACGGATTTTGTTGAACAGAATAGGAATAAAATTTATCTTCGATCTTATGTAATTTACATTTTGAAAAACTTTTCGTTTATAAAGGCCATCTCATACACGATACATTTAGCATAGGCGATCGGCGATTTTGCGCATGTATAGCTGCTGCATCGCATTTCGGCGACCCTCTGCGTCCATGCGGTATCAAAATTGCGCATTTTAAGGCACTGAGCTCTGTTCCTAAGATTAATAGCTGCGGCTAGCGTTCGAATGTGTTCGGAGTGAAGTGTTCAGTATCTGCATATAAGCACTGAAAAGCAAATAAATCGCTGATGGCTGATGCTAAAAGTATCGAGTTTGCTAAGGCCCAAATACTCTAATCAAAAATATTGTTTTGCTTTTTTTGTTTCAAATTGATTTTGTGGCATACCTTATAAACTATCACTAGTCATATGCGAACAATGTTGAGACATTTTAAGTCCTGTAAATTAATGGGGCTGGAAAAGTTTTTCTTTTTGCGTAGTATTTAGCTAGCGCATGAGTTATTGACACGCTTGGTGCAGTGGCTAAGCGATTGGCTTCTACGCTATGGGTCGTGGGTTCGATTCCCACACGGAAGAAAAATTTGTATGGCCTACAGATAGTTATTTCGGGTCTAGGCGTTTGTGTATGTGAGATTTGTGTCTGTAAACGCACCCACGATACAGGAGCATTCTTAGTGTGGGGCAACGTTTTTACATAAACTAAATATAATTTCTCGCTGCAGGTGCGGCAATAAAACGTAAGAGAACAAAGCATGATTTACAAACAACAAAGCATGACTTATGACCCCGCCTACAGTGAGAAAATCTATTTAGTATAAGCTTATAGCACTTGCTCGCGATAGCTTGCGAAGCGAATGTATCCTTCATATTAGTAAATCTCTATATTTATATTATTATAACAAGAATGTTTAATTAAGTACAAATATTACGCACGTAGGGAATGCTCGCGTATCAGATGTGTAGCAAAATATTATTGTTTATTATCTCAATCTTACTACGTTTTGTGTTGCATTGTTTTGATTCATCTTCAACTAATGGGGTGTTTGACCTCTTTAATTGGAGACAAATAATGAGTAAATGTGTACGTTATTTATTAAGACGCAAGAGTTAAAATTGTTCTTAATTGAGTAAGAAACAGAATGAATAAACATGTTTTAATTACACAAATAATTACGTTTGTTGATTTAGTTTTACTACAATACGAGAATTTGCGTGAAATTGAAATTATGGTCTTTACTATGAGGCGTTATTAAACGTGTAACAGAAAACGCAATTTATCAAACTTAAAGAATATTAAATTAAAAGACTAGCTGGAGTTCACTAACATTCTCTGGTTAAACAACAGTTTAGTTGAAAAATGTACAGTCGCGGTGTTGATATGTTTACTACCCTAAGGTCTATAATTGCTTGCACATTACTTTTTCGTCAGGTCGCTCGGTCGCTAGCAAAGAATTGACAGTATTTTTTTTCTAAATTGACATAAAAAGGTTAATTTAAAGAGGCTAGACATAAATCAATCTATTTAGTAAATTCAATCAAGTTCGCTCGATACAACTTTTGATTAGACACACAACCCTAAAAAGGAGTTCATAACATCAAAAAGTGGTTATTAGCCTTTTTGCTAGAATCGACGTTTTACAATTTTAAATACTAATACTTATAAACTCATAAACTCACGCCTGTATTTCCCGAAGGGTTGGCAGAGGTGTGTAGTACACCCACATTTCGCCGTTATGTTTACGTCCCATGTAATAGAGGGCGAGCCTATTGCCATCGACCGGGCACAAATCCAGACTCCGGGCTGCTACTGAGAAATTCCACACGGAAAAATCCAATGACACTTTGCTCGACCTGGGGATCGAACCCAAGACTTCAGGCTCAGAAGTCGCGCTTGCGACTGCTAGACCAACGAGACAGTTTAAGTTTACCTAACTAATACTTATGTAAGTTGATATGACATCTTGAACCTATATGCGCACAGTGTGAGAAGGAATCGAATTTAAAATCTGATAAACATTTCGAGTCTGCGGCTGTACTATAAGTTTAGGTAAACGGTTGTTTAACCAAAGATTTATGTCCGTCTGCACTAAACTCGACTAAGACAGCTAACAAAGAAACTCTTAAATTCATCTGCACCAACTAGTTTACTCCTACGTTTGACGTTACCTAAGTAAGTGAATGAGCGAGAAAGTTATATGAGCTAGAGCAAGATGTCACGCTTAGCGGGTAAAGGGTGGCTTGAGGAGTCAACCCTTAACGAGCATGTGCACATAAAATCAGAATCTAGCAAGAAGCAGAAGCAGTTTAGCAGGAGTGTACTTACATAAGAATATTAAGGAAAACACTTTTAGCCATACAATAATATATTTTATAATAGTTACAAAATTAGACTAGTTTACAGGGCGTAGTTCTTAGACAATACGATACGAGGAGTCTAGGGTCTTCAGGTGTAGTAGGTAGTACTTAACTAAGCGGCTGCTGAGGCGCGAGAGAGGACGAAATGCAGCGTGCCGGCCCTTTTATAGGCGCACCCCGCTAGTCGCCACCACTGCACCGTGAACAAAGAGAAATGCTATCATTGACATTTCGCTGTTTTGGTACTTGGTAAGCAGTTGCTTAGCGCTAAAGCGACGTCTTACGTAGGCGGTTTAAAGCGACGCGAATAGCGAAGCGATGCGATGCGGCGGCTTTGTCCTACGAGCTCGCGGACCGCCCGCCGCGCGCCGCCGTCATTCAGTAGCACTGTACGGTACCGCATCCAGTTCGCGTGAAAATATCAAGCCAACTGACAGCGTTCGCTTCGCGCCGCGCCGCGCCGCACCGCACTCCACGTGCGTTTGGTCACGTAGGCCACTTCAATAGGTATCGACTGTTTGTTGTTTTCGCGTCGCGCCGCGCCGCTTCGCGTCGCTTGTAGATCGCTCACGTAAGATGACGCATAAGACTCTGAAAATCGGTGTCGTAAAATTAAGACATACCCTAAGCATTTACAATACAATACTCTTTATTGTACACAAAATAAACAAGAAACATTATTATAAAATAGAAATGTACAATTGGCGGTCTTATCGCACTAGGCAATTTCTTCCAGACAACCTTTGGATGGACATGATTTGCAAGAAAAAAAAGTGAGGGGTAGTTCTCGGTGTAACAATAACTATAAATACTTTAAATAAAACTAAAAACACAAATAAATAAATACTATATACAATAAAATAAATACATTTAGGCAGTTCTTAGTGTCTAAACACACTATGCCGAAGATACGCGACCGAAGTTCGGCATAATTACGCGTACAATGCTTTTCAAATTACCAGCGACACACCAGGCTGAAATTACATCGCGTCTTACCCATATAAAAAACATAGACGCCGGAGTTCGGTCGCGTAATTTCGGCATGGTGTGGCGCTACACTTATGGTTGGTGCAACGCATTTCTATGGCTAAGTGCAGCCTAGAGAGTTAATAGGCATAAACTTAGTTGTCAAAGTTTAGTGCAAAAGGCCATTCATATTTGTGAAAACTAGCCTAAGACATTTTTTTTAATTGAAATATTATTTTCATTTGTCGTTGTTTCTTTGTTTTTTCTGTTACCAGTGGTGCTAGCTAGCGCAATTTAGAAATGAATGCGTATTATTGTATTATTTAATAGTAACATCAAAAAAGAGCTGTAACATTAACACATAGACTATCCAACAGAGGGCGACACAGTGATGCACTTGAAAGTGCTAGAAGTTCGTAAAGACCCGCCACCGGTCTTCGACCACCACGTGCCGGTGCTGATCGCGTCTGTGGGTCTGCCTAGACCGGGGCGTCCTAGACGCACCGCGCCTCCAGAAGGGTCTGAGACCATTCAGAGCCAGGAGCATCTGGATATCGATGATGAAGAGCCTTTCGAGATCGATATGGAGGCGGACTGGGATCTAACGACTAGACAGGTTGGTTTGTATAAGAAAAGCCACGCGATTTTATCAGGCTTAGGCTACTTTCAGATGATAAAAATCTAACGAGCGATTTCATAGGGCGCGCCTTAGAATGTCTACATTCTATAATATATTTACGTTAAGAGATTAAGATCGCGCAATAAAGCTCGGTGACGCGCGCTTTGAAATATGAGTAATGCTTAAGCGCGCTGTAACGCTCGTTACATCTGAATGTAGCCTTAAGGCTTCTACACACCAAAGCCGCCGGCCCGGCGGCTTTACCCGCCGGGTTATGCCGGCGGCCAACTAACGCGAACTAAGCGAGCGAACATAACGCAAAACAAGCCCGGCGGCATAACCCGCCGGGTTAAGCCGCCGGTGCCGGCGGCTTTGGTGTGTAGAGGCCTTTAGTGCATTTTATTTATACAACGCCACACCTTATGCGCCGCGGTCGAGTGAATGTGACCTAAGTATATTTAAACTTGATGCACTACACTTTTAATATTGCATTACTTCTAATTATTTGTATCTCTTTGGAATCACGGCTCATCTTCCATGCGGAAGATGTCAGGTCCTTTGGAAGGCATACAGGTCCAACGCGCAGAGGCCCCTTTGAGAACTTTAATCCAAAATGGGGCGGGGCACCAACCGGGGACTATTCACGGCTGCACTATTGGAGTGCAGTCATGGACCGTCCCAGGTGGGTGTAAGACTATTGTAAAATATGGTGAAAAATATCTGGTTTATGGGAAGGGGTGTTAGGTGGACTGGATAACTTCTATTGCCGGAAGAAAACTGCGTCTGCCTTTCAAGATTAAAACTGAAGTTTTGGCAGACGGTGACTCGCCAGCTAGCTGGGCCCCCTGAAAAGCCGCTCGTACATAGGCGAAGGGGGCAACAACGTGTGTAATTATTATTAACTGGCGAAAACTAAACTTTAGTTAACAAGATATCGAACAGCAGTATTTTTAATCAGACTTAGTAAAGTGATATGTACTTCCAATTCTGTTTGGTACTAATATAACGTAATGTACGCACTAACGTGTGCGTTCTTCGGGACTGTGTTAGGTAACTTGTTATCTAATCAGCCAAACTTTTGGTATTTTTTATTTGAATGTTAATTAATGATACATATTAACCCTGTCAACTTTCTCCAGTTAATTACAAGTAACCCTGTTTACAATTTCTTATCTTCACCTTTTAAATATGAAAATAATTACGATTAATGTACAATCAATGCCCCGTAAAGATTCGCCCTACATTTGCCGAGGACATGTACATAAATATAGTCACGCTTGTAATCCAGGAAGGAGTAAGCAGAGGTGTTCTCTTATTACGGGAGTCTGTACATCCACGTTTCACCTCTTGTATTTAGTCCCTTGGTGGCGAAAAATACTAAAATATTTAATTAATTTAATGACTTTTATACAAGCTGTAACTTAAATAACGCACAACCTCTTAAGAGGTCACTGTACTCATCATTAAGAACAACTTTTACTAAGGGACCAAAGTAGAAATCGCAAAAAAAACCAGCCGTTCCCTACATTTTGACGAGTTATGCGAACATAAATGTAGGGAACAGCTGTTTTTTTTTCGCGATTTCAGGTTTGGTCCCATAGTAAAAGTTGTTCATAATGATGAGTATAGATAAACTACGATAACATGGCGCGCCCCTCCAACATCTGTCTTCAATGTGTGTGTGCATATGCCAACAAGTCACCATGTTTGTGTTTGACAGTATTTGACATGTTTGATATTTAGTAGATTTATTGCTCGACTAGTGCATAATTAAAGTGACCGCTCGACAAGGCGCACGTGTGTCATCCATATAAACCTCCAAGCGGTACCATAGTTATCATAATGTTATTTAGCGACGTCAAATCTGTCGAGCGACTGATCCATGTTTTTGTTTAAGTTGCAGAATGCACACATGTGCATTGAACGAATGATACGTTGTAAATATTCTTACTCACACATTTTTACTTGCAGTGTCAATGGAGGGGCGCGCCATGTTATCGTAGTTTATCTCTACAGTGACCCCTTAAGAGGTTGTGCGTTATTTAAGTTACACCTTGTAAATACATTTTATATTTTATTATTTTAGGCTGCCTCGGTAGACCCATTATCCATTAAAGCGGAGAGGAGAGGAGATATCTCGAATAGCCAATAGAGTTGCGTTATTTTAACATCTCTCCGCTAAGCTTCAACTCAATAAGAAATCCTATTGGTTGTTTACGAGGCATCTCCTCTCCTCTCCGCTTGGTGGATACCGGCCCTTAAGGCCCATTTAGATGGAGAGAGTTTCTCGAACGATTCTTGCCGAGAAATCGTATGCTACTATCGCAAGCAATAATCGCCATAAGATTATTGTATCATAATGTTTACATACAGGCAAGAACTAAATTCTCGCCTACGATTATGTCATACGAGATTCGCAAGTAATTTTTCGCTAGGCGATAAATTACTGTGACTGTTTACACAGGGAAAATTATAGTAAGAAGATTCTTGCTTACGAGTTCTCGACTTGTATAAACACGATCTCGTATGACATTTTTTCAAGTTCATACGAGTATCGTACAAATCGGTTTGAACCGTTTTTGAGTGCGAGTTTTACCATTTGAATTCATTGATTACTACGGTATTGTTTGTAGGATCACCTTTTTGATCATCATCCTCATACGTCATTCCACCTTCTTTTTATTTAATTGTTTAATTAGTTATATAAAACCTTTTTTTTATCACATGCCATTTAAAAAGAATGAAAAAAAGTGTAATGTAGCTGACGGCCGCATGTTCTCCTGAGCTGGAGACACGTCTGTACATTACATGTTCTCAAAATGACACAAAAATCATTCAAATTTGGTAATGCCGATAATGTTAAGTTCATTGAAATTTATAGAAATTACGAGTGTTTGTGGGATACGGAGAATGTGCATTATAAAAATCGTGATGCAAGAAATGCAGCTCTTAATGCATTTGCAAGAGAATTGGGAGTTGAGGAATTTGGCCCAAAGGAAATAACAGCAAAAATTAAAAATATGAGAAGTCAGTATTTGCAAGAACGTAAAAAAGTAAAATCATCTTTGGGGACTGGAGCTGGGGCTGAAAATGTTTACGTTCCGAAATTGCCTTGGTACAACTGTTTGGACACATTTTTGAGAAAATCTTCAGAATTTCGTACAACAACCTCTAATTTGGTGGGTATTTAATAATACTAAACACTTTTTTATACCTACTTAAACAGTGATGAAAAGCATAGAAAGCCAAGTTTAGTTTGTTGAAAACTGTTTATTATAAAAATATTGCATTTTCCTGCCACGGTACTGCTCCGCGATTATTGAAATAATCACAATACTGTTCACGGACTGAAATTGCTTCTCTGGTAAAATTTCCGTAATTTTGCGAAACTAGATCTTCAAAGGCTCCACTTCTATAGTTTTCTCTCCACGTACCTGGTCGTATGCCAGATCCTGTATCCTCATCTAAAAACCCTGGAGGAGTGTATACGTTCGGCGATGTTTTTCTCAACCAATTATGTAAAACACACGTCGTTTTCACGATGACATCTATTTTTTCGGGCGCTAATCCTATTGGCCTTTCAAAAATCCTAAATCGTGAAACCAAAATACCAAATGCATTTTCGACAATTCTCCTGCATCTGCATAGTCTATAATTATAAATTTTTTGTTCTTTTGACAAATTATTTCGTCGAGGGTATGGTTTCATTAGGTAGGGCTTTAAAGGAAAAGCTTCATCTCCAACAAAAACAGCATCGCTAGGCAAGTCTAGTGTATTTTCTTCGATAGCTTTTTTTAAAGTACTTTCTTTGAATATACCACCATCTGAGTTTCTTCCCTTTGCTCCGATGTCTACATATATAAAGCAGTAGTCATAATCAACGCATCCTAAAAGAACAATACTGAATGTATTTTTATAATTGAAAAATTCTGATCCTGTTCCTGGAGGACACTTAATCAGTATGTGTTTGCCGTCCAAAGCTCCGACACATGTAGGAAACTGCCATCTTGATGCAAATCCTGTTTGTATATTGACCCATTCTGCTTTAGTCCTTGGTACCTAAAAAAACAAATATGTTTTATTTCTTTTTAATTTCAGATTGATGAGCCTACCCCAAGTACGTCTCACAGTCAAATTAATGACTCGGTGTTTAATATTGACGAAACACAAACTGTCCAAATTTTAAACTCTGATATCGATATAATCGATTTGACACCAAAGCCAATCGAAACCAAAAAGACCCAAAAGATCACCAAAACCAAAAATTTGGACATCGATTCAGCCATCGATAGATTAGATGCTATTGAGAAAAGGTGTAGGCAATCTGAGGACGATTTGGATATGTTTGGGAAGTATGTTGCATCCAGCTTGCGCAAGCTTAATGAAAAAAATATAATATTCGCTCAAAATGAAATCCAGGCAACACTTTCAAAGTTTAAATTGAGAAATTTGCAAGAGACAACTCCAATGCCTGATTCCCCATTTTCTAGAACTGATGGCGACATACAGTGGTGGAATTCAAGCATGCAACATGACATTGCAAACGATTCCATGAATGCAGAATAATAATTTTTTAAATTATCTTTTTGTTACGTTGATTTTTAACTATAGGTACCTACTTTTTTTTGTGATGACAAAAAGAAAAAAGTACCTATAGTTAAAAATCAACGTAACAAAAAGATAAAGCATTCATGGAATCGTTTGCAATGTCATGTTGCATGCTTGGATTCCACCACTACTGTATGTGGCCATCAGTTCTAGAAAATGGTTCTCTTCCTCAAAAAACCAAGATTGATGTCAAATAAATAGTTAAATACAAAAAAATATTAATTTTTGGAGTGAAATAGTTTTTTATTCATACCTTAATAAAATCTTCCAACGCTGTGTAAATAGCTTGCAAAACTTCAACCAAAAAGTAACTTATGGTACACCTAGGTACTCTAAATATTTCTGATAATGTTTGAAAGGAATCTCCTGTGGCCAGAAACTTTAAAGTTATTTCCAATTTTGTACGAGCATCTATAGCTTGACGCATATTTGTATCTTTTTTTTTGTATAGACGGTCCAATTTCTTGAAGTAAATATGAAAGTTGGGCTTTCGTAACTCGAAACATATTTTTGAATGTCTCTTCATCTTCCAATTGTAATTCAAGACACAAAGTATTAGATGCTCCAAAAGCGTTTCTTCTCGCTATCCATTTTTTAACCCAACATCTTTTTTTCCGTTTTCGTTTTATTAATTCTTGTCTTAGAAGAGCAGATATAATTAAAACACCCTCGCGCACTGCACTCATGGTAGCGACTGGCACAAAACCTCGAAACACAATTCTCGCTTTGTAGTTCTGTTTACACGGAGACACATTATATTCTATTGCGAGGCGATTGTCGCCCAAGGGGAAGGGCGATAATCGTGGATGTTTACACGAAGAAACTTTTTAAATGTTCTTTCGATAATCGTATCTTCGAGTCGAGAAACTCTCTCCATCTAAATGGGCCTTTAGTCTTGTCGACTGCTGATCGTGAGCTCCTGGGTTCGATCCCCAGGTAAGGCAAAATTTTATTGGGTTTTCCGTGTGGAATTTCTCAATATAGTACGGAGTCTGGCTTTGTGCCCGGATGATGGCAATAGGCTCGCCCTTTATCACATGGGACTTAAACATAACGGCGAAATGAGGGTGTACTATACACCTCTGCTATGTTATGTTATGAATTTTATAAAAAATATAATAATTCCAGCTACTTCCGTACATTGACGGCTACAACCACGTGTCGAAGATAGCCGCCGACACCAATGTGGAGAAGACTCTGGTCAAGTCCTGCATACAGAACTTAGTTTACTATGGCGTGGTACGTTTCACTACCCTCGTTTTAATAAATTTTATAGTTTATTTTTATTTATTGTCCCTTTTGTCATGAAACATGCCAGTTCTATTAATATTTATACAGGTTGTCTCTGGAAGTATGGATCAAATCGAATAGGGGCGTGGGCAATGTCATTTCCAAAAAGTTTGGAAATGACAATGAGACAACCCTGAGAATGTCGGTGGAATTTTTTATGGTTCAAAAGTTATGACCAACTATTGTTTTTTTTCAACCACTTCGCTTAGAAAAAAATCATAAAAAAAACTATCAGAGCTATCATTTTTTTTCAGGACTTTGTCGAACAGTAGGCCTTTCTTGTGGTAATACTTTTACGCAGCTAGAAAACATGTTCACTAAGAAAAAACATTTACTGCAAATGCTTTTTTGGTCTGGCAAAAATTTTACTCAAGTTTTTACTACTACAAGTTTTGAAATAACCTTGCCCACGCCCCTATTCGATTTGATCCATACTTCCAGGGACACCCTGTATAAAATAAATAATATTATTAATCTACATTTGTTCAGGATCTCGTAAAAAACACATGTATACAGCATGACTGGTTAGTCACTTTACATCTGAAAATCATGAACATTGCTCATCATTCTGTACAACTTCTACTATGGGACAAACTCAGAATTCGTACAAAAAAACAGCTTTTCCATACAAAATAATTAAAGTTGCTTAACAAAATGTGGAGACTCTCCCAAGAGTCTCCACGCAATGGGTGCCTGAAGGGGGACGGCGCCGCGGTCGGCCGAGAAAGAGGTGGCGAGATGACCTAGACGCGTACCGCGAGGGCTGGTTTGAGGTAGCGCAGGAAAAGAGTACATGGAAGGACTTGGGGGAGGCCTTTGCCCAGCAATGGGACAGTACAGGTTAAAAAAAAAGTATGGAACCGCTGATTATTTTTTTCTCGAATTTAGAGTTTGTCCCATAGTAACTGTTGTACAGAATGAGCAGAGTTTACGGTTTTCGGATGTACAAAGACAAAGCAAACCAGTCCTGCTGTATTTAAAATTAAAAAGCAGTTGTTTTCGCGTTCCACATGGAAGACTACTCACATTTTTTTAATTCTGTCTATCTCCTTTTTATCAGGTAACTTTGCTCCCAGTGCTGAAGTTTGGGAATATGTACCGCGCCACGCCCAACCTCAGCCGCCTGTTCAGCGATCTAGAGCTTCAGAAGTCCTGCTTATCGTTCATCAGCAAAGGGACCGACTGTAAGGAGAAGGTGTGTACTTAACATTTATAATATTGATCTAGCTAGCAGTAGGCTAATTCAGGTTTTTTTTTTGAAGTAGTATATACCCCGAATACCGTATGTACCCCGCCGGACGCAATCTTAACGCCTTATTCAGACGCTTCGAACTTCAGAAATCTGTCATATCAACTTCAACACTTATTTATTGAAAACTAGCTGTGCCCGCGACTTCGTCTGCGTAGAAGTCGAAAAATAAAATCGCGTCGCAACAACTAAACAATGCAAAAGTACTCATTTTTTAAATATCTATCACTTTTTTTTTCCAATCAGGTTACTGCTCGTCACCCATAAATAGCGTGATAATTTACACCCTATAACCTGGCCCGACCTGCAACAAATATGTTTTCCAAATATCAACAAAATCTGTCCAGTAGTTTCGGCGTGAAGCTCAAACATAGAAACAGACAAACAGACAGACAAAAATTCTAAAAACTCTTTTTGACATCTGTAGCGTTTTCGCCGTCATTTGTTGCTGTATTTGCAAGGGAACAAGGCGTATTTTTGTTAAAAAAATGCCAGCCCCTGCTTCTACCCGCTTCCTTTATGTAGCGGTTACCTGCACGGACCAGTACCGATAAGCGCTGGTTGGTCGGCGCTGGTTACTTGCTTCCTTTTATACGACCTTATACACGAAACTTAAACATAACGGCGAAATGAGAGTGTTAGGAATGATGTTATGTTATAAAATTAAACATAATGTTGTACATAATTATTAGATTGGTTATTTCATCAGCCGTTTTTGAATAGCGTGGCTAAAATTACACGCAATTTTTTACGCTTTTGATACTATAGATGAATAGTTAACACTCATTTTGTAACAGAACAACGCGTAACCCCATATCATTTTCGATCAGATATATTGATTTACGGACTAATCAATTATACTGACGTTCTACCCAGTTCTTCGGAGGGTCGTAAATCGTAACCGGATAGAAAGAATATTAAAAAACATAATGATACATACTTCTGGATCACCATTGCAAAAACGTATTTTTTTTTCTTGACTTTTCCGCTTTTATGTATTCGAGGGTGCAAATATAGCCAGTTTAGCTATGAAATGACATGTTTGTATCCTCTCAGCCGACGATCGGAGACGTGCTGGAGATTCTGTGCGCCTTGCAGCAGGGCACGACTCTGCGGACCGTTTGCGAGCGTTTCTCCACAGCGCCCGGCCCCACCTTCGATATACGACGCCTGGTGGTGTATGCTCAGCTGCATGGATTCATCAAATGCCTTAAACGGTGAGTTTTCTAGCCTTTAAAAATTCGGACGAAAAATAAATACAACTTGTAAAAAAATATTAATGAAAACAAAAAACCCGACTGCATAAAAAGCGAACTAAAAAGTTGGTAAAAATAAGATGTAGAAAAAAAAAAGAACTGAAAAGATGTTAAAAAGACGTAGGTATAAGGTTTTCAAAAAATCATGCTATCAAATCACAACATGCAGTCGGAGGCTACCTATGAATTATGTAATTCTCAAGTCGACTGACCAAAAAATATACGTAGCGTACGTAAATAAATAGTAGTAAATACGTCATTTATAACTTAAAAGTCAATTAATCAACTACTTCTAACTAAACTATTATATACACGGTTAGTGGAAAAGGGGGTACTAATCTGAAAGGGTGTTAAAGTACACATAATAATGAATAAATTTTGTTCTACAACTTTCCCCAAAAGTCAATAGTTTAAGATAAATAGCTATTAAAAAAAATTCATGCAAAATACACTAAAATCTATATATCTACAGCTACGAGCAACTGTGTATCTGGTGATCAACCAATAGAATTGCGTTATTTTCAAATCTCTCCGCTTAGCTTCAACTCAAAACGAAATCCTATTGGTTGTTTACGAGACATCTCCTCTCCTCTCCTCTCCGATTTGGTGGATACCAAAGGTGGCCTTAGTGAGACTCTAAGTGGTTTTTTAGTCCGGATTAGTACCCCCTTTCCGACTAACCTTGTATACAACGCTATTTTTAGTATACCTACACAAAAACCGAGACACCCCAACAACATTTTCATCAGAACTGCCTGAATATGTGTTTTTTTTTATAAATCTCCCAGTTACACCTTTGTTTATGTTGCGTTAGTACCCCAGTAGAGTGTAAAATGAGTGAGATGTGCTATGCTGGGATTGTCTTGAAACGACCGTCTCAAGCCTTAAGATATTATTCCCGTCCACTGTTATGCATAGAAACCTATTGAAATAAAAAATAAATTTATGAAAAATTCTCCTAGTGACTCTGAACAAACTAGTTTCAGGTTTAGTGTATACTAAAACTAACCTTGTATAACTAAAACTATGTCTTCAATCAATCTTACAACAGCTTCACATTTACCCTCAGATACCCAGTATTTCTGCGCAACCCGCCTCGCTCGAACGGGTTCAATAACCGCGTGGATCCCATACTAGGTATCCGTAGATTGTTCACCGGCCGCCATTGCGCCGACGAGATCTGCTGCATCGCGCGCATCGACCTGCCCACCCTCGACCAGATCATTGAAGACGACCCTAACGTCGCTATCATTTGGAGGTAGATTGTGCTCTATTGTGTGAGCGGTAAGGTGCTGTTTTGATTGTAATTTGTATGACTGTTCGGCGTTGACAATATGATTTATTACCATCGTAAAATATTAGCCGGAAGACGTCTTTCTAGATTATTCTTAGGAAATTCAAAATCTAGTACATTATGTAGATAATTAAAGGTAGGTAATTTGCGTCGAAATTATGCAAGTAACAAACTTAATTATTTGGTTTTATTATGACTAATTTCTGCTCATGTGGTTTAACAAAATTTTTGACTGTAGAACATTTGTCATAAAAAAAATATTAGGAACATCTTTAATTAATTAATTTGCTTCCTATCTTTATCTTCCTTTTGTTTAAAAAATGTATACCAATTAACGTTGACGTCATTGGGTAAATATACGTCATACGCAAACCCTAAATATGGGGGGCAATACCATTACGTGTGCGTTATTCCCCCCACATAGTGTGATGCGAGAACGTCGCTGTAAGTAATCATGTTGTACCGCCAATCAGTTACCATACCCACGTGCAGAGCGGAACAGCTGTCTGCAGTGAAATTAAGTTGTATACACCTATAATATAAGTACCTACTTCCTAAGGCGGATTGCTCATGGGCCGCTAAGTTGCTTGAGACAGGATCAACTGTGCCTCGAGCAACTTAGCCGCCCATGTACAGTCATCCTTAAGATTTTAGCTACAAAACTTACACAAAATCTGTGTTATCGGATAATACTTAGCAAACAGAAAATAATTGATCGATGCTACGGTCATCGACCAGGGATAACTCACTTTCATGCTCCACTGCATTTTAATAACAAATTGTATAATATAGAAAAAGTTAAATAAGTGTTCGAAAAAAGCATTGGAACATGTGAAGACGTTTTGGTAAAGACTTTCTGCAACAGAACTTGACCTAATCAGTACCCATAATACGAGTTTACAAGTTACTAAATTGAATAATATATTTGTGTTTTTGTCTTGCGTTTGAGTAAGAGAAATAGAGTTTAGCGAGCTCACAAAAATAATTGCAGTTTTCGTAACTTGCAAAACTCGTACTACGGCTACTATTAATATGTACATATAGTGTGTGTGTACTTTAAGCCCAGTTCGTGTGCTTTATTATTGTTCTATAGGATTTTATTATTGTTAGATGGTTTGCCCTCGGCGGCTATTAGGTTATGTTGTATTTTGTACAGTATTGAATAGTTCACTATTATGTATTATTTGTATTGTTGGCATTCACGTGCTTTTACACAGTGATTGGAGATGTGACCACTGCTTCTGTGCTTGTATATATACGACTATAGTTGCGGACTATACTGCTACGACAAGCTACTCTAAACATTAACGTGAAAATTATCTACGTACCTCGCAGGTTTGTCTGGAGCTACGGAACAAAGGAGATGTTTGATTTTGGGCCACCACTATGTACAGTATATAGAAAAATAGGAAAAAAATAGGGGATTTCCATAAAAATACAAATAAATTAATTTGAAGAAGAGTAGTCTTGTACTGGAATTATTATTTGGCGACGTTTTTTAATCTGTTACCCTTTTTTTCTGGTAGCCATGACAGTTGTGTTTGACATTGACATGAGTTTGACAACTTTGACAGTCCTAGGTTTCGTGTACGTCGTTCCTGTAGTTCTATTTTATTATTATAACGTAATCAAAGTATTTTCGTCGATAAACAACGTATATACGTTATTTAAGTACACAAGAAATAAACACTATGGGGTTAATGACATGTCAACAGTTGTCAAAATGACATTTCATATAATTTCGATCCGCCATATTTTCATGTGTTGTGTTGCTCTCCTTGACCAATATAACTTGAATGTACAATTAAACGAAGTAAAATTATAGAAAATTAACATTAAAAAACGGTTACTTTATTATATAGCTATATTTACATATAGTGTACATGGTTCTAGCCCAGGCTCCATACATTTCTGAAACATCTCCTATATCTTTATCAGCTAAACGTAGGCCACATGGCCTGTTCAGTCTTTAATAATTTGGTAATGTTAAAATTAACTTCATAATAATACGTAGCCTGTCTTAAGATCGTATAGAACGCATTCTGTAAGTCGGCAGTCGCCACAATTCTGGTCATTACCCATTATTATTATTACACAATAATATTGTGCATAATATAAGATAGCCCACAATAGGTAATAATTTCACTGCCATTTCAGGCATTTAATTGCTTTTGAAACAAATTAAAAGTTACGTATGCAGTAATTCTAATGTTTGTAATTCCGAACGTGGATATTATAGTAGATGTGACTTTTGTTTTGTGTCAACCTTTTGTGTGTTTAGGTATAAGTAGATGTTTATTAGATGTAGTGTTTAGGATACGCTAGGCTAGTAAGTGCGGTGTGGCGGCGATACATCTGTTTACTTATACCGACAATACTTCCGAAAAGAGAGAATTATTAGATTTTAGCAAATTATATTAGTTTTATAATACATTATATTAATTCTTAAGTATTAGCACAGTAGTAAGCTAAAGCAGTACCTCAACTTACTATAATCGCCAGAATTGAAACACTCACACAGACACGCACTGTACTTATACTGAGTTTTTTTTTTTTGTTTTTGTATTTGACTGTATTTCGAACTTACCTTAGAGCGTGCCCACATCTCCACGTGACGACGTCGTCAACGTGGAACGGTGCGTTGACGTAACGTGCAAATTTACGTTACCGTATCGTAAAAATGTACGTCAGGATCATTTTTAGATTTATCGTTGACCATGTAGATCCTGAATTTTAATAAGAGAAACAGTAAGGTATGGTTTTCAAGCATCGGAGCACATAGACGGCGACTAACTCGCGGGCGTGGAGAGCGCGGGCCGAGTGCATATACGTGTGCGCTTGCGGCTAGAGGCGGAACGTGGTACGATACGGTAACGTAAATTTGCACGTTACGTCAACGCACCGTGCCGCGTTACCGCACCGTTCCACGTTGACGACGTAGTGACGTGGAGATGTGGACAGGCCGTATTTTTTTTTTTTTTATTTCAAACTCACTCAAAACTCATTTATTCAAAATAGACTAGAATTACTTAGTTCTTTTTGAACGTCGGTTTTACAATATAGACATCCCCCAAAAAGCCCTCCCTTCACTTCCCTCCCCTCACACACATTTATTTATTTAATACACACGTTACAGTTTTTTTCTTAAAGACAAACAAAGCACACTATTAGACCTCTGCCCCCTTATTACAAAAGATGGTCTAAGAAAAACCTAGGTTTTAAGATAGCCCCGTCTCTTTTTGTCATATGACATATGAAAGTGATGGGTATATTTTAAACCGTGGTTTACCTTAGTCTTGGTTTAAACCATCTTTTGTAATAAGGCCCCTGGGGTCTGTCTTAGCATGCCATGGCCTAAGATTTAGTCAACGCGCTGTTGGCAGTAGAATCCAATCTACATGTTAAAATGTAATTGAGTTTATGTAGTGCTCTTTTAGTTTGTGTTTTATATTTTTACTATTTAATGTATCTCTGATATCTAAAGGTATTTGGTTTAATACATTGGGTAATGTGAATGACGCGGTGCGCCTGCCATAAAAGTTATTTTTACGTGGCACTTGAAGAGATTTATTTTTCGCTTGTCGTGTTTACCTCATATTTAACTTTTGGAGTGCGTCTCTGTGTGAGTGTGTCAATTCGGACGATTGTAGGTAGTTGAAGTATTGCTTCAGCTTATATTATATTCTGTGGTATTAGTGTGCATCCCGTATAGTATCTGAATTTAGTATTTGTATTATACAAAGATATACAAGGTAAGTCGGAAAGGGTGTACTAATCCGCAGACCACTTAAAGGATCACTGATGACGGCTTTAAAGCAAGAGTGTTAAAATTTCAAAATTCGATAATTTTTATTTCCAATAAACATGATATATATTTTAGTTTTTTCAAAAAATCTTCTTCCCTGCTTTAGTTACGAATTCAGAAAATGAAGCTTCTAATTCGTGACCCCAAATATGACCTAAAATGTCAACACAGCTGATCATAGCTAATACTTAGATTTTAGCATATTTTTTATGAAATCTTTGAACAGATTTCTCTTAAACTATTGACTTTTGGGGAAAGTTTTAAAACAATTTGCTTCATTGTTATGTGTACTTTAACACCCTTTCGGATTAGTACCCTCTTTCTGACTAACCTTGTATAATATAATTTAGGTGTTATTTAATTTTTACCGAAAAGAGTTTATTATTCGATATATATATAAACCGGCGAAAATTCTAAAAGGAACATAATATCCAAACTAATTGTATTTATGCGACAGTTCTGAACGAGAAGCGTTTCTTAGAAGCCTCGCCCACGGCGACTTTTTGTAGCGATGCAGTAGCGATGCTGTCGCTGGCTGTGTACCTTTGCCCAAATTCTGTACAGATAGTAGTAGATTCAGTAGCGATGCTGTCGCGCGTACGTGAGCGAGGAGCCTTATATTGCTTTCACGGTAACTTGATTAATTTGGCAGATGTCAGTTCATGACATGAAAATAAATTGTAATGGCGCTTGTGTATGACAATTTAATTCAACAAGTATTAAATCAATTTAAAATATTAGTAAAGCGTTACCCAAAAGGTTGTTTTGAAATCAGAAACATAGAAACAATATAGTTTTATGTGTTTAACGCCATAATTATACAGGGCGTCCCACGACTTTGCCACATGGAGGGGAAGTACCTTAAATACTGTAGATAGAAAAAATAACTGAATGAAGACTTCATTTTTATTTAAAAAACAATACGAACTGCATTCAAAAAAATTTAAATAATCACCTGTCTGAACGGGGAATCGAACCCGCTAAATGTGAAAATAAAAAAAAATGTAATTTTATTGTACTAATCGAAAGGCTCGATCAGATACATTTACTTCTTCTAAGGGCTGATTTTTCAATCGTCAGATAACTTTTATCTGGGGAATAAGTTTGACGTTTTGATAGCTTTTGTATAGAAAATATGTCAAAGCGTCATAATTATTCCTTGGATAAAATTTATCTGACGATTGAAAAATCGGCCCTAAATAACATAGCATCTAAAATAAAAGGAACACCATGAAATTTAACATTTATATGAAATAATAAGATACGTTTAACTGTGCAACTTACAAACAATTTAATTTATTAAATGCTCAAAATGTGTCTCTTCCTATTGTATACAAATTGTCTTTTAATAATCTCGCTTACCGTTGATTTATTTATTTTTTCATGGTGAATATTTGAAATAATACTTCGAAATAGTAATAAAGCAGAAAGTAGTACATAAAGTCAGTTGTTAAAAGCACGACATGGAGAAAATGCTATTCATTATTCTGAACAAAATTTTAAATTGAATGTCAAATTTCATGGTCTTCCTTTTATTTTAGATGCTATGTTATTTAGAACAAATAAATGTATCTGATCGAGCCTTTCGATCAGTACAACAAAATTACAGTTTTTTTATTTTCACATTTAGCGGGTTCGATTCCCGGTTCAGACAGGTGATTATTTAAAATTCTTTGAATGCAGTTCGTATTGTTTTTAAAATAAAAATGAAGTCTTCATTCAGAATTTTTTTCTATCTACAGTATTTAAGATACTTTCCCTCCATTTGGCAAAGTCGTGGGACGCCCTGTATATTACATAAATGATTTTGAAAAAACCCCGACGCGTTTTCAAACTTGCGTCAGATGGTACCAGTTGCCAGAGACGTGCGTATCGATAAAATAATTTCGATTTTATATGAATATTTTGACTATGGTAATAATTATAGACGATAGGCTCAGTTGATTGAATAATTAAAATAAGGCTCATTATAGCCCAGTTGCCTTGCAAAAGGTTGGTCAGTCCTAAATTTTGGATATGTGTTATGGATATGTGTTCTTATAAAAATTACAAATTTTGTACCTTGAGTGACCTCTGCGCGCTCTGCCATCTTGGGTTAAAGAACACAAAAATTAGTTTTTATTAAATAACTCCTTATGGGTTTTATACCAAAAATTATTCACATCGATTTGTAAAAAATTAAATTCTTATTTTTCATTCCCGACTCAAAATCAGAGGTATTTTGTAGGTTTGAAGCCCATGTATGTCTTCCTGTTTGGCTGTCTATTTCTCTCTCTGTCTGTGTGTCTGTTTGTGAGCTTTTCATAAAAACATCTACCATAACACATCCAAAATTCAGGACCGACGAACCTTTAGCAAGGTAAACCTCTTTTTCGCGACCCGGCTACTGGGCTATTATTGGTGATAAATAAACATTTATTTTCACTCATCCCATACCTGCTGGATTCATTATCATATCAGCACGTAATCGTCTATTGTTGAAGATATGCATGCCAATTGACTTAATCCTAATTACTTAAATTTTAATCACAAGTATTTGAAATCTACTTACATAAAATCACATTACAATAATTTGTCAAATTCTCGCTGAAATTTTACAAATTTTATTGATAGTCGAATCGACTACAGTCCATGTCTAGCAAGGACTTTATATAGAACTGGACCGAGATCTTGGCAATTTATATTATCTAAAATAGACTTTATATGCAGAACATAAGACATAATATGGCTTGGCAAACATTACGGTACACTTGAGACAGCAATAATTGTACCTTGTGTCCCTGTCTAATACACACTGTGTGTTGTCACGTAAATAGAAAATGCATATTCCTAAATTAGTAGAATTTTTGAACTAAATGTACAAATTCATAAACCAACTTTTTTCATCTTAATTTATCCCAAGAGACGCGATACAACTATCGGAACTTTTGTTCGTCAACGATTCGTTGTAAGAGGACTTTTTTTCGTCAACGTAAGGCCAGGAGGCGATTTTCATATAATGTGCTTTTATCTATAGTTTTTTGACAGCTTGATATTAAGTCAACGCATTTATTTCAATTAGACCATATAAAGACACTTTTGATTTATTAGGTATTTATAATAGGAAAAAAAAGAAGTTACTGCCGCGTTCCAAAGTGTCGATTCCTATGGATTAAAACGGGCAGTAAACTACATGGTTACTCTTTTGCATCAAAAAAAAAAAATTGGCATTTCGACACATTGTCCATAGAAAAGCTGTCAAAACGTCAAACTCATTCCTTACATAAAAGTTATCTGACGATTGAAAAATCAGCCCTAAATATTATAAATTAAACGATTTGATTGGTACCTATAATAAATATTTTATTACTAATTTAACAAAAAAAATCTAGGTATTCTCTCTATCTGACTCGTAATGAAGATAAGAGAACTCGGTTTGGGCTTTTCTATTTAGCTTCTTCTCAATGGTAGTAAAAAAAATACAAATGCTGATAACCCCATTTGCATTGACGTAAACCGATAATTTGAATTAAAAAAAAATTATAATTGGATTTATTACACAATTAATTTGGAATTTGCGTTGTAAATGCTTGCAAAAGCGAATATTACCCGGACTGTGGAATATCTTTTCACAGAAAGGGTTTTTCATTACTTGAATTTTCTTACCGTTAGGGTGACCATGATACTTCTAGTAGCAGTACATACAAAATCTAAATGTCTAATATGGGATTATTTTTCAAAGATTTTTATTATTGTAACTCTAAGACCGCAATGATACTCATTTTCAAATTTAAATCAAGGCATTGATACATTATTTAATAGCTCTAAAAAGCAAAAGTTTCACGTTCAAAAGACCTTTGTGACTCTAAATAAAAGAAACAACGTGGTTATGAACGTACCAACGTGGATTAGTTTTGTCAACTTTTTTTAGCGCGTAAATTTAAAAAACATCTCGAGTTGTTTTGTTCCCCACTACATCGATGTAGTTATTAAATACTTTAGTTAATGCAGTTTTAAGTGTTTTTTTAGGTAAATTTGTTTCCGCAGCGTGATATTCTGTCATCATTCAAATATCTGTATCACAGTCAGTCGATCGAAGTTGTCAATGAAATTGTAAACTAGCATTTCGTTGTGATTTCATACTTTATTGTGAATCCTGTTTCAACAATGTCGTACGTTCGTTTACTTACCTTTATCAAAATATCGAATTAAATCTAGGCACATAGTCTCAGTTTTTTTTATTAAAATGTATATAAAATGTGATGCTTTTATTTTTAGTGAAACACAAACAAGACGTCGCCGTCGTGTTAGTATGACCAAACTGCTTCACCTGTGGGAATTTTTAAATAACTTTAAATAAATTGCATATAATATTGCAATAGGTACCTTTATTGGTTTATAAATTTCCTTTCATCAATTTGGAATGGGTTATTTATTTCCCTAATGCGACGCTGTCGCTTTTTCTCCATACGATATTTACTCTCTAAATATTCAAATATCTCGTACTCGTCACACATTTACAAAAACAGTAAAAAGTGTGATCTAATAAACACTTGTAATTTTTATACAAAGTATCGAGTTTAGAAAGTCTTATCGACCAAATTTTAAGTGGGTCCTCACAACAGTTTACCTCTAATAACAAAAACAATGTTGAATAAGCTCGTAAATATTAACTTTTTCAAGATCGCTTATTTTGACATTACAGCCGCTCAATATACACTCTGCTGCTATCAAATAACACATCATGGTATGAAAACTATACAAAAGAAAAGGTGAACGGATTTCGTAAACGTCAACTTAGCAGGCCTGCTACAGGCCTGCTTTAACGATGTCATAGTACAAAAACGCAGGGCAGTTCAACTTCCAGGTAACTTCTGCCCTGCTTTAAGAGGTCATAGTAAGCCCCCTGACCCAAATAGGAGCGGCGGCGCGGCGACCTATAGTCCCAGCCTAACATCTGAATATAATTACAAAATGTACCTAAACAAAAAAGGAGTAGTATGTACCAGGGATGTTACGGAGGTGGTTTTATCGGAACCGAAGTCGGAGTCGGAGTTTTTAAATTTGGTTTGTCGGATTCGGAACCGGAATCGGAGTCCGAGGCGGATTCGGAGGTGTTAGCAGAAGAGAGATGTGTTAAGGACAGGCCTAATAAAATAAAATAGTATTTACATAATTTCAGTCAGCCTCTTTAATTTCAATTAAAAATAATAAACCTACATACTTAGTAAAGGCGCAGGCGATAAAAAAAATGCTTCGACCTCCTATTCAAACCTACGATTTAAAAGTATCGGAGCCGAAGTCGGAACCGGAGATGTAATATCAATCGGAAGTTCCGACTTATCGGAGTCGGAGTCGAAGCTCCGTAACATCCCTAGTATGTACAATAATCGTGTAAATGTTAGAAGACATTGTTAATTATGGTTATATCTTTTTCCGATTGGTTTAGTTAACTTGCGGTATAAAGATATTGTAATGCTTTATAGGACATACAATATTTAGTAATACTAGGCAGGACTTATTACACCATAAGTCTGCCATATGGTTACCCTTGTGTTAGAAAGTGACAAGGCGTACACTTATACCTATCTCACGTGATTCGCAGAAATCGACAAGTACTCATTCCAGTTGTACGTAGTACATAATACTTCTATGATGTCTAGCAACTCCTATTGACATGTGTCATTTTAATCAACTTATCGTGAAAACAATATAGGAAGTGCAAAAATCACATTACAGTTCAATTATCATCCAAACAGTAATATAGACAGGCCTTTAGGATTTTCATAAATGAAATTGGAATTTTATTGACATTTCAGTTTATTTAGAGGGTATTTCACCATCCTATCAATAGTGATTATGACAAGATTATTGAACACATAAACTTCATATTTCTAGGTCACATCTAGGTTATCTGGTGAAAAGTTACGTACTAACTATTGATATGTTTGTGAAATACCCCCTCAGTCAACTATACAGTGTGTCCGGCCATGGGCTAGCGATATTCTAGGTACTTTCTTACTTTTCATATAGCAACTATTCTAGTACACAAATACACTACACACTAGGGTCCAATCCACTTCCCCCCTATTTGGCAGCCATTTTGCTTTTTTGTTGAGATATTATCTACAACTGTATGTCTTTATGTGAACCCATTTTATCGTAATGTAAACGATAGACAATATTGTTGCCCTCCGAACAAGCCTACTTTTATCTCAGTAGGACCAAAACTTTGAGAGATATGATTTTTTTTGTACACACGTACAGAATATCTCAACAAAAAAATGGAAGTGGATTGGACCCTAGTGTATAGTGTATTTGTGTACTAGAATAGTTGTTATATGAGTACCTAGAATATCGCTAGTCCATGACCGGACACTTTGTATAGAGGCCCGTGTCTAGCAGGACAGTACTGTGTTTATCATGCTTATGGTATGCATCCCACAAGCCTACTGAAACTGTTATCAACACCACCAACATAAACTAAGTTATAACATAAGCTTAGTTAGTTAGTCTTAATTATTAAGTATTAGCCGTATACATCATATTTTCGTAATTAGACTAGTTTTCCTTTACGCGATTTTTTAATCAAATGATTTAATAATTGATACTTTGATTCAAAACACGCGTATTTAATTAATTGCTAGGTTCTATTTGTACATTTCCGATGAATGGCGCGCACCCTTTCTTATGAATTAGATATAAGTGTCAACCATCTTGGTTTAAAACTCCGGGAGAACAATTGTAAATATGCGGAGTAAGTTAGCTTAACATAGAGTTTGTCGATATAAGTAAAATATTTTAAATATATCCGCCACGACCGTGCGTTTAGTATAAGTTTGTCTGTGGTACATACAGCTTAGGTTTCAAGGCACCACTTTATACAATTATGTATAGTTTTAAGTATTGTGTTTCAGGATAATTCCAACTGCAATTTTTGGCAAGAAGCTTGTTGAAGCTGACAAGAACGGGTGAAGCCGGGTCCGCTGCGCCGTGTTTCCGTGTTTGCAAACAAGATAACATTGTTTGCTAACCGAATAGGGGCGTGATCTAACAGTTTTGTTAGCAAAATTGGCGCTGCGGACCCGGCTTAACATTGTTTGCTAACCAAATAGGGGCGTGGCCTAACAATTTTGTTCGCAAAAACACAATAACATGTTAGGAAATTGACGCTGCGGACCCGGCTTTAGAGATCTTTGTTTATTCAAAAGAATATACCAGTAACTCTTAAACTAAAACTTTTTCACATTGTTTCTATATGTCAGCCTCTTCAGTCCCACTGCTGGGCAAAGGCCTCCCCTAAGTTCTATGTACTCTTTTCTCGCGCCACCTCAAAACAGCCCTCTCGGTACGCGGCTAGAAATCTCGCCGCCTCTTTCTTGGCCGACCTCTGCGGCGGCGTCCAAATTCAGGCACGCACTGTGTGGAGAGTTCATAAAAAAAATAAAAAAAAAACAATCTACAGTCGAATTTATGATTATTTCTGTAAGATCATTTGAATTCTTATGTTATTATTATTAATATACTTCTTCCCTTATTCCCGCTGAGGGAGCTTGCGCCAGGAAATGTTCACTTTAAAAGCTGGCGTCCACTAGGCTCGCCGAGTCGAGTCGAATAGAACCGCAATAATTCGCCTCCTATACATTTACTATAAAACTGCGTTGATTAGCGACGAGCCGAGACGCGCCGAGTCGCGTAACTCGCGAGCATCGCTTGTCACGCGAATTTCTGTTTTAACGACTTGCGATTACTGGCCGTTTCGCCTCACACGGAACTAATGCGACTCGACTCGATTTGACGCGTTTCGGCTGTAGTCGACGCCATGCTTTACAGTACGATTTTGATGATACGGTTTTTAAATAAAGATTACATAATTATTAATTTAGCTTGAAATGTAAATCGGCAATTTTTAACTGCCATGACTACTGAACACTGCCATTATTAATTTCCTTACCTCCTTCTATTGTTAGTTATTAGAACAAAATTATGCCTATCATTATTTTTTATAGCTAACGCTGTATGTGCCATGGTATTTTTCTTTATTCGGTATTATTCAATTTAATACTTAAAACTGTTCTGTTCAACACTTTTATATTATTATTAGAAAGTAGTCTTTGCTTGACAGTTAAACTAAAATCTCATATCATAAAAGTTCTCGACATATTAAATTATTTTTAATTTATTTACTTTTTAAACATTCTTTCGTTCTAAGAGGTTTGTGTGTTATTTTTGTGGAATGTTAGTTGAAGGATTGAATGTGCGTGTGCTCTGATACATTGTAGTCACATTTGTGGAATAATACATGCGGGTTGCTTTGGCACCCCTGTCTTATGTACTTTATGTGCGGACAGTAAGCAGTCTACACGATGTATCAGGGAAACTAAACATTTGGTGTGAGTTATAGATTATAAGAAAACAACGTCGTAATCCTCTTCTGAAGAGTCTCTCTTATCTCAAAGTTTGAGGCAGAAGCAGATTGCGATACTTTGGTCACCCAGTGTCCCACAAGCAACCCTACTGAGGAGAGTCAATGAAACTTCTAATATTGCTAGGTTAAGTCATTTAAATTAGTTTTGGTAAGGCGTATATAATTATGTTACTTAATAGCGTGTTAAAGTCCGCCTGTTTGAATTTCTAACGTGTTTTGCTTTAGAATGAATTATGGGTTTTAGATGACTTCTTATTAAAGGTAGGAAATAATATAAATAATGTATTAAACGTATAAGAACGAAATATGTCAAAAATGCGAGAGATTTAGCACATATTGGTTAATATTTACGTTTTATTTAAGTCTGCTCCATAGCGCTTTTAGCCTAAGCGTATAAGTCGCGCAGGCAACACAGTTCAGCCACAGTTTTACAATGCACACAGTTGGGCAACTCCTACACGAGCGGTGGTATCGCCTGGCAATAAAAGTCTGCGCGGCCTGCGCCCCTTGTATACACTTAGGTAAGCTAAGAAAGCACAATCAGATGTCGATGTAGGCGAAATATTGTCGCAAGCAATAATTTAGTCTAAAGGCTACATGTCGCCAGTTTCTTGAAGCAAGATTCGCTCTGTCTTTATCTTTCTCAGCGAAAAAACAGAGATAACATGAGAGCTGCTTCAAGCGTCGTGTCAAATATATGACAGCAAAACACGTGAAAATGACTCCCTTATCATCTGACGCGAACTACTAGGTATAGTAACTTAGGTTTAACTAGACATGCGCAGTGTCACGAGCTTGTCTCGTCACACCTGTTCGTTTAGTAACTGATTAAATTATAATCTATCCCTGTCTCTTCCTTCGTTGTACTCTGTCTTTAGTGTATTTAGATATAAGAATCTTACTGTGAAGTAAATAAGGTCGAATTTCGTATGTGACACTTTGTAAATTATCTGAATAATAACGTAATGAAGTATGATTAAATAGTATTATAGGCGTGGAACTTTAGTGTTTCTGATGTGTAGTTTTAAGCTAATCTATACTTACTGTGAATCGTATTGGGTTCAAATTCGGATGTGAAGCCAATAGTTGTAAATATTCATGTAAGGATAGTTCTATAAGACGTGTGTATCTGATGTTTAGTTTTAACGTAACCAGTAAAACATAGGAGAGAATTTTGAATGTGACGCCAATCGTTCTAATAAGTTACAAAATTATAGTGTCACGATCCGATTGAGGTCTACGACTAAGGGGGAGGAATGGAACATTATAGTATAATACAAAAATATAGTGTTTTGATAAGTAGTTTGTAAACTAAACTATTTATCTATGTAATTCGTCGAATTTTCGCAATTATTATTAAGTAGTGAGAAAATAGAGCTGTGAAAATTTTTGGGTATAATAATAAATCAACTCGAAAATCATATCGATTTGAGTAAATTATAAATTTATTGAATGTCGATTTGTCCATGGTTTGTAAGAGGAAAAGTGTAACTTTTCAAAAAATATTTTTGTTGCCATACATATTATTTAATCGTAACGAAAATTTGGTTGATTGTCACTTTCGCAAATGGTTTTCGAGTGGATCACGAAAAATTGCGCATGAGCATTCAACATTAGAATAGAAACATGTTTTCGAAACACATAAAAAGTTCAACAACAAAATGATACATCCTTACAAAAAGAAAATATGTAATTAAAGAGCCTGCCAGCTGCCTGCACGATGCAAACCACTATTATTACGTCCCCCCATTGGCTGGAGACCCTACAGGTCACGCCAATATCTGCTCGCTTACGTAGATAAACCGCAAGAAACATCAAAAAGAGACAAAAAAAACGATTAACTATTAAAAAGCTTAAATTGATATTGCTCTATACAGGGTTAATTGAAAAACACCGACAACCTCTTAAGGGGTCATTATACTCATCATTATGAACAACTTTTACTATGGGACCAAATCTGAAATCGCGAAAAAAAACAGCAGTTCCCTACGTTTTAACGAGCTAAGCGAACATAAATGTAGGGAACAGCTGTTTTTTTTACGCGATTTCAGATTTGGTCCCATAGTAAAAGTTGTTCATAATGATGAGTGCAATGACCCCTTAAGAGGTTGTCGGTGTTTTTCAATTAACCCTGTATATCACATACGCCGAAGCAGGAAATATAAGGCGTGTATTGCATATTATTACATAAGACTCAGTCGCCGGTCACGATCCACCGAGCTCTCCCGTCTTAGGCCGGTTTTAGTGCTTGACCGACCGTCGGTGCGTACGTCGGTCGCGCTTGTCATTTGTATGAAAATTCACTAGTCGTGACAGTGCTCGACCGACAGTACGCACGCGTATATTGCTACGCACTGCGTACGAGGACCGTCGGTCAAGCGCGTCCGCATGCGTGCCGTCGGTCGACCGACGCGCTATGGATACATATTAACGCGTTCAGTGCTACACCGATCGGTGGACCGACCGTACGGATGCGCGTATCATCGTAAAAAGAATGAAACCTACTAGTTCAAAACTTCAATAATATTGTTTGATTTTATTGGTATCATTACCTTTTAATGATTTAAGTACCTAATTTTGATCAAACATGGCATATATTGACACCGAACGCCTAATTACCGAAGTTCGACTTCGTGAACTTTTGT
The DNA here is from genome assembly GCA_905220435.1 of Amphipyra tragopoginis. Lineage (NCBI taxonomy): Eukaryota > Metazoa > Arthropoda > Insecta > Lepidoptera > Noctuidae > Amphipyra > Amphipyra tragopoginis. The sequence continues at coordinate 35,714,835 of HG991991.1, forward strand.
GGGACAAAGGCCACGTGTTATACAAAGACCGTGATGCCAAGTTAAAGGCATGGGAAGAAGTTTGTACAGCTTTGTGTTCAAATTGTGGTATCTACGTCTTCTGTTCCTTATACGTTTACGAAGATAGTAAGCAGCAATTAAACAATTTGTAAACGCGTTCATTTCGTGTACGTGTTTGTGACTGTACCAGTCCGGCCAGTTTGGTTGGTCAGGAGAGCACTGAACGTTAAAAACTGACGATCGGTTATGCGTATCGTCAGGAACGATGGTACGCACAGACGGTCGGTCGAGCACTAAAACCGGCCTTAGAGCCGGTCGTCTCTTCAGACTCTGCAGTCACACCGACAATTCAGCCCTCATCAAGCTGTCAGAAATTCCATACATATTTTTTTTAATTACTACACTTACTCTCTCGTTCACAGCTGCGCTTGCGACGACCTAGATAAAGCACGAAAATAATTTTAGTCATTTAACTTGTTCCATTCAAAAAACACCATCCAATACAAAATTAACTCCGAAAATAGGTATTTACATACTCAAATGTGTTTCTATTCTAATAGTCGTTTATACAGTATTATATTACACTAGATGTAAGTCGGTGTCGTATGCAGTGTACTTATGATATTTTAGTATTTATTACTTAGTACAAACGTAAGAACGTCGATCAAGGTGTACGGACGCAGGTTTTAGATTTAATTTCGATATAAACGCGACGGATTCGTTGAAGATGGCTTTGAAACAAATATAATCTAAGGAAGACAATTAAAAATGGTAATTTATCAATTTATCGTCAATTTGGGTGCAGCAGTCTTATGCTTCTACCAGAGTAACCCCGATCTTATTTCGCGCTCCGCCTATGTGACGTAGTATTAAAAATATTATGTTAAGGATGAAGCGACAACATTTGTATTCCACCGCCTTCGCTAACGTCAAGGTCTCCACGTCCCGTGCAAATAGCTTTTCCCGTTCAGGACCCGCTGCTAGTATACTTATCACGAATTTATCACGCAGCGCTTCTGCTACATTGCTGAAGCCACAATGCAAGTCCACGTTGCCTTGCCGCCCATTGCGTGTGCGTTTCGACAGGCTGCTTCGACGCCGCGTAAAAATTATACCGCTCCGAATCCGCAACGCTTTGGTATAAAGTGTTTATCCAGCAGTAGGATTAATTCGTCGTACGGCGTATCTTGAACGTCGTTGGCAACGCTAAATCCGTGGCAAGCTTGTAGGTAGTGTCGTTGAGACCTTGCGTGATACGGCCTACGAAAGTCGCGAAAATCTCATAGTTATTCATCCTCGTCTCCTCAAAACAAGTTAACGGTTGTGACAAATTGTGGTTAGAATATTTCATCCAGTAAAAGCGTAGTTTACTTCAAATCCTGGTGAAAACGATATTTAAATTTTGTCTGATAACTTAAAAATACACACATATACTCACGCGTTTTATCCCAGGGCGGTAAGCAGGGGTGTTGTCCTATTACAGAAGTCAATACACTGACGTTGAGCCTCTTGTGGCAGGTGGCGAGCCAATTTTAGGGCACAGTTATGATGTCTGGCTCATCACCTCATACTACTCGCTTGCGCGCAACGGAGGGAAAATATTCTTAATCCGTCCCCCTACGAACTCTGGTATAATATTTAAAATAATTCCTACACACTATCTATTCGTTGTACTCAAAACATTCTTTGATTCTATGTATAAATAAATACATGCTGCAAACTATTCAACAAACAATGTCTAATCGGCTAATGTATCCCAACTGCATTCATTGAATTATCAAATGGACTCCCTCAGTAGCTCATGTGTTACGTGCCTTAGGGATGCCACGTACAGTAACATGTATTAATTAAGCTAATGGCCAGCAAGTACTGCCTGCATAGCCTCCAGATTAATTAAAGTCCAGTACAAAAGTTCTGAATCATTCAATTATATTGTCAATGATACATAGATTAGTATGTGTAAACTAAATTGCCACCTTCAGCGTATTCGTTGATTCGAGCTTACACACCTACGTAATGATGTGGAAATACTTGCTTTTTTATCATATAAAGGCGGATTATATGCCAACTGCAAAATGTGGATGCAATTTAGCACCACGGGGCGAAATGCCTTGGAACTTGTTTAGAGAGATGCGAAGCTTTTCGCGCCGCGAAATGGGGCGTAAAGCGGCCAATTCAAACATAGTAGTAATTAAGACGATGACAGGTAAATCGCCGTAAGCTTGGCCCTCCCAAAGGTCTGCGGGACGCGGGAGGGGTATAATTCGACCAATTAGCCAGTCCGCTGTTATCTATCGCTGCTCGTAGTTAATGGGCGATTGGCTACTCGTTCCCCCCGCGTCCCGCATACCTTCGGGAGTGCCAAGCTTACGGCGGTTCACCTTTGTAGTGTTTATGAAGACGCGTTTTCGTGCAGTTTACTAACAGTTTAAACGTAGTCCGTCTGCATACATTCTTACTGTGAAAGTATTATTAGTGAAAAATTATATAATTTGTCTAAATATTGTTTGAAAAATCCTCAAAATTGTAACTGTCTTCAATACTTTAAGGGTTGTTTTAGTGTAACGTTTGTTTTACTATTCCTTTATTTAATTCCCTTTGGAAATGTTTTAGTGACTAATTTATTTATTTATTATGGATGCATTTTTGTGTTGAGTAGGTATGTGCGTACGAGAGTGGGTTTAGGTAACTCTCACTAGAATAGTTTTTCACACATTTATAGTTTTGCAGATGATTTATGGACTGATTAGAAAATGTTTGTATCAAAGGGTTAGGAAGATTTTACTACTTTTAAATGACTGAAATTCGAGGATGTCTGCAATTAAACTGTAAATGTGTGGTTCTTTGGCTCTCGTATTATGTGAACTATAAACTAAATTCTTGGACTTTAACATTTTGTGTTTTTAATGTAAACTGATTTTAATATAAATTAAGACGTGCTTTGGATTGTTAAATTATAATGACAGAGATAATAATAGAATAAGAGATGTCATAATTAATTGTTTTTTCTTTAATTGTATTGTATCTTTAAAATCTTTAATTATTGTAATTGATCGTAGACCGTTTTGTTTAAAGTAAAATGAATAAATAATTTCGAATAATGTTCTGTTTAATCACTGTCACTTGCGATAAATGTTTTGTGTAACATTTTTTACCACCCAATTACGGTGTTCTGTATGATTTCATAATACTATGTATTTATTAGTTAATAAAGTTCATGTGAAGGAGAGCCATTTTTCCTATAATATATCGTAGATGCAATAAGTGTGTCGGCTTTGGTAACAATTTATTTCATGATGTACCTAATTGTATTTTTGGAGATCAGTCCATAATAAAGTACCTAATCGTAAATAATTTCGTTTTCATTTATAAAATACAACATAACATCACGCCTGTATTCTCCAGAGGGTTAGGCAGAGGTGTAGGTATAGTTCACCCTCATTTCATCGTTATGTTTAAGTCTCATGTATTAGGGGGCGAGCCTATTGCCATCAACCGGGCACAAATCCAGACTCTGGGCTGCTACTGAGAAATTCCACACGGAAAAACCCAATAACACACCCGACCTGAGCATTGTACAGTCGAGTTCATTAATATATTGGCCCTGCCAGGCTTCAAAAATATCTGAACGTTAAAAAAGTTCATAATATTGTGACAACTCTAAGCATCATTAAATTGTGGTCAAGATTTAGATTCATTAATATGTGACTGCTTTTTCTCAGTCTTGTGCCTTTGGCTATACATGTTACTGAGAAAAAGCAGTCACATATTAATTAATCTAAATCTTGACCCTTTAATGATGCTTAGAGTTGTCACAATGTTATGAACTTTTTTAACGTTCATATATTACTGAAGCCTGGAAGGGCCAATACATTAATGAACTCGACTGTACCCAGAACCTCACGCTCGACAGTCGCGCTTGCGATTACTAGATCAACGAGGGCAGTTTCAATAACACAAGAAAAAATGTTTTGACTATTTTTAATCAATACCTTTTATCACAGAATATAATTACAATATATTATGTTTTCAAAATTTTGACATGATCTGTCTAAATAACTTATAAAATTAAATAATAGGAATAATCGGCCAAGTGCGTGTCGGACCACGCAGTGTAAGGTTCTGTAGTCGTTAAGTACGGCTACGAGATGTTTAGGTCAAGCGGAAATGTGAAGCGGAAGTGTGATGTACAGACGAACATGGCAAAACTGTAACGCGACGTCTTACGTAGGCGGTTTAAAGCGACGCGAATTGCGAAGCGATGCGATGCGGTGCGAAGCGGCGGCTTCGTCGTACGAGCTCGCGGACCGCCCGCCGCGCGCCGCCGTCATTCAGTAGCACTGTGCGGCACCGCATCCAGTTCGCGTGAAAATATCAAGCCAACTGACAGCGTTCGCTTCGCGCCGCACCGCACTCCACGTGCGATTGGTCACGTAGGCCACTTCAATAGGTATCGACTGTTTGTTGATTTCGCGTCGCGCCGCGCCGCTTCGCGTCGCTTGTAGATCGCTCACGTAGGATGACGCGATTAGGGTTTCCTAGTTGGACTACGAAACCCTAAAAATACATGGTGTTTGTATCTTATTTGTGAAATAGCCTTCTGGACTACAATGTTGAATTTGCAAAATGTTGAATTTGCAAAAATGTTGAATTCGCAAAATGTTGAATCCCAAAATGTTGAATTCGTAAAAAGTTGAATTTTCTGGACCCAAAATGTTGAATTTGCAAAATGTTGAATACGCAAAATGTTGAATTCGCAAAATGTTGAATCCCAAAATGTTGAATCCCAAAATGTTGAATTCATAAAATGTTGAGTCCTGTGGATGCGAGAGGCGTAGGACCGGTCGCGGTGGAGATATTCGGGAGAGGTCTATGTCCAGTAGTGGACGTCTTTTGGAAAATATTATAATGAGCACACTTCTACTTCACGGGAAAATATCTGGCACTGCGGTGGTACCCACATCGACGAACCTGTACAGGAACCTACCACCTGGTTGAATTAGGGCCGGCGCCCATTGACGGCACGGCGTGGCAAAGGATATTTTTCGTGGACAAATTATTTTCGACCTTATTTCAATGAGTTCAGCACTGACATTATTTTATTTTAATCGATACGTCTCGCGTGTTGTCGCGACTTACCGCGGCATGCCGCGGGACGTCACGTCATTCCCCGAGATACCGTGACGAGTCGCGGGATACTACGGCACGTCGTAGTATTCCACAGGATACCATATAAGAAATACGATAGAATACGTATTAAATGATATCGATAGACGTTTTAAAATTCAACTGTCCTAATTGTTTATTTATTAAAACTACCAGGAAAGCAGAAATGAACTGGAGCTAGGTGCTTAAGCAACTTACTACCTAGCTCAATAATGTTAAAAATACAGGTTTTGAAATTGAATCATTTGTTGTTTTGAAAAGTACCAGGGTGACAGAAATGAACAAAAAACATGCGCCTAAACGATCTCACTAAGTTGTGCACCAACGATTAAACACAAAGATAAATATAAAGTATTCGTTATTATTCACTATATCGATAGAAGTCTAAATAAAACTGTCCTATAACTTTCATGTCCTATACCTATAACTACCAGGAGAACAGAAATGAACTGGAAGTAGCTGCTTATGCGATACTACTTAAGCTCACTAATGGTTGAAGTACATGCTTTCAAATTTTACCTTTACTTCCTACTTTCCTTCCAGAAACAAAAAGTAAATGAAAAAATTGAAACAAGTATTTTTGTTCTTTTATTTAAAAACACTACCTATGTGGGTACTAAGTCCAACGTTACCAGCCCTGTTTACATTTTACTTAGATACCTATACATTTCTTTCCAAAAAAATATATAAATACTAGCATACTTACTTACACAAATTCCAAGGTGCCAACCCTGCTCCACTAATTAAATTTGGTGGGACAGATTCCACTCCAAAATTTTAGGCATTCCACTTTGCCCCACTAGTGGGGCGGCTTGGTGGGGCAAAGTGGAATAATTCGATGCTTACGTCACGAAAGGAACCTACTGTCCAAATTTCATGTTTCCAGCTTTAGTGGTTCAGGCTCTGCGTTGATGAATCAGTATGTCAGTCAGGACTTTCTCTACGCACCTTCTGGACTACAATAGAATATTCTCGATAAAATAACTTTTTACAAATTCAACATTTTGGGATTCAAAATTTGCCAATTCATGATGAATTCTATTTGCGACTTCAACGTTTTCAACATTTTGCAAATTCAACATTTTGCAAATTCAACATTTTGCGAATTCAACATTTTGCAAATTCAACATTGTGGTCCGGATGGGAAATTCAACTTTTTACAAATTCAACATTTTGGGATTCAACATTTTGCAAATTCAACATTTTTGCGAATTCAACATTTTGCAAATTCAACATTGTAATCCAGAAGGTGAAATAGGTACAATAGCTCAAGTTTGTAAAAATTACTTATTCTTAAACTTAATCTAAATAATCACATGGACTTAAAACAATTTGTATGTAGGTACCTACATGTTATTATAATATTATTATGTTACTATTTTTTCACACCTATGTGGGTAGTGTCGCCGATCTTATATGGGCCACATATTTTTTGTAAATAAAAGAAAATATCCTGTTAACTAATCACGTAATAAATTAAATACTGATTGCTAATCTATGCGAGTTTTTAGCACTTTCTGCTATAGGCTACTTAAAACATTTTCTAACTGCAGGCGGGGCCATAAATACTGTTTTGTTGTTTGTTCTGTTCACGCTCACACGTTCTATGCCGCACCTGCAGCAAAAAATTGTGCAATAACAGAAGCACTCCTTCACTAATAAAAAAGTAACAAATGGCCCTATTTATTTATTTACCAACAATCTATAACAACATATGGCCTAAATACGTCTTACATCTAAAACAAAATGCAAATATTCACACATGAATATTGTGTGATCAAAACATTCAAAAAGAATTTATTAAGGCGTGTACGCACGAACGAACAATACATGGTGAACACGAACATCGAACACGAAACATTTAGTTCGTATGTGTGGACGTAAATTATAAAGCAAAGCGAATACGAACACCATACAAATACAGTTCGACTTCTGTTCGCGCTCAACCGCCCGCTCTCTTTAGTCGCCATGGATTCGCCGTTGGAAGTGGTCGACAGTGAAGTAGCCAAGTATTTTTTGCTATTCGTAGTGATTCACGAACAATGTTGCATCAAATTTCTGAGAACACCGTCCACACAGAACAACAATTGGATCGCCACGAACATTTTCGACGAACACAGTGTTCGTTGTTTGTTAATGGTACGCACATGCGAAAAAAGTGTTCAATGTTCGTGTTCACCATGTTCGAATTCGATCGTGCGTACATGGCTTTATAAAATACAATAAAATAAAAAAGAAATAGTGGGCCACCAAACTTTGATGACGTTATTCAATTGGTATTTCCTTTTCAATACGTACCTACTCGTAATAGTTACTTAATATTTCTAAAGTATGACGCAAACCAATTTGATAAAAAGGTAAAAACAAGTTGTTGGTAGGTACTTAAATTATTTAAAAAAATTGACACATTTTTTAACAAAATCAAACTACAATCGTAGTACCTACAATTGGAAATTTGTTTTAATTAAAATAATACCCTAATTTTATTTTAATAGCAGTTTCCATAATTATGAAGTCTCAAAAAACTTACCTTTAAATCATATTGGTTTGGGCCAGTGTAAACTGTTACTTAATTTGAATAAACTCGGAATTTCTTACAATAGTAGTCCAAAAATGTACAAAAATGGGAATGGTTTTAATGTCAAACATACTTAGCAATATTAGGTACAACCGGGATAGGGCCCCAGGGCCCCGAACAAATAGATAAACGACCTTTCAATCACTAGCTGCCCTGGGGCTCCCAGGCCCTCTAGCTGCGGTCCTTAGAGATACAAGGGAATTAAGTCAAGGTTATAAGGATCACCCTGATTTAACTTGGAAAGCTTCAAAGAGGTATTCAATAAATATACTTATTAAAATTGGTTGGTTAAACCAACCTGTCTAATAGATAACTGGAATGTCAAGATACCTATAAAGTAGGTAATGTCTATAGTTTATAATTATGGTAACACTAAAGAATTCTAAATCTAATTTGTCTTTTACCCCCATATTCATAAAAGATTGTCATTTTTAAACACTGATTATATTATACCTATCTTTGTCATTTATATGCCAATGAATAGAGATGGCAATAGACCTAAGAGCCATTTTAGTTTAACAACCTTTAACCATCGTTTATGAATGCGGGTATTGTTTATTTGTCCTATTTTCCATTTGAGCGACAACTGGATTACCTAAAAATCTAATTGTCGCTAAAAATTAACTTTAATAAATAAATAATTTAATAGTCCAGTGGATACTCCACGATTGAAATATGAAATATTTCATGTGCGCAACGAAAAAACACACAATATACATCATTTCTCTAATGCTAAGAATTTTGTGTGATAAAATACCGGCAAGCAATACGCAGTGCGAGATTTTGTCGTGGCACTATCTTAAAGCCATATATTAAGTATCTCATCTCGGCACGAGATAATCCGAAGACAAAATTATCTCGCACTACGCTTGTAAGTCCACAGCAAACTTCAATGATAAAAACGGACTATGTAATTATCTTAACGAAATGGTAACTTATTTTATCGACGTACATAAATAATATTTATATTTGAAATGCTCTAACAATAGAAGCTACACTCTCGTAAGTTCCCGTGACGAAGATGAACAACCCTAGAAGAATGATAACGCCGTCTTTTATGAACATGTAGTAAGGGATGCCCCCGGGCTTCTGCGACGTGTAGACCAGCTGAATGAGTGGAGGGAACATGAGGGCTAGGGCTGTGCTGCTGACGGCTCCCACCAGCGATATGAAGAGGCCTAGCTCCGGTATTGATTCGGCCAGTATGACTGAAAGGTAAAAAAAGATTACAAGTGATATCTGAAATATAATATACCTAAAGTTAAATAGACACCTAAAGGTACTATTCCGAACCGAGCTGCCAACTGCAACTGCCGGCAGCACGTGCAGCGAATGCATGAATTCGCACCACGCGCGACACTCGCCACACCAGCTTCACCTCTAGCCGCTTAACTCAAGTTGACCTAGTTTGCATGCCATTCGATAGGAACAGTCCTCCTAAGCCGTCATTTTCTTTTGCGAGGAGGTAATGGCTACCAAAGAGGCAGTGGAGGCGTCTACCTCTCTCCCGTCTCCGACCACTTTAGATAGTGGATTGCGGGCAACTGGCTTGGGGGGCCTTACGGGGGACGAATTACAGACCCGGTAAGGTGGCAAGCCTCTCAGAAGGACGTAGGGCAATAGGACAGGGCCCCACAAAAGGAGATATCTGCCAGGAGCTGGCGGACCAAGACCTGACAGGGTTGTGGTATATGCAATAGCGAATCCCGTCACCCCGGCCATAGATCATAAAGAGGAGCACCGTGAGTTTTGTAACCGGTAAGAGTACGGCATAACTCATCGCCTTCCCTAGGGCGCAGTGTATACCTACATGAGCATTTTACAAAAAAAAGGAAACTATCCTCCTACATGTTCCGCTGCTAAATCAGTACTGACTCGACAGTTACCGATTGTGCTAGCGCGAATTGTCGCAGAATGCATGTGCACGACCTTTCACTGCGAAAATACGCGCTAAGCAAACGTGATGTTTACTTCCCAGCACTAAATTTCCTTCATTACGTGAAACGATATTGGAACAAAATATGTGAGACGCTTGTTGTTAAGTTTGCAAATTACGAAAATGGCAATAGTTTTCAAGAGTTCGCTAAACTTTACTTCTCTTACAAATCCATAAGAGAAAGAGTCTTCATATAATTCCAATGTACTTACAAGTCAGTAGGACGAGTAGAGCCCTGTACCCCAGCTCCTTGGCGACGGGATGGGTGGCACCATACTTCTTACGGATGGCTGGCCAGGTGATCGCGATGGGGACGTAGAACTGAAGCGGGTAGGTAAAGAGAATAGCCAGCGCGATTAGAGCTTGGACCACGTTACTTAGCCTGCAACAATGAGAAGGAATTAGTTCACCATTCTACTTACCAGTCTGAATAACGCTAGAGTAGAGGAACTGCAGCATATTTGGAATATCCACTTTGTTTTTGGGAATAAGTAAACGAGGAAAGGGGTATTCACGTCACGTTTACCAACAAATAACATAGATGGCGTTTACATTAACTGATATAACCGGGTATTCCAAATTACCTTCAGAAATATACTGCACTTCCTCTACTTCAGACCACAGAACTACCACAGAAATCTAAAGTTTGGACTTCTGCGCCTGTAACAGACAATGGATTCGCCAGTGCGAGAGGGCTGCTTAAGCGCTAGCGGCCCGACCGACGAACCGGTTCGTCAGTACCATTGTTTATCTATTGTGTCTATAATTACAGTACTTGAGACTTTAAAGTGACAAACCCACTTCTCCAGCGTGATAACGATGCTGGTATTAGGTACCGTCATTTTGAGAAACTTCGCCCATGTAGGGACAGCCAGAGTAAAAAATTGTCTCACCGCACGCTGGAAATAGACGTGTGTTGTATGATTCAATAAAACCTATAACGTCTGGTAGTTGAATCTATACGGTCCGACTGGCTAGCTACCACCCTCACGTTGGCGCCCAAAGCAGTTTTCTGTGTTCTGTCGTGTGTATGTGAGAGCCAGAGTGGAATAGAGGAGTTCCTCTATATCTTTGTTACTTACATTCGCGAGCTCCACTTAGTCCCTAGCTGCGCTTAAGTACGACTAGGGTCGAAGAAGACCAACTAACTCAAAGAAACAAAAAAAAAATAGTATGAATAGAAGCAAAAATATGTCATCACTTACACTTTACCCGGCTGTAGATTGAGTGTCAGGCTGCCAAGCACATCTTCCCCCCATTGCAGGTAGCCCAGGAAGCCCACAGTAACGAAGATACTGCCGACCACTACCATGCCAACATTAAGCACGCCGAAAGGCTTTTGAAACGTTTCCGGTTTTCTCATCTCGTTCTTCAGAGGAAGGACCTTTGTAAAGAGAAAATACTTTTGTGAAATAGACGAAAAATAATCACAGCTAATCAACTGGGGTCTAATTCTCCTAAAATAAATTGTTGCCAAACGCAATCGAACCACAACCGTCAGTCAGTTTTTGTTTTCGAAAACTTTCAAAATGATTGATTTTGTTTTTTGTGTTAAACAATTTGACAGCTTTTGAAATTGAGAACTGTCTGAATGAACGGTTCGGCCTTGGTTCGGTTGTGATTTATCAAGATTTATTTTAGGAGAATTAGGCCCCTGTTCTCCTTGGTTCCGTTCGTGTGCAAAATTATGCAATTTTTTCATCAATCAATCACGATTGGACCTATAGATGAACTAACGACATTAGCACGCATTGCATGGCAAAATATAGAATAAAAACAATTTGTATTTAACATCTTCATGTAAGTTTAAGCAAATGAAGTTTTAATTTATTGATTAATCAACTAATTCAGCTTATGGCAACCTACTGCTGAATATGAGTCTCATAGGTGCCCCACCCCCACGAGCTGTTTAGACGCCACGCCTGTTGACGAGGAAATGAACAGGAACCGCCTCCTCGCGTCTCTCGTCTCCGGAAATTTAAAGTTACCGACTCGCGATGTGTCAGGCAACAACAGACGGAACTGTTTGCCCGTCCCGGCACGTTCATTTCCGGCGGTTTCCAGCTTTAAAAGTATTTTCAAAATTTCTTTACGATTGGTGGACAGTCAAGTCCAGTCATGATGGTAGGGTAACAAAAATCTTTCTCAATTATAGGTACAGGCACGCAGGTTGAAATTGTAAACACTCGACAAACCTAAATATAATAAATGTAGGGAACATCTGTTTTGTTTTCGCGATTTCCGGTTTGGTCCCATAGTAAAAGTTGTTCATAGTGATGAGTACAATCTCCCATTTCGGTTTGTCGAGTGTTTACAATTTCAACCTATATAGACAAGGCATTACAGTAGATTTCGAACGCCACAGATTAATTAATGTAAACACGATCAGTCTGATCTCAATAAAAATGTAACAAAAAAAACAACCGTGCGCGTAACATGTGTAATCCATCATCAACGGAAGTTATACACTCACCAATCCGATACCCTCAAAAGCGTAAATAGCAGTTCCAAAATACAAGGGCAGCTGGTTCCAGGATGCTACGTAGACCCTGGACTCCACTGCGGGCAGGTCTTGGACGGCTTCGTAGACCACAGCTGCAACTCCAGCTGCCATCATGAGGTTGGCGATGGTAGAGAACGGAGTCAGGTACTTAAGGTTCCGGACCATGCAAGCAAGGAGCACTGGGACCACCACAAATATCATGTGAATGGATAAGTCTATGTGAATATTGAACTGGTCGCAAATCTGGAACAAGTAGAATAAAATTGGGTCTGGGTCGGTTGAGATTCGCTGTGAAGTGAGAACACTTAAACATAAGTACCTACGTAAGTATTATCTAAGTAAAACCCAAAAGAATCTATAAGAGCTTAGAGACCTACTTCATAGTGATAATAGCTATTTAAAGTGAGTGACGTAGCTAGGCTTGGGCGAAATGGCTCCTCGCCCCCGGCCTCGCAAGCAAGAGGGCCTCGTGGTCACAGATTCTGACCTGAGACCAAACGCCATGAACTACACTAAATATTCCGATTTCCTTACTATAATTTCACCACAACACATAATATATTTGATTTTTACATACAGCTTGGCAAAAAAGAGATTGGAAAAAATTGGGAATAAGTATTGAAAGTAAAGGGCCTGGCTGATGCCAATTGGCCCACGTCTAGATTAGTTCACGTTACGTCACTGGTAGTGACGATGCATGAGTTTTAGCTCTAATAATAACTAAACTCAGTTCCTGACTGACTGCCGGCAGCATGGACCCTGTTCCCGATATGCTACTATTTTTAAATGATTTATTGAAATATTTTAAAATTTCTTTAATACGAATGTAAAATGATTAAACGTTATCTACACTAGAATGAAAGAAATTGCCTAGTGTGATAAGACCGCCCATTGTACATTTCTATTTTATAATAATGTTTCTTGTTTATTTTGTGTCTTAATTTTGTGTACAATAAAGAGTATTGTATTGTACTGTAGAATCAAATCCTTCTTGTCTTGCTAACGGCGAGTATTTGCCCAACAATCTAGTGGCTAGGATTACCCACCAGCAAGTTGCTGATGGCTCTTAAATGCAACCTTGTGGGCGCAGAAGTACCATACTCATCATCATCATCTGCCTAGCCTTTTCCCAACTATGTTGGAGTCGGCTTCCAGTCGAACCGGATGCAGCTGAATATCAGTATTTTACATGGAGCGACTACCTATCAGACCTCCACAACCCAGTAACTGGGTAATACGATACTCTTGGTAAGACTGGTTGTCAGACTTTCTGGCTTCTGACCAACAGTAACGACTGTCAAAGATCTACAAATGACAGCCGGGACCAACGGCTTTACGTGCTTTCCGAGGCACGGAGGAAACTCGCTATGGTAAATGGTCACCCATCCACAGACCAACCTCGGCAAGCGTGGCTTAACCCGGAAGATCGGTCTATGCGGCTGTAATTATTTAGCCACGAGCTCCTCGCAGAAGTACCATACTACAAGGAGTAATAGGTAGACTGTGCCACAAATATGTGCCCGACCAAGTTCTCAAGAACGGTCATGTCACATTGTACTGGGGTCGATCTATCATCACCGACAGAACTAAGTAGGTATTGTTGCCAATAAGCCTCACGTAGTTGTGATAGATCGATTAGAGCGTCTCACAATGATTGTTGATATCATTGCTCCGCCTGACGAGAACCTTAGCCGAGAAGGATAAAGAAATTAAATTGACTTGGCACACGAGGTTGTCAACATGTGGGATGTTGATTCAGCAATCATTGTCGTTATAAAAATATAGATTCGGGTCTAGTCGCGTAAAAAACTTTAAGAGGCACAAACCACCTTTTTATCCCGATGTTTCGGCCGAATTACACCGGCCGTGGCAGAAACGGTAGGATAAAAAGGTATTTTGTGCCTGTTTTTTGCCATTATAAAAATATTATAATGTGTACAAATCGCAAAAGTTTAAAAACAATCATTGTCGTGTTTTCTATAGATACCTACATTTTTTTTTAAAAATAAATCTCCATTCCTCTTTCCTTTTTTCAAATTGGTTGCCGCCGTACTAGGGTTTCTGCTCGAGAATTCTCGAGTCGAGAAATGTCGAGAAATCATGCCAACTTCGAGACGAGAAAAAATACCTCGAGAATTCGAGAACTCGAGAAATCAAAGATTTTCTTTTATTACTGTAAAATTGGCTTAAAAGTTACGTAATCTTTGCATTTTGGCTTCTTATCGTTCTCCTTACGAGGCTCGAATAAGCGAGGCAAGCGAACAGACACATAATATACCTACAACTCTAAGTACTCTTATTATATTATAATGTGATATAAAACATCAAATAAAAATTAACTGTAAGATAAACTCCGTTCATCTATTGTTGGGTGTCTGATTACAAAATCGACGACTAGATAACTATCCAAACAACAAGTAAGTTTGTAAATTGACCACTAGGTGAAGTCTCTTTTTAAAGCCCAGCTAAATATATTTTTCTCGCCTTAAACTGTCTTTTTGCAGTTAGGCCCCACGTTTAAATGAAAATCTTTTCTGGTATATGCAATGATTTTAAAACGAACCATACATTACATATAATATAAAATTTAAATCACAATATTTTCTCTTTGTTATTTTTAATCATAGCAACAAGCAACAACACAATAAAACTATTAAAACAAAATAACTGGGATTTTAATTTTTATTGTAATTTATAATATTGGGCAGTAAAGTATATATAAATCTGAAAAAAAAAACTAGGCTAACGTACCTATTTGTGGTGTAAATGAATGGGTTCTAGGACAGGGTTAGTTATTTCACAAAGGTATATACATCATAGTCCCCTTGTTACAATGATATCTCATGTTAACTTCTTCATCCGTGAACATTTCGGATGGATTTCTTCGATGCCTTTTTATTGGTACAGGGGCCCAATTCTCCTAAAATAAATTGCTGTCAAACGCAATCGAACCACAACCGTCAGTCAGTTTTTGTTTTCGAAAACTTTCAAAATGATTGATTTTGTTTTTTGTGTCAAACAATTTGATAGCTTTTGAAATTGAGAACTGTCTGAATGAACGGTTCGGCCTTGGTTCGGTTGTGATTTATCAAGATTTATTTTAGGAGAATTAGGCCCCTGATATATTTGAAATTGCCTCCAGCACTTCCAAATCAGACTCCGATGAACTACTCGAGTTAATTTCGCTGGGAGTCCAAAACTCACTATCCAAAATAAAATACTAATAATAAAACTCCAAATGCTCTTAATATGATATAAAACGACAAATAAAGTTCTGGAACTGATTAACGCCCCAAATTAGTCAGTCAAGTTAACTGAAGTTTGAACTAAGATCATCTTCTGACTGGGGTGTCCAGACACGCAATGTGTCAGTTTATTGAACCAATAGCGGTAGAATAGATAAACTACGGTTAGGAGTACCTCAGAAACCAGAAAAATAAGTTATCTGAAGTTTGAAAAGATCATCTTCTGACTGGGGTGTCCAGAAACGCCAGAAACCGGAAAAATAAGTTATCTGAAGTTTGAACTGGTATTATCTTCTGACTGGGGTGTCCAGAAACGCAATGAGTCAGTTTATCGAAATAATAGCGCTATTAACAGATAAACTACTTTCAAAAGTACCCCAGAAAACGGGCGACAGCTGATTTTTTAAGGTTTTTAAAAATTTCTCGAAAGACCCGAGAAACCCGAGAAATCGGGCTCGAGAATTCTCGAGACCCGAGAAAAAAAATATGTCGAGAAAACAGAAACCCTACGCCGTACCTAGATTTAACGAATTTACCCTAATATACTTAATTGAAATAAATAAATTACAAAAACCTTCGATTATTTATTCTACAACTCACCATTTTAACATTGTTCGCGATAAACACGATGTAAACGCAGCAGAACCCTAGCTGCGTGACGCAGAGGAACCCATTGACCATGATCTTCATGGTGGAGGCCATTTTTCGACACTTGACGGGCCCATTAGCGAACACCAAGTACACCGTCTCTGCGAACCCTGGAGGCCGGTCGCGTTTCGACTGGCGATGCATTTCTTCTGAACAGTTTAGCTGAAAATAATTATTTTTTTCATTATATAAAACCACATGATCTACTACTGGTGTAGACAAGCCCCGCAAGGGATTTAGATTGAAAAAAAAAACTTTTTTTTCATGCGGCTTTGTTACCGATCATATCTAAACCATATTTAAGTAATAAGGATTCAGTAAAAAATAAGTTTTTTTTCCAAAAAAAAGTAATTTAATTTGTGTGAACATTTCGATGCCACGCATAAATTAATGAAAGTACGGCGACACGGCTGGCAGGAACGACTAACGTGATATCGCTCTTTGCAGTCAGATAACTCAAGGCTCTAAAAAGACTCAGAAATTGAAAATCAAAAAAAAAATTTTTTTTTTTCGAAAATTCCCCTTTTGGGTTGTTCTGTGTCACCAGTAGATCACGTGGTTGGAAGGAATTGCACGATTTCGTTAACACCCTGTATTCTGACCTTACACGGTACATGGTAGTCAAAAATAGATCAGAAAAATACAGGGAGGATTAACATTTTCGGTACAGTACGACACAACTTGGATATGTTTGCGGATGAATGGAGGGTGATTTTGTCGAAATTTCTGGAGTACTGCGAGAGGAATGCATCATGAATGAGTGAAAGAATATACTATCAGAAGCATTGTAAGGGATTTGTGAAAGAGTGTATTAGAATTATTAGAATCATTTTTATTTTCTTTCCCTTGTATTGTACGTAGGTATTGTCTTTAGTACTATATTTAATTACTGTAATAATAATTGGTCTAAGACCGTTTTAATTAAAGTAAATAAATAGATAAACTAATAAATGAAATCGATGTACCTGATCGAACAACCAATGGCAGTCATTTGACTGCTATACCTACTAATAAAATCATTCTTGGTCGTGAAGTCGCACTCAGTTCGGAAGTGATCGGTTTTACGAAGTTTGCCGATGCGAATTCTTAGTTGTGTCGTAATTAAACTAGCGTAGTGATTTACAATCGTAAGCTAATTCGGCAGGGAGAGGTAGGCCGTGGTCTGATATTAAACGTCGTTGGCAGCATACCTCTACCTACAGCGTCACGTCGGAGGTGGCCTACGGCGTTTGTAACAGACTGCAGCCATAAACGAGTGACATTATTTAAATTCACATCACTAGATCAGCCAAACAACAGCAGCCAAAATAAACGCGTAAACAAATTCGTGTAATTCCTTCAAACCACGTGATCTACATGTGACACAGATTAACCATAAAAGGGTACTACCGAAAACCGCACAAAAAAAAAACATTATCTATTTCTGAATCATTTTAGAGCCCTGAGTTAACATAATGCAAAGAGCAATATCGCGTTAGTCGTGCCCGCCAGCCAAGTCGCCGTGCTTTCATTCATTTATGCGGGGTGGCAACGAAATGTCAATTCAAAAAAAAAAAAACTTGTTTTTTTACTGAATCCTCATTAGGTGGTTTAGATAATGATAACTTACCACAACCGCATGAAAAAATTAGATTTATATTTTTTTATTTTTCATCAATCTAATTCCCGCGCGGAGCCAATCTATACCAATAGTAGATCACGTGGTTTTAAGGAATTTCACGAATTCGTTTACATCCCGTACATGTTTTATTATGTTTGTCTTGGTTTGTATTCCAGCTTAATTCAAGAGACTTTATACTCGTAATATCATTGAATGCAGATTCAGATTCCGATTCCATTTTGTTTCAAGCCTACGAAAGAATTGAATAAAGAATAATAGCTCATTTCTTAAGAGTTTAATATGCACGCTGTTTTTCTAACTCAAATTGGTGTTCTTCTTCTTCACTCGTATCAGCACGAGCTGTACGAGAACCATGCCGTGGTGAAAATCTTATCCAGTCAGCAAGGTTGTTGCGAGGCTAACTGCCCAGAGTGCGGCAGACATACTTAAGCATTGTCACTCATAGAGTCTCTTTTTATGCCTCCCTATAGTTTAGCTGTTGTTACAATATCAATAATGGACTGAACTCAACATGCAATAGGTACCTAAATGCAGTGAAACCATCTAAAAGCCTTAACCGGAATTCTATATTTGTATTTCCCTCGGGAAAGCCGCTGCAAAGTTCACCTCGATCAATAACTTTGTGTTATCTTAATACTAGGTCAAACTGCTCAAGTGTTACTTTATATGCCTATTAACACAGGCAGAAACATGTATTTTATTCTCAGGAAAATATAACCATCAATGCGCTGTTAGGTGTGTATAATTCTGTTCAGAAAAGCGGAGAAGCGAGGCGTAACACTTTAGCTCCGCTTATTTCGCATTCGTAACGCCTTCGCTTCGGTATCTGTATGCCAAGGTCTTTGTTCGGTTTTACCTGAAAGGTGGAGTATGTTACTATGTAGGTACACCTCTTCCTTGTCGGTTCGGTATCGGTACCAAAATATTCCCGGGCACACATACACGCTACACTCAGGAGCAATGAAACCGGGTCACCAATATAAACCTTCGTATCTCGGAAACTAAGAATGATAGCTTACTCAAATAAAAAGTATTTTATATGTAGACTTCTAGAGGTCGCCAGTGGCTTCGCCTACGTGGTTGTCGTTTATCGCGTATTCCGCGTTTTTCTCTACTATATTATGCATGTATTGTACATATAAACCTTCCTCTTGAATCACTCTATCTATTATAAAAACCGCATCAAAATCCGTTGCGTAGTTTTAAAGATCTAAGCACACATAGGGACAGACAGCGGGAAGCGACTTCATTTTATAATATGTAGTGATTTAATACTGCTCACATAAAATTAATACAAAACTTCTTAAATAGTCTATAAAATCATTTTTATTTGAATAAGCTAGCATTCTTAGTTTCCGAGATATTAAAGTTTAGGTTGGTAACTCGGATTCATTGCTTCCGAGTGAACATTTCAAGGAACCAGACCTCATAGAAATGAAAGTGCTTGAGTAGATTTCGGTACCGAATATGTAGCAAGTGAACTGTGTTTGGAAGTCCAACAGTGGACTTTGATCGGCAGAATTGATTGATTGAAACTACAAAACGATACCGCACTGACATACCAAGGAAGGCTACAAAAAAACTCTTTCCAACTCACCAGTAAATGTTGTGCGTGCACGCATATGATTCCAAGCAAGCAAGTGGCGATCGGCGAGAAGACAATGCCTCCGTTCCTGAAGGCGTCGCCCATAGCCAGGAGGCCGGTGCCGATGTTGCCTCGGAAGAGGTGGAGCATCGTGTCTGCGTACCTGGTGCAAGGATACAATTTGAAATAAACCGTTGCAGAGATCTCAATTTCCTCAAATACCCAAGGTTGGTAAAAGTAGCAGGGTCATCGGCGCTGTGAACAGGATCTACGATCACCAACCTCTTCGCCGATCTCCCAGTATTCTTCTTCTTATCTCATGTCGGCACAAGCTATACGACAATAGCTCATGCCGTGGTGGAAAGTCAGCACGGTTGGTAGCAGGGCTGACAGTCCAGGATGCGCTGGGCGTACTTAAAGTCACGCGTGAACGCTCGTTTCACGCACTTCCAAAGTTCCAACCCCACCCTACCTACTCCCCGTATTAGGAGCGATCTTTGTCTGTATTATATTTAAGAAGTCGGCTTTTCACGACTGTTTAACGGTGGTACCGCAGTCAAAGCCCTCTCATTTCCAATAATGTCATATTCACCACGATTGGCGATACCAGTACCTATGCCGTTGTCACCATAGTGAGACATTGCAAATGGCGGGCCGCAAGTTCTACGTATGCGCATAATGACAAAGCAAGAACTGACCTACGGGAAACTGCAGTAGTATGTCAGTTACATTAGAATTATCTACTAGAAATCAGATCTTTGGAACCAGGGCCTGATTAACCTTAGAGACTACATATGGAGCGCGAGGTTCTGGGGTGCGTACGGGAAAGGTCGAGCGAATTTAAGCTTTATTTACATTGCAATTTAGTGCATGTATTTGGAGAGGAGATCGTGGCTAAATAATTACAGCCGCATAGACCGATCTTCCGGGTTAAGCCACGCTTGCCGAGGTTGGTCTGTGGATGGGTGACCATTTACCATAGCGAGTTTCCTCCGTGCCTAGGAAAGCACGTAAAGCCGTTGGTCCCGGCTGTCATTCGTAGATCTTTGACAGTCGTTACTGTTGGTCAGAAGCCAGAAAGTCTGACAACCAGTCTTACCAAGAGTATCGTATTACCCAGTTACTGGGTTGTGGAGGTCTGATAGGCAGTCGCTCCATGTAAAATACTGATATTCAGCTGCATCCGGTTCGACTGGAAGCCGACCCCAACATAGTTGGGAAAAGGCTAGGCAGATGATTTGGAAAGTAGCTGTGGAATGAAATGATTGATTATTTATCACTTGCGTTACGGTGAAGGAAAATATCGTGATAAAACGCTTGAGAGGGCTCCAATTCTCAATGAGGTGTGTAGTTTGCCATCCCACACCAGGCCAGCGTGATGGACCACACTGGCCATAATCAAAACCCTTCTGATGCTGAGATGGAGCCTGTGCCCAGCAATGGCACTGTAATTGGCTGATTATGCTATGTGGGCTGAAACGTAACCGTCGTACTTACGAAGTTGGATGCGTAACATGATGATGTCCATCCTCATGATGTACGTCCAGTGCCTTTCCGTTTTCCATCTCCAGCTGTCCCTTGGTGTCAGGGAGGATCTGCTCCCTGGACTGGAACATGCCGTAGCCGTCTGACACACTGCTGGAACAAGGGTAAGGAACCGTCAATACAAAAGGTTACGGACACTCAATAATTAAATTTCGAGAAAGAAAATAAAAGTGTATGAAATACACTTTTATTTTTCAATTTTTTTTTAGTCTTTTTTTATCGTTTTGTGATACATAAATGAATTTTTAATTATAAAAACTTAACACTCCTTTTTGGGCAGTCGTGTAAAAATACGACATAATTTTTTTGCGTCACCACAAAAATACGTCAAGAGAAAACGCATGTATAAATGACAATAATTAAAAGAAAAAAAAACTTATTAACATAAATTAACTTAAAAGTTTTACGCGTCTCCGTGTTTACAAACTATGTCGCCGGACGCAACAGGTCCGCCAATCTACCCGTCACTACGAGTCCGCTACTTGCGACTGGACTCCTGTCCGTGATAGTACACACATCAAAAGTGTCTAGGGATCAAGCATTTTTATGCGGATTTCTTGAGATTGAGATGTGGCTTTGTAATAAATTTATGATTTTATAAATTTATATGGATCCTTTTTGGTGCATTTCATAATTTGAATCAGGAACTGTGAATCAAATTCGAGTAAAAGATGAAAATCAGCTGTCAATATTTTCTCTATAAAAACATACAACGCATTGAAGACATTATTAGTGCTACTGTTTCCCTACTACTGATTAAAACCAACGTTATTATGGAGCGGCGACGTCATTTAAGCAGGGAAGAAATGCTCAGAGCCGTGGGAATGATAGAAGCTGGTTCCCGGCAACGTACTGTGGCTTTAGCTCTGAATACAAGTCAGAGTGTTATCAGTCGACTTTGGACACGTTACCGAAGCACTGGTACCGTGGCTGAGCGCCATGGAGGACGGTATCGCTGCACCACACGGAGACAAGACCGATACATTCAAATCTTAACTCGAAGAGCTCCAACAATAACCGCCATGATGTTAGCCGTGAGGCTTCATCACTCTTCAGGGAACTTAATTAGCGACCAAACAGTCAGAAACCGCTTGCATGAAGTGAACCTTCATTCCCGAAGACCGCTACGGGTACCACCTATAGCAATGCACAATCGTAGGATTCGATATCAATGGGCTCTTGGACACAGAAATTGGGCAGAAGAACAATGGCGTTTCGTGTGCTTTTCTGATGAGTCTCGTTTTGGTATGAGACCGGATACAAGACGTATACAACACTGGAGAACCCCTGGACGCCAACAGCGATTAAAATCCTGCCAGGAAGTCCATCCTTATAGTGGTGGAACCATCATGGTATGGGCGGGTATTTGGATCGGCGGAAGAACTGAGTTGATTTGGATCAGAGGCAACCTCAACGCTCAAATTTATGCTGAGACGATTGTATCAGACGTCATCGTTCCTCTACAAGCGCAAATCGGTCCCTTATTTCAGTTAATGCATGATAATGCACGACCGCACACCGCAAGAGTTGTAAGACAGACTCTCGCCGCAGCTAACATCAATGTCCTGCCCTGGCCTGCTCAGTCGCCAGACTTGAACCCGATTGAGCATGCATGGGATATGCTACAGAGAAGAGCTCTGCCGAATATGGAGGGTATCCAGTAGCAAGAAGACCTTTTTTTGTTGTTGCAACGAACATGGGCGGCCATTCCACAGCGTGATTTGGATGAACTCATTTTGAGTATGCCAAACCGATGTTCTTGTGTTGTTAGTGTTCGCGGTAGAAACACGGATTATTAATTGTTTAAGTTACCCAATAAAATTTTAAAGAAAACTGTTATTTCAGTCTTTTTTTCGAACTTTTGTGTTAGTGGTTCAAATGTCAAAAATCCCTTTATTAGGAAAATGGCAAATTTCTTTATTAATGCAAAGGTGACTTGGTTTATCGTTACTGTGACAAACGAAAACACTTTATTTGATGAATCCTTAAAGAAAATTTTAATTAATATCAATCAGGAGAAAAGTTATTGCAAAAATATATGTTGATCCCTAGACACTTTTGATGTGTGTATTTAGACAAGCGATGCGCAGACATATTGATTCAACGTCATTGCACTATATATATATATAACTGATGATAGTGAACGCATGTTCACGCGACTTAAATTGTGTTTGCGCAAAAATAAAGCTAATTTCCAGCGCTCGGAGTCAGTGAAAAGTCTTTGAATATTTATTTATTTATTTATTTTATTTATTTATTGGCTTACCAACTAAATACATACACGGCATTAACTACAATCATAATAGAATTTGAGATCTCGCATGCATCTAAATTATAGGATAGCACAACAGTGTTAAGTGTACGTACATTTTACATAAATTTGTTTTCACTTACTACTCAATGAAAGTTATATAATTTCAAATATTCTGACAACGAAATCCAGAAAACAAAAGTTATAATAATGATCTTAGAATATTACATACTAATTATTTATATTACTGTTATTTTAATTGCTTATACATTTATTTAGTTAATTTTAAGTTAATTTTAAATAAATTTTAAATTAATGTTGTAAAGGCCAATGCAAACTATTGGCATGTTTTACTTTTTTCCTTTCGCCAGAAATGAAACCTAGGTTATATGTTAGAGGACAATACGAGAAATCAATAGCAAAAAGAACCAGGTCTATCAACCGTAACCGAACGAAGATAACCAGAGAAGTATTGCTAGTATCGTTTTGTCAGGCGTTACCCGCGTTACCTATTTTTCTTATATTATAATTAAATGAAAATACAATCATACGAGATATTTTGAGGTTTCCTCTGATAAAATAGATTAAGTTGATTGTTGCTGTTACATTTTTTTCGCACTGGCAGTTTTTTTATCACTAAAACTAGTAAAAAAACTAATAAACGTATCGAATCGATACGCGTTAGTGGATATACGTAACAGTGAAGCCACACTGCTCCGTTGCGTTGCGTTGCGACGTCGCAGCGCTAGATTTGGACCAATGAGACGTCGCAGGGCAACATTTGGAATCTCTAGGTTGGTCCAAATCTAGTGCTGCGACGTCGCAACGCAACGCAACGGAGCAGTGTGGCTTCACGGTTATGGAGAGGCCCCACTAGCGCGTTGCGCTACGTTGCGACGTCGCAGCGCTAGATTTGGACCAATCTATAGATTCCAAATGTAGCGCTGCGACGTCTCATTGGTCCAAATCTAGCGCTGCGACGTCGCAACGCAACGCAACGCACTAGTGGGGCCTCGCCCTTAGTGTTACGAAAGCAATTTTTAACGTTGCACGCAATAAGTAAGTATCGCTAACCCAATCACGGGCGTACAGTGGTTCACAGGAGTCGATGATCGCTATTGCAACACTATTTAACGCGTATCCACTATAGGATAGGTCTTCTGGGTTACTTTTCTAAATTGTACTATGGAATATTCTTACAAAAAAGAAATTATACAACCATAAAAACCGAAACCAAAACTATTTATTAAATAATTAGTAGGTACTTCTGGTTTTACAAAAATCTTTGCCTTACCTTATCATAGAACAATTACATGCTACTAAATTCTTATAGATAAAGTTAATTAATCGTAATCAGTACTCGTCTCTCTTTACACATCATGTCTTATTATGAAATCCAGAAATTGAGCCGGAGGACCTTAGTTTTGTTGATGTCTACCCCACGCCATATACCACAATACAGACATGACGTGGCTACAACAACCATGTGTTCTCTTCCCAGAAATACAGGAACAGTAATGTCCTTTTATTGCTGCTACGCCATCATTAAGCCCTTCTATCAAGAAGATCTAGAAAGAATATTTAAGATAATAATGTGGAAGCGGGGGACGCGGAATGACTCATTAGAGTTGCCGAGTAGGTAGTATTTAACAATGGGAAACTTAAAATATCACACGGAGTATTTTTATTTAAGAAAAATAACGCCTGATAAAAAACAATAGCAATCTACTAAACACTCTCTAACTTGGTTTTGTTACGGTTAGTAGACCTAGTTCTTTTTGCTATTGATTTGTCATACAGTCCTCTAACATATGGGCTAGGTTTCAATTCTGGCGAAAAGAAAAAAAAAAACATGCCAGCCATGTATGGCAAAAGTTGCATAGCCCTTTATATTGTTACATATTCTTATAAATAGCTTTCTTAGAAAAAAACAAGTTACCACTCAAAACATCAAGGTCACATTTGTAAAATAATTCATTGCATTTTCTGAGGATATATGACAAAGGCGTGTTGTGTCCGTACTTATTTCGGCTGGATTTGATCGAAAACGGTGTATAATTAAGAACTCTAGCAGATGGTCTAGGTACATTTATGCTCAACTGACCCAACAAATCTGGACAGTCTACGCTCTGATTTAATACTTTAATTAAAAAAACCAAACCTAGGAAGTCTCTGCGCCAGTGTAATGATTTCATGGCTCTTGGACACAGAAATTGGGCAGAAGAACAATGGCGTTTCGTGTGCTTTTCTGATGAGTCTCGTTTTGGTATGAGACCGGATACAAGACGTATACAACACTGGAGAACCCCTGGACGCCAACAGCGATTAAAATCCTGCCAGGAAGTCCATCCTTATAGTGGTGGAACCATCATGGTATGGGCGGGTATTTGGATCGGCGGAAGAACTGAGTTGATTTGGATCAGAGGCAACCTCAACGCTCAAATTTATGCTGAGACGATTGTATCAGACGTCATCGTTCCTCTACAAGCGCAAATCGGTCCCTTATTTCAGTTAATGCATGATAATGCACGACCGCACACCGCAAGAGTTGTAAGACAGACTCTCGCCGCAGCTAACATCAATGTCCTGCCCTGGCCTGCTCAGTCGCCAGACTTGAACCCGATTGAGCATGCATGGGATATGCTACAGAGAAGAGCTCTGCCGAATATGGAGGGTATCCAGTAGCAAGAAGACCTTTTTTTGTTGTTGCAACGAACATGGGCGGCCATTCCACAGCGTGATTTGGATGAACTCATTTTGAGTATGCCAAACCGATGTTCTTGTGTTGTTAGTGTTCGCGGTAGAAACACGGATTATTAATTGTTTAAGTTACCCAATAAAATTTTAAAGAAAACTGTTATTTCAGTCTTTTTTTCGAACTTTTGTGTTAGTGGTTCAAATGTCAAAAATCCCTTTATTAGGAAAATGGCAAATTTCTTTATTAATGCAAAGGTGACTTGGTTTATCGTTACTGTGACAAACGAAAACACTTTATTTGATGAATCCTTAAAGAAAATTTTAATTAATATCAATCAGGAGAAAAGTTATTGCAAAAATATATGTTGATCCCTAGACACTTTTGATGTGTGTATTTAGACAAGCGATGCGCAGACATATTGATTCAACGTCATTGCACTATATATATATATAACTGATGATAGTGAACGCATGTTCACGCGACTTAAATTGTGTTTGCGCAAAAATAAAGCTAATTTCCAGCGCTCGGAGTCAGTGAAAAGTCTTTGAATATTTATTTATTTATTTATTTTATTTATTTATTGGCTTACCAACTAAATACATACACGGCATTAACTACAATCATAATAGAATTTGAGATCTCGCATGCATCTAAATTATAGGATAGCACAACAGTGTTAAGTGTACGTACATTTTACATAAATTTGTTTTCACTTACTACTCAATGAAAGTTATATAATTTCAAATATTCTGACAACGAAATCCAGAAAACAAAAGTTATAATAATGATCTTAGAATATTACATACTAATTATTTATATTACTGTTATTTTAATTGCTTATACATTTATTTAGTTAATTTTAAGTTAATTTTAAATAAATTTTAAATTAATGTTGTAAAGGCCAATGCAAACTATTGGCATGTTTTACTTTTTTCCTTTCGCCAGAAATGAAACCTAGGTTATATGTTAGAGGACAATACGAGAAATCAATAGCAAAAAGAACCAGGTCTATCAACCGTAACCGAACGAAGATAACCAGAGAAGTATTGCTAGTATCGTTTTGTCAGGCGTTACCCGCGTTACCTATTTTTCTTATATTATAATTAAATGAAAATACAATCATACGAGATATTTTGAGGTTTCCTCTGATAAAATAGATTAAGTTGATTGTTGCTGTTACATTTTTTTCGCACTGGCAGTTTTTTTATCACTAAAACTAGTAAAAAAACTAATAAACGTATCGAATCGATACGCGTTAGTGGATATACGTAACAGTGAAGCCACACTGCTCCGTTGCGTTGCGTTGCGACGTCGCAGCGCTAGATTTGGACCAATGAGACGTCGCAGGGCAACATTTGGAATCTCTAGGTTGGTCCAAATCTAGTGCTGCGACGTCGCAACGCAACGCAACGGAGCAGTGTGGCTTCACGGTTATGGAGAGGCCCCACTAGCGCGTTGCGCTACGTTGCGACGTCGCAGCGCTAGATTTGGACCAATCTATAGATTCCAAATGTAGCGCTGCGACGTCTCATTGGTCCAAATCTAGCGCTGCGACGTCGCAACGCAACGCAACGCACTAGTGGGGCCTCGCCCTTAGTGTTACGAAAGCAATTTTTAACGTTGCACGCAATAAGTAAGTATCGCTAACCCAATCACGGGCGTACAGTGGTTCACAGGAGTCGATGATCGCTATTGCAACACTATTTAACGCGTATCCACTATAGGATAGGTCTTCTGGGTTACTTTTCTAAATTGTACTATGGAATATTCTTACAAAAAAGAAATTATACAACCATAAAAACCGAAACCAAAACTATTTATTAAATAATTAGTAGGTACTTCTGGTTTTACAAAAATCTTTGCCTTACCTTATCATAGAACAATTACATGCTACTAAATTCTTATAGATAAAGTTAATTAATCGTAATCAGTACTCGTCTCTCTTTACACATCATGTCTTATTATGAAATCCAGAAATTGAGCCGGAGGACCTTAGTTTTGTTGATGTCTACCCCACGCCATATACCACAATACAGACATGACGTGGCTACAACAACCATGTGTTCTCTTCCCAGAAATACAGGAACAGTAATGTCCTTTTATTGCTGCTACGCCATCATTAAGCCCTTCTATCAAGAAGATCTAGAAAGAATATTTAAGATAATAATGTGGAAGCGGGGGACGCGGAATGACTCATTAGAGTTGCCGAGTAGGTAGTATTTAACAATGGGAAACTTAAAATATCACACGGAGTATTTTTATTTAAGAAAAATAACGCCTGATAAAAAACAATAGCAATCTACTAAACACTCTCTAACTTGGTTTTGTTACGGTTAGTAGACCTAGTTCTTTTTGCTATTGATTTGTCATACAGTCCTCTAACATATGGGCTAGGTTTCAATTCTGGCGAAAAGAAAAAAAAAAACATGCCAGCCATGTATGGCAAAAGTTGCATAGCCCTTTATATTGTTACATATTCTTATAAATAGCTTTCTTAGAAAAAAACAAGTTACCACTCAAAACATCAAGGTCACATTTGTAAAATAATTCATTGCATTTTCTGAGGATATATGACAAAGGCGTGTTGTGTCCGTACTTATTTCGGCTGGATTTGATCGAAAACGGTGTATAATTAAGAACTCTAGCAGATGGTCTAGGTACATTTATGCTCAACTGACCCAACAAATCTGGACAGTCTACGCTCTGATTTAATACTTTAATTAAAAAAACCAAACCTAGGAAGTCTCTGCGCCAGTGTAATGATTTCATTTTAAAATGTCTAAGTCTTTCATCATAGTGTTTGATAGTGCGTTGGACACCAGTTATAGCTGAGAGCCTCCTAACGAACTTTTTTTGTATATTTTCAATGCGTTGGATATTGTTTTGATAGGTGGGATACCAAACGATTGAGCAGTATTCAATGTGACTACGCACAAATGCAAAATAAAGGCATTTTAATGCCGTTAGAGACCTAAACTGCTTTGTGTTGCGATTAATAAATGACAACCCTCGCAAACATGCATTAACGGTGTTATCTATGTGTCTATTGAAGCGCATTTCAGAATCAATCAAAACACCCAAGTCTCTAATCTCAACTACGGTATTTAAAGTCTGACCACTCATCGTATAGGTTGTAAGGAATTTGAACTTTTTACGGGAGAACTTAATATGATGACACTTGCTAATATTAAGTTGCATGGCGTTACTATTACACCAATTACAAAGGCTATCAACATCGTCTTGCAAAAGCTGTTGATCCCCCACTGAATTCACTATCCTGGATAATTTCAAATCATCTGCATAAATTTCGAAATGAGAGTTATGTATCGAATATTTAATATCATCAATGAACATTATAAACAGCACTGGGCCGAGATGCGATCCCTGAGGCACGCCAGATGTGGGCGTAAAAATATCAGAGGAATATCCATTAACAACTACTCTAGCCTTTCGCTGGGTCAAATATGATTTAAACCACTCCAAAAGAGGTCCTTGGACACCGTATACAGCACTCAGCTTTTGTGTAAGAATATTGTGATCTACTTTATCAAATGCTTTGCTGAAGTCACTGTATACAGCGTCAACCTCGTTGCCTCTACTTATGTCGGTAACAGTTCTGTCAACAAAGTTGGTCAAATTGGTGACTGTGGATCTATTTTTAACGAAACCATGCTGATGACTTGTTATGATTTGTTTAATGTGCCAATTTATGAATGGACACAATAGTGATTCAAAAACCTTAGCTGCGACGGCCAGAACACTGATAGGCCTATAATTACAAACGTCAGACTTATCACCAGTTTTTGGAATGGGGACAACAACCGCTTCTTTCCAGATTTCAGGAAATTGGCCTTCTAGCAGAGATCTATTATAAAGTATTTCAAGAGGCTCAGATAAGAGGATGGCGCATTCCTTGAAAAATATAGGAGGTATACCATCATGGCCTGGTCCCTTTGAGACATCCAGTTTTTTTAAATGTTTCTCTATATTTCCACGCGAAAGATAAATATTATTAAAATTATTGCAGTTACTGACAACTTTGGTAACGGGTTGGTAGCTATCTGGATTACATTTCGATGTGGGATTGTAAACAGACGCAAAGTTTGTTGCAAACAGATTTGCGATACCCTTTCCGTCACATGCGTTTAAGTTATTAAGTTTCATGTTTTTCGGAATTGTACTACTTGATTTTCTTTTATTTTTGATATAGGACCAGAAGTATTTTGGGTTTTTAGTGACATTTTCCTGTACATTTTTGAGATAATTTTGATATGAGATCTTTATCATATTGTTTGTCCTTTCTTTTAATATTTTGTACTCATATTCATCCCGTTTATTATTATATTTTTTCATATTTCGACGACATTTTTCTTTTTCATGTAATAATTTTATTAGGTTTTTACTGTACCAGTTAGGATATGTATTTTTATATGTAATTTTATACGGAACTACTTCAGAGATAATCCTTCTAATCAACACATAAAATATGTTTACGGCAGCATCCACTGTAGTACTTGACTGTAAAGCTTCTTTCCAGTCTATTTCAGCTAAACGTTTTCTCACCTCATTGTAATCAGTTTTATGATATTTGTAACTAGATCTAGTCTTTATCTTGAGTGTAGGTGGAAGATTAAGATGAACAGTAATATCTAAGGGTGGATGAAATTCATCAACTCTAGAAATAGCATCAGTTGACGCAGAAACCTCAACAGATTGACTCAAATTCGAAATCACGAGATCAAGAATTCTCTTCTGCTTATTTGTGACACAATTATATTGCTTTAAATCGTTAGATGATAGAAAATCAATAAAAGCTTTAGCTATATTGTTAACGCAAGAAATGGGCTCCATATGTGTTAAATTGGTGGTCCACTCAATATAACTCAAATTAAAATCACCTATCAATATAACAGAATCTGTATTATCAATAACGTTGCTTAAATTACTGGTGAAATATGAAATTCGATCCAATTTTATTGGTGGGGCAAGATATGCTGCACATAGGTGTAACTTTTGAGACCCTATCCTGTTACGTGGTGAAAAATCTATAGTAACCCACAAATCCTCACAGTTGGTTTCAAAAGATTGGGATCTATACGCGTTCAAAGATTTTAAAGTCGCAATGAGCACGCCACCTCCCTCTTTACCCTCAGAAAAGGTTCCAGACTGTCCGTCTCTTCTAAAAAGGAGGTGGCCAACTTTTTAAGGGACCGTTACCCCACCATCGAAATACATGTACACAAAAAATAATTACTTCATTTCAAAGCGTTTGACCTCAAGACTTACAATATGGAAACAAAAAGCGCCTAGAGGTCCTGTATTTTTTTTAAAGGGCAGCTTTTCTTTCTGTACTATAACTTAAATGTCAGGTGTTATTTATTGTTAACATTGAAATAAATATTGTTTAAAAACCTTCAGAAAACGTATTATACCTATGTTCCAAGTTATCCCGATTAGTTTTTAGTAGTTTTGATACTAAACTGCTACTTAATACCAACTACTACCATATATCTGCAGAAATTAAATTAA
Organism: Amphipyra tragopoginis; assembly: GCA_905220435.1. NCBI lineage: Eukaryota > Metazoa > Arthropoda > Insecta > Lepidoptera > Noctuidae > Amphipyra > Amphipyra tragopoginis. The sequence goes on from HG991991.1 coordinate 35,746,140, forward strand.
AGGATTTTTATATCACCTGTATTTCACAATATGTTATCCCGACGCTCAGAATTCCATTATATTACAATTTGAAATAATCGGCTACATTATTATTAATTTAATTTTAATTTTAAGTAGGCACTCAACACGTTTGATAAATATACATATAATGCATGTTGTGCTTACCTGTAAGAAATTGGTACAGTAGTCTGTAAGTCCATTGAATGTATCTCTTGACTTTGTATTAGTGTATTCAATTGTTAGTGAGCCAAATAAATAAAATAAAATAAAAAATCATATTTCTCATCGAACCTAGCTAAAGTTCTAGGCTAGACAGATATTTAGTACTGTTATTTTTATATAACAGAAATAACAAGTATCATTGACCTGTTATTACAACCAACCTCTAAGTCAGCCCGCCGAAATCATGCTGGCCATTTACATTTTTTTTTCTTTTTTAAGCTTTTTTATTCTTATGACATTTTCACTGTCAGAAAGTAATTATTAGTGCTGGGGTCGCAAACGTGTAAATCGATTGTTCTATGTAGTTAATTGATTAATAATAACGATAATTGTTTAATTTTTCTATTACAAGTTACAAAGTAGGTACGAGTACCGTTGCAGTTTTCATAAACTTATTTTAATATTCTAATACAAGTCACTAGTTATTTTATCCTTAAAGGTTTTGTCAGTAGTTCCCAAACTAAGCAAAACTGTAGCTTGAGAACCTGGGTAAGTAGTGGCATCTTGAATAGTTGTTTGTGTTCCTTTCGATAAAGTCTATTTATGAGAGAAAAAAATAATGGTGTAGTTGGCGCAGCGGTTGAGCGGTCTTTTGGGGAGTTACGTGTCGCGGGTTTGATTATTTGATTCCCGGACTGATCAAATATCTGTATAGTCTTCAGACACATAATGATTTCCGGGTTTGGTGTTTTTGCAAATGACTATTTGTGTTTGTAAACGCGCTCACGATAAATAACGTATTTAAATAAAAAGAGGAAACGTATTTTTAAAAAGCTTGTCATCCTAAGTAATTTTTGAAAGAAAAAAATAAAGTAATCTTAAACTGTGAAAAATTAAATGACATTAAATGTACTTAATAATCCTGAGTTATTAGGATTATTACTTAAATTATTATTTGTCAATTTAATTAATAACAAAATACGAAAAATATTAATAATAATAGGTATATTAAATGGCTTATTTACGTTTATTTGAATGTTATCGATCCATGTGAGTTGTACTATAATAGGCATAACGATTTTTTTACTGAAATCGATTATCACAAAATGAACAACCCTTAGAGTTTAAAAGAAATTCAAATGTCATCCATCAATAATGCATAATGGCCGACGGGCGGAAAATATAAATATACTATCTTATTATCTTCATCATAATTTCCAGGACTTGTACAGAAAAAATGAAAAATAGGTCTTACAATAATATGTAAAGAACGTTTTATCATTGATTATTTTACTTTGTACAAGTTCAGTTTCAATTATAAGTGTGTTATCGACTATCTGGGGCAGATGTTAGCCACCTCCTTTGATATCGACTATCGAATATTTCAGCATCGAACACACCATCATTCAGCCAAGTTTCCGTCAACACAATTACATGAAAGTTCATAGAAAGTACATTAGTGAATATAGTTTGTAGCTTACCCCTTATACTCCTTGTGTTTTGATAATAGATTTTTAAACAATCGAATTTAAAAGACTGTTACTTATTTTAACATTTCAAGAAAACAACAAACAATTCAAACCAATTTTTTAAGACTATCCGTATGTGATATTACTTGCGCGAGTGCCGTTTCATCCTTTCTCACAAGAACCCTCCCATTTCGCACCCAAACAAATTTGTACTTTTTCTCTTTAGCAGCGATTCTGGTAGCTGCATGCAGCGCCTTATTAGCTGGGGTTAGGTGCTCATTAACATACACAGGAGATTCATGATCGCCGTATCCAAGTAGTTTGGTGCTCAGTTTATTGTTAGGATTAGACTTGTTGTACAGTAATGTTGCTCCAAGGAGGTTATCGCGTTTAATCTTGCTAGATAACTTACAAATAACCGCTTTAGGTTGTTTTGATGATGGGTTTAGTTTTTGTACACGGGAGCAAGATAAGATTTCATGTTCAGCAATGGGATAGGAGACAACGTTACCTAACTGCACTATAGTTTTTATCAGATTCTCTTGCTTATGTTCAGGAAGACAATGAATTTCTAGATTATTCTGGCGAGCCTCTTGCTCTAATCGTGAAAGTTTGGATTCCATATCTTTCATCTGGCTATGGAAAAAAGTATTTTCACTGCGTAAGAACTTAAGCTCTTCCGTACAAGTTTGCAAACTCGCCATTGCTTCATCGTATCTTGCACTCATAAAAACAATGCTGTCTTTGAATCCGCCAATCTCTTGCCTTATCGCGGAAAATTCTTCATTAATTACTTCCTTAATTGCGGCGCGTGTCTCTGTTCTAATGATACTAGCAATTTCCGATCGCAGGACGTAATTTGTAAAGTCCACGCATTGAGTATTAGTGGGACGCCTGACAGTAACGTTATCGCAAACGCCACTCATGTCGCCTGTTTTACTATCGTCACGATTTAATTTGCTCATTATCGTAAGCAAAATAATACGTGCAAACGAAGTTTTAGTTTGATGGTTAGTCACAATACAGCGCGAGAGTCCACGCAAAGAAGATCCTAAGCGCCGTGAAATCGGAGGCGCTTACGCGTTTGGCCGAGACGAGTTACAAAGTGCAGTTTATGACGGTGTTTTTAACAATGTTGATTAAGTTTTTTGGTAATTACTATGTAGTGACGCAACACAGATCACATCCACCAGTATCACAAAGTTCACATATGTCTATTTAATAAGGTTCACGAAAATTTTACACTGAACTGTTGCTAAAAACCACTTTTATAATTTGTTTCCGGCGAGCGATTTAACTTTAATGTGTTTCGTACGGTGTTCTGAGATGTTCTGAGATGTTATTGGTGATGTTCTTCAAAAACGACAGGTGCGTAGTACTTTCAACCGGCGTGCGTGTATGACAAGATGTATGACCGTGGACGAAGTGTAAATATGAACGGTATTTTGTTTTAATTGTTGTTTACTTAACTTTCGGACTACTTAAATGCTTTTGTTCGTATTTAGATCCAAGTGTTTGGACTGTAAACACAATAAAATATACGATTAAATGGAAAAATAGAAAGGCATGACTGAAATTATTTTTCTAATTCCTAGTCTGAATTTTACTTATAGGATATAACTTATATCATTCAAGTATGACAATATACATCGGGGGGGGGGGGGGCAGCTTGATACTGGCCCAGAGCACAGTAGACACATAAGCTAAAGCAGTACCTCAACTTATTATAATCGCCTGAATTTAAACACTTTTTTGTTTTTTTCTCACACAGACACGCACTGTATACTGAGAAGTTTTTTGTTTCTGTATGTGACTGTATTCCGAACTTACCTTAGAAGTCTTGTTGCAGTGCGTGTCTGTGTGAGTGTGTCGAATCGGACGATTGTAGGTAGTTGAAGTACTGCTTTAGCATATATATATTCTGTGCCCAGAGGCTGACTGAATATTGATACACTACATTACATCATATACATTTAACTCCGAACGTGTTGGAGGTACTCCAGCTGTGCGTCCCGGACGAGTACGTGGGGCGGCGGCGGCGGCCGGAGCTGCTGGCCGTGCCGCGTGCGCGTACATGCCTGCTGCAGCGCGCACCGCTCACGCGTGCGCTGCGTGCGCTCAACACTATGGCTCATAGAATAGATCTCTTTTTGTGTACATTGAACGAATTCACACGGGTCGCTTATTGTGTAATTTGTTTAGGTTAGTTTATTATTTATGTTACAATTTTTGTTTTAGTTTTTAATATTTATGTACATAGGCTATTGCATTAGGTAATAAGTACCTGTAATGATAGTTTTATGTTTATACGAAATAAATAAATAACTTTTGCAACATACCGATAACACAAAGTTAGACCGATTGTCATACTACCATCGTATAAATACTGGGACTAACAGTGTACGAGACATGGAGGGTCCATGTCGAACCTGATATGGAAGAACATCGTAAGCGACACACATAAAATTTTACAGGAGAGGTATTTTATTGGTAATTTATTAATTTTAGCTTTACATTAAGATAAAAAAGAGAAATACCTATATTCTGTCGTTTACGGTGTTTTTCCATAACAGGCTCGAAGTTTAAGAAACGGTCTATTATGCTGTGAAGAAGAAACAAAAGTCCGTGCTCGTTTCTTCTTCACAGCCCAAACACGAATTATTCCGATCTGTCCCCTGATCTGTCACCTTAGGGGGACAAATGGGAATAAAAAGTTTCGATCCGTCCCCCTGTTACCGACGAGGGAATAGTTTGAACAATTTTTTTCTGATCTGTCTCCCTGCTGTTTTTTTCGCGGGACCAATGGAAATAAAAAGTTTCGATCTGTCCCCATCGCCGTTGGATGCGCGAGAGTTAAATTTGCGAAACAAAAGTTTGGGTTTGCATTATGGACGACGACGAAACAAACTGCAAGGAAAAAGTGTGAAAAAGAAGCAGTCTGTGGAAAATGAGGGTGCACAATACCTTATTTATCCATGGGGAGGCTTGCGGGGACGACACAACAGAGATTCGATCGAGTTTCACATTTTTCCTGAGAATTTGCGCGGAGCGGCACTTGTCACGAGCGCGGTAGTTCGGCCATTCTGATTTTCGAATTCGTTGCGTCGATAATACGCGGAGTGGCGCCACTGCGTGTAGCGTTCTCGCTTGCACGCGTACGAGAGGTAATGTGCGGGAGAGGAATGGGAATATGGGAAGTGCAAACCCAAATAAACTAAATCATGTTTACCAACAAACTAAATATTATCGAATCAGCGCAACCATTCCCCCGGGCTTGAAGGGATGCCTTCAAAAGTTAATTAAATCTAAGCAAGTTTACGATAAATGTTACTAAATTATGCGATAATCTAATTAAGAATTCAAATTTTTACTGTTACTCTAACCTACCTAAATGGGGAAACCTAAACGAACTATTGATTAGGTAACGGGCACAGGCGCACGACAGGACGCAAGTACGATCCAGTCATTGTCTTCACACGAGCTATACGCGTAACTCCCATAGAATCGGGGAAAACTTCCTCCACGACACCCAATGGCCAGTGGAGTGGAGGCGAATTCTCAGTTAAGAGAATCACGACCGTACCGACAGTGATTGGATCCACTGGCGTGTTCCATTTACGACGCGATTGTAGGGTATGGAGGTATTCCGTTCTCCAGCGCTTCCAAAAAGACTGGACTAATCTATCTAGCAAATCATGTCTCGAGAGAGTATTTAAATTTTCATCAATTTCTCCAGCGGGTAAATATTTTAAAGGCGTAAGATTCAAAAAATGCGCAGGAGTAAGAGCAAGCGGCTCCGAAGGATCGCTAGAGAGCGTTCTACACAGAGGGCGAGTATTCATAACTGACTCAATTTGAGCAAGCACAGTGCTTAACTCCTCAAATGAAAGAATTTGATCACCTATCACGCGGTATAAGTGAGTTTTAAACTTTTGACATTGGCTTCCCAATTCCCACCGAAGTGACTAGCAGCCGGGACATTAAGGGACCAATCTATGCGGTTTTCGGCTAACATGTGACCAAACTCAGTATTATGATATTTCGAACACAAAAACTCATGAAGTTCCGAAAGTTTGCGTTTAGCACCGATATAGTTCGTTCCATTATCAGAGTAGATTCTACCAACTGGACCTCGTCTTGATAGGAACCGTTTAAAAGCGCCCATGAAACTGGCCGTGCTTAGATCACCCGCCAGTTCAATGTGCACAGCACGTGTAGTCATGCAAACGAATAGACATACGTATGCCTTAGTCGAACGAACACCTCGACAGCGAGTTAGAGTAACTTTAAAGGGCCCAGCGTAATCACTGCCCGTATGCACGAACGGTTTTGCGGATTGCACGACACGACAAGAACGATGATCTGCCATCTCAGGGAAAGTTGGCTTGGGACGAAGACGAAAGCAAGGAAGACATTTATGAATCCTATTTCGAACTAAATTACGTGCAGAAAGTATCCAATATTTCTGTCGTAAGAGAGACATCAGCAAGTCGGGACCTGCGTGACAGTTTAACTTGTGATGGTAATCAATCAACAAATTTAAAATAGGATCCTTACTAGGAAGCAAAATAGGGTATTTCCCATCAAAATTTAATTCCGAATTTCTTAGGCGGCCTCCGACTCTAATGAGACCATCCTTAAGAAAAGGTTTGAGATGTCGAAATGGACGGCTACAAACTTTACCCGCCTCAAGTCTAGCGATCTCATTAGAAAAATAAAAACGTTGGATTTCACGAAAGATTAATAATTCAGCGAAGTCATAGTCTGAAGCTGACATACGATATCGCTGTGGTAAAAGTTTTGAGAATCTACAAACGAAAACGACGCAACGCAACAATTTTGTCCAAGACGAGAAACAATCGCCTAACGAAACTATAAGAGATTTTTCACGAGGTAGAGCGGTAAGCAACGAATGCTTCTTTTCTTCGGGCGTCTCTGACACCACTGAAGGGTTAAAGGGAACAACAGGCCACTGTGAGACGTCTGAACGGGCCCACGAGGGACCAGTGAACCAAAGCGGATGATTTATAATTTGCGAAGGTGTGAGTCCGCGTGACAGGCAATCTGCTGGATTGTCAGTACCGGACACATGATACAAATTTTGTGGCGATAAATCACCTTGTATTTTCGATACTCTGTTGGCTACAAAGGTGTTCCACCGATGGGGCGACGAATGTACCCAACAGAGTGCGACGGTTGAGTCTGAAAACGCGAATATATTTTTAAAGGTAATGCGGTTTTGACAAGCGACTACGATATTTTTTACGAGTTGAGCGAGAACGAGAATAGCACAAAGTTCGAGACGAGCGAGGGAAACGACCTTCTTAGGGGAAACTTTCGATTTAGCTGTTATCAAGCTTAATGTATTGCCATCGCTATTTTGGACGTGGAAGTAAATCACCCCCCCGTATGCTTTCTCGCTGGCGTCCGCGAAAGCCAAGATAGTTACGACACTATCAGCGACGGTACCTACATGCCGTGGGATCTTTATATCAGAGAGCAGAGGGAGTTCTTCCTTGAATCGAGTCCACAATTTAACAATATCTTCTGGAGGTGTTTCATCCCAATCACACTCACATAACCAAAGCTGTTTTATAAGAAGCTTAGCATACAACACGACAGGCGCAACAAATCCCATTACGTCCCATATCTTAGCGACACATGATAATATGGTACGTTTAGTGCAAGTATGAGTGGGTGTACTAATTTTCATGCCGAAAAGATCTGTTGCGGGTGACCAACATAAGCCGAGTACTTTATGTTGATCCGACACATCAAATTCCTTGACTGCTGGCAGGCGATGCGATGGCGGAATCGAGTCTAGAACCGGTTGCGAGTTACTAGTCCATTTGACAAGTTCGAACTGACCAGCCTTCATGAGACCTATCATCTCAGATGCGGTAGATATGCCCTCATCCTCATTTGGGACCGAATAGACGAAATCATCCATGTACAGACCAGTATCAATTATGTCTCTAGCCTTAGGGAAAGAGCAACCTTCGTCAACCGCCAGTTGCTTGATAGTGCGTAGCGCATGAAAGGGACTAGACTTAAGTCCAAAAACTACTCTATTAAACTCGTAAACCTTTAAAGGTTCTTGCGGGGAAAAACGATATAGAATGCGTTGGAAACGCCTATCACATTCCCTAACGCCAATACTTGGAAACATTTGACGAATATCAGCGGAAAGCGCGATTGAAAACAAACGAAAATTAACGATAATGCTAAACAAATTTCCTTGAAGATTTTGACCACTATACAAGAGGTCATTAAGGGAAACACGAGTACTAGTCTTACAACTACCATCGAGCACAACGCGTAACTTAGTAGTGACCTTGTCCTCTCTGATGACTCCGTGATGCGGTATAAAATACGATTGAGATCCCGACGTTTCTAAATCTGCAGGTGCAGGTGAGATAAAGCCCTTATCTAAATATTCGTTAATTACGCTATCATACGCCACCTTTAATTTCGGAGAAGCCTGCATTTTTCTTTCCAAACAATAAAAACGTCGTTCGCTTGCTTGTCGAGAATCACCAAGTGAGTGTACATCACCCTTAAAGGGCAGAGCTACTACGTAACGTCCATCACTATCGCGAGATGTTGTACGGGTATAAAATTCTTCACAAAGTTTATCATCTGGGCTGAGTACCGGTGGGACGTCCACCTCCTCTAATTCCCAGAACTTTCGAATAGCGGAGTCCAAAGGATCACTAGTACAACAATATGAGACGGTCTCGTTGCCAACAACGCGGACCGGAGCGTCACCGACAAGAACATAACCGAGGACAGTTTCTAAAGCGAACAGCGACAGATGCGGAGGTTGACCTTGAACCTTGTGCGATAAGAGAAGATGCGGGAAAATCGAGGCTCCGATCAGCATTTGAATCGGACCAGAAGAAGAGTACGTATCGTCCGCCAACGGTAAGTTATTAAAATTAGACAGATTTGAAACATCAACCGTAGCGGTGGGCAAACATTCGGTAATTTTATCTACTACCAACGACTTAATATCGTAATTGACATTACGATCGAAACGAGAATAAAACTTTATTTTTACGGAACCTTGAATAGTTTTACTTGAACCTCCTATTCCCTTTACTACGGAACAAGCCGGTCTATTATTCAGGTTCAAACCTAAATTTTGACAACAATCACGAGTAATAAAATTACTTTGAGAAGCGCTGTCTAATAAAGCGCGTACAATATGTTCATGACCACGAGAATCAACAATAATAATACGCGCGGTCGCGATTAGCACCGTGGTAGGGCCGTGAAACGTACGATTACTTGCGTTATCATTTGATAACGCACAAAGAGCGACGTCGTCAGTACGAGCGGAGCGAGCGAGAACAGTAGGGTCGCTAGGTCCCGCTGTAGGTGTGGAAGGGGCGGCGGCAGCGGCGCGGCTACCCGATGGCGCCGTCGCGCGCGGACGCGAATTACTATTACTAGTAGCGGGTTTATTACCAAAACATAATAAAGTGTGGTGTTTCGAATTACACCTTCTACACAACGAATTTGAGCCACACGCGGAAACACGATGACCACTACTTAAACAATTAATGCACAAGTTATTGGCCTTAACGAATTTGAAACGTTCATTCGGATTGTAACTATTAAAAACAGAACATTTATAAATATGGTCATGTTGACCATTGCACAAAGAGCACGAAGACAACTCTGAACTAGGTGCGGCATTTACATAGGCATATGTAGTTAACGACTTAGGTGATTTAGAAGTTGTATCTATCTTACGATCGAAATGTTTTTTCGTAACTTCATATTTTACGGACGAAGTACGTTGTAATATTTTAATGTGATCGCGCACAAACGACACTAGATCTTGGAAAGATGGCATTTCGCAACTGCGTTTGTCCGATTCGAATGAACGTGCGGTATCGGGATCCAACTTCTTGAGCGCAATATACAAGAAAACGAAATCTAAAAGGTCATCAACCTTTACATTTTTTAAAGCGGCGACTGACGATGCGAATTTATCTAAAAATGCTTCTAGACTGTTAGGCGTTGCAGACGAGATGGGTTTAAAATCGAACATTTGATCTAAATACGAAGTGGCAGAGAGCCGCTTATCTTCGTACTTATCTTTAAGCAAATTAAATATTAATGAGTAATTTTCTGCACAGGGAGTAATTCCGGCGCATATTGAACGAGCCCTGCCAGTCAATTTGCCTATCAAATAGAACAATTTCTCAGAGTCCGTTAGCGACACGTTATGGTGAACAGCGTTTTGAAAACTAGCGAAAAATAACGGCCAATTTTTTATATCGCCATTAAACTCTGGGATATCCATTGGAGGCAGTCTAGGAGCCCTATGCTGGCCCGCTGGCTTGACATCACCGCCAGTGTGCGATTGCGATTGCAATTTCTTGGCAGCTCGTTTCACGCAACCTAACAACTCTTCGAACGACGAGAGCGACTGATAATCGACAACATAATCGGGATCTAATTTTAATTCGAGGCTTGCTATTTTATCCAGCACACTTTCAAAATCTTCACGTAATGAGTCAACGGTTTCGAACTCACACAAAAATGATTCAGTGTCGAACAACTTTGTATCCAGATCCCTAATACGATTACAAATACTTTGCATGCGAGAAAATATCCTATCTCTTTTAGCGTATAACAACTTTAAAGTTGCTTTAGCATCTGCAGTAGGTGCCATTTTTTATAACAAATGGGTACCTATGAATTATACCTACGACAAATCTACGATAAAGGAACTAGGTACCTAACAATTTGTTTTGCGGCAGAGAACAGAATATCTCCGTATACCTACCACGTAAAGATAATAAAAGCGACGCGAGACTACTTTTTTCGATTTATGTACTTACCTAATTACGTAGGTAAGGATACGTCTGTCCCCGTTACGAAACAGTATTATAGAATAGAAGTAAACACGAAATATATTCCTATTTCTCGAAATTGCGGGATGTACGAATAAGCAAACTATAACAATCTATGTATGTAGGTACATAAGTCCCTACTTGGGTATTAACGAACTTATTTACTTGATGATGCGGTTTGAACGAACGAAAATAATGTACCTAAGTAAATAAGTTTAAGCGGATATAAGCGAACGAAGCGATATTTGCGATATTTCAACGATTACGAAGCGGGTGAAGCGAAATTAATACCTACCACGCACCGGGCTAACCGACGCCGCCCGAGCGTCGTATGTAGGTACTAAGCGATTTACAACGAAATAAACACTGAAATGTGACAAATGCCTATGCAATAGCTACACTGATTCGACAAATCAAGAATCCGGCTCGAAAAGGACCATTAAATGGATGCGCGAGAGTTAAATTTGCGAAACAAAAGTTTGGGTTTGCATTATGGACGACGACGAAACAAACTGCAAGGAAAAAGTGTGAAAAAGAAGCAGTCTGTGGAAAATGAGGGTGCACAATACCTTATTTATCCATGGGGAGGCTTGCGGGGACGACACAACAGAGATTCGATCGAGTTTCACATTTTTCCTGAGAATTTGCGCGGAGCGGCACTTGTCACGAGCGCGGTAGTTCGGCCATTCTGATTTTCGAATTCGTTGCGTCGATAATACGCGGAGTGGCGCCACTGCGTGTAGCGTTCTCGCTTGCACGCGTACGAGAGGTAATGTGCGGGAGAGGAATGGGAATATGGGAAGTGCAAACCCAAATAAACTAAATCATGTTTACCAACAAACTAAATATTATCGAATCAGCGCAACCAGCCGTCATGGGGACAGATCGAAATTTTTATACCTATCTGTCCACCAAATTAAAAATAAAACTCGATAAAATAAACATAATCAGGTATTGTTTTAAATTGGTATGAAAGTTAAATAAGTATTTTTTTTTATTCCTGCTTGTCCTCCTGTGGTGACAAATCGGGGGGACAGTCCGAAATAGTTCGCAATTCTAATCTATTTTGAATAAATGAGTTCAGGGGCCCAATTCTCTTAAAATAAATCTTGATAAATCACAACCGAACCAAGGCCGAACCGTTCATTCAGACAGTTCTCAATTTCAACAGCTATCAAATTGTTTGACACAAAAAACAAAATCAATCATTTTTAAAGTTTTCGAAAACAAAAACTGACTGACGGTTGTGGTTCGATTGCGTTTGGCAACAATTTATTTTAGGAGAATTAGGCCCCTGAAGTTGAAATTGACTGATCGTGTAAGTGTTAAGCGCAAATGACGCGCGTAAAGTAGCTAAAGCTACGCAAAAAACGCGTTGCTATGATGTACAATACTTATATTATATTATTAATGTGTGTTTACAATAACGGTGACGTGAAATGATTCTTAATCGTTAATTATAACGATGTTTTTCACAGCTGACGTCTTTAAACAATAGGACATTAATAAGTATTTTACAAGGCTGTATGATTTGTTTGAGGCTTCACAACCACGGTGAAAGAAGAACAAAGAGGATCAATAATATTAGTAACATTTAATTAACAATAGTAACACTAGGTATGTTGATGTTTAAGAACTATTATTCGTTTCCGTTTGCAATCGGTGCCCGGTAATTTAATAGATACTATCCAATTACATAAAGAGTTTTCCTCCGTGTGGGGACGGGCTAGAATATAAAACTGCCTCACCGCACGCGTGTTCTATCGCCGGGTTAATTCAAAAACCAACTATCTGCCCAACTCGTGATTTTGAGTTATTGCGTTTTGAAAGTTTGTGTCCTAATATTTCGTATACTATCTCCACGAGGTCTGTCCCAAAAGTATCCGACCTCCATTTATGTCTTCGCGCCGCAGCACTCAGGCGACTCCTGTAGGGTACAAACATCACCAGTAACTCCTCACAAACTCACCAGTTGCTCGCAGTTCTCAATAGGACGGTTAATTCATGCTCAGCGTGTATTTGTCTACATTGTCTTTTTCACGTTCGTCGAATTTGTTCATTGTTAAAAATGACGGAAAGAACCGAACAGCGAATTTGCATAAAATTTTGTTTTAATCTTGGAAAAAGTTGTGATGTTGTTGAAGTGGGCGATGAATCATGGGTTTATGGTTATGATCCTGAAATAAAACAACAGTCTTCGCAGTGGAAACTTCCATCCAAGCCTCGTCCGAAAAAAGCCCGTCAAAGCAAGTCAAAGCCGAAGCAACGTCAAATCAATGTTGATTGTTTTTTTCGATTATGAAGGCGTCGTGCATTACGAATATACTCCTGCAGGTCAGACGATCAACAAAGAGTACTACGTTGAAATTTTGAAAAGATTGCGTGATGCAATCAGAAGAAAATGACCGCACTTTTGACAAACCGGAGACTGACTTCTTCACTACGACAATGCTCCAGCGTATGCATCAAACCTTGTGCAGCAATATTTATCAAAACACAGTGTTGAATAGGTTCGCCAGACTCCATACAGTCCCGACATAGCTCCTTGCGACTTTTGGCTATTTTCTCGATTGAAAATGCCGCTTAAAGGACACTGATTTGACGACAAGAAGACTGTTGAAACCAATGCGACGAATGCACTAAAGGCGATTCCAATAACTGACTTTCAAGACTGCTTTAGGAAGTGGAAACATCGATATAAACGTGTTATTCAATCAAATTGGGACTACTTTGAAGGACGCCACCAACCGGATGACGAAGAATAAGTCAAGCACCGAAAAATCGAGGTAGGTCGGATACTTTTGGGACAGACTATGTATATCGGTACTTTAACACCCTTTCGGATTAGTACCCCCTTTCTGACTAACCTTGTAGAGTTAAAGAGATATCGCAAGTTAACCTACTTAGCGCACCATCCTAGGAGCAATCCTCCTACGTGTAACACCGCGTAGTCAGTTCCCTCTCGGTCGTTTCCGTTTCTGCAAGCGCGAATGGTTTTAGGAGTCGTGTGATCTTTCTATTCAAAAACGCGCGCGATCCGTGCGCACTTTAACTTCCCAGCACTAAATAACCCACGTCACGTAGGTTGTTAGGACAAAAAACTGTTAGTGCATCAATTTTTCAAATTGTCCGTGCCTCGGAGAGCATGTTAAGACGTCGGTCCCAGCTGTACAAATATCTATGGCATTCGTTACCGGTAGTCAGAAACCCAGAAGTCTAACAACCGGTCTAACCTTAGGATATCAGCATTGCTCAATTTCTGTATTGCAGAGATCTGAAGCCCAATTCTCGTAATTAATTTGAAGTAAGACTGAAGGTTGACCGAACTGAGATTAAATTATGAATTGAATAAAAAATGGTATTCTGGTACGCTTAAAGTTCTGTCCGGTTTCAGTATCATCTCAGTCTATCTCGTTAAAATGTCAATCCAGTCAATTTAAAATTTATTACCGGTAGCATAACAATATCAACAGTCATAGACTAAAATTCTAGAAATAAATGAGAATTCCAACTGGTCAAAATGGCTCAGTACATAATGTAACCAGAATACCCTTTTGGCTTCAGTCAACTTTCAATCTCATTTCAATATAATCTCACGTTTGACAAGAATACCATTTGTCATATTTATGAGATTGAGACTAAACTGCGACTAGATAGAACTATATTTTGAACATTTTTAATTACGAGAATTGGCCTTCTGATGGCAGTCGCTCCGTGTAAAATACTAGTATTCAGCCGCATCTGGGGGTCTACTCCCTAAGCACGAAGTCCGTGGTTTCGGCCTTAGTTACGAGCGTTTCCAACTCCCTATCACCTTTTTTTTTTTTTTTTTTTTTTTTTTTTTTATCGTGGGAAAATCCTCATGGATACCCTTCGCCCGGGGATGGCGGAGGGTTATGCCGGACTCTTACCGGCTAAAAACCCACGGTGTTCCTTCTCCTGACCCTTGGCCGGGGTCACGGGATTCGCAGCTGCATGCGCCGCAACCCCGGCAGGCCTCGGTCCGCCAGCCCCTGGCGGACCTCTCCTTCTGTGGGGCCTTGCCCCACGTCCTCCTGAGAGGCGCGCACGGAACAATGCGCGCCGCCTTCTCGGGCCTGTTACTGGTCGGGCGACGGGTCCCCTAACCCGTCGCCCGCAGGCCACACACTAGGGTGGCCGGAGATCGTCGCGCGCCCTCCGGCGACGCCCGGTGCGTCTGGCTCGGGAAGGGAGAGTGGCCGTCGCCTCTCTCTCCCTCTCCGCTCCCTCCTTGGTTGCCATCACCACCTCGCAAAAGGAGGTGACGGCTTCCCACGCACTCTCGCTCCCGACCATGGACAGAACCACGGCCGGAAGCGAGAGGTCACCACCGACTGCCGCCACTAGTTCACGGCGCTGCGTCGCCCACGCAGGGCACGCCTGCAGCGTGTGCAGCTCTGTGTCCTCAGGGCAGTCGATGCAGTGGTGACATCCGGGCGTCTGCTCACGGCCTATACGACACAGGTACTTCCCGAAACATCCATGTCCCGAGAGCACCTGCGTCAGCCGGAAGCTGAGGGCGCCATGCCGCCTCTCCAGCCACTCCTCCATAACGGGTCTTACCGCCGCTATTGCGGCGTGCCCTGACTCCCTATCACCTACGGACATACGATTATTTCGGGGCCCGAACTAAGATCGAATGACAACACGATTTGACAGTTGTCTTACTACCGATGTGTTTTTGCCCGTCCGAAAAGTTGAACGTGACACTTGTTTTGTTCACTCCTACGTTTCGGGCTACTTTCGGACGGGCGACCAACTTCGTTGACGGACTTACTGAGTAGGCCCCCTGGTTAAACTGGAAGCTGAACCCAAAGTAGTTGGAAATTGGCTGCGCAGAACGAACATATTTGCCGAATTGTTATAAGTATACAATGTGACAGCGGCATCTATTAAACGCATTATCTGTGTACACGACCCTTACAAACATCATGAAACTATGCATTATCTAATTACGTCTTAATCTATCAGTTTATACAACCGATCATTATCCTAATTAGGCTTGTTGGTTTAACCATTACCGTGGTTTAACGTAATATGAGCAGGAAGCTGCGATCAGTCTTATTACTACGCTTATTGTAGTACCTATGCATCCAGGAGCACTCACAACAATGCCATAATGGCATCTATTTAGCATAATTATGGCGATCATAACTGATTAGGACGAAGGTTGTTATTTCCGTTCGCAATTTTGCTAACTTCGCAGCAACGGGCGAATAAAAAATCTTATACAATACTTAAGTTATATAGTATAGCGTTAAAACCATGTTTTTCGAAAGATCTTTGATTTACGGGAACGTATCCCTACTCTGTTTAAATTTTTCTACGACTTTTAGTAAGCAGAACACCAAAGGAATTTTGAAAAATCTTGGAAAAATATTAACGTTTACTTATACAAAACAGAACGGTATCAAAAAGGTGAGGCAAAGTCGAAATTAACTCCTGTGGCGTCACGTATGACGCAAAAGGACACACTCTCAGTCTGAGCAACCACAAATTGGTGACCCCGACGCGATTCTGCCGAACAACAAGAAAGGAAGACGAGGTCCGGACGTTGGGTACATTTCCCTGATAGATACGGTCTAAGCGGGGGAGTAACTTCTTCTTCTTAGCGTGTCGATGACAATCTACACGGTGTCGGCCCAGAACTCAGCAATGAGTTTAGCACTATCCGTAGCGTCCATTAGTTCTTGTGGCGTAGAGGTGACAGGGCAGGCGGGGCATGATGTTAAGTGCGCCATAGTTTGCGGAACGGCACCACAGTTACACTCCAGGTTTGAGTTATCCGCACCACCATAGCAGGTTTTCCTTGCTTCGACCAACCTGAGTCCGAAGTCTATTTAGAGACTTCCAGGGGGTGCATGAAAGGAGTCTCCCCGAGCGACGTATCTTTTGTGCCACTATACGTCAGGCGCACCCTGGGCAATCAGCGAGCTACTCACGCTGATTGGCTAATCCTTTCACCACGATAGCAATCCAAAGTCCATCCTTAAAGCCGGGGGAGTACTGTGGCGTCACGTATGACGCAAAAGGACATACCCTCAGTGTGAGCAACCACAGATTCTTTTTTCTTAACTAAATGCAGGGCTGAAGACCACGGACTATCTGACCGCCTGTCCGTGACATTTGCCAGCATATCCTCGAATTCCTTTTTGGCTATTTTCAAATGGTCGGGATCTAATCGCCTAGGTTTACCTGATACTGGTGGCCCAGATGCAGTATTAATGTAATGTCAATTATATTGTTATTAAATAACAGAACTGACAACCGGTAAAATTTCAGGATATCTGAGGAGGCCTAATGGCAGTCGCTCCGTGTAAAATACTGGTATTCAGACGCGTCTGGTTAGACTGGAAGCAGACCCCAAACATCAATGGGAAAATGCTAAGAGACTCCAAGAGAAACCCAGAATTCTGGGAGGGTTGGCAACTCTATCAACCTAGAGAACTGTAAGTGTCTAAACACACTATGCCGAAGGTGCGCGACCGAAGTTCGGATAATTACGCCTGCAATGCTATTTGAATTACTGACGACACATTATGCCGAAATTACGTTGCGTTACAGCGTACAGCCGAACTTCGGTCGGGCGCAAGTTGAGCGACAGTTCGGCAGGAACGTATTCTGTAGAGCACACATCATACGCGATCGATGTTCGGTTCGACTGCCGACAAAGATCCGGGGCGGGGAGCAGCGGGAGGCAGGCATGCCCGTGCCCGCGCTCCGCGTGTCAGCCCAAAAGTTTGCGCAACTGAATTTCTGCCGCGTAAGTTCAGCACTTAAGGTGTGTCTTAACAGCCGAATACGTCGGAACGTAAAATCAGCCGCAGAACTTTGGTCGCGTACCTTCGGCATAGTGTGTTTGCACACTAAGGGACAAAGCCACTAAATCATTTTGATTCCCGTAACTGCTTCCAAATTACGAACCATAAATGTTTCCATAAATATGAGTGGACTTAATAACTGACAAAATGGGAATTGAAAATTGTTACTATTGTCTGAAGAACTTTTTAGATGCACAGCTTGTTCCGCGAAACCTTTTTATAGAAAATTAAGGTCATCTCAGGTCATTGCGTTCATTATCACATTTCCTATCGTTAGCCTGATTCTTAGCTTCTGCTCGAAGGTTCACCTATTTATCTGACCCTGACCTACCCCGGGACCTGGTTAGCCGTGACTCAGTATGTTTATACGAGTAAATCATTAGTCAGTTCCGGTGAGAAAACAGAGCTCTTTCTATTATGTGGAGACGAGGAATGTCTATTATTCTTAAACATAAGAAAACGCACCAAACTACTAATCCATTGTTGTTCATAAGCCTGATATTATAGTGATGAGATCAAGTACAGCGCCGCACAATGGGTGTTGATGACATGACAAGCGTTCCCATTAAGAAAGGACAAGGTTCGACATTGTGGAAGACTGAGGGTCTCCCCATACTTATCGATGCGGATTAGGCTTTCGCAGTTTGCGAATCGCGGTTACACCCTTAGACACTTGTCCCCCCGCCAACGATTAGTGAGAAGCGAGTAGAGCTAGAAACTAGAAACAAGTTGGCGAGAAGTGAGTGTGTAGTTCCGATAGTTTTGTCGCTGGGCTATAAGCGAGTGTGCAAGTGCGACGGGCGATTACTCGCACGACTCGCAAATGACCGCTGGATGGTCTCGCGGTGAGAGTTCTGACCGCCAAACGAACGTCGCTGAGCAAGTATCGCTGAGTGAGTATTATCTTTGATAGCTCTTGTCGCTCAACGACAAACTAGTGGAGCGAGTCCTCGCCGACACAGTGTAAACAGTCAGCGATCCACTATTAATATATGCATCTTTTTTGTTTACTCGGAATGTATTTATTGTACGTTTCTTGAGCGAGAAAATAGCCGATAATTAGTCGCTTCCTCGCCGGCGGCGGTGGGACAACTGCCTTAAGTTATGCCCGTAGACATAAAGCTTTTTCGACCGTCTTGAGTCGATAATTGTGGGCAGACCCAAAAGGTAAAACGTGACCCAAAACGGCCAAAAGTGGGGCGCAAAAACGGCGTGTCGCCGGCGCAGGCGGCCTACTCCCTAAGTCCGTCAAAGAAGTTAGTTGCCCGTCCGAAACTAGCCCGAAACGTAGGAGTGAACAAAACAAGTGTCAAGTTCAACTTTTCGGACGGGCAAAAACACATCGGTAGTAGGGACAACTGTCAAATAGTGTTGTTATTCATTCTTAGTTCGGGCCCCGAAATAATCGTATGTCCATAGGTGATAGGGAGTAGGAAACGCTCGTAATTAAGGCCGAAACCACGGACTTCGTGCTTAGGGAGTAGACCCCCAGGCCCGAGTTAGTAGTACCTATTCAAGGGATTATAGTGATACATGTCACATCAAAATGAGCGCGGGCTTGCTTTCGAAACGACCCACTCGCGCGCCTTGTTTAGTGTGGCGAAACCTTAAGGATACCCTCTGCTCTGACCTTCGCTCACTATCTCCTTGATAAAAGGGTTTTCTGATCAATGTGAGGAACGAGGACACCGTGACCTAACCCTTCAATAGTACTAACAATAGCGCCAGCGAACTCTTTTAATAAAAAACTACTTGTAGAAGTATTTTGAAGACACAATATATTAATTCATTCATAAATAACGTAAAAAGTTAAAAAAGTAGGTAATTTTATTGTTATTCTCGTTGTATTAAATAATTTACTTACTACTAGCTGTAGGTTGGCATGTGTTGCAATGCACTTTTTCCTACTTACTACCTACCTACTACTTACCCTACAACCTACCTTCAGAAACAAAATCAAAATAGTAACAAAAAGTTAAAACCATTTTCATGCATGCGGTAAACAAATGAAGAATATGGACATATTGAGATAATTTCGTTTTTTTTTTAAATATCAACATTTTCTTGACAATAAGGAAAACAACAAACAAAATTTTTGCGAAATCGGTCCAGCCGCTCACGCGTGGTGCCGTGACCAAGGGAAATAGGGATTCATTTTTATCTACCTACATAGATTTACACTATACTGTGGCAGAGGCAATTTATTCATTATTCAAATAATTAACATTCATTATGTAGTGTATTGTAATTTAGTTACATAACATTCGCCGATGTAGTAATATCTAATATTGCCAAAGCTCAAATCGGTTCGCATCGCTGAGATTAATTAGAACAAGTCGCTTAGCACAATAATGTTATACAATATGCAATAACTTGTTACAATCATTACGAAAACAATCATGGATACGGCAATACGACCTGTTAATTTGTATGAATGATTTAAAGATAGATCAAAAATACGTTTGCAAGTAGGTACGCACAGAGGGGCAAATAACATTAGGTGAATCATATTTAGTTTCGTAATCATAAACATGCACATCCAGTCTGCAGTTGTCATTGACTGCATCTAAACTGCCTTTCAGCTGCATGTAGCAGTTGCAGTGGTTTAGTCCCATCTCTTCCCTTTCCCATCTCTTCCCCTTAACTACGTTTCTTAGAGATGGGAATTTTTTGTAGTTATAAACGCACAGGGGAAGAGATGGGACTAAACCGTTGCAGTTGCGGTCGGGATGAAGTGCGTCTGGGACTTGTAAAATTAATTTCTGATTTGAACGAAATATTAATCGCCAAATGAAGTCATTAGCCCCACAGTTAATTTGAGTGAGTGATTAGATCGAAATACGAATGTAGTTATGTGCACACCATTACGCCAGCGACAGTATATAGAAAATTGGAACATTTATTTCGGAACTGCGTTTAGTAATATTAGAATGTCATTGAACGCACAGGATTTGATAATGATCTGGTTGCAAAGCAATACATTACATCAAAAGCAACCGGTTCACCACCCAGTTCCAATAAAATAAATAAATAACTTAAGTCAATCAATTATTAACTATGTTAGTCGTTTAAAATAAAACAATATTTTATCTAGAATTAAAATAAAACATTTATTAATAAAACATCTATGTACACAACTTAACAAAAAATGGCGTCCAAATAAACAATACTGTCAATATCGGCATTTAATTTAATTGATCATTCAAGTATCCCTTAAGGTAACACGGGCATTATACTAATACCATTCCAATCTATTTGATTGTAGCAATGTGTTTTCTAGAATAATCTAGTAATGGCTAACTTAAACTGTTCACGCCGGTTTTAATTAACTACTAACGTCCAAGAAAGGAGTTAAATTAATTACGCCTCACATATAAGCAAATACCTAGTTTTAAAAACTTTATACAAAAAAGGCTGTGTGAAACTATTATTCTTCGCAAAAAACACTAATGAACCATCTTTATAGTACATTAGTGGCGTAGGTATACGGGAAATACGTTTTTTCAGCATTCTGAGATTTATAAAAACACATAAAGTAGTTATTTCATAAAGAATAAGAGCTTTTAAAACATCGGCTAAATTGTGGACTTTTTAAATTTAAATTGGAATGCTTCGTAACCATAAACAACTGTCAGTCATTTGACAGATATTATTATTAAATTTTGGAACACTATTGCAATACTATAGTCACGTTATAATTATGTAAATAAAACCCATGCGTCATGATCATGAGGCATGTCGCCTATGTCAGCGTGGGCTTCGTCCTTGTTCCACTGCCAGGCGACTTGTGTCATCAGCCTTAAGTTTTTCGAAATAAACATAATGCCCTAGTGAAGGCACCTCGAGGACACATGCCACACATTTTAGCATACTGTATTCGTTTTACGGCTAAATCAGGTATTTTTTGAAGCAGGAAACTTGCGTGAACTGTACATGTTTTTTTTCGTACAGTTCTCGTTTACGAAAACTGACCAAATATTTGGTTTTGTTTTTGTTGTCAAACAATTTGACAGTTTTTGTAAACGAAAACTAATATTTTGCACTGCTTCAAAAAATACCTGAATTATCCTACGGTTTGCTTATACAGTTATTTTAAAGTATGTTGCCCATTTATGTGTGGTTATTAATTATTAGACCACGTGTACCTGCAAAATTGTTAATGTCGTAATGTGTATGTCCGAAAGCGCAGACCTAGAGCAGAGCATTTTTTGAGACCACTGAAAAAACGACTTTAAGACTAGCATACCTACAGTGCAAAATTAAATACTCGAACACGCATCTTGCAAGCTCGAGGATGGTCGAGCATCATTTTTGGACGTGTTTAATTTTGCACTGTATGTTATAGTCTTAAAGTCATTTTTTCAGTGGTCTCAAAAATACTCTGCTTTGCTCTGCTCTCGGTGTGCGCTGACACATAGTTGTCGTCATTGAAAAAAAATCACTGAATCTTAAAATAAGATGAGACAAAATTTCGTACGACCTCATTGAACTTACCACGGTTACCTACTAAGTCTTGTACTACAAATATCCACAAACACCAGAACTTTACTCGGAATACTGGGAGATTTGATACAACCTGTTCCATTTTAAAGTCTTAAATCCTACGACATATCACTCTACTTTGTCCAACTGTTCATTATAACTCACTAATGACACTAAAACACTTCAAAACAGTTTATAAAGTGGTCTTAAGAACTGATTGATTTGCTTCTGTACTTTTCTTGGTCTTGAGATGTAATCAGCCAGCGCTGAGCCAAAGCCTGATACTGCAGCAGACACCGTATTCTGGAAGGGGCGGTTGTACTGTCCTTGGTAACCTTGATTGAAACCAGGCTGGTAGCCAGACTGGAAGCCGGGCTGGTAGCCTTGTTGGGGGTAGAAGCCTTGTCCTCCGTAGTAACCAGAACCTCCACCGCCATGACCTCCGTGTCCTCCGTGGCCGCCGAAACCGCCGTGACTTCCGTGACCTCCATGGCCGCCGTGACCACCGTGACCACCGTGGCTGCCGTGGCCACCGTGGCCATGTCCATATCCACCTTGCTGGTACGGGTAGGGCTGCACGGGCACGTACTGCGGCACAATCGGCGCCGCCCCGCATCCAAAGAAGTAGTTCATGACAGGAGCCGAAACGTACGTCTGGTCATGGGAGCCGAAGGTCTTCCCGAAACCGAAGCCTCCGCAAGGCCCTCCTCCTTGCTGGCCGTGCTTCTTGCGTTTGCGATGCTTCCTCTCTAAGTCTTCGCTGTCTTCTATGCCTTCTAAATCTCCTGGCAGGTCCCTGGTCTCTCCCTCCTCGGCAGTTACAAGAACCACCGCGCAGTACAGCAGAAGTATAATGAGCGTCGACCTCTAAAAGACAGATAAGCATTTGATTTAATTGCACGAGGAATTGGAAGACATTTAGAAGTTATAATAACTAAGTTAATATAATTCAAAGTAGGCCTCTACCAACATGATGAAATGCTATAAACTCACAACAAAATAAAGGGTTGAGATCACTTACCATTTTTGTTATAATATTATTGTTTACTACCCAGCTGCTGGGGCTGGTGGTCTGATCACAACTGACGCCGTCTCTGAACTCCGTCCAAATTGGGGGAATCCGATGTTGAAAGTGAAAGTAACCGATCCACAAGCAACAACAATGATATCGCAACGATGACGTATAAGTATGGCCATTTGGTAGAGCATGGTTTGAGCAACAGCCTAGCTGAGCTGCAGAGCTTTGGATTCCATCTTGTACCTACTTAGGATATACTGAATGATTGCTAAACATGCATGTCGCAAACTATGATACAGGCACCGGTCTTGCCCATGCGCATGCGATGTTGCCATTGCTACATATCAAGATGAGGGGGCGATATACTTGTAGCTACATTCAATAAACCTTTGTGTCTGGATACTTTAACATAACACACATCAACACATTTTCTCACACTAAAGTACTACATAATTAATATTCCTTGATTACAAAATACAAAAGTTACGTAAAATTAAAGCGTAATTAATATTAGTATTTTCGTGATGACCTGAATGTCGATATTTTAATTGTAGCTAATAAACTCAAGTGATTACTGAAATCAATCAACGTTTACATAATGAAAAAGAGAACGTACCCTCCCCTTTTTCCTCAGGGTCGAGCTGTGGAAGGCGAAGGAGTTATGCCGGAGTCTTACCGCCTAAAACCCCGCGGAGTTCCTCCTACGAACCAATGGCCAGGGGGTCGCGGGATTCGCTGTTGCATGACCGCAACCCTGGCTTCTGAGGTCGTTCGGGTAACAGGTATTTTTTTATTCTTTGACTTGGTCGCGTTTGAACTTGGGGGCCTACTCCCTAAGTCCGTCAACGAAATTAGTCGCCCGTCCGAAAGTAGCCCGAAACGTAGGAGTGAACAAAACAAGTGTCAAGTTCAACTTTTCGGACGAGCAAAAACACATTGGTAGTAGTGACAAATGTCAAATCGTGTTGTCATTCATTCTTAGTCCGGGCCCCGAAATAATCGTATGTCCGTAGGTGATAGGGAGTAGGAAACGCTCGTAATTAAGGCCGAAATCATGGACTTCGTGCTTAGGGAGTAGACCCCCTGATCGTAAGAGCAGACAGGCTCTAAGGTTGGGCACACGAATCCAAGTAGCAGAGATAAAGGGATTCCACTATACCCCTCTGGCTTACACATATCCACGACGGAACCCAGTAAACTGCTTGGCTGCTGACTTCAATGTGAGGGTGGTAGCTAGCACGCCATAGAGATCCTGCCAAGTGCATCGGTCCATTCCTAATGTCCTTAGAACCGAACTTGCTAATTTACCTAACCTTGTCTGACTGTGAAATAATCATTACAAATCAGCCTGTAGCCTATTATTGCAACTTTCAAATACATACAACGAAATTTCGGAAAACCCCTTGTTTCGTAAATAATTTGATCGGATGTATTTCACCACTGTGGTTCAACACGTGCGCGCGCGCAGCTCGTAGTAACATTGTAGGCGACCTTGAGCCGATAGCAACACATGCAGGCTGGGTGCACACAACAGGCGATGGAAGTATCATAATATTTTGATATTTTTTTTATGACAGTAGACCTACCAGACCTACTTAACAGCTAATAATGGGATAAATAGTTCACTATGGCAGATTCCTATGATTTACCGACTATTATAAACTAGTTCACTGCATACGATTGCTAAATACATTAACGATTTAACTAAACATGTCTGCTAGTATAGCTTTCTTGCTATTGACGATCTGAAAATAAACTTGATCATCACTCCGTAGAATGATTTATCCTGATTTTGACGACTTAAATGATTCGAAAATATCTGATAGGAATGGAAGAATTGCCTATTCTTGAAATTTTAATAAATACTAATGGGTCAACTCGTCCGAGTTAAAATATAAGCGTGGATGAAATGATTCCTTCTTGGATTTTTATAAATTGAAGTGATCTATTTATTCGTAAACAATTTATCATATTTAGTCCTACAAAAAACGCTAAGTAGAAAAATATTACTATTTTAAAACACACTCTGCAAAAGTTATTTTCGGATCATTTGCCGCCTCATATTCACGGGATATGTTATGTACACACGGTGTCCCGTGCCCCAAGATAAGTAACCACCTAAGTGCATATATACAAGTAGAAAACGGGTTGCCGGTGCCGATCTGTCAGCGCTTGTCGGTGCTGGTCCGCGCAGGTAGTTTCTATACTGTGTGGCGAACCAGCGCCGACAAGCTCCGAACGTCGCCGACAAGTTCCGACCTGCTCCGATCAGCGCTGGTAGGCCGTCATTTGTTGCTGTATTTGCAAAGGAATAAGGCGTATTTATGTTAAAAAATGCCAGCCCCTGCTTCTACCCGCTTCCTTTATGTAGCGGTTACCTGCACGGACCAGTACCGATAAGCGCTGGTAGGGCGGCGCTGGTTACCTGCTTCCTCTATGTATACGCCCTAACTGACATTTTGGTTCTGAGCGAAACGAACACACTACATAAATGTAATATCAAATGTCGCATGTTGTGCTCAGGACTAAAAGGTCAGTTAAGCTGATATCTTCTAGGCGCCCCGAGCAAACACATCCACAGAAATTTCACAGTAATAAAAATCGCTCACAATAAATATTTGACACACAATGAGCAAAATTAACATGAGGTTTAATTCACAATAAAAGCTAGTACTATTTATTCTGTGGCTGTGCTATCAACCGCTAAATATCTTTTAATTACCGCTGCCGCTGTGCACGATCCTAAAGTAAATTGCATGTGAATTTTGTGGCATCGCGTTTACTGCGACTCATTAGCGTGATGATTATAATCTAACAGAATTAAGTAGGTACCCGTGGGAATACTGGAAACGGTGACAAAATATAGATGTCATTACAGACTCATTAAACGCCGGTCTCGATCCACCGAGCTCTCCCGTCGTAGAGCCGGTCGTCTCTTCAGACTCCGCAGTCACACCGATAATTCAGCCCTTATCAAAATGTCTCCCCCCCCCCCCCTAAGTCCCCGCCAGCAACGCCCTAAGCCGAGGTCCGAGTCCCACTAGGGGTCGCCCTTAGTGCTGTTGTTGCAGGTAGTCATGATGTTGTAGTACAAGTAGTTAGCTTAGATTAGGTATTTTACTCCCCCCCCCCCCCCCACTGGCTAGAGACCCTTCAGGTCTCGCCAAAAACTGCCCGGTTACGTAGGAACGGTCCCCTAGGACTACCTACAGCAGTCCAATAGAAAAACAAACTCATTAAATGATTGCCAGGTTCCATTGCAGTTAAGAATTAATTAATTGTGTTTTAATTATTGTTAATAATACTTGTAAAGTTACATCATAATGACATAATAATGTCTGAAGATGTGTAGATAAATAATTATGACATAAATAAGTTACGAGTTTACATGATGCCTTATTATGCTTATTTTTAGGCTTTATTAAAAGGTTTTATTCACGTTTTCATATATTATACAGAGATTTAGATAAATAAAAAATCTTGATATAGTTGTGAGTGATCGTAACGTGGTTTAGCCACGTGACAAGGGTTAAATAAAAACAAACATTATGTTATGGAACATTTCGATGCCAAGCATGTATTAACATATATTATGAAACACGGTGACCTAGCTGGTGGCCACGACTAGCGCGATATCGCTCCGCACAGTCAGTTAACTCGGGTCGCTAAAATCACAAAGGAGACAAAAAAAAACTTTTCAAAAAATGCTGTCTGGAAGTATCCAAAAAAACCCATGCAGAATCACATTGATGAGGCCCATGAGGTCCTCTACATTCATAGCATCATAGATGCCTGCAGTAGAAGTGCTTCTGCGTACCATAGTTCAACATGTGTGTGCTTTCTAAATCAGTGTAAGGATTTTCCATTTCAGTTACGGGTCAATAAAACTAAAATGTAGTTAGAAACTAAATTAGTTTCAGATTATTTCCTTAACAACCTTAAAAAAATCTTTCATTACGGTGATAAAAAATACACTATTTATGGTCGGTGTTATTGCAGGCTGTACCAGTCCCAATCCGAGTTCAATGAACCCGTACGAAGGTCGCACTCGTATCCGCGACCCTTCTAATATAAGTACCGACCTAAGCTCGAGCACCTACTAAGTTATAATTATGGTCAAAATAAGAATCAAATAAAGGAAAGAGCATAAAAAAGGTTGCTATACAACGTGGGCCCGAGATATCTGAAAGATTTTAACCATCGATTCCGATGCTTAATTGAAGAAGAAACGCCAGGATATAGTTTGTTGAATAAAGCTTAATTTTCGAACTAAGTATTTATTATTTACGGACTTCTTAAAAAGATTCATTTAAAAAAACCCGGGATTTTTGGATTGCATAATAATTTAAAATTAATGCTTAACCCCCGATGCAAATATGTGTGTATGTAGAGTGTAAGAAGAAGTGTATGTGTTAGATAAACCAAAAAAAAACATAAATTAAAATAATTGTCCCGGAACCGCAGGATTTTTTCGATACAAAAGCTCATTCCATATTAGCCAACATCGCAAGTTTAGTTGAATATGCATCCGAATATCCAATCTCTAGTCATGATCACGCGGTTTGAAGAAATTACACAAATTCAGGTACAGTATTTTTAAATACATTCAAATGAAAGCTCATACAGTCATTACATGGAAGCGTTGAGCCAGTTGCCACCGATGTTAATCCGAAATCTCAGGTTTGATGTAGATTTTTGATAGAAATTCTATAAGTATATTTTAGTTATTCAATAGAAGTAATGTCAAAAACCTACATCATTCCGGAGATTATGGATTGAGATCGTTAGTTGGTTTCGGCTGTTAGCCGCATTATACTTCTTCTATAGAAATATAACCCGAATTTGCCCGATTTTGTTCAAAATATACTGCTAAATAAAGGATAGTAGCAAATGGCATAACAATAAACCTTTCGTAAATCGGTTACAAATAAAATCGTACGAGGTGTCGCAAGATTTTAAAATAAAGCATTTTAACGCAATACCTGTTGCCGAAGTAAAAGAACTGTGATAATGTTTTTTTATCTTTAACCTTTTGACCGCCACGGACGTCAATGGACGTCAAATTTAAATGTGCTCACAACGCCTCCGACGGCATGGCACGTCGAAAACACCACTTTTTTTACAGTTCAAAAGTTTGACGTCCATATACGTCCGTGGCGGTCAAAAGGTTAAGGCATTTGTTCGATATTTCGCATAAAAGCGGTCTTTGTTTTTCATTACTTATTATTAACTAGCTAGTAGCAATATCACAAGCTAACAGCTTTATGTGTCTGTACAATGCATTGAATGAGACATTACAGTGTGTACGCAGGGCTCAATATCAAGCTATAAATTTCCAGTATGAGCTGATCTCGCGTTATAAAGCCTTTTCGTACAATGAGAGGTCAGATTATACTGGAAAAGTATAGCTTGATATATGTAGCCGTGTGTACGATCATGATCAATGTCAAAGGCGACGTCTAACGAATCATATTATGTAGTCATAGCGTTTATTCAATAAACAGCGAGTACATGTTACATGACGTTAGGATTCAACTGTTAAACACTTGCTACTGCAGTGGAAATGCATGCTGTGCTGATTGTAATCTTAGGGCCCCATTAGCCAAACTTGCGATGACAGGGTCTAAGAAGCACACGAATCCAATAAACAGAGATATAAAGGAATTCCCCCGATAACTAAAATGACCATATGTTCCGCGTTAATTCAGATTTTTCAGGTGAATCAGAAAATTAGATAGTCTTGTTTCGATTCGTTTTTAAATTATTTTTGTTCTACAAGTTTTTGTAGACAATTTGTTTATTTGGAGCGAAGTCTTATAATTGATGCTATAGTAGTTTTAACGATAGAGACATTAGATGGGCGTTACTTATTTTGACGTGCAATTAAATATAATTCTCTTGCATTTCCGCGACAACAACTTGCGTAGCTTCCGTTAACAATGAAACTTTTACCCTCCATGCGGCGAAAGAAGTACAGCTTTAAAAATATAATTCAAGTAGTCTTGATAAAAATATGTATGAGTTGTCTCGGCTTTTGTGTAACATACTGAAAATAGAGTGTTTAATGTGACCTTATCTGACCGGTGATCTAAATTGGAACTAACGTTCGCCACAGAACCATAGAACAATACCGTTGACACTGATGACAGCGACGACAGCGCCGCCAACACAGTTGTTGGCATTAACATAAATTAATGATAAGTCTCTAGGTATACATTGCTGTAGTTCTTATTCTAAGGTATACATACTATACTATACTCTATGGTTTAACTTACTTGTCATCTTGGTTGAAGGAAACGGCGCTGCCACTGATGTGGCTTATATTAACCTTATTTTGCTTATTATTGTTCTCCATTTTCCTGGAACAAAGAGAAAAATATGTTTTAGTTTTAATTTATTTTAGTAGTTACTTAAAACAATGTGATTCCTTGTATAAGTAATTATTACTTTTAAAGTTTTGTTTTCTGTATTAATTTTAAGCTTAAGAAAATTTGTGCCATAACTTAAAGCTGTTATCATGTTTTATATTATAACCCGTAATTGGCGACTGTATAAGTCCGAGGCTATGTATGTTATAAATACTTAAGATATATTGTAAACACAGGCTAGTATTAAAATTAACAAAATGTGACATGTCTATCAAGAGGCGACTGGTAGATTGCATTAGATGTAAGAGTTACAGTTCTGTTCTGCTTAACCTTTTCCCAAATATGTTGGGTTCATATTCCACCTTCCGCCTTTTTCCGCCGCTTTGCCGCCTTCTCGGGCCTGTTACTGGTTGGGCGACGGGTCCCCTAACCCGTCGCCCGCAGGCCACACACTAGGGTGGCCGGAGATCGTCGCGCGCCCTCCGGCGGCGCCCGGTGCGTCTGGCGCGGGAAGGGAGAGTGGCCGTCGCCTCTCGCTCCCTCCTTGGTTGCCATCACCACCTCGCAAAAGGTGGCGACGGCTTCCCACACACTCTCGCTCCCGACCATGGACAGAACCACGGCTGGAAGCGAGAGGTCACCACCGACCGCCGCGACTAGTTCGCGGCGCTGCGTCGCCCACGCACGGCACTCCTGCAACGTGTGCAGCGCCGTGTCTTCCGGGCAGTCGACGCAGTGGTGACATCCGGGCGTCTGCTCCCGGCCTTTGCGACACAGGTACTTCCCGAAACATCCATGTCCCGAGAGCACCTGCGTCAGCCGGAAGCTGAGGGCGCCATGCCGCCTCTCCAGCCACTCCTCCATAACGGGTCTTACCGCCGCTATTGCGGCGTGCCCTAACTCTATGGCCAGGCCGACACTGGCCGTATTCGTATGACACCCGAGACCGACGGTTTAACTTGCTCTCCGAGACACAGAGGGGTCTCGATGTGCAACGAATGGTTACCCATCCACGTACTGACCGGCAAGCGCAGCTTAACCTTGCAAATCATATGATCCGAGCGTTAATTACCCTTTTATTCTCTATCCCTCTTATTTTTGGTCTCCTGTAAAAGTTCGACAGTTAATTAACAAATTTTCAGGCAACAAGCAACGAAAGCCAAATGATCATTTCACAAATCAACATTGCTCATAGTAATGTTTCACAAACTTTACATTTCAAAAAGTTATTCTTTCATATATTGTCATTTTACAACAGAACATTATAATAGTAAATTTTTCGTAACACAAATACGTTAAATCGACAAAGGTCTTTTGATCGTTATATTTATCTTGAGAGGGCTTCCGCTGCCAGCGCCGGCACCCAAAAATAACGCCATTGGGAACTTGTCTTCCAACTGACTAATTTCAAGAGCGAGCGAAGCGAGCTCGGTTATTTGGGGCACCCCGACACGGATAGGTTAGGTTCGAAGGGGATGACGGGGGCTGGAGTGAGCGAGTGTAGCGAGCGAACGAAGCCTCCGTCATCCCTTTCGTGTTAGGTTCCTTTAAACCCTGCAGACAGAAATAGGAGCCCCGCTCAGCGGGGCTCCGTCGACTCTGCTTTGGAAACCCAAACAACCTTACAAACATCCCCTTAAGCTTTTCATTTTTTTTATCGTGAAACTGAAAGTGGGTGACGAATAATCGTATCAAGAAGAATTTTATTTTGTAAATGTAATGTATTTTGGTCTAACTAATTATTATTGTAAAACATTATTTTTGCTTTCTGTGATATTATGTTGACTTGTCAATTTGTCTTTAAAAATAAAATAAAACAATGCATTTTCAAGATGACTGCTTGTCTTATGAATGTGTGTGTTTTGATGTCATTGTTAAAGAATAGTTTGTGAAATGAAACGTTGACAAATGTTGCTTGTGAAATGATAATTTGCTAAAGAATTGTGTGTAAAACACCATAGAACCCTTATTTTTGCTTATAAGTCAAGATCTAGGAGGCTAATAATTTCACATTTGGTGAATCATAGTCACAACCAGTGGCGTAGCTACCGTATGGCTAGGCGGGGCAGTGTACCGGGGCTCCCAAGCTCGAAGGGTCCCTATCGGCCTCCACGAACGACGTTCGAAAAAGTTATATAATATCCTAGTTGAATAAAGAATTTTTGACTAACTTTTTGGCCCCTAACCAACGACTTTTACGTGAAAGCGTGACAAACAAACAAACTTTCACATTTACAATATTATTAGGAATTACGATTAAATAATTATTTGCTGCGTTATACATAACGCATGCCCTTCAGTGGGCGATAAGGAGCTGATGATGTAGTAGTTTTGCACCTTCAAAGTATTTAGTTTAGTTTAAATAGGACCACAATTTCATTTTTGGCCCGGGACCCTTGGTTACATAGCTACGCCACTGCTCCCTCACCTACCTACTCCTCAAATGAAGGGTGCCCATACCTCACGCGGTAAAACGAGGACCTCCCTCATACTCTTTCTAAATATATGAGTTACCACCCATCACTAGGGTAATCTAATCAAGAAAATGGTCTGCACTGCACGCTCCTGTCAGCTAATAAACTGCTACGAACGTTTAAAAAACGTGTTGATTATGGATCATTATATTGCTGAGTTTTCTCCAATTCACGCGACCTTACCTTCATTTGTCTAATTAAATTCTTAAGTGTACATTTAAAAGCGGATGTACCTCGTTTTAAGAACAGGTTACGGAATTTTTAACAAGAAATTCAGCCTATTACACAGACAAAATAATACTGACAATTTGTTTACATAATTACGTAGGTATACAGCAAATAAATACTAGTGTAAATCTAAAAGATGGCATCAAAATATTTGTCCGCATCGCTGTCGAATGGTAACGTGCCCAGAAGACTAGCAGCATTCAAATTCAAATCATTTATTTGCAATAAAATAGGGTTCATAGAATGGTGTTATATGAAAATACAATATTAGATCAAGCCCATTTAGCCATTATACTTAAATAGCATGCAAATTTTACTTAAAAACTATTAGAATTATTACTGAATATTCAAATTAATTATTATGCTTAAACAGATTTTCAATAACGCCAAAACACAAGATACGTTCAGGCAACGAGGTTATGCTTAATACAAAACATCCGTAATACTTCTCAGAATAATTTAAAAACTCTTTAATAGTGTAAAATCTGTTATTTAATAACCAATCGCATAAAGCTGCTATACACCTATTTAACGGTAGTTCTTTAAAACGTTCATTGATACGTTGTTTGGTAATCCTTTGGCTAAAGTAAAGGCCAGCCTTCCAATCATGGCCAGTGTCGGCCAGCTGCCTTGTTGTCACTAGTTGCAAAATAATAATTATTAAAAACCAGCCAAGTGCGAGTCGGACTTGCGCACGAAGGGTTGCATACCATTATCTAAAAAAACGGCAAAAAAATCACGTTTGTTGTATGGGAGCCCCCTTAAATATTTATTTTATTCTGTTTTTTAGTATTTGTTGT
This sequence comes from Amphipyra tragopoginis, assembly GCA_905220435.1. Lineage (NCBI taxonomy): Eukaryota > Metazoa > Arthropoda > Insecta > Lepidoptera > Noctuidae > Amphipyra > Amphipyra tragopoginis. The sequence continues at coordinate 35,778,850 of HG991991.1, forward strand.
TATAGCGACAACAGAAATACATCATCTGTGAAAATTTCAACTGTCTAACTATCACGGTTCATGAGATATAGCCTGGTGACAGACGGAGGAACTGACAGCTGAGTCTTAGTAATAGGTTTCCGTTTTACCCTTTGGGTACAGAACCCTAAAAAGGGATTAAGTATACAAGGTTAGTCGGAAAGGGTGTACTAATCCGAAAGGTTACTAGTTCAAGAGAAATTGCTGTTTAAAAATTTCATAAAAAATACGCTAAAATCTATCTATCTTCAGCTATGCTGTGTATACATTTTAGATCATATTTGGGATCACGGATTAGACGTTCCATTTTCTGATACATACGTCCGGCGCACCCTGGGCAGTCAGCCCCGCTACCAAACTCACTGAGCGGCTAATCTTTTCACCACGGCATGAGGTACCCTCGTATAGCTCGTACCTAACGAGAGATAGAAGCTTTATAAGGTGTAACATAACATGGCACAACCTCTTAAGGGGTACTCATCATTATGAACAACTTTTACTATTGGACAAAACATGAAATCGCGAAAAAAAATCAGCTGTTCCCTACAATTTGACGAGTTATGCAACATGTATACCTACTTCATATTTATTCACAAACTTTTAAGAAGGAACTGTAGCAAAAAGTTGCCAACACAAGACCTACCTACTGAAATTACCAGTGACGCAATCACCTTGAAAAACAAACTACAATTTGGTTTAGTTTCTAATGATGCTCATTTTAATGAATAATCCTCGTCCTCATTGTTTATTTCACATTAAACTGTAACTACAGGTTTTGTTCTCAATTTTTTTAATGGCTCACGCATATCCGCCTCGCTGTCGATTTCAAAGCCTTCACAAAAATAGGCCTCATTTGTTTTGATAAAATATTTTATACGCGACGATAACGTAAAGCAGGTGAAGGTTAAAAACTATTACTCTATATTATTATTGCGATAACTTTAATAAGAAGTACTTCAAAAGGATTTAGGATAACATTCATGTAGAAATAAAAATACATGTTTTATTATAAACATATAACTAACATATTTGCCATACTTTATACAAAACCTTATTTTCACACATACATACATTATACTCACGCCTATTTCCCATGGGGGTAGGCAAAAACTATGCAACGCCACATCCGTTCGCTTCGTCCATATTAATACATTTTTCATACCCCCATCTCGGAAAGAGTATTTTTGCTCTTCGATATCTGAGTGCGAAAACCGTTTTTATCCGCTAGAGGATAAAGTAAATTGAATTTAGAACATTGTGTGCACCACGTTTGGGAATTCAAAACTTCATTTAACCTATTTACTTCTACCTCCATGGTGCCGAACTTATCATACTTACAACCTTTTTTTAATTTGTTAAAACTCAGACTCGGAACCTTCTTGGTGTATTACTTTTTTTTTTAATTTGCTTTACGCGCGCCTATTTCTTTTCACGTCATGTTGTTAAAACCTTAGGTTAAAAACAAGAAACTTGAAAACAAGTGAAAAACCTAAAATGAGTGATTCTGGCGACGAGGAAGTTTATTTTTTTACATTAAGTCATTTCCTCGCTGAGGTGGGATGAAAAGTTACGTGTTGCACTCGAGTGCAAAGATTTTTCACCTCGTGCTCTTTTGATTCTAATTTATGAAACACTCGCTGTGCTCGTGATTCAATTTTAGAATCCATCGCTTGTTCGGTCATCAAAATTGAGCACGCGGTTAAAAAGCTACTTTGCACTCTTGTATAGCAAATAACTATTGTCATGCACGCCGATTGAGAGTACTACTACTTGTACTATTTATTATGTGGTACTACGCGCCTGTCCTTTTTAACCGACTTCAAAAAGGAGGAGTTTCTCAATTCGGATGTTTTTTTTTTAGTTTGTTATCTGTTTCAGAAGTCGGTGTAATTTTAAGTTGAAACAAATTGAATGCACCGACTTATGAAACTGATATGTTCATTACATGATAATTATTTTACTCCGTTAAGTTTTCTTTTTTTGAAGTCGGTTTTTACTTTTTTTTTTTTTATTGAAGAACATCACCAATAACATTATTTTCATGGCATACTGAACTTCTACCCATAGTAAGGCATAGTTGTTTTGAGTCTTGGTCAGAATATTTCGACAAAAGGTCATTGACCAAGGGTATTTGGTACAAAACGATCCAACCATCTCTTCCTCGTCTCCTCTGGTTTAGCATGAGTAGGATGAATAGACAAGAAGTGGTGACGGCTTTGAGGCTTCGATCCGGTCATATTCCACTCAATAGTTTTGGATTTATGATGCGGAAGGTTGATTCGCCGAATTGTTCTCTTTGTGGAGTCATCGAAGATGCTCAGCACATACTGGCAGAGTGTGGCCGTATTGAGGTTCAAAGACGTCAAGCTTTTGGGGACAACCACTTTAATGTAGGCTTTTATAATAGCGTTCTATCTTCACCTTTGTCGGATGAAGCTAGAACCCTTTTTAATATTATTATTATGGGTTTAAGGTTGCGGATAGTCTAATGTGTTAATAAGTTTTTTGTTAATTTTGTATACAATCATCGGGGTGACGTTTTCTTTAAAGAAAAAACCCCGTAAATAAATAAGGAAATAAAAAAAAAAAAAAAAAAAACATATCAATGCTTTATAGTAACCTCTCCCGACTACATTATATTTAGGTCTGCAAGCCGACTAAGCAGATATGTGCTAAAATAAAATCTTACCTCCGAACTGAGACAGATCTGTGAAAAATCTGTTTTCACTCGTAGCTGGGGGTCTACTCGCTAAGCACGAAGTCCGTGGTTTCGGCCTTAGTTACGAGCATTTCCTACTCCCTATTCACCTACGGCCATACGATCATTTCGGGGCCCGAACTAAGAATGAATGACAACACGATTTGACAGTTGTCCCTACTACCAATGTGTTTTTGTCCGTCCGAAAAGTTGAACTTGACACTTGTTTTGTTCACTCCTACGTTTCGGGGTACTTTCGGACGGGCGACTAACTTCGTTGGCGGACTTAGGGAGTAGGCCCCCTGTTTCCGAACGAGGAATGGCGTAGTCGGAAATCCTGATAACTATCAGCTGTTTCGAAATTTGAAATATATGCGTAGGATTTCAAACTTGAACTATTTATTCATAAATTATTCTGCGTAACTTGTTTTTAAAAAATACGCCGCAGGATAAAAATGCAAGGGCTAGGTCAAGGTGAACGAGTAATCCTTTTCCGAGTTCTTATATCAATTAAGTACATATTTGCAAGTTTGTAAGTACATAATTACATGTTCCTACTAATATAAATAAAAATCTTGAAATACTTTAACCTAAGTAGGTACTAGGGTTTTCGCGTTCCCGGCCTATTTGAGTTCCCGGGAATCGGGAATTTTTTCTCTTAATTCCCGGGAATTCCCGGGTACCCGGGAATTTTCATGTTTTTTGTATAAATATAGTTTTTCTCGTATATTTCAACATTAAACTTGTGTACGTACTTTAAACATGATAAATTGTCTAACATACCAATCGACTTTTCTTATTAAAATAAAAATCTTACACTTATTTAAAAAATTGAACTAGGAACAGTTACAGTCATTTATTGTGCAACGTCGCGAGTTTCTTTAATGAAAAAAGTCTTCTCTTCATTTAATATGGCAAAATATTACGGAATAACAATAGGGTGAATGGCTATAAAAGATGTTACCAAATTCGTGTAATAGGTACCATAAAAACATATGATCTACTTTTTTTTCTTGCGGTAGCGATATGTGATCGAAACATAACCAGCTAACAAGGTACAAATAAAAATTGCTAATTAAAAATTTTATTCGTTGGAACATTTCGACGCCACTTTCTATGAATGAAAGCACGGTGACACAGCTGACTAGCACGACTAGCACGAAATCGTTCTTTACAGTCGGTTAACTCGGGGCGCAAAAAGGGCTCGAAAACAGAACTTTTTTTTTTTGCAAATAAACTACTTATTTTGTATTTAAATTAAAAACCATTTAGGGTTAATCTGTGACCAGTAAATCACGTTGTTTAAAGGAATTACACGAATTCGTTCCTATATATTTTCATTATAAATCTATAAATTACACAAAAGATAAGCATTGTGAATAGATTTTAAAAATAAAAATTTACAAAAAAAAATTATGCGTTTAGAATTTGTTTACAAGACAGAGACAACAGTACTATGTGCTGACATCACGATACATTTACTCCATTCTAAGTTCACACCACGCAGTACAATGTATGTTTCACGCGAGAGAGTTAGAAAATGCTCTAAAGTCTTCGGAAGCGTGCAGACCCTTCATTTTTCATCATCATTTCTTCATTTCAAATAATTCCCGGGTTCCCGGGATTCCCGCCAAATAATTCCCGGGTCCTAAAATCCCCAAATTCCCGGGAATTCCCGGTTCCGGGTACCCGGGGCGAAAACCCTAGTAGGTACCTGTCTATATCTTCTATGCATATTCTGTAAATATGGCGTGTCTGAACATTGAAAATATAAAAAAAATAGCGGATGGATAAAGGATAACCAATAGAATCCATTTCGATTATTTTTGGAACATTTGTCTGTTTGTCTGTTTGTTTGTGCACGTATCACGCAAAGAGTACCTACTGATTCAACGCGGTCCATAAAAGTCTGGACTAATATTGTACGTATCGCGGTACATTTAGCTGTCTGAATTTTTATCTACAAGATGTCCCAAAATAGAGTCAAGCGGAAATGCAGAGGTCCAAGAGAGCATCTTTAGAGGTACCCAAATCACCCCCATGTATGTTCCGCGATTTTTTATAGTTTTCGCTTAACACTACTTTTTAGAACACCTTTAAAGGTTAACAGGCACTCGTTACGCTCTGGTTTCAGAATATGGAGTTTTTTTCCACCATATTTTATACCACATAAACGGTACATAAGCCCACGAGTCATTATATGTATTACATTGCTGAACTACATTGTTTATAATTCAAATACTTACAGTATACAGTGGATCACCTACTCAAACATCGTAAGCCGACTGCGGACAAATATTAAAGTAAATGAGCAGATATTTTTGTTTATTTTGACTAGAGAACGTGTTAAAATTGTAATTACCCGACACTTTTCACATAAAAGTGTTATTTACTATGTTACTGTAATTATTTGTTATCGTCCACCGCACTAACAGAACCTATTATTACACCTACATTATGTACTATCTTTCAACTTGTTATGGCCAGAGGTACATAGGTACTTAACTGGCATGATACGCGTTCAAATTAAAAAACAGACGGACAGACAAATTTTTTTTAGCTTCTGTTGTTCTGTGTGGTGTTAAAAATAAATTGCATTTCGCGGGGTTTTCCGATAACGAGTAACCCCACAACATTTTTAGAGTCAATTTTTCAACAGCCTATATTTATATACGAAATCTATTAAGTATTATTTTTAAAATATTTCCATGTAGGTACAGAACTGACGCGCCTACAGTTTTATTATATGTACCTATAGATTATTCTTTATCGTTCAGTTTCGTGACGAATCCAAGAAATTCACAACAGCTGATTACAGTTTTTTTTTTCATCTTTTTGTTTTTCCGGCCCAGTTGTAAAGTCTTTACCGAGCAAGCTGACTTGTCACTAACTCGCTGACTAAACTACACCGTTGACCGAAAAGCCTAAGATAACCATTTTAATGCGTAACAACGATTACGCACTGCATCCGATCTGGATCCGTAAAAATAAGAATATAAAAACTCGGACCGAATTCGAATATTGCTTTGCGCACTGCATCCGATCCGAATACGTGAAAATACGAATCTAGAGTCTAAAAACTCGGACCGAATTCGGATATCGCTTATGCACTTATCCGATCTCTGATCCAAATTCAAACAATTCAGGTGCCATCTTTGGCATATCCATTTGGCGTCCGATTTGAATCCGAGGTAATGCGAAAGCGTTCATACAAACATTACTACGGCTACTTCGGTCCGTCAATTTTTGTTCCCAATTGGAAACTCACGGATCACGGAGAGAAATCGGATGACGGAAGTCGGATCTAGTGCGTAAACTACCATACAAATAGTTATATGACTACTTCGGAACGTATTTTCTCGGATTCGGATCGGATACAGTGCGTAACCGCTCTATGGCTGTTGATGGGAACGAGGCTTGGTAGCTTCCAGATTAAACAAACGTAAACGTAAAGACCCGCGTGGGTTTATCTCATGCGGACTGGCTACAATATAAAACTTCCTCACCGCACGCTGGGACGCGTGTTGTAAGATTCAACAAAACACAACACGCTTGGAGGTAGGATATAGGTATACGTTCCACATCAAATGTCAATTACTTATTTGCAAGTTAGAAGTTCTAAGTTCATACAAATTGTTATTATCACAGTTTTTTCAAAAATTTCACATCCTTTATTTACTAATACAGTACAGAGCTTCTAATTTTAAGTTATATTTTGATTCACAAACCCAAATATGACCTAAAATTTAAACACAGCTGAGGATGATACTTATACTTGAGCGTTTTTTTTTAAACTTCTTGCATCTTTTTCTTTTTAACTACTGACTTTTGTGAAAAGTTGTAGAACAAAAGTTATTCATTACTATGGGTATTATAACATTCTTTCAAATAAGTAGCCCAGTTTCGACTAATCTGGTACCTACCTATTATATATTATAATTATTATAAAGGTAAACAAACATTACATTTAGTTGTCATTTCAACAAGAATAAAACAAAACAGCTACTTATCAGATTACAGATAGAATCGACAGTGGTCTGTCGTGTTCGTTGCAAATCAACTTTATACAAACGTAAATGAGTACTTGAAGAAATGGTACAATAGAATACGAACATAATAATCGAAATAAAAAAAAACATTCAGACGAATTGAGAACGGAGGTTCGTCCTTGGAATGGAGGAGGAGGAATTCGTCCTTTTTGAAGTCGGTTAAAAATAATCATGCACATTCAGTTGTATTACACTGTTTACGGTCGTTTTCAATAACCTATCTATCGGCGGATACGCCTACTAGAGGTAGAAATTTGCCATAATCTCCATAGAAGTAATGTCAAATTTCAATCTGTAGTAAGGCAAACCGCCGATAGATAGGATATTGAAAATGGCGGTTAGTGCACCGTTTGAGGATAATTTTGTATTCTTTTGATGTTCTCCAAGTTTTCATACAAATTGGTTAATTAGAAAATTAGAACTGATAAATTGGTGTTTTATTTCGAAAATTACACATTTTTAAGAGTTTAATATTTGATATTTTCTTTTGTGGTGTTTCAAACAATAATTTGGTATGCTATCAGATATTAGATGGTCATTTCACTTAATATGTAGTTCTGCTTGACTCATAAAATATATGCCGAGTTTGATTTCTTTTGAAGAGCATATTTTGATGCGCAAACATTATTGTTGATAGGAAACTAGAATATTTCGTTGAATAAAACATGAATATTTTGGTGTGCAGTTAAACACTACATACACACATCAAAAGTGTCTAGGGATCAACATATATTTTTGCAATAACTTTTCTCCTGATTGATATTAATTAAAATTTTCTTTAAGGATTCATCAAATAAAGTGTTTTCGTTTGTCACAGTAACGATAAACCAAGTCACCTTTGCATTAATAAAGAAATTTGCCATTTTCCTAATAAAGGGATTTTTGACATTTGAACCACTAACACAAAAGTTCGAAAAAAAGACTGAAATAACAGTTTTCTTTAAAATTTTATTGGGTAACTTAAACAATTAATAATCCGTGTTTCTACCGCGAACACTAACAACACAAGAACATCGGTTTGGCATACTCAAAATGAGTTCATCCAAATCACGCTGTGGAATGGCCGCCCATGTTCGTTGCAACAACAAAAAAAGGTCTTCTTGCGACTGGATACCCTCCATATTCGGCAGAGCTCTTCTCTGTAGCATATCCCATGCATGCTCAATCGGGTTCAAGTCTGGCGACTGAGCAGGCCAGGGCAGGACATTGATGTTAGCTGCGGCGAGAGTCTGTCTTACAACTCTTGCGGTGTGCGGTCGTGCATTATCATGCATTAACTGAAATAAGGGACCGATTTGCGCTTGTAGAGGAACGATGACGTCTGATACAATCGTCTCAGCATAAATTTGAGCGTTGAGGTTGCCTCTGATCCAAATCAACTCAGTTCTTCCGCCGATCCAAATACCCGCCCATACCATGATGGTTCCACCACTATAAGGATGGACTTCCTGGCAGGATTTTAATCGCTGTTGGCGTCCAGGGGTTCTCCAGTGTCGTATACGTCTTGTATCCGGTCTCATACCAAAACGAGACTCATCAGAAAAGCACACGAAACGCCATTGTTCTTCTGCCCAATTTCTGTGTCCAAGAGCCCATTGATATCGAATCCTACGATTGTGCATTGCTATAGGTGGTACCCGTAGCGGTCTTCGGGAATGAAGGTTCACTTCATGCAAGCGGTTTCTGACTGTTTGGTCGCTAATTAAGTTCCCTGAAGAGTGATGAAGCCTCACGGCTAACATCATGGCGGTTATTGTTGGAGCTCTTCGAGTTAAGATTTGAATGTATCGGTCTTGTCTCCGTGTGGTGCAGCGATACCGTCCTCCATGGCGCTCAGCCACGGTACCAGTGCTTCGGTAACGTGTCCAAAGTCGACTGATAACACTCTGACTTGTATTCAGAGCTAAAGCCACAGTACGTTGCCGGGAACCAGCTTCTATCATTCCCACGGCTCTGAGCATTTCTTCCCTGCTTAAATGACGTCGCCGCTCCATAATAACGTTGGTTTTAATCAGTAGTAGGGAAACAGTAGCACTAATAATGTCTTCAATGCGTTGTATGTTTTTATAGGGAAAATATTGACAGCTGATTTTCATCTTTTACTCGAATTTGATTCACAGTTCCTGATTCAAATTATGAAATGCACCAAAAAGGATCCATATAAATTTATAAAATCATAAATTTATTACAAAGCCACATCTCAATCTCAAGAAATCCGCATAAAAATGCTTGATCCCTGGACACTTTTGATGTGTGTATTTTTGAACAGCTATTTCTCTTAAACTTTTGACTTTTGGGGAAAATGTTAAAACAAAATTCATTATTATGGGTACTTTAACACCCTTTCAGATTAGTATCCCCTTTCTGACTAACCTTGTATATTAAAAGAGCCTGCACACGTGACGACACTCAAGTACGTCCGGCGCACCCTGGGCAGTCAGCCCCGCTACCAACCTTGCTGACTGGCTAATCTTTTCACCGTGGCATAAGTTATTTTCATGTAGCTCGTGCAGACACAAGAGAAGAGAATTCAGTATTTCCCCTTGCATGTATGATAAGTAGGTAGTCTACATTACATAATAGCATTACACATTGAAAAGTATGTTTTACGAAACACTACAAACATTTTTTATTATGTAAAAACAAAATTATAATTTCATATCTTTTAAATAAACTAGAGTAAGTAGATAAAATTGTGCGTAGTTGGTCAATAAACAAGTATAAAGTAAAAATAATACCTGGTAGTTACTATATAATGTATGTAAAGCGACTATAATGGTACGTTTTCTTAGAATTTCAAATGTTCCGGTAAATAGCACTCATTGTATACTTATGTCTCGAACAATATTGACTATTATAGCCAACCATATAACCACGCACCTACCATTACATTATGTACATATTATTATGTGTATTTTTACGTGACCATATCGATGTATACAATTAAGACATGCCTGTCAACCTCCGAAATAACTGCTAAATACACTGCTATATTTACTAACTACTTATACGAGGTTAGTCAGAAAGGGAGTACAAATCCGCAAGCCACTTAAAGTATCACTGATGATGACTGTTTTAAGGTCTCTCCGCACACAACAGTGCCGGCACAGTGCCGACACGTGCCGATCAGTAACGTATCGATCAGTGTCAGTGAAATATGATATTGTAGCATACATTTTGTATGACGCTATCCGTACTCGTCAGTGACAGTGACGTTCAGTGATGTCAGTGCTGCGCCGACATTCGCCGGAACGTCACTGTCACTGACGAGTACGGATAGCGTCATACAAAATGTATGGTACAATATCATATTTCACTGACACTGATCGATACGTTACTGATCGGCACGTGTCGGCACTGTGCCAGCACTGTTGTGTGCGGATAGGTCTTTAATGCAAGTTTTAAAATTCCAAAATTCAATAATTTTTATTACCATTTTTTTTTATTTATTTAAAAAAAAACAAGTTATTTTTTACAGATTTTACTCGCCAAACTTTACAGTTTGATGGCGAGAAGCGCTCGTTTATTCTACTTAACTTAAAATTATAAACTTAAAATTGAATACCCAAATGATTATAATTTAGTTTTTTCAAAAATTCTTCTTCTCTTCTTTAGTTACGAATTCAGAAAATGGAGCTTCTAATTCATAAAACCAGATATGACCTAAAATATAAACACAGCTGATCATAGCTAAGGATGGATAGATTTTAGCGTATTTTTTATGAAATCTTTGAACAGCTTCTCATAAACTATTGAGTTTTGGGGAAAGTTGTAGAACAAAAGTTATTCATTATTATGGGTACTTTAAGACCTTTTGGGATTAGTACCCCCTTTCTGAGTAACCTTGTATAGGTATTGACAATGCTATATTTAAAACCGGTCAAGTGCGAGTCAGACTCGTGGACCGAGTGTTCCGTAACTTAGTGAACACAATTTGAATTTTTTTGCAACCACCCCACTTACTTCGTTCGTAAAGGATTTTTGCCTATTTCTAAAAAAACATGCTAGTTACAGACATCGTTTAATTTTTCATGTAATATTTACACTATCCTCCATCAACTCGATTTGTTCAAGATTTTTCGCTTTGCAAACTTCGGACATAAGGGTTTTCATTCTAAGAATGAAAATAAAGTATATATTTTAAAATGTGTATTTGAAGCCCTTTCCTATGATACCAGTCAGTTTTTAAACGTCTACCATGATTACAATATTCATAATTATCATGTACCTATTGTTTATAAAAAAAGAAATCCGAGCGACATGTCTATGGTTTAATTGAAGGAAAAATATGAAGCACTGCTGCACACAGACAGACAGACAAAAGAAAATTAAGATGTATGAAATAACATTGTGTAATCAACGCGTGCGTATTACGACAATATGTATTATAGTTTTATGTATTGTGTGACAATGTATTAAAAAACAATATTAAGTAGGTATACCTAATTAAGGAACATACGCACAATACGTAAAGATGACACGCGTATCATCTCACACATTTTAATTTGTCACAGCTCTAAGGCCTCTGCCTCGAATTTTGCGGGCAGCGGGGCGGCGGCGGCGGTGGCGCGGCAGCGGGGCGGGTAACGCATACCTGTTCTCCAAACCATACGGTCCAACTATAGCGGTGTAGTGTTGTGTTCGTGGTTGTGTTGTCGAGATATTTGTTTTTATTCGCGAACGAAATGTCTGAAAAACGGCGACAACATCTTTTTGATTCAAATTTATTCCTAACGCTCGATTTATTGTGGGCAAAAGAAGAAGTGGATCCCTACTATAGGGAAATTAATTTGTAAAACATAATAAATATTGTATTTGACATAATAAATCATTTTTATATTTACCTTCAATATTCAGTTCGTTTTTTATTTCTTCCCATATTTAATTAATTTTAAATAATATACATATAAAGGTTAATTATTCTTCTATTTTTATGGTTCGCATCTTTGCTGTTCCATATGGGTGTCCTCTCAAAGATTGCCGAAATGATTTGCTCTTACACGTTCGAGGACATTTTGATACGTTACAAAAAAAAATGTACAACACTATACTACAATGCAGACGCGCAACGCGGGCGGTCACCGCTTGACTGGAGTGCACCGCTCGTTGCCCGCCCCCGCGCCGCTGCCACGCCGCTGTTTTCGAGAACCGGTCCATTTGATTTTACGCATAAGATCCTGCCGCTCCCGCGCCGCCGCCGCCGCCGCCCCGCTGCCCGCAAAATTCGAGGCTGAGGCCTTAACCGTGACAAAAGACAATTACAAACTTGTCAAACTGTTCGGTAAGAAATCCTTACTAAAATTATAAATGCGAAAGTAACTCTGTCCGTCTGTTACGCTTCCATGCCTAAACCGCTGAACCGATTTTGATGAAACTTGGTACAGAGATAGTCTGAAACCTGGAGAAGGACGTAGGCTACTTTTATCCCGAAAAATACGGAATCCTAACTAAATATTATAAATGCGAAAGTAAGTTTGTTTGTTTGTTACCTTTTCACGCCAAAACCATTGAACCAAAATTTTGCATATACGTTGTCAGGTGTACAGAAACGGACAGAGGGTACTGTTATAATTTATCATACACCCCTAAACATATAAAATATAATCGCTGACGCCATATAGGTGTCATGATACGTTTCCACGTTCCAACGTTTCCGTTTTATTTTAGTCATACTTTGAACTTTGCAGCGGACACTTATTATGTTCATTTTCATTATACCAATAAATTTTGGCTTTTAGCAAACAAAATAGTTTTTTTTAAAAAGGTACTTTGAGCTCGCCCTGTAGCCTACCACTACACTACAACACTACTGTGTACCTTTCATCGCGAAAAAAAGTACTATTCCCGAAGAAAACAACAATAACGTTAATAGATGGCGCCACGTGTCTTTCGAATCATGATTGAATTATATTATTATAGAAACTTTATTATTGTGTTAAGAGTTGATTGTCAAATTCTAAATTAAAGCGAGCGAAGCCGCGGGCAAAAGCTAGTACGCGTGGACCCCAAATGTGACCTAAAACGTAAACACAGCTGATCATAGCTGCGGATAGATAGATTTTAGCGTATTTTTTTTGAGATTTTTGAACTACTGTTTCTCATATACTATTGACTTTTGGGGAAAGTTGTAGAACAAAAGTTATTCTTTATTATGGGTACTTTAATACCCTTTCGGATTAGTACCCCCTTTCCGACTAACCTTGTATAGGCAGCTGTATTCAATTTCCACAAGGTAAAAAAAAAACAAAGTTACAATAAAAATGGAGCCTACACAATGAAAACTTTATAAATTTCACGGTGTATGACGTAGATAGAGAACGTTAAAGTATAAACATACTGATCCGAACAAAAGATGTGTCTCAGCCAACTGTCAACATGTTTGCGCAAATGTAATGTAGACACCACAACTAATTAGTACACATTTCTGGTTCAAAACAGCGAATATTGAAGTCGTTGACATATACGCAAGTGAAGGCAACTGGGGTTAAGGTTACAAGACATCAGGATTTGTCTTGACATGCAGGGTCTTTAAGCACTGGTCAGGATTCCGGCCGGACTTTAAAATATCAGGATTTTTGATGATTTATTGAAATACTGAATAAATAAGTATAGTATTTCGAAATCGCTAGTCACGGCGGTGGGCGGCCGGCTCACAAAGCAAATACAATTTCTTCTATTTTGTCGGCACGAGCTATACGAGAATAGGTCGTGCCGTGGTGAAAAGATTAACCAGTCAGCAAGGTTGGTAGCGGGGTTGACTGCTCAGGGTGCGCCGGACGTACTTAAGTATCGTCACTCGTAGAGGCTCTTTTCATGCACCCCCATGCATGCAGTTCTTGAATATTCATTCAAACGGAGATTGAATCGTAAACTACCTAGTAACAATTCTCAACGCTTGTGTGCCGCGCTCCTAAGAATAACTTTACTGTTACGAAACCGATTAATTAATACTTTGCAGTAACAAATGCCAATAGTAAATAGTTCTGCTAATAATTGATGGAATGTTTATTACCTGATAAGTGAACGAAGTATAATAAAAAACATGCGCTAGCGCAAATATTGTAACTTTACGAGGCTCGGTTCGCATTCGCCTTCGCCATGCCATGGAGGGCTCATTTCAAATGTAGGTTTTTCTTGGAACAATCACCGTCATGAAACAAGCAAACACCTATTTTATGACGTAGTAGCGTATTTTTCAAGGTTTTTAACCTAATGCCAGGAACCCTCCTCGAGGGTTCACTCTTAAACGTAATGCCGAGGACACTCCTGGAAAGTTCGCTAGCAATATTTATAGCGAGATGGCCATTTGAGCTCTATGAAAAGTGTGGTGGACTGGAATGAGTTAATATTAGATATAACGGATAGAAGGAAATGTATATATATATAGAAATAAACAACACGTTTGCTTCCGGCAGGGATTCAACACAATATAAAGCTTTTATGAATTTAAGGGCCTTATCACAGCGGCGAGTTGCGAGCGAGTTCAAAGCAAGGCGAGACCGCAGCGGGCTCGCCGCCAGTTCGCAGCGAACACGCCGCGGGCACGCAACTTTATTGCCGCCTGTGCGCGGCGAGCACACGGCGTGCGATCCGCGTTTTGTACAATAATTGTCCACGGCGCTATTCGCTACGAACCCGCGGCGACGCAGCTGCGCTCTCGCCTCGCTTTGAACTCGCTCGCAAATCGCCACTGTGATGAGGCTCTAACGGTCAATCAAGATGAGCTGAAATTCTACTTGAAGATATGATTCCAAAGATATTCGTGACTTGATGGAGTAAGTACCTACTTGATACAATCATATGTGTGACGTCACAGTCCGCCTTCTACGACCATTTGACAGTGACGTTTACCACGCCGATGTCGGACATGCTTGAATATTGTAATTATCAACGCAATTACAAAGAAATACGGCCAATATTTCCTAAGATACTGTTAATGGTCAGTTAGATCTGGTTTAATCTGGATATGTCGTGTGTATAATGTAGGTGTGCACCTTATAACTAGCTGCAGTAATTATATAGTTCAGTCGTTCACGGAAATAAAATTACAATTGAAGGCCGATTGAAATATGTAATTGGGTTGTCCAATGTTCAGTTTGGCTAACAATTAATAGAATAACAAATTCTTTATTTATTTCTGTAATCGCTGAAAGTAAAAGCTGAAAGTGCAGGCTAGAGGTGTCCGATCTATAGAAGTTAATTGCAAATCTAACTATCATACAAAATATAATAAATTACTGTCAACAATATTGTCCAAGGGGCCTACACCAAAAATCGAACTACGAACTCTTGGCTGACGGATCCCAACCACGAAACTGTTTCGGATACGGCAATCGATTCGATTTTCGCGATTTGACATTTTGTCTTTAGGTCACCCTACTGCCAAATGTTCCCAAATGAAGTAATTCGTTGTTTGACAATACTTTGATCGTATAAGTTCAATGTTCGTAGTTGTTTCGTTTCAATCCGAAACTTTGACGTTCGTTTTGAGTACCTGGCACCTATCGTTTATGATTACCATCTTATGAAAGACTTCGAAAGGTGAATAGAAAAGTTAATGAAATAATTCGTTTCATTGACTAATAGATAGTCGATGAAGCAAATAACATAACATCACGCCGTTTTCCCCAAAGGGTTGGCAGATCTGTATATTACACCCCAATTTCGGCGTTACAACACGACCATAGCTAGCTATGGTCGAAAAGGGTGCTAGGCAAAAAACTAGAAAGACATCGTTTTAGATATCTCGTCTCACGATCATTGCGCATTGTGTAACAGCTAGTCACTGCACTGTTGCAAGTGTTGCATGATCAAGTAATTGGGTCAGCATCGCAGCTAGGTCGCTTTGTGTGTTGATTGCCCGCAGCGTCTCAATCAAGGACCTTAATAACACCGCGATTGGTGAAACATATCCCGTTTCATATTTGAAATCATGACTGCAAGTGGGATGTACATCCAGTCGCAACTGTAAACTATGCAACCGCCAAATGCAGGTTGAAGACAATTAAGCCTAGTTTTCACAGGCCCAGTAGCTGGCGGACAGTGAAGGACACTGTCTGTCAGTAGGGTTGCCGACCCTACTATACAGGGTTAATTGAAAAACACCAACAACCTCTTAACCGGTTGCGTCCCGCGTCTCGTCCGAGGACGACACCGCTATTGTTTATCTATTGTGCCTATAATTACGGTGATTGAGAGGTCACGGGGTCATTGTACTCATCATTATGAACAACTTTACTATGGGACCAAATCCGAAAACGCGAAAAACAAAACAGCTGTTCCCTACATTTTGACTAAGCGAACACAAATGTAGGGAACAGCTGTTTTTTTTCGCGATTTCAGAATTGGTCTCTTAGTTAAGAGGTTGTTAGTGTTTTTCAATTAACCCTGTATAATATAGTATTCTACTGTATTAGAGGCCCGACTACTATATTTCTGAAAAAAGTATAAAGTAGGCGAAACTACTATATTTTAAAGGCATCAAACTCAAAGCATTAATATTCGTTTCAAAATGTGTAAGCATAAAAAGAAACATCGATATCTATTTCTGAACGATTCTGGTATGTCAAGTTGACAGTTACGTTCACTTTGAGTTTGACAGATTGGCAATTTCGATTTTCGCGCTCTCAAGTTTGTGTTTTCGTAACTACCTACATTTGAAGTTAATTTATAAAAAAATATTCTTTCAAGAAATAAAGTACCTATTTTGGAACCTATTTTTTTTCATCCTTTCGTTTACTTCTATATTTTTGTGGGTAATAATTTTAGAACTACTTTTTTTGACCGACAAAGAGTTGGTAACCCTATCTGGCAGCTACTGGACCCGTGAAAACAAAGTTGAGCCAGTACTGACCGGTCAGTTGCTGTTGGACAGCTACTTCAAAAATTTTTGTTTCTACTGTCCACTGCCCTTCCCCCACTCCCACAAGGACAGCTACTGGGTCGTCACTCGCTCCATACGAACGCAACTAAATAGGTCAGAAACACCAGGCCAGAACTAGTAACAGAGTAGATGTGTACTGCTGTCTCCTATGCAGACCCAGTAGGGAGAACACGTCGGGACAGTGACAGTACTGTATAGACAGCAGAATGTATAGTTGCTGACAGGGCCGTCTTTAACTTAATGGAGGCTAGGGATTGCAAAATCCGTTTTTTTTTTAAATTCGGATTTCTGTATTCTTGTCCGATTAAAATCCGGATTATCCGGATTTTTCGAACTTTTTAGTGTTTTAAGTTGATTTGATATAATTGGAATAAAATAGCATAAATTATTTAAAATCGGTATTTATTCGCTCAAATCACAGCACGACAGAATAAAATCAACTAATATAATCAACAAAACTTAGGGTATCAGTCATTTTTCCCGTTATAAATTTACATAAACATAAGTTACATAAGTAACATTTAACATAAACTGTTCTTAAACTTTAGATAATTAGATAACATAAAATAAACTTAAGATAATTGAGGTATCCTCCTCTTTTTTATAAAAATGCAGTCTCAAGAAAAAAGTTTAACGTAAGTCAGTTACAAATATAATAATATCATAATAGTAATGCGTATTTAAATCAGTCTTTTTTAAAAAACGAGATCTTAAAAACATGAACGCGTCAAGTGTCTCATCGTTTAGGCGCGATCTTATTTTATTACAGAACATGCCAGCAGTAGAAAAAGCTCTTTCGGACTCAACACTGGTCGGCGGTATGGAAAGCAACCCGTTCCGAGCTTTTTTTAGGATTTCTCCACGACCTCCACCGTTTTCAAATAACGCCATTTCAACGTGAATCATTGAAGGCAAATCAGTTGCGTTGATCATACTCGTTGACTGGTGGTGATGATCACTACCCACACTTGCAAGAGAAAGTTGACGATTGAGCTTTTCTTTAAAACTGAGTGGCGATGGATCGGAACTAGATTCACACAGACTTTCAATACGGTTCATATTCATCGACGTGGTTGTACAATCGTCAACAGTAATGGTGGATGCAGCTTGATAGAACACATTTTTAATTTCTTCATAAGTAGGTTTTTTTAATATTGTTCGGATTTGCACATTAGACTAGGTAGGTAATATCGATCTACCGATTACTTACACTGAAAATTTGTAGATAAATATAAATATTATCCGTTAAAATCGGTTTTGACTGAAATCCGAAAAAACCGAAGTTGAGTCTTAAAAACCGGATTTAAAAATGTCAAGAAAATCCGGACTTTACAGTTATTTTCGAATTTCGAAGAATCCGGATTGCAATCCCTAATGGAGGCCCTGGGCACATTAGGATAATGAGGCCCCTGGTGTCCTTGACAGAGCACATTTTTTTTTACAACAGACAAAGAAATAACCATAAATAATGAAGTATTGTTGCATTACAGATAGCAATTGAAAGACAAAAAAAATATGAAAAACTAGTTCACTGATGATTTTTCTTTAAAACAGTGTACTTATAGTATATACATTTTTTTATGTATTTAAATTTATCTAAACATGCTAGAATCGGAAAGCCTGATTTTCGGGCGAAAGTAGATTAGCTTCGCGCATGCAAAAGCTAATAAGCAAGTAGGTATTGTAGTCAGTATCGTTTGATTTTTTCGAACTAAATGTTTATCTGTAATAAATCGATTATCATTTGGTGATCTGACAGGAACTAGGAGGGAACTATCGCGGGGCCCTGAGTGCCCAGTGGGAAATAGGGCCCTGGTTGCTGACTACTGAGTAGTCAGAAACTGAAATGATTACGCACTGCATCCGATCCGAATCCGTCAAAATACGGATAAAAAAAACTCGGACCGAATTCGGATATTGCTTTACGCACTGCATCCGATCCGAATTCGTGAAAATAACGATTTAGAGTAAAAATCTCCGACCGAATTCGGATGTTGCATAAGCACTATTCCGATCTCTGATCCAAATTCAAACAATTCAGGGGCCATTTTGGCATATCTATTTGGCGTCCTATTTGAGACCGAGGTAGTGCGAAAGCGTTCATACAAACATTACTACGGCTACTTCGGTCCGTCAATATTTCTTTCGAATTGGAGACTCACGGATGACGGAGAGAAATCGGATGACGGATGCCGGATGTAGTGCGTAAACTACCATACAAATAGTTCTATGGCTACTTCGGAACGTATTTTCACGGATTCGGATCGGATGCAGTGCGTAACCGCTGTTAGGATGTGTTCAGTGCAACAACGTGACACCTGCCGACGATTTCATCAATCGCGGCGTTATTAGTCCGCCAGAACATCCTCACACTATGCCTAGATCAGCTGATAGGCTACCTACATGACCAAGCGTACATACTTTCCCGGTTCACTGCTGTAAAGTAAACAACTAATCACTCAACGATGTGCTGTGTGGTAAATTCCGTAAGACAAGTTGTTTTTTTAGTCCAACGAAAGGGGAAATTATTAACTTGTGGGTTTTCTGTGGTGGGTGTGTTAAGGATATCGACGCTTGAAAGGCAAAAATTACCAACGACATGTTGATAACTTTACACTGTATTAATAGGTAATAGTTCTAATGTTAGGAAAAAAGACATTACAGACTTTGTTGCCCAAATGTTAAAACTAAACTGCCACAAAATAATATTGTGTGCTTTTCCCTATCTCGACCACTTGTCAGATACACAAAATGAGTATATACATAAGCTGAATATGCACATACACTTCTTGGTAAGTCACTATAGTGACAAGTTTATGTTTTTCGACACCAACAGTTTTGTTGGTGGATCTGGAGCATTTTAAAGTTTTATTAAGTTCATAATCTTTAAATGCCAGTTTATTAAAGCCGGGTCCGCTGCGCCGTGTTTTCGTGTTTGCAAACAGGATAAAATTGTTTGCTAACCGAATAGGGGCGTGGCCTAACAGTTTTATTAGCAAAATTGGCGCTGCGGACCAGGCTTAACATTATTTGCTAACCGAATAGGGGCGTGGTCTAACAGTTTTGTTAGCAAAAACCCAATAACATGTTAGAAAATTGACCCGGCTTAAGCCTTTAAACTGCATTTAATTATTTTTTTTAATAACGTTGCCCCACACTATGATTTCTCTTGTATCGTGGGTGCGTTTACAGACACAAATTTCACAAACAAACGCCCAGACCCGAAACAACCATCTGTAGGCCATACCAATTTTTGTTCCGTGTGGGAATCGAACCCACGACCCGTAGCGCAGAAGCCAATCGCTTAGCCACTGCACCAAACGTGTTGTCATTTAAAATTCGTTGGAATCAAGTAGTTATGAGAAATAGGCGACTTCTTACGTGTTTCATTTTTCAAAAAAAAAAAAAATTCAAATTCTCTAAGTAGTGTAAAGTTGCCAACATGTCGCTTGGTAAATATTACCTTTCAAGCGTCGATATTGTTACAATGTTTTGAACAAACATTGAAAGACGCAAGGTATCAGATAAATTATGTAAATTATGCTTCGAATACACAAAAACAGTCTCATTTCAACAAAGATATTAAATGAAAAAAATTAATAAGTACTTCCCCGAAAATCACACCACTGATAATCACAAGCTGACCATAGACACCGTTGAGTCATATGCTTTTTAGGGTTCCGTACCCAAAGGGCGCCAACGGGACCCATATTCGGGACGCTAGAGAATAGAATAGAATAGAATATACTTTATTGTACACCAAAATTGTAACATAGCTCTTATACAAAACTAGCTAGCTATTACCACAGTTTACCTATATCTTACTCCTTACAGTCGGTCAACGTAGAACATTGTCGCAGAGCAATCGTGCGGGGGGTTGCGGGGTGAAGGGGCGGAGGTTATGTCCCGAGTAGGCATACTGCATACTTGGGACATAACCTCCGCCCCTACATAATTTTGACATTTCATAGGACCTGTCAAACATATGGTCGTTGACCCACTGTATGTAGTAAGTAGGTACACTGTGCTATTACTAAGCCAACGCCGTCTATCCATCCGTCCGTCTATCACAGAGCTGTGTTTTCTTAACGGTAATAGGCAGCCAGTTGAAGTTGTCACTGAATATGTGTTACTATGGCCTCTATCAAGGCAACTAAAAATAATAAAAAGTCTAAATCCCTAATAGTACAAGTGCAATTATTCAAAACATTTTGTCCTGCTCTATCTTTGAAATGGTAAAACATACAAGCGCGAAACTTCGTATGATTGTAGTGCATACCTTATAGATGAAATAAAAAAATAATAAAAAGAGAGAAAAACTAGTAGTAGTACGGAACCCTCAGTGCGCGACTCCGACTCGTACTTAGCCTTAGGAAGTTGACAATTTACGTATAGTAACATACAAATGCGATTATAATGGCGTCTTCATTACGTTAATAATTTTCCAAGCACGTGAGTAAGGTCA
Source organism: Amphipyra tragopoginis (assembly GCA_905220435.1). Lineage (NCBI taxonomy): Eukaryota > Metazoa > Arthropoda > Insecta > Lepidoptera > Noctuidae > Amphipyra > Amphipyra tragopoginis. Next base: position 35,799,963 of record HG991991.1, read on the forward strand.
TTGGTCAAATGAGGAAAACAAGTGAAATTTTTGTTATTGTTGAGGATGTGTCATCTAAACTACCTGTATATTATCCTTCTTATAAATAATTACGTCATCAACATCACCCGTGACGTCTGCTGTAATGTCTATGACCATTAATAAACACACAATAGCACATTAGGTTATGTTATGATGAATAGTTATAATTCCTGTTCTACCATTGCTACCTACGTCTGTGCACTACCACAGTAGATATTATGAGCTAAAGCAGTAATTCAACTACCTACAGTCGTCCGAATTGGCACACTCACACAGACACGCACTGCAACAGGACCTCTGAAGTGAGCTTCACCTTCACTGTGCAGTCAGTCACGGCTAGGCTTGCCAACTGTCCCGCGAGAGCCGGGACGTCCCGTTTCTAGAGCTTTAGAGGATGCGTCCCGCGAAAGGCGTGTGCGGGACGCCAATTGTCCCGTTTTATCGTACCTACAGCAAAACCTTCGGGCAGAAGTCGGAGTTTAGTGATCGCACGTTTTGTTTAGCTAGAAGAGTGGTGATCGCGACCGCGAGTCACGCGGCGAACGAACGAAAAAATAATTTCTAATTGTATTTTTCGCCGTTTCGCCTTTTTTTACCGTGTAACTACCGCATTTTGATTGCCAATTGCCAAAGTCCCGGTAAATTCATACATAAAGGTTGGCAAGCCTAGTCACGGCTGTTTTGGCTGGAGACCCTTCAGGTCTCGCCAATAACTGCCCGGTTACGTAGAAACGGTCCCGTAGGACCACCTACAGCAGCATAATTTTTAGAATTAATGTATTATATTGTAATATATATTTTCTATGGACCTTGATGCCTGAATTAAATAAAAAAATAGAAAAATAAACCATCACGGCTGTCATAGAGGACATTACAAAGAGTAATTATACTCAGTATACAGTGAGTGTGAGTGTTTCAATTCAAGCGATTATAAGTAGTTGAGGTACTGCTTTAGCTTGTATATCTACTATGGCACTACGGCAGGACTAATTAGATAGTTTTATCCTAACTACAAGCGATTGTTTTGAACTACTATTGAATGCTTTGTTTGACATACCGGCTAGTTTAATAACATCCACTAAAGTAAGTTATTGTACGACGTTGTTATGTGAAATAAATAGGTCGTTTATAGAAATAGATAGTTCTTAGGGAATTAATAACAACTGTTGAAGCCTAGAGATACACCAATGGTTCAAAAGAAAGGCGTGCGATTCGTGCCTTGAGTACTTAGGTCATACTGAAAGTTTCTGGATTCTGATAAAGTAAAATACATGTTCTTGTATTCATTGTTTTTCAAAATATTTTCCTGGATTATTTATACACTTTTCCATTCCTTGAAACCATTGGGAAAAAAATGGGAGCCGACACGTGTTAGAGTGGACACCGCGTTTGGGCAAACGTAGTGTGGGACGCCCTGCGGCACGAGCGATGGACCGACGGTTTGAAGAAGGTGGCTGGCAGCGGATGGATGCGGGCAAATACAAAATCAAAATCAAAAATTTTTATTTCACATAAATCAATACAGGCGCTTATGAAAAGTCGAATTTAGGTGCACGGTTCCAATTAGTCGTTTCCTATGGAGAAGAGCCGGCAAGAAACTCCATGGTTACTCTTTTTAAAAAAGGATATCTTTTACAATTTCAGTGAATACAGTAGGTACTATGAGAGAGAACAATGTAGTCTTGACCACAGACCTTGGAGTATAGTACCAAGTCTTGAGTACAAAAATTAACCAAAAAGGGGAAGAAAAACAAAAAATAGAAGAAAAAAAAAATACAATATGAATAATAGTAATTTACACAATTATATGTATAGGCAAGTCCACAAAGTTCTCACATTTACAAAAAATAAAATGAAGCTAAACTATATAAAACAATTGACATACTTAAATGTCAGCATAACTTAGACAAAAAATCATTATAGAGTAAGATAAAAGGTATCTTGAGAGTAATGATAGCAATAAAAATAAAAAATAAATAATCATAATTGAGGATAGTTAATAGACATACACATACGTCGTTAATGAGGTACCAGGGAAGCCACATGTGCAGGAACTAGAGCCAAACACCCCTGTCCTCGACGTTAGTCGACGTTGTCCTGTCCTCGGCTGCCTAAGACCGGGATGGTTGGCGATCTCTGGGGGAGGCCTACGGTCAGCAGTGGATGGCAATAGGCTGATATGATGATAATTGGGAAAAAATTACCACATCACTGTACTCGCTGTCGTTTTTGAACTTATGGATACCACATAAGTTAAAAAACGACAGCGCATCTCGAAAAAAGCTTCCGAATGTTCAGGTGTACGTGCAAAATATTTTGCACTTGGCTCATACTCGTACCAATGTTCAATGTTGTACGATTTTGCTGACATGTAACTGTTTCATCTGATTGAATTAGTTGTCGTGCAGCATCAATGTTAGTTTCTGTTACCGCTGTCGCCAGCCGGCCTTCACGAGATGAATACCTCCACGTTTGAATTCATTATATCAGAAATAAACAGAACTACGAGATGGGGCTTCATCACCAAATGCTAATTTAAGTTATTTAAGTCGTTGGCAACTTTCTTGTTGACTTTAACCGCCGCAAAAATCATAAAAAATCATACATCGATAATTTTCTCAATCATCCATCGTTAGGTAAACACGCAATTTTCATATTGGCACCACAAAGAAAACACAAATGAAAGACGTACAAAATAGAATGTAAAGTAAGTACAGCCAAAGAGTTCCATTTTCAAAAAATAAAATTACTTATTATTTTTCTAATTTTTCATTACTCATATTCGAAAATTAGGTCTGAAGTTGCCTGAGGAGCGGGTTGAAAGTAATACTTTTCAGCCATAAGGAGAATCGTTTTCAACTGACAGCTGTCAAATTATAAAACAAAACTAGTTCTATTTTCACATTTCTATTGAACCATGTTCCAACTTTACTCAATTACAGCGCGATGTAAAATTGTAATAACATAAAGTTAAGTATTCATTCAAGAATATATTTTTAAATGACTTTATTATAATTTAATTTCAACTATTATTTTAGAATAACATAGATTTGGGCAAAATATTTACCATTTTTTCAATGATGAAAATCAAAAATAATGGCTAAATATGGCCGGCAAAAGGAAAAAAAAATTTTTCTTCAGCTTATTCATGTTTTTATTTGTACTTTCCTCGTATTCGTAATTAAAAGCACAGTGTTTACCTCGGGTTAAAGACTTATTTAGTCCCTCGAACTATAGGCGCCCTCGCTATTACTTTCACCCCTAGGGTAATAATGTACTGTTTAACGTAAGTGGTAACTTTCAATAAGGCTCGAATACCTATCCTTTGAACCATTTCTTCGAACAGACAGCTCATTTCGGATTCAAAGATGCTAACGGATGTAATGGTTTTTATTTGAATTCTATAATCCTATTTTCTACTAAGATTATAAATGTGAAGGTTTGTATGTTTTTGTGTGCCTTGACAGCTGAACGGATTTAGATGTTGGCACACAGGTATACCATGACCTAGATGAGAATAAATAATAGACATAGGATAATCTTTATCCGGGTACATGGAGTAGTTTCCCTAGGATGCGACTGAAACCGCGGGCAACAGCTTGTACCTAGAGTATTGATTTTGGAACAGTCCCAATCATAATTATTTCAATGCAGATTAAAGTTCTACTCAGGGGCGGATTTGATACGTTGGCTGCCCTAGGCCTATGAAATATGGCCGCCCCCTGCTCGCTGTAAATCACGAAAAATTAAAGGTTTTTTTTTTGCGAAACGCTTTTGTCACATTTTTGAGTTTTCACACTCGTGTTTTTATATTTGTATTGAATTTATTGAGTTTGATTTGGCGGATAGGTTCACAGAAGGAGTGACTAATAAAAGAAAAAAAATCCCACCAAGTTTTGAATTTAAATTTCTCGTCATGCGGATTTTTATTATTTAAATCCATGTATCTCTGTTCACGGCTCATCTTCCGTGCGGAAGATGTCCGGTCTTTTGGAAGGCATACACGGGGACACAGGTCCAACGCGCAGAGGCCCCTTTGAGAACTTTAATCTAAAATGGGGTGGGGCACCAACCGGGGATTATCCACGGCTGCACTATTGGAGTACAGTCATGGACCGTCCCAAGTGGGTGCAAGACTATTGTAAAATATGGTGAAAAATATCAGGTCTATGGAAAGGGGTGTTTCGTGGATCGGTTAACCTCTATTCCCGGAAGAAAACGGCGTCTGCCTTTCCAGTTTTAATTTGAAATGTGTTGGCAGACGGTGACTCTCCAGCTCACTAGCTGGGCCCCCTTTATTTATATGATTATTAAATATGTTCAGGTCCATTATTGTAAAAGTTTGTAAAGTTACCTTGAATTTTATCATTATGATTCTGTTATGATTTGGTACAACACGTGTAAAATTCCATCAAATAGAGATAAGGTTTGATGTAAATTTCACATTTGTCATGTTATCTTTTTAAGATTGTTATTTGGATCACCATTTGATTGACAGGCTCATGATAATAATCTGAAGCACGCGTTTGCAGACTATTGCGAAATCTAGTTTCATCCGGTTTCAAATTTTAAAACGCTTCTTTCAAGTTACTGAATATATATTTTCCTTATTTATGTTTAAAGTAAATGGAGATTATATTGCACAGTTCTGCCACTTAAATATTCTATAAAACATAAACAGACAATAAAAGGTTAAAAATTTTCAAAATACTTACCTACTCATATTTTAAACGATTAAAGAACTAGTGCTAATTAAGTATGATTGTTTGACCGTCTATATTCCGGTCATTTAAATGTTGTAAAAGGTAAACAAAAGACGCCCCGGGCGTCGGGAGTCGCAGGGCGATTCCCGGACACCGCAGGCGCGGGCCTGCGGACGGCGAATGTCGTGTGGCTCGCCGTCCGATCAGAACCAAGCCCGGGTTGACGGCGCGTTGTGTTCCACGCGCGCCTCAAGGAGATGCCAGCATAATAGACGGGGCCCGCTAAGGCCAGTGCCTACCAAGGTTGCAGAATTTGTTTGAAAGAGTTACCGCGGCCCTAGAACGCAAAGGGCATTAGGAGGAACACGGATGGGTTTTAGTCAGTAAAAGTCAGACACTCCTTAACAAAAAAAAACGTCTACTGCTGTTTCAGTAAAAGTGGATGTTGCTGCCTTTGTTTTTATATGAATCAATGCACTAAAGCATTTTGACAATATTCCGAATTTGAAAATGGAATATTGTTTAGTCATTGTACTGATACATGCCTATAGGCTTTCCTGTCACTCAAGCTCAGCCGCACTCAGTCTGATGATTGATAGCGATAGTACCAGGGGATTAGATGACGATAATGTTACGTTACTCTGTCTCAATTGTAAATAGAACAATGTCTAGTCATTGTACCAGTACATTGCAACAGGATTGTCCTGTCTGATGACTGGCAGCGATAGTACCCAGGGGATTAGATGACGATGATGTCTATCTCAAATACAACAACATTAGGCACGCGGAAGTCTGACAGGTCTGTCTCAAGCAAGTGGCTCATTTGATGTTGAAATCAAAGATATGAGATGAAGTACTTATTTAATAAGATGGTGAAATATAACATCTTTAAGGAAAACTAACATCAAAATGTTATTATCTTAATACTTCACACAGGCCACTCCAATGAGCAATCGTGAGAAAATTTTATTTTATGATGGAAAAGAATGCGATAATATTTTTTAAAAATGGGAATAGAGTATTTCCCGTTCCCGATATCAGAATTTCTATTGATGATATAAATAACAGTGCTAATGAAAATGGCAAACTAATGACGCTACTTTCGATTGTTCCAATGCGCTCTTATTGGTTGCAATAATAATCCAACACATGGCGCATTGGAACAATTTGGTCGGTATCGCCAGTAACTGCCCGGTAAGATATGAACGGTCTGCAAGAAACATATAACAAGCAGTCGAGTTGAAAAAAAACCATTAGAACAATTCCAGTTGCCATCCCCATTCTGCTAAGTAAAGGTTTCAAGTTCGCTGCAATAACTGCAGCAGAACATTTGTCACAGTGACCATCAAAGAAAAGTATGCGCAAGAGGCTTTTTGGTTGACAATCCGTTTGGTCAGCGTCGTGCGTAGGAGCCTCCACGATGTACTGCATGATGTACTTAATTAAATACGTCCGGCGTACCCAAGGCAGTCGGCTACCAATCTTTCCACCACAACATAAGCTATTCTCGTAAGGTTTGCACTGACACAATAGATAGAACAGGGGTGGGCAGGAAAACGCAACAAATTCTAAAGAGGGCCAGAATTACAAAAAAATAATGCATTTTGTTCTGCCAAAACTAACATTTTTGGCTTTAATAATTAACGTTATTTGCTATAGCAAAACACTCTTGCTCTAAAAGGGAGGGTTGGCGGGCCAGCTAAAAACCCTTTGCAGGCCAGAGTTGGCTCGCGGGCCGTAGTTTGCTATAGAAGAACTGTGAGGCCTACGGATTACCTCCATTTAAACCGACTTCAAAAAGGAGGAGGTTCTCAATTCGTCTGTTTTTTTTTTTTTGTTTGTTACGCGATTTCTCCGCCAATTATGAATGGATTTTGATGATTCTTTTTTGTTTGGTAGGCCATACTTCAGAGGTGGTCCCATATAAATTTTATTGAAATTGATTGAGCACTTTTTGAAAAATTTAACAAAAACAAAAAAAAATACACAAATCGTAAGTAATACAGACGACGTTCTAGTTGTAGTGCTGGTCCGAGAATTTGTACACTATTGTAATTGTAATTTGTGGCACTAAAAAGTATAAATTAAAAAAAAATTAAAAAAGTAAAAACCGACTTCAAAAAAAACTAAACGGAGTAAAATAATTATCATTTAATAAAACTACCAGTTTCAGAAGCCGGTGTTCTACGCTGAAACAAATTGAATGCACCGACTTCTGAAACTGGTAGTTTTATTAAATGATAATTATTGAGAAAAACCTTGTCCAGCATCAGACTACGACATATTCAATATAACACACTATATAACATAATATCACGCCTGTATTTCCCGAAAGGTTGGGCAGAGGTTTATAGTACACCCTCATTTCGCCGATAGTTTAAGTCCTATGTAACAGGGGCGAGCCTATTGCTAACAACCGGACACAAATCCAGACTCCGGGCTGTTACTGAGAAATTCTACTCGGAAAAGTTTAAACACTACCCGACCTGGGGATCTTACCCAGGACCTGACTCAGCAGTCGCGACCAATATACATACGAGGCAGTCTCCTGAAGAGATGTTTCCTTCATATTTGAACCATTCCAGCACCAGACGGAATGTTAATACTTTTTATATTTTACATTTATATCATTTCCCTCACCATCAAACGAAACTATGTCAGCCATGGATTAGAAAAAAAAACGCAAGGCCAATATCATCGATAATAATTAACAAGCAGCACCTCGGCTGTCCCATTTCAAAACCTAGTAAAGGCTTAAAACGAAATTTTACAGGAGAGCGCATCGTTAAATCGGTCAGCCTTTGAAAAGTATTTATGTTAGGTAAAACCATGTGGTTAAAGTGACTTACTAGGTTTTAAAATGGTCAGAGGCAGTGAATGGCACTTACTAAGGTCTCGATGCTTAAATATATCCGCTTATTATGTGAGTTTTCAACGCTGGTGTTTTTATATTTGGTAGAGACTTTCTAGGGTAGCAAGATTATGCAATAAAATGATTTTTGTAAAAAGTTTCCCTTACTAGGTTTTGAAATGGGACAGCCGACTGTATCCAAATAGATGCGAAAAGATCATCCAGACAGATCCAGTTTGAGGCCGGAATAAAATGATGGACGATAACCATCTAAATGTCAATGGATGCGGGAGCAAGGAGCTGCCCACGGCGTCACCTCCCACTGCCGGCTGATTAGATAATGCACTAAGTAGGAACACTAGATACCGTCCGTCCGTCAGGCTAAATGGTCGCACAGTATTTCTGAATACACGTGTCACGCAAACCTTGCTAACATAGTCTATGAACATGCTGGAAGTGTTCTCACTAATTGTTCAGCCTAGCCTTTTCCCAGCTATGCTGTGGTCAAATTCCAGTCTAACTAGATGCGGCTGAATACCAGTATTTTTCAAGGACCGACTGCCATTACCTGCCATTACAGACCCTCAGGGCTAATCGCGTGACCTAGATATAACGGGAGAGGCCTCTACACACCAAAGCCGCAAAGGGTTATTGCGGCCAACTAAGCGAGCGAACATGACGCAAAACAAGCATGGCGGACCACACTAAGCCTTAAAACGCACTAGCGGCCAGCCGCAATGCGGCGTGCCGCTTGCGGCTGGCCGCACATCGATTTTTACATGAAACCGCATGATCACAACGCACTAATTTCCGGCCAGCCGTCGTGCGCCAGTGCGTTGAGATCATGCGGTTTCATGTAAAAATCGATGTGCGGCCAGCCGCAAGCGGCACGCCGCATTGCGGCTGGCCGCTAGTGCGTTTTAAGCCTAATTGTTTTGCGTCATGTTCGTTCGCTTAGTTGGTCGTAATAACCCGCAGGCAATAACCCCGGTAAGTTCCCTACATTTATGTTCGCGTAACTCGCCAAAATGTAGGGAACAGCAGATTTTTTTTTCGCGATTTCGTCTTGTGCCCCATAGTAAAAGTTGTGCATAATGATGAGTGCAGTGATCCCTTAAGAGATTATGCGTTATTTAAGTTACACCTTGTTTATGCCATTTTGACGCAACATACCCATGATAAGCTTGCAATGCAACTTTCTGGTTAATAGGTTTTGCTAAGCGCCACAAGGCATTTGAGCATCAGCTTATCGTTTTGCAATTTTTTTCAACATGTACCACACGGTCATATCAAGCTACTCATTTTCAGTTTGAGCTAATCTCGCATTGGCTTTCCGTACAATGAGAGGTCAGATTAGACTGGTATAGCTTGATATGTAGTCGTGTGTACATCATTCGTTCGATGGTCTTTCTTTTAAATAATAGGTACACATTTCAGAAAACAACGATACCTACTTATTTTCCCAACTACAATGTATCTTCTACGCCGATCCCATACACTTAGCAAAGAATACTATAAAATATGCCTTGACTCGATGACGTCACTTCTAATATAGTAAGTAGTTAAACCAACAATGTACATAAGTAGCTAGCTCAAACAACTTATCGACCATTCGACCTTGTTTATACTCAATAAAGTAAGAAAAGAAAAATAAAATCTAAGAGGAAAAATTCTACGATATTTGAATAAAAACAATACGTGTGAATAGTGCAGATAACAAAAGCTTTTGAGGTCATTGTTCTCGCTAGTATTTATTTAGGTATTATGCTATACGAAAATATGTATTGACTCAATTGATTAGGCGTAAATGCACCTTTTATGCTCGGTTCCTATAACCAAAAACGAATCGTTTTCTTTACCAATGGTAACATTTATTATTGTCCAACTGGGCGTTTAAATAGACTGATAGTGATAGCTACTAACGTATGGGTCTGTTATCCAAATCTATTGATATGTCTACACCCGTGCGCTTTCATGTTCATCTTGCGCTTTCAACTTTCAATTCCTCTTGCGTCAAGCGCACAGCTTATCGTCTACACCGGTGCGCCTCAGTCTGTCGTCAGTCGACATACAATAGACGGATTAGCGTGCGCTAGGGGCATGCGCTTTTGTCGAACTAGTATTAAGGTATGCGCTATTGCATGCGCCATGGCGCTTCACACATGCTTCAGACGAAGACGCAAGATGAACATGAAAGGGGTTTTTGCTTCATTATTAGTAAAGATACAAGAGTTTTTATTTTAACCAATAGCGCTCGGTAAGAGCCTGTCCACATCTATACGTCACGACGTCGTCAACGTGGAACGGTGCGGTAACGTGGCACGGTGCGTTGACGTAACGTGCAAATTTACGTCACCGTAACGTAACACGTTCCGCCTCTAGCCGCAATCGCACACGTATATGCGCTCCGCCCGCGCTCTCCACGCCCAAGAGTTAATCGCTGTCTATGTACTCCGATGCTTTAAAACCATACCTTACTGTTTCTCTTATTAAAATTCAGGATCAACATGGTCAACGATAAATCTAACAATGATCCTGACGTGCATTTTTACGATACGGTAACGTAAATGTGCACGTTACATCAACGCACCGTGCCACGTCACCGCACCGTTCCAGGTTGATGACGTCGTGACGTGGAGATGTGGACAGGTCGTTAATCGTAGAAATCCTTCGGCCATTATAGGTCCCTGCTTCCTAGTATTTAATATAACTCAAAGCTGTTGCATAATCACATGCACGGACTACGTTTTCTAAAACTTTAGGCCATGTAATACCTAGTAAATATATTAATCCTACCATCAAACTAACCAGCATATAATACTAGCCTTTAATTGTCACACTAAGGCACAGAGATCTCTTCTCATACAGAACAGAAACGCAAATATCACCACGCTTGCTCACTGCATGTTAGCAATTTCAACCAGTGTCGTCGCTAGGATCATAAGCGCCGAGGGCAAGGATTAATTTTTGCACCCTTTTGTAAAACCGCTAAATAAAAAAGGCGTTTAATTAAGAATTTTGTTAAAGATTAAGACAGTTGACATTGAGAGCTACTAACATTTATTTTCATCTGATATTTATAGCTCTCAATTCACAGACATCATTTGCATTTAAATCGACATCATATTTTTTAATTATATACGTATTGACTGACCTAATTTGTTCCCTAGATCCCCCTAGGTCCTGCGCCCTTAGCAGCCGCTCTATGGTGAGCCCCTAGATACGACACTGATTACAACACATCTCCTTACACAAACTTACAATATGCCCATCACTTTCTGACATAATTACTTATAACAAAACAAGACTAAGCTATTTTAAAGCTTGGATTTTTCTTATACCATCTTTTGTTATGAGAAGGAGTCCAGGTTTCCTCGCGATGTTAAATTTTTCTTCTCCTAACCTTTCCAGCATGTACAACTGGCGAGGCGTAAGCTGAGCTTTGCATTTGTGTGAGTGCACATATAGAATCGATTGCCAACAAGCAGTATAAACCGGTTTAAAACAAGCAAAGGATGCGTCTGCATTCATTCTCACACAAATGCAAAGCTCACCTTACGCCTCGCGGACGGTACAATATTAATTAAATAAGTACAGAATACAAAACTTTCCTAGACAACAATGCAAAATAAAATGCTGGTTTACTTTCGTGGATTAGGTAATAACACTTGTAACTAACCATTGTAATTACAAGACGTCCAAGGAAAATCCTACACAACTTAATAAGCGGTTGCGACAATATATCATAAACATAATGAGTTGGTATTAGGGTCAGCCGGCTCGCTCAGTTTACCTCGACATGGTTAGTGTCTATGGATTCCATAGAGACAACCTCGTACAGCCACGGAAGTTTTGCAATGCTTCATAACGCAGGGGTCTCCAAACTATGGCCCGAGGGCCGACACCGGCCCGCAAACACTCATCAAAACTTATAGTATGTTCAGTGGCGTAGCTGCCGTATGGCTACGCGGGGTAGTGCACTAGGGCCCCCAAGCCCTAGGGGCCCCTCGGCCTCCATGAACGACGTTCGAAAAAGTTATATAATATCCTAGTTGAATAAAGAATTTTTGACTTAAAATTTTTGGCCCCTAACCAACGACTTTTACGTAAAAGCGTGACAAACAAACAAACTTTCACATTTATAATATTATTAGGAATTACGATTAAATAGTATCTGCTGCGTTATACATAATGCTTACTAGTAAATAGCTTTGCTTTATTATGCCCTGCAGTGGGCGATAAGGAGCTGATGATGAAGTAGTTTTGCACTTTCAAAGTATTTAGTTTAGTTTAAAAAGGGCCCCAATTTCATTTTTGCCCCGGAGCCCTTGGTTCCATAGCTACGCCACTGAGTATGTTGGTATGATGAACCAACTAGGTCTTGGTTCCTTGGGACTTTGTGGAGGAGTCAGTGTAGCTCATAGGGTAAAAAGTTTGGAGAGCCCTTTCTAAGTCATGGTACACAACCGACACACAAGAACCTTTTTTTTGCACGCCTCTCACCCTAGTCGCACCTGACGGTAAACGCAGAAAGGACGAATACAAGTAACAGAGGGATTACTCCCCTCTGTCATATACTAACAACGACTGCTTGACTTGACTTTAATTTTCAGGTGGTACCTAGCCAGGCGGACCGTATAGATCGTACCGCCAAGCGAGTTGCATGAAAAGAGTGATTTTGGATGCATGAAAAGAGCCTCCACGAGGGATGATACGTAAGTACGTCCGGCGCACCCTGGGCAGTCAGCCCCGCTACCAACCTTGCTGACTGGCTAATCTTTTCACCACAGCATGAGCTATTTTCGTATAGCTCGTGCGGACACGAGAGAAGAAGAAGCGAGTTGCAAGTCAATACATAAACAAAGATTGAAAACAAATCTAGAATAGTGCAATAATTCTACGGGAAATAAGAATAACAGAGGCAAATATGGTGAATGGAAATACCACGTGTAGGAATTAAATTCTTGATTGATGACTTCATTACGTAAGATAAACGACATTTAAATTATGCAACAACACCTAGGCATAGACGTAGTTTTACTGAATGGGGGTTGAAGAAGAACATTCAAACACGTAGGCGTAGCCAGGATAGCACGAATGGCGCATTTGCCCCACCCTGGCACATGGAAGAAACGGTAAATACTTAGTTAAGATTCAACTGGGCCATGTCTACTAGAATAGGTGGCTCAATGGCTCGGCTATACTTATTTGGGCTTCAAAACTTCTAGATCTAGTTCTACCTAGCCTTCTCCCAAAGATGTTAGGGTCACTATACTATACAATGTGTCCGGTCATGGACTAGAGATATTCTAGGTACTTATATAACAACTATTCTAGTACACAAATACACTACACACTAGGGTCCAATCCACTTCCATTTTTTTGTTGAGATATTCTGTACATGTGTACAAAAAAAGTCATATCTCTCAAAGTTTTAGTCTTACTGTAATAAAAGTAGGCTTATTCGGAGGGCAACAACATTTTCTATCATTTACATTACGATACAATGGATTCACATAAAGACATACAGTTGTGGACAATATCTCAACAAAAAACCAAAATAGCTGCCAAATAGGGGGGAAGTGGATTGGACCCTAGTGTGTATTTGTGTACTAGAATAGTTGCTGTATAAGTACCTAGAATATCGCTAGTCTATGAGCGGACAGACTGTATATACTAAATACCACTATTTTACGCGGAGCGACTACCATCAGACTTCCACAACCCAGTTACTGGGCAATGCTGATATGCTAAGTTAGATCGGTTGTCAATCTTTCAGGCTTCTGACTAATAGTAATGACTGTTATAGGTATTCATATCTCCAAGGCAAGGAGGGGCCCCGATGTGCAACGAACGATCACCCATCCACGGCCTGACCGTGGCAAGCGTAGCTTAACTTTGCAAATCGCATGATCCCCACGGTTCTTGATTAGCCACGAGCCCCACCTCCGGATTAAGTGTTTTTTTTGCCCTTTACAAAATCCTGACTACGCACATCGTTCGTACAACAGTTCCCTACGAAATTGTTGAGCTGAGCGATGCTGACACATGCGTCACGTTCGTGAACGGGCGCCGCCACTTGGGACTGGTCATCTATAATCTGCCATGGCAAATTAATTGTTGTTACTCTTATTAGCATATTCATCATCTTATATTGTTCTCACATTCGCAATGTAACCAACTCTTTGTAAATATTTGTTGAAATAAAGTAACCGAAGAGTTTATTGCCCGTTCTTCTCCTAATGAATAAGGCAGTAAACTTACGACAACTCAAAAGTGTCTGTAAATGGTCTCATTGAAATGAATGACTTTGACGTTTGGTTTAGTTCATTATTTCATAAAATCCATTCTTATTGTTGCACACTCCCACACAACAATATTAAACTCTTTACCCGACCACGAATAAAAGTTCAGGGATATACAGGGTGTAAAAAGACCCATCACATAGCCGAAATCTACGCACTCGGTACATCAAACTAAATTACTTTGACCAAAAATAATTGCTGGGAAACGACTTTTATTTTTTGGCATAAAAAAAAACGCTTTTTTTTGTAGCGCGCAAATTATGGTTGTGGCGATGCCGCGCGTTTGCATGCGTGCAGCGGCCATACAGCCGAGCCAAGGCAGTCGTGTGCGTTTGATATTCATTGCGTTTTTGTAACTTCAAATGCGTAATTTGTTAGGAAAAATTGAAATTTTTGATAATGTTTGTATGGAAGAAAGTTTAGTACTTATTATGACTTGGAAATCGTTTTTGGAAAAAACAAAAAAAAAAGTGAACTTTGACCTTCAATATCTCCAAAACCAATGATTTCCCAGGTATGGTTTGTTAGAAAAAAATTATCCCAATGATGGGTAGAATACGTGGTTTTCGTTATCGTTAAGGGTCTTTTACACCCGATATAAGTAGGTACGTCACTTTCTACATGCATGTTGTATTTGAGAAATGGAAAACCCAATCACAGAAAATTAATCTGTCGCTACTATAATTGTATGCCTAACAAGGACAGTGGAACTAAGATAGGTAAGGAAAACATTGTTACCTATTACCTTATGTAATCACTTTCATGCCTTCAAAGATTTCCTCGACGTTGGGTAAAAACAAGATCCCTAATAGTATTAAGGTGTTTAGAGACATTCGTGTTTTCAAAAATAAGCTGTTCCAATTGCTCATTGAATATATTATTCATTCTACTCTGTTGACGAATTCTAAAAGTTTTAATGTCCGATTGAATCTACCTGTATGATTATAACTTTAATTTTAATGAATAATGAATGACTTTAACCTAATGACATTTTAAACAATTTTTTATGACATCTGTATGCCCATGAGGCTAATCACAGCATGACCTTTGTATAAATAAGACCTAATTATTACCTGTGAATAACAAAAAAATGATTTTGAACATTGAAAGAATGTAAAAGTTTCCATGATAACAGGAAAAAAACGGGGTTTCGTAGAATTTGTTGACAGCCTCTGGCTTGTCAAAGAATGCATACTGGCTTGTAATAATATGAATATAAATGCATTTAAAATGAGCCCTCCACAACCACCGGGCATGGCCAATGCGGCTACAGGCTGCCCTCCTGGAAGGCACCTGGCACTGAACGTGTTAAGTCTCCAAAAAGTTAGAATAATGAATTATCTCACGTATTATCAACACAGTTGAGATTCAGCAGTGTACATAAAACAATTGAGCAGTTTATTCGACTGAGTAAAGATTGACAGAAGTGTGTCAACACCAACATTGTACGGTAGTAAGATGGCCACTCGAGCTTATCTGTTAATCGTCGTGTCTGATAATAGTGATAATCCTCAAATCTGTTAACACTTGACTTCAAATCATAACATACATGACTTATTTACGTGGTTTACATACAAATCAATATACAGAGTGTACCTAAACTAATTCGTGTAATTCCTTTAAACCGCGTGATCTACTGGTGACACTGATTGACCCCTAATAGATTTTTTTCAGAAACAACAGAAAAAAAAGTTTTCTAAACTTGAACCATGGTATTCTGTATCTGAGTAATTTTAGCGTCCCAAGTTAACTGACTGCGTGAAGCGATATCGCGCTAGTCGTGCCCGTCAGCTGTGTCGTCATGCCTTCATTCATTCATGCATGGCATCGAAATTTTCTATCATATAAACAAATATTTGGGGAAAACAAGTTTATTTTTATTTTTAATCAGTCTAAATCTCGTGCGTGGTTAATCTATACCATTAATAGATTTGGTTTGAAGGAATTACATGAATTCGTTTACACTCTGTATATTTAAATCGGTACACAATCATTTGCGCACGCGTCCTTGTGTATCTGATAAACCATGACAGGTTGTCGAAAATCTTTCAATAATATACATATGCTTCTGAAATCATACGTTATCGATTGATATAAGTATGCATAATTTAGAACGACGCGGCGTTAAGATACGTTTAGGTATATATATTTTTTTATTTTTTTTATAAAAACGTTGTCCCACACTAAGATTTCTCTTGTATCGTGGGTGCGTTTACAGACACAAATCTCACAAACAAACGCCCAGACCCGAAACAACCATCTGTAGGCCATACAAATTTTTGTTCCGTGCAGAAGCCAATCGCTTAGCCACTGCACCAAACGTACCGTCGTATTTCCAATTAACAAACAAGGTTCTTACGAAAAGCGCAATACAAAAAATGGGTACTGTTTTTTTATTCGTTTTTTTTCGAGTCTTCATATCGTGACTATGCAAGCCTCAAAGGTACCTCCTAACATATCGAAATCAGGGGCCCAATTCTCCTAAAATAAATTGTTGCCAAACGCAATCGAACCACAACCGTCAGTCAGTTTTTGTTTTCGAAAACTTTCAAAATGATTGATTTTGTTTTTTGTGTCAAACAATTTGATAGCTTTTGAAATTGAGAACTGTCTGAATGAACGGTTCGGCCTTGTTTCGGTTGTGATTTATCAAGATTTAGGATTTTTAGGAGAATTAGGCCCCAGAGAACCGCTGAACAATTCCACCGGCACGGACTCGATATTATTATCAAATATCTTCTGAAAGCTGAAAGCATGGTGACTCCAACATGAACTGCAGCAAAAATATAAAAGTCACGTGGTCGCGTTTTTCCTAAATGTCATAAGCTACATCTACTCCCGTGCGCTTTCATGTTCATCTTGCGTCTTCTTTTGAAGCATGCGTGAAGCGCCATACCGCATGCAATAGCGCATGCCTTAACACTAGTTCGACAAAAGTGCATGCCCCTAGTGCACGCTAATCCGTCTATTGTATGTCGACTGACGACTGACCGAGGCGCACCAGTGTAGACGATAAGCTGCATGCGTCTTACGGCAATCAATATTGCATGCGCTTGACGCAAGAGGAATCGAAAGTTGAAAGCGCAAGATGAACATGAAAGCGCACGGGTGTAGAGATACCAATAGAGAATTCAATGTTATCAATAACCAACATGTGCGTCGATTCGTCGTTATCTGTAGTTTGAATTATAATCGCGTGCCACAAAGTTATTGAGCAGATGACTATTTTAAAATACTTCCCATGGACACAGTATACAATATGCTAAAGCCATGGGGCTAACTATAATTGATAACTGGGTATCTACACTATTATCGCAAAGGCTTACTAAAAGTCGGTCAACACAGCCGAAAGCTTTAATTAATTTATACCTTTACTTGTAGCGCCTGTATATCATTCAAATACAACCGCATCTGGGGCCTAATTCTCCTAAAATAAATTGTTGCCAAACGCAATCGAACCACAACCGTCAGTCAGTTTTTGTTTTTTTTTTTTTAAAAAACTTTGCCCCACACTAAGATTTCTCTTGTATCGTGGGTGCGTTTACAGACACAAATCTCACAAACAAACGCCCAGACCCGAAACAACCATCTGTAGGCCATACAAATTTTTGTTCCGTGTGGGAATCGAACCCACGACCCGTAGCGCAGAAGCCAATCGCTTAGCCACTGCACCAAACGTGTCGTTTTCGAAAACTTTCAAAATGATTGATTTTGTTTTTTGTGTCAAACAATTTGATAGCTTTTGAAATTGAGAACTGTCTGAATGAACGGTTCGGCCTTAGTTCGGTTGTGATTTATCAAGATTTATTTTAGGAGAATTAGGCCCCTGGTTAGACTGGAAGCTGACTCCAATAAAGTTGGGAAAAGGTTAGGCAGATCATTATTATACAGGGTGTAAACGAATTCGTGTAATTCCTTCAAACCGCGTGATCTACTGGTGACACTGATTGACCCTGCATAGGTTATTTCAGAAACAACAAAAGAAAGTTTTAAAAAATGAACCATGGTATTCTGTATCTGAGTAATTTTAGCGTCCCAATTTAACCGATGCGAGGAGCGATGTCGCGCTAGTCGTGCCCGTCAGCTGTGTCGCCGTGCCTTCATTAATTTGTGCAAGGCATCGAAATTTTCTGTCATACCTATAAAAAAATTATGTGGGAAGAAAAGTAAAAAAAAAATTTTAGTCAATCTAAATCTTGAATCTTGAATTACACGAATTCGTTATCATCCCGTATTTTATAATGTTTCGAGCCACTCAGTGGCTCAAGTGCGATCAGCCTAAGATAAAACTCAAGTTGCTTACGCCGCGCTGTTGGAGCCACAGTCATTGTTACTGTTTTTTTTACCTTTAAGGATAAATTATCAGAAATCTTTTTTGGCAATGCAGTTTTGGTATCCTTGACGACGTTACCGGTTTTCAAGGATACACGTTACACAACTTGCATATATATTTTTAATGTGCATGTATTTTGAGTTTTGAGTTTTTTCATGAAGTATTTATTGGCTGACGGATCGCACGGTTCCTCCCAACCACGAAAAAGTTTCGGATCTGATGGTGGATTCGATTTTAGTGATTTGACATTTTTTCTTTCGTTCAACCTACTCCCGAATGTTAATTGAGATCTAGTAGTTCGTTGTTTGACAATACTTTGATCGTATGTTTAGACGTTTGGTGTTCGTAGTTGTTTTGTTTCAAAAAAAATAGTTTCTTGAAAAAAATGTATGAAACAATTTATCGATTCTATCGTCGATAGTGAAAACAAGGTCTTCTTGCAATTTTTTTTGTCCTATAGTCTATCAGCACAATAAATCCTCATATTGCATGAGTGACGAGTCTGTTATATACATATTTATCCCTTTACACCCGAACTAAAATAAGTGGTTTCACTTTAAAAAAAATCTGGCGCCAAGTCGTTTACTTTCTTCGAAAACTCACTCTCATTTCAGATCGGGTGTAAAGGGCTATACTTAAATGAACTGCCAGACGTGGCTCTACCTGAGATCTCAGAATTTATATAGGTACGGTAAGAGTCGCCATCTTAGGCCTTTTTCACATGGTTTTTGATGGAACTATTTACTATTTGGTAGGTACAGAACAATGGTGTTGATATTGCACAATCTGGCGCACGCGCATCTCGCCGAGACTTGCCAACCTTTATTGTTTTGATGTAACGATAAGTTAGCTAGTTGTATAATGCTAATCCAATTTATCAATAGTTTTCATTCATGGGGTGACACCATCGATATCCACACCGGGTGTCACCCATGTTACTTCGCCACTGAGCACAAGTTTTCCTAACTAATCCAGAGTAAGTAGGTACGTAATATTACTTGAGGAAGTAGTTAATATTAGTAAGATATCTTCCGTAACTTTGTTTTAGCTTCATGGATCATGCGTATGTCATTGTGTTCTACTTTTATGTTCCGCCACGTTTTCAAGGAGCGTTTGAGGAAAATCTCATTGTCATACGCAAGATGTATAATAATCTTAGTCCTATTATCTCCTTTATATTATCATTCAATCTTATCAATTAGATACATTTTTATACAGTATGAACTGGTTAGTCGTTTACATCCGAAAAACCTGAATTCTGCTCATCATACTGAATAACTTTTACTACGGGACAAAAGCAAAATTCGTAAAAAAAATTACATTCAAAATAATCAATGGTGCTTAACAAAATGTATAGAACAGCTGATTTTTTTCACGAACTCTGTATTTGTCGCATTGAAAATGTAATTCCGTATAAAAAAACATAAAACATAGTAAGCCCATCGGGATCAGGATCGAGATCCAAAAGTACAAGCTACATTAGCAAATAAGATTCATTGGCAACGAACTTACAACAAATAGAAGTTGCAAGCGTCATCAATTATAATTGATGACGCTTGCAACTTAATAATAATTATTATTCGAATTGTCACCTACATAGTCCACCGCTGGACATAGTTCCGAAGCAGAAAAAAAGAAGAAAGAAGCAGTGGGTCATGTTCTATGATCATTTGCGGTGATGGCCGTTACTTCATGCCTAATAAGATAATTCAAATAATCACTTCTCTACAGCAATCATGTAAGCTTATCTTTATGAGGAATGTCAGCGCCACATAAAAATCAAAGTGAGCCATAAAATCGTTCATTACGAACTGCGCAAACAAGTGCACTTCGCGCTCAGCCTCCGTAAACAAACATTTGAACAATTTTACACGCATAGTTAAGCAAGCCTACATTTCAACAAGAGCAAGGTTAAAATTACCCACTCAATCGTAATGACCGCTACATTAAATCCTAAAAATACTGAGGCACTTGTCCCATCGCCGACGATCAGCGAGAAGCGAGTAGAGCTAGAAACTAGAAACGAGTTGGCAAGCAGCGAGAAGCGAGTGTGTAATTCCGATAGTTTTGTCGCTGGGCTATAGGCGAGTGTGCGAGTACGACGGGCGATTACTCGCACTACTCGCAAATGACCGCTGTTTAGACACGGCGTGAGTTCTGACCGCCAAGCGAGCATCGCTGAGCAAGTATCGCTGAGCGAGTATTATCTTTGATAGCTCTTGTCGCTCAGCGACAAACTAGGGGAGCCAGTCCTCGCCGACAGTGTGAACAGTCAGCGATCAACTATTAATGCATCTCTTTTGTTTACGAGTACGTTTCTTGAGCGAGAAAATAGCCGATAGTTAGTCTGAGCATCCACCAGAACTGTGCTAAGGTGCGTAGCGAGGAATGTGTTTTGTAAGCACCAATAGAATCACTTCATTTACCTAGCTTCGCTCTGCGCAGCTCTGGTGGATATGGGCTAGGGGAGCGAGGTTTTTGTTCATACAAAACAAGCAAGAAATACGAGCGAGGGATATGTTGCGAGGAATGTGTTGCGAGGAATGTGTTGCGAGGAATGTGTTACGAGGAGTGTGTTGCTAGGAATGTGTTGGTAGGAATGTGTGCGAGAATTTTAAAATATGCGCCTACCAGTCAGCCAATAGATGGTGTTTGGAAGAGGTAGATGATCGTTTGTACACATTAACACATTACACATTCCTCGCACAGCTCTAGTGGAAAGGGTCACACCGTTTCACATCCTCGCTACACATTTTCGCACCGCACATTTTCCTCGCACAGCTCTGGTGGATGTCCAGCCTTAGCCGCTTCCTCGCCGGCGTTGGGACATCTGCCTTATTCATAAATGTACTTATGAATGAACTTAGAAAATATCACTTTGTAAGTAAGTATCAGCTATAATGGTAGCCAACCATACTGTTAATAACAGTTCTGCCTACCTTTTCCCAACTATGTTGACGTCAGCTTTTAGTGTAACCAGATGCGACTGATACCAGTTTTACATAGAGCTTCTGCCATCAGACTTCCGTAGCCCAAGTATTGGGCAATGCCGATATCTACTGTTAAAAACAGTATCATAGGTTATTTCGCTCTATGATACTGTTTACAGTTCAATAAAAATAAAGCACGTAAAATACTGGTTTTTATCATCCATCTTCATATATAGGTTACCCTAGCACTGGTAACCTAGAGTCATACCGTGCGTAAAAAACAGAAAAAACAATAAAATGTTGTTTTTTCTTCTATATTTATTTTCTTTCTCCAAACACAACAAACTATATTTTTGTACAAAAAACCCGACTGCATAAAAAGCGAACTAAAAAGATGGAAACAACATGATGTAGAAAATAAAAAATAAGAACTGAAAATAAGTAAACAAGACGTACCTACTTCTAAACATAGCATACAACGACTGGATATTGAATGATAGTGTTATGTATTTATGGAATCTACTCATCAACTTCTAGACAATGATGATACACATAATCAGATTTTTATTAGCCTATGTCACCCGTAGTAATGCAAGGATTGTAACGATACCACAACCATCTAAACCGGTTCAGGCGTTTAGAAGTTATGGTGAAATAAAAAAACTCACACACATACGTACAAACAAAACAAACATAACACTCCTTTTTTTGGGCAGTCGAGTAAAAACATAATAGCCTCCGACTGCGTGTTATGATTTGATAGCACGATTTTTGAAACCTACGTACTCGCTCTAAAGAATATCATACATTTTAAAGATTTGATTTATAATTTGCTTTAACGGTGAAGGAACACATCGCCTGCTAACTTGAGAGTTCTCCATAAAGTTCTTGATAGTGTATGCAGTCCACCAACGCGCAGTAGGCCAGTGTGGTGATCACTGCTGGTTCCTTCTCTATATGAGAGGAGCCCTTTGCCCAGCAGTGGGTCAGTTATAGGCTAAGGGTGCCTTTCCACCCGAGATGTGCTATGCAGCTATGCTGCGAGAATGTAAAAGCTAAGCTACGAAACTATGTGACCTTTTCCACTGATGCTAAGCTATGTAGCGGAGCGAAATATGTGCTATGAAATACTACACCACTCGGGAACATCCATAGCACGCATCCTTTCATATAAAAAACGTAGCTTAGTTGTATGTATTTTTGACGACACGTTTGGTGCAGTAGCTAAGCAATTGGCTTCTGCGCTACGGGTCGTGGGTTCGATTCCCACACGAAACAAAAATTTGTATGGCCTACAGATGGTTGTTTCGGGTCTGGGCGTTTGTTTGTGAGATTTGTGTCTGTAAACGTACCCACGACACAAGAGAAATCTTAGGGGGCTACGTTTTAAAAAAAAAATGTATGATGAATGAATATGATTGGTGGATATCAAACGCATCCATGGCAACGTTGCATAGCACATCTCTGGTGGAAAAGCGCCCTAATACCACTTTAATACTTTTTATGCTAATATTTAACTTTCGTTAAATTTCCCAAACAACATTAATTTAGTTACTTAAGTAATGCTAGTTTCATTGTTATGATTTATATCTTTCTTTAATCTCACGCAAAAATTTACAATCTGTCGATTGAATGTGTTTACGTTTCATTCAGTTTATATTAGTTACCAATATCTAGCAGTGGCGAAGGCTCCATACAACTCGATTCCTATCGGCTTCCCTTTCGAAACGAGTAGTTACTGGAAATTACGCATCACACTTGAGCAAGGTAAGCATTTTTTGGTCCGGCTTCCTTTTTAAGAAACTTCACCCTACGTCACTGATATCTAGTAGTTAATACTTTATCAATATTTTGGGGTGCATGAAAAGAGCCTCCACGAGTGACGATACTTAGTACGTCCGGCGCACCCTGGGCAGTCAGCCCCGCTACCAACCTTGCTGACTGGCTAACCTTTTCTTCACTCTAATAGCTCGTGCTGACACGAATGAAGAAGAATCATAGTAAAATTTAATTTACCATGACTAAAATATCAGCGAAATTGTAATTTTTAAACACATTTAAGTTTAAAACTCTGTAATTTGTAAACAGTTTTGTTTACATATTATCATTCAAATTAATGAATGGCTTGAAAACACTCATACAAATTGAATTGATGACTAACCTATACTCGTCACGATCTCGTCACAATCTCGTCACAATTAGGCGTGTTGTCTGCTAAACTGCTGATGAGCATGTTTGTAGGTAAGACATATTTGTATAATTAAACACGTGTATGAATGTTGCTTTTACTTACTATTTAATTACACTTTTTATAATCAGAGGACATAAATGAGTTTTTTATCGTTCTTCGAAACGAATTCAAACGTTTTAATATTATTAATGAATGCGTGTAGATGTAGCTATATTTTTAAATAAAATGGTAATTGGAGTTACCCAAAAACCAGGGAAAGACTTAAGGAGATTAAAGCAATATAATATTGACCACCGACTTTTTAGCAGATGTAGCAAACTCCTCCTTATTATATTTTTGTTTTTAAACCTGGGTTTTTATATTATTTTCTTCAATACAAAAAAAAAACAACAATACAAATAAAACTTTTTTTAATAAGATTTTGCCACTTTCCTAAAATCTTATGTCCTTTAAGGATTGGTAAATAGGAATTTTATTTTCATCCCCCCATCTCGGAAAGAGTATTTTTGCTCTTCGATATCTGAGTGCAAAAGCCGTTTTTCTCCGCTAGAGGATAAAGTAAATTGAATTTAGAACACCGTGTGCACCAAGTTTGTGAATTCAAAACTTCATTAAACCTATTTACTTCTACCTCCATGGTGCCGAATTTATCATACAACCTTTTTTAATTTGTTAAAACTCAGACTCGGAACCTTCTTGGTGTATTACTTTTTTTTAATTTGCTTTACGCGCGCCTATTTCTTTTCACGTCATGAAAACCTTGGTTAAAAACAAGAAACTTGAATACAAGTGAAATACCTAAAATGAGTGATTCTAGCGAAGAAGAATTTTTTTTTTTTACATTAAGTCATTTCCTCGCTGAGGTGGGATGAAAAGTTACGTGTTGCACTCGAGCGCAAAGATTTTTCACCTCGTGCTCTTTTGATTCCCTCGCTAACGCTCAGGATTCTAATTTTAGAATCCTTCGCTTGCTCGGTCATCAAAATTGAGCACGCGGTTAAAAAGCAACTTTGCACTTTTGTATAACAAATAACTATTATCTGTCTGTTACTAAAACTTGAAAGATAACTAAAATACTCAGCTAAACCAATTTTGTGGCGAAATAGATTGAATCTCACAGTGAGCGGCTGATGCTTTCTTTGGTCCTTCCAATCAACCTCTGATAGGGAACGACATTGTTGTGGGAGTCCGTGCCAGTGGAATTGTATAGCGGTTCCCCGATGTCGACATATTAAGAGGTACGTACTATGAGGCTTCTACAGTCAAGATAAGTGAAATAAATCGTCGAAAAGTGATGTTTTTTTAAAAAAAAACTCATCCTACCCTAATGGGGGATGCCAGGGTTGCGGAATTTGTTCCTACTCCCTAAGTCCGTCAACGAAGTTACTCGCCCGTCCGAAAGTATCCCGAAACGTAGAAGTAAACAAAACAAGTGTCAAGTTCAACTTTTCGGAAGGGCAAAAACACATCGGTAGTAGGGACAAGTGTCAAATCGTGTTGTCATTCATTCTTAGTTCGGGCCCCGAAATAATCGTGTATCCTTAGGTGATAGGGAGTAGGAAACGCTCGTAACTAAGGCCGAAACCACGGACCTCGTGCTTAGGGGGTCTCCCTGGAACGTTAAGGGCATTAGGAGGAACACGGATGGGTTTTAGTCAGAGATGACTTCATCTCTGACCCGTCCGTGTTTTATCACCATCTTACCATCCGTGAACTTAACAAAAACACATTTATTTAATTTTAATAAGTGCAAAAAATAAAATGAAAATTAAATAAATAAATAAAAGTGTTTTTGTTAAGTTTTAGGTAGGTACGAAAATGATCGTTTAGTTTTAGTAATGAGATTTCGGTGTCTTATACCGTTCGTGCGACACGCAGCCGATTTCCACAATAACAACGATTGTTATCGACTTTAAATTAATTAGTCAAAGTGGAAGTTTTTATAGTTAACTAGTACGCAGTCAGAATGAGGTTCAAATTAAATGTTATTTACGGAATCTTGACATTTGGCGATCATTAAGACGTGTTAATCTTAATGATCGTAGTGCATCTAATTCGTGACCCCGAATATGACCTCAAAAGTAAACATGATCATAGCTGAGGATAGATAGATATAAGCACATTTTTTTTAAATCTTTGAACAGCTATTTCTCTTAAACTATTGACTTTTGGGGAAAGTTGTAGAACAAAAGTTATTCATTATTATGCATGGGTACTTTAAACACCCTTTCGGATTAGTACCTGCTTTTCGACTAACCTTGTATAAAATGATATCTAGTTTCACCCAATTTTATATACCTTTGTGCACTTTATCGAGACACACTGTATTAGTAGCTGTTATTATGATTTCCAGGATAAAAGTCGAAGGCTAGCCGGAAGGTAGCGACTTCATAATAAAGAATGCGAACCACGTAGATCTACAAAGGAGGATATTAGGTCTCAACTTTTAAATGGCCTTTTGACCGCATCTACAAACCATGGACAACACTTCTGCCGTCATAACGAAGAGTGAAGTAAGTGCAATTTTTATTTTACCTTTTGCGTCTGCGTAACCCAACACTAAGATTCAAAATTCTATGTTCAAAAATTGTACTTACTGCACTCTTCGTTATGACGGCAGACGTATACATTGATGCCTCCCACGTATGTTGTTGTAAGCCACAAATTACATTTTTGTCTTTTTCACGTAAAAGTGTCTAATTTCATGTAGGTATATTATCTGTTCCAAATATAAAAATACCGAAAAACTACCTAGGTATATATTTTTTCTATTTTTAAATTTGGAACAGATAATCACTACATAATATAAAACAAAGTCTCTTCCCGCTGTCTGTTTGTTCCTATGTATGCTTAGATCTTTAAAACTACGCAACGGATTTTGGTGCGGTTTTTGTTTTATAGATAGAGTGATTCAAGAGGAAGGTTTATTATGTATAATACATGCATATTATAGTACCCGTGCGAAGCTGGGACGGGTCGCTAGTAATACATGAAATTAGACACTTTTACGTGAAAAACACAAAAATGCAATTTGTGGCTTACAACAAAAAACGTGGGAGGCATCGACATTAAAACTGCAAACGGGCTTAGTTTATGGAACAGCTTTTTTTTCATTTATTCTTACTTAGTCCCATAGTAAAATTTGTACAGAATGAGCAGTCTTCATGGTTTTAGGGTGTAAAGTAACGAGTCATGCTGTGTAGAGCACAGGCAAACTAATTTTCGTGTAATTCCTCTGAAGTAACGTAATTTTCGGAGGCAACGTAACTCGGAAACACAAATTGAACTGTAAATTGACAGTATCCCTAACGGCAAAGACCTCGGACTGCTTATGGAGATGTTCAAACCTAATAAGTGCTACTATTTTGGAGTGAACATCACTGCTATAGTATTTGAAGGGGTATCAAAGTTAATTCTTCTAGTAATCTGAATCAAAATTATAATAATACGTATCTCTATCGATGACTTATATGTACAAGGGCTAAAGTGGCATTTTTATCATTTTCAGTGTGATAACCTACATATCTACAGTTAAGAGGTTCAAATTGGAAATTACTAAAATGCCACTTTGGCCCTTATACATAGGACCCATTGAAATGGGCACATGTAAAACAAAAACCAGCCAAGTGGCACCGACATCGACTTTACAAACTGTTACTTTTATTAAAACTACGATTTTTTTTTTGTATTTTTTAATCTGTTTATTACTTTCTTTAAATTGTGTTATTATTTTAATTTTGCGTGTAACTTCGATATTTATGAGAAAAATATCACGTCTTGTCACCTTATACAAATCAAAGATTAAGAGGAGCCACTGTCCATTAGGTAGAGGAGAGACAAAAATTAAGATTATTGTTGATTAACTAAAACTTCTCAAACGATTTTGATTTGATAGAATTTTAAGAGTTAAAGAGTACGTTTCAACTATTATTTTAAAGTAAGTATCAGTTATGCAAGGTTAGTCGGAAAGGGGGTATTAATCCACAGGCCACTTATAGTATCACTGATGACGGTTTTAAAGCAAGTGTTAAAATTTCAAAATTCGATCATTTTTATTTCCACGTAAAATAATTTTTATTTTAGTTTTTTCAAAAATTCTTCGTCCCTACTTTAGTTAAGAATTCAGAAAATGGAGCTTCTAATTCGTGACCCCAAATATGGCCTAAAATGTAAACACAGCTGATCATAGCTGAGGATAGATAGATTTTAGCATATTTTTTATCAGCAAGGTCAAAGTTTGCAAATATGGGTTTTTGGCGTTTTTTAGTCAAACGGTAAGTTTTATGATAAAAATAGGTCAGACAAAATTTTTTGATTATGCAATTATCTATTAAAATTGTCTACAATTTTTCTCCTAAACGTCACCGTTTCTGAGATATAGTGGTTGAAAAAGTTGTATTGTTCATAACATGTGTTTCCACGCCACCTGGAAGGTAGTGTACTTGGCGCGTTTTTTTAACTTGGTTTCCCCAATAGGCCTATCCCACAATCTATTGTGATCCTGTTTAATTCAATACTATTTCAAAATATATAAAAACTGGTACTATTGGAAATGATGAAAGCCGTGTGAATTCTTAAAACTTAGGTCAAATTATCCATCTCATTTTTCATTCCTCTGATAATTCTGCTTCCTCTTCTTCGTGTTCGTCTTCTTGTATTTCTTCGAGAATTAAGAATGAGACGGATAATTTGACCAATTTTTATAGAATTCACACGGCTTTCATCATTTCCAATAGTACCAGTTTTTACATACGTTGAAATAAGTATTGAATTAAACAGGATCACAATAGATTATGGGACACTATCTTCCAGGTGGAGTGGAAACACATGTTATGAAGAATACAACTTTTTCAGCCACTATATCTCAGAAACGGTGACGTTTAGGAGAAAAATTGTAGAAAATTCTTATAGATAATTGCGTAATCTACAATTTTTGTCTGACCTATTTTTATCATAAAACTTACCGTTTGACTAAAAAAACGCCAAAAACCCATATTTGCAAACTTTGACCTTGAATATATTTTTTTGCAAGTGTCGGATCCATGGGGACTTTTTACATTTGATTTATAATGGTGTTCCGAACATTCGTACCAATTTTCAGCTCTATGCGAATTTTTGCACTTTGAAATGTCTAATTTGACCGGACTATAATATTATAAATGCGAAAGTAAGGTTGTTTGTTATTTGTTACCTTTTCACGCCTAAACCATTGAACCAATCATCCTGAAATTTGCATATACGTTGTCAGGTGTACAGAAACGGACATAGAGTACCTTTCATCCCGAAAAAAGTACAGTTCCCGAGGAAAACAACAATAACGTGCTTATGATAGATGGCGCCCCGTATCTTTCGAATCATGATTGAATTATATTATTATAGAAACTTTAGTGGTGTGTTAAGAGTTGATTGTCAAATTCTAAATTACCACGAGCGCAGCCGCGAGCAAAAGCTAGTATTCAATAATTAAGGCACTTCCCGACCAATCGATGTTCGTTATTTCATCCTGTACATTATTCTGTACACGCTATGACCTGGGCATTTTCATTATACACAATGAAGATGGTCAGACAAACATTAGGTATCCATATTGTTAATAGTAATGCGTATTGACTGCAACGAAATTGCCAGATGCAGTTAGTATGCAGTCGAGCTCAGTTGCACTAGAATTACTTACATGGTAAGAGCAGAGTAACTACACGAAAACTCCTTCCTCCTCTGTCTTGTTGTTACGACGTGCCTGATTGTAGTGAGCACGCGAGTCTCAATCAAATTCCCGTCTCGTCTTGAAGAGAGTGAAGAGTTGACTGGATACCAAAATTCTAAGTTATTCTAAACGCCTACCTTATTCAAACCTACATCCGGGCAGACAAGAGTTGATTGTCAAATTCTAAATTAACGCGAGCGTAGCCGCGGGCAAAAGCTAGTAATGTTATAAAAATATGAAAAATTGTGATGATATTATTTTGTTACTCGATCACATATAAATAGGAAAACAGATTGCGATGAAATTTGGCACAAAGATAGACCAT
Organism: Amphipyra tragopoginis; assembly: GCA_905220435.1. NCBI lineage: Eukaryota > Metazoa > Arthropoda > Insecta > Lepidoptera > Noctuidae > Amphipyra > Amphipyra tragopoginis. Next base: position 35,829,326 of record HG991991.1, read on the forward strand.
GTCCTACGGATAATTTTGATCTGAGTAGGAACATGAAAAACCTCCCAGGATGCAAGGAAAACCGCGGGCAAGCGCTTGTTTCTACCATTCAAAGAGGTTGGTGTACTCTGCGTTACTTTTAAGGCTAACAACTTTCGATAGGTTCAGCAGGCAAGGGCTATGCGCGTGCGCGGTTACATTTTAAATATAAGAGTAAATATTCATTTTTGCACTGCTACGATATTTATATTAGCAAATATAATTTCTTTGTTTTGAGATTTATAGTTCATTTTAAATAAGTTAAGTGAGTGCACAATCATTCTGGGTTAATTACTTAACTATTAGTGCTATGGGAAGATTTCATTAATATCGTAATGAGTGTGACAAAACAACACGTACCTAAGTATTTTTTTATTAACTACAGACAATATAAGATGTGTATAGTTAATGTTAACATCTATAAAAAGTATTAAGTAAAAATGTAAGTAGTATGGAAGTCAATAAATAAATATTTCGAGGTTAAATATTAAAAAATTGCGTTAAGTATTTTGATGTAGCTACTTGCACATCATATTTTTTTGTTATACTATTCCTATTGTCTGCTCATAAGATCTCACTGCAAATATTTTACACAAAAGGGCGCTTATTTTTGCATTAATTAAAAAATAATTCAGCAAAACACGTAAATATAAAATCATGAATAACAATAATATCGCACAGCAAACTGACGAAAAATCAAAGTTGTAAACTAACACATAGCCTTGCAGTAAAGTGAAGTGTTACTTACTCGTAATGAATATCGACGTTGAGTTGTCACGACGGAGAGCGCATGAGCGGGGTGCGCGCGCGTTCACAGGTGACTGCTGCAGTCACAGACGAGCGCGCGCGCGCAGCTTCTCTGATAAAAAACACTGCCCTATGCGTTAGTAATCAGTTTTCCGTCTAATACACGAACACTTGTCTTTTCGATTTTTCATTCATCATTGTTAATAAATTACTTCCTATAATATAGTTTTTAAAAATCATAATACCATTTGAGGCAGTCAGCGCAAAAGTGACCTAAGCTACATTTTTTCGTAAGTAAAGAGTTATGTGCCGTAAATAATTTCAAACAAGCTAATTTTAATTAAAAAATGGCTTAACTCTAGTTTGACATATTATGTTCTATTTATTTTTATTTTATTAGCATGTTTGAAATTATTTACCGGACATAACTCTTATACGAAAAAATGTGGCTTAGGTCACTTTTGCGCTGACGGCCTCAATTATTTATACCTACCCTTTTCACCAAAAGGTGATTAGTGACGTTTCTCTACAAAACGTTCCATACAAAGAATATCAAATATTAAAAAAAAAACAAAACATGTTTAATACCAGGTGTAAGGGACGGTGTACCGAAAACTGAAACAGTGAATTCAGCCCATTGTCATATATATATTCTGAATTCAAAATAAGTGGAAATTTTGCTTGGAATTTTCCGACTTTTCCGATTTTTCTTTTCACAAATTTTACATTTCGTTAATTTTCGTTGCTGTAAAATAAGCAATCCAATTAGGACACACAGCACGTTGCAAAAACAAAATGTATTTTTTTATAAATTGGAAAATTCGAAAGATTTCGTTGATATTTTCCACGGATTTTCAATTCAAAATAATGAACTAAATTCACTGTGTCAATTTTTGGTAACCTATCCTTTACATCCAGTTTATTTACCTGCCAAAACACTTATTGAAATACAATAAAACACAGGCAAATTAGCAATTTCCAGTAAATTCGGAAAATTCCGAGAAAAAAACCCACATATTTTCCATTCAGAATAATGGGCTGAATTCACTGTTTCAGTTTTCGGTACACCGTCCCTTACACCCAGTATAGTTATTTTACGGTTTTTGATGATGTAGTTTAAGTTTTTTCGATAGCAGTCACCCTACAATTTACGAAATGACCACTATGTTAAGACTCATCTTTCGTTGCACTGAGTATAATAGCTCTATTTTAAGAGTGGTTAGGTAAGTGTGGCCTAAGTTTTCTTGCTTTTTAGAAGTTGTGAACAATGAAATAACTTGATCACTACCTAATATTTGATGGGGCAGCATCCAAGTCGGCTAGATCTAAGAGTTTCTCTAATCTGTGGTTATAGTTGGTAGCCTACGTTTATCAAGTAGGTACTTACATTCGCACACTTTATCTATTAGGTCTTTTTTCGGAGTTAACTCTGGCATTTTTTCAGCTGTTGTTTTTGAGGCCGTAAGTATACTGAAAATGTTTCAGAGGGCTGAGTAACTTTCATGTATACAATATTCCATTTCATACGTAAAACATTAGACGACAGCGGCCAACAAGGTAAGAATGTATTAGGAACCATTTCTTCAAATAGAGTTCCAGCTCATCTTGATTGACTGCTAAGGTTAATAAAGCATTATAAATGTTGAATTTTTATCTATAATTATAGTATGTTACTTAGCGATAGTAGGAGCTAGAGGAGCTCGTGGCTAAATAATTACAGCCGCATAGACCGATCTTCCGGGTTAAGCCACGCTTGCCGAAGTTGGTCTGTGGATGGGTGACCATTTACCATAGCGAGTTTCCTCCGTGCCTCGGAAAGCACGTAAAGCCGTTGGTCCCGGCTGTCATTTGTAGATCTTTGACAGTCGTTAGTGTTGGTCAGAAGCCAGAAAGTCTGACAACCAGTCTTACCAAGAGTATCGTATTACCCAGTTACTGGGTTGTGGAGGTCTGATAGGCAGTCACTCCATGTAAAATACTGATATTCAGCTGCATCCGGTTCGACTGGAAGCCGACCCCAACATAGTTGGGAAAAGGCTAGGCAGATGATGATGATGACTTAGCGATAGTAGGTACGACTTTGTTAGTTTCTGTGTTAACAGAAGATAGGAGTGGGGTCACTCTAGTCCATTTCATTAGTTCATAGTCCAAGTTACTCTTATAGTTTTATTAAATACTATCTGTACCCGCGGCTTTGCCTGCGGAAACAAGGTCACTGCTCATCACCCACGTTATATCTTGTACCCTATAACCTTACCCGCTCTTTAACGGATGTAGCTGACAAATTACAACTGGACCTGTCCAGTAACACATCAGTGAAGCTCAAACATACAAACAGACATTTTTAGCATCAGTGTCGTTCCTAGGATGCGTTTCACTTACTTATTGCATTGAACCCGACTTCGACATCGCACACAGAATTTCATGATAAGTCAGTTTGCTCAAATATTGGCGGTGCACCAACAAATAAAATAAGAAGCAGTTTTTCTTATTAAAAATACCTAAATATAATATTTCTTACACTATCGCTAGCGATACTTCTCCACAAGAATCTATCGCTGTCGAAAATTCTCCTCAATTGGAGAAATTTAGTAGACTTTTCTCAGGTTGTCGCGATGACCCTGATGCTTACCCCAATTATAAGTTGGAGGAAGGCAAAATGTATCGCTATTCTAATTCTTCTAATTCACTTAGTGAAGACTTCGCTTGGAAGGAAGTTCCTCCCCCTAACGAAAGATTACAAATTATACAAATTATAGGCGAAATGCTTTCTTTGCCAGGAGCACGTCAAGTTTCAATAATCTACCGCGTGAGTTGAACATTGATCTTTTTGTACTTCCGCTAGCACAACGAGACGGATTAGTCAAACAATTTTTCAAATGTAATAATGAATAGCACTCAAACTGTGGTGATATGATGACAGGTGGGTGTGGTGCAGTGGTAGTTGCAATTATATAATGCACTTAACTTCATAAATATATATACATATAAAATAGGTTACCTGTAATATTATAATAACATATACATGTGGAAACTTGTTATTAGCAATTTTAAATATCTTTTTTTTTAAGCATGTATGTAATTAGTCTGTATGCCTTCTTTAAAAAATTATTAAAAAAAAAATTTGCGCTTATTCATATAATATTCTTCATCATTAGAAGTGTCCTCGGCATCAGCACCTATGTTTGTAATAAAAATACAGCAGCGTCTCCGGCGCCGTTATTTTGGCGAACTAACTTTAGGTATAACCTACCTTTATTTTGATATGTTCCCTTTCCATGCTAACCAGGGGCCTCATTCACTATGACATCGTCGCTTTAGAGTGAAAAGCTCGGGAATGGAATTTGGTCATTTTTATTTTATCACGAGCGAAGTAGGTGTATGTACTATAAGCAGGCCCGCCGCTAGCTGTTTAGTAGCCCGCGTGCAATACCGATTCTGCCGCCCTACGACTACTTACGCTGAGTTTTGTCAAAAAAAAGGCTATTTAATGTTTTCTCATTATGGTTGGAAAAAAGAAAAGAATCATAACCAAGATAAAACTTTTGATTTATCTTCGTTATGAAATCATGTTCGTTATGAAACATTTTGATCAGGTACATAGTTATTTTCGTATTTACAAAAATTTACCTCTTCTTGCCTTTATTTTTGCGAAATCTAGAATCAACTTTCTTGTATCCAAGCTGTCTAAGATTTCATGTTCAATTGAAACTATAGCTAAATAACTTAGTATTTGCTGGAGCATTGTCGATCTCAAATAGTTTTTAATCATTTTCAATGACAATGATTTTGAATATTACGTGACGAGTCGCTGGATTTGCCGCCCCCCTGGACGTGCCGCCCGCGTGCGATGCACGCCTTGCACGCCCGCTTGCGGCGGGCCTGACTATAAGAGAGTCGCTCTATGTGAAATTAGTTTGTAGGCACTGAAATTAACCTCACGTACCTAGCAGCGAGTCACAGCTTTATGCTGAGCGATGGCCGTTTTGCGTAGATGTGACGCAAATTTTTCACAAGTTTCTTTGTGGTTTTGTGTATGGTTTTTTATTTTTGTGTGTCATATCGGCGCAAATATTTTTTTTTTCTTTCTTCTTTACCTTTATTAGGTGATTAACAGTCGTAATAAATATAATGAACTAGCTTTTGCTTGCGACTTCGTCCGCTTGAAAGATTCGTTCGGGAAATGGCCTGCGAACCGCGGAACTCCAGTAAACTGCTAAGTGTTATTTAAAGATATTACATTACAGTGACGCATAATATACGTATTTTATTGTTATGCTCGACTTCTTGCTGTTTGCGTACATTACACACCAATTTCAGCTGTGTAAACATGACATATTTCAGGGCTTTATCACTCCACACAGGCTACATACTCGTAATACATAATTATGTACAGGATACTACATAACATAAACAGTTACCCATTACTACGCCACTGCAGGGTAGGAGCCCAGTTTAGGACTCAGGCCCGGACTCCACCAAAGCGGAGATGTGCGGAGATGTCTCGATCAACCAATAGGATTGCGTTATTTTCAAATCTCTCCGCTTAGCTTCAACTCAAAACGAATTCCTATTGGTTGTTTACGAGACATCTCCGCACATCTCCGCATTGGTGGAGTCCAGGCCTTAGTCCATCACGCCTACCCTGGGAGCGTACCTACTCCGAAAAACAATAGTGAAAGTTTTGGATCGAAACGCAGTATTGTCAAGTTACGAACTAACTAACGAAAATATATCGAACCCCCCCCGGAACAACACTGACACTTTTGCAAAAAGCATTTTTTCAAAAAAAGCATTTAAGGCTGAGCATCCACCAGAGCTGTGCTAAGCTGCGTAGCGAGGAATGTGTTTTGTAAGCACCACTTCATTTACCTAGCTTCGCTGTGCACAGCTCTGGTGGATATATGCTTAGCGGACCGAGGTTTTTGTTCATACAAAACAAGCGAGAGATGCGAGCATGAGATGTGTTGTTACGAGGAATGTGTTGCTAGGAATGTGTGCGAGGATTTGAAAGAGGTAGATGATCATTTGTACATATTAACACATTGCGCATTACACATTCCTCGCACAGCTCTGGTGGAAAGAGTCACACCGTTTCACATTCTCGCTACACATTTTAGCACCGCACATTTTCCTCGCACAACTCTGGTGGATGTCCAGCCTAAAGATAAAGTCTTTAAATGCTTCTGTCAATTAACATTTAGAAATAAAGCAAAGACTATGTATGTATGATCGTCGGATCCGAAACATGCGATCCGTCAGCTGAAACTTCGTAGTACGATTTTCGGAGTAGACGCCTGGTGGTTGGCGGACTTCACATACCCTCGATAATTTTGGAGCCCTCTCGGTTTTGCAGGTTTCCTCACGCTGTTTTCCGGTCCGCAGACGTACTCGAAAAGTCAGAGGTGGGTCCAACTCACTCTCCATGTAAGGCAACCGTTCAACCGCTACAATACTATACTAATATTGCCAAGATCACCACCAAGCATGGTGGATCCTGATTCAGCGCATTGAAAGGTGTTGCTGCTCATGCTCTTGACAAAGGTCGCCTTGTGGGACACTTATTGAGCAAGGCCAAAGCTACCGCCCGAGCACTCAGAGCCTCCGAGCATTAGGCCCCGAACATGTGGATAAAATTAGAAGCCCAAGATCCTCTAGCCCTGCCATTAACCCTGCGACTAAGCGAAAATAAAGAAACCGCGTTCTAGCTGCCACCTGTCGCAAAGTTTTTGGAGAAAAACTGTGTTTTTTGTAAGTTCAAAGGCTGGAATGTGAAAAGTGACCTACTTTTAAAATAGATCATAGTAGATATCCAAGTATTTCTTGTATTAAAGTGACATAATTTTTTAAAAACTCAAAAATATGGCACTTATAGGCACTTATTTACTACATTATTCATTAAATGGTTTGAATCAACCACCACTTGTATCGGTTGATGATAGCCTAAAGAACATAACAAAAGTTGAATTTTGTAAATACTTAGCTCTTTATTTCGAAAACTTATGATTTATGATTAAGCGGAAAAACCTTTACACACAAACACATTTCTTTAAATTCCCAAAAAACACGAATGTTGGATTGAGTCACTTTTGATCTACGCGATGTGTCGCGGCACATCGTATCCGAACAGTGTTTGTGGCAGAGATAGCTATGCTATATTCTGGATACAAGTGGAGCATCTTGACTGTGCCCGAGTAAAATTGTAGGTACGGCGAATGTATCGGAACATAGTCCGGTACCTATGCACGAGTGTTGCGCAATATGAATCGCAACTTCTGCATACATGTCACTGATACACATTAGAGTATACACACACAACCAGAGCGCGCGCCAACCACCATTAGGTACACTTAAAAATACCAACAAACTAATTTAAATCCTGTATCGTAATAACAATGCCTATTTACGGAAAATACGCGCTCAGACGTGGAGTTGCAGACACCAGCCCGTTATACCTTATAAAAATGCCTGATTTGCTTTTCACCATACGAAGATTCGATTGCATCTATTGATGCAGATTTGTCTTTATTTTCGCATTTTAGTCTACATTCGGACATTTTCGAGCGCTGACTCGAGGTCCATGTGTTTTTACGTCAATGGTTACGAACAATGTTTTTGTTTCATTAGCATTATTCTACATTCATGATTATGATTCATGTACATTTACCGCGGCGTGCACTGCACAGTAGTGTCCAGAATTTAAGACCAAATTCGCATATGTACGTAGGTGAATCGTGGTTCCTTCATTTTTATTTAGATTGGACGTAGTTGTCTAATCGCGTCTGACTGATTGAACGTCTCTGGACTAAACAGGAAGCTTGGCATTACCACTGGCTGCGTACTGTGAGGTAATCTCGCCTCGGGGACCGGATTCATTAACTCAATGCAACACCGACACGGACTCGTTGTTTAATTAGAGATGCAGATTAAAACGCACTGTAATTTGCATGTCTAATCACGAGACTGTATCGGTGCTCATGATGTATTTTTTTTTACATTTTTTTCTTGTTTTCTTAGGTGAATAAGCGGTGAAGGTCGCGGGAATCCGCTGGATGCGAGCGAGAAGCACAGGACCGGTCGATGTAGCGATACTTGGCAGAGGCCTAAGTCATTACTCTCTTTCAGCTGAATGATTATGATGATGAAACAGATTTTTAGCAATCAAAGCATTTTATTCCGCAAATGGTAATACGATGATCACATCAATTTAATCAAAGTTACATGGTAAAAACGTAAAAGTGATACTATGGTCTGCGAAATTTTATCAAAATTGGTTCTATGTTTTACACTTGAAGATTTAACAAACGAACTAACTCACTTTCGCATTAGTTAGTATAAATTCAACTTTTAACTCGTACGAATATTAAGTGATTTCTATTAATAGTGTAGAATTATGTCTTTCTGCTATAGTTACATTTCACGAACGCGCTTCAATCATTTTAATTCGAACCTCATGTCAATATAGCTATAAGGTCACACGCCGCTCATGAAATTCAAGTTTTAACAGTGGTAACTCCTTCCAGCAGCATGTCAGTGATAAGTTGTTGCGATTGTTTGAAAGGCGTATTATTACACTAGTGTGAATTTAGGAATTCTAATTCGGATTTAGGAAAGTGTATTAAGAGTTAGGACGGTTAGGATCATAATTAGCCTGTCAGGATGGTTCCTGCCTTCCTGATTCGCTTAGTCTATCGTAAATTAGTATTTCTAAATTCATAGTGTAATAAGCCTTTAAACCTTTAAAGTATTTTTAATAACACTCGCCCAAGTGTACCGAAAACGGTACGGCCGCCATTGTTTATCTATTGTGTCTATAATTACAGTACTACACAGGTTAAGAAGTTATTTTTTTCTTCGTTATTAATTTACAATGCAGCAACTCTCTGATATCGGTCAAGGATTTATAACAAAAACACTACAAAGCAAATCTGTATAATACTTTAATCTTATAAGGAATTAGCACTTTATGAAGTACAATATTTTTATGATCTGTACTGTAATATAAAATAAACATTTTAAATACACTTAGAAATTAATCCATGAAGTCTGCTTCATCCGACAGATCCTGAAACAAAGTGTATGTTGTAGTACATGGATATAAAAATAATCTTTCGGACTTGTTTTCATTGGCCTGGACACCGTATGTGATGCGTACGAGTGCGAAAGTATGCGTAATCTGGTGGAATGTAAAGCCTTTAATGCTATATAAATAAACAGTCTATGAACTAAATAATAACAATGCCAATACCCTAGTGACATTGCATTATAGTACTATAGCTAGTTATAATAAGTGTCGCGGCTGTGATTCTGATATTTGTTTGGCAAATTATTGGCTGGAGTAACTGACATGTGTGATATTTCCATTTATGTTTTTCGTTATTAATATGTAGCTATAGTGTCGCCAAATACGACGTAAATAAAGGCCTACAATCGAAGGTTCTGGAAACTCCTTCAGACATGTTTTAGCGCTAATGTTTCTAGCAAGTGTTGTGTCAACTTTAGCAGTTAATTTGCAACCTAATCATAACAACTATTGAACTACACATAAACACAATTATTATTGCTCAGCAAATATATTGAGATTCAATTTATCACAAACACAAGCGTTAGAACGCGCTCAGTACAACATTTCTGGATTAATTGTATACTACGGTCATTCCCTTTGAGGTCTAAACTAAATCAGGTAACTCCAGCTCTGGATATGGTCAGGGAGGTCAGTTGGACGTACCACGCTGTCGGCCGTGCTATCTAGAATGATGTCATCGATCTCACGCTCCAGTTCGTCCATGATGTCCAAGGAGTCTTGGCGCTTCATGGGGGCGGCGTCCGACGGACCTGCTTGCTCGTCCGGCACTGTGCTATCGGGGAGCGGGTTCGGCGTGGGATTGCTGCGGAAAACACGTTCAGTGTTATGGAAAAGATGTCAATATCAATATAACCAGAAACCGACCCCTACATCATCGTCGCCCGGGAGTGAAAACCTCGGGAATGCATTTAATCATTGCACGGTTCCTGTGAGCTTTCACGCGGAATAAGTCGCGGGTAAAAAGCTAGTCAATTATATTTATTACGAATTGTATACAAGGTTAGTCAGAAAGGGGGTACTAATCCGAAAGAGTGTAAAAGTACACATAATAATGAATAACTTTTGTTCTACAACTTTTCCCAAAAGTCAATAGTTTAAGAGAAACAGTTGTTCAAAAATCTCAAAAAAAAAACTCTAAAATCCATCTATCCCCAGTTATGATCAGCTGTGTTTACATTTTAGGTCATATTTGGGGTCATGAATTAGAAGCACCATTTTCTGAATTTGTAACTAAAGCAGAGATGAAGAATTTTTGGAAAAACTAAAATAAAAATCATCATACTTGGAAAAAAAATATATCGAATTTTGAAATTTTAACACTTGTTTTCAAACAGTCATTATTGATACTATAAGTGGGCTTCGGATTAGTACCCCCTTTCTGACTAACCTTGTATACCCAATAAAGACTAGTTTCAGTGCCTACAAACTAATTTCAAATAGAGCGGCTCTCTTATAAGATATTAGTCCCTATAAGTCGTGATAAAATAAAATAACCAAATTGCATTCCCGAGGTTTTCACTCTAGAGCGACGATATGGAAAAAATATTACATGATTACTACAACTAGTCAGTCTGATAAATGCGTTAACATGAAGTTTGTATGGGAAAAGCAAAATATCTTGGTCTAGTAACCCCTGGGTTCCTGTGACTAAAAGGAATTGTTTTTTTTTTTATGATAACATTATTTGTTGTGCTCTTTTTTTTCTGTAGACTGGCAAGATAATTTTACCCATGATAGCTACTAACGTATAAAAAGTACAGTCTGTTGGATAAATGTGTTGACATAAAGATTGGAAAACCTTAAAATAACGGTTTAGCAACACGTTTGGTTGTCAAACATGAGTGTTGTGTAGGGAGACTCTTACGTTTTATAACATAATACCTGTATTATCTGAAGAGTTGGGCAAAGGTGTATTAGTACACCCTTATTTCACCGTTACAGCGGTTACGCACTACATCCGATCCGAATCCGTGAAAATACGTTCCGAAGTAGCCACAGAACAATTTGTATGGTAGTTTACGCACTACATCCGGCATCCGATTTCTATCCGTCATCCGTGAGTTTCTAATTCGGAAGAACAATTGACGGACCGAAGTAGCCATAGGACTATTTGTACGGTAGCTTACGCACTACATCCGGCATCCGTCATCCGATTTCTATCCGTCATCCATGAGTTTCTAATTCGGAAAAACAATTGACGGATCGAAGTAGCCGTAGTACTGAATTGTTTGAATTTGAATCAGAGATCGGAATAGTGCGTAAGCAACATCCGAATTCGGTCCGAGATTTTTACTCTAGATCGGTATTTTCACGGATTCGGATCGGATGCAGTGCGTAATCGCTCTTATGGTTGATGACCCAGATGATGGCAAGCCTGTTGCCTTCAACCGATAACAAATCCAGACTACGGGCTGCTACAGAGAAATTCCACACATAAAAACCCAATAACACTTTGCCCGACCTGGGGATCGAACCCAGAACATCACGCTCAGCAGTAGCGCTTGCGATTACAAGACCAATCAGACAGGCTTCAATTTAGACATAAGAATTATTTTTATTTCGTAATACAGAGTATAACAAAAGCCCTGCTACACTCGATAGAGATGCTGAAGTTTTATACAATCATTTGTAACAACTATCTTAACGTATCGATCGCACTACATTATTTTGTTGTCGCTATACACGGATTTCAAGGTTCCTTTAATTTCTTCACCTAAACATATTTATCCCAGAGACTAGGGAAATTGATGGGATCTTTGCTTAATTAATGGTAAAGATACAAGTCTTAATTTTAACCGATAACACTCGTAAAAGTAATCGGCCAACTGACGACATGAAGCACCTAGTATTAAGTTTTTTTAATAATACACAAAAATAATTTATTTGTTTGAAGCAGAGTAAAAAAATTCAGTACCTATCTTCGAGGGGGACCCGCGGTTCTTTAGGGGGTGGGGCGGTATACACAGTTTGCGCATTGAGCACGGTCTGCTCGATCAGTGCGGGTTTGAAGCCCCTCTGTTCGGCCTCAGCCTTCTCGGCGACGAGGCTGCGGTCGAGGTTGGAAGTCTTGGAATCATTCGGCAAGTTCTCTAGTACGCAACTCTGCGCGTATCCGATTTCGCGCTGAAACCTCTCCAACTCCTGTGATAGCTGGAATGAATGTGAACTTATTATAACTGAATAGGGTATTTAACTGAAAAAATCTAATTAATAGTTGGATTATCAAAAAATATTTGACACGTATTTTTTCTTTTCTTACGTAAACCTACATGGACGAAGATACGACACTTTTAAAATTGACTTAACGTCACAAGCAAGTACAATTTTTACTTGCTTCTGAAGTCACAAGCCCCTACTCTCGAGTGTTGATGAGTTTTATCCTTCCAAATATTCATAGATTTAACAAAAGAAAAAATACGTTTTCATTATTTTTCAAAACTCACTGGCGGACTAATTAATTAGATTTGCAATTTATTGATGGTGTCAACATGCCTATTATGGCATATTCATAATAACTACTAGCCTTAACATGCTAGATAATTTTATTCATGCGTTATCTCGTGCCAAGAAGAGATAGTGTATGGCTTATCTCGTCTCGGCACGAGATAGGCATGTTAACCAGGCTGGTCAGCCGTCATATATCGTCTTGTAGGATGAGGGCCGGATTATCCATAAGGCGAATTAGGCAACTGCCTAGGGGCCCCGCATCGACTAGGCGCCTCGTGCACGCACCAAGAAAAAAAAACGTTTCACGGGGCGTTTTTTTTTGAAATTTTTTATACCTACTTCCTCAATATTATTCCTTTTCTGTCAGTTGATGAAATACTCCATACATAGTAGAACTAAAAATAGCTGTATTTAACGATATAGGTAAGGTAAGCGTTAATTCGGAACGCAGCCGGCGCGCGGTCTGCTGATGAGTTAGACTTGGACTTTTAGAGATTGAAGTAACAGCATACCAAAGGAGTCAATCTGATCGACTCAACTTTATAGAAAACATGTATTTAGCTGCATTATTCTCATTCTATTTCTCACTCTACTGTTATGGAATTATCCTGAAGTACTATTTTGAAAAGAGTATTCTTGGAGTTTCTTGCCGGCTCTTCTCCATGCAACCTACCTTTTGGAACCGTGCACCTAGTTTTGACGTTTTAAAAGTACCTGTAATCTGGTCTATTTGAAATAAAAAACTTTGACTTTGATTTTAAAAAGTAAGAAAAGGGTAAGGAAAGTGGCCCCGAGAATTGTATTGCCTAGGGGGCCTGATAGATAGGGTCGGGCCCTGGGTAGGATACGACAACGCATAGACGGAAATAGCGCAATGCTGTATCGAAAGGCGATAAGTGTTATAAACTCTTGCCTCAAAGCAATTGCAAACGCCAACTTCGAGTAAGACAGCCTGAGGGGCCTAGCCAAAATCCTATTTCCTTAAACGTAAGTTGTAATAAATAATTTGATATTTATGATTAGCAGTGATCGGAAAAAGGTGTGAGGAGCTCGTGGCTAAATAATTATAGCCGCATAGACCGATCTTCCGGGTTAAGCCACGCTTGCCGAGGTTGGTCTGTGGATGGGTGACCATTTACCATAGCGAGTTCCCTCCGTGCCTCGGAAAGCACGTAAAGCCGTTGGTCCCGGCTGTCATTTGTAGATCTTTGATAGTCGTTACTGTTGGTCAGAAGCCAGAAAGTCTGACAACCAGTCTTACCAAGAGTATCGTATTACCCAGTTACTGGGTTGTGGAGGTCTGATAGGCAGTCGCTCCATGTAAAATACTGATATTCAGCTGCATTCGGTTCGACTGGAAGCCGACCCCAACATAGTTGGGAAAAGGCTAGGCAGATGATGATGGAAAAAGGTGAGCTAATTTACCTAAACTTCATAGAACAGAGACAAAAAGTTGAGACTTCAAGACGACAACATTTTTTTCTAATTTTTAAAATAAACACCTAAAAGTGTATAAAGATTAGTTTACCGAGAACTCCGGGAACAAGTTCTCGTACTGCTCGGGGTCCGCCAGTGACTGGCCCAGCTTCTTGTTGGAGGACGTGGTGGAGTCGCGCCACAGTTTCACCACGGCCGACATCTTCGATGGAATGTACGATCTGCAACAACAGACCACAATGTATTATATGCAAGCGGTAATTATAACAGAAATTAAGAAAGTCCATACATTTATCCCAAAGTTATAATGAACACGTTTACAGCTCCAATTAAAATAATGAAAACCCAAACCATGCCCCTATAAGCCTCAATTTACACCGCCGCGGAATGGAATGGAAGGGACTTTTTGCAACGAAATTGTACATAGCATAATGAACTTTATGTCGATTGTATAAAGTACAAACTAAATGCGAGCCAAAAAAGGTCACGCGCCTTCCGGGGAATTCTCAAGAATTCCCCTAGCTACTGTCGGTCGGGACGGTCACAGTAGTGCAGTGCCAAGCGTTTATGGTGATTTTTCGCTGGAATGCGCAGGAATTCTCGAGCTTTCCCGCAAATTCGCGCGCCTTCTAGCGTCATGAAGCGTAATTGACGCTTCCATTCCATTCCGCGCCGGTGTAAATTAAGCTTAAATAGCATTTATTCGAGAGCCCTCAAGTTTCATTTAGATGTAACTTGAGAGGTTAGTGTGATAAAAATACCCGCACCGATTTCCAGAAGCCTGTTCAAACTGACTTGAATTCCGTACTATCGATACGATAAGAAGATGGTTTTGGTATTTAACATTTCGCCTTGTTAACTACATTTTCTTTGGCAGTTAAAAGGTTTACCCCGTTTTTAATTAGTTCTACTGGGAAATGACGTATTTTGTGTAAATAAATTAAATTTTCAAGGCAAGTGTGTTTAATCCATAAGTCATTAGATTGCGGAAATACTTAGTAGCACTGAACGCGCGAATGTGGGGTCAGACAAGGCATAAAACAATGTGCACGCATGTTTCTCTTTTTAATAGTAGTTTACCTGGCAAAGAAGGCGGCTTCAGGCAGCTTTTCACGCTGTATCAGCAAATTGAGACATGAGTCGAGATCATTCAGCATGAAGTAAGCGACGAACGAGATGTTTTCCGCACCTTCCTCTGAAGACATCTGCGCTACACTCCGGAGCAGCGTTTTGTCACCTGCCGACAACACGACAGATTATATACATGTTTTTAGAGATATTGTTAAACGTTTCTGAGGGATATATTGATCTGAGGAGAGGATGATGTCCTCAGCGCCCACAATCATCAGCATCATCCTCCTGCCCTTATCCCAACAAGTTTAGGCCAGGTAGAGAAACAATGGACGCCAATTTTGCCTTTCGCCAATTGTGCGAGAAGAATAGACCTGCACATAAGAACCTGCATATGGTGTTCATTGATCTGGAGAAAGTATAAGGTATCTCGGGATGCGTTGTAGTAGACCTTGAGAGAGAAACGTGTGTCTAGGAAGTAAGTGGACTTAATTCGAGCTATGTACAGTCAATACAATAGCCACGGCACAACCATACAGTGCGAAAGATCATCAACATTCGACATTGTCAGATATTTAATATTTTTCAGGGTCAACAGTTAAATAGGTCCATTAGGCACTTGTCCTACAGCCAACGATGAGCGAGAAGCGAGTAGAGCTAGAAACTAGAAACGAATTGGCGAGCAGCGAGAAGCAAGTGTGTAGTTCCGATAGTTTTGTCGCTGGGCTGTAAGCGAGTGTGCGACTGCGACGGACGATTGCTCGCAGCACTCGCAAATGACCGCTGGTTGGTCTCTCGGCGTGAGTTCTGTCCGCCAAGCGAGCATCACTGAGCAAGTATTATCTTTGATAGCTCTTGTCGCTCAGAGACAGACTAGTGGAGCGAGTCCTCGCCGGCAATCTAATCAGTCAGCGATCAACTTGGGTTGCATGACAAGAGCCTCCACGAGTGACGATACTTAAGTACGTCCGGCGCATCCTGGGCAGTCAGCCCCGCTACCAACCTTGCTGACTGGCTAATCTTTTCACCACAGCATGAGCTATTTTCGTATAGCTCGTGCTGACACGAGAGAAGAAGCGATCAACTATTAATATTTGCATCTCTTTTGTTTACACGGAATGTATATCTATTGTATGTTTCTTGAGCGAGAAAATAGCCGATAGTTAGTCGCTTCCTCGCCGGCGCGGTGGGACAACTGCCTTACAAAACAGAACATTTCGGCTCGAATATAGTATCCCAATCGACAGTGGGGCCAGTCAAGACATAGCCGGGTCCCAGTGTCCCCTGTTGGGTTCACACCATTACGATCTAGATAGCTATACTAATTGAAACTGTTTTTACCAGTACTAGCAGCGAACAACAGCAAGGCACTGTAATCCTTAGCGCTCTGATAGCAAGCCTTTGTGAGGTCTGTGTCAGCGGCAGCGGCGGCGGCGGCCCCGAGCCGTGACCACCGAGCTGCCGAGGACCTGGAAGGCGAACCCTCGGCTACTGCGGCCTCTTCGGCCAACTGTTTCGCTCTCCGAAGCTCGCCCAGTGATAGAGCTAGTTCGAACTGGTGTTCTGGCTCTGTGGATACAGCGAGAGCTTGTTGTTTGAAGCCCTGTAGGAAAGAAAAGTTTGTGATAAGTTACAGTCCTTCATGAAACTTTATCTTAGTTACAAACGTACTGCCATACTGGTGATGTGTAATCTTTATACACAGTAAGAACTAAGAACCGATGTGTGCTAGTTTCTCCCTCCCCAAACATGGAAACCTGGTTCAAAACAGCTTATGCTTTTAACAACATGTGTTTAGCAATGTTTGTTTTGAAATTGACAGTTCTTGACGCGATGACTTCTATATCAACAAATATCAGGTTTTTTTTCTCTGCTATCTTGCAATATCGGCAACATAGCATAACTTACATTGCTCAATAGTTAGATAATTAAATTAAAACGTACTTGTTTCTCTAGGAAGTGAGCGACTCTGGTGCGGTGCTCTTGAGGTATGGTCGGCAGCACGCGATCCGCAGTCTCAAAGTCACCGCGCATCACCGCCGTCTGGTACTCCAGGACCGACAGCAGCAACGAGTAGGAAACTATGTTCAGCTCCTTGTCGTTTAGGTACAGTCTGCAAAAGAACACATGTTCTAAGTGCGTTCCCGGCGAAGAATAACACACCTTCGGTCTACCTGGGGCTGTCGTAAAAGGCGAGGGATCATGAGGATGGCCAGCACTAGGGTTGCCAACATTGTCTACAAATAATATTACAGTATTTAAGGTGAGAAATGGAAAAACAAGAATTTATGAGAAAAAAAATGTATTCAATTATATTTGCAGTTTTTTCTGAAATATACTAACGAAGGATAATAACTAATTCTCTAACGGTTATTTTCAATAACCTTTATCTATCGATCGACCTAACCTTGCTAAAATAGAAATTTGACATTACTTCTATGGAGCTTATGCCAAAATCTCTAGTAGGACAAACTGTCTATACAGAATTTATTGAAAACGACCGAAGTATCACCTCCGGTTTCTGAATTGAGAATTCGGGATAAGCAATACTTAAGTAGTATTTGAGTACGGAGTTGTCAAAAAAAATGCTTTGAAATCCGTAATTTTTTTGACAACTCCACATTCAAATGTTACTTAAGTACTGCTTATCCTAGAACTCTCAATTCAGAAACCGGAGGTCAGTAACGCCGCATTAGAGTCAAAATGTATGTTACTACAAACATAATTATTGTAACGCAGTCGCATTGTTTGCGTGTATTTCTTTTATAGACAATCATGGCTCTGATCTTGTATACAATCCTATCCTATTACATAGATTCATAAGGCAGACGGTACCTGTTTTCCTTGGCCACGTAGCCGAGGATATACATGGTGTGGTCGAGGTGCGATATCGTAACGATCTCGCCGCCGACGTAGTAGTTTATTCTGTTCACGGAGTTTGTGTAGATGAAGCAATCGCCCACCCATAGACCAGTCTTTACGATCTCACTCACTGCGCCGACAACCTGGTGGGGTAAAGAACAAGATTATTTCAACTTTACGAACATAATACAGATATTTCAATCCACGAAATCATGCCCACTCTTTGTCTAAATCGCTACAGTGCATACGTGTGCATTTTAAATTGCTGTTGTATTAGTTGTATCGCCACACAATAGTTAGGCCCGGACTCCATCAAAGCGGAGACGAGCGGAGCGGAGATGTGTTTTAAAAAACCAATAGAATTTCGTTATTCACACATCTCGTCTCCACTCAGCTTAAGTGGATACCACTGAGCCGAGATGTATCATATTTGTATGGCGCGATGGAAGCGGAGATGTGAGCTGTTCCTCGCTGAGATTGAGCTGGGCCGCGTTACAAGACTAAGATGTGAGATTTACCTCGCAAGCTACGACGACGCGCAGCGGAGCTGAGATGTGTGCGGCGTGCAATGAGCGGTGCCGAGACGTCTACCTTTCGTGTCAGATCGCACTAAACTGTGCGTTCACATCCAACGCTCGCCGCACGCAGCTCAGTTCCGCTCTAGTCTGCGCACATCTTCACCCTAGCCAGCACACATCTCTGCTACAATCTAGCCAGTACGCATCTCCGCACAGTTTCGGTGGATACACCCCAGCTGAAAAACATATCTTCTCGTCTCCGCTTCGGACATCTCCGCACATCTCCGCTTTGGTGGATCGCACTGTACTGTGTCACTCCACGGCTTAGAAAAAAATGCCTACGCGCCGCTGCAACTCCGGAGTGAAATACAAAAGAAAACCGAACCGAATGGTAGTGAACCTAACCGAAATGTAATAAGAGCACGAACGCACAACGGAATGGGAACTCTCTCGTCAAACAGTAAAGTTCAATTTCCGAAAGAAAACCAGAAACTCCATATCACTCTATCATGGGTTAATGATATGAAGGTCGATCCCAAAGCAGAGTGGCTCCTCCAAGGCATGTTCATAAAATAAATCTTTCTGTAAGTTCTAGTTCGTGGTACGATAAGTTATCAAGAAAAAAATTACGTCCAGTTACTGAAAGGCGGTATAATCTGTTGTCAAATCCAACTGATGTGATTGGTCAACCAAAATACTAACAACCAATCACAGCACCCGAAATGAGTTTTTTTTCTTGCGATTGTGCAGCACGGTTCAAAACCTGATGATATACATGCAGTGGCGTGCCTTCCATACAAGCCGAAAAGCCCGGCTTAATATCAGGAATGCGAGAATAATAAAAAAAAAACAAAAAAAAACTCCTGTAAAGTAGTAGGTATTGAATCATCATGTCTCATAACATAACAACTGATACCTACTGTAATAAATAAAATGTTTAAACTCCGCGCGCAATACAGCGAGCCTCCGTGACCTCCGTGTGTTGCTAAGTTGCCAGGTTTACATAAACAAAATTTTTCGCGTCGCGCCTCGGCCGGCCTACGTAACGTTGCCAAACCGCCTGCAAGATCTTGCATTACGGTCGCACGCGCTGGCTTCTTACGCGGCTTAAGTCTTCTGTCACTTTTCCTTCAATCTCATTCATAAATTGCATAGAGATATATAAGTAAATATACATAAGTGCACATAATTTGTTCGCAAAAATAAGCCGGGCTTATGACTCTGTTAGTTTAACGAAATTGAACATTACGGTAGTGTGTTTAGAAGTGCAATTTGTGTGGCATGCGTGTTTAGGCACATAGATGCCGCGATGTTTGTATTTCGATAGAAATGATACAATTTCAAATTAGTTCACATTTTGTTTTGAGCGATATTGGAGCATTTTTTTGACGCGATATATATTTTTTCAGTTTCTGTGATTTAAAGTATTGTGTAACTTTTATTCGTTTGTTTTAACGTTTGTGATTAAGTTTCTTTGTGATTTGCCTTTCTTTTTATGATGAATTCGGAAATAATTGTTCCTTGTGTGAAGTTGTGTGTGATGGATTGAAGTGTGTGCAATCGTTACTCGGGAAGGTAAATACTTTGAATTTTGCAGACAAATACCGTTTTATTAATTCACCTGAACCTACTCCTGATTTGCGTATTTCTAGTAAATCAAAGTCACAATAGGCATTTTCATAGATCGGCTTACAAAACTCTTTGGATTGTATGTACTTGTATTGTGTTGGTTGCTCTCATTTAAAGAAATTATTCTGCAACACCAGTTGCATATTTTTCTCTAATGATACAAACGCCTGGAATACATCAGGTCACGATGATTTGAATAACTTATCTGGTGCCAGGATTAATTGCTCTAAACAAATAGAACGAAACAACAAACGGCTTTTATCAAAGCTACCGAATGATAGATATGTCTGTAAATCTATCTAGTGATACCATGCCTTCAGTGTGCTTTGTTGTTTGTCATCAGCAGTAGTAAAGAAGCGAAGAATGAAGAGTTAACACGGCTGTTTACATCGAAAGTAATTATAAATTGTTTTTAAACTTTTGCGATTTGTGCACATCATAAAAATATAGATCGGGTCTATTATAAATTAACAATATTTTTTTCAACTTATAAACATTGCGTAATTATACTCATCAATTATTTCTGAGCCATCTATTGGCGGCGACGGGCGATTGTGTCATTTTTCCCGTCGAACTCGAAGCGCGCAAAAAAACACCTGTAATGCTCATAGATGGCTCTTAAACCAAAATGTATGTGATTTTGCAAAATCACACAATTGTATTATTTGCACTCTATTTATTATTAGGGTCAAAATAATAGTTGTGTGATTTCGCAAAATAACGAATTTAGTCAAATTTTACAGGGTTTTTTTTTCTAAAAATCTATCGGGCTTGCCCTAACTTTGAACCCTAGGCACGCCACTGTATACATGCTACACCAGGGGTGGGCAAACTTTTTTCATCAGGGGCCAGAAAACGAAAGAAATAATTAAGGGGGCAAGAATTTAAAAAAAATCATTTTTTGTGCTAAAACTAATATTTTTGGCTCAAATTACGGCTATTTGTGAGCATGCACTATTGCTCTTAAAGAAGGATTGGCGGGCCGTGCTACACATACATACATGCCTACAATAATTTTATTGTTGTTACACTCTTTTCAGTGTAAGTCCTGGGGATTTTCTACAAAACGTTACCATACAAAGAATATCAAATATTTTTTTAAATATAAAACATGGATAATATAGCTATTTCACGGATTTTGATGATGTCGTTTACGTTTTTTCGATAGCAGTTCCCTTACGGGTACAATTTACTAAATTACCGCTATGTCAGAACTCATATTTCGTTGAGGAGAGTAGTATTATGTTGTGACTTTATATTTCGTGTCAAATATAACTAATAGTAACAACAACAGATAAGTTTCGCAACTGTTTGTAGGCTTATCGTGACTATAACTCGCTATCAGTGCTACACATAACTTTTAAATTATTTTAACACGACTCTAGTTAGTTAGGAACTTCTAAAATGTGTCATGTCGTTATCGGTGATTCAATTACCGCTAAAAACATTACGATATCTGATCGATGTCGAAGTAAAAAATATAAAACAACAAGCTAAATGATGGAATCAGACGTTACTTTGCGGAAATCCATGACATACAACTATGCAAATAGAATATCTAGCTTTAATTCCGCTGAACAAGATCGCTAGTTTGGATGCAGTATGCAGCACCAGAATTTCTATTCGCGTCCTAGCGGTCGAGGAGTCAACATATCCTGAGGATGCCCCGTGCAGGGGTGAAACACGTGTCGTGTATTGTTTTGGTTGCATTAATTTTTCACTCTTTCTGCATGTGCATATACTTGTAGGCGGGAGGGTGGTGCTGCATACTGCATCCAAACTAGCGATCTTGTCAGCGGAATTAAAGCTAGATATTCTATTTGCATATTTGTAAAACAACTAGCGATGCCCCCAGTTCACACCCATGAACGTTTTCCTTTTCAGTTTGTTGAACACATAATCCTTAGACGCACGGGGTTTCGGACATTTAAGAACAGGGTCATCCGTACAAGATATGAACGTAGCGAACGCGGCATCGCAAAGCGATCTATCTACACGTCAAGAGAGTACGCGTGTCAAATCGCGAAGAGATACATACTTTATTTTTTTTATTTAATACAAAGCTTCAGCTCAGTATGAAATGTTCGTGATTCATATTTTACTATTATTAAATGACCAGCCATTATTTATGCAGCCAAAACAAAACCGAAAAGGTCAACAGAAATAATCGTTATTCAATGTATCTATACTAATATTATAAAGAGGTAGAATTTGTTTGTTTGTATGTAGGAGGTAATCTCCGAAATTACTCATCCGATTTCAAAAATTCTTTCACCAATAGGAAGCTACGTTATCCCTGAGTGCTATAGGCTATATTTTGGGATCAAAAAATTAGGGATCCGTAAATTAACGGGAGCGAAGCCGCGAGCAAAAGCTAGTTTGAAATACAGCGACATCGAGAGAGATAAGAGACCAGTTACTCAAAAAATGCTGGATAAGGAATTAATGGAAATGAAATAGCGTTTACGTTGTTTTTATAACTTGAATTAGCTTTATAATCTTAGGAATGATTTCTGACATTACTATAATTACTAATGTCAAATTAAAAAACTTTAATCAATATTTGTATGGGCATTGGTGAAACCTGTAGCAAACTCATGTATTCTAATATTTTATAAACTCTAGCAAATAAATTACTTTGACTTTTGACTTTTATCCCAAAAATAACATCACATTATGAAGCGCGAAATAATAATAAAAATTACCTTACAGGGAGAAAACAAAGAGTGAAAATAAACGATAGATTAAGTGACGAGCTATCTGTCAATTTTGGTGTACCACAGGGTAGTATTATAGGCCCAACGCTCTTTCTCGTGTACATAAATGACCTCTGCCAACTTTCTCTCTTCAAAGGAAAGATCGTTACTTTTGCAGACGATACCGCCTTGTTCTTCAGTGGCGACAGCTGGAATGAGGTCTTTGATGTTGCCCAACAGGGCATTAACACAGTTAGCGAGTGGTTGCAGCACAACCTATTGACACTAAACGCCTCGAAAACTAAATATATAACCTTTGCACACAGATCCAACCTTCTTCCTCCATCATCTCTCACTATTACAGCCCACACGTGTTACACTGCAAACACAGAGTGTACTTGTCCAACCCTTGATAGGACTGATAATATAAAATATCTCGGTATTATCATTGACTCCCATCTTACTTTTAAATCTCATTTTGATGTGCTGGCACCGAGGCTACGCAAACTTATCTACATTTTTAAAACCTTAAGACACACTGTAGATCGAAGGACTATTAAAATGATATACTTTGCTCTATGCCAGTCATTAATTGAGTATTGCATCACAACATGGGGAGGTGCCGCTAAAACCCACCTTATTCAGGTCGAGAGAGCGCAGCGCGCTATACTCAAGGTCGGTGCTGGTCTCCCTTTTCGTTTTCCCACTGTTGACCTTTACAAAGAATGGGACATTCTTACGGTCAGACAAACGTTTATCCTCCTTACTGTAGTTAAAAAACACTCCCAGCTTAAGTTTGATTCCAAGCTCGTCGTTAACACACGGCGTAAGGGAAGGATATGCCCATCATCACACTTCAATTCGGCACTCTCTCAGAAATTTTTTTGCTTCCTTGGTCAGTTTTTATATAACAAACTTAACGTCACCCTTAATATATACCCTAAAACAAAATCTAACTGTAATAAAGCCGTCAAAACATTCCTAAAAACCCTTGACTATGAGAAAACTGAAGGTCTTTTGTCGGTTCTTAAATAATCTGCCCATATCCCCCATCTCCCATCACTGATCCTCACCCCATACTCGCTTTCATACACTCCTTCATTCGCTTTACGTGTCACTAGTCATATTCGCTTTCGTTCACTCTTTCACACACTACACACTCTTTTTACACTCTTTCATCAACATACACGTCTTACATGGCACCACAAATAACTCATCTCTGCTATTAGTTTAGTATTATTATTTTATTTTTTTCTGCTGTTTTTCCCTTATTTCATTTTTTTTTTTTTTTTTTTCTGTAATTTTGTTTCAAGTCCTGTATAATTACCTACCTCTCACGATGCATGTTCCTACTCGCATAAGGTCGTTCTTGGACACTAAACCATTTTTATTACTGCGGAGGGGCCCTGGTGACCTGTACCACAGGTTTTGTTCCAAAACCTATTTCAGGCACCAGTCTCTTACAGTGGTGAAATATTGTTATCACATTAGTTTTAAACTATATTAATTTTAAGGCAACCAATGTGAAGAGAGAATAAATGACTTTGAAATTGAAATTGAAATTGAAATTGAATAATAGAAAATCCCTTTAGTAAAACACCGTCAACGGTCATAGATAATCACAACAATTAAAATAGTTTTGCAGCAACAAAAACCGGTCCCGGCATCAACAGCGATAATATTAACAACTTTTAAATCGTATAAAACACACCGTCAGTTTTCAGTTAAGTTAGGTACCAACCTACTGGCTATAATGTGGAACTAATTACACAATTTAGATAGTTGTATACAACTGGCGAGGCGTAAGATGAGCTTTGCATTTGTGTGAGTGCACATAGAATCGATTGCCAAAAAGCAGTATAAACCAAGCAAAGAACGCGTCTGCATTCATTCTCACACAAATGCAAAGGTTAGCTTAGGGCTCGCGGACGGTACTGCGCCATTGCAGTCGGCCCCGATCGTTCATGACAAAGCAGAGTCACTGCAGCCGTTCGTAACTGAGGTTCTAGGGTCATTGTAGAACAGAAATAATCACTAGAGCTTATGTCGACAAGATAGCGTATATCGCTAAAGTCAGTCTTTTTTTTAATCTTCTCCCTTTCTAGGATTTCTCTTGTATCATGGGTGCGTTTACAGATACGCATAAGTTCGGAGAGCCTATGTTCAGGGCGACCATGATAAGATGCGAGTATTGTATGATGATAATGATGGCATTCACTCTAACCAAAATTGTACCAAGGGGCGTCCTTAGTCCGTCAACTAAGTTAGTCGCCCGTCCGAAAGTAGCCCGAAACGTAGGAGTGAACAAAACAAGTGTCAAGTTCAACTTTTCGGACGGGCAAAAACTCATCGGTAGTAGGGACAACTGTCAAATCGTGTTGTCATTCATTCTTAGTTCGGGCCTCGAAATAATCGTATGTCCGTAGGTGATGAGGTATATAGATAAGATGTAAGGCCGAAACCACGGACTTCGTGCTTAGGGAGACCCCCAGACTCTGGCAGGAAGTACGCCTTCTTAGCTGTATGCACAATGAACGTGTTGCCGAAATGTTTTGTGCGTATGGGTGGAATGATAACCATAAAGCGGTGGCGCATCGTTCGTCAGGTGATGGAACGTGCTTGGGGGAATTAGATTGTGCAATTTCATCGCACACTCTCCAAAAGGCACCCGATAAAACACCGATAACCTAGCTACTCTACGACGATATTCAAGGCTTTGAAGTCTTGTTTCTACTAGTCTATCGTACCGTGTGGTGCCGGTCGTAAAGAATAGCACTACCCCCATCTCTTCCCATGGGTGTCATAAAAGGCGACTAAGGGATTCACTAGAGGATGGGCAGCAGCGTTCTCTGAATATTTTAACAACCGTACTGCCACCGCCAAACCCGCCTGCCAAGCGTGGCGATTATGGCAAACCCCCCAACATTGCTTGAGGGAGGCCTATGTCCAGCAGTGGACGTCTTTCGGCTGAATGATGATGATGATGATCATAGTCAATGAAGCTCTTAGCCCGCTTCTCAATCGACTCAATGAAACTTGCGCAGGAAAACTTGCTATTAGATTTAGCGCTTCAACATATCGGTATATTCAGTGTCAGAGGATGGCGTCGCTACGTGTAACATTTTGATATCAGAACGTTTCAATAACTTTGTTGTCGACCGATTCGGTTATCTCATATATTTTGTCGACGATTCTCGTAACATGAGAAAACTATACAATAAATCGTATCGTTAGACAGTAGTTATCGATACGTTCTGAATCCGGGCTGGTTAAGATAGAAGCTGGCCCCAAAATGGACCCGAAAAGGCTAGACTGTTAACTACAATACGCGCATTTTGCCTTTTCCGCCCTGAACCTCGTGCAGGTCGTTTTGCAATTTTTTTTTAGGTACAAAATGGCTATTAATTGAAGTTTAATTAACACCATCTTAGATTCGACAGTTAATTAAGCTAAGTTTATTCATTTTTACAGGTACTATTTCCTTTCTGAGTAAATATACGCAAAAGTTCGAAGAGACTATGTTCAGGGCTGCCATGATAAAATGCGAGTATTGTATGACGATAATGATGGCATTCACTCTAACCAAAATTGTACCAGGGGGCGTACTCCCTAAGTCCGTCAACGAAGTTAGTCGCCCGTCCGAAAGTAGCCCGAAACGTAGGAGTGAACAAAACAAGTGTCAAGTTCAACCTTTCGGACGGGCAAAAACACATCGGTAGTAGAGACAGCTGTCAAATCGTGTTGTTATTCATTCTTAGTTCGGACCCCGAAATAATCGTATGACCGTAGGTGATAGGGAGTAGGAAACGCTCGTAACTAAGGCCGAAACCACGGACTTCGTGCTTAGGGAGTAGACCCATAGTTAACTTTAACGGGCTGATCTAAAGGTTAGCTAGTTACCTCAAAGGCGTCTTCAATGCCGTCTTCAGTGATATTCGAGTTGGTTTCGCGAGCACGCGTCACCACAGCTGCATTGTACTTGAGCACGTAATAAGATTCGTCCGTCGCCAAACACACGAGGTTCCCGCTCTCCGACCAGTAGACATGACGCGGCTGGATCTCGATCCTGTGTGGTAGGGAATGCACTGATATGTAGGAACGTACTGGAAACGTACGACATTATGAATACACTACGCGACCCAAATTATACAGGGTGTTAACGAATTCGTGTAATTTCTTCAAACCACGTGATCTACTGGTGACACAGATTAACCATAAAAGGGAATTTTTGAAAATCAACAAAAAAAAAAACCAAAAAAAATCTTGATTTTCTATTTCTGAGTCATTTTAGAGCCTTGAGTTATCTGACTGCAAAGAGCGATATCGCGTTAGTCGTGCCTGTCAGCCGTGTCGCCGTGCTTTCATTAATTTAAGCGTGGCATCGAAATATTGACACAAATAAAACATTTTTTTTGCAAAAAAATAAATTCTTATTTTTTTACTGAATCCTTATTAGGTGGTTTAGATACGATCGGTAACAAAGCCGCATGAAAAAATAATAATTTTATTTTTTTATTTTTAATCAAGCCAATTCCCATGCAGGGCCTGTTTACATCAGTAGTAGATCATGTGGTTTTAAGGAATTACATGAATTCGTTAACACCCTGTATACACGACATTTTTTAAGAGAAAAAGCTGTATAAGAGAGATAACGGGTCCTCATAATGAGCTCTGAGTTTGTGTGCACGTCATCCCGTACTGTTGAAGAGTACAATCACACACATCAGTCACATCAACGTCAAGAGACGTGATGTGGTGTACGCGTTCTATGTCCATACTTCGTTCGCGACCTTAAGGCCCGGCGCAGACGACGGATTTTTGTCCGGCGGACTACCACGGACAAGAATGAAAGTAGTTGACAGTTGTTGCCATCGCAGACACTAGAGTCACAGTAGACATATAAGCTAAAGCAGTACTTCTACTACCTACAATCGTCCGATTTGACACACTCACACAGACAAACACTGCAACAAGACAAATAAGGTATTTTCGGGATACAGTTCCATACAAAAACAAAAAACTACTCAGTATACAGAGCGTGTCTGTGTGAGTGTTTCAATTCATGAGATTATAGTAAGTTGAGGTACTGCTTTAGCTTATATGTCTACTGTGCTAAAGTTCTAACGATAACTACAGACAACATTACCGTCGTGTGTGTTGAGTCCATGTTAAATTTCGCGACCGGCAAAGACTACCAACCACGTCAATTCCTGTCCGCGGCAAGCGGCAGTCCGCCGGACAAAAAGGCCGTCACGATGGCTGACGTGGCCGACGTCCTACAGCTTCAACAGACGAGTTGACGTGACTGACGTATGTGAGTGTACCAAAACCGTTTTTAAAAGATTTCAGCTTCATATAACAGAGATGCAAAGCTCAAATCTCATTGCTTTGACTATAAAAACATCGCGTCGCGTAAACAGTGCACTCCTAATGTTATACGCTGCATTGCCATCGCTTTGGAAGCCCAGAGATGCAAAGATAGTCCTACACAGAAAATTAAGATCTACGCATGAAGCAGGAGCAAGTACATCCATGAAGCATTGCTAATGAACACATGATGAGGAAAAAGAAAGAAGGCTTTCGCATGCACAGCAGTACATCAAATATATTATGTAAGTATCTTTTTTTTTTCTCTGCGATGTTAACATCGTGAACCTATGAATAATCTTCTTCTTGAAGTCATTGCCTCTTTGCTATGCTATCTGAACTCAACTTCTTGTTTCCTTTGCGATATTACTTTTTACATATCTTGAATGATATACTATGCAGACAAAACACATTTGAGAATGTTTTGTCCAATTAATACAGTAGTAATAGTATACTGCGTCCACTAATTAGTTTTCTAAGCGTGCTGATTACGGCAATGTTACAGCTTGCAAGATGACTACCTTCATTTTAAATTACTGTGACGTTTCATCCCATTCTAATCGCGCATGGTTTTTTTTTAAATACTTTGCCCTCCTCTAGGATTTCTCCTGTTTCGTAGGTGCGTTTACAGACACAAATCTCACAAACGCACAGACCCGAAACAACTATCTGTAGGTCAAACAAATTTTTGTTCCGTGCGGGAATCGAACCCACGACCCGTAGCGCAGAAGCCAATCGCTCAGCCACTGCACCAAACGTGTTGTCGTCGAATTATTTCAGTATCCCTTCTTTATACTAACTAACATTGCACAGTAGAGTGCTTCATGGGCATGATGACGCTATTTACGACATTAACTATTGAATAAATCTCACTACAAATACATAACATTCGCTTATTGGCATTGAAATATAAGAAAACATGTTGAAAATGTGCAATTGACTTTAATGATTCGCTATGCATGTTACGACGTGATTGAAACATAAATATAAGATAAGTAACAATAATCTACA
Organism: Amphipyra tragopoginis; assembly: GCA_905220435.1. NCBI lineage: Eukaryota > Metazoa > Arthropoda > Insecta > Lepidoptera > Noctuidae > Amphipyra > Amphipyra tragopoginis. The sequence goes on from HG991991.1 coordinate 35,858,215, forward strand.
AAATTGATTACGCTATTGTAGATGCCCTTGTGGTTTATGATTTCTCAATCAACCCTCACACACAAACACCCATACTCATACATAATCCATAGGCAAGCAAATATTTGTTCCATGCGGGGATCGAACCTATATCGCAGATACTTGGATTTCTTTCGTTTAGCAAGTACGCTAGTCGGATTTAATTGGATATGAAGGTGGATTAACATATATTGATTGGATTAACATAGATGCAGTAGCTAGATATGGTGTCGTTGGATTTCAGCGCTCGATTGGCATTGGACGAATAGTATTCAAAATAAAACGCTGGATACAGAGCGCTGGACTCGCTGGATTGGACTTAAAAAGTATTTAGGTACACTAGTCCAATGCCTATCCAGCGTTACAATCCAGTGATGCTGGATCCAGTTACAGGATCAATAAAAATTGCTATTAATTTTATTTTGTCATAAGAAATCATTGAAGATATAATAAATATAGGAAGTAAATAGGGAATGATGTTTCTTTGTAATTTGTGAGTACACCTTCATCTAAGTTGTTCACATAACAATACGCAAGGCAGTATAATATAAAGTAACAAACGATGTAGCGCATGACTTACAAGGTGATGTGTGTGAAGGGACTAGCAATGATGTGAAAAGACCGCATTTCATAACAGAACGAGCAAAAATGGTATTGTAGACGTCTGAGAGGTTATTTACCCGAATGCAGCAAAGGCAATTGGTGTTTCTGATATTCTTCTCTAAAATTTATTAAATACAAAGTAAATCAGTGATTTAATTTCTTATTGGCAATCTTCAATACCAATTTTAAACTCTCCAAGTGATTGTAGAGAATGAAAGCTAAGGCTATGTCAGAATTTCAGGGTTTAATCCTATTAATATTATTAATATGAAAGTTGTGAAGATGTATTGATAAATGGATGTTTGTTTGGTTGAAATTTAGCGCACAGATATACAATTTCCTGTACTAACACAAAGGATACTTTTTATTCGGGAAAACGCAAGCAATAGCTAGTATATCATATAACGCTAGCAAACTTATAATTACGTTTTAAGGTACACTTACCGTCTGATCAGTTCCAGGTTCTCCCAGTCGTAGAATGAGAATGCCATACCACTAATGGACTTCACGCCCAACATGAAACCTCCGTATATACCTGGACCAAACACTGAACATTAAGACAAGCAGCAAGATATAAGTAAGAGCCTACAAAGAAGTACAGAGTCTTGGACCCACAAGGAAATTAATCAGAAGAGCAATCAGACAGGAATCTTGAACTGTTGTTGACTCGCGACCTCGCCGCGTGATCAGCTCATGATTAAGGGCTCCGTTTGGGCCCAAAACTAGTCGGGCAATCCCGAAAAATGCACGTGAGTAAACCGTAACTAATCATAATTATTAGTGATGTTCCGACTAGTTGGTAAAGCCGACTATCCGGCCACTTTCGTAGTCGGCGACTATTCGGCAAAGAGCGCCGACTATCCCAGCGTCTTACTTTGTATGTATTTCTCAATAAAATGTATATAGGAGGAATTACATTAAATACAAAAAAGAAACAATGCGAAGTAAACAAAACATTTTCTAACACGCTCACAGCCCGCAGGCGGTGGTTGCGAGTTGTGCGTGAATAAGCTGTAAACTAAGCGTCACAGATATTGTCGAATACCCGATAGTCGGCCTCTTTACAACCGACTAATTGGCTAGTCGGCCAAAGTCATAGTCGGGACATCTCTATTAATTATGAATGTGTCTCGCGAAAGTTATAATACAAGAATCTTGAAACTAAATGTTGTTATTCTAACTTTATTCATATTTTTTTCGCTACAAACATCTCTAAGTTGCACTGTCCCAAAAGACTAAAGATTACTCTCATAATAACAATATTCTTACCTTCTGCCCCATACTCAGGCTTGAAGCTTTTTCTCTCTTTGAAGTTTTTGAACACTTTTATGGTGCTAGAATTCTCGAGCGTCGCGTATTCCGAGCTGTCGAAAGCCCACACAAACTCCTGCGCAGTGCCAAAGGCTTTGTTTCTGAGCGCCATGGCTGTGTAGATGATATATTCGCCGTCGCCACAAACGACCACGAAACGGCCGTTGGGATTGTGTTCGATTGTTTGAGGATAGATCTCGCATGATCCCATGTCTTTGGCCATTACTGGAACGCGTTCACCATCTTTTATCTCTGTCCCTGAAAATTGAATTTGGAATGATGAGGTTAATAATAACTCTTGAGAAATCAATACCTTGACCAAATATTTTAAAAGATCAACAAGATCCGTCATATTTTTTTTTATCAATTATTTAGCATACAGTTTATAAGTAACTATGATTATAGTTTATGTGCTACCGAAGGGGAATATTTAACGGAAATCTGCGCTACGTTTAAAATTCCTCTAAAATAAATCAATCCTATGTAAATATATGTATAATCGACGTTTACCTTCAGGCAACGCTTTCAAGTTGACTTGCTGCATTTCAGAATGCTTGGCCCAGATGATCTTGCCTCCGTTCACGTCCATAGAAATAGCAGGCTCCTCACGGCCAACCTTGATCATGATAGTGCCCTCGTCGTAACTGGCGGAGATATAAACAAATACTGGATACTGTCGTGTAAACAACATATTTACGATTTTTTTACATTTAAATATAGACTGAAAGTTCATTAACGTAAAATGCTAAGTTGGGAAGCCGAGTCTCAATCAGCATCAATCTCGTCTGTTGCAACTGTTGGCAAACAAGTCGACGATCCAACTTATGGTAAGTACACCTACAACACCAAAAATATTGCCGATGCGCTGCCAACCTAAAGAAGTCTACACACAAAACCAGGCGACACAGCCGCTTGATGACGAAAGAATCTTATCGGCGACTTGTCGCACTTGACTTGTCGCGCTTGGCGCGTGTCGCCCGGCGACTTCTGGCAACATCTGCCGCGCTAACGAAAAATATAATAACTCGATTTTGGACGATTTTGATTTAAATATATATTCTGAATCAACCAATCGAGATGTATTAACTCTCTCTAAGTAACTTTTTGGAATACTTCAGGAACTCGGTTTTTCAGTAAGCAAAAATGCAATAACTAAAACAGTTCAAAACTTAGAGCGCGTTTTTTTCGGAAGCGGGAAAATTGAGTTATTGTATTCTTCGTTAGCGCGGCAGACATGTCGGCGGCAAGTCTGCGACTTGCGTACACGTTCATTTGCCCGCCGACACTCGACCTATAATGACGTGTTAGTGTTTTCTAACTACCAAAAAAGTTATTGATTTCGTGCCGCCGACAAAGTTTTACTAGTTGAACGAAAAAGGCGACGACTCATGTCGGCGGGTCGGCGGGTTTGGTGTGTAGACTGTTTTAGAGACAAAATTGGAAAATCTCATGTGCCTGTAATTTCACCGGCTCCTTATACCCTTCAAACAGAGACACAATGCTACTTGACAGTAAAAATAGGTATGGCGGTAGTATTTCTCCGAACGAGCTCTTTCACATAGAACCCTACTAGTATATATGTTACGGGTAAAAGCCGAATGGCGGTTACACCTAGGTTTAGCCGGGTACAACTAGGTGCAACCAGTAGCAGTTGGTTAGAACTAGGTGTAGCTTAAGTCGTTTAAAGTAACCTAACACGAAGGGGATGACGGGGGCTTACCCTATCCGTGTCGGGGTTACCCTTAACCACCGGTGTGCGGCTGCACCTAGTTCTAGCCGCTATGATGAAGGCTAAACCTAGTTCTAACCGAAGATAAGTAGGATAGATTTAAGTTTAACCGCATGTGGCCGGCTGCACCTAGTTGTACCCGGCTAAAACTAGATGTAGCCGCACTTCGGCTATTAGCCGTAACATATACACAAATATATTTTTTTAGTCCCAACTTACCCAATAGCCACATTATTGGAACCATGCATAGAAGATATAGTCCAGACTCTTTCGAAGCCGTAGTTTAGAGAAGACTCCAGTCGGTAAGTGCCGGCGTGCCATATCCTGATGGAGCCGTCTTCGGAGCCCGTCAGCAGGATCGGAAGCTCCGGGTGGAATGATACCGCTGACACGTTTTGAGTGTGACCTGCGCAACAGTATGACTTGTTAGTAGATATTAAAACATAGATCACCGCATGCTGGGAATAGACGCGTGTTGTAAAGTTCCAATAAAAATCAGCAAGGTTCGTAGAATCTATACGGAAAAGTGGCTATTATATAGCTGCTACATTAAAGCCAAGAAGTTGACTGTGTTAATTCATGTGTATGTGAGAGTCAGAGGGGTATGGAGGGAGTCCCTGTATATCTTTGCTATTTGGATTAGTGTACTCCATCTTAGACATTGTCTGCAGTTACCATCAGATAAAACGTGAACCACTTTAAGAATAAATATATATAAGGTTAGTCGGAAAGTACTAATCCGAAAGGGTGTTCAAAGTACCCATACTAATGAATAACTTTTGTTCTACAACTGTCCCCGAAATTCAAAAGTTTAAGAGAAATAGCTAAACAAAGATCTCAAAAAAAAAACGCTTGAATCTATCTATCCTCAGTTATGACCAGCTGTGTATGCATTTTAGGTCACATTTAGGGTCATGAATTAGAAGTACTATTTTCTGAACTTGTAACTAAAGCAGGGATAAAGAATTTTTGAAAAAACTAAAATAAAAATCATTTTGCATGGTAATAAAAATTACCGAATTTTTAAATTTTAACACGTTGACTGCCGACGATAAACCATAGGTTTTCCATTCGAGCCGTGACGACCACAGTTACCCGACAACCAACTCTTCCGTTTGGGCTGCGTCGCGCACAGGTGACCTCGCGTCAGAGGAGTTGATAAAACTCTATGGCAAACCGACGGACAGAAAACTCGTGCTATATCGTATGAAAAGGGATCCGCACGACCCTCTAGACTACCCCACACTGGCTAGTTTTTGAGTATACTTCGATGAAATTTGGAAAAATCAATGTTTTTCAACTGGCCCCGCGAGAGTATCGAGTGTCGCCCACCATTGTCCTTTACGGCGTTGAACGTGTTAACTCCTACTTTAAGACAGTTATTAGTAATAGTTACTAAGTGGCCTGCGGATTAGTACCCCCTTTCCGACTAATTTTGTATACCTGAATCAGATAGTTTTCGGAAAATTGCTGTATTAAAAATTATTTATAAACTCATTGCTCAGTTGCATCTGTGTGTGTATAATTCATAACCCTAGAATTGCACACCAATTGACTACATCTATTGAAAACGGCAAAGGTTAATATACGTTAGATTGCAAATTCAATGGAGTGAATTGAATGTTCGTTTACTGTATTACTATCATATAACGGGTCAAAGAGTATAGTGAATAGATCCTAAGTAATTCTGCCAATCGTGGCGTGTAAATTTAGACTGGACGGCGATCCTGACTTGCACGGGAAAACACTTCCACCCTTATTACAAAAGATGGTCTAAGAAAAACCTAGAATTTAAAATAGCCCCGTCTCTTTTTGTTATATGGCATAACAAAGTGATGGATATATTTTAAACCTGGGTTTACCTTAGTCTTGGTTTAAGCCATCTTTTGTAATAAGGGGGTTCAGGTTCAAGGTAACCAGAGTGCTGTGGGTCAAACTCATGGATGGGTGCCATCAATCCTGGTCAACTTAAACCTGCCATAGCTAATTTTATAATAGTATCAACTTCAGTAGATTAGACTATTATACAGTAACTTTATTGGTAGTATACATTGATTACCAGTAATTTTTATTGATCATTTTAATCAATACGACTAAAAAGATTATCCAAAAAAATAACCATGTAATTTCTTGGCTGTTGTTCATAGGATACTTTTGGAACATGGCAAAAATTCTTTTGATTAAATTGTGTGTTATATGCATTATTATAAACGGATTTTGGAAATTATAAAAATTGTATTGCTCTTATAAAACATTCATTCATTCGCGCCTATATTTAACATAAATTGTAATGACATAACTACGAATTTATTTACGGTGACATTTTATATCATTATTTGAGAGACATTGTTTATTCAACTATAATGCTGATGGTAGGAGATTTATCCTTCAAAATGTGCACCTAGATTACTTTTTGTAAAAAAGACACTTAAAAGTAAGATTTTCGCATGCCTGCTAAAGACAAGATGTGCTTTTGAACATTTAACGAATAAATTACTTATATAAGATTCAAAACACAGAAGTTTTTACTTACTTTCTAATGTCTGAACACATGTTTTATTCTGGTAGTCCCAAATTTTGACAAGGCGGTCGTCGGCACCACTTATGAGGTATGGTTTATCTCCGCCGTGGTAGTAATCGACGCAGTTGACACCCTTCTCGTGACCTTCTAACGTGAAATTGGAGACTGAGGATCCGAGCTGCCATACCTGGGTACACAAGGATTAATTTTCATAACAGGACTTATTAGTTGTCTAGTTTTCTCGCTAAAAAGAACGGTTTACTTAGTAACCGACTTCAAAAAAAAAAGAAGTAGGTTCTCAATTAGTTTATACATATATCGTTGGTGCGCTTGCCAAAACCCATATCGTCGCCCGGGAATAAAAACTTCGGGAATGCAATTTGGTCATTTTTATTTTATCACGACTTAAATATAGGTCTCAAAAGAGATCTTATAAGGGAGCCACTCTATGTGAAATTAGTTTGTAGGCACTGAAATTAGACTTTATTGGGTATATAATACTTGTAATAAACATAATTGACTAGCTTTTTCCCGCGACTTCTTCCGCGTAGTCCACAGGAACCGTTCAATAACCAAATACATTCCCGAGGTTTTCACTCCCGGGGGACGATATGTGGATTTTATCAACTTTTCAGGAAGCGGACTGTTTTATCTGATAACTAATAAGTTTAAGAGTAATCTAAGAATTCAAAACGCTAGCAAAACATCTTGGTTTTCTAGGATATATTATTTCAACAATGAAATTTTCCTCTTCCGCGTTTAAACTAAGCATTAAAATTATTAAAATTATGCCCAATTTCACCATACAATGTTAGTTGTTAACGGTCTGTTAAGCTGTCAATGTCAATCAAAATGTACTGCTAAACAGTCTGTTAAACTGTTTAACAGGACATTAATAACTAACAGAGTATGGTGAAATTGGGTCTTAGTCTATCAACAAATCTACATTTCCCAGACAAGAAATATTTTCCAAGGCTCATTATTTCTTCCAGGTTAACTTTGTGACTATTTATGATAACGAGAGGCACCAACACTGACTTACTTTGACGGTGGTATCGAGACTGGCGCTCGCAAATGTGTTGTTGTCCTTCGGATTGATTACGATCTGCATGACGTAGTGCGTATGACCCTCGAAGACTTGCTGACACGCCCAGTTGCGCTCCCAGTTCCATAGCTTTATCAGCAGGTCGTCTGGAAGGGATAACTATTTGTAATTATATGCTAACATTATGATTCTATGCTCATAATGAACATTTACTTGATTTGGTTTAGTTGTTTATATCGAACAACGAAAAACACCTGCACCGTATTCTTCAGTGTACACTTTTTGATAACATGTTTTCTTATTCTTCATTGCACAGTCAGCATCAAATATATCGGGACGAACAGACTGTTCAAAATGATCTGCACAACTAAGAAAATTAAACTATATCTCAATGATACAAAGCGTGTTTCAGAGTGAACACAGAACACAACAACTATAATTCTGACAAGAATTTTATCCCATTAAGATAAAGATTAATTTCTTTAGTTGTTTAGGTAATTATGAACAATCTGTTCGTACCGATATATTTGATGCTGACTGTACACATTATACACAGTTTACAATAATGCAGACATTTTCATGAACACAAATGCGAGCTTAAGTCAAAATTGAGTTTGGACGATTTTGATTTCAAATTGATTTTTACTGTTGGGACCATTACGGATGTGAATAACAGTTTGTATAGAATCTAATTCCATCGAAAAGTTAACTAAAAAACATAGAAAGTACTCAAATTAAGAGCTACTAAATAAGAAACAAACACAATAAGGTTTTGAAATGCTATTTTACTCTTCGGAAGCCCTACTTTTATTTATTAGTTGTGAACACATAAGCATAAACATCTATTTTTGTTTTAAAGTGTATATAGTCTGCAATATCCTAAATAGAGAGAGTGTAATGATTAACAACAATATTGAATATAAGAGAAACATTGACCTAACTTGATCTACAGATACTATTCATTTTCTACCCTAAGCCACACTCCTCCATCATCAAAAACCAAAAGAGAGTTAGCTATTACAAATTGTACCAGGTTGAACTACTAATAACTGACAGATAGCTCTTTGTCGACAAAATAGACCGATGTGCGTGCACAACCGAGTACTGACGGTGACAGGTGCAGTTACCTATGTCAAGTGATATCTGTAAGTACCCAAAACCAATTTTGACAACAACTTACCACTGCTAGTGAGAATGTATGGCTGTGTGGGGTGTATCGCGATGCACCTGACGTAGTCCGAGTGCGCCTCGAAGGCGTGCACTCTCTCCAATGTGTTGTAATTGAACACGCGGATCTGCATGTCATCTGAGCCGGTGATCACCCAGTTCTTGCGGGGAACAAACTTCGCGGCACGCACCGGAAGGTCGCATACCTACACAAAATGACGAAAGGTTGGTGTGTAAGTTAAGTAGTTTCGACTAGGATTTCACCATGGCGATTTGACGAGATCGTCACAATACACATAGCATAGCCACTTTATTCAGTTGCCCAACATGGGTGCTCGATGTGCCAAAATTTCTCATTGAAGAATTGTTCTGATAATTACACTGTCCTCGTAGTGTTAGTCTTTTAGGCTGTGCCCTTAAAGCTTTACTAATGCTATTGGAGAAGTGTATGTTAGTAAAATTGTCTATGTCCACAGAAAAGAACACTAGGACAACATAAAAAATTAAGAATTGCAAATTGTGAAATCATACATTTTGATATTTAGTAATAACATTGGAAAGATTTAATGCTTGCTTTTCAAAACAATAAATTGTGACTTTATTGTTAAAAATCATCAAAAAAATCCCTACTAAGCAATTTAATGATGAATGTAAAACTCATAGAAAGTATGATATGTACACTGATGACTTGGGCACAAATAAATCGAGCCACTTCTATTTTTCACGTAGGTATAATTGTTATTATTTTTGGTATTATGGAACAGATCAATTCTAAACACATACCTATCGCCTAAAAGGTTATATGATAACCTTTACAATGAGGGTAGTTTTTTGTATTTTAAATTATATAATTCATGAAAAAAACTAATAACCAGGACACGTGAAACAAAGAGTGGTTCGATTTCTTTGCTCCCAAGTGTAGTTTGTAAATATCCTGTGGATATTGTGACATACACAGGAAACTGTGTTTACTTGTTGACACAATCACTTTTTCGATTCAACAGATGCTAAGTGGATAATAGAATTATTCCATTATCACATTCTGTTATCTCTTTTAAAATTGTGACCCATATTTAAGTAACTTGTTCAAACAAATTGTGTGAAGCTTATTTTGCTGCATCAGACCATGTGACTGAGCTTTGCAATTAACTGTATGTAGGTCAATGAATGAATTACCCATAGCAGTCCACCGCTGGACATAGGACCCTCCCAACTTCCCTAGCTACATCACTACACATCAAAAAAGTAAGAAAGACAATGAAAATGCTATTGGAAAGGAGAAAATACTTTCTTCATTCATATTTAATGTAGCTTTCTAGTCCACACACAAGTCTATCCATCATCCATTCAATGTGTGATAAGGGTGAGGTCAATGTTCTCGGGGCCAATACTACTTAAAAAAAAAATATCAATTGCAACTGAGTCGTTCATTCAGACAGTTTTTGTTTACAAAAACTATCAAATAGTTTGACAACAAAAACAAAACCAAACATTTTGACAATTTTCGTAATGAACGTTTGTTGGTACAATTGGCCCCCAGAGCTACCTTTACTCATTTTCCCAAACTGCTCCACACAACAAGACTGACACTATTAATTTCACAAAACTCATACATAGAACACGACTTTTCAAACTTCTTAGCCTAAGGGTCACACTGATTCCTCTACTAAGCCCCAAGAGGCCAAGACCAAAAATACTGTAGTTTGCATAAGCACTACCAATCTGGCCTACTGCTGCGGGGTGGGTGCTTGCAGGCTAGAGTTGGCCCGCTAGCCATATTCTCAAGACCCCTGTTAAAGAACATACTGAGTAGTTCATCTTCATTGCCTGTCAATGTCTTAACCTATCTAAACAGTAACCAGCCAGTGGCCAATTCAAGGCCTTTATTTGTAACCTGCATTAGTTCAACACTTCTATTTTTTTGCAGCCTTGATTAATTCTTCCCAGGAGTATGTTTCAACAAACATAGCAAAGTGGAGTATTATAAACACATCCAAAATCATGCGTGAGCCCCCACACAATCTATCTCTCACTTACTGTCTAGCCCGTTGTATACCCACTACCTACCAGAGATAAATGTATGAGATTGTGAAATTATAAGAACAATAATAATAATTTATCTTCTTACAAACCTTTATATGTTGTGGTATAATAAATTATCTAATCTAATTACATCTGATCATTATCTATAATACAAATATTAATTTATTTACAACATACATTGGACATTACTTAGCTTGGAGCAAAGTAGGACATTTATAATAAATTTGAAATACATATTATGATTATTAGTCATGGTACAAGCTTAGAAGTCATACAAAATTATGAATGGAAAAGTAATTATAAGACCTACTTAGTTAAAGCTGATTAACAACATAATAGTGATGACTGGTTGAATTATTACTATACTCAGTACTTTCAAATGAAGATATTTTCTTGCATAACTAAAACATCATCCAATTCTTGTAATTTTAACCTATAAATTAATGAAATATTATTGATAAATTAATGATTGTTCAAAGTTATGATTACCTAAACATTCTATGGTACTAATGTTATAAAATTATGTACCTAGAACTAGAAGTATATTAGGAGGTATGTCAGAAGATTAAAGTTGTTAGAAGATGGAAAATGCCAAGCTGAATCTAGGTGGAATTCAGTATCCCAAGAGTAATACAATAATTACCTCGAATCGTTTGATCTGTGAGTGTGTCTCGTAGTTCCATATGTTCACGTCACCGTTGTACAGGGAGCACAGGAGCCATGGCTCCGTCGGGTGCTGGTCCACGCACTTGACGCGGTCCGACCTCGCTGTCAACTTCCTCTTGATATCCAGGCGCAACGGCTTTAGGAACATAGCAACAGTACACGTTAGCGATCCCGTACAAAACACAACAAACACCTATTACACGCGAATTACATCAACTGGAAGCCGACATTATACGTATGATGACACACTGCCGACAAATATACAACTACGTGGCGGAAATTTCGTCGGTACTGAGAAATATGCGCAAACACTCTGCTAGGTTAATTATGGTGAATTTAAAGTTGTTCTTACCATTTTTAATAGTTAAAACATGAAAATTTATCATACAGGAACAGGGGAACTGTGGAAGTTTGACAGGGTGGGTGGACGTGTCACTATTTTTTTTTTCGTATGCCAATACTGTTTCGGATACGCGTTGGTCATAACTTTTTAGCGGTAAATACCGGTTTTTTTCTTAAGTCCCTTGTAAAAGTTAAAAATGTTCTGTCGTTTTAAAATGTAATATGTACTACATTAGTTTGTTCTCGTCTATTCTCAATATCGCTCTAAAGTTAGCGTTACGCGTACCCCTTTTGTCCCCCGCGCACATCTATAACCTCAGAAGAATGTAACTAATACTCTGATCCAAATTCGCTACTGCATAGCGCTACTGATTCTCTACTGCACAAACTGACTGCACAGCCATACGCTTCGATTTCAGGATATTGATATTAGACGCTTGCAATACAAAGTTGCGAGAGTAGTACTAAAAAAGAGATTGGCACTAAAAAACGCAAATTCTTAAGGAATTTATGTATGTAGTTTTTTTGAGTTTATTTAATGTTTGCCAAGATTCATGCAACGATAACTCACAATCTGTGGATTTCAGCTGGTTACCTCCCACCGTGACTACTACAAAATCATGGTAGTTTACTTAATTGTCCCGACCACGGTCTTGATGTAAGTCGTAAAAGCTTTAATTTGAGCGCTCTCAAGTATCGTTTTGACATCCAATATACATGAAATTGGTTAAAAAAAACAAATGTTACACACATTCATTTACATTTTGATACCTAGCTCTTGAGAGGGCTGTCTCAGGCCGCCATTTATGGCCTAGGGCACAGAATAAATAGTATAAGTACGGGCTTATTAATGTCATACGGGTACGGGATAATGGGTCGTCCTATTCTTTGCCCCCGCGTCCAAACGAGAAGGATAATGTTATTCCTTAGACAACACGTTTTTTATTTTATTTAATTTATTAGGGACAAAAAACAGTTACACGGTACAATATTAACATTGAGTTTAAGCATAATAGTAAAAAAACGCATAACCCACACTATTGTCCACGGAATAACATGGAATTTAAAAGAAATAAGGAAACGGACGTATGCAGAAACGTTTTGGTTTACATTGATAGAAAGTCGAAGATGAAAATCATCCATGGGGTGATCAATAAAATACAATAACATAATTTTAATACCTTTATTATATTTAAAAAAAACTACAGATTTTATTAACAGGTATGTTTGATAATATGTGGATGTTTTAATTAGTGCCTGACTGTACCTACTGAGCTAAAACTTTTGATTGTTAATTTTAGGCTGATGTTCATTAACAATTAATTTCTGTTTATTCGAAAAATGTACAAGTATTTTAGATAAACGGTTGTTTAACCAGAGGATTCATGTCGGCGACCACTAGCCTTAGTGGTATTCTAGTCTAAAGAAAAACAAACACCAACGTTTCAACACTTGCTTCTTCTGAGAGCCTTTTTACTGTCATGCGGGTTCGTGCCCGCGTGCGTGCGTCACCTTTCGTACGTGTTTCCATAGAAGTAATAAGTACTACGTTAAAGTCCTTGCGTGTTTCACGCATCACAATAAATACATGTATGAAAAGGTGAAATTCAGACGCCACGGGTGCGGGTGACTCACACATGCGGGCACGAGCCCGCGTCACATTAAAAAGGCCCTTAGGGCCGATGTTACCAACGTCGATTATCTTTTATCTAAAGAATAAGGTTGGTGTTTTGACAGAATTTCTATGCAAAAGCTATCAAAACATCAAATTTATTCCTAAGGGGCCGTCTCCACGAGCGAGAGAATCGCGGCGATATTATCGTCGTGTCACGTATTTCTATACACTCTTAGAACGTGTCTCCACACACGGCGATTTTATCGCGGCGATAGTTAGTATTGAATCTGATGGCACGGCGAGAATAATAATATCGCCGCAATTCACTCGCTCGTGGTGATGGTCCCTTAGATAAAAGTTTGCCAACGTTGGAAAATCGGCTCTGAGTAATGAAAGTCTTTGCAGAGGCTTGAGTTTCGCATTTGCGCGTTTGTTTGCATAGAACTTCGAGCATATAGGGCGTTTTACTACTATTAAAAATGTAGAGTGTAATATAACTTTAAAGAAAGCATAAAAAGAATACGATGCCTACATATGCAGTACCTCTATTTTTTCATCGATTTTATCCTCATGATAGGGGGAATTTTCTGTTCTTAATTGTCGCGTGTAATGGATATTGTATGGAGTATTGTCAAGCTAGGGTGTTTTTTGTGTCATGCGGATTTCGTCACGCACGCGGGTTTGACCCGCATGCGTGCCGGTCACAAATGTCACAGTTCACCATTTCATGCGTGGATCACGCATTATATCAAACACGTGTATGGAAAGGTCATGCGGGTCAAACCCGCGTGCGTGACGAAATCCGCATGAATAAAAATACCCTCACTATGAAGTTTTTGGGAATGACGTCATAAAGTCAGTAGTGCTGTCTCTCTATTGAACAGTCTATTGTTGCTTATAATTTTAGTAAAAGATTAGAAATCTCGTTTTTTTTGTCAAATGCCCAATCGTGGTGCGCGCCACTTCCTTTCATCCACACACACAGATGCAAAGCTCGTCTCTTTATAAGAACTTGAATGGATAGTCATTTCGTCAGAAAAATACACGAAAACGATCAGTTTTTTCATTTTTTATTGAAAAGTACATGATACATCAATTTAAAACGTGTATTGTATCAATGATAATAACACGCGATGTGACAATGATGATAACACGTATTTTATGATGCGTTCTAGGACTGTACACAAAAATAAACTTAATTGCAAGTAGGTATGCCTTTTTCGCATAGTTTTCAATTTCAGTCATTGTGGAAACTTCGTCAGCTATATATGTTCTACACGCGTAAACAAAGATCAAGAGAAGTGCAAAATGAAAATTCCACAATCAAATGTTTGTTTATCTTTAATACATAATTTCAATTGGCAGACTATAGTCAAATTGTGTAGTCAGTCGACTATGAGCTGGCAAGTAATTTTCAAATAGACAATGTATATTTTGGTATTTTCTCTATAATATGTATAAAAATTATTGCATTGTAAATCATAAAGATAATGATATACCACTGAAAATTACGAATAATGTAATTATACACTTTCTAACAATTACAAAAATACTTTCAGCCAATGTATATGGGCTCATATATCAAGACCTATCAAGTAACATGACTTCAATAATGCTGAGATTTATTTAAACGCTAGACTAATTTACTTTATACAAATTGTTCTACTAATATTATAGCATATTTTATAGTATAGATATATTGATTTCTAATTAAGGTATTTCATAAGCTAAATAACATATCATCGTTAAATAATCACTAACATTAACTAATATGGATATACATATTGTAAAAGAGCCTATTATTGCACAAACTATACAGCACAAGCAAAATAGTTCGCTTTTTTTAGTCTTATATAATTTTACTGAACTACAATGTCTGTTTACAAGTTGAAAAACAAAAGTATTAATGCGGCAGGATCGTGTAAGCACAGTCAATTATATACTTAAGGATTACATTTTTACAGCCAATATAATGTATATTTTATTTCCTACTCAAAATACTAATAATACTAAAAGATGCTCTTTGATTATAACTCTATTTAACCAATCCATAAGTATATGAACATGTTTTAAGTATGTAATACCTCATGTAGTTAGTTAGGAAATGGTTTTAAATATATGTATAATTTAAAACTGTAATTTATCACTACTCAGTAAGGCTGCAATGTAAAAAAGCGCTTTTCCATTTTTTTATAGAATATCTTTTTTTTTTTGAAACGCTACTTGGATACAGTACTGCACACGTGCATTCAGACAAACACTTGTCGCAAGGACTGTACATAAACGTTGCATAAATATTGATTATCTTAACAAATAAGGCGTTGCAGCTGTACAGTCGAGTTCATTAATATATTGGCCCTTCCAGGGTTCAAAAATATATAAATGTTAAAAAAGTTCATAATATTGTGACAACTCTAAGCATCATTAAATTGTGGTCAAGATTTAGATTCATTAATATGTGACTGCTTTTTCTCAGTAACATGTATAGCCAAAGGCACAAGACTGAGAAAAAGCAGTCACATATTAATGAATCTAAATCTTGACCACAATTTAATGATGCTTAGAGTTGTCACAATATTATGAACTTTTTTAACGTTCATATATTTTTGAACCCTGGAAGGGCCAATATATTAATGAACTCGACTGTACAATAATTGACTTTACAACATATTTGGTTTACTATGTACAGTCGGGTTCAAAACAGGTACAGTAAAGAGGTTACGGGCTCATTTAGTTCCAACATTTGTTTATTGCGACTACAAAAGTTACTATACAATATGTTACAGCAAAATGGTCTTAACCTCGTGTAATTGGCTTTAGTTCATTAGTACTTTAAATGTTTAACAATTTTAAGGGGCTGTCAGTATCTCCATATTCTCCATTCGACAATTGTTTATTTTTTATTTATATTTCCAGAATTGTAGTAATAAAACTTTATTTATGAGCAGTAGGTATATACAATCATTTCTATCGACAAAAATATACGATTATCCCCCAAAGATTTATTAAGAAATTACGACCCAGACGGGTGTATTTTGTCGATAAAATATAATGTATACACCACTTTCAAAGTTTTATTACTACAAACCCGGACATTTTGTAATATTACAAAATGTCCGGGTTTATAAGTTATATACTTTTATTTCTAATAAACTCGAAGATGGGCTAAACAATCTTATTTTAATTTTAAACATATTATAACACATAAATAATATTTACAAATTAAGTAATAGACATCTTGTTTAATGTACGGGAATGTGTCAACTTAATGGCTAATATTGAAGCCTTTCAACTAACTTTGGCTTAAACAACAAGATCGTAAATGATGTTAACACTTTGCAAACAACACACGACAGATTACAACGATCCATGTAATGGAGCACATGCATAAAACGTCAATTTACATTTTATAAGGGCGTGTTTAGAGTCGCACGTATTTCGTCACGCACGCGGGTGTAACCCGCCAGCCTGTCGCCCGCATTTCACCTTTCCGGGCAGGAGCGGATTCGATCAATTGGCTGCCCTAGGCCTATGAAATATTGCCGCCCCCTACTCGCTGTAAATCACGATTAATTAAGTGAAATGTAGGAATTAAATTAAAATAAAAAACTCAACGAAAGTCAGTAAATGATAAAATTATCTCAATCAGTGTTTAAGTTTTAATAATCATAATCGCCATACGTGTAATTTTTTTTTGCGAGATCCTATGTACCCATTTTTGCACTCGAGTTTTTACATTTGAGTTGAGTAGAGTTTGAGTTAGCGGATAGGTTCACAGAAGGCTACGTTCTACTCAAAAAAAACCACCCGGGCCTACCTGGCCTAAAGGGAAATCCGCCCCTGTTTCCTGGCCTTTTTTAGGAGCCACGGATGCGGGTGAAGCAGTTACGCGGGCACTGACCCGCGTAATAGGAAAAAACGCCCTTAGTTTGTGCATCACATGTATAAAAATATGAAACGTGGGCGCCAAGCGTAGAGAAACCCGCGTGCGTCACGAAATCCGCACGACTTTAAAAATGCCTTAACTACGTATGTAGAGTTATCGAAAATACACAAGCAATCTCTTTGCCGCTATTTACTATCAACAAGTAACAACTTTTGGTCAATTACTTTTATTAATACAAAAAATCATCTTCCCGTAGAAAACCGATAAGCTTTTCAAGTTCCTATGATAACAGGTTTTTTATTTCAACCAAAGTTGTTGTTACTTTTAATGATAATAATGAATAGTTACTAGCAGCTAGTGAATTTTCAATAACTCTGCTTTATATGCGCTTTACTAGTAGAATTATTAGTAACGCTTTATTTCTAAAGAAATCGTAAATTAGTACGCATAATCAAATAAATTGTGAATGTTATCAATTTAAAATAATAGTTTTTTTATTGCCACTGGCGAACTGTGGTCAAAATTTGTTGTTATACCTTTATGAGAGCAGGCGTCATGGTTCATCACTTACACCATTTACTGGTAATAGATGATGCATAGGAATTTAAGCTCTATATAAATATGCATATGACCCAATATGATTGGTTGTCTAGACAAGTAAATAACAATCTGTTAGCAATCTATTCCTATTCCTATTTCAGTCAAGCAATAACTTGCGCGGGCGCTGATACATAGTATATTTTCACTCTGTGGTAAATATAAATAATTGACTAAATTTTAACGTAATATGCAGCTAAAAGATAACAAAAAAGTTTTATGCTATTTACAAATAAACTTATAATCAACATTCGATTAGGACTTACAGCAGACAAACAGAAGTTTGTTAGTTATTGTTTTAAAACTACAAATTTAAAGTGTTGCGGAAAAATCATTCACTCATCATATCAGACTCAGTCGGCTGGCCTTTGTCGCGCGCGTCTTCACCATCGCCAGCAGGTTCACTGTCATCGTCCATGAAATTGGCGTTATCTACGCCAGTGATCTCTCTGTCCACGCAAATGACATCACAGTCGCCGACGGGCTCGCTGTCAACGCTCATGACGTCACCGTCGCCGACGGGCTCGCTGTCAACGCTCATGACGTCACCGTCGCCAGCGGGCTCGCTGTCGACGCACATGACGTCAATGTCGCCTGCTGGCTCGATGTCATCGCACATGACATTACCGTTGCCAGCGGGCTCACTGTCGTCTCAGATGACGTAACAATCGCCAACGGCGTCCCTGACATCCGACATGACACAATCGTAATCAGCGAGCATGTAATCGTCGCGCATGAGGTCACCTTCGCCAGCGGGCATACTGTCGTCTCCCATATAGTCACATGTGCCAGCGAAGTAACCGTCCTCGCTTATGTCATCACTTTCACCAACAAGCTCGTCGTAATCGCCTATGACGTTACGGTCAACTTCACCGTCACCGGCCTGCCCAATGAAGTAGTAGTACTGTAGTTCATCAAAATCAGCCTGCTCATCTTGGTAATACTGTAAATCACCGTCACCGGCCAGCCCAATGAGATAGTACTGCAATTCGATGTCGGCCGCCTGCTCATCGTCGCAGTACTCTAATTCATCGTCAGCTTGCTCACTGTACTCATTCTGGTAATTCTCTAAATCACCGTCGCCAGCCTGCTCATTTTGGTAGTACTCATACTCTGCATCGCCGTCGCCAGCCTGCTCATTTTGGTAGTACTCATACTCTGCATCGCCGTCGCCAGCCTGCTCATTTTGGTAGTACTCATACTCTGCATCGCCGTCGCCAGCCTGCTCATTTTGGTAGTCCTCATACTCTGCATCGCCGTCGCCAGCCTGCTCATTTTGGTAGTACTCATACTCTGCATCGCCGTCGCCAGCCTGCTCATTTTGGTAGTACTCATACTCTGCATCGCCGTCGCCAGCCTGCTCATTGTTGTAGTACTCATACTCTGCATCGCCGTCGCCAGCCTGCTCATTTTGGTAGTACTCATACTCTGCATCGCCGTCGCCAGCCTGCTCATTGTTGTAGTTCTCACAAGCACAGTCACCCGCTGGCTCATTTTGGTATTCATATTCGCCGTAGCCAGCGTGCTCATTGTTGTAGTTGTCATATCCACCGTCGCCAGCCTGATCACTGTCCTCAATTTGGTAGTTCTCATTTTCACCGTCACCCTCTGGCTCACTGTCGTCGCACTCAGCTGCACCGCCGCTGTTGCTATCGGTGTCGCTGGGCGGCGGAGTTGGCTCTCACTTAAGATAACACTTATACAATAAGACGGAGTGGCAGGTGTCCCGCTCGGACTCCATCAGGAATATCATATCGCGCAGGTTGATACGCTTCAGTCGCGTGCGGAGCGCCATCTGGCTGCGACCAGTCTGTAGGGAAAACGTTAACATTCATCATAATTATTGAGTAACATTCTACTGTGTGGTGTGTCCTATGTTAATCAACACACTGACTTGGTAAACTTTCGTAGAGTATATACAGCTGGTTGCTATGCAGATACTTAATGCAGGTGTGAGAACTGCACTAGCGAACTAATTAAAGGTTTAAGGACGGAAGACACGAGACAATATTTCGTAATTATTTTTATCCAATAATAAGTCAGAATTACTGAAAGACTTTTAATTTAGGAAGGAATACTACAATTTCAGACAAAAGGTACATTTTTTGGAATATGTATTGAATTCGCTGTTACTCTTCAAATATATTGACATTCACTATCAATAATATGCAAAACAGTTAGCCTTATTTGCAAAATGTTCATAAGATCTTTATACCACATGTTTATTTAATTTACTGAATAAAGTATGAAAAATACGTACGATTCCAGAGTTACTGTTGTGTCCGGAGCCGTTTGAAACGGAGTCTCCGGAGCCCCCGGGCATGTCGAGCCGGGGTTTCTTCCGGGGTCCAATGGCTTGGAGCGCCGTGAGGTTGGCCTCACGCTGCCGCAGCTCCTCTAGCTCGGCCCGCTGCATCTCCTTGGCCTTAGCCTTCAGTTTGGCCTGTTCCGGGTCTTCGTTCTTCGACCTGGACTTGGCAGCTCGCAGTAGCATCTCCCTCTCGGAATCCTCGCGCCGCTTTTTGTCTACGCGGTCTAGTTCTTCTAGGAATTTGAGCTGGCCTTTTACATCTTGGGTGACTTCGTAACGGCCGTCAGTCTATGGGAAATAAGTTTTTTGTGTATTGTGAGAACAGAATTTGCTTACACTTATCTTTCGTAGTTGAGGGGTGGAATTGTACAATCGCTCGTGTAAATTATCTACCATTTAGTTTTAATAACACTCGCTTGGCAGATGCTTGGCTCAATATTAGCTAATAAACCATTTTAAGTAGAACATTATTAAATGCAAAATTCGTGTCTTTGGGCTCCCTCAGATAATGTTGACTCATTTATGCTTGTCATCAGTTCGGATAGATCAGCTCTATTCGAGCAGTTTACCCTTTCAGACCTGACTTTTTTTATTTTTTCGTACGGATTTAAGTAAAAATTTTAGTGTTACATTAGCATTACGAAGTAGGAAAAAATAATAAAAAATATTTATTTTATGTCCTCAATTATGGACGCCAGGTCTGAAAGGGTTAAACATTTCCCTACATTGTTCTAACACTTTAAGAATACATTTTATTGTATGGACTTAAAATTATAGATATAGAGGTTGACCCTGAGTAAGGTATGGTTATGGTGCTACATAGTATTAATAACACCTTATGCATGTGCACATATTTGCTGGCAGGAGGGCGTTCCTGCATCCAAGCTAGAGAACTAGTTTGGCAGAATTAACACTAAATAGTGTAAATAGCATTTTTTTCCTTAGTAACTTTCGACGTTACTTTTCGGAGATTAGTATGGTAGGTAAAAAAAGGCGCCAGCGAAATCTTTAACATACTAAATAACTTGACAGGCAAGTGTTTTGTAAAATACAAAGTTATAAAAAATTGCTGTTACAAATTTTCTATAAAATCATCTAAATAAATAATGACTGTATGTATTGCAGAGGCCCATTTTCAATAAACGTCTCAAAAACTCAATAATAGGCATGTTGACAGTATCAATGAATTGCAAATTTAATTAGTCCGCCAGTCAGAGTTTTGAAAAATAATGGACACGTAGTTTTTCTTTTGCTAAATCTATGAATATTTGGAACGATTAAACGCATCAAAACTCGAGAGTGGGGGCTTGTGACGTCAGAAGCAAGTAAAAATTGTACTTGCTTGTGGCGTTTTGCCAATTTTAAAAGTGTCGTATCTTCGTCAATTTTGGTTTACGTAACAAAAGAAAAAAATAAGGGTCAAATATTTTTTGATAAACTAACTGACGGACTAATTAGATTTTTTCAGTCAAATACCCTATTCACGACACAAATCGATCCATGTGATCGCAAACAAATCAAATTTTGGTGCTGAAGTCAGAAGAGCATATCGCAAGAGCATGAACGGTATGTTGTCACGCTTAGCGGGGGGTGGCTTGAGGAGTCAAACCTTAACGAGCATATGCACATAAAATCAGAAAATCTACCAAGAAACAGAAGCAGTTTAGCAGGCGTGTACTTAAGGAAGAATAAAGAAACACTTTTAGCCGTACAATATACATATATTTTATAAGTAATTACAGATTAAATTACAGGGCGTGGTACTAGACGATACGAGGAGTCCAGGGTCTTCAGGTGTAGGTAGAAACTTAGCTTGCGGCTGCTGAGGCGCGAGAGAGGAAGAACTGCTTTTTTTCTATTGTACTGCTGTAGATGGTCCTAGGGGACCATTTCTACGTAACCGGGCAGTTATTGGCGAGACCTAAAGGGTCTCCAGCCAATAGGGGGAGGGGGGGGGTAAAATACTTAACCTAAGCTAACTACTTGTACTAGACTAACATCATGACTACCTGCAACAACAGCACTACGGGCGACCCCTAGTGGGACTCGGACCTCGGCTTAGGGCGTTGCTGGCGGAGACTTGGGGGGGGGGGGGGGGGGGGAGGCAGCTTGATGAGGGCTGAATTACGGTAGGACGAACTGCAGCGTGCCGAGTCTTTTATAGGCGCACCCCGCCAGTCGCCACCACTACCACCGTCACATTAGGAACAGTTTTTTATATTAAAAGTAAGGCGCAAGCATTTTCATGAGGATTCCAAATCACTGATGGAGACTAGCTTACGTCTCGCTTATGTAATTTTATTAGTCAGCATTTCTTTAAACTTTGCCCTGCCCTCTTTTTTCTCCTATATCCTGGGTGCGTTTACAGACACAAACGTTACAAACGCCCAGACCCGGAACAACTATCTGTAAGCACACAAATATTTGTTCCGTGCGGGAATCGGACCCACGACCCGTAGCGTAGAAGCCAATCACTCAGGCACTGCACCAAACGTATCTTCCATATAAATATATTTATTTTATATTTTCCCCGGACCCGGACCAATAATTATATGTACTGTGCGAGAATCGAACCCGCGACACGTTGCGCAGCAGCCAAACACTCATAATATAAGTTGTATTTAAAACTTCAAACTAAAAATGTGCAAAAGACAAAAATAATTGTAGAACGAAGCATTTTTGTTTTTTTTTTAAATTTAATTACAATATAAGCAAAAGCAAAAAAGAAACTAAAATAAATAATTATTTGTTCGTTAAACGTGTCCGCAAATTATATCCGTGTATCTCTCCACAAACCCACTGACTAGGACAATCGCTCTGGCGGTAATGCTTTTACTGGCTTGATGTAAGCGCCATGCTGTTGGGCTCGCTAGAAGCCTAAGACGGTAACTCACCAAGATAAATAATACCACATTATAAAAAGAAGTGAACCTATGACCTCTGAAAGGGCAGAGATGGAGTATGTACAACCCGATTACATTGTTGGATTGAAAATGGCGGCGTTTCTAATAGGCATGTTGACAGCATCAATAAATTGCAAATCTAATTAGTCCGCCAGTTAGAATTTTGAAAAATAATGGACACGTATTTTTTCTTTTGTTAAATCTATGAATATTTGGAAAGATAAAACGCATCAAAACTCGAGAGTGTGGGCTTGTGACGTCAGAAGCAAGTAAAAATTGTACTTGCTTGTTGTGATGCTTTGCCAATTTTAAAAGTGACGTGTCTTCGTAAATTTTGGTTTACGTAACAAAAGAAAAAATACGGGTCAAATATTTTATGATAATCTAACTGACGGGCTAATTAGATTTTGTCAGTCAAATACCATATTGTTGTCGTATTTCCATCTTGCTCACGCACGTTCTATGCGAGCGAGAGGCAAATAAAATAATACACCCGCCATGTTTAATCCCATTCTTTAACTTATCGTTTTTTACTGTCGTACGGAAAGCCAATGGAAATCAGCTCATGCTGGAAATATATAATTTGATATGTAGCCGTGCGTACAACAAAGATTTTTTGCTCAAAATGTATTTACTGCAATGCGATAAGGGAAAAATATCACCAGTTACTAGGCACAATAAGATGGAAACCCGAACTTGTTACTGTTTTGCCAGATCTAGGCATCACAAACATGTTTGAGACACTAACCTCCGGTTTCTGAATTGAGAATTCGGGATAAGCAATACTTAAGTAGTATTTAAAATCTGTCATTTTTTTGACAACTCCGTACCTACTCAAATGTTACTTACTGCTTATCCTAGAATTCTCAATTCAGAAACCAGAGGTAAATTGTAGCAAGACGATTAATAAATCCGTCTCTTCATCTGGTCGAGTGGCCTTTTTACGTCTGCATAGGTCAATGTCGATATTTCTTCGGTGTCAGTCCAATCGCATACAGCAGACAGCTTCAGTGTACAAAAACTGATGAAGTATATCAGGTTGTCGCATTGCATACATGTCATATATTCTCAGGATCCACGTAGCCACAGCTCAGCCGCTAAACTAAGAATGATGATGTTGTATTTACCTTTATAACCATGTCGATCCTATGTTGCGCGATCGTGGCCAGTTTCTCCACGAGGGTCTTCAGTCGTTCCTGCACCGCATGGCTTATGATATTGGCCACCTCCGGCGCAGATTCCTCCATCCCGTGTCTAGACGTTATTGCTTTGACACGGGCTTGCATCAAGCTTGTTGGGACCAAGTATTCCTCCTTACATGATCTAGAAACAGACTACTATTA
This sequence comes from Amphipyra tragopoginis, assembly GCA_905220435.1. NCBI lineage: Eukaryota > Metazoa > Arthropoda > Insecta > Lepidoptera > Noctuidae > Amphipyra > Amphipyra tragopoginis. The sequence goes on from HG991991.1 coordinate 35,882,315, forward strand.
GAAGAAGTACTATCTCCACGGTCCAGCGACTAACGTATGCAGCCGTTTTCAATAACCTATGGATCGGCAGTTTGCCCTACTAGAGATAGAAATTTGACAGAAGTTCCATAGCAGTAATGTCAACTTTCCATCTCTAGTAGGGTTAACTGCTGAGGAGGTTATTGAAACGGCCGATATACGGTTCTATTCGTAATAAGTGCCTAAGGTTGCCTAGGGCGTTCAAAATGTTCTACAATCTGGGATCAGTATTTCTGTACCTTTAACCAAACTCTTGTAATCTATAATGTTGACACAGAATGAGAATCAGTTCATCTATATGCACTGATATCATGGATATAAGAGCCTACCTGATCTGCGTCCCAATCATTTCAGTGGAGCCTAGAATCCTCTGCGATTCCTCAGCTAAGTTGACGCCACCCATGGCGGCCACGTCGTTGATATCATCGTCGCCCGCCATCTTGTCATCAACAAACGGTTGCGAGAATTGTCCTGAAGACTTCTTCTCTTTGTCCTTGAGTAAGGACTTGCCGGGGGTGAGGACGGTGGAGAGGCCGCCGGAGGTTGCCGACGAGCGCGGGAAGTTAGCCTTGCTGTTGACCGTCATAGCCTTGCCACTGCTCACTTTGTTCACGTTGATCTTTGTGTGTAGTGGAATATTCTGCAGCACAGCTATTGTGCTGCCACTTTTTTGGGCCGGCTTCTGGTACAACGGAATTTGATCAGACAACTGTATTAGTTCCAGGCGAACTGTCCAGATACGAACAGCCAGCTACACATCGATATCAGAAAATAGTCAACTTTATATCTACAAACTTTCAATTACTATGAAGAAAATAATTGAATATACAAGGTTAGTCAGAAAGGGGGTACTAATCCGAAAGGGTGTTAAAGTACACATAGTAATGAGTAACTTTTGTTCTACAATTTTTCCCAAAAGTCAATAGTTTAAGAGAAACAGTTGTTCAAAAATCTCAAAAAAAAAACTCTAAAATCTATCTATCCCCAGTTATGATCAGCTGTGTTTACAGTTTAGGTCATATTTGGGGTCATGAATTAGAAGCACCATTTTTTGAATTTGTAACTAAAGCAGGGATGAAGAATTTTTGAAAAAACTAAAATAAAAATCATTTTATTTGGAAAAAAAAAAATCGAATTTTGAAATTTTAACACTTGCTTTCAAACAGTCATCAGCGATACTATAAGTGGGCTTCGGATTAGTACCCCCTTTCTGACTAACCTTGTAGAATTGACGTTGAGTATGTTCGTATCTAGACAGGGGTGTTTACAGCGAGGAATATCTCTGAACTGCATTCAAGACACATCTAAGAGTAGGACAGTGCTGGAGGGCTCGGTAAGGATTAATATTGAACACAAATAAATTTACACACATCAGAGAATAAGTCGACACGAGAGAACAGGAACATAGAAATAATTTCAGTCCACGTAACGAGACGTGAGCTGTGTTTTTGTGAGTGAACGAACATTTTTGTACGGGATTTTCGACGATCGGATTACGCCTCGTTTTGCTACATTCAAATTCAACTCATACAGATGCAACACTGTTATCCCGTTGCAAAACTGCACTAATAGGGTATTTGACTATATTTTTTTATTAGAAATCTCGAAACTATCACAAAAATCATAAGAAACAGGGAAAAGACAAATGGAATATTTAATAAAATGCCCAAGTTATTTACGATTTAAAATTCTTCACAAGACAGAGACAACACTACTGTCATATGACGTCATATGTTTAAAACGTCATAGTGACTTGGCATCACTCTGTACATGGGGGCCTACTCCCTAAGTCTGCGGGCACGAAACTTGCGACGGCCGAGCGATGGCGGCAGCGGGGCGACGGCGATGGATACAAAAGCATTGCACAGTATAGCGACGGGCACGAAACGGGCGACGGCGGCCCACGTCGCGTCGCCCCGCTGTCGCCATCGCTCGGCCATCGCAAGTTTCGTGCCCGCAGACTAAGTCCGTCAACGAAGTTAGTCGCCCGTCCAAAAGTATCCTGAAACGTAGGAGTGAACAAAACAAGTGTCAAGTTCAACTTTTCGGACGGGCAAAAACACATCGGTAGTAGGGACAACTGTCAAATCGTGTTGTCATTCATTCTTAGTTCGGGCCCCGAAATAATCGTATGTTCGTAGGTGATAGGGAGTAGGAAACGCTCGTAACTAAGGCCGAAACCACGGACCTCGTGCTTAGGGAGTAGACCCCATGATCCGTTTCGAGAGACAAGCAAAGAAAATACCTCCTCAAAAAATTTCCTCATACATTTTATTTATTTTTCGACACAACGAGTTCTTTCTATACTTTCTATGAAATAATATTAAATTGTTGTACATTTTTGATAGTAGTCAAATACCCTATTTATTCCTCAATTACAATTTTCTTTTAATCAATGTATCCGACTTTATCGAGCTACTTCTGTTATCTCGTATCACTTTCTTAAAACAGTCATGCAAATATGAATAGTTTACATTCATGCACTGATTAATACACATAGAAGTATATAGATTAGTTTGATGGAAGTAACCTATTTCGATAGGGTTTTATTGCAAGTGGGTAGTTGCAAAGCGATAACGATATAGTTAAGGGCCTACTACACGTCTCAATATAGATAACTACTGATTATCTCTTGACCTGTATTTGTACTTCATTGGCAAACTATACGACAACAATCGTATTCGTTTTGTTCTAGAAATGTTCAATCAATCCAAAGAAAGATTTTTTCGAAGAAGCCACTCCATTGAATTTGAAAATCTCGATAAGAATTAAGTTGATTGTTAAAAGATTTTATAGAACGAAAAACGTGGTTTATTAATTTACTTCAACATTTTGAAGGAATGTATAATTTCTGCATTATGTATTTGTAAGATGATATACTTTCATAGCTCTTGTAATCAGTTGTGTTCTCCATGATACACAAAATGCTCTTCGATTTAATGAATGAACGTCAAATTGGCTTTGAATTGGGATATGTGGAATGACGTTAACCCTCATTCCTGTTAAGTAAAACACTGATTTAACCAATATTTTTGTTAAAAAGACATTTCTTACTGACTTTTCCAATTAAAATCACCGTAACGTGTAGTGGACAATTAAATTGCCTAAAACAGTTACCCTGACAATGCTTAATAAATACACATATACCTTAAAAGCTATAGAAAAAAATATTCCACCAAAGGATTAAGCTGGGAACGACTGATGTGAATCTAACGCACTATTGGTACGAAGACACGAAGCATGGGACACATAACTAGGTAGGGGCTGCCATCTTTAATTAGTATTCAAGTCCGTCTTTCGTCGTTTATGACGAACGAAGACTGAAGACATTATAAAAGCATCTTAATCATGCTGTACTGAGGATTGTACACTCGCAGATTAGTTAAGACACCTAAAATATTCAGACATAATTTAGAATTTGTGACACGAAGGACACAGTATTGCCAATAACAAATTCCTTTGAATAAGGCTTTGAGTCCAATCCGTAGGAATAAGGACGGTGGCAGATGGCAGCCCTTATGTTAAGAGAAACAAACCTGCGCAGACGTGGTGGTAGACGGCGCAGTTACAACGTTAATCGAGTTTGTGCAGGGCACGAGGGGGTTCGCCAGTGTTATTAGAGGTAACACCGGCGGCAGGAGAGGCGTCAGAATGGGGCTTGAGCTTTCCTCGTCACGCGGCTGAGCCAACACCACCCAAACAACCCATTAGTTACCACAGACTGACACAAGACAAAACATTTATACCAATACCAAGTAACGAAAATCATTTCTATTCTCAAATTGGTACAGTGCTGTTTCAAAATATTTGTGCATCTTCGATACCTGGTCTTGCATGATAACGAAGCTTAAAACGCGTTATAATTCCAACATGGTGCAAAGTTTATCCTGTGTCAAGCTGCACTATATACAAGTATGATGCACCTTTCTTATGTATGTTACATAAGAAATATTCTTAAGTGGCGGTCAAAAATAATAAGAATAAACTCAAAATTAATTTAAAAGATAGTGGAGATTTATACTGTAATTTCAATTTGAATTTAGGTAGTTTTATAAATAATTTATTATTGATAGAAGGAATTTATTTCAAACGGTATTAATATCGATGGAATTTCAATAGCCTCACTTAAATAAAATTCCTTAAAAATACTTTGTTTTGTATTCTTAAAAGCACTGAGTGATGAATGTATTAACTATCGACATATTTCAGAAACTGACCTTTATAATTTTGGTCTAATGAGAGTGACATAGGAGCAAACTGAAGAATTAGCATTCGAGAATATAACAACTTGACTTGATATGCAATAAATGTTCAATAAGAACAAAGTTCTTCTGATTGTAATAAAAATATTAAATTAATATAAAAAATATATAAATATATACTGAAAGTTGGTGAACAATAAATAAAAAGAAAACGAATAAACTAAACAAAATGTTAGTCAAATTTAAATTAAGATGTAAAAGTAATCCTGTACATAATCTTATGTTTATCACAAAATGGACATCAAAATTACTAAGTTTGCAATACAAACAATATAACTATTGTTACTTATTATTTACAGACAAGATTACCTTTCACCTTTCCGCCATGTTATTTATCACACTATAGCTTGTTCACACATAGCGTTTACAACAATAAATTATTTACAATTCTGTTCCAAAAGCTGCTCAAATTCCACAAGACTGAAGCGTGGCACAGATAATATTTGCAACCAAGTTACCATAGTGTGATAGATTTGTTAAACAGAGACCATAGAGTTAATGGGCAAGGAGGTTTTCATTGCCAATTCGAATCCTGTAGCTCAATGCCCTAAGACACAAGTAATTTAAGCCTATTCCAGTCAATAACACTTACCATCTGGATGTGGGAAGGCGCGAGCACGGCTTGATTCGGTGCGGGGATGCTGGAGAAGGCGATGTGCTGGGCGGGAGGGTTGATGCCTTCGATAAACAACTCTTTGGTCACCAGTGACTGTCGGAGCAGCGGCAGACTTTTCTGTTGGGATGAAGAAGAAAATTTAACATTTTGTTAGTAATCGACTGCTGTGGTATGTGCCTTTTAGGGCTATTAAAAAATGTTAAACAAACCTTCAAGAAACCAATGAGACATGGTTGCGGGCTAGCGTTTAGCAGTCGTTCCAGCCGATCACAGAACTCCTCAGGCTCGACCTGGGCGTCGATCAGCTCCTGAATGAGGTTCCGCACGTTCCTTTCTACAGATGGTGGCTCCTTGCTTGACAAGTCCAGGAGATTTGCTAAGAAGTTCCGACATTTCTCTTTGGTATTGTCAGAAGGCTTCTGTCAGGGAAATAAGCTTCTTTAGTAATTCAGAAGACATCCACACAACATAAATGGAAACGTGAGTCGGATATTAACATAGTACCAAACCAATTTTGATGACTTAATGCAGAGAGGTCACTGAGTGAATAGAGTAGCACAAAGGTTTCTGCAAGTAAATCCAAGAGGTCAAACCAGCAAGTATATTGTTTATTGCACTACGTTAACTGGCAAGTTAATTTTCTGACTGCATTCTATCTCACGTTCACTCAATCCAATTTTGTAATTTGTACATACATACATACATACACTCACGCCTTTTTCCCATGGGGGTAGGCAGAAACTGTAGAACGCCACATGCTACGATCCTTACATACTCCTTTCGCTTCGTCCACGGTCATACATCTTGTCATACACGCACGCCGGTTGAAAGTACTACGCACCTGTCCTTTTTGAAGAACATCACCAATAACATCAATGTATGTCCTTCTAGGGCGTCCTCTACTGGCGTTTCCACTGACATTCGCCTTATAAATTCCTTTTGTTAATCGCCGTTCACTCAATCTTTCAACATGCCCAAACCACCGAAGCATACCCCTTTCAATTTTTGTCACTACATCATCTTTTAAACCGCAACTTTGTCTTATCACATCATTCCTCACTCTATCATTCAAACATACAGTGGTGGACATATAATTAGAAACACCAAGTGTGACTTTCATTTTTAGTACAATTTAACTTGATAATTAATGTTTTACGTATTATAGAGGGCTTATACCTATTTATCTATAATGTATCGCCATCATGAAGTATTACTATGTCAGTTTTGGAAATAACATACAACCGTTTATTTAAATAAAAACGATCATACTTTACAAATTAAATGAAGCAGCACAACGAACTAAGGTGGACAACTAATTAGAAACAGAAAAAAAACATTAGTATAAATATGAACAAAGGTAACGAAACAATAAATAATGAAGTTAAATGGTACAAACGTTTTATAATAAACAATTAATGTTTGGTTGGGAAGCCTCTGCTGTTGATTACAGCTCTACAACGACGTGGCATTGATTCTATCAATGTTTCATACATTTCCAGGGAATTTATCTCTAAGCTTCTACAAATGCGTCTTAAAGTTGTTGTAGTATGATACTAGTAGTAGTTCGATATTAGTGATATGTTTATTGGACAATGTTTTCTTTACAATGTACCACAAACTTGGATTTGACTCAAATCTGGACTATTTGCAGACCACTCTAACATTGACACTAATTAGTCTCTTAGAAATGCTTTAACGTTGTTTCTTTTGGTTTTGATTATTGTCGTGTCGGTGTTAGAGTGGTCTGCAAATAGTCCAGATTTGGATCAAATCTAAGTTTGTGGTACATTGCAAAGAAAACATTGTCCAATAAACATATCACTAATATCGTACTACTACTAGTATCATACTATAACAACTTTAAGACGCATTAGTAGAAGTTTGGAGAAAAATTCCCTGGAAATGTATGAAACATTGATAGAATCAATGCCACGTCGTTGTAGAGCTGTAATCAACAGCAGAGGCTTCCCAACCAAACATTAATTGTTTATTATAAAACGTTTGTACCATTTAACTTCATTATGTATTGTTTCGTTACCTTTGTTCATATTTATGCTAATGTTTTTTTTTCTGTTTCTAATTAGTTGTCCACCTTAGTACGTTGTGCTGCTTCATTTAATTTGTAAAGTATGATCGTTTTTATTTAAATAAACGGTTGTATGTTATTTCCAAAACTGACATAGTGATACTTCATGATGTGGATACATTATAGATAAATAGGTATAAGCCCTCTATGATAAGTAAAACATTAATTATCAAGTTAAATTGTACTAAAAATAAAAGTCACACTTGGGTGTTTCTAATTATATGTCCACCACTGTATATGGTTGAATACTGAAACTTAACCCATTTTGCAACCGCTGTGGAAACTCTCCTAAAACTTGCTTGCTTGTGGACACCGCATAAAACGGTCAATTGATACGTCAGGCATAAGAAATTTCTTCAGAAAATTTCTGACGCTTGCGCGAATGCACTGTGCGTATACATTTTGTAGTAGACCTGCAGACTCTCTGATCGGCAATTCGGGGTCTACTCTATAATGTATTCGAAAAGTGCCTTCCGGCGAACATCAGAAATTTTCTGACAATGAGCGGCCAGAAGTGACCAAGGGATCCAAAAAAGAGTAACTATATCATAGACTGCACTAATGACTAAAGACGTATAAATGGGGCTCAAGACGTGATCGTCAAGTTTGGTAAGTTTTGTCTGCCCGGATGTACGTTTGAATAAGGTTGGCGTTTAGACTAACTAACTTAGAACTTTTGTATCCAGTTAACTCTTCACTGTCTTCAATTTGATTGAGACTCGCGTGCTCATTACAAGCAGGCACGTCAACAAGACACAGGAGAAAGGAGTTTTCGAGCACTTACTCTGGTAATTCTAGTGCAACTGAGCTCGACTGCATACTAACTGCATCTGGCAATTTCGTTGCAGTCAATACGCATTACTATTAGCAATAGGGATACCTAATGTTTGCCTGACCATCTTCATTGTGTATAATGAAAATGCCCAGGTCATAGCGTGTACAGAATAATGTACAGGATGAAATAACGAACATCGATTGGTCGGGAAGTACATTAATTATTGAATACTAGCTTTTGCTCGCGGCTTCGCTCGTGGTAATTTAGAATTTGACAGTCACACTCTTAACACACTACTAGTTTCTATAATAATATAATTCAATCATGATTCGAAAGACACGTAGCGCCATCTAGAATGTTATTGTTGTTTTCCTCGAGAACAGTACTTTTCTTCGGGATGAAAGGTAGCCTATGTCCGTTTCTTTACACCTGACAACGTATAAGCAAAATTTAAGGATGAAAAAATAATAATAATATTAGTTAGGATAGCTAATTTTACCCGAAGGAGACTATTTTATTTCCTAATTTATAACAACTGTATTCATACATAGATTTTATAAATCACTGACTTGACCCGGTCTTCAGTCCAATAGTCTAAGATCCGGCCTAACATCGACCTTCCCTCATCTGTTTTTCTAACGAGAGGTATTTTATTTGAAAGATTTTATGTAAATAAACAAGTCCCGCATGGGTTGCCTAGTCAAAAGTGGTCCAGGCTACCCTTAATTAAAATTCATAAAAAATAAAAATAAATTACTCCTTCCCTCATCTGTTTTTCAAAAATTATTATTGCCAATCGAAAGGAAAATATGTAAACTAACAGAAAAAAATAGGTTGCCTATATTTTTCTGGGCACATTCCAAGGTTGCCAGGCACAAAAAGGTGAGTTGGCATGAGTAATTTACCCTCATCTGTTTTTTGATTGAAAAAAGGATTAAATTAAAGATAATTTTATTGTGAACACGATGGTATAGGGTTGCCTAAAAAAAAGTGGTCCAGAGTTAGGGTTGCCGCGATTTAAAGTTTCAATATTTGAGCAGGAAAATTGAGCGCGACATAGTAGCACTACACATAGTACTCTGTACAATAGAAAGATATAACATGGCAGCTGCTAGTGGGCCCATTGCCGAGTAAAAATCAGCGCGCATGCGCATTTTTCCGTATGTTAGAGAGTGAACACTCTACTCCCGAGAATATTTTTCGGAGTAAATTATATAAAAGTCATGTAAAATAAAATATTTTACAGAATAATTAATTTAAAGGATATATCCGAATTCGTGTAATTCCATAAAGCATTGTGATTTACGTGGGAGATAGAAATAATAATAATAATAAATGGTGTTCTTAACGTGAGTCATTTTAACGCCCCCAAACTATCCGCGCAGTCTGTTAACTCGGAGCGCTAAAATGACGCAAAACAGAACATCATTGTTTGCAATGGGTTTTTTTTGTTGCTTCTTAAAAAAATCCCATGCAATGTTAATCTGTGTCAACAGTAGATCATGCGGTTTGAATGAATTGCACAAATTCGTTTACACCGTGTATACAATGTGATTTATTTAGATAACTGGGACACTATGGGGAAATTGTTGAGCAAAGGTGTTACAGGGAATCTTTCTTTGGGGACATTTACTCAATTTTTATGAAAACAATATTGAAATATTTAATTTTCTAGTCAAGCGTGAACTTTCGCGAACTCAGTTTCTTGTAATGTTCAATTCGTTGTATCAGAGGGAAAAAAAACTATGCTGAGGATGAACTTTTACACTCATTTTTTACTACGGTAGTACGCGCAGGCACTATAGTACCTTTAATAAAATAAAAATATACTATTTTAATTTGTTTCAAATTGATTTTGACAGACTTCTATTAATACATTTCGGAAATTTGGTGTAAGTTACCTATATGTCAGTAGGCGCCAAACAAATTGTTCCTATCACGTGGTTTTAAGGAATGAAATTAATTCTGATCATTCTGTATATTAATTATTCTGTAAAATATTTTATTTTCCATGACTTTTATATAATTTACTCCGAAAAATATTCTCGGGAGTAGAGTGTTCACTCTCTAACATACGGAAAAATGCGCATGCGCGCTGATTTTTACTCGGCAATGGGCCCACTAGCAGCTGCCATGTTATATCTTTCTATTGTACAGAGTACTATGTGTAGTGCTACTATGTCGCGCTCAATTTTCCTGCTCAAATATTGAAACTTTAAATCGCGGCAACCCTAACTCTGGACCACTTTTTTTTAGGCAACCCTATACCATCGTGTTCACAATAAAATTATCTTTAATTTAATCCTTTTTTCAATCAAAAAACAGATGAGGGTAAATTACTCATGCCAACTCACCTTTTTGTGCCTGGCAACCTTGGAATGTGCCCAGAAAAATATAGGCAACCTATTTTTTTCTGTTAACTTACATATTTTCCTTTCGATTGGCAATAATATTTCTTGAAAAACAGATGAGGGAAGGAGTAATTTATTTTTATTTTTTATGAATTTTAATTAAGGGTAGCCTGGACCACTTTTGACTAGGCAACCCATGCGGGACTTGTTTATTTACATAAAGTCTTTCAAATAAAATACCTCTTTTTAGAAAAACAGATGAGGGAAGGTCGATGTTAGGCCGGATCTCGTACTACAACACAAACACGGCAAATATCACCGTATTATTATACTACCAATTAATCGGGTTAATATTAACTTATTGAAAAATATACCACTACATATTGTAAATGTGAGCACAATGCAGCCATTATTGTATTTTTTTTAACTTATTTGAGTTTAATTAGTGTATTGCTGATGACGGTTTTGGGTTCCCTATGGTTGAGCCTCATTTTGCTGATACATAATTATGATCTGTATCAAAATGTAGTTTTATTATTAGTATATTTTTTACTATTTATATTTTACACTAACCTGCTTTGTTCTCACACAATTTTAATTTAAACCACCATATTCTAACAATACCAGATTGTACATACAATTATTTTAAAAGAGTATTCATGGAGTTTCTTGCCAGCTCTTCTCCATAGGACTTACTTTTTGGAACAGTGCAACTAAATTGTCGAGACGTTTTCTAAGTGCATGTTCTGTGCCTAACCGAAATAAAAAAAAAATGAATTTGAATATAATAAAGATGAAATTCTCTCCAATAAAATGCTTCTCAAAAATTAAAGGACTGTGAAATATAACATTACTCAACTTAGTTTTTATTAATTCAATAGATATCATGAAAACCTTATTGAAGATGAAAAGATTTATTCAAAAAACATTTTATTTTCGTCCTTTAAGCTTTTTCATGAACTTCATTAACTCAAAGCACAATGTTTATTATGCTGGGCCCATGCTAACACCTAATGCCATTAACTTACGTAATCCCTAAGAACTTATGCAAATGAATGGCGTCGTGACTTTGATCCTTATTATTGACCCTAGAATGCAGTGCATTTTCGAATTTATGTCAGTTCTATAGCAAAATCAAAAAAGCTGCTTCAAAAGAATTGTGAAAAGCAGTTGTTGTTACTCTAAAATAAAATAAGTTTCCTTTAAATAAAATCTTCAGTATTAAAAGTATTTCCCTCGAAGTGGCGTTAGTTTTTCCATCCTGTATTTGATGGGACATAACATGTGCTACTAATAGACTTACAATATGCGTGGTAGGATTGGCCTGTTGTGGTGGAGGCGTGGCAACCGCAACACTTGGAGCCGATGCGACGATAGGTGTTGCCACTGGCGGCGCGGGCATCTGCCCAGGCATGGGGCTCGGCGCCGCCACGCTCGTCGATACCGTAGCCACGCCAGGGTGCTGCGTGAATAGAGGCCGCACACTTAATACGCCACAACTACACACAACTACGCATGCTGATCAGGCTGTCACGAATGCGCTAAGCTTTCATTCTCAAGCAGGGTAGGGATAAATTTAGGATGTTTTAATGTTTGGCGCAAAACATTTTATTTTTGTTTTTTTTTTGTAATTCGCAAACTTGTTCTATTATTTAAATAGCTAACTAATAGAACTGCAGTTGATATAAATACCCATTTGATAAAAGGACGCAAAATATTCAGACTTATTGTCAATGTAGCAAAGTTGCAGCACTCAAAACCAAATGCGTAGTAAAAGCATTATAAAAGTAACGGCCGCAGCAAGTAACACAAGCGAGCGAGTTAGCCGCGCGTCGGTCGCCAGCGGCCGATCACCGAGGGGCTGTCATGTTTGCGCCTAACACTAGAACTAAAGAGTTCATAGGTAATTAGTATTAGATTATACACAATCATGACGAGTTTCCGATTAGATTCTTACCTTGTTAAAAAACCTTAGAGCATGCACCTCCACCATATGTTACATGCATGATTGAGACTGAAATTGGACAAACAAATGCATACACAGCTCCTCTATCAGGAGGTGACAAAGTGAGTGCTGAACATTGTCCAATTTCTATGAGAGCGCGGGGTGAGTAGCGTAGTGGCTGTGCCTACTTACTGCCGGCACGGTCGACAGCCGGATGGTCTGAGCCTGCGGCGCCGTGAGAGTGCTGGCCGCGGGCGCGGGACCCACCCTCAGCAGCTGGTATTGACCATTCTCAGTCTTTAACAACAAATGACCCTGCTGCCCCGGTTGAAGACTCTGCAGAGTTTGCAGCGTTATCTAAAAATGATAGCCTAGTTTCAATTTTAATGAACTCATCCAAGACAGTTCAAATTTCTTTGATTAAATACAAAAATTAGCTTCGCGTTCCAATAAATAAAATCCGAAAATATGATTCTAAAGCAGGTCATTTGTTAGATATAACACATTTAGTGGATTTAGTTGTAAACATTAATATGTTTGTGCAACATCAACATGTAAAACATATAATATAATCATACTGAGTGTGGGAATCACTGGAATTATGGGGTTAGCATGGTGGAAGCAAGTGTTTACCACGATAATTACATAATTATAGTTAAAGCCCATTTAGCACAGATAAATTATTGTATTGCACACTTTCTATATTGTACATTGAGTTTCCATTTGAAGGAAAAAGCATTGTAACCCAACATTCCATAGCTCTATCATTACAGAAGGAATGAAGTAATGATTTACAGAGCAGATGGAAAAGTGGGAATTTAATATCAACGCCATGGTAATTAATCAATGAGTATTAATTACCATGAGTATAAAACATACTCGCTTGATTACTTATGTACTAAATAAAGGCACTTGATGCACCTCGGTATTCATTTGATGAGAATTTAGAGCCAATGATTGTATTTACACTGAAATTTAGAAGAGACTATTAATTTATTAATCCCAAGCTTAAGAGTTATATTTGCTCATACTGCAACAACATTTAATAATTTACTGGTCTCTGCAAATGTACTTGTAAAAATAAATATACAATTTGATTACAGTGGATTCTGCTTATAATGACTATCTACAATCTTAAATGTTTCCTTGTACTATACACATAAAATAAGCAACAGTGAGCATTTATCAAAATTAAAATACAGTCTGTAATAAATAAACAGAATTATTTGTATGCAATAAATGAATATTATGATTACTTTAATTTCAATAAATGTTTTAATTTGAGCTTGCGGTGTACTGAGCTAGTGAATAAGGCCATCTTTTGAGCACAAAACTACTTGGACAACCCAGATAAAATACACATGAATATAGTTGTACATTCTTTCTCCAAAATACAAATATTAATTTTAATTACATAGGGGGGGGGGGGGAAGAAGAAGAATTACATAGGCATTTCTACATCACCAATTTGTTTGTAAGATAATTACTAATAAGGGACACATTGTCATGACCAGATTAAAAAAAAGAAATGCTACGATGAGGTCATCACTGTATCCCTAGTTATCTCATTATTATAACTAGAATAATTTCATAATTTCTATGATAACTGAACTAAAGAAAGCCTTATGATAACAACAGGTTCTAAAGTTAAGCAGTCATAATAAATGGATTCCACTGTATATGATGACAAAGTACTGCACAGTTGCAGAGATATTGCTTAATGATTTTGCAGAGCAAACAAATACTTTGAAACAACTTGTGAACATATTTCTAGATTGACCATACATGCAACATGAAATGAGTAAAGAAATGTGTATTATTGAATGATATTATTGTGTGTTCAACTCAACTTTAAAGTGAAGTGTTCAATGATAGTGATGATGAATGACCAGCAAAGCAGTTGTAACAGGCTTAGAATTATAAATCATAAAGGTTGCTGATCATTTAGAATTTATGTCAACAGAAAGTAAAGTATGCAATGATCATAGCCCAGAGTAACATTAATATTGCTGCTTTAAAGGCATTTTGTATACAAAGCATGTGTTTGTACAGAACAGTGACAGTTAAAAGTGCAAGTTGAGACTGACAGAACATGGCAACAGACATATAAACAAACCTGGTATTGCAGACGTGTCTATACTCTGTGACACTTTGTAGAGAACAACATTTAACATTAAATTGTACTTACAGTATGCGTAGGTTATATTCAACGTAAGAATCAGAATAGAGAGGATCGTAGGAAGTGAAGTCAGATTCACATCCATCATTCACAAGTGTGTTCCGTCAGCCTCAAAATGTCTGTACAAGAGTTACTGAATGAGCTTGGTTATTTAAATGTGAAGATACTGAGCAAAATGTCTGTACAGATTAGACAGACTCAAACTTACTGGAGCAGTCGCTCTCGTACCAACAACTTGAGGCGTACCAATCACCACTCTGGGTGATACTGTAGCTACTGACTTCTGAGCAGCCACTGCGGGCGCTCCTGGTCTCATGTTTAATATTTGGACATTAGGGATGATAGTGGGCTGCGCGGAGCCTAAATTCTGTGTGGTCACTACAACGTTCTGCCCTCCAGGCTTGTTCAGTGTCATCACATTAGGTATTGAAGCAGGCATGCTAGAGTTCACAGTCATTGGGACAGTCACCATTCCAGGCTGCATACCCACTTGGCCAGTATTTGTGCCCTGCTTTATGACGAGTGGAGGCTGCATGGTGATAGTTTTGTTGCCCTGTTGAGGTAACACGCCGCCGGTGGACACCGCGTGTAATATCTGGCTCTGCGACGGCTGTGCGATGCAACCGCTCGCCAACGATTGAACAGGTAACGTGACACCGCTGTGGGGGTTACCCAGATGTTGCGCCTGAGTGTATATCACCTTCAATGTCTCATTGGAAAGAGGAGCACCACTATTTATGGACAGAGACGTAAATGTTGGTTGTGTCGATGCTTGCACATTATTGAACGATGCACTTGAGTTCGAAACAATATTGGAATGAATACTGTTCACTATACCACCAGGATTAATTTGGTCTGTGATGTATTTTTGTCCACCTATAATAGAGCCCGCGTTTGAAGTTAAATTACAATTTTGTGACGGAATAACATTCACGTAATTGTTGTGGGAAGATACCGACGGAACGGACGTGACTAACTGATTTTCTAATGAGCCCACAATCGCGTTCACGGCGTTCTCATCAACGTTTGTGGACAAAGCTTGCTCTAAAAACTCGGCTGACGCCATTTTATACAAATCATCGGATATGGCTAGCGTTGGGAATAAACCGGTGTAAGCGGAAAAAATCGGTTTTATCGATTACTTGACATACCGACATCTCGAAAATTATTATGGTAACATTGGCATCCAACAGTTACAGAAATCGTCTCAGTTTACGTTAATCTACTGATTCATAAATTTTATTAAATAAGTGCGAAGCTGTTGTTTAGATTTTCAAGAGGAGAAAGCAACCACAGCTAGAAACTAGAAGAACAGAAAGAGATACTAAATAGAAAAAAATTGAACGCTTTGTAAAAGAATTCGCAGTAGATAGATGGCACTTATACACCATCAATAAACTATTAAAGCCATACATTATCACGTAAAAACAAATGAAAATGGAATATTGTCCTTACTCACCTGCGAGTCAGGTAAATCGGATAGACCAGATTCCAGGTGGGGCATATCTGAGCCCAAATAAGGCAGACCTGACTCCAAATTGGGCAAGCTTGACCCCAGATCGGATCGAACGGATTCCAAACGGGGCATGCTGGGCTCCAGATGGGGTAGGCGTGATTCCAAATAGGGCAGATCGGACCCCAGGGAGGGCAGATTTGACTCCAGAAGGAGTAGACGTGATTCCAGTCGGGGTCGAGATGGCTCCCGATCGGTCCAGGACGATTCCCGATGACGTGACGACTCCTGATGATTCCGAGATGGCTCTCGGAGAGTACGGAGTGATTCCCGTGTGGGATGTGCCTGTGCATGTGCAGCTTTATCTCTTTTGTTCCAGTCTGGCCTAAGAAACATAATCTGCAAGCAAACTCGAAATTTTATTGCCAAGTGGTAACTTTGGTCTGATCTAATAAATACCTATAACAAAACGATAACATAGGGCAAAAATGGCTGTCGTAACTAAACTCTATTACTATTATGTACGATACGATGAAACGTAAGAGAAGTTATACTGCAATAATACAAAATATAAACGTTTGACTCTGCGAAAATCTTTCGTATTTCGGTAATAACTAATAACTTAGATAGTCACCGTTTTTTTTCAACTTGTTTTCGTAAAGTTTAAACACGTACAATACAGCCTACAAACGTTCGCTGCTAAACAGACAGTACGCGTAAATAAACTTTGCCGCTCTGACTGTTTCTCACTACACTACAGAGGGGCAAAGTTATTTTATGCATACTGTTCCCTTCACAGTGACCGCAACAATGGCTGGTCATTGGGGAAATTGCCATAATCACCACGCTTGGCTGGATTGGTGACTGCAGTAAGTTGTTATTGGCAGGTAGGAGGACTGGAGATCACTGATTCCGTCTTCTTTAAGAAATCTCTTATCACCTTTTACGACACCCACAGGAGGGCAGATTAATCCGCGTTCTTTGCTACAAACTTTGTTATTTGATAATTATATTTGAGAATTAGATATATCTGGTGAGCATGCTACAGATCCGATGCATTACTTTGACAATAGTACCGAATTAAGAATTAATGCATCGGATATCGAGATAATGGTGTCTCTAGTTAATCTCGTCTTGTTAACGGCAAGTACACACAGCTACACATCAAGCTATACATTTCCAGTTTACATTGAGCTCTCATTGTAAGGAAACCCTATACAATGCGAGATCAGCTTATACTGGAAAATATAGCTTGATCTGTAGCCGTGCGTAGTTGCGTAGGCAACATTTTGTAGGTAGCTAGGATTATCCACCAAGACCAGCCACTTGCTCTGAAATAGAATCTTGTGGACTTGGGGTATTGAGTATGAGCTTACAAATTACGAACCCGCCCAAAGTTTTCGTGAGCTCGCTAAATACTATCTCTCGTACACACTCGCTTTAAAAAGAAAGCAAGCGACGAGCGAACTCATAATAACTATTGCCATTTTAGTAATTTGCAAACTTGTATTAAGGGTGCTGAATGTAGAGCAATATTACTTCGTTGGGAGTCTCTAGATTGTGGTATTTACTCATATTATATCTCTTGTGGTCTAGATAGCGAAAGTCAACATTTCGTTTTGTTATAATTTCACTAGGGTTTTTATCACAGTGGCTTTTGCAATATCGCTTTGATACTCTTGGCCTCTTGGCTGAACAGGGGGCTTACTATGACCTGTTATAAAAACGTTCAAATGCCAGCCAGTCAACTTCCGTTCAAAAGCAGGCCTGCTTCTGAATCGCTAAAAATCGTACAATGTCAGTACTAAAGGTGAACGACTATTCAACCAAGTTGAACGGATAAGCTAGTTCATGGTAAGAAAAGTCTGTACAAAAAAAACAGGTGAACGGATTTCGTAAACGTCAACGTAGCAGGCCTGCTATAGCGATGTCATAGTACAAAAACGCAGAGCAGTTCAACTTCCAGGCAACTTCTGCCCTGCTTTAAGAGGTCATAGTAAGCCCCCAGGACTGAACTTTTACCCATTACTTTTGCCTTGACTCATTCATTGACAGTGTTAACTGATTTGACAGTTGACTGAGTTGTTGACGTTTATTGCGTGTATCCAAATGCAATTCCTGTGTCTTCATCGAAGGAAATTAGGAAAACTTGTTTTGTAGTTGTAACTGATTTCCAATTTTGGTGTATTTTATATTCATATTATTTTATAAAGTGCCACATAAATGGATAATTGTTAGAATATCTTGCTACCCGAGGATCTTACAATGTTATCCTGTTAGGTTAGTTTAGGCACTTTCATTTTATAAATTGACTATTATTACTGACATACGGCTATTGGTGTTATTACGATCCATTCCTAGATTCAATTGGAGCTATAAATATATTTCCTGGTAGAACAGAATAGAGTTGAAGTTACGGAGCATTGTTTACATAATAAAGCTGGTGTAACACATTGAGTGTTCAGTGAGTGGCTCAACTGTTTGTTATTGTAATTGGGGGCGTTTATTACTAAATATTACACGTTCATGTGTTGCTATTTTTCAAACTTATAACTCACATCCAGTTATTCTGTTGGGGTAAGTATTTATTTTTGGGAATTTAGAACTACAGTGTAGTCTACTTATAACGATAAAAAGGCTACGATATCTGGTTGTACTGAGCAGTTGTCGTTATAATCATCAGTAGATTTGAAATACCATGTATAATAACTTCGGAAATATACTGACAATTGCCATTACAACACCAATTTATACATATGTAAGTTATGTCTTGAAGTAATGTTCTTTTACTAAAAAAAGAAAGAACACCTCATTATAACCAGTAAAAAGATCTAACATTTCCTTGCAATCATGTCATTAAGTACAGAAGTTAGTCTCTTTATTCGGAGTCATCTGACCGCTGTAACTGGCATTTTCTCATAAGAATTTCAATGAATACCATGCCATTATTGTTGACAAGCCACTTGGTTGGTCAACAGATTCCACTGAACCTATCAATAAAATAAAAATGCTTTACATTAATACCTATCCATGGTTCGACTCAATATTTTAATTTTCTCTGAATAAAATATTGGGATGTTCACTAATTGATTTTCATCTCTATGACATGGCAATAAGGTTTCTTTTAAACTTATTTTCATTGATTATGTGAAGTCCTTGAATATATTCATGATCATAACATCCCACTTACTAAACTATATCTTGTCAACCTTCTAAAAATAAAGTATTAACATATTAAGCTACATGGATTGTTCAATATGCTAATCTATTTCACTGGATATAATAAAATGCATGTTTCTGTATTTTATTTATACATTAGTCAGCTAAAAATACGATTGCATGAACGGATTGAAAAAAATTAACTATAAAATAATCCGTTTTTCTAAGTGTAAAATGCAGTTCTACTTTTGTACACATGTCTACATGTATATCAAGATATACATTTCCAGTATAACCTGACCTCTCATTGTATGGAAAGCCTATACAATGTGAGATCAGGTTACACTGGAAGTGTATGCTTGATATGTAGTAGTGTGTACCTTTTGAGATTTAAATCCAGTAACTCAGGTGGCAATATAGGATACTATGACTATTATTTAATGGTTTTTGGGAGGGTTATGTTCAGCACTGGATGTTTACCAGCTGATGATGAGAACCTCAGATGCTGTTCATAATTTTGTTGCTTGCAAAATATTTTTGTAATCATATAATTACCAAAATGTTTGTAGTCAATAAAAAATACTGCCTCTTCAAAACTAACCCTAATTAACCCATCATAATTTCAATATACTTACAAATAAGGACTAAAATCATATTTGTGCCCCACTTACTATGGCTTAAAGTTAATTAAGAATTATAATTTTTAATTTGTTACTTGTTGGCTTAATTCTATTAAGCCTTCTTAGGCTTCCTATTATATTTTATCTTATCTAGGTACTTGATAAACAAAAAAGGATTCAAAGTTATTCCATTGCATAATTAACAAAGCAGGCATTAAGTATTTATAATATCATGTGCCCAATTGAAAACAAATTCAATTTACTGCTTGAGAGAGAAATAAGCCATCTTTGAGGAGGTAGATTGAAAGTCACACAAGCAGCATACAAGTATAGTGCAGTACAGTAGTATAAAAACAAGTTTCCACTGCATACCAATGTTATCCAATCGTTCCTTGAAGTTAGACAGTTGTGTATCACTAGTGCACTACACTCAGAATGCCACTATGTTCCATATTGTCGATATGAACAGATGTAGGTGTCTTGACTCAACCAATCAAGCAGGATGTGCATAGTTATTCAGATTCACTTCTGAGATCTGTGGAGGGGTGCTAAATCAAATTTAAGTGGGAAATGCTTTGTTGCAATAACCTTTGAAAGGTTAAGTTACTGGTCAAACTGATCTTTGGTATTTTCTAATCTTTGGCAGTAGCCAGTACATTATTTCACCCCTGAACATACCCATCATGGTGCAACCTTTTTAATGCAACTTCAATGTCAATCCATTTTTTTTTAAACTTTCTTTCTTATGCTGCTGCCCTGGTCGTGTAGTCTCGTAATTTCAAGTCATGGGTGAAGGTAATCAAGGTGAACTTCTAGTCAAACTATATGTTGAACTCTTAATAAAGGAATCTACTAGTTGGGAAGCATGTATCAATTGCTGCTTATCTTATTACAGAGGATGGGCTGAAGATACTGTTTTGTAATGCTTCATATACAGGGTTACTGGTCACAATCCCGCAGCAGGTTTGTAGGACATGTTATCCACTATCTAAGAACCCAGTAATGCTTTATGCAAAAGTGAACCATTTCCGAGACATTATTTTTAAAGGGAGGAGTTAGCAACTTTGAAATAAGATTTCGAAAATGGTTCACTTTTGCATAAAGCATTACTGGGTTATTAGATAGTGGATAAAATGTCCTACAACTCCGTCCTGACAGATGATAATGACTAATATCCAGTAACACTTTTTTTTTATCTTGGTTAAATCCTCATGGATACCCTTCGCCTGGGGAGGGCGAAGGGTTATGCCGGACTCTTACCGGCTAAAAACCCACAGTGTTCCTTCTCCTGGCCCTTGGCCGCTATCGCGGGATTCGCAGCTGCATGCACCGCAACTCCGGCAGGCCTCGGTCCGCCAGCCCCTTGCAGACCTCTCCTTCTGTTGTGGGGCCTTGCCCCACAATTGTCAGTAACCCTGTGTACACTAATATTAACTTGCCAACATACAACTTAAGTGAATCTGGTGTCATTTAGAACTCGCATCATAACTCGATACCTAAACGTGGTCATACATACAACAGGACACATTAAGGTCATCAATACAGGCGAAATTTCTGCAAAACACTGTCACTTTCTAAATATCGCGTAAAGGTACAGGCTGCTTGAATAAGTATGCCATCTCGAGTACCCATGGCCAGCTATAAAGTAGTAATACACGCAGAACCTGTTCAAATAAACTGGCTGCCAGGTAATACCGCTACAATACGTCAAATACCGATCGAAACCGAAAGGGAAATCTTTGAAAAATAAAAATCAGACTCACTGCCGCAGATCTGGATATTATGCGGGACAGACAACTCGTTTATAGCCAACGAGAACTCCTTGATCATCTTTGTCACCCACCGTATTTTTGGTGCTTATGTAGAAAGCATGTGCAAGTGATGTTCAAGTTGATGTTGTGACCTTCAGGCCCTCTGTTATCTTCCTCTAGTTACTAGCAAACTCGTACTAGGTTCTAGTTACTAGCAAACTCGTACTAGGTTCTAGTACGAGTTTGCAAATTGCCAATAGCTTTCGCGAGCTCGCTAAACTGAATAATATATTTGTCTTTTTTTTGTTACGGGTGTGTGTAAAAGACACAACAATTTAATCGTTCAGGAGTGATTCTATCATTACAGTTATAGCTAATATCGGTATGTCAGGATTGCGAGCAAGGTAAACACAGTAAATAAAACCAACATAGACTCTCCACCACTGAGAGTACTTGTAATTGAGTTAGTATTAGTAACATTAACTAGAACACAGTATATTACTTTACACAATTATTACAAGATCATAAAATAAGGACAAGCTAATCAGATATAAAAGGTCAGACTTCCTCAGCTGTTCAACACGGAATGCCCCCGCTTCGTCGAATGACCACCGCCTTTATAACCTCGGGTGGGCCGATCCATATCGACGACTACCCTCTCTTGTCAACATTGCCCAGTGCTACCCGCTACCGATAACACGGCCCTCCTGCAAAACACACGTCCTCGTGTGTTGGTGGTTGGTGGTTGACGCACCATCAACCGCATCGTCAAGATTGTACATCAAGGCCTGACTTCAGTGACACCTCTGGACCTTAAACAGAAACAAATAATACAGTACACATCTCGGCCACACCTGATCACTCATCTTTGACCTCGTCATGTTACTCATGTCTTTGACCAAAGTAAAATGAAGAGCATCCAACGAATGTTTGAATCGATTAGAGCTTGTTATCCCATCGACGGCCAACAAGCTCATCACCCATGACTTAAACTAGTTGATATTCATTCAGTATCAACCTAGTTCTATATTCGTTCATAACTTCTCGTATCAACATCTTACAAACATCCACACATTAGATTTCCAACATTTTCACATTTTCATAAAATACTATCTCAGATGCCTATTAGACAGTTCTACTTTGGTTAAACATCAAATTTTAGTTATTCAATAAATCATAATAGGTACATAAACACACAATCTCATCATACACAAATTCATAAAATCATTTAAATACATTTACAATATTTTTCAAGGCTAAATATCTCATTATAGTTTTTCACAAATTCATAATACACACTTAAAATATTTCTTGGTTAAATATTTCAACGATTCACAAAGCCATAATACATAAACACTTAAAATATTTCATTCGTAAAAATCTCATAATTATTCACAAAATCAGAACATAATATCTCAATAATTTACAAACTCATAGTACATTAACACTTAAAATATTCCATGATTATATATCTCAATTATTCACAATTCATTGTACCAGCATATAAACACTTCAAACTCATAGTACGTTAAACACTTAAAATATTTCAAGATTAAATATCTCATTATTCATAAACTCATAGTACATAACAACGATTAAAATAATTCACGATTCATTATCTCATTATTATTCACAAAATCCTACATTCTTAAATATCTCAATTCTTCACAAAATCAGAAAACAAACATCCTAAATGTTTCATGGTTAAATATCTTTAAATCTTTAATCATTATTCACAGTATCATAGTACATAATTATAAACACTTAAAATATTATCTCAATTATTCCCAAAATCATAATACTTAAGTATCAACCTTTAAAACTTTTCAGGATCAAATTATTCACAAACTCATATTACAAAACTGACATGATGTTGTAAACATAATATTTCTATAATGCGCTAATAATACAACCTTTTTACAACAATACAATACATATTATACACTTCTTTAACGAAAATAAGTCAAATTATTTCTTATTTAAAAATGAATTTGACAAATTAATCTTTAACGGAAGCCGTCATAATAATTATCGTCAATAATAAATACAATTTCCTGTTTTCGTCTACAAAAATACATTTTAAACCATGTAATAATAACAAACTACTTTTCAATTTCAATAAACTATTTTGTACCATTCTACAACAAGAATTATAACAAAACGAATAAAAAACAAATATCAATATTTTCAAAACTTTTTCAAAACATTAATTCAAAACAGAATCTCATTTTCACTGCATTTTCATTTATCAATTAATAGCATCACCCGCCTTGGATTTAGCCAACTCATTTGGCATCACCCGCCTGGGATCCTGCTTTTATCAACATGGCATCACCCGCCTTGGATCTAGCCATATCATGGCATATCCCGCCTTGGTTCCAGCCCTATAACAATTGCTTCGCCACGTTAGAGTTTCAGTTTTCCCCAGGCGAAGCCTTTGGCCAACCCCGGCTGGCCAAACCGGGCGGTGCCAAAGATCAACCCTGGTTGCATCTCACCACAAACTCTAATACGACTTGCAATGTATTTTCCTACACGAATAAATACAGATGCCGTATTTATTTTCCACGAATAAATACAGATACCATCATATTTATTTTATACTAATAAACACAGATATCATCTCATTTATTTTACACGGATAAATACAGATAACATCTCTTTTATTTTACATGAATAAGCAAAGATATCATTTAATATTTATTTTACACGAATAAATAACCTCTCATATTGTAATTCCTTCATCAAAATTCCTTCACACATAATAAAATGGTTGTGACTCACCGGATTTATCACATTTTCTCATTCTCACACTTCTCACCATTGTAATCGAATAATCAAGTTTTTGTCAGTCCGTCTACAGGGGATTTTTTTAGCAAAATATTTACATGTGGGTAGGTATACAATCATAATGTGGACTGGTTTTTTCTTGTTCCACTTCTGATGTAAAAGACACAACAATTTAATCGTTCAGGAGTGATTCTATCATTACAGTTATAGCTAATATCGGTATGTCAGGATTGCGAGCAAGGTAAACACAGTAAATAAAACCAACATAGACTCTCCACCACTGAGAGTACTTGTAATTGAGTTAGTATTAGTAACATTAACTAGAACACAGTATATTACTTTACACAATTATTACAAGATCATAAAATAAGGACAAGCTAATCAGATATAAAAGGTCAGACTTCCTCAGCTGTTCAACACGGAATGCCCCCGCTTCGTCGAATGACCACCGCCTTTATAACCTCGGGTGGGCCGATCCATATCGACGACTACCCTCTCTTGTCAACATTGCCCAGTGCTACCCGCTACCGATAACATGTGTAAGAGAGATAGAGTTTAGCAGTTCACGAAAACGCACTTGCAAACTCGTACTACGGGTACCGAATTACAGCTTCTATTTATTATTTCGTCATGATGAAATAAGCAGGGAAACTACTTAACACTAACTCTAGTGTTAATAATGAAGATGTTCCGCACGCAAACTTCTTATAGTATTTTCTATTCCTGTACCCCATTATTATCGTATAATAGTCTTTCTATTGTAAAGCGCACTTCATTTATATGTAACGGCCACTTGCTCTCGACGTAACGTGAATACGTGAGTCATCCGCTTATAGTGCCAATCAAGTCAGGTATAGCTAGGGCCTTTAACTGGGGTTCAATTATGTGCAACTATCCAATAATAGTGAAATGATTCTTTTGTCGAACTTATTTCACCGATTTTTTTCTGATATTTTGTTTTTTGTTATGATAACGTCACATTTGGAGACTGCACGTCCAGTAAGAACTGCAAACTATACAACTGCCAAATGCAGCTTGAAAGCAATTAAGATGCAGTCAGTGCAAGTGCGTGACAACTGCTAACTGGATGTTCAGCCCTCTTGCAGTTATGATTATAAATATGAAATGAAATATGAGTCAGCAAATAGGACAATATCAATAACTTTATTCAATAAACTTACATATTATAACATTAGCTCTAAATATAATTTAAATATAACATTAGCCCTCCATGGGGCTTACTATGACCTCTTAAAGCAGGACAGAAGTTGCCTGGAAGTTGAACTGCCCTGCTTTTTGTACTATGACATCGTTAGAGTAGGCCTGCTACGTTGACGTTTACAAAATCCGTTCACCTTTTTTTGTATAGACTTTTCGTACCATGAACAAGCATTACCGTTCAACTTGGTTCAATAGTCGTTCACCTTTAGTACTGTCATAATACGATTTTTAGCGATTCAGAAGCAGGCCTGTTTTTGGACGGAAGTTGACTGGCTGGCATTTGAAAGTTTCCATAAGAGGTCATGGTAAGCCCCCCTGATCTCTCGTATGTAGATTCGAGATAGATTGGTGACCAACGATTTATTCCTAACAGTATATTCGGATGTAATCTACGTATTCAGGATTCAGTTATCAAACCGCTAGCCAAGCTTGATAACTTTGGGCAATACCTACCTACCTCTATTTAGGAGGAAATCTATGTTCACCTGGAGGGCAGTTCTGGTAACAAAATAGTTTAAAATCGCAGGCGAACCACAGCTCAACCACGGCTATTTGACTTTTCTTTCTTATAAAGATACGGTCAAACGGCCATGGTTGAGCTGCAGTTCGAATGCGATTATAAACAGTTTTGCTTGTAGAATTGGTCTCCTGGACTACGACGTACTTATTTTAAGAACGAAAAGTCCATAAATTAATAAAAGCTGTTCTTTTACAGATGTTGTCATGGAACGTTTTCCCCTGAAGTCCACCGCCCCCAAGATGGGCACGACTTACCAGTCCGTCTACAAAAAGGTACGTGCCTACATTGGAATCCATTCAAAGTCAAATATTTTTTATTTCAATGATCACTGGTGCTTTCAAAAGGTCAACACTAGGTGCTCGATTCCAAGTAGTAGGTCCTTTAGAGAAGAGCCGGCAAGAAACTCCATGGACACTATTTTAAAAATATAAATGGTTTGACAATTTACATTGTAATAATGTAAGAACAATGCAGATTAATGTACATGCAGTAAACAAAAAAAAAGCCTAAAAGTAATGAGAAAGTTAGCCTTTTAAAACGATTGAAAAAAAGGAAGTAAAACCGCTCCATGGTGGAATTCCAGAGAAACTATTCCAAATAGAGCATTGGTTTCAGTGTTAAATTTATCAAAATAAGACTATGTCAAGACGTAGTGAGCCCGGGTTTTGTGACTTACGTGTCTCTATAAGTATTTTAAAACCCGCTATTTCTTTTCGCCACGTGAATGCATCGTGAAAACAAGATAAAAAGTCGAGTACGAAACCTGATATTCGAAACGACACTTTGATATAAGGAATTGTTTTATTAAATAGTGTTGTAGAAATGCAAACTACTGGGAATTTTATAAACGAGCGTTCTCGGTGTTTGACGCCGTTCTCGTCGTTTTAGTGAAATTATCCACTCTGAATGTTCATGTGTTAAAGCCGAAACACCAGGTGCAAGCATTCAATGATGATCCTAATTGTCTATCGCGGATTTGGAGGAGTCGCTTTCAGACGCAATGATCGGACCTCATCAAGTCCATACCACGCACTCCACTATAACCGAATGTTCTCGCAATGCCGAACGCAGAACCGAGACCTGACATAACCACAACCGCTCTGTTAAGAGCGCACGACAAAGAACACGAATTGTCTATATTTTACTGAATTAGATAATGCAATAACTTTCGTCTAAGCGGCAGGGCCTATAATTTACTCTATTATAGGCTAAATAGGCTGAAGCCTGGGAGCGCGAGGTTTCGGAAGGCGCGACAAATAGGAGACGGATTAAAAATATGTTGAAAGAAGAATTGCACATAGCAAAAACCCAGCTTTAGCAGAAGTAAAAATTAAGCTCTTTATGGCGCATTGACATCCGCTTTATGGTCAAAAGGACTCCCCACTCCCACATCCATACCCGGTACAATACATGCGGAGGGGCTATGTTAGTTCATAATAGTCTAGGGGTGGCTCAAACCTTAAATAGGGTAAGCTGCTAAGTAGCGTGACGTGTGACGTACTGTTCGTCTTTGGCCAAACCGGAGTTTTAGTTCTGAGGGCCTTTTGCGGCCGTTTATTTAGACCAGTTGTTGCAAAGAACAACTAAATATTTAAACTTCTGCTTCTTCCAAGGTCCTAGATTCAGTTCCTGTTCCTAATACTCCACTTCAGATGAACTGCACTTTTGACCGACTTAGATGTCTCTTAGGTTTTCCTCGACGCGTCGTTCGTCTTGGTTTACCATCCCACTCCAGCGTTTATTTATTTATCGTGTTAAACCTGTGGTCAGGAACTCTACAGTCTCCAGAAAAACAGAAAAACAGCTGTTCCATACAAAACAATCATTGTTGCTTAACAAAATGTATGGAACAGCTGATTTGTTGTTTTTCTCTCGGTAAGAGCTATACAAGAATAATTAATGCCGTGGTGAAAAGATTAGCCAGTCAGCAAAGTTGGTAGCGGGGCTGACTGCACAGTACAGCACGTACTTGAGTATTGTCACTCGAGAAGGTTCTTTTAATACCTTAATCCGTACCTTATCATCATCATCATTCAGCCGAAGAACGTCCACTGCTGGATATAGGCCTCCCCCAAAGGAAGGGGGTTTTTCGTAATCGCCACGCTTGGCAGACGGGTTGGCGATCGCAGTATGGTTGTTAAATTACTCAAAGAACGCTGCTGCCCATCCTCTAGAGAATCCCTTAGTCGCCTTTTACGACACCCACGGGAAGAGGTGGGGTAGTGCTATTCTTTAAGTCCGGCACTACACAAGACTCCGCGCCTTAGTTAGAAACTAATTGTTTAGGAATATACCCCAGTAAACAATTAGTTCTCTAAAGCATCGTTTGAGCTTGAACTCCAGCTCAGAATTTGCAACTAACATACCCAGTTAGCCTTTGAAATTCGATAGCAGCAATTAGTTATTATTGAAGCTGGACTGAGAACTAGCCATTGGGAGTTGCGCACAGTGCAGGTGAATCGAGACTTCAAGAATGTTAGAATTATCCCTTATTGCTTGAACACTTAGGTCCAGTTTTGATCTAGTATTCTCCTACTTGGTGACGTTAACCCGTCTGAATTGCGTTTGCATACAGGTAGGGGAGGTATGCGCGGAGTGCACGGCGCACACAAATCGGCCGTGTTATCTATGGAAGGACGTCGTGGCCGGCACCCTTAGCCGTGTTATTGATTTTCACCCCCGCATATTACAGTGGCGTTTGACTGTGCTCTGACTTCGTAAAACTAAAGTGCCGCTCCTTCTATTCTGCGAAATTATATTGTATTAACGTCTCGAAATAAGTGTGTAATCATTGATCGGATTATTCGCTATACACCCTATGTAAGTACGAAATTTATTTATTTTCTTTTCTTAGGTACGTCCTTATGTCTTATAAATAGATAGGAAAATACTAGAAATATATAGGATTAGTATTATACAATTAGTTTAGAAAAACATTTAAAAAAAAAGTTAATTTTTATTTTCTTGTCTAGATCTTCTTACGAGGCATGACCTTATTTTATTGCGGTTTGAGATACCGATGGTAGCATTTTTTATTTACAAACTGAACACAAATAAAAAAAAATGAATACAAATAGACTCGTAAGACAATTTTTATCTGTGACAGCTACTAATGTAGAGGAGGGTCTACTATGCAGAACTACGGTCTGCTTCATTATTGATAAAGATACATGAATCTCAATTTTAGCTGACAACATTAATTATATAATATTACATAATAAATATTAATAAAGCCTAGTACTATTGTCTCACAATTATGTACTATGTAAGGCAGCGAAAAGAAAAAAAGTGTTTAACAGCCAGGTGCAAATTTCCCCACCGTTCATTAATACACATGCAACATTGTATTGAGAATTATACAAGCTTTATCAGAAATCATGTCTGATAGTTTAATTATTACTTGCGTTAACGGTGAAAGAAAACATCGTGAGGAAACCTGCACATATGAGAAAGCTAAAAAAATATTCCTCGATGGTATGGGTTATCCTCCAGCTCGCACCAGGCCAGCTACTCTCTAGGACTAAACCCTCTCATTCTGAGTAGTAGATGAGTAGAGGCCTTTGCCCAGCAGTGGGACGCTTATAGGCTGATTATGCTATTTATCTAAACATAGCGAATATGGATCTGTATCGAGGGGTAACGGGCTATTTGGTTTAAGCGACATTTTGGGTGACATTGAGTTATATATATTTGGAATGAGAAAAATTCGCTGATTCCAAATATATATAAATGTATAACTCATTATCACCCAAAATGTCGCTTAAACCAAATAGCCCGTTACCCCTCGATATGAAAAGTATAGAGGCCTACTAATAGGGCAATGTATTTCCAAATTAATTTCGAGTGACAGTCTCGTACCAGGGTATAGGTAGATAATTAAGATATGGTGCACAAGAGTCACGTTCGCGTCCCGTCGCTGATGCGGAAGTTCAGCTTTTGTCGTGTCGACCGCATATTGTAGTCACACAATGTCCAGAGATGTTCCAATCAGTCCAAATTGCCACTATTGCAATAATCGTGTGCATCGCGCAGATACGCGTTCTACCTCGAACCGAGGGGTCGTATACTTGTTGACTTTCATCATGAAACTAGGTGGGAGGAACAGATACAGGCTGCTCCGTGCAGTCGAGAGGCAAATGGGATCCGTTAGTATGAACATGTTATTTTAAATTTAACATGCATGATTTTAAAATAAATGTGTATTGATGCCGCAAAGTTAAGAATGGAATGCCTGGAATCCAATCAGATGAAATTAATTTAACATTTTATGAAATTAACTTACATAAAAAAATAGTCAAAGGAGAATGGGCAAAAAAAAACCCAGATCCAACAGAAACGGCTTGTATTGTTATTTGTCATACTTAATGTCCTAAACAATCCTGCATAAATTTTTTTTCTCGGCTCCGTCCAGACTACTCCAGACCCATGAAAACGAGGTCAAACATTGAAAAAGTGTCTGTTCGTGTATTATTGAAATCATTAAATATTTATCCTAATCATTATATCGCAGTGCACTGCTGGATATAGGCAGCTCCTATTAATCGTCACCACACCGGGTGCTTGCTCAGATAATGGATTAAAACATTATCAAACTTGTAAAAGTGGTTAGTACAATGAAAAATTAAAATGACCATTGAACTAGTCAACCGAAGCCCCCAAGTCTGTCAATAGGTCCTTCGGCCTATTAATATCATCAAGGTAGAGGATTAACTATGCAGTCACTAGAAGTGCTCTGGACAACCATCCGGTGTTCTCTGACCATGTAAATATCTCACATTATTGAGATCGAATAATTAGGTAGTTACTTAAACTCACGCCTGTATTGCCCGAAGGGTTGGCAGAGGTGTATAGTACTCCCACATTTCGCCGTTTATGTTTACGTCCCATGTATTAGGGAGCGAGCCTATTGCCATCGACCGGGCACAAATCCAGACTCGGGGCTGCTACTGAGAAATTCCACACGGAAAAACCCAGAGACACTTTGCTCGACCTGGGGATCGAACCCAGGACCTCACGCCCAGCAGTCGCGCTTGCGACCGCTAGATCAACGAGGCAGTCTAATTAGGTAGTTATGTCGAATAAATAGATAGGTACATAATTTATCATTTTTCATTGTAGCACTTGTACAAGTTTGATAATGTTTTAATCCATTATCTGAGCAAGCACCTGGTGTGGTGACGATTAATAGGAGCTGCCTATATCCAGCAGTGCACTGCGATATTAATGAATAGAATAAATATTTAATGATTTCAATAATACACGAACGGACACTTTTTCAATCTTTGACCTCGTTTTCATGGGTCCAGAAGGAGCCGAGGAAAAAAAAAATTCTGTAGGATTGTTTAGGACATTAAGTGTGACAAATACCAATACAAGCCGTTTCTGTTGGATCTGGGTTTCCGATATATGAAATTTGCCCATTCTCCTTTATCGTAATTTATAAAAAAATATTTCATAAAAATGTCCACTGTCATGAGGACTGCCTTTGAAGACAGTAAGAGGCTAGTCTTAACCAATCAGTACTCATCCACAGCAAAGTTCACGCTACCCATGGTAATTAACAGTTCTCTGCCTCAATTTTGCCATTAAACGTGGTGGCAATTAATTGGATAATAATTCGAAAACCGGATCCCGCGAGGCGATAATCGAATTTGCAGAGTCTAAAGTTAACGTTTCGTTTTCTTCCACTGCTTTCTTGAGGTTCTAACCATGCAGGATAGTGACATAAACTGTTATTATAATTTAATTAGTAGTCAAAAGGGGGGTGCATTAAAAGTGACGACCAACCGACCGACTTCAGCGTACCCTGGGCACTCAGCTCTCCTATCAACCTTGCTTAATCTTTTCATCAAGACATTAGATATTCTCATACAGCTCGCGCAGACACTAAAGAAGAAGATTATTAGTAGATAATGCTGAGGAGTACTTACCCGACTATACCAATGTATTTCTAATGCATAAAACAATAGTATGGAAAGACGGCCAAAGAGCTCGATAACTTTAGTGCTTAGTCGCTTCCCTCTGGTCGCGATGCTGTACCACTTCTTGCCAAGTCTTAACGAAGACATCTAACTCTTCCCGCGATCATGTTTGTGATCTACCGCGAACCGCGAACCCGTCTTGCTGCTTTAGGGCACTATATTCCTGTCTTGTACGGACACACAGATCGCTTGACATGCAGGGAATATACACGTTCTCTTGCGATTCAGTGACATGGGCACATTGCCCTTGAATAGCTCCTACACGGACCGGTAGCAGCGCCAGGGGTATTCTGTTCGTCTTTTAATTTCCTAATCTTGACTTTCCTGAAAGAAGAGTACTTGGCCCAAGTAGATAAATGTTGGAAATATTGCATGGGGAATAAGTACTATAAAATACAATAAACGACAATGGGGAAACGACTCATATTGGTTGTTGTCACGCTTAGTGTCCTAAACAATCCTTTCCTCCAAACTTTGATCTCATTTTACTGGGTTCTCCCGTACCCTAGAAAAAAAAGATATGCAGGATTGTGTAGGGACATTAACGCCCCTTTCACACGGCAGTCCAGTTTTTTGCAGGATCCCGTTTTCTGCAGGATCCCGTTTGATGGCGAATGTATTTATATGCTAGCGTTCACACGAGCATCCCGCTTGCGGGATCCTGCAAAAACCAATCCGGTCGAATTGTGCCATTCGGTTTTGTCACTAGAAACTGGATCCGTCGTCAAGTAAAAAGCGGGATCCCGTTTAATCACACATATAATTTCAATAGCAGTGTTCACACGGCTTCGGGACCTTCGGACCAGCTTTTTGCGGGACCAGCTGCAAAACTGAACTGCCATGTGAACACAGCGTCCAGTTTTGCAAAATACAGTAAAAAGCTGGTCCTGCAAAACTGGACTGCCGTGTGAAAGAAGCGTAAGTGTGACAAATACCAATACAAGTGGTTTCTATTGGTTCTGTTTTTTTTGCCCATTCTAATTTTCAGGGATAAACAACTAAATAACCTTATATTTAAAAATCTGTGTCCATTTTTCTTTGTGACTTGTTACACACAAGTAATAGGTTTCTACGAAATCCAGGTAAGAGGTAAATCTCAACAAATAGAAAAAGGTTATTCGCCAGGCGGACTGGATCCTGACATCAGCCCAGCGTCATGACTACTACGATACAGCCATTATCTATCTTTAGTGAAATCCTCTATCTGGAAATAGACTACCATAGGCTAACTGACTGTTTTCTTGGTCAGGGTGCCAACGCCAGCAATGGCCGGGGCGTGCACTCGGCGAGCGAGGATGACATGGTAGACATCACGGCGGGGCTGCACCAGGCCGCCGGCTCCGGCGTTAACACCACGCCTACCAGTCACGGTACCTTCCAACTCTACGAGCACAGTGCCAGAGGTTCTACTGCGAGCGCCAACTGTAACTATACGTTTGATTGTCATTTACATATTTTCTGGACAGCGCAGGAGTGTTGGTTTGTAGAATTTCGTTTTAGAGTTTTGGTTGTTTGATATATTAACTCTCATTGCCTCTATCACACTCCTAAGCTGTCTGACGTGTTACTAAATACTTTTTTTGTTTCTAATAATAAAGCATCTTCCCTATTGAAGAGGTTATTTCGAATCCATTTATTCCAAATTTTGTGTTGGTCAAGGTACCAATTTATTGCGGCATTTTTAAGGGGTGTTTTTTATCGGTACTTCTTGATTTGAGAATACAGAATTTCTAATATTCCGTGTTCTTATGATGTAGGTTTCGCAAAGGTTCCTTGTTTTTCTACGGTCATTAATCGTTTGCAAACATTTCACTAACCGCGGGTAAACAAGCAATCGATCTCCTTTTATTGCCCGAAGCGAGCGACGCGAAGCAATGAGTAAATTTTCTGTTCGGAGAGCCTTGGTTTTAATTGGAAAAATATCAATACTAATTGCGTATTTCCATCTAACTGTTCAATACGTCTTGTTTAATATTAAATACTAATATTTAAAGTGGTCTGTTCTCATTGGACATTCGTGTGATTTCGGAAGTGAGCATAGGTCGATAGAGTTGACTAACAATTAATTTAAATCTAATTAATAATATGTTTTGTTTTCAAGCCTACATCGCTCAATACTTCAGTTCTTCTGCGGGTAAGCTTATAAATAGTTCTTGTCTGTAAGCATTTGTTTTAGTTAGTCGTAAGCAATTTAATGGGTACATCATGGGTGTAGCCTGGGAAGGATGAGGGTTTCAAACCCATTTGAACCAAAATTTTAGCTTTCACACAACTCATACATAAAAATTATGTCATACGTAGGCTTCAGGAGCACCATCCTGCTCCTCACAGAATTCGGACCCTTCCCGCCATAATATTTTTGCTACCCCCATGTGGTACATTCATGCATTGACATGGTAATCCAAGTGGGTAGAACAATTAGCGAACAGAGCTACCAATAACCAATACCTACCAAACTGACTTCATGAGGGAATTGAAGGGAAGTAATGAATATTATAATATACAGGGTGGTTCAAATGTCGTGGATCAAACGAAACAGGGCGATAGTTGGGGTTATTTGTAGCATTTTATGGTAGAACATTTTTTTTTACAGTAAGGTTCTAAAGTTACAAATATTTTTTCATGAGACTTAAAAGATATTGAAAAAAGTGCCAATACTCATAAATCATGGTACCCACTGTCATAAAAGCACTTTCAAGCAACTAAACACCATTTATTGTTTTAAAATAGGTACCCACTTTACTCTAATTGCCCATTTATTACAAATTTTGATATTTTTTTAAAAAACACTCTTAGTGTCATAACTTTTAAGGAGATCAAGTTAGGGCTCTGCCACACAGATATTTTTTACTGCAAATAACCCCAACTATCGCCCTGTTTCGTTTGATCCACGACTTTTGAACCAGCCTGTATAGTAATTAATTAAATATAATATAAGTAGGCACCGTACTAACACGATATTGAGATTATGAGGGTCTAAATGCTAATACTTCGGGAATAAGCAAGGCAAACTGAGGCCGCTTTACCAAACAGGAATTTACCGCATGGAAAGGAGATGGTCCAAAATGTATGGACCAAAAACCCAAAATCGAAACATAATCGATACGGTCAAACTGTGTGCACAGGAATTCCTTAGAACTATTTAAATAAACGTACCCAAGTTGCAATATCCTAATCCGTGGGATATCGGGCTATCAAAGTATGCAAAAAATCAACTTTGACTTGGGATTTTCACAGCTGTGGTACATACTTTGACAACCCATAACTCCGATATCCCACGGATTTGGATATTGCAACTTGGGTACGTTTGTTTAGATAGTTCTAGGGAATTCTTGTGCACACAGATTGACCGTATCGATTGCATTTCGATTTCAGAGTTGCCAGTTACATGTATATTTTTCGCTATATGGAGCCATCTTTAACTTTGAACTAAAATAAATCTATACCTATAATTTTGCCTTTGTTAACCAATGTTGTCCTGTGATCGTGTCTAGTTTTTCGTTGTCTGTCCTAACTAATCTATGTTGAATGTGCTCGCGGCGCTAGTGCTTACCTATGAAACAAATACAGCATGAGTAACCAGTCATGCTGTTTAATGAAACCCTTTTCATCACAAGAACAATATTTAGTAGTATTTTCAATAACTCGAATTTTTTGCTTGTATTGTACAGGGTGTAAACGAATTCGTGTAATTCCTTCAAACCTCGTGATCTAGGTACTGGTGACACTGATTGACCCTGCGTAGGTTTTTTTTAGAATCAACAAAAAAAGTTTTTATAAAACGAAACATGGTATTCTGTACCTGAGTAATTTTAGCGTCCCGAGTTAACTGACTGCGTGGAGCGATATCGCGCTAGTCGTGCTCGTCAGCTGAGTCGCCGTGCTTCATTCATTTATGCACGGCATCGAAATTATATATCACAAAAAAAAAGAGATTTTTTTATTTTCTTTCTTTCAATTCCCGTGCGGGGTTAATCTATCTCTATACCATTAATAGATCATGTGGTTTGAAGGAATTACACGAATTCGTTTACATCCTGTGTAGCAATGTATACTTCAACAACCTTGTGTAAAAAATATAAACTTATTTTGCTAAACCAGATTCTAATAGTAAATAAAACACGATCGGATTAAAAATAACAATGCCAAATGTGTCATAGACTCGATAAGGATTTTATCAATGCGTTGTTCCATAATAATAGCGGTTAGATTAGATATCGGTCAAGTTATGTCCAGTATTGTGTCAGATCTCAATGCAGACAGTGAGTTTTGTACCGAAGACATGGAGCCGGTAGATTTAGATCACGGGGACACGGAGCCCCTCGTCGTCGTCGATCATGTAGGTAAAATTATGCTGTTGATACGTAGGTAACTACTAGTTTTGATCGAAATCCCCACAGTGAACCCCTATCCTATCGTATCGCGAGTTGTATAGCGATTATCGTTAATAATAATTATCAATTTATAGAAAATGCTGCGCGCAAGTTGGATATATATTTAATTAGATCTTGATTTGAATAGGCTAAATCTGCCACGTATCCTAAATCGTTAATCTAATTTCTGTGAAATATATCTTTTCCCTGCTATTTGATATAGTCTCATTAAAATACCTCGAATATAAAAGTGAAACCAACTGGCCTTGAACGTGAGAAGTTTAGTCGCATTTCATCAAATTTTGGAAGTGAAATGATCGGCATGGAGGCACGTGATCGACGCCGACGTTGCCGTGTCGTCGTCACCAGCCGACTCATTAGCATCTCAAGGCTGTGTTGTGTTTTTCTTGAAAGTGTTTTCTACTATCAGCATAAAACGTAGCTCGCCTTAGTATTTTTAAAGTAAAGATAAATCCAAATGAAACTTAACTAGGCAATTATGATCTGTTAACCGTTTGATAATTATGATAGTATTTTTAACAGAAATAGCCGGTCGTGTACTAAATAACAAAACTAGCAACACCTACATTAAGTAAATTCACTTTAAGAGAGTTCTTCAAACCGACTTTGCCTCACCGAGAAAGATAGTCAGAACAAGTTTCGCTTCGAGAAAATAAGGCAAAGAAACCAGCTTTTAAAAAAAAATTAATAGACTCGACTCGTTCATTTATTGTTGGTAGTTTCAGAAGATCACCGCTATGGCAACACTAATAAATTTGACGTTTCGTTTGACGTTTTAATCTGCGTCATCTGTTGATCTGTTGTAATCGACTTTTTTTGTTTTTCCTATAATTCACCATTTCACTTTTTCAATGTTTTATCTTATGTATCGGTATTAAGAACTAAGCAATAAACTCTGTGATAGTAGTAATAAAATAATATAGTTATAACTAGTACGTCACCAATGTGCCTTGTCAGAACTTGAATTTTAATGTATAATTAATAGGAACTTGTTGAAATTAACTGCAATATTGTTGCAGGGGACGCAGTGTTATTTTCCGGAATGTCAGGTGGGTACAACATTCTTTATTCAAAAACCTATTTGATTATTAACCTCTTAACTTTTATTTGGAGGTGACCAATAATAGTTTTTAATATCACGAATCTTTCTACAATTTATTTTTAGTAACCGATAATGTAACTTGTACCTTTAGTTAGGTACTAGCTATGACTATGGCTAATGAAAGTTACTAAAAATCCCTGTTTTACCAATATGGGATGTGCAAATTGATTTCATAGCTCAAAAATGGAAACAGTTCAATTGTTTCATCTAGATTACAATGGATAACTAGTTGAAACAATTGAAGTGCACTGTATGTTGTTGACTATTGAGTTGGTATTAACCTGTAGAACACATTCACTATCATATACTTAATGCAGTCACATAGTACATGTACTCATTTCTAAATTGTTGGTTCCACTATATTTGTTGATTCAAGCAAAAACATGTGAATATTTTAATAAATACAAGGTTAGTTGCACAGGGGGCAATCCGCAAGCCACTTAAAGTATCATTGATGACTGTCTTAAAGCAAGTGTTAAAATTTCAAAATTCAGTATTTTTTTTTTATGCAAAATTAATTTTATTTTAGTTTTTTCCAAAACTGTTCATCCCTGCTTTAGTTACAAATTCAGAAAATAGTGCTTCTGATTCATGACCCCAAATATGACATAAAACGTAAACACAGCTGATCATAACTGGGGATAGACAGATTTTAGAGCTTTTTTTTGAGATCTTTGATCACCTATTTCTCTTAAACTATTGACTTTTGGAAAAAGTTGTAGAACAAAAGTTATTCATTATCATGGGTACTTTAACACCCTTTCGGATTAGTATCCCCTTTCTGACTAACCTTGTATAATAACTTATAAGCAGTAGATGCACATTAGCAGTAAAAGTAACATTATAATACTTCATATCTGTCTTTATAGTATGATTACACTCAGGAGCAATGAATTTGGGTCACCAACGTAAACCTTAATATCTTAGACCCTAAGAATGCTAGCTTATTGAAATAACAAGTATCTTATAGACTAAGAAGTTTAATTAATTTTATATTTGAGTAGTGTTTAAACTACTTTTTTTTAATAAGCTGTCATTCTTAGTTTCGCAGATATTAAGATTTATGCTGGTGACCTGAATTCATTGCTCTCAAGTGTATTATACTGCCACGCTAAGAACAAAAGCGCTATCTCAAAAAAAAACCTAAAGTTGATTCTTACGGCATCGAATAGCTTAAAGAAATACGTATCCAATGAAATAAGCCAAATGGCGGTATATTATTTAAAACATTCTCACACAACACAAAAATGTTTTCAAATCACTAAGAGGATAAGGAAACCTTATTTACAAAACTTCAATTTTCTCGAAATTAGCTTTACCTGAGATATCGCTTTTGCGTTTAGCAGTATACTTTACCGACTGTTTTCAGTTAAAACTAAGAATTATGCATGGGATATAGACTCTATGCTTTAGCACATGAGACCCTAAACCATTGTATCTAAGTCAGCTTTACTGTGCAAGTTATTGCACATAACTGCTCACTAGTTAGTTCGTAAAACTTGCAGAAGCTGACTTGGTGCGGTTGTGTCCACAGCTAGAAAGTCAGTTGCAGTAGTCAACTAATGCCATAAAACTTGCTAGTGAATTTTATGTTTTACATCTAATTAAAACATTTATTCGTAAATTGGTGAGCCTTTTACCAGATTGGCATAATCAAATACTGGTATTGTTAAAGCAAAGAATCCATTCCATCCATGTATATAATTTCTAGGTCTAGGTATATTATCGTTAACCTAGGCTGTTTTCTTATGCAGCCAAACATCTATGCCTAGCCTTTTTATCAACTATGTTGGGGTCGGCTTCCAGTCGAACCGGATGCAGCTGAATATCAGTATTTTACATGGAGCGACTGCCTATCAGACCTCCACAACCCAGTAACTGGGTAATACGATACTCTTGGTAAGACTGGTTGTCAGACTTTCTGGCTTCTGACCAACAGTAACGACTGTCAAAGATCTACAAATGACAACCGGGACCAACGGCTTTACGTGCTTTCCGAGGCACGGAGGAAACTCGCTATGGTAAATGGTCACCCATCCACAGACCAACCTCGGCAAGCGTAGCTTAACCCGGAAGATCGGTCTATGCGGCTGTAATTATTTAGCCACGAGCTCCTCTTATGCAGCCAAACAATGGGGTTGTAATTCTATAGTTAGACATGTATTTAATGAAATCAGAGGTAAGGATAAATATTTATTTAAATAACATGGGTTGATAAATAAGGGTAAATATTTACTTAAAATATCTAAAAATATATTTTAGGCTATTATATTTTACCTGGTATAAGTTTTTAAATTTGTAAATCAGGTGGAATTTAAACAATGTGGTTTACGACATAAAAACATACTTATTATAACTATTTTGAGACTCATTCATATTTGATTGTTTAAGATTTGCTCAGGTGCATTTTTCGGGATTGCACGACTAATTTCGGATTCTAACAGCGCCCTTAATCATGAGCCGAAGATGTGGCGAGTTCGACCCGCGACCT
Source organism: Amphipyra tragopoginis (assembly GCA_905220435.1). Classification (NCBI taxonomy): domain Eukaryota; kingdom Metazoa; phylum Arthropoda; class Insecta; order Lepidoptera; family Noctuidae; genus Amphipyra; species Amphipyra tragopoginis. The sequence goes on from HG991991.1 coordinate 35,922,029, forward strand.
CGCTGCGTAACCACATAAAAATATAAAATCTAAAGTCGAACGTTTTTTTACCGTGGTCCTCTGGTTTCCGAAAGATTATTGATTTGAGGCTTACTCCTCTGAAGTGAAACAAAGAAATATAAAAAGTCTAGTCATGTTGATATTACTCCTTATCTACCTTTGTTGTGAGACACATTTTATTTGTACAACTGCATACAAAATCCTTCATTAATTTATATTATGATGTTTGCATTTATGTGGTAAGGTATCAGTCTTGACAACACATCCATTTGTATTGGTTCATATTTATATAACACTAGCTGTACCGCGTATGCGTTGCAATGCACTTTTTCCTACTAACTACCTACCTACTACTTACCTTCAGAAACAAAATCAAAATAGTAACAAAGAGTTAAAACTATTTCCATGCATGCGGTAAACAAATGAAGAATATGGACATACTGAGATTTTTTTTTTTTTAATTATCTAAATTTTCTTTCATAAGAACCCTCTCCTGACAATTACGAACATAACAAAAAAAGAATTAGCGAAATCGGTCCAGCCGTTCACGCGTGATGCCGTGACCAAGGGAAATAGGGATTCATTTTTATATATATAGATTATGTAGCACATCTACTTCATGTGGCCATTAATGGCGGCCGACACTAACGCGTAATGCCATTAACTAACGCATTAATTAGCACAAATCCTTTGGGATTTGAAAGGATTTGTGCAAATGAATGTGTTAATTAATGGCATTAGGCGTTAGTGTGGTCCAGGCATAATGAGTTGTTTGTAGGATTTTCATGCCCACAATTCATTTATTACATCGTATCATATGCATCATTTGGGACCAAAAACTCATTTTTCCATTTATTTGCATTTATTACGTTATTGCAGCAGTTGTACGACATGAGTGATACTGATACCAGTTGCTTGTTGACATTAGTGGGACTTTTGGGCTTTGTAAATATATTGACGGGACCGAAAGAAATCAACTTCTTGCTTTGTCAAATAGTTTAGTAACTATTTTAAACCATCTGGCAAGCCTAGTAGTAAATACAGTAACTTCTCTGAACAACCATTGACAACTACCAAAATGGATAATCAAAAACTGCTCAGAAAAAATTAAGTGTAATAAAGTTTCCAGGGTATTAGGGTGGTATTCTACTACTGATCGTCTAATATCTTTGTCCAAGATTTAATGTTTGAAGTGCCATTATTATTAATATAAAATTATTGTTATTATCTCGCTGCTTTGTATTATAAAGACACTTGTTGTTATAACACTCATTTATAAAAAAAACGTCATCGAAGTCGTCTACGAAATCTTGTTTTGCAATTATTTTGTCTGCTTAGATTGAAAATACACACATCAAAAGTGTCTAGGGATCAACATATATTTTTGCAATAACTTTTCTCCTGATTGATATTAATTAAAATTTTCTTTAAGGATTCATCAAATAAAGTGTTTTCGTTTGTCACAGTAACGATAAACCAAGTCACCTTTGCATTAATAAAGAAATTTGCCATTTTCCTAATAAAGGGATTTTTGACATTTGAACCACTAACACAAAAGTTCGAAAAAAAGACTGAAATAACAGTTTTCTTTAAAATTTTATTGGGTAACTTAAACAATTAATAATCCGTGTTTCTACCGCGAACACTAACAACACAAGAACATCGGTTTGGCATACTCAAAATGAGTTCATCCAAATCACGCTGTGGAATGGCCGCCCATGTTCGTTGCAACAACAAAAAAAGGTCTTCTTGCGACTGGATACCCTCCATATTCGGCAGAGCTCTTCTCTGTAGCATATCCCATGCATGCTCAATCGGGTTCAAGTCTGGCGACTGAGCAGGCCAGGGCAGGACATTGATGTTAGCTGCGGCGAGAGTCTGTCTTACAACTCTTGCGGTGTGCGGTCGTGCATTATCATGCATTAACTGAAATAAGGGACCGATTTGCGCTTGTAGAGGAACGATGACGTCTGATACAATCGTCTCAGCATAAATTTGAGCGTTGAGGTTGCCTCTGATCCAAATCAACTCAGTTCTTCCGCCGATCCAAATACCCGCCCATACCATGATGGTTCCACCACTATAAGGATGGACTTCCTGGCAGGATTTTAATCGCTGTTGGCGTCCAGGGGTTCTCCAGTGTCGTATACGTCTTGTATCCGGTCTCATACCAAAACGAGACTCATCAGAAAAGCACACGAAACGCCATTGTTCTTCTGCCCAATTTCTGTGTCCAAGAGCCCATTGATATCGAATCCTACGATTGTGCATTGCTATAGGTGGTACCCGTAGCGGTCTTCGGGAATGAAGGTTCACTTCATGCAAGCGGTTTCTGACTGTTTGGTCGCTAATTAAGTTCCCTGAAGAGTGATGAAGCCTCACGGCTAACATCATGGCGGTTATTGTTGGAGCTCTTCGAGTTAAGATTTGAATGTATCGGTCTTGTCTCCGTGTGGTGCAGCGATACCGTCCTCCATGGCGCTCAGCCACGGTACCAGTGCTTCGGTAACGTGTCCAAAGTCGACTGATAACACTCTGACTTGTATTCAGAGCTAAAGCCACAGTACGTTGCCGGGAACCAGCTTCTATCATTCCCACGGCTCTGAGCATTTCTTCCCTGCTTAAATGACGTCGCCGCTCCATAATAACGTTGGTTTTAATCAGTAGTAGGGAAACAGTAGCACTAATAATGTCTTCAATGCGTTGTATGTTTTTATAGGGAAAATATTGACAGCTGATTTTCATCTTTTACTCGAATTTGATTCACAGTTCCTGATTCAAATTATGAAATGCACCAAAAAGGATCCATATAAATTTATAAAATCATAAATTTATTACAAAGCCAGATCTCAATCTCAAGAAATCCGCATAAAAATGCTTGATCCCTAGACACTTTTGATGTGTGTATTTAAATATCAAACTTTTTGATTAAGTTAATCAGATAAATAGTGTTGATAGTTTAGAGCCATTACGCACTGTCGACTGGTCGCCGGAGACTCGGTCGACGGCGACTGTGACTTTCTATGGTTTAAATAGTTGTTTACGCACTTGGTCGCCGGTCGACCGGGCGACTATGCTTATGTTTTGGTCGCCGAGAGACCAAGTCTCCGGCGACCAGTCGACAGTGCGTAATGGCTCTTACTTGATAAGATCATCCAATTTCTTTCATATTAGATATTTTTTCGTTTAGATATTAGACGAGTGGCATATTTAGTAATAGGCTTAGGTATACCACTCAACAATCAACAACACAAACACTTGTGCTTTAGATCAATACTTTACTTCCATCTAAAATGTAAAGCTCAAGTGATAAAGTTAACTAACATAAAACTTGGTATTGAAGGCGACGATGACATCCCGGGAATCGGGCAATACGATGACTTCCACACGATCGACTGGCAGCGCGACATCGCTCGCGACCGCATGCGACACAGATACATCGTCAAGAAGAGACAGGACTCAGTATGGGATCTTATAAAGGCGGGTATTGTATTATACATATTCTTCTCACTAACGTCTCTTACCTGGTAAAAGACTAAAATAAAAAAAAAATCTAATAAAAAACTATTTATTGTGTTTTTTTAATATTTTCCATGGCGTCACAGCGGTTCTATCTGAAAACCAGCGCTGCGGCATTTTGTTTTTTATAAATGTCGCAGCATTGTGCTGCGATACGAGCCTTTTTTGGCCTCGTGCAGATTGTTAAATTTTTATCTCTTTCTATTTTAGACTCTAAAGATACCATTAGGTGATCATTAACTAATCCGTCATTAAGAATAATGTTTCCATTAAATTAATGGCCATTGCATGAACACTAATTAGGTCGTAGTTCGTTCTTCATTTACTAATTATTGTAATCATGGGGAGTTTGACACATCAAAAATTAATTTTAATGAATAGTTAATCATTCCATAAAATCTAGCTTCTTGCAATGGACAGAAGAGGTTAATGGAGCATTAACATTCTAATGAGAGCATTAAAATTTAATGGACCTTTCTTGCAACTGAGTGTTAAATAAATAAATTTTCTTCTTTCTTTCTGTACAAAAAATTCTTGCTTTTTTTCTCATACATCTAAAATCTCGCTCAATTCTAGATCCCTATATTGCTCTTACTATCGCTAACCTCTCTTGCTATATATCTCTTACTAATCTGTGAATGTATGCCCATGTAATGTTGGTGTTCGTTAAACAGGGTGCTCACGACGCGTGGTCGGGATGGGTGTGCGTGTTATTGGTGGGCGTTTGCACGGGCATGGTGGCCGGTGTGATCGACATCGGCGCCTCGTGGATGACGGACCTCAAGTTCGGCATCTGCCCGCAAGCCTTCTGGTTGAACAGGGAACAATGCTGCTGGTCCGATACTGATACTACGTTCGACACTGGCAACTGTTCACAGGTGAGGATACTATGACAAGGACGAAGATGGTTGGCTATTCTTCTTCTTCTCTCGTGTCAGCACGAGCTATACGAAAATAGCTTACGCTGTGCTGAAAAGATTAGCCAGTCAGCAAGGTTGGTAGCGGGGCTGACTGCCCAGGGTGCGCCGGATGTACTTAAGTATCGTCACTCGTGGAGGCTCTTTTCATGCACCCCTTATTGGCTATTTATGCAATGCATGGACAGGAATACTTGTTCAAGCAAATGTGTCAGCTAAACCTAACCGAGAGATAGTCTGGAATATCTGCATGCTTTATCAATGAAACCTGCCGGCCAGGGGGCCAATTCTACTAACAGAAACTTTTATCAATGGCAATTGAATCGTTCATGCAGACAGTTTTTGTTTACGAGAACTGTCAAAATATTTGTTTTTGTTTTTGCTGTCCAACAATTAGATAGTTTTTGTAAACGAAAACTGTCTCAATAAACGATTAAGTTGCAATTGATAAAAGTTTCTGTTAGTAGAATTGGGCTCCAGGTTAACAGGCGCTGCGCGAGATAATTTTGTGAATGCATTATGTCGTGCCGAGATGAGATAAGCCATACATTATCTCGTCTTGGCAGGAGATTATGCGACGACAAAATTATCTCGTGCTGCTCATGCTAGGCTAGCAGGACACTTTTAAACTTTGACAAAATGACCATAAATCTGATTGAAATATTTTTAAAGTGTCACTTTGAAGTAAGTGTATTTAACCACCATCGTCTCCACAGTGGCTGACTTGGCCTCAAGTGCTGGGCGGTCAGCGCGAGGGTCCGGGCGCGTACATCATCAGCTACCTGTTCTACATCGTGTGGGCCCTCATGTTTGCCGCGCTCTCCGCCTCCCTTGTAAGGATGTTCGCCCCGTACGCTTGCGGATCAGGTAAGCTACATTGATAGGCAGAGTTTCGAAGTAGAATTTAAGCAGCAAATAAGCATTCTGCAAATGCGTCAATAACAGATAGAGAGAGCGAATTATACGTTACACTTGTGCCTCATACTTATGCCATTCCGACGCTCTGAAACTAATTCGCTTTTTCAAGGGTCCTTAAAAAAAAGGTAATGATACAACAGTCTTAATTTTAACCAATAACGCTCGGTAAACCATAGGAATCGGCCATTAATCTTCATAAAATGTGTTCTAACTATATTTCCAATTCAGGTATACCGGAGATCAAGACTATATTAAGCGGGTTCATCATCCGAGGGTACCTGGGCAAGTGGACGCTCATCATCAAGGTGGTGGGCCTGATTCTGTCTGTGTCTTCAGGCCTCTCACTCGGGAAGGAAGGACCCATGGTGCATATAGCTAGCTGTCTCGGTAAGTAACAATTGTTGTTACCATAAACTTTTAGAATTGGAAGATGCCATAATTTCTCTCCGTACAGTAAAAGTTATAATTTTTGTTGAGGCTTTGTGCTGGCCTTGCAGAGAGAAATAGGAAGATTTTGAGGGGGAAAATAGATTTGCTTTACACATTTACCTCCGGTTTCTGAATTGAGAATACGAGATAAGCAATACTTAAGTAGTATTTGAGTACGGAGTTGTCAAAAAAATGCTTTAAAATCCGTCATGTTTTTGACAACTCCGTACTCAAATGTTACTTAAGTACTGCTTATCCTAGAATTCTCAATACAGAAACCGGAAGATAGTCTGGCGCGTTCTTATTTTGAATTGATTTAAGTGCAAGCTTTTTATATCATTGGATTAATTTTATCTGTTTTTATTAAAAACGGTGGTATTACATGGAGTATGAACAAATATGTATTATCCTGCAAGACCTGCCTAATCATTCCTTGCAAGTCGTGCATTGGCTAAAGGAAATTGGTTATTGCCGTAGTTATTGTAAGGCGGCAGTGCAATTTATCAATTGTAACTACATCACATTGATAAAAAGTAGTATATTTGTTAACTTCGCGGTGAATGCGATTAGTCGGCCTGCGAAGTTCAGTTTTTTTAGAGTTTTATTATATTTTACTTACGTGTCAAATATGATACTTTTTTTCGACCAAATCAGTAAAATGTGACGTTTTAGAAGGTAAATAAATACGCACGTAAATATGATGTAACTAGCTTTTGCCCGCGGCTTCGCTCGCGTTAAAAAACTCTTAACACACTACTAAAGTTTCTATAATAATATAATTCAATCATAATTCTAAAGACACGTGGCGCCATCTATCACCGTTATTGTTGTTTTCCTCAGGAACAGTACATTTTTTCGGGATGAAAGGTACCTTATGTCCGTTTCTGTACACTTGACAACGTATATGCAAAATTTCAGGATGATCAGTTCAGTGGTTTAGCCGTGAAAAGGTAACAAAAAAACTTACATTTTTATAATATTATCATACAATTATCATATTTTATAATATTAGTTAGGATGTTAGATATTTAGGCAATTAATTTAATTTAGGCAAATAATTACGTCTTATACTTTATGTAGAAGTTCATATTTTACGAGAATTAGAAAAAAAAACAAGAATTTCGCGGGCTGATTGATCGCATTCACATACAGATCAATAATGTAATTTGATATAATGTAATTTGACATAATATTCTTTGATATAATGTAATTTGATGTAAGCAGAATATTATGGTAATTACTGTGATTGTTCCTGTAGGCAATATTCTCTCGTACCTGTTTCCGAAGTACGGTCGCAACGAGGCGAAGAAGCGTGAGATTCTGTCGGCCGCCGCCGCTGCCGGCGTGTCTGTCGCCTTCGGAGCGCCTATTGGTGGAGTACTCTTCAGCTTAGAAGAGGTAATTTATATAACCTTATTTATTTCTTAACAGGAACGGCAATATAGAATATTTTATGGAATTCATTCAAAATACAGACCTCAATATACAGGCTGTAAACGAATTAATGTAATTCTGTACAATCACGTGATCTACTACTGGTGTAGATGGAATCCGCACAGGATTTAGGGGCCACCCATAAATGACGTCACATGTCAAGGGGGCGACGAAGTGTGTATTAAATGGAAATAAAACAAATTTCGGAACTGCTGTTTTAATTTAATAATTTCTAGATGTATAATTGTAAAATATGTGACGTCACACTAGGGAGGGGGGAGTCTCACAAATGTAACCAGCTGTGACAAGGACGGAGGGGGGTCAAAAAATCATGAAATTCGTTTGATGTAATTAATGGATGGCCCATGAGCTTGATTAAAAATAAAAAAAATGGTGGTTGGGTTAAGTGATCCTATTTAAGCCACAAAATAAGGTTCAAAAAAAGCTAAAAAAAACGATTCAAGTTTTTTTACGTAATACAACATTTTGATGCCACGCATAAATGAATGAAAGCACGGCGACACAGCTTGCGTGCACGACTAGCGCGAGATCGCTCTTTGCAGTCAGTTATCTTGGGGCGCTAAAATAACTTAGATATAGAACAACAACTTTTTTTTGGTTGACTTTTGCAAAAATACCTTTTAGGCTTAATCTGTGTCACCTGGGGCCTAATTCTACTAAAATAAATCTTGATAAATCACAACCGAACCAAGGCCGAACCGTTCATTCAGACAGTTCTCAATTTCAAAAGCTATCAAATTGTTTGACACAAAAACAAAATCAATCATTTTGAAAGTTTTCGAAAACAAAAACTGACTGACGGTTGTGGTTCGACTGCGTTTGGCAACAATTTATTTTAGGAGAATTGGGCCCCAGTAGATCACGCGGTGTGAAGGAATTACACGAATTCGTTTACACGCTTTATATTCAATATATGAAAATAAATTGGTTGCCACACCGATAAAGTTAAGGTATTATCGTATAAAAAGTAAAACTGTAATTTTGTACATATATACGTAATAACACTAATAACTACGGTGTAAAAGTAATAGGTGTTATACCGTCATAATATACGTAATATGAACTGTGATAAAGTCGTCGTATACCGTATACAAGTACATGCTTCATCCGTGTCGAATCAGCAATATTACACGCACTACAATCTTAATAACGTCACATCCACGGTAAACTTACGAATCTGCAAATGGTGCATTTTACGCGGAAGAGTTTGAAGCAATTTTTCTAATTGAAAAATTAATATTTTAACGGGGATATCGGTATTGTAGTACGGTTGGTTTGAAAATGTAACCTTTTAAAGTTACAATCAACAGATCTATGTTTTTTTTTCCAAGTATCTAATACTAGCTTTTGCTCGCGGCTTCGCTCCCGTTAATTTACGGATCCCTAATTTTTTGATCCCAAAATATAGCCTATAGCACTCAGGGATAACGTAGCTTCCTATTGGTGAAAAAATTTTTGAAATCGGATGAGTAATTTCGGAGATTACCTCCTACATACAAACAAACAAACAAACAAATTCTACCTCTTTATAATATTAGTATAGATAAACGCACAGTCGTAAGTTCACCCCATCATAAAGATTCGTAAGTTTGCCGTGGATGTGACGATAAAATGTTTTAACTGTTCAGATAACAAGGAACCAAGCAAGATTATAATTAACTAGTTTTTTCCTATTTTTTGTTTCGTTCGCCTTGAAGTTTGCTGACCTTTTAGGAACTTGAGATTCGATTGAGCAATTGATTTCATGTAACTAAACTGTTGTTACAGAATTTGTAAATCAAAGGTAAACAGGGTGACTGAAAATTCGACCTTTTCCTTGAAAGAAGTTATATAAACTAGAGATCATTGGCAACAAATTAACCCCATCGACTGTGGGTCGGAAATGAGTGGTTTCTGAGATATTGTCGTTCCTTTGTTTTCGAATAATTCATATCGATTTTCGGAAATCATACAAAAAATAAAAAGCCCTGTCACTCTAACTCTTTTATTTCTGAGACATTGAGTTTTTTTTTTATCTTTGTTGCTATTTGAAATTTTTCCAAAAGTTAGGAGTCTTCTAAGAACGTTTTCCTGTAACTCCAATAGTTAAGGTAGCTGCCCTCAAAAAAAAGGGTAATTAAAATCATGAAATTCGTGTGACGTAATTAATGGATGGCCCCTAGGCCAGGAGGTGTGTGATTCAATTAGCAGCCCGTATAACGGTTTTATCACAAAAAAACTTGTTCCTCATTCACTTTTCCCCAGCTTGTGATTGCAGACATTACTTCCCTTGTGTAGCGGTCCCAGTACTGCAGTGAACGTTACACTCACACATGCGTCCATGTCCAGGTCTCATACTACTTCCCACTGAAGACTTTATGGCGTTCATTCTTCTGTGCGCTGATCGCGGCCTTCATCCTGCGTTCCATCAATCCCTTCGGCAACGAACACTCGGTGCTGTTCTTCGTGGAGTACAACAAGCCCTGGATCTTTTTCGAACTGATACCGTTCGTTGGTCTCGGTATTATAGGGGTAAGTAACTCATACTTTATCGGTTATGGTATTGTTCGTGAATGTTCTTACTTCTTTCTCTTTATGAATTTATGACTTGATCATTGAGTGTCCCCGGTACTTGATAAAAATTGAGGAATACATGTTTGCAGCAGGGAAAGTACTAGACTAGTTGTTATATCTTGAAGCGTTGTCTACATAGTAATTTGCTATCATCTGCAGGTGTATACATGATTACTGGTTTATTGGTCACGATCCCGTTTTAGTGTTATTATCAGTGATCGGAAAAAGGTGAGCTAATTTACCTAAACTTCAAAGAACAGAAACAAAAACCGGAGACTTCCTTACGACAACATTTTTTTTCGTGAAAATTATTCCGGGTTTCGGAACATCACTAAAGTACATTTAATATTAATTTCAATTTCTTTATTGCATTCCATAATGTCAAATACGGATGGTAGGCATTAATGTTAATAGTACAGAAAACAATTAAATTCGTTTCCTATTTTTGTTTCCCAAAATTGTCACAAAACCAGATGACACGTTTTTCATTGTTTTTAAAAAAGAGATTGTTTATTGTTTTCAAAAAAAGAGATTGTCTTTTATTTTTTGAATACAAAAGAAAGACAATCTTCGAGAAAATTCTCCGGAAAAAAAAAGTTGTCGTAGGGAAGTCTCCAGTTTTTGTCTCTGTTCTTTGAAGTTTAGGTAAATTAGCTCACCCTTTTCCGATCACTGGTTATTGGATATCCACTCATAACCCAGAAACAGTTTATGCATATTTTTTTAAATTATTTAAGTGAAAGATTGGTAACTTTATAATAGTAGGTATCTCGGAAATGGTTCACTTTTGCATAAAGCATTACTGGGTTATTAGATAGTGCATACCTAATATGTGTTACAATCCTGCCACAGAATCATGACCAATGACTAGAAATCCCGTATAAGTTTATTTATATGAAAATTGCTATTATAGTCATCACAGTTTAGTAAAAACTACAACCAATAAACAAAACAATTTTTTTTTAAATATCAGAACCGTTCATTAACAAAGAACCCACTAATCTTAAAAATACATTTTTGTCAATTTATTCCTTGTTCGTATCCTAGGGCTGCATAGCAACAATTTTCATAAAAGCGAACATATTCTGGTGCCGCTACCGCAAGTTCTCGAAGCTGGGCCAGTACCCGGTGACGGAGGTGCTGGTGGTGACGCTGGTGACGGCGGTGATCGCATACCCCAACCCCTACACTCGTATGAATACGAGCGAGCTCATCTACTTACTGTTTAACCAGTGCGGCATCTCCAACTCTGATCCTGTGTGGTGAGTTATACTTGCGCACTCAAATAAAGTACCATTCCTTCATGTAATACTCATTATTTCAGCGGAGTTTTTACAGAAAATAGTGAGCAGTTATAGGTTTAATAGTTTGTATTCATTAAAATCAAGCCGAGTAACGAGTTAGAACATTACTGCACGAAATGAAGAATAGTACAGATATTACAATCTACGAAGACGCGCCCACTCTGTCTAAGTTGCTACAGTGTAAAAGTGCATTATAAATTGCTATTGTGTTAGTTGTATCGCCACTATTGGCTAGCGACCCTTCAGGTCTCGCCAATAGACGTACGCTGTCGCCTTCGCAATACATAATTGTCGGGCAAACAGGTTTATTTCTTTCAATATACCTGGGTTTGAAGTCTTGCCACACAATAATTTAAAAATATAGGTAGCAAGAGCTATGTCCTTCCTTGTTTCCAATTTATTGTATCCCACCATGCCTATAACAAACAAAGTTGGATACATCAATGGATAAAATGGATATACACCATACCAGCTTAGGTACAGAAACCTAGTAAATTTATTTTGATTACGCTCCAGCATGAGACTGTATTTAGCTTCATGCGGAGCCCATATGATTGCTTTACATTCGAGCTGACTTCATACCAATGCATTGTACAAAGAAGTATAATATGATTGAACTAGCCTCATGTTCACGTAAATAGTGTAACAAGTGGGATTTAAACTCACGACTACTCGATCATATAATCCGAAGCCTTAGCAGTTGAGCTATTTGAACTTAACATATTACTAATCTACATGCAGTGATTACAACCGTAACTTCACGGACGTGAACTCTGCCATCGAGAAGGCGGCGGCAGGCCCCGGCGTGTACCGCGCCATCTGGCTGTTGGTGCTGGCACTGATACTTAAGCTGGTCATGACCATCTTCACCTTCGGCATCAAGGTGCCCTGCGGTCTCTTCATACCCAGTCTCGCGCTGGGGGCTATTGCAGGCAGGATCGTGGGCATTGGTAAGTTGTATCATGTTTAAGCATATACAAAGGGTATTTCAGTATATCGTCAGTGAAGTTCTAACAGTGCGTAAGTCATTTTGTGATAAAAAAGACAACACTGCGAAAGCCACAATATTACTTGAAATGAAAAAGATTATTAGGATTTTCAAAGCTTTATTAAATCATCAGAGTTTGTTTGAAATGATAATTAAAAAAAAATTGCGATCAGCGTAGGTTACGCTCGTTTTAAATAGTTTTTTACTCTCTTGTAAAGCAGGCATTTTTGACTTCTGCACTGTTAGAACTTCACTGACGATATATACTTTTTATTAAAAATCTCGAAACTATTCAAAAATAATAAGCATGTGAAAAAGCAATGAAATATTTCATAAAGTGTCCATGTTATTAAACGATTTAAACTTGTTCACAAGATAGAGACAACACTACTACCATATGACGTCATACCTTAAAAACTTCATGCCATTAATTCATGTCAAGTCACCATGAAGTTCATGGTGACTTGACATCACTCTGTAATGCCTCCTCAACAAACTCCGAAAACGTGTATCTCGTCTATTTTTTTATCGATTTTATTAATTTTGTCGCATACCGTGTTCTTTCTATACTTTTTCTAAAATAATACTAAATTTTTGTACATCTATATAAAATAAAAAGAAAAGTCCTGACCGACTGACTCATCAACGCCCAGCCCTAACCCTTGAACCTATAATTGAATTTATAATATAGACAAAGAATAAGAAAGGATTTTTCGAAATTCAACCCCTAAAGGTACGTGTCCGAGACGAGCTGCAAACTGCAGACTGCAACAGCAGACCGCAAATCACATTGGTTTGTATGAACCAGTAGTGTCGCTTGTCTGCTGTCATCTGCGGTTGCAGTTTGCGGTCGCCGTTGGAATACTACCTTTAAAGTGTGCACTTTAAAGGTGTTATTCGGACGGCGAGTTGCGGTCTGCGGATGCATTCTGCAGTTTGCAGCCCGTCTCGGACTTGTACCTTAACACTTAGGGAGTCGCTAATGGGTCCAATGGACCCAGTCCTTCATATTTTGCATAATTACTATTAAAATTCGACGAATGTGACGTTGTCGCTCTTAGTACCTTTTAACGATAGTGTAGCACAGCAAATGACAACGTCGGTAGTCAATTAGCGCGCTGCAAGTGAGTGCTACAGTCGTAAAAGGTGTGTATGGGTCCGCAAGACCCGGTAGCGACTAAAGCGATTTTTACATATTTTTTTACTATTCATTTACCTATTTTCTTCATTTGATTTCATAAAAAATGGCAATCAGCAGGGTTTTAAGGCCTGAAGAGATAAATTAATATCTTAATGAAGAAATAGAAATCGAAGACTGCTCTGAAACTGAAGTTGAACTGCCTGAAGAATGTTGGCAAGAGTGATTTACCTCCAAAGAAGATATTATATTTTTTGCATTTTTTTTTAATTCTTCTGTCATGATTGATCTCTCTTTGTTATTCCGTATAAATAAGTACATTATAGTTGTGTAAGTAAATACAAAAGATTTTGTTTAAAATAAGTAATTATAGAAATTACAACGATTACCCTAAATCTTGTCACAAAATTATGGAGAAAGTATTATTTTTGTCATAGCATTTGTTTAAGGTGCATGTACCGATGGACCGTCCATACAATGTTTGTAGGGATTATACGCTAAAAATAGACACTCTTTGTTTAAAACGAATCATTTTATCACTTTTCTACAATCAAATGTGCTCGCGAATTCACTCTTTAGGAAATAACTTACACTAATTACTGAGAAAAACAATCATGAAATTCAGACAAAATTTGACACTTCTTTACATTTGTGGGTTTGTTTTGACAAGCAAACTAAGCGCCATGTTTGTTATAGTTTAAAATTGTAAGCGATAGATGGCGTGCAGGCGATATTGTAAATAGATATTAAAATATGCAGCGTTGCCGGTCTTCTGTAACCTTGACGGCGGCTGCGTTGCCAGCTAATTTGACTATGATTCGAATGCATGTACATTTTCAATTTGTTGAACGTAATGTTGATGCACTAGGATTTGCGCGCGGAATTTGTTGCGTGTTATATTTTGTATGCTATTTTAATTTATTCAAATTGCAATATGTCTAGTAGGTACTTATGTAATTGATTTCAATTGAATATAATTATTGCAATTTATTATTGGTAGGTAAATAATTTTATTAATTATTCAAAATACGCAATTTTATTGTAAAATAAAATTACCTAGGTATATTTCGACGGTAAGTATTAGAAACAGCAAGTTGGCCCGTGAGTTGGGTTTTAGACGCTGCAATCTCGTTACAATACTAATTACCTACGTACCTACGTGTCGATGTTGTCATTATGTATATTTTATGGTCAACCATGAATTAAATTATTCAGTAAGTCACCAAAGTAACCACAACATTAAATTTCGTGAAAAAGCAATCTTGGGGTATGTTTTTACCAGGTAAAGAATACTTTGTATGCATATAGCCCCCCGCCGAGACGCCGTCGCGAGCAGACGTATTTTTGAACGTTCCGTGTTTTAAATTCAAAAAAAATTGTTTAAATTGCAAAATATTGTGTAAACTATCAGTGAAACGATCAATTAATTAGTGATTACCATCTCAGTGATAAAATATTGAAACAATTACAACACACAATTAACAATATTATCAAAATTATCAACAGCAAATCAAGACAAGTTGTTATAAAAAATCGTGTTAGCGTGCGCCGGGCCAAGTGTCCTTGAAAGTGAATGCAAGGACAAGCTTTACACCTGCAGCTACAGTACCTATTTTTATTAAATAGAACGCTATTTTCAACTCTCTTAGTAACGACGACTTGGTCCGATGACACATGGGCCGGAGTGTAAGTGAACGTGATCGTGTGAGTATCAAGTTCAAACCTCCGCAAAACACATTACTTTTTGGAATGTTTTTTATTATGCTGCTAAAATACCAGAAAAATCTGAGATTTTTTTACGAAAAAATTGGAGAAATTTCTGAAATATTATAATTAATACTTGCACAAATTGCTGCCTGCAACATTGCTTAATTAAAGAAAAATCCGCATTCATTGTTGCTTTATTTTGCTTTTGGTGCATTTGAACGCCCAATATGCCGCTAAATCGAACACCGCCAACCTCACCGAAATCTAACTTCAAAAAAAAAAAAAAAACAAAAACATTCAGACGAATTGAGAACCTCCTCCTTTTTGAAGTCGGTTAAAAATCAATGATGGTGACGCTGGTACTAATAGCCCGTGAGCCAGCAACAGTTTTGGCGGACCAATTTCCTCTCAAGCGATAACTCGTGGAATGCTTCAGAGAGTTATATTATGCAGCATGGTGAACGTCAGCTGCCGCTCCGTGGGTGGGTTGGGCAAAGGCAGCCCATCAAACATGTAAAAAAAAAAAAAGTTTTCAGTCATTTCCTCCCGACTGAAAATTTGTTAAATGATAGTTAACGCAATTATTCGAAGATAAAAAAAAGTCAGCTGGCCGTACCGTGGTGGATTATACGTCAGCTGGTCACATGAACATGCAAAAAATTTTTTTTCGTTCAGTGATTTCCTCTCACTTGAAAATTTGTCAGATGATAGTTTACATGCTATTTTGAATAAATAAAAACGTCAGCTGGCTCTATGTTGGTGGAAAGGTCGTCAGCTGATGCAGTGAAAGGTGGAGCATGGGAGCCAGACGTGAGCGCCGATCGCTTATTTAAATACGTCAGCTGACGGGTTTTCCACCAACATAGAGCCAGCTGACGTTTTTATTTATTCAAAATAGCATTTAAACTATCATCTGACACATTTTCAAGTGAGAGGAAATGACATAACTACAGTTATTCGCAATAGCTTCATGCACGCGCCCTTATATGTACCAATCAAATCAATATTCTCATTAATCAATCAATCAGCAATATTTAAATAGACGCACTTTGGATAGAAATCAATCCCGTTAAAATTTATACGCAAGGAAAATCTACCGAAGCACAAAAGAAAAAAAAAGAAACTTGTGAGCCATTCGAAAATAAACTTGAATTTTAATGTATAAAATGTCCAACGTAACTCCTTTTTGTGTTTTTTGCCAAAAAAACAACTTCAAAGTTGAAAGTATTCTGCGAAGAAAGTTTGAACAAGTGAAGTGTAGTTTTAAATATTCGAAAATGTAATAGTAGTAGTATAGATGTCGTGGCCATATCTTAGAATTGATCATTTCATGATGTGGCCGGCCATTTCATGAAATGGTTGTATCTCATGATATGGCCAGCTAAAACTGACCATATCATTTAAACGTCAGCGTTTAGTGATATGTCAATCCACGTTTGGCCATATCATTAATGTAGGGTTTCCATGATATCAAAGGTTTAATAAAAAAACAAATGCAGGAAGCATGTACCATGCAAGCAAAAGCAAGCCAGCATGCAAGTGTTTCTGAGTTTGCTCCGCCAGAAGACTCGCTTTGTCGCCCCTTCGCTTCGCTCGCACACTCGACCAGCGCTGCGCTCAGGAGGTCGCCGACTCGCTTCGCTCGCCACCTCCCCCCACTAGCTACGTTTTGGCCTCGTGCACTCGTTCCACTCAGGACCTCCTTCGCGAGCTTCTGGCTCCACGCTTTTAAATAACACTCTAGGGTTAGGACAGGGTCTGACCACGTGCAGTCGGGGTACGCTGAGTCGGATTTACATAAAATGGATCAATTTTATTAATTATAAATCTTTCGAATGAATGCGTCGACCGCGTAAGTTTCGATGATTATTTGTTCTGTAGTTTGACAGGTTAACCAGCAGGGCTATTGCGTATCTCTGTTGACAGCTCATAGTGATGATCACTTAACAAAGTGGACAACGAATAACTGTCAAACAGCTAGTTTCATATCGGGTAACTTCAGTGACTAACTAAGATGACGTCATGAGCACCGACTATCGCTGATAGCCACCGTAACACATTTTGACAGTTGTTTTCGTATCGATATTCTTAAATTGCGATCGCGTAGGCATAGTGGACATCAAATTGATAAGCATTTTAGCTGTCATCGCTTTCGTGAAAGACACTACTCATAGGTAGTGTTTTAGGAATTCTAGTGATCATCACCGAAGCCGCTATTTAGTAAAGGGAGTATAAGTTGCGAGTTTTGTTGTTTGATTGCATTTGATTGTGATTCGTGCATATATTTATCTGATATTTGTGTTTTAGAGACTTGTTTAACATTGTTACACTACCGTACTAAAATATGGCACGTCTAATTTTGTTGGGATTTGCTGAAGAAGAGCGAAAAAAAAATCTTCTACGGATTGAGAGACGCCGCCTTCGCGATGCTAGTAATCCATTGCAGTTGCCAGAAAGAGAGTTTGTTGCGAATTTTCGTTTGAGTAAAGCTGGATTCCAACAGGTTTTGGAAGAACTCAGGCCATATTTACCACAAGCTCGACGAAAAACGGCTGTTCGCAATGAATTAAAAGTAAGTACTATTCCCTTCTAAAGTAATGTCTGTTTGTTGGAAAAATATAAGTAATTAAGTATAACATTACCATAAAGCAGTAGGTGCACTTGTTTGAATTATTCTGTGAAACTAAGAAATGAATTTTAATTATCTATTGCAGATTTTGGCAGCCTTAAACTTTTTTGCCAATGGGTCATACCAACGGAATGTAGGTGCCTCATTTCTCTGCAATATGTCCCAGCCCACATTTAGTAAGTGTCTACATGAAGTGACTGATGCACTCAATGCCCGGGAAGTACTTCTTAAGTACATAAAGTTTCCTTCATCTCAGCGAGAAAGGGAAACCATCATGAAAGTGTAAGTTTATTATGTGTTTTTATTATAATAGTAGGTAATACTTATATTAAAATAGAAATATTTTGAATTGACCTATTTATTTATTGTATTGCTGTTTTCAGGTTCATGGAAAAATTTGGATTTCCAGGCATTATTGGGTGCATTGATGGTACGCATGTGGCCTTAATCCGACCTATTGATCATGAGGAGACTTATTTTAATAGGAAAAATTATCATTCTTTGAATGTTTTACTAGTAAGTGATAAGTATAATATTGTAACTAAAGAAAATTTAAGATTTGTGAATAATCCTCTTTAAATACCCTACCTATGTACTATATTTGTTAATTGAGTAAAATATTGACTCCTGTTTCAGATTTGTGATGCCAATCTCAACATACTGCATGTTGATGCATCATTTGGTGGTGCTTCTCATGATTCCTATGTCTGGAATCAGTGTCCTATAAAATCTCTCTTGGAAAGACTGGCAAGGAGTAGTGAACGCTGTTGGCTATTAGGTAAGAATATAATTATTAACATATTATTTTGGCTGGTTATTCAAATTAATTTATATGCATGAAAGTTGATAACACAGTTGGTCTACATGTAATAGAGTTTGTTTGAACATGCTAATATCTGGAACATCTAGTCTGACTTGAAAAAATATTTTTGTATATGATAGCCACATTCATGAGGAAGGCTATAGGCTATCTAGCATTACTATCTATTATTAAAATAAGGGATAGAAGTTTGTAGGAAAATTCATGCAGACAAAGTCGCGGGCAAAGAGCTATATCTTAAAATTTAGCATTTATTTTGTTGATAATGGGATACTCAATTAATGTATTAATTCATTAATTATTAAGCATTCCATTATCATAATTATATTATTTATTAATCCTTACATTACATAATACATTTGTATCAATAAATATTTAGTGTCCTCAAAAATAAAATAAAACAAATTAAAATTTAAAAATAATATTTTTTTTAAATATTTTAGTACATAATAGATTATTTATATATTTCAGGTGATTCTGGATATGCACAGCGCCCTTGGATGATGACACCTATCTTAGGTGCGGCTCCAGGTTCACCAGAAGAACACTATACAGAACTTCATTGTACAGTTAGAAACACTGTTGAGCGTTGCATTGGAGTTCTGAAAGCACGTTGGCGGTGTTTGTTAGCGCACAGGGTCCTTCACTATGACCCAGTAACAGTAGCCAAGATAGTGAATGCATGTGTTGTTCTTCATAACATAGCCAATGCACGCAATGATGTTCCAATTCCCGAGCCTCAGAGTGACGATGTTGACAATGAACAACAGAGGCAAGTCTTTAGAGAGGTGGCAAGAATCGAGGCAATTCCAGACGATTCTAGGAATATACTAGTTCAAAGACTATGGAATGCTAGAAATAATTAATAATACATTTTATTATACGTGTCAGAGCTAAGTCGTTGAGAAAATAAAGGAGTGTAGTCGTCAAGATGAATCAACATACAATACGTTATAAAAAACAGTTATTGTCATTCGATGGAGCAGGGGATTCTATGTAGAGCCGCCGTAGAAGTCTGACCTTTATTACCTGACTAGCTTGTCCTTCTTAAATATTCTGATCTCGTGTGAATTATGACTTTGTGACTTAGCTCATGTAACCAACAACTAGCCCAAATATAAGTACTCTCAGTGGTAGAGAGTCTATGTTGGTTTTATTTTACCAAATACCCGCTTTGCTTCTGATAAGCTGACACTGGCCTTAACTGTTGGTAATGCTTACTTCTATCAAATTCTATAAACTGTGTCTGCGACATACACTTCATTTTATTAATTCGTTTTTATCTTTTCGTCTAAATGTAATTATTTTCTTTTATCCCGTATGATGAACTTACATAATATAATTATGTACATCGTAACTAAACAAACTAATTGTCTTGAAGTAGATAAAGCAATAATCTTCTTTAAATCAAATTCATAATAGCAGTAGTACTTATTACTTCTATGGCATCAACATTGTTAATCCAGATAATAATAATTTAAAAAAAAAAACATATCTAGATAGGTAATAATTTATAAACTCCAAATAATATAATTTCATCTTACATAATTTAATATCCAAGAAACTACTATTAAAATAAAAACATCCCCAACTCGATTAGATAAAGTTGTTGACATTCCCACATTATAAGATTAAAAATTTTGATAATATATTATGTTAAATTAGATAGTACGATGTACATAAAACTCAAAAAAAAACTTAAAACTCATTTATTCAAAATAGACTAGAATTACTTATTAGTTCTTTTTGAACGTCAAATTAACAAAAGACAACCCCCAAAAAAGCCCTCCCTTCACCGCTTCCTAGTGTTTATGCTGTGAAGAAGAAACGGCGCAACAAACTCCCCAGCAACACAGATCTGTCTGTCAGGTGATTAAATTAATTGACTCTATACAAAGCAAATCATAATATTTGTACAATAATAAGATTATGCATATAAAGGAAAAGTAATAATTAAAATTTAAAAAAAGTATATAAAATCAATTTTGTATGAATTGAGCTAAATCAAAATTGTATCTAAATAATATAGATACTATAAACCTACACATAAAAACTAATGGTTTCCAGGGAAGCCACATGTGCAGAAAAGAACTAGCTTATCGCCACTCGTCCCTATCATCAACATAATTATGTACATCGTTTAACCCATACGATGTACATAATTATGTACATCATCTCTTATGTCCCTCATCACATCGGCTATGGCTTCTACTGTGGCTGCAAGTCGTTCTTCGGCAGCAATGCGCCGTATTTCAATGTCGTACGCCCAGCGTGGCACGTTCCCATCTCTACGAACTGAAATTTATACATATAATTTTACATTGGTTTGACGTTGAAGACTGATTATTACCTACTTAAATTGCCTGTAAAGTTTTTGTAAGAAAAGCTTATAGAAAACTTTTGTATATTATCACATTATACTAACTTTGCCTTCGTGATCTAGACCTTCGGGCTGGTAGAGTGGTGCGCTCAGCATGCCCTAAAAATAAAATTTGTTTTTTTTTAATTTGGTTCTTCTAACTACCTACTTTTTCTTTTTTTAAATGGATAGGCTGGTGTTTGACTACATTTAAATACATGGTAGTTGTAAGCTCATAAAGCCTGGAAGGGAATGGGTTTCGAGTGCAGCTACCGGAACGCCAGTGGTGGCGCTTGGTGAGAGATTTTCAACTTGAGGATGTGGTAACCAGCCAGGTGGATACCTCCTACAAAGTACCCTAGGTACCTCACGATAATTTCCTTCATCGAAAGCTCAAGCTCATTGTAGGATTCGAATCCACGACCTTACAGAATTCGACATCACTACCACTGAGCTATCTTTGCTTTAACTGTATATTTATGTATTAAGATATACTAACCAGCTTCTCTTGACGGAACCTCGGGCTGCTCGTCTGACTGGACAGGAATGTCGGCGGACTGTCTCTCAGCGGAGGGTGACGGCGGTAACGTCTGCGATTCGGGTTGTAGCCCTAATGGAGATGGAATGTCTTCCTCAAGCCATTCCACATCCATTAGAGGCTCTGAGGATATTGTAGGAGCTGAGGACTGAGGGATACTTATTGAAGTACTGGGATAGGACATGATAGGGTCGGTTACTGTTATTCCCGAATCAGCAGGGGCCTCAGATGGTTTCTGTAAAATAATAATAACTCAATAATTTTATCCTATTGTTACACTCTAATTCTATTGAAGAAAAACTATTCGATTTAGATAGAATTAATAAATATCTACATGACCATTATCCCTGAAGAGGTTGGCAGAGGACTCGCATTTCACCAAAGATAAGTCCAAGATAAACATATGCATGAAGGTATTAAATAATGATAAATGAAATAATAATGAATGATGATTAGTTATGAAACTAACAGGCATCCGCACTCCAGGCAATCCCTCCACCGCCACTGGACCTATTACTGCCAGAACTCGCTCCTCTATTGCATTAAGAGGAATCAGCTTGTTAGGCCCTCCACCGGTTGCTGATGCATTCCTTCTCGAGTCTGCAGCTTTGGCCTTAGTTTTCGCTTTGAACTCTATCCAGTACTTGATAGAAAAAAATAAGCATTTTAAACTATGTCAGAAAAATGTTTATACCATCATCACAGATTACGAAATATAAATACCAGCTAATACTTATTTATTATCAACACACTGTTAATAAGCAAGCTATTTTTAGAGTTTTTTTTTTTGATACTGAAGTGTTTTGTGAGTCCCTGGGATCTTAAGTGGAGTGTGTTTATGGATCTAAAAGGGACCAAGGGCAATGTGACAAAAAACTCATTTGAAATAACTTTACTTACTGGTATTTATAGAAATGATGAAGTGAGTGGAAATGTATTAGGTAGGTAAGTAATATTTTAAGTTGATGGTGTGTTTCTAGAGGATACTTTATTAAAATGTAAACTTACTCTACGCCATTGGTCTGGTGTTTTGGTGGTTCCATCTGCTATTGAATTAAGCTGGACCGCTACGGAGTCCCAAGCTTCTCGGGAGCCTCGAACACCCTGTGGGCCTCCCGAAAAGCGACCCAATGCTATATCGGGATGGGACTCCGCAAACTCCACAAGCAATTCCATTTGTCGCACAGAAACTTTTCTTCGTGCAGGCATCTTAAAATAAGATATTATGAACTTACTCACCTTGCATTAGAAATACTTAACATATGGTGTTATTTTAGTAAATACCTATGTTGAAGTTCAAAAACAGAAATTAATTATTGATCCTCTAAAAACAATTATTGATACACATCAACTTTCACATAATAAACAAAACTTTGTCGTTTTACTGGGACACAATTTATTTTTGTGGTTTTACTTACCTTTCTCTAAGGATTTATTTTCACTAACTTTTAATACAATATTTACTCCGATCGACTCTCCGGTAAACAACTTTAAACAAGAATGAATTTACCGCCAACTTCACGTGTCATGTATACAAAAACCGCTTAAAACAAAATGTTCTCTAAAATGTAGCATTGTAACGCTCAAAGGGCATTACTCAACTTAGCCGTATAATAGTCGATAAAAAATAGAGGCGTCAAGTGGTTTGACGAAGAGCACCGTAACCCGCCCGTTAGTCACCGTAACTTGATATCCACTCACTTTGATACGCAATACCAATTTATGAAATTCTCAGTTATCATCAAAGTTCGGTTGTCATCAAAAGTCAGTTGGTAACTGTCACTGAAAAAGATAGCCAATAGCCCTGCAGATAAGTAATCGAACAAATAAAATTCTATGAAAAGTTCACCCGCAATTACCATGAAGTCATATTTTGAAATCCAGTAGTAATCCATATAGTCCATTAATTTTCGTTGCGTGGTCACCCTACTTTACTTAATATTATTACCTTTTTTGTCAGAATAATTGTCCGCCGCCACGATGCATCACAAAAACAAAACGATATCAGCGCCTCTAACAGTAGATAATGTAACTAATTTATGATATGATCACTAATGTTTGACCACATCATGAAGTAGCCGTGCGTTTAGCTGATCATATCGTCGAACGCTAATTTATTAATTGATCTGGCCAGGCCACATCATGATGTGGGCAGCGGGTATTGGCCATTTCATGAAATACAACCATTTCATGAAATGGCCGGCCAAATCATGAAATGATCAATTCTAAGATATGGCCACGACATTATACTACTACTATTACATTTTCGAATATTTAAAACTTCACTGCACTTGTTCAAACTTTCTTCGCAGAATACTTTCAACTTTGAAGTTGTTTTTTTGGCAAATAACACAAAAAGGAGTTACGTTGGACATTTTTATACATTAGAATTAAAGTTTATTTTCGAATGGCTCACAAGTTTCCTTTTTTTTCTTTTGTGCTTCGGTAGATTTTCCTTGCGTATAAATTTTAACGGGATTGATTTCTGTCCAAAGTGCGTCTATTTAAATATTGCTGATTGATTGATTAATGAGAATATTGATTTGATTGGTACATATAAGGGCGCGTGCATGAAGCTATTGCGAATAACTGTAGTTATGTCATTTCCTCTCACTTGAAAATGTGTCAGATGATAGTTTAAATGCTATTTTGAATAAATAAAAACGTCAGCTGGCTCTATGTTGGTGGAAAACCCATCAGCTGACGTATTTAAATAAGCGATCGGCGCTCACGTCTGGCTCCCATGCTCCACCTTTCACTGCATCAGCTGACGACCTTTCCACCAACATAGAGCCAGCTGACGTTTTTATTTATTCAAAATAGCATGTAAACTATCATCTGACAAATTTTCAAGTGAGAGGAAATCACTGAACGAAAAAAAATTTTTTGCATGTTCATGTGACCAGCTGACGTATAATCCACCACGGTACGGCCAGCTGACTTTTTTTTATCTTCGAATAATTGCGTTAACTATCATTTAACAAATTTTCAGTCGGGAGGAAATGACTGAAAACTTTTTTTTTTTTTACATGTTTGAGGGGCTGCCTTTGCCCAACCCACCCACGGAGCGGCAGCTGACGTTCACCATGCTGCATAATACAACTCTCTGAAGCATTCCACGAGTTATCGCTTGAGAGGAAATGACTGACAAAATATACCCTCTGGCTCACGGGCTATAATATACTAAGTAAAGTTATTTTTTACAAATATACTAAGTAAAGTTATTTTTCTTTGTAGCACCTGTGAAGCAGTGGTTTCAAGACAAGAAGAAATAATTTTTGTTCAATTGAAAAATTTTTGTAGTAGTTTGTTTAGAATCTACATAATCATTGTATAAAGCTTTTAATTTGTATTTACTATAAAAGGTGAAATAATACCTTATTGAACTCAATAAAGATTTAGATTTTTGTTTTACTAAAAACTTAGGTAATAAAATAAAACTATATTTTACTGTGTATATTTGACATTATTTATTTCCTTTTTTTATTAATCAATTAAATGTTTTACGCCTTAAAATATAACTTTTATTTTCCTAAAATAGTACTAGTTTTAATTTATCGTAGGTGTCGTTCTGCCTACCCCTATTGAGAGTATTTCTACAAAATATTTTAGCCCTTTTTTAAATGCACGCCATCTAGTGGTAAACTTTGTAAACGTAGGGAATACGTCTATGTGTGTGTAAAAGTGTGTAAATTCAATGACAGATGTTATTATGGGATTCTGTGTCAAATTGGGTGGATTTTGAGGCATTGTTATGATCAAGTTCATTAAAAGGTAATGACCAGGTGTCGCGAACACTACTTCTACAACTTTGTAATGCTCAGATTTCACATAAAACGAAATAAACTCAAAATAATGATTTCAGCGCCATCTAGCGGGAAAAGTGCTGGGAACAGCCCGTATCTTTCACCTTAAGTAAAAACAATAAATATTAGTATTTGATTCAATTATATATTTTATTATACATATAGAATCCGTGTATGAAAGTAAATATTTACGTTTAATATGCGGTTTTGGAAAAAACTTACGATATTATACTGGGTCCAGCGGACCCGGTAGCGAGTACTTGTGCTACAAATTAGGACGCGACTCCCTAAGTGTTAAGGGAGTTAAATAGGGAATGAAAGTTTGTGTGGAAAATCGTCACTTAACGGGTTCAAAATTTCACGCAAACGAAGCTGTGGGGCGGGCTAAAGCTAGTTTATAATATAAATATTAGTTTTTGCTATAATTTTATCGGCTCGTAAATGTCCAAACATTGGCCTCGATATAATCATAAAATGAACAGTCATTCGAGACAGATACAGACCGCTTGGTGACCGGCAGTTTGTTGTTATTGGCGACCTCTTCTGTCCTCATCTTGTTCGTCAATCACAAGACAAGAGAACAAGAGGTTAGCCTTTTTTTGACGGAAACACTTATGTAATATAATGTGCTATAGGTGTGGAGCAACTAGCCTACAACTACCCGAAAGTGTGGCTGTTCTCGGGCGAGTGCTCGACCGGCGACGACTGCATCACTCCGGGCCTGTACGCTATGGTGGGCGCTGCCGCTGTGCTGGGAGGGGTCACCAGAATGACTGGTAAAAAACTTAACTTATTACAATTAGATGTAAACTACTGTCTACTAGATCTTGGCTACTGGAGATAGGACTCAGCCTCAGACTTAGAGTTCCTCATATGAGGATGGAGTACCAAAAGCGAGTGTGTATGGTCTCTCGATGAATTATTGTTGAAGACGGCAATCTATGCTATAGTGTTTAGTTTCTTGAGACTCTCATGCATAACTGAAATGCTTGTAGATGACCAACTAATAAAATTGTTTACATATTCAATTAAAAAGGAGGCATCTGTTTATAATTTGCATTTACAGAAAACATTTACCGTGTAATTACTACAAAAATCTATGCTGTCCTTGATTATGTTTAAAATTACTATTAGATAAGACACCCAAACTACTCTTTATCTCTTTCCATTCCTTTAGTTCATCCAAAGGTTGTATAGAAGAGATCGCCTCACGTGATAAGTGAATTTTGTAGTTTTAAGCGTTTCTCCTTGTTTGCCTGGTCTACGTACAATAAAGAGTATGTAAATAAATAAATAAGTTATAATACCATATTTAACATCAAACTTAGTTAAGGCACTAATCTCACACAAATTATATATAAAAGGTTAGTCAGAAAGGGCGTACTAATCCGAAAGGGTGTTAAAGTACCCATAATAATGAATAACTTTTGTTCTACTATTTTCCCCAAAAGTCAATAGTTTAAGAGAAATAGCTGCTCAAAAATTACATAAAAAATCGCTTATCCTCGGCTATGATCAGCTGTGTTTTACATTTTAGGTCACATTTAGGGTCACGAATTATAAGCTCCATTTTCTGAATTCTTAACTAAAGCAGGGAGATGAAGCATGTTTAAAAAAACTGAAATAATAATATTTTGTTATGAAAATAAAAATTATCGAATTTTGAAATTTTTATAATTGCTTTAAAATCGTCATCAGTGATAATTTAAGTGGCCTGCGCATTAGTACTCCCTTTCCGACTAACCTTGTATAATTGTGCCTTTAGACTAATTAACTACATGTTTAATTGGTTATACAGTATCTCTCGTGGTGATAATGTTCGAGTTAACGGGTGGTGTGCGCTACATCGTGCCCCTGATGGCGGCCGCCATGGCTTCCAAGTGGGTGGGCGACGCGCTCGGCCGGCAAGGCATATACGACGCGCACATCGCGCTCAACGGGTACCCCTTCCTCGACAGCAAGGATGAGTTCCAACACACCTCCTTAGCCGCTGATGTTATGCAACCCAAGTGAGTTAACAAATCATTTTAATTGGCTTGTAATAAGACATGCTAAACACATTTTGCTTGGCATTATTATGTAAAAGTATTAACCGGTCCCTAACGATCCCAATACGTGTTCTCATATAGGACCAAAGCCACATCCCGTTTCCTAGTATTCAAAGAAACGTTAATCTATGAGGTCCTACTTCCCAAACATATTGTGTATAAAGGGTAAAGACAAAAAATTGAGAATGTGATTTTTTTAATTATCTATTTGAATGGCATCGCGATGCTAGTTTATTTTTGTTACTACTCTATTCACACATTTCGCTATAAACTAATAAAATTGCAGACATGCAAGTAAAACAAAGAGGTATTCCAGAAAAAAAACTGTCATGGTTTTTTGTGTGTACCCTGCATTCCTACAAGTTAGTAAGTCTGCAAACAACTAAACAACATCTATGCACTTTCATTGTTTCATATGTTATGGTCGCGGACTCGAAATGTTTATCAGATTTCAAAGTCGATTCCTTCTCACACTGTGCGCAATAAGGTTTAATATGTCATATCAACTTATGTCATATCGACCTTATGAAAAAGTAATGTGCAAGCAATTATAGACTTTAGGGTGGTAAACATTTCAAGTCCACGATTGTAAAAGACACGCTCAGACGAGCGATGACAGACTTCCTAGTACTAGAATTTCTGTTGAAAAGCAGATGTAGTTAATTGCCTTCATATTTATGTTTTGTGTCTTCGCTTGCTCGCGCTACAAAGTTAAGATTAGCTGTAGGAATATGTGTATTAACAACGCATTTGTTTACTGCGACTGAAAATTATATGAGTTTCAATATAAGGAAGAATATACGTGTTAGCAATGAATTGTTTTGTTATCAAGTGGTTATAAAGCTTATTCCATGAACATCCATTCCTATACTCCATTTTATATATTAGACAGAAATAACAGATAAAATACATACATTATGTAAATGATCTTCAATAAAAGGTGGGGGCTTAACTGGCAATGGCTTAACATATGTCTAAAAGTACAAAAAATCTTCTTCATATGGCTGGCGAGATTTAATCCGAATGTGACTGCTTGCAAACCGTTAAGGCTGTATCCATAAGACAAGCGTTAAGCTCGTGTTTCGCATTTGGACGCCTTGAATAAAATTCGTGTAATTGAAAACGAGCGTTAGCAAAACGCGCGCTTAACGTTTGACATCTGAATATAGCCTAACTCTAGCCGAAATCAAAGCTAATGTCGAATATTATATTTATAGCCTGCGATTATACTTACACATTTTACATGATAAATAAATTAGAGGTCGCCAGCGGCTTCACCCATGTGGGTGGCGTTTATCGCGTAATCCGTATTTTTCGGGATAAAAGTAGACTATGTCTAGCCTTCTCCAGGTTCCAGACTATCTCTGTACCAAGTTTCATCAAAATCGGTTCAGCGGTTTAGGCCTGAAAGCGTTACAGACAGACCGACAGAGTTACTTTCGCATTTATAGTATTAGTAGGGATATAAAATTGACATTTAAATTTGTGACATGACGAAACTGCTTGCGTACGTCCTAAGCGTCAAATCCACTGGCAAAGTTCCTGCAACCGACTTTCCCTGTGGACTCA
The DNA here is from genome assembly GCA_905220435.1 of Amphipyra tragopoginis. Taxonomy (NCBI): domain Eukaryota; kingdom Metazoa; phylum Arthropoda; class Insecta; order Lepidoptera; family Noctuidae; genus Amphipyra; species Amphipyra tragopoginis. The sequence continues at coordinate 35,950,726 of HG991991.1, forward strand.
CCCGCAATAAGACGACTCCTGGATGTTTTGCCTACTAAGCAAACTCAATTAATAGCGCAATTTAACTTGCTAGTGGATTTAGAGCTTATTTTTTTTATTGCAATTGCTATGGACATAAAAATATATCTGCAAAGCTCCAGCCAAATTATTTGTCGAAAACAAGATGCTAATTTTCAATATTGTGCACACGCTCCAATACTCGCTGCACTTGCACGAAAATATGAAAGAACAGAAAAAAATGTCTTCTTTTCATACAGTAACAGTAGGCAACGGGTAAGGGCGATCAGTATTAAGTACTCGACTTAAGCATACTCTACTTTATGTATATCTCAACAACTAGCCGAACACGCGGCTTTGTTCGCGTGCTATGACAAATCCTTCTCCGGTTTTCAGGCTATCTGTGCAAATTTAATTAAATTTGGTCCAGTTTAGTCGCGAAGAAGAACAAACGGACGGATAGAGAAACTCACTTCCGTATTTATAATATTAGTGTGGATAGTTTGCGTGCGAAAATTAAAAATAGCTTGCGTGCAAGTAAAGAATATGATTATGATAGTAAAATTACTGAGCGATGGTATTTTAAAGGAATGTGCGGATAACAGAGTGGGTTGGTAGTGAGACAGCTAAGCGCATAAAAGAGGTCAAATATCACCCGTCAACTGCTATACTTGTGCCACCCAATGACTGTTGTAAGGACTGGTCAAAATGCCATAATGAACCTGCTTTCGCGTTTTTAACGGATGCCATTGTTAAATACATGTGACGTAAATATTTATCGTATTAACTTGTTAATTTGTACCAGACGCAACGAGACGCTGGCCGTGATCACACAGGATTCGATGACCGTTGACGACGTGGAGACCCTACTCAAGGAGACAGAACACAACGGCTACCCCGTCGTCGTGTCCAAGGAGTCGCAGTATCTGGTCGGCTTCGTACTGCGCAGAGATCTCAACCTGGCCATAGGTACAGTACACAAAACATCATCATATCATTGTCCACTGCTGGACAAAGACACCCGATTCTGCTCCCTGATTCAGAACCTTTTCGATAAGCGGTTATCGTCCGATTTGGTTTATTATCTCGTTCCGTCTACGATTCTCGTCGTAACGAAATATCGAATCGTTTGACAACTGAGTAATCCAATCTTTTTAAATCAGTGGTCTGGGCCAAACAAACGGGGTTAAACAGTAAAAATTCTAAAAATATCTCAGACAGTATTGAGCTTCTCAGTCCCTTTGTATATCGTATAATGTTATAGTGGCTTTATTTTATCTAGTACCCCAGTAAGTCTACAGGAACAATCGATCTATATACAAGGTTAGTCAGAAAGGGGGTATTAATCCGAAAGGGTGTTAAAGTACACATAATAATGAATAACTTTTGTTCTACAACTTTTCCCAAAAGTCAAAAGTTTAAGAGAAACAGTTGTTCAAAAATCTCAAAAAAAAAACTCTAAAATCTATCCCCAGTTATGATCAGCTGTGTTTACATTTTAGGTCATATTTGGGGTCATGAATTAGAAGCACCATGTTCTGAATTTGTAACTAAAGCAGGGATGAAGAATTTTTGAAAAAAACTAAAACAAAAATAATTTTATTGGAAAAAAAAAATATCGAATTTTGAAATTTTAACACTTGCTCTCAATTAGTCATCAGCGATACTATAAGTGGGCTTCGGATTAGTACCCCCTTTCAGATTAACCTTGTATATAAAAGGAGAAGCTGACTGAGTGATCTACCAACGCACTGCCTAAGGGTCAGCTCACACCGAGACGCGACGCGACGCGACGCGACGCGACGATACTGGAAGAAGCCCGTGACTACGCGCTGCGCCGCGCGCCGCCGCGATACGCATACAATGAAATGTGTATCTTTTCGTGTAGAAAATAAAGTTGTATTTTGAGTCGCTCTTTTAAAGTATGCGCGCAGCGTAGCGTCGCGTCGCGTCTCGGTGTGAGCTGACCCTAAGGCTTAAAACGCACTAGCGGCTTCATGTAAAAATCGATGTGCGGCATGCCGCAAGCGGCACGCCGTATTTTTCGGCTGGCCGCTAGTGCGTTTTAAGCCTAAACCACTGGGGTTAAAAACATGAAATTTTGATAGTAGGCCTACCTGTAATAACGTAGGCATCCATTAAGGTAGGGTATTTGGAAATTCCACCTATAAAAGGGCGAAATGGGTTGTTAACTTTAATCTGAAAATCCTTATTCCATGGGGTTATTAACTCGGAATTTTGCACAAAAACTCTTTAAAGGAAATGATAAAAGATGGACTTTTTGAATTTTATAACTACACTAAAAAGGGAGGGGCTTCACGTTGGTTCAAAATTTCACGCAAGCGTAACTGCGGGAAAAAGCTAGTTAAATTACAAAATAAGATAGAGCTCACAACAAAAGTGTAAGTGTCATGCATTCGTTTGCTATAAACAATGTCATATCAACTTAAAAGAGAAGGTTCATAAGAAACTACTGTTAGACAAACGACTTTTTGGCCAAAGTTATAATTAGTATACAGCATTATATATTTATGATGATATCCCTCATATTGCTACGCTTTTTTTTAAACAAAACGTTGTTCCACTCTAAGATTTCTCTTGTATCGTGGGTGCGTTTACAGACACAAATCTCACAAACAAACGCCCAGACCCGGAACAACCATCTGTAGGCCATACAAATTTTTGTTCCGTGTGGGAATCGAACCTACGACCCGTGGCGCAGAAGCCAATCGCTTAGCCACTGCACCAAACGTGTCGTCTAAATATGTGGTTGTTATCACAGCTAACGCGCGCCGCACTATGGAGGGCATAACTGGGCAAACGGTAGTTATCTTTGCGGGCACGGGCAACCAGCCGCTGTCGCCGCCGCCCTGCCTCATGCTGAACCGCATCCTGGACATGGCGCCCATCACCGTCACAGATCAGACGCCCATGGAAACCGTGGTCGACATGTTCCGCAAGCTCGGACTCAGACAGACGCTTGTCACGCACAATGGGTAAGCACTGTTTAGTTTTTTTCTTTTGGACTGATTGTATATCGTCCCAGACCGTTTCTACGTACCCGGGCATTTATTCGCAAGACCTGAAGGGTCTCCAGCCAATCTGTATTACTCCATATTAGCGATGGGCGATTGTTGCAAAAAAAACAATCGACTGAATCGAAAATTGTGCTGTTGCGCATTCGGTTGTCGATTTAGTAGTTCCTCACCATAATTATTCGAATAACAATCGACGAACTACTAAATATACACTGAGACAGTAGAGGACAATTAAGTAATCTATTAGCGCCAATAGCATAATAACTGCAGTTATACTTGTAAGTAGTGGCGCACGGACTTTTAACTATTGAATTGTGGCGCAGCGACGGCGCACGCACCACCTTTCAGTAATTTACTTATCTAGTAGTACGTGCGCTGTGCCACAATTCAATACAAATTAGTAGTTAAAGTTGATACGGTAACCGTATCAGTAATTGTCGCCTTCTGCGCGCCTTTACTCGATAACAATCGACTACCATGAATTGTTATCGACTTTTATCGACTGGACTGAACAATCGACTAAGTCGCTTAGTTTTAGTAATAATCGCCCATCGCTACTCCATATGTACTGGTTTTAAAGGAAAATATATTTCAAGGGAAGGCTTGTAGCTAATTACTAACCGCGAGGATCATAATGATATACAAGGTTCAGCTGTGCTTGCCGCAGTCAGTCCGTGGATGGGTCGTTTCATTCGTTCCACATATACTCCCCTCTATGCCTGGGAGAGCACGTTAAACCGTCGGTGCCGGGTTTCATACGATTATCTATGACAGTCATTAGGGTAGTCAGGAGCCCGAAAGTCTAACAACTGGCCTAACCTTAGGATATCGGTATTGCCCAGTTGCGGGTTGCGGAGGTCTGATAGCAGTCGTTCCGTGTAAAACACTGGTCTTCAACGTAGTTGGGAAAATACTAGGCAGAACATATTTCAAGGACTCCACATCCAGAATACAAGGAGGCTAAGGTTTTAGTCAACTTATGCAGAAGTTATACAACACGAAGTTCGACACATATTTTCCTTGGGTATTTCTTATTCTTTTTATTGTAAAACTGACAAATTAACACCGAGCAATCAGCCTTGTCTGTAAATGCCTGGATAAGGTTACGAAAAGGTGGGGCTGACGTCGGGCCCAGGGTGTCGTGAGCTCCCCGCAACTGTGATTTATGTAACAACTAGACACCCGCCTAAGATCCCACTGACGAAATTCTGGACGCTTGGTGGCGGTATGGGGACGTGGGAGTCCCGCCACAACAATCCATAATGATTACGGTAGTAGTCACTAAGGACGCTAGCAAGTGATCGGTTTAAAAAAAAGGTTATGAAAAAAATAAACTTTAAAAAAAAGTAAAAACCGACTTCAAAGAAATACTAAAAGGAGTAAAATAATTACCATAACATAAAATTAACAGTTTCAGAAGTCGGTGGCTTCTATTTGCTTCAGTGTAGTGTTGCACCGACTTCTGAAACTGTTAATTTTATGTTATGGTAATTATTTTACTCCTTTTAGTATTTCTTTGAAGTCGGTTTTTACTTTTTTTTAAAGTTTATTTTTTATTAAATACGTTTTAGTGTCATAATTTTAACCCCCTCCTTCATAACCCTTCTTTTTGGCTTTGACGTAGTCGGGCATAAACAGTCCTTTCAAATGATACCTTACACGATATAATGAAAACATTCCAAAGGGGGAAGGGGGGGGCACGCACCCTCTCCTCTTTTCCAGTAGTCAGTTCCCAACAACAAATATAAACAAAGCAATATTAGTAATTTGAGAATTTTGCTTTGATCCGATGAGGAGTTCCGTTCCATATCTCTGAAGTTCATGGTCTAATCATAACAAAATTTATATGGGACCAATCGGGAAGTATACCCTTTCGAACAAAAAAAGATTTTTTCAAATCGGTTCATAAATGACGGAGATATGACGTAACAAACATAAAAAAAAAATACAACCGAATTGAGAACCTCCTCCTTTTTGAAGTCGGTTAAAAATCTTTAAAACTCCTACGTTGTTTCGCAGGCGTCTCTTGGGCGTCATCACTAAGAAAGACGTGCTGCGCCACGTAAAGCAGATGGACAATGAGGACCCCAGCTCCGTGCTGTTCAACTGAGCCAGGCCGAGCCGCGCCCGCGCCTCGCGACGCCGACCCTAGCCCGCACACGAACCATACAAAACACACTGTGCATAATGTGATATAGACATCTTACCTTTACGCTGGCACACGTTTACGTCATGAAAGACTGTAAGGTAACCACTAAGATAATTTATAATATCGTGTGATCTGTACCCAATACGTGTCCAATATCTATTAAGTGTTGCAATGCGCGCTGTAATGATAGGAATTTATTAAGTTTGAATCATCATCTGTAATCATAGTTATTTCCGAAATTCGTGCATCTTGCATCAATAACGCGTCGCTTCGTATATAACAAATTTATTTGTGTATATATTAGAAAAGAGATAGATATATATATATTGTGTAGTCTATAGTAACTGTCGCATAGACTGGCAACTCATTTGGATATTACGTCTTCAAGCGGTTTTTAATGCGATTATGTTTTATCCCTGCTATTTTAGTACATATGCTTGACTATTTAAATTTTACATCAAACACAATTTTACAATAAATGTTTTTTTTTACATAGAGTATTATATAAATATCACTATTTTGTAATATAAATGTCAATAGCTTAGCTTGAGTGTGCTTGCTACGCTGTCGCACTCGACCCTCAAGTCAAGTTGGCGATATTTTGTTTTTTTTTTAAGTGTATTAGCAAATAAATTAATATAATAGATTAATCAATTCAAATGTAATATTATTATGAATTATTTTTTGTATAATCATTATTATCAAGGATTTTAACCGTAAGCTATACATATTTGATGTATGAGTAATGAACAAAGATGTTAGATTTGAATACATAAACTAATTTATTTTCTTTTGTTTTTACATAATCTGATATTTTACACAAGGTTTTTATGTAAATAATGTATCGTATATAGAGCATAATGTTTTACCAACATCTCATTTTAAGTAGTTTTAGTATCTGATGTATTGTTTTATCGTATGCTTAACTGATATGTTTTACGAGCACGCATATAACGTACCTAACAAACAGTAGAAGGTAGATGTAAAGTAGTCGTGCCGTGTCGCGTGACGTCATTGTCATTACAAACAGAACAGGACATCTAGTACAAATAAGAAGAAATTATTTTGATGCAGCGCTCTACCGTGTTCTCCACACAAGTAGCACTAGTGTGGGTCAACATGTTGTATATATTGTAAATATGATCCTATCTGAACATATTGCACAATAATTTATTAAAACAGCCTAAAATTCGACTGTCCCTGTATCAATTATGTTATAAATAGCATGAAATAAGTAGTTAGAATATATTATAGCATAATGATAACACAGTAACAGGTCGATGTGTTCGCACTGTATAAAAAAACACGTAGTATTTATATAAATACATCCAATGAGCCTGCCACGGGCACGTACACTTTCGACCTTATATTATATGATTTGACTTTAACATTGATACAGGGATGAGATTTAACTTAGAATTTAACCTAGAATGCAGCTGATTTTATTTATTTCAATGGATATTTAACGATGCAATAATAAAACATCAGATTATAAATAACCTCTTTATGTATTCTTCAAGTAACCTGTTGTGTGAGCCATTTTAACTATGAACATAAATGTGTGATGATAGACAGTGATAAACAATTATCTCGTGGTCCTTCAACGTTTGATTATTGTACTGTTTATATGTATTTTTATATAAAAGGACTGAGAATTTAAAAATTGTAAACAACTAAGTATTTGTAAATATTGCATAACTAACTTTACATGAGTGCATGTCGCATGCTGGGCGGGCAGATTTTTATAATACATTTTACAAATATTATGTCTTTATTACACTCGTTATAATTGTGTGCAATATTGAAATCACAAGTAATTTGCACTTTGGCTCTAGATTAAAAGTAGGATTTACTTCAAAGTATCAATGGTATAGAATCGAATTTTAAAATGTTATCGTTTGCGAAACTACAAGGTAACGCATGGCTGGTAACGTCGAAGTATAATTAAATATATTTAAAAAATATTGTTATAAATCATCAATCAATCTTGAGAACGACCCATGATCATGTTTATTAATGAAATCTACATACAGGTCGGCTTTTTATATCAATTATATTTTAATCTAAAAATAAATCAAGAGCTGTCCGTCTGGTTCAAACATTTATATCAATTATAATCGATGTTGTTCATCATTATTGCAATCTGAGTGTATTTTTACTGTAGTAGTTAACTTGTAAGCCAGGCTATGAAGTGTAGTGGCCATGCTGGCAGCGGGCGCACGGACGCCTCCACTCTGCATGGTAGACGTATAATGATGGGTCAGCAATCAAATTAATCGGTTGTCCAGCTTTTGAATGAAATGGCAGTATTTCTCCTGTTCATTCGAATAGCTGTGTGATAATTAATATTATTTAACGAGTATTATTCCTGTCTTATCCAATACTTAACTGTTTGTTTTCCCATTTTATATTACTTTAATACTGTAAGTACTCTAACAATGTATTGTATGTAAAATAAATTCCGACTAAGGGCCTTTTCATTGTCATGCGGGTTCGTGCCCGCATGCGTGTGTCACCCGCATGCGTGGCGCTCGCAGTTCACCTTTTCGTGCGTGTTTCACGCATCACAATAAATACATCTTTGAAAAGGTGAAATTCAGGAGACACGGGTGCGGGTAACTCACGCATGCTGGCACGAACCCTCATGACAGTGAAAAGGCCCTAAGTGCGAGTCAGGACTCAGGCAATAAGTGTTCCTTACTTTCACTTGTTTTTACATAAACAAACAAAACAAATAATAATATTTTTATTGGAACTAAAAAACAGGTTTACAATAAGTTTGCGTACGATAATAGCTACATTAGTTATAAAACTGTGTCGCAGCCATTAACGCCCACCTCCAAGAGGTCAAAGGCGGCAGCGTTCCAACGAAATAAAAAGGTAAGTAAGGACTAAACATAAGACTAAAGTTAGGGTAAGGAACATTACGAAAACCGATCACATGTCAATTCTCTTTTTTTCCATCTTGTTTCTATATTTTTATTACGCTTTTAAGAGTCTGGTTTTTGCATCTAAGTAAACAAGTTTTGTCATGTCACTGACATTTTTTAATGTAAAAACTTTTCAGATTGATGTTTTTCTGAACGATAATTTTGTAGATAAGCTGGGAGATAGCATTTTAAAGAAGCGTTTGTTGAAAACGTATTAAAAACGTTGAAAAACTAACCTACAATGCTAAAAAAATAATGTTGTTAACTCGGGCTTTAAATAGTTTTCATTTGACACGCCACAGAACAACAGTAATTTTTTTATTTCCCATTTAACCTATTAAAAGTAATCCCTACATCAAAACATATTTTTTCTTTAATTGTCCGTAATTGGGCCACTACTTTATATATCTGCCAAATATAAACATTAATATCAAACAGTCTCTGAAAAAAAATGCTGTGACAGACGAACAAACACTGAGGTGATAATGTTCCGTTATTCCAATTTTGGTACAGAACACTAATTGCTATTGATTGTTTATACATGTCTTTCACAATCGAATAATTAATTGATCTAAACTAATTGATCTAACCGTACTTATCGAATAACAATTCGAATAAAACATTAGACTTCGCCCATCTCTAGTAGGATCCAGCGTGACGTATCGTGCGTCATAGTTTAAGATCCGGCCTAAAATCGACCTTCGCTCATCTGTTTTTCAAAAAGAAAACAGATCAGGGAAGTAGTTTTTTTCTTTTATTTTCGTGTAGCCTGGACCACTTGTGATTAGGCAACTTTGCTTATTTATATAAAATCTTACAAATAAAATATCTCTCTTTAGAAAAACAGACGAGGGAAGATCGATGTTAGGCCGATCTTGAGCTATTAGCCAACTGCCGGCATCGCACTCACTTATAGGCTAGGTTCACACGAATTTACTATTGATACGATCACGATAATCGTAAGGGAACCGTGCACGGGTATATTGTATGAAATAACTTCGTGTAATAGCATTAAGTGTAGCGACGCACTATGCTGAACTTACGCCAAGTTTTATCTTACGTTTTTATGTAACTTAAGCTTTTGCTGAATAGACGTTAAGGTTGTCCGTTGTTGCGGTACTTCCACCGACAGACGTTCAGCTGTTTGACAAGACTCGAAGTGGTCATAGCCCTGTTTGCCGAAGGTAATATAAAAAACTTTGCAGGCGCAATAATGCAAAAGCTGGCCTGCTTAATTCCGGTATGGTGTGTCGCTACGCTAAGCTTGCACGTGGGGATTGTTTGTTTCGAAAATATTCTTGTTATTATTGTAATGCAAAGTTCAATAATATCGTGACGTGGTCCTGTGAACGTAGCCTCCCTAGTTAAGTGGAAACTGTCGCTGCAACGTAACTCTGTATTTTGAAATTCATCAATATGAATGTTATATTTTATGTATTTTGACGTGTTTTTTTTTCCCACGCGGACATTATATAATTATATTGTATTTGAATTAAGGAGATTATAGTAAATGGAAATAAAGAATTTTAAAAACATTTTTGTCATGCATATGTTAACTTAAGATATACCTACTTGAAATATTCTACACCCATAAAAGTATATACCCTGGTTTTACTAACACTATTTTGTAATTATTACAATGAGATTGCGATGAGCCCATTCTGCGCTCATACGCACTAGCGCAAAGTACTCTGTGTAACCGCTAGTGCGTATGGGCGCTAATACTAAATACGTACTTCTAGACGATCCATGTAACGTAACGTTATGGTATAATAATACAAGAAGCTCACTTTAATGTTTTTATGTAACGATGAAATGCTCATGTCGCATGTTCATTACAAGCGAACCATTTTGAACCCTTTTCGACATCCTCTATCTCCAAGACTACTTAAGTTGCAGGACATAAATTTAATAACAGATTAAGGTTACCAAAAAAATTCAGTATTCCTAAATTCATGCGTCAAGATGGAATAGTTTCCCACATACGAGATTCCCATATACACAATTTTGGGCACTCACAGACTGATTGACTGATAAATTATCATAAATCTAGGTCACTTCCAATCGAGCCGAAACAGATTTAATAGACGCGTTTTACCTGAAATAAAACGCATATTAAACTACTTACCTTATTAGAAGCTTATAATGAGATAGGCACATCCGTTTCCGTTGTATTTTCTTTTTCTTTCTACCCTATTCATGTATCTCTTTCGCACATCCCTTCCTTTCACCAGGCAGGGGGTGCTGTTGAGTTGAGAGCTCCATGCACCTTGGTTCGTCATTGTGTCGAATTATACACCAGGCAGGAATAAAAACTAAGCTTCTAATAAGGTAAGTAGTTTAATATGCGTTTTATTTCAGGTAAAACGCGTCTATTAAACCACTTGACCGTTATTAGAAGCTTATAGTAATGAGACGTGTTTGTTATCGCCTGGTGAAGAGAAATACGCCAATGTGACAAAGGGGGTAAAGAAATAAGTAAAGGGAGATGTGCGAATACATTTATTAAAGACAATAATCATAAGTAATGCACACAATAGGTCCATATAATTTTTAGATAATTATTCATATATAACAAAATAAATCAAAGCACAGGGTTAATTAAGGTAGTAATTAATGTATTATTACATGTGGTCACCATAACTTCACGGTGATAGAATTTTTGGAAAGTTTTTGCTGATTTCCAATTTCTTCTAGCTAAAATATTACCCAGAGGAACATTATCAATCCAGTTCCTGGCTACGGCGGAAAGCATACTTCCTGGCGTTGCTGTGATACCAGCAGCCTTCATGAGTCATTTAATCGACGCTGCGATAATTGTACGGGACGCAGGAGACGGTGATCCTCGCAAATTAATGAAGAACAATGGCAAAATCATTGCTAAGACTTAAAATAAGCGTCTAATGATAAGAGGTATATTAAAAAAAGCCTAATTTTTTTCTAGATATTATTGTAGCTTTAACATTTGTAAACGAACTCTCTGAAAAAAATATATTACATTTCAAAGTTTTACTGATATTCCCGTTAATTCGAATAATTTTTATTTGTTGTCCATGCTTCTTTACTTTTGCAACACTTTGAGAGATGCCCTTATAATTAATTTCGAAGATTTTTTATCAGCTATGCTAATATATTTAATGCTTAATTATTTTATAAGATGTTTTATTTCGATTGAAGAATTATTATTCAATAATTCATGAAACAAATATCGAAATAAAGACAGCCAAACTTGGCGTTATTAGGAAAGAAATAGATTTTCTATAATCCTGCTTACCCAATAGAAGTATATGAAAAAAAAGTATAGCAACACAGACATGACAATGCTTTCTTTCAAAAACTGTCACTGTCAATCGTAGAGTTGTCAAATATCAGTATATTATTAAGCCCCTAGTAGACGAGATCGAGGCGCCGGGTGAACCCCGGCCAAACTCGGAGACGATATGGTTTGTACCCGCTAGCTAGCCGGGTTAAGAGCCACTTATATGTGATGCGCCGTGCGTACAACCGGCCTCCGCAAGGAGTGCACATAGGCCACCGTACCAGTCTGAGCACAGGGTAGCCACGCCGTGACCGATCACGGCGGCAAGCTGGGCCACCGTTAGCAACGGTATCGTCAAATAGCTGCATACTGTCCCATAACATATCCGACATCCAGACTTACTATGGCTTGAAACTGTGCGTAGCCGGTAGCTACGGTCCTAAAAACAGTGTTGTCAGCAAGGGGCCTAACTTTACTGCCTACACGGCTACGCTTTGTCGTTGGACGTAATTATTATAATTATATTCGGTGATAGTGCTACGGCTTCTGAAAAATATGTAAAACTACGTTGCGTTAACGTTACGTTGTGCTACTCATTAACGTACTACGATTTCACTCCTCGATTTGGAGTTGAGAAGTGAAAAGTGGCGCATTGATTTTGTGTATTTTTCTGTGTAGTGATTGACCAAGTGAATTCCTCTGAGTAGGTACCTATAGTCTCATAGGCAGTGGAACAACTTATCTAATAAGAGGAAGAATAAAATCGTGGTACATGTCATCATGGGAAGAAGTACCTATCTAAAATGTTCATTGTCATGACGTTGGTGTGTTACAAAGGAACCAAGGCATCAAAGAAATAAAGCAGCACCAGCAGAATTGTTGTGTTACTTATTAAGAAGAACAAAAGACAAATAAATATAATAATATAAAATAAATAACACGAAATCTTTTATTATACGCCATAAACCTTACAAAGTAGAATTTTAATTTTTACTGAACTCGTACACCTATGTTCATACAAAACTATAACCGAGGAATGTGCTCGCAAATGATTGCATAGGCTCGGGTGGGCTCGGGTGTTTATATGGGTTTCATTGAATTCACAACATTTTTTAGAATGATGTTTTGTTGGTTAGGGCATCAGGCATAACGCTAGGCGGCTAGACTATCAAAGTGATATTCACGGGATTTTTAATAGAGAGATTTGCTGCACTGAGAAAGATAAAATGAATTGAATTACCTACTTAATAAAAAATATAATTTGTTTTGCATAATCATAAATATTCTAACCGAAATATACTTTCCGAGCTATTTTCTCAAATCCTCGGGATAAGTGGCAAATCGCTCATTTCATCAGAAATGGCTCAGTTCATTAAAAATTAATAAATTAATTGCGAATACACAAAGCCTACGATGACACGAAAACGTAACAATTTATTTATACAGATACAGATAGTGATGTATCAAAGTTCGCCATTGTTCTTTCTATTTCTAGTTAAGCCAAACTTCAAACTAGAATATTTTGAAGTCGAGACTCTCTTTAATAGTAAGCCTTAAGACAAATCTGTTCAGGAATTCAAGCTCTATACTTTTACATATGTTTCAATAGTAGACGCAAAAGATTATTTCAACAATAGTTTGTTTGGGAGTTTGCCGTTGTTCTTTTGATGAACCAGAGTTACTGCGTCTTTCATTTAAGACTGTTATGGTCAATGGTCTTATTCATCCAATAGACAGGGTTCAGGTTTTGATTTTCTGAACTGAATAGCAGTTTCTACCCCGATTGTCTATAATCACTACAATCTGTTTTTGATCCAAAATGAGGCCATAAAATAATAAAATCATCATTAATTATACAATGCTCACTATCTAGGTACCTTTAACAAGATATGGTCGTGAATTTGCGACCTGAACATAAAATTAATAATGTTGCCGCATGTCGAACGGTCTGAAAAATATGTTTAGGTACTAGGTTAGAATAATTGCACAAATAGGTAGTGTGTGCATGTTAATGTCCCAAACAGGCGGTTTTGAGGACTTTGGATTCTTTAAAGATAAGACTTTATATGTATGTTTAATCAAAACATCTTCACTTAATTTGACATTAAACGTTAAACTCTACATTACACAACGTACTTAGATATAAGAGACTTGTGTAAGAGAATAGAGGATAATTTTAGCATTTAAGTGCAAATCAGCCAAGAATTGAGCTAATTCGGGTCCAATGGGGCGCATTGAATTAATACTCTGTTGTTTAGTCCACAACATTCAACGGTTCCAAGCTACTTTATACGACTTCCACGTGGAAGGTCGCCAGGAAGATTTAAGTAGAAAGATTTGGTTGGAGTCCCATGACGTAATATTGTCTGACCACCCCCACATTTCCAGATCTCCAGAACCATTTCCTGCACTTTCGTAGGTGGTAGCCCCGTGCTTGTGTCGATTAGAAATCGGTTCAGGTTCGTTAGTAAGAATGGGGCTGCAATGGCTCGAGATTTGAGATCTGTTCTCCAGGAAACTTTTTCCCAACAAGGGACTACGATTAGGTAAATCCCTATACCTTGATTTATGTGCATTAACACTCGAGGGATAAGAAAAGATGGTGGGAAGACCCACGCTAGAGGGAAATTCCATTATATGCTGAAGGCGTCGTGGAACATCGCCTCGTGACCGCTGAGGTCTCGACTCATGTAGTTCGCTACTCTCGAGCAGTTTCGGACGCAAACAGATCGATCACCGGCGTTCCCATCCTCGTAAACATCATTTTCGTGGAATTCGGAAGCAAGTGCCATTTGGGAAATTGACGGTGTCTAGATAGTCTGCGTGACTGTTGAATCTCCCGGGAATATCATAAATTTTGAACTGAATCTGATGTTGGTCCAGTTTGCACAGGATTTGGTGTGTTAGGTTCATAAGTGCTTGAGTTTTGCCCCCCCCCCCCTCATTGCGGAGATAAGACACCATAGAGCGATTGTCGGTCTGTATTAGAATTGAGCCTTGCGACATGTTCGGGGCATGGACTAATAACACTTTTAAGATTGTCAACAACTCCTTCTGATTGCAGTGAAGATCCCGTTCCTCTGGGATCCATGTTCCGGATATCATCTGGTTGTTGAGCTGTGCTCACCATACTACATCCGAGCCAGCCGTCGGTGGTTAGGAAAAATGTTGTAGGTGGTGCTTGACTCAGAATTGGGAAATGGCATTTCTGAAGCCACCACTGCATCTCTAACAGAACTTTGGGGGGGGGGGGGGGGCAGACTATATTTGGCCGAGTTTGCCAATTTTGACAGAGAATTTAAATGACCGAGGGTCGCCCGGTGATTCAACCTGCCTCGTGGTACAACAAAACTGGCGAAACTTAACAGTCGCACAAGGCTCTGAAGTTCCTTCAGGGTAGCTTTGCCTGATAGTAACACCCGAGAGTCTTTCTTGACAATAGCAGCAGATTTTTCTGCTGGCAGACATTTCTGGTTGGTCCATACGGATCCCAAACAACGCCTAGAAAGGTCATATGCTTTTGTGGAACAGGAACAGATTTTTTGAAATTTATTTAAAGCCTAGGAATTCGTGGATCTCCAAAAGCAGACTCATATGCTTGGTCAACACACCCTGATTTTGATGTGCAAGGAAAAAATCGTCTAAAGAAACGGTGATCCTTACACCTTTTTCGCGAAGCACATGGGCTATACAGTTCGTAAGGCACGCAAAAAATCTTGGGTGCTGTGCCTAGACTGAATGGTAGGCAAGTCATTTCTAGAAATTCATCTTTAGATAAGGCGGAGAAATTGTCTGTGGACTTGGCCAATCGGAACCTTGAAATATGCCTGAGATGAATCTGCCTTGCACAGCCAATCACGAGGTTGAAGAAAATCCGGGATACGATGCCTACCTATTGATTAACCGAAACCGGTCGTTGAGCCCAAATTTTAATGATTTTAGGTTGAAAATAGAACGACGTGTCGCATGATCGCATCTTTCTTCAGTACTAGGAATAATAATAATAATAAATAGTTTATTTTCTCGCCACAATACAATAGTTTGACAAATTATTGGGATTTTGTACATCAAGATTATGTATTTCATATTGTGGGAGACTGGTGCCTAAGCTAGGCTCATGGCCTGTATTTCAGGACACCAGGTCTCCTCCTTGGTGTTTTACAACTTGTGCACTGAATTTTACAGTAGATTGTGGTCGGAATTTTATAACAAACAAAAAAAAAAATCAAGAACAATAAACATAGTTAGCGTTGTGTGTTTGTGTGTTTATGAGTGTGAGCGTGTGCGTAATTGTGTGTATGTGCGTGCGTGTGTGTGTGCGTGCATTAGTGTGTATGAGTGAGTGTGTTTGTTTGAGAGAGAAAGAGAGAGAGTATGTCTGGTTTATAGTATTTTAGATCGTATCTACACTAGTACAGCAAACAGGTTTTCGGTGTCGTCATAGCTTAATTCCTGGAGCCAGGTAGTTAGTTTCATTTTGCATGTTATCTTTTTGAGTTCGTATATAGACAGGATTCTATTAATTTTATTATATAGATAAGGGCCTAGGTGACAGAAGAAGCGTTTGGAGTGCATGGTGGTAAGTTTCATCTGGCTTCTGTTTACGGGATTGTATCGCCTTTTGCCACTAGACAGAGAGGGATTATATATCAGAAGACTATGCTGCATCAAAATGGTCTGCTGGATGAATATCTGGCGTACCGTCAGAACTTTAGCCTTTTTGTATAAAAGAGTAGTAGGATATCTGAACGGTAAGAACAGGGACACCTTCAATATTGCTCTTTGCGCTCTCTCCAATTCAAGAAGAGCGGTCTTCGGAGCACCACCCCAGGAAGTGATGCAGTAGTTAAGTAGGGACTGGGCCAGGGCAAAATACACGGATCTCTTTAACTTATCATCAGCCACATGTCTTAGAGTCTTAAATACGTATATCAATTTGCGCATCCTACCACTAAGTGTAGATATGTGCTCATGAAATCGCAGGCTGCTGTTCACTATTACCCCAAGGTATTTTATCGAGTCGGTTTTCTGGAGATATATGCAGGAGCAAGTGGTGTTGTGTGGCTTGGGACAGGAGTGGGCTATAATCGAATGCGGTGTTGTCGAGTTCGGTGCTGTCCTGTGTGTGATTGCAAAAGTGAGACAGTGTGTTTTTGCCGCATTTAACGTGAGTATATTGTTTTGCAGCCAATCCGATACAACGTTAAATCCCGATTGTGCGTGTTTAAAGACATCACTCCAAGTATTAGCATTAAATAGAAGGGCCGTGTCATCTGCGAAGGTAATTATTTTACCTTTTGGAAGAGTGAGCAAGCCCAGGTCATTTATGTAGATGAGAAACAGAGTCGGGCCAATCACGCTGCCTTGCGGCACCCCGTAGGTGACTATCCGCTCATCACTGATATACTCATCCACCCTAACGCACTGGGTTCGCTCACTCAGATAGTTCTCAAAAAGCTTGAGTTGATTCCCTCTAATTCCAAGGCGTTCCATCTTCTCAATGAGAATGGGGACAGAAACCGTGTCAAAGGCCTTGGCAAGATCCAGGAAGATTCCTATAACCTTTTGACTTTTATCTAGGTTGGTGACAATATAGTTAGTGAGGTCATGGACAGCATCGGAAGTTGATCTGCCAGCTCTGAAACCGTACTGCGACGGTGAAAAGATATTGTACTTGGTCAGGTAGTCTACGAGTCTGTGGTTCATAATCCGTTCTAGTACCTTATATAGGGTAGGCAACACAGCTATAGGCCTGTAGTTGCTGACACAGCCTGTCTGGGCTGTTATTTTATGTACAGTCCGTGGAGGTTTTTAGTATTGTAGTGAAACTCAGCTGATCGGTACAATAATTAGTTTTAATGAATTTTAAGTTTTTACAAGTTTAAGTTATCTCATGACCATGGTCGGTCGCGGTGTGTGATCAGTTACATCCGCGCGCCCCGCGCTCCTCCCCATGCCCCGGGAACAGGTTACCGGTCGGCGGTGGCGCGAACATTCTCCCCCCCTTGAAAGCTCCTGCTTTCAAGTTCTTCAGTAGTAGGAAGAAGGCAAACTTTGTTAAGAGCTCGCCTGACGACGCCTTTCGAAGTGAAGAAGTCAGCCACCCTGCAGACGCCATCCGCGCCAGTGTACAGGTGCTGGACTCGTCCGAGTCTCCATTTTAGCGGTGGAATGTGCTCGTCCTTGAATACCACTAAATCGCCCATCTGAAGCTCCTTCTGCCTTAAGCGCCATTTGCTCCGTTGTTGGAGCTCTGCCATGTACTCGTTTTTCCATCTATGCCAAAAGTGCTGCCTCAGCTGCTCGATCCTTTGGTATCTATCAGGATTTTTCAAAACAATGGGGGGTGACGGCAGCGATGTCAAGGGCCGCCCCACAAGGAAGTGCCCTGGAGTCAGAGGAGAAGTATCAGTTGGGTCTGACGACAGAGGAGCGAGGGGACGGGAATTAAGGATTGCTTCAATTTGTGTGAATAAAGTGCCCAACTCCTCATACGTCAGACTAGCGTTACCCATAATCCGCTTTAGATGGAATTTGGCAGACTTAACGCCAGCTTCCCAGATTCCACCGAAAGTAGGAGAGTATGGGGGATTAAAAATAAATTGTATGCCTTCATCATTGGTGTATTCGTATATTGAATTTATACTGGACCTTAGTACCCTACCTAACTCGTTACTTGCCCCAACAAAATTGGTGCCATTGTCGCAATAAATCGTATGCGGCTTACCTCTCCGCGAAATAAAACGACGTAAACTAAGAATAAACGCATTAGTACTAAGATCACTTACTAATTCTAAATGTATGCTTTTAGTTGAAAAACAAACTATTACATTAAGATAACATTTACTTATTCTATTTCCTTTACCCTTTTTACTAGAAATTAGAAAAGGTCCAGCAAAGTCCACCCCACATACTTGAAACGGGTAGTAAGGAGTGACCCTATCCACCGGCAGGTTGCCCATCAGTGGCTCCATACTTTTGCCGCGCAGTCGTGTACATATTACGCATTTTCTAACTATACTGCGGGCTAAAGTTCTGCCCCTTACTGGCCAGAACTGTTCACGAAATGTACTAAGGAGTAACTGAGGGCCAGCGTGCAGGAGACGTAGGTGCTCGTTTTCCATCAAGAGCCGTGTGAGGTAGTGCTTACCGTCCAAAAGGATCGGGTGCTTTTTATTGAAGTCACAAGCGGCATTCTGAAGACGACCACCCACTCTAAGCACGCCGTTGCCATCAACGAAAGGTGATAACTGTAACAGGCAAGATTTAGCCTTAAGATTTTTGTTTTGTGTAAGTGTTAATATTTCTGTAAGGTAAGACTGGCTTTGAGCAAGTTTTATAAGGTAAGTAAATGATTTTTCTATTTCGATTAATTGTAGATGACCCTTTATTTTATTTTTAGGATTTTTACAATTATGTACAAAGCGTATGACGTATGCGATAATTCTTTTTAATTTTTTAACTTTAGAGTAATTATGAAAATCTATAAGTGGTGATTGCTCAACGTTAACAACAGTAAAAGTTGAGCAATCACTTTGTGTTTTTATTTCAGGTAAATTAGAACTTGAGGAACCTATGTCTTGAGGCCAATTGACTTCGTCTTGTAAAAGAAAATGTGGGCCGTGCCACCAAAAGCTCAAGCCTTCAAGTTGACCGGGTTCTACTCCTCTGGAGGCCAGGTCAGCAGGATTCAATGCAGTAGGCACGTGTCTCCAAGATTCTCTCGTTGTGAGCTCATGAATTTCATTGACTGTGTTACAGACGAATGCTTTTAGTATTTTAGGTTGTGTTCGAATCCAACCTAACACTACAGATGAGTCAGTCCAAAAGAACTTACGGTGTACTGTACAACGTAATGAACTACTCACCCGAGCCGCTAGCCGTGCGCCCAGCAGCGCTCCGCACAACTCAAGACGCGGAATCGTAGCAGTTTTAAGCGGTGCTACGCGAGTCTTGGAACATAACAGGTTTACATGTACATTATTAAAATTGTCTATTGAACGTAAATACACACAAGTCCCGTACGCCTCTTGCGACGCGTCGACGAAACAGTGTAGTTCGATCAATTTTGGTGATGAACATAAAGTATGCCTAGGTACTCTAATGTCTGCTAGTTTGTGTACGTTTAAAATAAATTTATCCCATATTCTTTTAATGTTTTGAGGAACTGGTTCATCCCAACTTAACTTTAAAACCCATAGTTTTTGTAATAAGATTTTAAGCTTAATCGTGCACACACTGAGCATGCCTAAAGGATCAAAAATTTTACATGTATTTGACAAAATGGACCGTTTTGTAACGTTATCAGTAGTTTTGTCTAATTGCACAGAAAATTGTAATTTGTCGCAGTCAGGAAACCACAACAATCCTAGTACACTTGATTGTTTATTTACGTCTAATGACTGTGGTGATGAACAATCATCAGGAAAAATCTGTGGACAGTTCGTGCGAAATTTATGTATCGTAAAACAAGCGGATGTAAGAATAGTGCTAACTGAATTGTAAATATGTGCTAATTCTTCTTCCGTTTCAGCACCACTCAACAAATCATCATAATAAAAATCATGCTGTATAATTTCTGATACTACCTTGTCCTTACATTCCTTTGCCAACTGTAAAAGACACCTTGTGCTTAGGAAGGGAGCGGAGGCTGTCCCGTATGTTACAGTATTTAATTGTAATACATTAAGAGGTTTACTATCGTCATCTCTCCACAGTATTAACTGTAGATGGCGCTGCGAACTGTCCATAATATTTTGTCGGTACATTTTTTGAATGTCACCAGACAAAACGAACTTATGTTTTCGAAATCTTATTAATATATCGAACAATTCATCCTGAACTACCGGTCCTATGTACTGAATATCATTCAGGGATTTTTCAGAAGTAGTTTTTGCACTACAGTCAAAAACTACCCTTAGTTTCGTAGTTTCACTCTGTTCACGAAATACTGCGTGATGTGGCATATAGTAGCCAAAGACTGGTTTGTTTACTCTGCTTAAGTGACCCAATTCTTCATATTCTTTTATAAAATCGCAGTATTGTTTTTTAAAGACTGGGCTTCTATTTAACCTTTTCTCAAGACAAAGAAAACGTTTTTTAGCCATGTTAAATGAATCACCAAGTGAAGTATCGGGTGATTCACGAAATGGCATTTTCACACAAAATCTACCGTTTTCTAAACGTTTTGTACTATCTATAAAATGTTTCTCACAGATGTTATCATCTTCGGAATAAGAAATATTTATAGACGGAATTTCTTCAAGCTCCCAGAACTTAGTAAGATCTTTGTTACTAATTTGTTTAGTGAAGTTACAATTAAAGCTACTTTGTTCATAATAATCTAAACTTCCTATTGGCCCAGCTACTAACCAACCTAGTTTAGAACTTTGAAGTATAGGTTTATTTGTGCCGCATTTTATTTTATTTGATGTAATGATTTCAAAGAAAATGTCAGCTCCGAGTAGCAGATCTACTTCAGAAGAACGATGAAAACCGGGATCAGCCAGTTGTATGTTACTAGGTAAGTTCAATTCTAAAGCATTGATATTACCATTAGGTAAATTACCTGTTATTTGAGGTACGACTAAACACCTAATATTTGTATTATATGAACTCGTTAATGACTTCAAGGTTAGTTCACAACAATCTGAAATATTTAATTGCACATTATTTATTCCAGTAACACAAATAGGTCGTTTATTAATGGACGTTAACCCCAACTTATTTTTCATGTTTTCAGTTAAGAAAGAAGATTGGCTGCCTGCATCAAGAAGCGCTCGAGCGAGGTAAGTTTTATTTTGTTGCTTGTTACTTATGTTTACTAAAGCAGTACAGAGGAGAACCTGTTTACCTAATAAAGCGGAGCAAGCTGTCACTGCACTATTGACTGATGACTCACTAGAGGTATTGTTACTATTCTCTGACTGTGTAATAGATGGGTAGTTCTTCAAAAAGTATTCTCCGCGTAACTTTCGTGGCGAAATTTTTTTTAGAGGAATCTTTTTGTAAATGGCATACATTTATGACGCTGCAAAAATAATAAGTACAATTTTTATTACATGTAAATCGGTGCATAAACGACAGAGATATTATATTTTGAAATTTTGGTGCCCACGAAAGTTACGAAAGATGCCGAGAAAGTTACAGACGTATTTTCTACCAGCAAAATATGGTTTAAAATCTCTATTTTTTCTCAAATTTGAGAAAATATACAAATAGAAACACACTTAATACGAGTGGTTAGGTACAAGAAATAAACTGAAACACATACATGAATAAATACTTATACAAATACATAACCTTTCTTTTGAGCTTCGCGACAATCGAGTAAATGCATCATGAAAAATCTAAAGTTATTATTTAACGGAGATACATAAGTTTCTCCGTTAAATAATAACTTTCGTGGACAAATGACCATGAAAGTTATGCCACGAAAGTTATGAAAATTTCACATTTTTGAGAATTACGATTAAAGTTATAGGTAAATTAACGAACAAAATACTTGGGAATAATTTCGAAGATCTATCTTATTCCTTAATTCTAAATGAGTTAGAAAATTATAAACATTATTCTTCAAAATATGCTCATGAAAGTTTCTTGACAGAGGCTACTTGAAAATATTCGAAGAATAACTTGCCTGTATTTTTTTGTGTAAAAGCGATGAACATGTGTGTCTCCCCCACTGACACCGGGATACTAAGGAGCTACCCTGCAGCTAAAACTTGTAGCGATAAGTTGGCTCTCTTGGCAGATAGGTGAAGTTTTGTTGCGCGCTCGCGAAACTAGCAAAATCGTGTGACCGAGACATAATGCCTGTTAACTATTGTAACTTAAGAGCTACAATTAATGTTTATTGGTAATTATGATGCATAGTTAAACACGATTAATTTGATGTATTACACTATATGCTTATGAATTTAGTACAAAAGTTATCAAAGTTTGCCCTGAGCGCCAACAGAGTGTGACGCGCGAAGAACACCGATTTTGCTCCCGTTTTCGACATTCGATATTTTTTTATTTAAACCTTATAAATAATGTTAAATGTTTAATGTTGAAATTATACACATATATAAATAGAGAATAATCTGTATTTGGTCCTAAGACTGAATGTTTAATAGGTTAGGAATTAAGACCGTGTGACCGCGTTTTAAGGGTCCTCGAAGAACTACCCAGATACGTTATGATTATTTGATGTTACGTTTTTATGCAATAATGTGTTGTGTCTTTGTTTACAGGTTTGGCATGCACCGAGACGACATCGCGCAGCGTAATGACCTCTGCGTAAACAATTCAAACAAAGATGTAACTTTAAGGCTTCATTTGTTCTAGACTCAACATTCATTTCTTTAAACTTTCTACACTCAGTTATCCGATGTTCAAGTTGACACACTGGACATATGGGAGGACGTATGCTGGACAAACTATTATGTTTATGTGGAACAGACGCGACAAGAGCTCGTGTTATTTTAGGATTAATGAATTTGTTATCAGGTTTGTCGCTCCTGTTTACCTGAATTGTTTCCAACATATCTGCACGACTACGCAAGAACCGCAAGAAGTCGGCTAAAGAAGGTAAGTCTGTTAAATTATTTTTATGTTCTTCCCACTTCCTGCCAGTAGTGGGATCAAGTTTAATGGTAACCATATAAATTATCAAGGTATCCCATTGATCAGTTGGCTGACCTAAAGTATTGAGGGATCTTAAGTTCTTTGTAACACTATCAATAAGAAAGCGAATAGAACGATGAGATTCTCGCGATAAACATTCTAAATTACACAATGCTTTCAAGTGATTGTTAATTAAAATATTTTTATTGTCAAAGCGTTCGCAAAGAAGTGACCACGCAACCTTGTAATTATTTGCAGTAAACTCAATTGCTTTTATTACGACAATAGCACCGCCCTCTAGAGAGGAACGTAAATAATGGAATTTATTAATGTCAGCAATTGACTCATTCGAATGGATAATAGAATCGAAGGTGTCGCGAAATTCCAACCATTTGAGATAATTACCGTCAAATGATGGAAGTTTAATTGTCGGTAACTTAATGTTATTCATATGATTACAACCTTCATAGCTAGAACATGCTGTTTTTACACCTTCGGTTCTCTGATCCTGATTGCTAGAATGAGAATCTATTATTTCTTGGGCGGCTGAGATGAGAGAATAAAACTGAGATTCTACTGAGTCTCTTTCGTCAACTTGTTCTTCTACGTTCGATGATAACATTTCTATTTGAGTCTGTATAGAATCGAATTCAGATAAAAGATATTGTAATTTAGATAACCGAAGTCCTAATTCTTTAATCTGTTGTTTAGTAATATCACTTGAATTAATCTGATTCAAAATAGAAACGTAATCTTTAAATTTTGTCAAACGCATTTTAATTGTACCTCTCTGTTTTATTAAGTCTTTGAAATCTGTACGTTTCTCTTCCCTCCTCTCAACTTCCCGATGTTGCTTACTTTCGGACATTTTTTAAGAAAAGTTAATAAATTAGGACAAATAAAGAGATTAGGCAAAGTAATATGTGCAATCAAACCCAAAACTAAAGAGGCTTGCTACTTGGTTCACCAATACTTTGACTTCAAGATGACACACGCGACACCAAGTCAGAGAGCAGTCCCTGGACACGCCACCCGCGCTGGACACGTCAGCATACAGCACCAGCTTGATATGCGCACGCGCACACGCGGCAGGCAATTTCTGGAATGTTCGTTCAATAAATGAGAAAACAAAAAAAAAACAATAATTTGTGGGTAGGATGGACCTAGGATTTTTATGAATATTTTATTCATTTAAACTAAAGAAATAAATAGCTTCTGCTACATTTAAGCTTAGCAAAGTTATATTATGTTCGAGAATAATTAATTATGCACTAATAATGAATATTTTTTAACAGCGATTTTATGAAAAATATGCGGTGCAAGAAAACTGAGATTGCAACAATATAATGATTAAGATGACTTTAAATGCATTAAAGCGTACGAAATATCTAAAAGATAAGCGAATTTATAGGTGGATATCTAAAGAAGATGACGAAGCAAAATTTAAATGCCTGTATGACATGTATATGCACCCTGTAATAATGTACCTATAAGTATATAGGCAGGATACAATGTACAAATAGTAAATAAGCTGCAAGCTGTTTAAATTAACCTTAGTGACGAATTATGGATACCCCAGTCGCACAATGAAGACGTTATGCACTATTCACACAATTAAAGAGGAAAGTAAGAACTAAGAACACTGGTAATGAAGGATAAAGGATACTAGGCTACTTCCCTGTGTAACGTCGATGCAGCGATGAGACCAGCAATAATCTTCGTTCGATCACGTATTTCGCACGTGCAGCTTGCCAATGGATAATCTTTATGTAAATCTTCTGCAGTAGGTCCTGTCACGGTCGCCAATTGTCTGGGCTGTTATTTTATGTACAGTCCGTGGAGGTTTTTAGTATTGTAGTGAAACTCAGCTGATCGGTACAATAATTAGTTTTAATGAATTTTAAGTTTTTACAAGTTTAAGTTATCTCATGACCATGGTCGGTCGCGGTGTGTGATCAGTTACATCCGCGCGCCCCGCGCTCCTCCCCATGCCCCGGGAACAGGTTACCGGTCGGCGGTGGCGCGAACACAGCCTCTGTCCCCGTTCTTGAAAATTGGGTGAATTGTAGACTTTTTAAACGCCCTGGGGAATTGCCCAGTATGGAGTGAAAGGTTGCAAATATAAGTTAGAGGTGGGACGACCAAAGTAATATGTTTTTTTAAAAGGGTGCTAGATATTCTGTCCCATCCTGAGGCACATTCACTGCGAAGGGAGATAATTATTTTTGCGACCTCTTCCTCATCCGCGGGTAAGAGGACCATAGATTGCAAGGTGTCACGTGTGACAGACAAAGGTGGTCTAGGTATGTTGGTGTTACCAATTTTTTCAGCAAGGTTTTTACCAATGTCTGCGAAGAAGTAAAAAAATAATCTAAAAAAATAGAGGAGAGATGAAGCTTGGACGATATTTTGATCGATTCTAATGTTCGATGACGATCGATTTTTAAATTTGATGCGATTCCCTGTTATTATTTTCACAATAAAATCTGGTGCTCCCATTCTCCTCCGTCAATCGACATATTGTGCTAACCGCCCCGCTTGGAACCGTTTTGAGTCACTGTCTATGTCTTTTATTGGCCATATTGGGTGAGTATGGTCGTTTATGATCTCTCTGATTTGAATGTTTTGTCCTAGATCCGCGAGATCGAAAGGACATTCCTCTACGATGTTCGTTTCCATGCCCTTTCGAAGGGTATTGGTATGAAAGACCATTAGCACCCTGCGAGGGCTGGTTTCTATAGTAATGCGTGTAAGTGCTTGGAGCAGGCTCACAGCAATTACAGGTACCACGCGATGGTACATTATGACAGGCATGCCCCTGCGAGGGGAGCCGTGCAGCATTAGAGGGTTTTGCTCGCGAAGCATTACCGTTGCCAGACTGCTTTGGCGGCCAGAAGGCCTTTCTTACCCCGCCAACTTTTTCCAATGCAGCTGTTAGAGCTTCATGGTTAAAAATGTGAGTGTTAGAAGGAGGGATTTTAATTAATGCAGATTTTAGAAGTGGGTCTCGAACACACTTGAGGATACCATCCCGTCTCATCTCTATGGCTTCGGCTCTGTGACCGCAAGCCATTTGTAACAAATCCGAGGAGACCTTATGAAAGTCACCTTTTAGAAAAAGTTCTTCGATTTTCTCATTACGGTTAACAAACGAAACATCCGAAGCTTTAGACCATGCTAACAAACTACGTAAACTATTAAGAAAAACTTCCTTTTGGTTTAAAATGCAGTAAGTAATAGCCGCATAAGATTTATCAGAGTAAATTAAATGGCGTGTATTGTCAAACGCCTTTACCTCTTCGTTAGTTTCTAGCTCTATAAATCCCGGCGTGTGATTATACAGCTTTTGAGTTTCGGCGTAACGTACGTCAAACCACGTACTACTACCAAATCGTTGAACATCATTTAACATTTTTATATATTCTTGAGGAGTCGGAGATACTGCTGGGGGCTTAGACAAAGTAATAATTTAAAAACGATAACGAAGTTCGAAAAGACTGTAGCGACATAGAATACTCATCACTTTACCTTACCTTACCATGAATACCGTACCATACCATGAATACCGTACCATACCATGAATACCGTACCATACACCAATACCAGTACATGCACCGTTACCACGTTTTGAGGAGCCTCTCAGAGACAGTGAGAGTGAGAGAAACCGCCTTGAGAAAGACGACACGTTCAGGCGTCTACCGCAAAGAAATAAGAACAGTAAGAGACAAGGCGTCGTCTTGATAAAGACGCTTCCGCGCCAGCGACGCAACGTAATATCGACGCGGCCAACATCGAT
Organism: Amphipyra tragopoginis; assembly: GCA_905220435.1. Lineage (NCBI taxonomy): Eukaryota > Metazoa > Arthropoda > Insecta > Lepidoptera > Noctuidae > Amphipyra > Amphipyra tragopoginis. Next base: position 35,977,505 of record HG991991.1, read on the forward strand.
ATCACACCACGCCGCCGCACGCGTCAGTTCGCTCTGATAAGAGCGTTTGGCAATGAAGCAAGCCACGCAGCACAGCACATGCACATCTTCCATGATCACGACAGCATGGACACTGGACAGCAGAGAGGAGCACCTATCTTCACTCGACATCGGCGCTCGGCGAAATGCGTACGGAGTGCGGAGGACTTTTTTTTTTTTTTTTTTTCCTATTGGACTGCTGTAGGTCGTCCTAGGGGACGGTTTCTACGTAACCGGGCAGTTATTGGCGAGACCTGAAGGGTCTCCAGCCAAAGTGCGGAGGACGCGTGTCAACTCGTATTTATAAGCTCGGTGCAGGTGTTCAACTTTGTCCCGCGCCCGCACCCCGCGGGGCAGGGCGCGCCGTTTGTTAGATTATGATTGGTGTAAATATTTATTTTGTAATATAGTTTAGCTAAGTTGTAATTGTAAGACGAAATTTGTAAATATAAATAGGACATTTTAGGAATAAAATACATATACATTCGATCATTCGCATTTCTGACCTCGTTATCATAGTTTTATTTACGACGAGTAACCACTCATTCCTCCAAATTGGTGACCCCGAAGAAGTCCTTAGAAGACCCGAACACTCCGAAGACTCCGAAGGAAGACTCCGAAGACCACGAAGATTCGAAGATCGGAATACAAGAAACAAATACTTAGCAAGAAGACACCGAACCCCGCAAGATGTCGAAATCCACAAAGAATTCACCGATGCGCAGGACATCACAACTGTGAAGAGCAACGTGGCCACAATTTCGCTACCTGCCCGACTACCACCATTTTGGCGCCAAAATCCGCGTCTGTGGTTCGCGCAGTTCGAAGCCGCCGTTGCCGCCAGTAGAATTGGAGATGAGCAGAAATTCAACCTCGTCGTCCCGCTGCTCGGTTGCAGCGACCTGGAGCAGATCGCCGACATCATCCTCGAACCACCGGCCAGCGGAAAATACAGCGCGCTCAAAGAAAGACTGATATCAACATACCAGGAGTCAGACCATCGCCAACTACAGAAACTACTCAGCGGCCTCGAACTCGGCGACCAGAAGCCGAGCCAGCTGCTGCGTAAGATGAGAGACCTCAGCGGCAAACTACTATCTGACGAAGCACTGAAGGTTATGTGGCTCAACCATCTGCCTACACAAGTTCGCGCCGTGCTCTCTGTAAACACCGAGTCGGCACTAGAAACCCTAGCTGCTATGGCCGACAAGATGATGGAGCATTTCGAACCAGCCACAGTCGCCGCAGTCACAACTGAAAACCTTCCGTCAACCAATACATCAGGAGTACAGCAGAATACCTTAACAAGTCTACAAATCAGCATGTTATCAAAACAAATTGAAAAAATATCTCTCGAACTCGCCGAGCTGCGAAATCAACAAAATTCCACGAATCGCCGCCCCTGCTCGCACCCCGCACACCGTAGCCGCTCCCGCTCGCACTCTAGCCACCGCACACAACAACGCGCGCAAGCCTGGCGATCCTGATTGGCTGTGCCGTTATCACTACCGATTTGGCAACGAAGCGCGAAAATGTGAATCGCCGTGCTCCAAAAACAAACAGGGAAACTAAAAAGTACATCGACTGTGGCGGGTGTCGATGTAAACCAGAAGTCTCACCGCCTATGTGTGATCGACATTATCAACAGAGAGCGATTTCTTGTCGACACGGGAGCCGACATATCCGTATTAGCCGCCCGAAACAAGAAATATTTGAAGCCGGCAGAGAATACATACAAACTGTTCGCGGCCAACGGCACGGAAATTCGTACCTACGGTGAGCGCACACTCGAGCTCAACTTAGGTTTACGAAGAAGCTTCAAGTGGACTTTCGTCGTCGCGGACGTGAAGACGTCGTTACCTACTAGGTGCAGACTTCCTAGTACATCACAAATTACTAGTCGACTTACACCAAAGAAAACTCGTCGACCGCGTAACAGAACTCAGCGTGAACGCCATTCAAGTAAATAACAATGAAGAATCGATCTACATCATCAACAGAGACCACGCATACCACGACCTGCTGAAGAAATATCCAGATGTACTAAGACCAATGTCACTGAAAACTCCAATCAAACATAATGTCACGCACCACATCGAAACAACCGGACCGCCAATCTACTCTCGGCCGCGCCCTCTACCGCCCGACAAGTACAAAGCAGCCAAGCTTGAATTCGAACGCATGATCGAGATGGGTATATGCAAGCCGTCTAACAGTCCGTGGGCCAGTCCGCTACATGTAGTCAAGAAGAAAGATGGTTCACTACGTGTATGTGGTGACTACAGAAGACTCAACGCCGCCACCGTACCCGACCGATACCCCATACCTCGAATTCAAGACTTCACCTACCAACTTCATGGCAAAACAATTTTCTCCAAACTCGACCTGAAGATGGCATATTTTTGGGTGCCTATAGCGAAAGAAGATGCTCAGAAAACAGCCATAATAACACCTTTCGGTCTCTTCGAATTTAACTGCATGACGTTTGGCCTAAGAAACTCCGGTCAAACCTTTCAACGCTTCATGCACGAAGTACTACGAGGACTAGACGACATCGTATTCTGTTTCGTTGACGACCTGCTGATACACTCTAGAAACAAAGAAGAACATCGTCGGCACTTAGAATTAGTACTCGAACGCCTAAATACCTACGGCGTCAGTCTAAACATCGACAAGTGCGAGTTTGATAAGAAAAACATCGAGTTTCTCGGATACGAAGTATCCTCAGAAGGAATCAACCCCACTCAAGAACGAATACAAGCCATAGTCAACTATCCGAAGCCACAGACAGTACAAGAATTAAGAAGATTTCTAGGAATTATCAACTTTTACCGCAGCTGTTTACCTCATCAAGCAGAATATCAATACGAACTTAATAAGTAGGTACCTACACAACAACAAGAAAAATGATAAATCTCCGATACAATGGTCTCAAGAAGCAGAGCAAGCCTTTGAGAAATGCCGACAAAGCGTACTCGAAGCAACAACGCTCACTCACCCGATACCGAACGCTCCACTTTGTTTATTTACCGACGCATCCAACACTAGTATCGGCGCCGTCCTACAACAAAAAGTGAACGACGTGTGGAAACCTCTGGCATTCTACTCAAAAACTATGAGTGAGACACAGCGACGCTACAGCGTGTACGACCGCGAATTATTAGCAATGTACACCGCTGTAAAACACCTACGACGGCTGATCGAGGGCAATGACCTGACAATATTCACCGACCACAAACCTCTAACTTACGCGCTAACCAGAACACCAAGTAGCACCGATACACCAAGAAGAGAACGCCAACTACACTACATAAGTCAATTTTGTACGAAGATTCAATATATTCACGGTGATAAGAACGAAGCAGCTGACGCCTTATCACGCATCGAGGAAATCGACTTATCACAATCTACGATCGACTACAACCAACTTGCTCGAGACCAAGAAGATGATGAAGAGCTGAAGACCTGCATGTCCAACCCAAACCTCAAGTTCTCACGCATCACATTGCCCGGAGGTCAACGACCTATCATATGCGAAACGTCAACCGGCAACATTCGTCCGTACCTACCAGCGACTTATCGTTTTGTAGCCTTCAAAGCGCAACACGAACTGAGTCACCCAGGTGTTAGAACAACAAGAAGATTGATGGCAGCAAAGTTCTTCTGGCCGAGTATAAACAAAGAAGTCGGTCTCTGGGCAAAATCATGCATCGGTTGCCAGCGCGGGAAAGTTCAAAGGCATACGTTATCAGTCCGCTCGGAGAATTTCAAAAATCCGCGCGCTTCGAACATTTACATATTGACATCGTGGGACCACGCTGCCACCGTCAAACGACTACAGATACCTAGTTATCATGATTGACCGCTGCACAAAATAGCCTGAAGCAATACCTACTCGCGACATCACTGCTGACACTGTTGCTAAGGCGATCTACGATGGGTGGATATCGCGATTTGGCTGCCCGTTGCGTGTGACAACGGACCAAGGAAGACAATTCGAATCGTCATTATTCAACGCACTAATGAAAAAATTTGGCATCACAAGAATCCGAACTACTGCATTCCACCCTCAAGCAAACGGTCAAGTCGAACGCTGGCATCGAACTCTGAAATCCGCACTCATGGCGAGAAGCGCCGACACACACTGGAGCGACGAACTATCGACCGTGTTACTTGGACTACGCACCGCCCTACGTGAAGATACACAAGTCAGTCCGGCCCTGATGACCTACGGATCGACACTTAGAATTCCGTCAGATTTCTTCGTGCCTACACAGCCGAATATTGAAGACGCAGATTTCGTCCGCCAGCTGACTGAAACAATGTCGACCTTATCACCATGCAGCAAGTCACAAAATAACAACACGAGCACGTTCGTATATAAAGACCTAGCGACGTGTACTCATGTTTTTGTGCGTAACGACACCGTGCGAAGCCCGTTGACCCCACCATATGACGGCCCGTTCCGAGTCCTACAACGAAACAGCAAACAATTCACCATACAGATGCCCTTACGAACCGCAGTAGTCTCAATAGACAGGGTGAAGCCAGCACACCTACTCGACAAAGAACCCACCACCAGAACAGCAACACAGCAACGACACGAAACCACGAGCGACGGAGCCGCGCACACTACGAGCGACGAAGCCGTGCGCACTACGAGCGACGAAACACCGCGCGCTACGAGCAGCGAGCCACGGTCATCGACCCCAGCGATAACGCGCGATGCCTACGTCTCTCGTTCTGGACGCTCAGTGAAACCGAACGTACGCTTCGCTTAGGGGGGAGTGATGTAGCGACATAGAATACTCATCACTTTACCTTACCTTACCATGAATACCGTACCATACCATGAATACCGTACCATACACCAATACCAGTACCTGCACCGTTACCACGTTTTGAGGAGCCTCTCAGAGACAGTGAGAGAAACCGCCTTGAGAAAGACGACACGTTCAGGCGTCTACCGCAAAGAAATAAGAACAGTAAGAGACAAGGCGTCGTCTTGATAAAGACGCTTCCGCGCCAGCGACGCAACGTAATATCGACGCGGCCAACATCGATATCACACCACGCCGCCGCACGCGTCAGTTCGCTCTGATAAGAGCGTTTGGCAATGAAGCAAGCCACGCAGCACAGCACATGCACATCTTCCATGATCACGACAGCATGGACACTGGACAGCAGAGAGGAGCACCTATCTTCACTCGACATCGGCGCTCGGCGAAATGCGTACGGAGTGCGGAGGACGCGTGTCAACTCGTATTTATAAGCTCGGTGCAGGTGTTCAACTTCGTCCCGCGCCCGCACCCCGCGGGGCAGGGCGCGCCGTTTGTTAGATTATGATTGGTGTAAATATTTGTAATATAGTTTAGCTAAGTTGTAATTGTAAGACGAAATTTGTAAATATAAATAGGACATTTTAGGAATAAAATACTCATCGCGCTCCGACGCTCGCTGAGGACGGACGTGCCGCAACTCGCGCTGCGTACTTTCTCGACGTGCTCGCTCACGAATATCGCTACGCCCCGCCGTAGTGTTCTCCACTTCACGACTATAAGTTCAAAAGCTGCCTTTTTCAAGGCGGTGGCTGAACGCCTATTTCTTTGACAAACGCGTGTGCCCCTTCAGGGAAAATCCACAGTTTCGTGGTCCTCGGCTGATACTTTGCAGTGTTAACGAAACCGAGAGGGTGTTGACCCAATACACCAGCTGCGCCCCTTCAGGGCAAGGCGAAAATTGGAAGGAGCTAGTACCACCGGCCTTGGGGGGTCTCCTAGTCGACGCTAGCTCTAACCCCGTTCTCTCCCATCTAGCACTCTCTAGTATTGCACCTCACTAGAGACTTAGGAACCCGTTCGCACAATAAGACTGGCGACGGGATTACTAGCTTAGGGCTCACCAATAGGCACTCAACCTCCCTGTCTATACCCGACAGGGAGGGTTTTCACACACCCCCGGGCCCATCCACCCGGGGATTCGCGTTTTTAAAATTAAATTGTTAGGACTTATAGGCCGATACTAAAAATAGTCGCGTACATGTGCGCGCCGCGTTTTTAATTAAGCTTATCCTCCATTTTACACACGGCTCAGGCATCTTTTCCGAGATGTCTGACGCTGTGTTATTAGCGTTCTTCCGGGAACTTTTAAAAGACCCCGAATTTCTTGCCCAATACGGCGCTCGAATTCCTAGTAGTGGGCCCATAAGGCACACTACTAATCCCCTGTCACCCACCTATGCTAACGAAACCGATCATTTCGGCGAAGGAGAGCCATTGTTCGACGAGAACAATGGCATTCCGAGCCTTATGTCGCTACCGCCTTTCTCTCCCGGTCCATTGTCTACGGAAACAATGGAAATTTCGCACCTGCACTCCGCAGCTGCGCCTTCCACGAATTTTCACACCCCTTCCCCGTCCCTCCGACATGCTCCAGTGATGACGTCATCAATGGACACGTCAGAGCCCCTAGTCCCTGATTCCGACATTGAGTCCGAATCATATTCGTCAGCTTCTTCATCCTCTGAAGGCTACACAACCGTAGTCGGAAAGGGAAAGAAGCGTGCCCGCAAAAATAAGGCGGCCTCCTCCAGCCAAGTCCCGGCCAAAACCCCCAAGACAACCGTTGCGACCCCCGCATCGGTTGCCTGCCATAGTCCCGTCCCGACTACCTCCCCGCAGGCCAGTCGTCCTTCCTCCCCCCGCCCCGTCACCGGCTCGAAAACCTCGGCTCCGAGGAAAGAGCCCGCTCCTCCGCCTCTGTACATTCAGGACAAGGCGAAGTGGACCGATGTGTCCAAGTTGTGTGTTGATCGCAAGATCAACTACCTTAGCGCCCGCACCACCCAACAGGGCATCAAAGTCTTAGTCCCCACCTCAAAAGACTTCCGCGATCTCACGCGCATGCTAAGGGAAAAAAGTGTGTCATTCCACACCTTTGCCCTTCCCGATGAGCGACTTATCAGAGTCGTTATCCGCGGCATCCCCAAGGAGATTGACTCCAACGCCATCCTCAGCGACCTTAAGTCGCAAAACATCCCCGCCTTGGAAGTCCACCGCATGCACCGCGGCCGCGGTGGCACCCCCTACGACATGGTCCTCGCAGTATGCGAACCTTCAGACGAGTCTAAGGCCGTCTATAATATTAAGACCTTATGCCACCTGTCTGGCATAAGCGTCGAGCGCCCCAATAAGTCCGGTCCCCCTGGTCAATGTCACCGTTGCCAGCTTTATGGCCACTCGCAGCGTAACTGCTATGCGAAACCCAGGTGCGTCAAGTGCCTGGGCGACCACGGCACTAGCGATTGCGAACGCCCAAAAGATAGGTCCCTATGCCTTGAGCCCCCCAGTTGCGTTCTATGCGGCGAGTCTGGTCACCCGGCGAATTATCGCGGGTGTGCCAAAGCGCCAAAACAGCGCAACCCTAAGCTGGCTAAACGTTCAGCCGCCCGTCACCAAAGAGAGAGTCCCTCCACGGCTCCCCCCCCTCTTTCATCCCAACCCCCCGCCCGCCTCAGTCCCCAAAGGCCGTCCCCATGGAATGCGCTGAACCATCAGCAGGCGTTCCCCGCCTTAAGGCCCACTACCCAGTTGCCCCAGCAACAGCAACCAACCACAAGACCCCCAATCCCGGCTATCCCCGCCCTGATGAGCTCCACCATCCCCGCTCCCACTATAGTGCTAGCTGCTTCACAGCCTGCACGTAGTCCCACAACATCACAGGCTCCCCCCGCACCCACCCCCGCACCCGCCCCCGCACTCGCTCCCAGGCCAGCGCCGACAGCGGTTGCTCCCTCCACTTCCCTCTCGTCCACTAAAGTGCTCCTTAGGGACACGATCCCCAGCCTTATCCAAACCCTCTCCTCCTGCAATACGCAGTGGGCGATCAACATAGTCTCCGCTTGGAACGCCTCTCAAGGCGATCCAATCGCTCGCATCAATGTCCTCTGCGAACTAGATGACATAGTCATTTTCCTCATCCAATAAATTCCAATGGATACAGAAAGCTGTAGAATTAAGCCCCGATCCCTTAAATTAGGCTTCTTCAACGCTAACAGCGTTAACGGTCAACGAGATGAGATCGCAATCTTTTTGCGTGATCATCAAATTGACATCTTCCTAGTGCAGGAAACGTTTCTCAAGCCCCACAACAGGAACCCTGGAATTGCAAACTATAAATTAGTTCGTAACGACAGGACCCGTAGTAGGGGCGGTGGTACTCTCATCTACTACAAACGTTCCCTGTACTGCACTCCCTTAGACCCTCCCCCTGGTTTCCAATTCCTGGAAACTTCCATATGCAGACTAGGCATGACAGGACACCAGCCGATCACAATCGTCTCGGTGTATAATCCTCCCTCCAGTAATAAGATCCAACTCCGGAGCGATCTTAAAGCCCTCTTTGACCTCGGCGGAGGTTCCGTTATCATAGCGGGCGACCTCAATGCCAAACATCTCTCGTGGAGCTGCAACTCCAACAACCACGCGGGTCGTAACCTCGAAGAGTTGAGCCCGGAGCTCGAATTCGACGTTATCGCCCCGATGTGTCCCACTCACTACCCCCATAACCCTGACCATCAGCCCGATGTCCTTGACATAGCGCTTCTAAAGAACGTAAGCCTCGGTCTACGCTCTATAGAGACGCATGAAGAGCTAGACTCCGATCACCGCCCCGTAGTCCTTCACCTAGGTCCCCGGGGTGGTCCCCCGGATCCTGGACAACCCGCCCCGACCAAAACTGTCACGGACTGGGGTAAACTAGAGGAGCGCCTCAAGTCTTCCTCGTCCGTTCACTTAGATTCCATCCCCGACGATATCGTTACGATTGCCGACACGCTGGGCGCGATCGACTCCCTTACCAGTCACGTACAGTCCGTGGTGAACGAGTGTTCACGGCAGGTTCCAGCGGTGGACGAACACCGCTGGAAGCTGCCGGACGATGTGCGTGAACTGCTGACGGAGAAGAACGCATCCATCCGTGCCTATGACACTTTTCCCTGCGAAGCTAACCGCGCCCATATGCGTTCTCTACAGCGTGCTGTAAAGAAACGTGTACGGGAGGTTCGGGAAGCCCGCTGGGACAAGATGTTGAGCGACTTAGAGCCATCCCATCTGGCCTTCTGGCAATTACAACGAAATCTAAAATCCGATTGTGTAGCTTCAACTCCCCCTCTCAATCGTCCGAACCAAAGGCCGGCCTTTGAAGATGACGAAAAGTCCGAATGTCTAGCCGACAGTCTAGAAGCCCAATGTACTCCCAGCACCCAACCCACAGACCCGGTCCATCTTTCCAAGGTGGATCGCGAGGTCGAACGTAGGGCCTCCCTCCCTCCCGATGAAGACCCCGACGATCCCTTACCCCCCATCACCGTAGACGAGGTCCACACGATAGTGAGGAATCTCAAACCTAGGAAAGCCCCCGGCTCAGACGGTATCACCAATAAGGTGATCAAACACTTTTCCGCCCCGCTCATAGTTCTCATGACCGCCATCTTCAATGGCGCTCTGAGTAATAACATCTTTCCGCAAGCTTGGAAACAAGCCACCGTTATCGGTATCCCCAAACCCGGCAAACCCAAGAGTGAGCCCACTAGTTATCGCCCCATTAGTCTTCTCAATGTAATTGGGAAAATCTATGAGCGTCTCATTTATATCCGTTTAAAGGATTTCGCTGACTCCCGTAAACTCATCCCCGACGAACAGTTCGGTTTTCGAACCCAGCACTGTTGCATTCGACAATTGCACCGCATTGTCGAACACATTAGCTCCCGTTTTATGCGCTCGTACAAAACGGGCATGCTCTTCTTCGACGTAGCGAAAGCCTTCGACAAGGTCTGGCACAACGGTTTATTATACAAACTGTACCAATTCAACGTGCCGGACCGTCTCGTGCTCATCATTCGAGACTTTCTGTCGGATCGCTCCTTCCGCTATCGCCTAGAAGGCACCCTCTCGTCCCCTCACCCCATTCGCGCAGGAGTCCCTCAGGGCTCCGTGCTATCGCCCCTTCTGTTCACACTGTACACCAGCGACATTCCCAAACGTGGCTTGGCCAAGTTGGCTCTCTTCGCCGACGACACGGCTATCTACTATTCCGGTAGGAGTCTCGATAGCATCTCTCGAACCCTTCAAACCGCAGCCGACGCCCTCGGGGTCTGGTTCCGGAAATGGAGAATAGAGGTGAATCCCGAAAAGAGCGCAGCCGTTCTTTTCGAGAGACACGGTGATTCCCACACCCACATCCGTCCCGTCCTCATGTTCGGCAAACAGATCCCTTGGGAGATGAAAGCCAGATACCTGGGGGTTATCCTCGACCACCATCTGAGTTTCCGAGACCACATCAAAGCGGTGCGCGCTCGCGCCGCTTTCGCTGTCGGTCGCCTCCACCCCATCCTTAGAACGCGCAGTAAATTGTCACTTAGAAATAAGCTGAGAATCTACGTGACGTGCATCCGCCCCATCTTGACTTACGCTAGCGTCGTGTTCGCACACGTTAAGCCTTGTCGCTTTAAATCCTTCCAAACCCTCCAGAATCGAGTGTTGCGCAGAGCCGCGGCTGCCCCGTGGTTCATGCGTAACGTCCAACTCCATCTCGATCTAAAAATGCCAACCATCAGGCAATACCTCAAACGCATTTCCAAGCGTTACTTCGACTCTGCCCCCCGCCATCCGAACCCCCTAGTCGCCGCAGCGGCCGACTACAGTCCCTCTCTCATAAGTAAAGTTCGCCGTCCCAGGCACACACTTTTAGAACCCGATGACGAAATTACCCTCCTCCAGGAGGCGAGTAAATCGACCAGCACACTACACAACAAACGCCGCCGCCCGGCATACCGTCCTCGCCGACGAGGCCCGTCGCGACGCCCCACCGCCGCCGGTCACGATCCACCGAGCTCTCCCGTCGTAGAGCCGGTCGTCTCTTCAGACTCCGCAGTCACCCCGATAATTCAGCCCTCATCAAGCTGTCTCCCCCCCCCCTATGTCCACGCCAGCAACGCCCTAAGCCGAGGTCCGAGTCCCACTAGGGGTCGCCCTTAGTGCTGTTGTTGCAGGTAGTCATGATGTTAGTGTAGTACAAGTAGTTAGCTTAGGTTAAGTATTTTACTTCCCCCCATTGGCTGGAGACCCTTCAGGTCTCGCCAGTAACTGCCCGGTTACGTAGAAACCGTCCCCTAGGACGACCTACTGCAGTCCAATAGAAAAAAAAAAAAAAAAAAAAGAATAAAATACACATTCGCGCTCCGACGCTCGCTGAGGACGGACGTGCCGCAACTCGCGCTGCGTACTTTCTCGACGTGCTCGCTCACGAATATCGCTACGCCCCGCCGTAGTGTTCTCCACTTCACGACTATAAGTTCAAAAGCTGCCTTTTTCAAGGCGGTGGCTGAACGCCTATTTCTTTGACAAACGCGTGTGCCCCTTCAGGGAAAATCCACAGTTTCGTGGTCCTCGGCTGATACTTTGCAGTGTTAACGAAACCGAGAGGGTGTTGACCCAATACACCAGCTGCGCCCCTTCAGGGCAAGGCGAAAATTGGAAGGAGCTAGTACCACCGGCCTTGGGGGGTCTCCTAGTCGACGCTAGCTCTAACCCCGTTCTCTCCCATCTAGCACTCTCTAGTATTGCACCTCACTAGAGACTTAGGAACCCGTTCGCACAATAAGACTGGCGACGGGATTACTAGCTTAGGGCTCACCAATAGGCACACAACCTCCCTGTCTATACCCGACAGGGAGGGTTTTCACACACCCCCGGGCCCATCCACCCGGGGAATCGCGTTTTTAAAATTAAATTGTTAGGACGTATAGGCCGATACTAAAAATAGTCGCGTACATGTGCGCGCCGCGTTTTTATTAAGCTTATCCTCCATTATTACACACGGCTCAGGCATCTTTTCCGAGATGTCTGACGCTGTGTTATTAGCGTTCTTCCGGGAACTTTTAAAAGACCCCGAATTTCTTGCCCAATACGGCGCTCGAATTCCTAGTAGCGGGCCCATAAGGCACACTACTAATCCCCTGTCACCCACCTATGCTAACGAAACCGATCATTTCGGCGAAGGAGAGCCATTGTTCGACGAGAACAATGGCATTCCGAGCCTTATGTCGCTACCGCCTTTCTCTCCCGGTCCATTGTCTACGGAAACAATGGAAATTTCGCACCTGCACTCCGCAGCTGCGCCTTCCACGAATTTTCACACCCCTTCCCCGTCCCTCCGACATGCTCCAGTGATGACGTCATCAATGGACACGTCAGAGCCCCTAGTCCCTGATTCCGACATTGAGTCCGAATCATATTCGTCAGCTTCTTCATCCTCTGAAGGCTACACAACCGTAGTCGGAAAGGGAAAGAAGCGTGCCCGCAAAAATAAGGCGGCCTCCTTCAGCCAAGTCCCGGCCAAAACCCCCAAGACAACCGTTGCGACCCCCGCATCAGTTGCCTGCCATAGTCCCGTCCCGACTACCTCCCCGCAGGCCAGTCGTCCCTCCTCCCCCCGCCCCGTCACCGGCTCGAAAACCTCGGCTCCGAGGAAAGAGCCCGCTCATCCGCCTCTGTACATTCAGGACAAGGCGAAGTGGACCGATGTGTCCAAGTTGTGTGTTGATCGCAAGATCAACTACCTTAGCGCCCGCACCACCCAACAGGGCATCAAAGTCTTAGTCCCCACCTCAAAAGACTTCCGCGATCTCACGCGCATGCTAAGGGAAAAAAGTGTGTCATTCCACACCTTTGCCCTTCCCGATGAGCGACTTATCAGAGTCGTTATCCGCGGCATCCCCAAGGAGATTGACTCCGACGCCATCCTCAGCGACCTTAAGTCGCAAAACATCCCCGCCTTGGAAGTCCACCGCATGCACCGCGGCCGCGGTGGCACCCCCTACGACATGGTCCTCGCAGTATGCGAACCTTCAGACGAGTCTAAGGCCGTCTATAATATTAAGACCTTATGCCACCTGTCTGGCATAAGCGTCGAGCGCCCCAATAAGTCCGGTCCCCCTGGTCAATGTCACCGTTGCCAGCTTTATGGCCACTCGCAGCGTAACTGCTATGCGAAACCCAGGTGCGTCAAGTGCCTGGGCGACCACGGCACTAGCGATTGTGAACGCCCGAAAGATAGGTCCCTATGCCTTGAGCCCCCTAGTTGCGTTCTATGCGGCGAGTCTGGTCACCCGGCGAATTATCGCGGGTGTGCCAAAGCGCCAAAACAGCGCAACCCCAAGCTGGCTAAACGTTCAGCCGCCCGTCACCAAAGAGAGAGTCCCTCCACGGCTCCCCCCCCTCTCTCATCCCAACCCCCCGCCCGCCTCAGTCCCCAAAGGCCGTCCCCATGGAATGCGCTGAACCATCAGCAGGCGTTCCCCGCCTTAAGGCCCACTACCCAGTTGCCCCAGCAACAGCAACCAACCACAAGACCCCCAATCCCGGCTATCCCCGCCCCGATGAGCTCCACCATCCCCGCTCCCACTATAGTGCTAGCTGCTTCACAGCCTGCACGTAGTCCCACAACATCACAGGCTCCCCCCGCACCCACCCCCGCACCCGCCCCCGCACTCGCTCCCAGGCCAGCGCCGACAGCGGTTGCTCCCTCCACTTCCCTCTCGTCCACTAAAGTGCTCCTTAGGGACACGATCCCCAGCCTTATCCAAACCCTCTCCTCCTGCAATACGCAGTGGGCGATCAACATAGTCTCCGCTTGGAACGCCTCTCAAGGCGATCCAATCGCTCGCATCAATGTCCTCTGCGAACTAGATGACATAGTCATTTTCCTCATCCAATAAATTCCAATGGATACAGAAAGCTGTAAAATTAAGCCCCGATCCCTTAAATTAGGCTTCTTCAACGCTAACAGCGTTAACGGTCAACGAGATGAGATCGCAATCTTTTTGCGTGATCATCAAATTGACATCTTCCTAGTGCAGGAAACGTTTCTCAAGCCCCACAACAGGAACCCTGGAATTGCAAACTATAAATTAGTTCGCAACGACAGGACCCGTAGTAGGGGTGGTGGTACTCTCATCTACTACAAACGTTCCCTGTACTGCACTTCCTTAGACCCTCCCCCTGGTCTCCAATTCCTGGAAACTTCCATATGCAGACTAGGCATGACAGGACACCAGCCGATCACAATCGTCTCGGTGTATAATCCTCCCTCCAGTAATAAGATCCAACTCCGGAGCGATCTTAAAGCCCTCTTTGACCTCGGCGGAGGTTCCGTTATCATAGCGGGCGACCTCAATGCCAAACATCTCTCGTGGAGCTGCAACTCCAACAACCACGCGGGTCGTAACCTCGAAGAGTTGAGCCCGGAGCTCGAATTCGACGTTATCGCTCCGATGTGTCCCACTCACTACCCCCATAACCCTGACCATCAGCCCGATGTCCTTGACATAGCGCTTCTAAAGAACGTAAACCTCGGTCTACGCTCTATAGAGACGCATGAAGAGCTAGACTCCGATCACCGCCCCGTAGTCCTTCACCTAGGTCCCCGGGGTGGTCCCCCGGATCCTGGTCAACCCGCCCCGACCAAAACTGTCACGGACTGGGGAAAACTAGAGGAGCGCCTCCAGTCTTCCTCATCCGTTCACTTAGATTCCATCCCCGACGATATCGTTACGATTGCCGACACGCTGGGCGCGATCGACTCCCTCACCAGTCACGTACAGTCCGTGGTGAACGAATGTTCAAGGCAGGTTCCAGCGGTGGACGAACACCGCTGGAAGCTGCCGGACGATGTGCGTGAACTGCTGACGGAGAAGAACGCGTCCATCCGTGCCTATGACTCTTTTCCCTGTGAAGCTAACCGCGCCCATATGCGTTCTCTACAGCGTGCTGTAAAGAAACGTGTACGGGAGGTTCGGGAAGCCCGCTGGGACAAGATGTTGAGCGACTTAGAGCCATCCCATCTGGCCTTCTGGCAATTACAACGAAATCTAAAATCCGATTGTGTAGCTTCAACTCCCCCTCTCAATCGTCCGAACCAAAGGCCGGCCTTTGAAGATGACGAAAAGTCCGAATGTCTAGCCGACAGTCTAGAAGCCCAATGTACTCCCAGCACCCAACCCACAGACCCGGTCCATCTTTCCAAGGTGGATCGCGAGGTCGAACGTAGGGCCTCCCTCCCTCCCGATGAAGACCCCGACGATCCCTTACCCCCCATCACCGTAGACGAGGTCCACACGATAGTGAGGAATCTCAAACCTAGGAAAGCCCCCGGCTCAGACGGTATCACCAATAAGGTGATCAAACACTTTTCCGCCCCGCTCATAGTTCTCATGACCGCCATCTTCAATGGCGCTCTGAGTAATAACATCTTTCCGCAAGCTTGGAAACAAGCCACCGTTATCGGTATCCCCAAACCCGGCAAACCCAAGAGTGAGCCCACTAGTTATCGCCCCATTAGTCTTCTCAATGTAATTGGGAAAATCTATGAGCGTCTCATTTATATCCGTTTAAAGGATTTCGCTGACTCCCGTAAACTCATCCCCGACGAACAGTTCGGTTTTCGAACCCAGCACTGTTGCATTCGACAATTGCACCGCATTGTCGAACACATTAGCTCCCGTTTTATGCGCTCGTACAAAACGGGCATGCTCTTCTTCGACGTAGCGAAAGCCTTCGACAAGGTCTGGCACAACGGTTTATTATACAAACTGTACCAATTCAACGTGCCGGACCGTCTCGTGCTCATCATTCGAGACTTTCTGTCGGATCGCTCCTTCCGCTATCGCCTAGAAGGCACCCTCTCGTCCCCTCACCCCATTCGCGCAGGAGTCCCTCAGGGCTCCGTGCTATCGCCCCTTCTGTTCACACTGTACACCAGCGACATTCCCAAACGTGGCTTGGCCAAGTTGGCTCTCTTCGCCGACGACACGGCTATCTACTATTCCGGTAGGAGTCTCGATAGCATCTCTCGAACCCTTCAAACCGCAGCCGACGCCCTCGGGGTCTGGTTCCGGAAATGGAGAATAGAGGTGAATCCCGAAAAGAGCGCAGCCGTTCTTTTCGAGAGACACGGTGATTCCCACACCCACATCCGTCCCGTCCTCATGTTCGGCAAACAGATCCCTTGGGAGATGAAAGCCAGATACCTGGGGGTTATCCTCGACCACCATCTGAGTTTCCGAGACCACATCAAAGCGGTGCGCGCTCGCGCCGCTTTCGCTGTCGGTCGCCTCCACCCCATCCTTAGAACGCGCAGTAAATTGTCACTTAGAAATAAGCTGAGAATCTACGTGACGTGCATCCGCCCCATCTTGACTTACGCTAGCGTCGTGTTCGCACACGTTAAGCCTTGTCGCTTTAAATCCTTCCAAACCCTCCAGAATCGAGTGTTGCGCAGAGCCGCGGCTGCCCCGTGGTTCATGCGTAACGTCCAACTCCATCTCGATCTAAAAATGCCAACCATCAGGCAATACCTCAAACGCATTTCCAAGCGTTACTTCGACTCTGCCCCCCGCCATCCGAACCCCCTAGTCGCCGCAGCGGCCGACTACAGTCCCTCTCTCATAAGTAAAGTTCGCCGTCCCAGGCACACACTTTTAGAACCCGATGACGAAATTACCCTCCTCCAGGAGGCGAGTAAATCGACCAGCACACTACACAACAAACGCCGCCGCCCGGCATACCGTCCTCGCCGACGAGGCCCGTCGCGACGCCCCACCGCCGCCGGTCACGATCCACCGAGCTCTCCCGTCGTAGAGCCGGTCGTCTCTTCAGACTCCGCAGTCACCCCGATAATTCAGCCCTCATCAAGCTGTCTCCCCCCCCCTATGTCCACGCCAGCAACGCCCTAAGCCGAGGTCCGAGTCCCACTAGGGGTCGCCCTTAGTGCTGTTGTTGCAGGTAGTCATGATGTTAGTGTAGTACAAGTAGTTAGCTTAAGTTAAGTATTTTACTTCCCCCCATTGGCTGGAGACCCTTCAGGTCTCGCCAGTAACTGCCCGGTTACGTAGAAACCGTCCCCTAGGACGACCGACTGCAGTCCAATAGAAAAAAAAAAAAAAAAAAATACATATACATTCGATCATTCGCATTTCTGACCTCGTTATCATAGTTTTATTTACGACGAGTAACCACTCATTCCTCCAAAAGACTAAAATGTATGGGATTGACATAAGCCGCGTTAAGTCACGTGGTCAATCGTCATCGTTATCGCAAGTTGGTAGACAATGTTATACTTCGAAACGAAACGATAAAGAAACGATTTGTTTATCGTGGTTATCCATCATACAAATGCGTAGACAAGCAGCGCTTTTAGTGTTCGCCTTCGCTTCAATCGTGATCGCCAAAAAAGATAACGAAACGAATGTTAAAACGTACGTGTAGATAATGATAATATATGGTCGGATTTCATTCAACAGCGGATTTTTGACGCTGAGTGATTACATACTCTTAGGCCTTCTCCAGGCGAAGGGTATCCATGAGGATTTTTCAAAAAAAAAAGGTATTTATTCTGTGCTAGAGGCATTATTGCAGATCGAATAAATTATAAAATGCATTCTTTACGTTTATTGTGGGCTGCACACCATGAGAATACCTGGGAGAGGCGCCAAAGGGCTTTTTTTTGTGTTGGAGTATTTTGGACTTCCAATCTGCCCCCACCTTTATTGAATAAAGATCAGTCATGTCATAAGTATGTTATAATTATAAGTGTAAATGAGATTAAAACGCCAAAAATTTAGTAAGTACTTTTGAAATAAATTGAAAAATAAATAAACATTCGGGGCATCTTCTCATGTGGCCATCGGACCCCAAAGTATAGCTTATACTATGGGTGTCAGATACTGATCATCATCATCATATCGAAAATCCCCAGTCTAGTAATAACAGAGAAGCGATTACAAGCCAACCTTCATAACCGCAAGGGTGTCTTTACTTGTCCAGACAAAACCAACACACATGAACAAACATTAATCAGATGAATGATTATCTCGGCTGGGAATCAAACACAAAACCCTTGAAAACATAGCTAGGATTGTTAGCCTCTCTTCCAATAAACCAGTCTTTCCAAAAATGTTCATTAAGTCCTTATTTTTTTCCACTTGTCTGTAGTCTTGCTGACACCACCATTAACAGAATTCAAAATGTTGGTAAGTTCAGTCCATCTAACCTTACCAGACCTTGTGATCCAGCAAGAGGCCTCGCCAGGTCACCATGGCTGTAACATAAACAAACAAAGATTCAATATAAGTATTTCATTGATAAGATCGCGACATTGTTTACATTACACACTCATGAATAAAACTTGGATTTACTTACGTTTCCATATACTCAAGCAGCGTTGAAAATTGTTCGGGACTTGCTCGCACTCTTGATTCCATGTTTTATCACAATTATAACTAAAGTGCTTATTACATTTGGCTGAATTAAGACGTCTTAATTCAGTCGTTACTGAATTAAGTCAAGTGTAATCGCAATTAGCAACCTAGGATCCTAAATTCAGTAGCAAGGATGGTTTCTGACTGACTAAATCATTTAGAAGCTTATTTAGAAACGCATTTAGGAAGGTGTAATCGCATTTAGTTACTAACTTCCGTCGTTGCGTGAGGTTGTATAGTTTTATTTTGACCAAAGAGTATAGTAATATATGGGAATAGAGAGCACTCTCGCGAGATTCTTTGTAGATTTTTGCATGGTATTAACACAGTCTACTTAAATCTAACTCCTTACAGTCGGTCAACGTAGAACATTGTCGCAGAGCAATCGTGCGGGGGGTTGCGGGGTGAAGGAGCGAAGGTTATGTCCCGAGTAGCCATACTGCATACCTACTCGGCACATAAATTCCAGGGCTCGCACTTTTTGATTTCGAATTTGATTGACATCGTTCATACTAAATTATATTAATTGTATACAATGTATGTTGTACACACGGCTACACATCAAGCTATACAAAACCAGTTTATCTTGGCGTCGCTTTGTATAATCTTTTCGCACAAGTAACGGTCAGCTTATACTGGTTTTGCATAGCTTGAAGTGTAGCCGTGTGTACCTATTACGATAATTTTATTATAAAGTCTGTTTACTAATCCAAGATGGCGGCATACATACATTTTCAAATGATTGTTCGTGGGAAGTCATTTCCACGGTTTTCGGGGTCACTGATGCCGAAAATAACGTCAAAATCCAAATCCAAGATGGCGGCCATAACAATTTTCATCTAATCATCATGGGTGTTAATTTCATGGTTTTCGGGGTCACTGATGCCAAAATAACGTCAAAATCCAAATCCAAGATGGCAGCCATGAAAATTAGTAAATTAGTGGTCATGGGTGTCAAATCCATTGTTTCCTGGGGTGCGGATGCTGAAAATGAAGTCAAAATCGAAATCCAAGATGGTGGCAGTAAAAATGTCAAATTAGTCGTCATGGGTGTCATTTCCATGGTTTTCGGGGGTACTGATGTTGAAAATGAGGTCAAAATCCATTTCCAAGATGGCGGCTTTTAAAATTTCAATTTAACCACCATGGGTGTCATTTCCATGGTTTTCGTGGATGCTGATGACGAAAATGAGGTCAAAAACTATATTCAAGATGGCGGACATGAAAATTTTCAAATTAACCGTCATGGGTGTCAAATCCATGATTTTCGGGGACGCTGATTACAAAAACAAGATCCATTCTCAAACACCAAGATAGGAACCACGTTTTACCTGGCAAATTACATTTAACAGATAATTTTTTTTGACCTCCGTATATGATCGAGGAATACTTAGACTTTATTTCCAGCATCAGCATTCACGAAAACCATAGAAGTAATAACCATGAATAATAAGTAATTTTCTATGGCTCCTTCTTGGATTTGGGAATATTTTATGACTCTTACCTACCCCCGCAAGCGTTAGTCACTGCGACTGTAACCTCGACAAAATTTGTAGTTTTAAATATTGTTAGAAAATTCCAGGATAAGAAGGCGAAATTGCTGCTACATACCTTTGCATTATTTTGTCAATCGTCAAAATTACGCATGCGTGGTTTTCTTTTTGCGTGTCACTGTTTCTATAAAACGTTAATTAATTTGGACGTTTTTTTGACAAAGTTTGTGTAATTTGTTTTATGTGACAACCCTATGACAAGTGTTACCAATTTTGACATTTCATAGGACCTGTCAAATGTATGGGCGTTGACCCACTGTATGTAGTAAGTAGGTACACTGTGGTATTAATATGTGATTTTTGTATTTGCGAAAAATAATCGCCTACGTCCAGTACGTCCCCCCCCCCCCCCCCTTTGAGTTTCTGTCGATGCGTGAGGACGTATAGTTTTATTTTGTATTCCCGAATAAAAAAGTGTAGTGCGAGTGCGGTGCGCAGCGTGGGTACCTACGAAATGACGAAAGAAATAGAAGTTTTGCTCAATATTTTAGAGCTGTATAAAGATATGCCCTATCTTTGGGACAAAAATTTCCTGAACAAAAATGTACGAAATGAGGGCTTCCAAGTGCTACTGAGTTTATATAAAATATAGACGAATCGACTACAATAAAGGCCAGGGCTAGGCAAAGGCCAATTTTTTGGTGTCTGGATAATACTGGAGCCATCCTGGCACACGACACGTCCGACTCCGTCGCGCTTTAACTGGCAACTGATTCAGTACTTTTTTTTTTTTTTTTTTTTTCTTTTGGACTGCAGTCGGTCGTCCTAGGGGACGGTTTCTACGTAACCGGGCAGTTATTGGCGAGACCTGAAGGGTCTCCAGCCAATGGGGGGAAGTAAAATACTTAACCTAAGCTAACTACTTGTACTACACTAACATCATGACTACCTGCAACAACAGCACTAAGGGCGACCCCTAGTGGGACTCGGACCTCGGCTTAGGGCGTTGCTGGCGTGGACATAGGGGGGGGGGAGACAGCTTGATGAGGGCTGAATTATCGGGGTGACTGCGGAGTCTGAAGAGACGACCGGCTCTACGACGGGAGAGCTCGGTGGATCGTGACCGGCGGCGGTGGGGCGTCGCGACGGGCCTCGTCGGCGAGGACGGTATGCCGGGCGGCGGCGTTTGTTGTGTAGTGTGCTGGTCGATTTACTCGCCTCCTGGAGGAGGGTAATTTCGTCATCGGGTTCTAAAAGTGTGTGCCTGGGACGGCGAACTTTACTTATGAGAGAGGGACTGTAGTCGGCCGCTGCGGCGACTAGGGGGTTCGGATGGCGGGGGGCAGAGTCGAAGTAACGCTTGGAAATGCGTTTGAGGTATTGCCTGATGGTTGGCATTTTTAGATCGAGATGGAGTTGGACGTTACGCATGAACCACGGGGCAGCCGCGGCTCTGCGCAACACTCGATTCTGGAGGGTTTGGAAGGATTTAAAGCGACAAGGCTTAACGTGTGCGAACACGACGCTAGCGTAAGTCAAGATGGGGCGGATGCACGTCACGTAGATTCTCAGCTTATTTCTAAGTGACAATTTACTGCGCGTTCTAAGGATGGGGTGGAGGCGACCGACAGCGAAAGCGGCGCGAGCGCGCACCGCTTTGATGTGGTCTCGGAAACTCAGATGGTGGTCGAGGATAACCCCCAGGTATTTGGCTTTCATCTCCGAAGGGATCTGTTTGCCGAACATTAGGACGGGACGGATGTGGGTGTGGGAGTCACCGTGTCTCTCGAAAAGAACGGCTGCGCTCTTTTCGGGATTCACCTCTATTCTCCATTTCCGGAACCAGACCCCGAGGGCGTCGGCTGCGGTTTGAAGGGTTCGAGAGATGCTATCGAGACTCCTACCGGAATAGTAGATAGCCGTGTCGTCGGCGAAGAGAGCCAACTTGGCCAAGCCACGTTTGGGAATATCGCTGGTGTACAGCGTGAACAGAAGGGGCGATAGCACGGAGCCCTGAGGGACTCCTGCGCGAATGGGATGAGGGGACGAGAGGGTGCCTTCTAGGCGATAGCGGAAGGAGCGATCCGACAGAAAGTCTCGAATGATGAGCACGAGACGGTCCGGCACGTTGAATTGGTACAGTTTGTATAATAAACCGTTGTGCCAGACCTTGTCGAAGGCTTTCGCTACGTCGAAGAAGAGCATGCCCGTTTTGTACGAGCGCATAAAACGGGAGCTAATGTGTTCGACAATGCGGTGCAATTGTCGAATGCAACAGTGCTGGGTTCGAAAACCGAACTGTTCGTCGGGGATGAGTTTACGGGAGTCAGCGAAATCCTTTAAACGGATATAAATGAGACGCTCATAGATTTTCCCAATTACATTGAGAAGACTAATGGGGCGATAACTAGTGGGCTCACTCTTGGGTTTGCCGGGTTTGGGGATACCGATAACGGTGGCTTGTTTCCAAGCTTGCGGAAAGATGTTATTACTCAGAGCGCCATTGAAGATGGCGGTCATGAGAACTATGAGCGGGGCGGAAAAGTGTTTGATCACCTTATTGGTGATACCGTCTGAGCCGGGGGCTTTCCTAGGTTTGAGATTCCTCACTATCGTGTGGACCTCGTCTACGGTGATGGGGGGTAAGGGATCGTCGGGGTCTTCATCGGGAGGGAGGGAGGCCCTACGTTCGACCTCGCGATCCACCTTGGAAAGATGGACCGGGTCTGCGGGTTGGGTGCTGGGAGTACATTGGGCTTCTAGACTGTCGGCTAGACATTCGGACTTTTCGTCATCTTCAAAGGCCGGCCTTTGGTTCGGACGATTGAGAGGGGGAGTTGAAGCTACACAATCGGATTTTAGATTTCGTTGTAATTGCCAGAAGGCCAGATGGGATGGCTCTAAGTCGCTCAACATCTTGTCCCAGCGGGCTTCCTGAACCTCCCGTACACGTTTCTTTACAGCACGCTGTAGAGAACGCATATGGGCGCGGTTAGCTTCGCAGGGAAAAGTGTCATAGGCACGGATGGATGCGTTCTTCTCCGTCAGCAGTTCACGCACATCGTCCGGCAGCTTCCAGCGGTGTTCGTCCACCGCTGGAACCTGCCGTGAACACTCGTTCACCACGGACTGTACGTGACTGGTAAGGGAGTCGATCGCGCCCAGCGTGTCGGCAATCGTAACGATATCGTCAGGGATGGAATCTAAGTGAACGGACGAGGAAGACTTGAGGCGCTCCTCTAGTTTACCCCAGTCCGTGACAGTTTTGGTCGGGGCGGGTTGTCCAGGATCCGGGGGACCACCCCGGGGACCTAGGTGAAGGACTACGGGGCGGTGATCTGAGTGATTCAGTACCTAAAGTGTGACCATCTTATAAATGGCGAATCTGCCACAGACTGGGCAAAAAATCTGCCAAAATCTGCCACACTTTGCGCCAAAAATGCCAAAAATATGCCTTTAAGGAAACTGAAAAAAATACACAATGAATTCAATGAAATTTCTTTAATCAATAAAAATATTTAAGTTTTCTTATGCGTTATTATACTTAAACACTACTTACTCTACGTATCCGCATTTGCCTTCAAATTTTCGGTATACATAGATTTTGACGACATCTTTTTGATCATGTTTTTAGTTGGTTATGTAGGAGACACAGTCGCCGTGTCTTTTGTTGTAATTAAAGCTGACACATGTTGATTTAGGAACCTATTCTTTATTTTTGTTTTGTTTAAATTCACCAGACAGAAGATTCTTTCGCACAAACCGTTGGACATCGGCAAACATAATAATGCTTTCGCGAAATTTGTAATATTTGGATTTGGATATTTTGTAGCCCCATTCGCGTCCAGGATTTTTCCAATCGCTCCCCAAAATTTGTCTACACTCAAAATTGTGCTGGTGGCGCTACTTCCACCTGATTCTAACAAGTCTCTTGGAAACCAAATCAATAAAGAAGTATTCCAGTTTGATTACAGTACATAATCATCTGACGCACTTGTTTAAATAAGCGGGAAATCCCCGTATAATTTGGCCATGAAACAGATGTTGCCAGTTCGAAAAAATCATTTGTAATCTCATTATACATATATAAAACCTGATGTACTGTATACTTTTAAAAAAGGTAATTCAAACTATGTAATGTGTATTGTCATGAAATCATTTAAATCTGCCGAAATCTGCCACTTTTGTGAATCGTCAGCATGATCTGCCACAGATAAAATTTTGGAGCGAAATCTGCCAGAATGGCAGAAATCTGCCACTAATGGTCACACTGGTCTAAATTTAGGACAGTGTGATCAGAAGCTTCTAATTTGCCCTTCTGAATTAAGACGACTTAATTCAGCAAAATGTAATAAGCGTTTTAGAATAAGTACTAAGTACTTGTTCACGTTAACTCGCGGGCGCGGTGGCGGGCGCGGTCGCGAAATATCAAACGTATGGCATAATATGCAAGTGTTCACGTACAAAACGCAGGTGCGGGCTATGTAGCGGGCGAACTCGCGACGGGAGCGCGCGGCGCGCTCGCGATAATATCAAACGTATGAAGTTGTTTGCGAGTGTTCACGTCGAACTAGCGGCGGAGCGCGCGATTAACTCGCGTCGTCAGGTAAGATCAACCCGTTTGAACTTGTCGCTGGAAATGATAGCACGTTTTTCATCATGTCGTTTAATACAGAAGAATTTATTAGTGCTATTCAGGCAAGAACTCCAATTTGGCAAAGCAAACAATATGAACAGAAACGTTCTTAATAAGTTATGGAAAGAAATTGTTGAATTATTTCTTGATATGGAAGGTAAATAAAAAGTATTCATATTTATAGGTATTTTAAACTGCTTTATTTTTGTAACTATAGTACTTAAAAGGTATGAAATCTCCTGTAACTATAGTACTTATAGATACAGTTGTGCTAGAGTGCGCGCAAGATAAGTCTGCGCGCGGCCGAAATCGGAACTAATCATGGTTCACCAAAGTGTGTGCCGTTTTATCAATTTTGATAGTAGAACTACCCGATTGTAGGAATATTTAACGGGAAAATTATGTTAAGCGATAAAAAAGTTAAGCTTAAAAAGCGGTAATTTGAACTTTTGCGATCACGGCAACGTTTAGCACGCCCTCGGTCGCGCGCAGAGTTATCTTGCGCGCACTCTATCTCACGTTCGACGATTTTTGTTTTGCACGCATCATAGTAGGTACTGAGTATAAAGAGTATTTTATATTATCATGACGGCGGCAATAAAATTACCAAGAGCTCAGTCCTGGGGGCTTACCATGACCTCTTAAAGCAGGGCAGAAGTTGCCTGGAAGTTGAACTGCCCTGCTTTTTTGTACTATGACATCGTTAGAGCAGGCCTGCGGCAGGCCTGCTACGTTGACGTTTATGAAATCCGTTCACCTGTTTTTTTTGTATAGACTTTTCGTACCATGAACAAGCTTATCCGCTCAACTTGGTTGAATAGTCGTTCACCTTTTGTACTGACATGGTACGATTTTTAGCGATTCAGAAGCAGGCCTGCTTTTGAACGGATATTGACTGGCTGGCATTTGAACGTTTTCTTAAGACGTCATGGTAAGCCCCCAGTTCTTTATATAAAATCCTTGGCTCTAGTTTATATGAAAAGGGTTACAAAAAACGTTTTCAATATAACTGCAATGCGTAAAATAATGGTCATATAAATCAAAAAAACATTTTTTGGACTAATATTTCAAAACTTCGTTACACCGTGACTTACAGTTCGGACAACGTAATAGCACAGAATAGTAACAGAAGCAACACTTCGCGCAACAATTCATAGAAATAGCGACTCTTGCAACAAAGCAACAAAGTGCAATTCAGCTCGCATAAGCGCTCAGTACCTAACGCTATATTCACCTAAACGTTGCCGCTCTCTTCTAACGCGCAACTCTGTCGCTGTCTGGCGCGGAGTGACGCGCTAGCTGTGGCGCTAGGGTTTTCGGCTTGCCGCAGCTGCTACTATACGTCTATCTACCTACTTGACCACGGAATCTATCTTTATGTTTGATGCGTATGATTACACGTTCAATTAGGTAGATAGACAATGAATATTAAAAATCGTCATTTGTAATTTACAAATAACCTTCAATCTTTAGGCTACCTCTTTGTTTACCATTCCTCATTAACTTACATTAATAATATTTTCATATTTTGCAATAATTAAAATGTTCGTAGAACAAAAACATCAAAAATTCTGGTTGTTTACATTTTCACTATACTAATTCTTAATTATCTCCTAAACGCGTGGACCGATTTACATGATTCAAACGTATACAGAGTTACAGGTTAAGTCGACCTAGATCCTTTAAGAGGTTTTAGTTTTCATCATTCCTAGCTGATTTGACTATGAAACACCCCACCCCAAACCTAACCCATATTGAGATATTGGATTATGATTATTTTTTAAATAAAATGAAGATTTTTTGTATAATTGTCCTTTTTTTCGGATTTTGTGCCTCTAATTGATAATGTTTTTGCTATTTTTGTGTAGTAGATTAGTTTGTTTATTACTCTCAACACAAAAAATAACATGTTATTGAACCAACTGGGTAGTAGTCGACGATTGAAAGTTTAAAAAATAAACAAATTTGTAAAAACATTTTTTTTCTTTTAAGAATATTTTAAAAAAAGTCTATGACAGTTATGCTGCAGATGTACTAAATAAAATCTACGTTTCTTTAGCTATCCAACAAGGTATAACAAGCTAGGGTATTATCAAAATTCTTAGAAAAAACTTTCATAAAAGGGTCCCAGGTAGTAGCAAAAATTACGGTACTATTGTTCTTCGATGGAGCTGTGGTGCGTGCAAGCGGGACGATTTATGTAGGTGTGAGGGAGATAGATTATTTTCGGCCATTTTGTTGTTATTCTGTTTGGTTTTAGTCTGCTTACGCGATTCGTCCGTAGTAGATGTGATACTTAGTGCTCTTGGATTCATACTCGACTTGGCTTGTGTTTCTGGACTGTTTCCCCTTCGATTTGTGACTGTGCTTGTTAACTGGACTTCGATACGTACTTCTGATTTGGAACTGTTGACGATGACGACCTTCACGAACGAGGAATATGCGGATATTTTAATTTGTTACGGGTACTGCAACTGTGTATCCGCGCGAGCTCGGGATGAATACATTGCACGTTATCCCGGGCGCCGAGTACCGGATGTCAGTGTCTTTGACGGAGTTTACCGACGACTAAGAGAGACTGGCTCTGTTTCGAGGCGACGATCAGACCTAGGCAGACCTCGTATTAATGATGACGATGAAGAGCAAGACAATGAAATAGTGCAACGGTTTAGATCGGATCCAACTACTTCCACTAATATTGTTGCCCGAGAACTTGGACTATCGCAGTGGAAAGTGTGGTTTACAGTGAATACTGCAGGCCTTTATCCCTACCATTACACGCCGGTACATGTTATCGAAGAAGGAGATCCTGTGAGGAGGTTTGATTTCTGCAGATTCATGCTCAACGCAGATTTAGAAAACCCAGCATTCTTAAGACACATCTTGTGGACAGATGAATCAAAATTTGATAAAGACGGCATCACCAATTACCACAACGCTCATTATTGGGCTCCGAAAGAAGACAGAAATCCCAATAAGAAGCGACCAAAGGGATCACAAAGACGGTTCAGTTTGAATGTCTGGATGGGAATAATCTCAAACCATTTGATTGGGCCATATTTTCTGCCTGACAATTTAAATGGGGAACATTACGAAAACTTTTTAAGAAACGATTTACCCGAATTACTGGAAGATTTACCCCTCAATTTAATCCGAGATATGTGGTATCACCATGACGGTTGCCCTGCACACTACCGACGAAGTGTCAGAGAGTGGCTAGACACTAATTACCCCAACAAATGGATTGGAAGAGGTGGACCCATACCGTGGCCAGCCCGAAGTCCCGACCTGACCCCCATGGATTTTTATTTATGGGGCCTTATGAAAAGTTTAGTTTATAACGAACCTCATCCAATCTCATCTGTTGATGTTTTAAGACAGAAAATTATCGATGCGGCAAACGAAATTAGAAGAGGCTTAACGACTGGTGTGGTTAAAAGTGGACTAAGGCACAGAATGCGATTATGTGTGCGAAACAGAGGCGGACATGTGGAACATGAATTGTAAAAATAATAATAAATGTTGTTTTAGCTATTTAGTTTGTTTTATTTCGTTTGCTGACCCAAGTGATAACTTTGTCCATAAGTACAGTTATTTTTTACTACTGCCTGAGAGCATTACATCACAGTTTTTTTCTGAATATCATGTTGATACCCTAGCTTGTTATACCTTGTTGGATAGCTAAAGAAACGTAGATTTTATTTAGTACATCTGCAGCATAACTGTCATAGACTTTTTTTGAAATATTCTTAAAAGAAAAAAAATGTTTTTACAAAGGAGATCGGACATTTTTGTTTGGGCTCTGGCCCAAGTGGCGTCGGAGCATGGCGTATATTTTATTTGAAAGTTCATT
Source organism: Amphipyra tragopoginis (assembly GCA_905220435.1). Lineage (NCBI taxonomy): Eukaryota > Metazoa > Arthropoda > Insecta > Lepidoptera > Noctuidae > Amphipyra > Amphipyra tragopoginis. The sequence continues at coordinate 36,005,821 of HG991991.1, forward strand.
ACCTAAGCTTACTTTTTTTGTATGGGTACAAAAAATCTATCCAGGGAGAAAAAAGTTATAGTGCATATTAACATACTCATCTATCGAGCTATTTTCAACTATATCAATTAAATCTATTTCTTTTAACTTAATGTGGTATGTTTGCTGTGAGGAGGAAGAGGAGCTCGTGGCTAAATAATTACAGCCGCATAGACCGATCTTCCGGGTTAAGCCACGCTTGCCGAGGTTGATCTGTGGATGGGTGACCATCTACTATAGCGAGTTTCCTCCGTGCCTCGGAAAGCACGTAAAGCCGTTGGTCCCGGCTGTCATTTGTAGATCTATGACAGTCGTTACTGTTGGTCAGAAGCCAGAAAGTCTGACAACCAGTCTTACCAAGAGTATCGTATTACCCAGTTACTGGGTTGTGGAGGTCTGATAGGCAGTCGCTCCATGTAAAATACTGATATTCAGCTGCATCCGGTTCGACTGGAAGCCGACCCCAACATAGTTGGGAAAAGGCTAGGCAGATGATGATGGTATGTTTGCTGTTGTCTAACATCTGTGATGACTCAGGTGCGTGGTACTTTTTGCTCCAACATTAGAAAGAGACAAAAATGATACAAAGGCAAAGAAAACGCAACGCGGGCGCAGCGGTAGTGCGTTTCCCTTCCCTCCGCTCCATGATCAGGATGACGGGATCAGCTCAAGTCACTGGCAGTCACTCTCTCCGCTCGCTGCTGTTCGATGTGATTGTTTCAACTGCGTTACCTATTCTGTTATTCGTCCACTGTTTACCGGCTGTGTTTAATTGCTTTCATTGCCATTTCTAATGTTGGCGCAAAAAGTACCACGCACCTGAGTCATCATAGATGTTAGACAACAGCAAACATACCATATTAAGTTAAAAAAAATAGATTTAATTGATTAAATAGTTGAAAATAGCTCGATAAATGAGTATTTTAATATGCACTATAACTTTTTTCTCCCTGGATAGATTTTTTTGGACCCATACAAAAAAAGTAAGCTTAGGTAATGAACTTTCAAATAAAATATACGCCATGCTCCGACGCCACTTGGGCCACACCCGTCCGATCTCCTTTGTTTATTTTTTAAACTTTCTATCGTCGACTACTACCCAGTTGGTTCAATAACATGTTATTTTTTGTGTTGAGAGTAATAAACAAACTAATCTACTACACAAAAATAGCAAAAACATTATCAATTAGAGGCACAAAATCCGAAAAAAAGGACAATTACACAAAAAATCTTCATTTTATTTAAAAAATAATCAAAATCCAATATTTCAATATGGGTTAGGTTTGGGGTGGGGTGTTTCATAGTCAAATCAGCTAGGAATGATGAAAACTAAAACCTCTTAAAGGATCTAGGTCGACTTAACCTGTAACCCTGTATAATGGTTTTACACCTCGATCTTTCATTTGACACCAAAATCGTTAAGTTATCTCAACAAATAAAAAATCACATTTTCAAGTTGCGCTCGTAATTATGTAAATCAATGTAATCAAACAATAAACGTTAAAACTACGGTTCTATATGACTGTACCTACTTGTTACCTAATTAACTTGTAGATGGGGTTTAGTTGCCGACATAATGCACATGAAAACGAAGTTTTATCATCGTTTTTAAATTAATTTGAACTTATTTTTCCTCATCTGCAGGTAATGAAAAAAATGACACTCTGTCGTCTCCGTAATTCGACACACATCCATCAAATCACATCAAATGAGCAATGTTTTAGACCAGCCATTCTTGTTGCTCACTAAACTTATTTAAAATAATAGGTACACACGCGCGCGCGCGAGTGTTGACAGCCCACTGGCGAGGTGGCGGCGTCTCCACGCGAAATTGTAGGCACTTATCGCTGTAGGTACGGCCGAGTGGTGGAGGCCTGGTAATAGGCCCGATTTGACGTTTGCTATAAAGCACAAAATAAATGTGTACGGAAGTTGTACGCCGTCGATCTTAAAGAAAGTCGCCTTTTTATTTATCTGCACATAGCGCACCTGTATGATAAAATTTAACTAAACGCCAAGCAACGGAGTAATTATAGTGTTGACATGTTGACATTACTCATAGTATTTTGACAGGGGTCAAATCGGACTTCTTACAATTGTCGCGGGTGTAGTACCGACTTCAAAGCCGTATTTCAGAGGGGAGGCGGGCGCGGGTGCTAGCGCGAGCGCGTGTAAATCAAATGTATGTAGACGCTAGTTGCATTCACAGTGCGCCCGCGAGTCGTGCGCCTGTAGGAGGCGGGCGCGGTGGCGCGGGTGTTTCAGTGTTGCCAGATGTACGAGAAATCTCGTAACTTTACGAGATTTAGCGGTCTAGGTACAAGATACGAGAAAAAAAAAATTTCGTATATTTTTTACGAGATTTTAACCACGTCTTTCTTTTTCAAAATTTCAACTACCGGCGATGCCTGGTACACATAAACATATCCCTATAAACAAGGCAGGATTGTCTAACTTTCCCCTAACTGCACCACATGGTCGGTGGTAGAGCTTCTGGATTCGAAGTTTTAGCGATAAGTCCCAAAAACGGTCGTTTTTATCATTAATTACTAAAACTTCTAACCTAGGATGTCAAGTGTTGTTTTTTGGTGTTCGAAAATTTCTACACCACTTGACGAAAATGTTGTACGTACGAAATGTCAATATGTTGTGTGTCGACAGAAATAATGTTTTTTTTTTGAAGTGGCGCCACTTTCGGTGGGGGAAGCGCCTTAAGTAAACTTATTAAAATATGAATCACAGTTGTAATTTGTTTCATTTTACAGCCAATATATCTAATGCAAACCAGATGGAGGTAAATACAGTGTAAATTATGGATAGAACGACATTTTTTTTTTTTTTTACTTTTACGAGATTATGTTCTGAAATTACGAGATATTTGGCAACCCTGGTACGAGGAAAAACATTCAACGTCTGGCAACCCTGGGGTGTTTCTAATGGCTCAGTCCGCTCGTATCATTCACAGTAATAGAGCGTCTGTTAGGTGACTGCGCGTGTGGTTCTACTGTGAACACGCAGACGCCAGACCCGATCGCCCGCGACCGCCCCCGCACCCGCTAGTGCAGTCTGATTGACCCATAGAAGTAATAAGTACTACGGATTGACCACACACACATAACCATTGTTTTAAGCATTTTAGTTTTTTTAGAAGACTGCTCTGTCTTAATTTTTTATTTAACTTTCGTTTTGAACGGGCTATCCAATAACGCAGCTATATACAAAATGATTCGATTGTAATCTTCAGTTCTAATACAAATTGCAATAACCCAATCACGATTATGTGCTATTCGTGTTAAGGTAATTCTATTCTCTATCTCCGAAGTGCTTCATCAGTGGCACAGTAGACATATAAGCTAAAGCAGTACCTCAGCTTACTATAATCTTATGATTTGAAACACTCACACAGACACGCTCTGTATACTGCGCAGTTTTTTGTTTTTGTATGGAACTGTATCCCGAAAATACCTTATTTGTCTTGTTTTGTTTCTTGTTGTTGTGTTCTTGTCTGTGTAAGTGTGTCAAATCAGACGATTGTAGGTAGTTGAAGTACTGCTTTAACTTATATGTTTACTGTGTCAGTGGTGTGCAAAAAAATATCAATTATTTCAGTTTGTATTCATTTATTTATTTCAATTAAATACATTTACAATTGGTTACGAATATTAGTGCATAATATTACAATTAAGACCCTGTTTATGTTAGATAGATATTGGACTGCCTAAAAGCATTTCTTTGTTAATCATTTGGTTAAGATTTTTATAATACTAAATATGAATTTTGAATAAATTTTACAATTACGTTAATAAATATGCAGTCCTATTTGGTCTATCTATAAGATCTAACACAAACAAAGTCCACCGTAGCTAAAATATAAAAACTAAGAAATAAATATTGTCATTAACATTATTACAAAAAAGGCAAACATATCACAAAACAATGATAGAAATGAATAAATATGCAGTTGTTAACGAACAATATTGAACTAAAGTAAAACGTAGACTGTCGCGGTAACACGGACAGGCATCGAGACAAGTGTCAGCCATTCGAGCGCAGGCGCCGCGCTCCTGAGCACTCCGTCACTGTGAGCGACTGCTAAAGATCGCTTGATGAGATTAGACGAGTTATACTGTGCTTAGAAACAATAGAGGCATTTTTAGGCAAAATTAAATCATTATAACGATTAACATGGGTATAGTTATAATGTTCGCATTGACGTCCGCAGCTCCGAGAGGCATGCATAGCCGTTACAATCAAATATTTGGTTTATGGTGCGGCGGTCGCCGGCCGGGACGCAACAACTCGCTCAACAGCAGTTACAAGTTTAGTACATGGCGCCCGAGCGGCTGCCGTCGTATTCCTTCTAAAGCACATTTATTATACACTATCTGAGATCAGTTATCTTGAAAACTTAGTATGTTAATTATTAGTATACTGATTTTCATTAAAATAGTGTTTTTATTTCTTAAATCTGCTTCGCCGCCGCAAATTCGACATTATTATTTATTTAACGTGATATGGAGAACTATTACTAAATATAGGCTAAACAGCAAAATATATGTGATACAATAAGCTCTTGATAGTCGTGGGTACAAATTGACCTGTATTTTGGTTTAACAAAGTGTCGGCTTGGCCCCACCCTGTTTAATGATTAAATTCGTTATTCTACTCTATACTACATTGATTACATGCTCATAAAAATCAGATTGGGGTATAAAAACAGCTTTGTTCTTAATATGAGGATGACTTGACGAAAACTTATTTATTTAAAATATAAACTCGATGCAAATATTCGTTAACAACGAGACAGATTTTTAACTAGACGGATTTTCATCTCTACAGGTTTTTAAGTCGTAGAAAAAATTACATTTTTATTCAAAGTTATTTTTTCTCTAAGATCCTACAGTATTCGGATTTGTTTTTTTTTTGGTATATACGAAATACTATCCATTTACTCTGGTTGAAATAATAAGTCTGCCTACCATAGAAATCGGATCCGTTTTCTTTTTTGAAACTAATTTCCTCTTTAAATATAGAACTTCCTTTCTTCATACTTTAAAAAGCTCGAATTGGATTTAGAAACAATCGGCATCGGGAACAGGGTCCAAGACGTCCCAGCTACCGGTGATCACGGCTCCGGAAAGAGGAACCTCCTAACAATACGCAACGCGGCTCTGACGGGCACTTTTCAAAATGAGCAGCAGTTTTCAAAATAAGCACATTTTGTAATTTGTGGTTAAGCATATGCAATATAGTCTCCAAATAAAAATCTTTTGCTTTTTGATGAGTATTTTACGTGATTATTGTTTAAAAAAAGGAAAACATATTTATTTGGAGACCATTTTGCATTATCTCTAACCACAAGTTACAAAATGTGCATTTTGAGAAGTGCTCATGCAAAAGACCTGTCAAAAGCTTTTAAGAATGTCTATTCTATTTTTCTTCATGGCAATTAGTGCCGATGTCGACATTTCTGCCCTATAATAAGGTTGAGCTACACGATGTCTGATGCATGCGTGCCATCAGTTGGGGCAGGTGAACTCAAAACTGCTGTGGCTCTTTCCTCAAAAGGCCATTCCAGATGTTGCCCTACATTGTTACACTCGCATAGTCTTATACCACAATATCTGGACTTTAAAAGAGACCTTGACCTCTGACTGTGTTTCGGCTTTTCTTCTCAGTGCTACTCAGATAAGAAATGCCGGCGCCATGTAATCTTAAAAAAAAAACATTACATTGACTTATAAAAGTGTCTGTAACAGATTTACTTACAGAAATAAATATCATTCATCAATGTAGAAAAACAAGAGCAAAAATTTTAAGAATGTCAAGTGTATCTGTAGGGTTTCGCAAAATGTCAAACACACAACTCAATACATACACAATAATGTCGTAACATTATAAAATTGACTCTTCAACCTCCGAACGGGTGTCTATCTGTTCCACTAGCACTGTTCCCTAATGTCCTTTACGGAACTATTGGACCGTGAAACCAATTCGTACTAAGCTGGTGTTTTTTAATATAAATATTATAAATGCCAGAACTGATTACTACTAAAACTGCTTCACGAGGAAACTTGGGCGTTAAATTAATAAATATTATTTTTACTATTCATTTCCTTTCTTTGTAATACAATATTGAATTGTACATCATTTTTATTTCATAGAAAATGTGGGTATTTCGAATTATAACATTGCGGATACATGCCCAATTCCTATGGACAAAAACTAATAGTTTTGCTTACCAACGGTAGCATTTTTTATTGCCAAACTGGGGATATCAATGGACTGTTAAGATAATTTTACCTGTGATGAAGGCTACTAACGTAAAGAAGAGCGTCATGTAAAGCTATGGATGGGGTGTTTGCTTCATTTTTGGCGAAGATATAAGAGTCTTAATTTTAACCAATTACGCTCGGTTAATTATAGGAATTGGCCAAAATGTGACAAACTGTGACGCATCTAGTACTTCTGCGTATGCAGTTAAAAATATTTTTATTAAAAAAAATACAGATCCAACAGTAACATAATGACTAGACATAAAGGGTTGTACAGTCAGCAGCAGAAGTAGATGAGCAACTCAGGTGTCCAAATAATTGAACACATTCAAGGTTACCAAAATCATCTATACAACAAAACTGTTCAAATTGTTTTGAGCATCGTGTAATGCAAATATCTGAGCTGTCGCAATGTCAAATATTTATTTACAAACTAAAGGTAAGTAAACAAGCCAAACATTCAAAAGTAACTAAGCAACAAGTTATCCAGAAAGTCAGGATAGCAAAGTAAAATGAATTGTATTTGATTGGACTTAAGAGTCATAAACTAAAAGTTTACAAATTAATGAATTATGATATAATGTATATTGCCATGTGTTTGACCTAATAAGTGCATTACTTTATGCGTGATTGACATTTTGCATTTTTGAGGTTCTGAGTATGATCCATTATTTTGATTGATTAAAAATGCCAATCTTCAATGCCAGTGCAATGAAAATGTCGAGGTGAAAATCTGTCCAGTTAAAAATCTTAAATCGGAAATGAGGGCAAATATTAGTACTATTATAATAAACGTAAAGCGTAGAGCGTAGAGTTCAGTATCGATTACATTGTAGGACATGATATTTCTCTACACATTACATATGATTATAGTAACATATCAGAACAACAGACATTGTGATACGCTCAATGACAATACATCTACACTTTTAGGACATTGATCCATTGATTAGTCTTGAAGTGGTAACACAAAAATATTCTATTAACTGTAGAACATATAAATTATTATGATACTGTTGAAAGGGTACGAGTTATTAGTAGTAGTGTTGGCGAGTGTACGTTAGTGAGCGAGCGTGGAGGCGGCGGCGCGGGTAGCGGGGTGGGGAGGGGGCCTCTCAGCCGTACTCCTGCCGCTGCAGCGCCACCGACACCTTGTACAGGCTCTCCATCATAAACGATAAGTTTTGCGACAACTCGTGCACTGGTCGCGTGATTGCCACCATATCTGTTAAATACAAATAGTACACAAATGTAAACAAACGTGAATATCGTAAAGGGAACTTATGGGCCCACACACGTTAAGATTCCTTTGCGTTAGCTTAGACTTGCCTACGTGACGCCATAGTGCCTAGATATCACACACATTTAACTGCATACTCGTACGTACAAACTTAAACTTGTGCAAAAAAGTTCGTGGCGGACCCATTAGTGGAGAAGCAGCTGCATCCTCCGGTGCACTAAATTCTTTTGCTTCTTTCTTCTCGACTAGAGCTACAAGGCTGATTTACACGGGGATAGTTTCTCGAAGCGAGATTCCTTCTGATTTTGTCTTTCTTGGCGACGAAAACAGATAGCATGAGACTCACTTGGAGAAACTATCCTCGTGTAAATCAGCCTTTACGAGAATAGCTCCTGACGTGTTGAAAGGACAACTCACTCAGCAAGGATGGTAACGAGGCTGATAGGCCACGGGTGCGTCGACCGTACTTAAGTATCGTCAGTGTCACTCGTGGAGGCTTAAATAATACGTACTGTACTCAAGACCTGATGCTGTACATAGGTAATATGTAATATTATTATGTAAGGACATCAGAAATTCCGTACAATATGCGTTTAACGTATGATTACCTGGCTGCGCCTGGGCAAGTCCCTTGCAGTAGACGTGCAGCAGAGTGGTGACGTCATCTTCGGGCAGCTCGCCTCTCTCCAGGATACGTTCGGCGTTACGTTCGCGGACCAACGCTAGCGCCGCGCCCCACCTGTTACGAACGATCGATAAATATGAGTTTACTTGGATTGCACTTTGTTTCATATTTAGAATATCTTGTAATGTTATTTTTACATAGTGAATACTTAATATGGAAGTTCAATAACGTTGTCAATAGTAAGTATAGGATCGCTTGATTATCACTCAACATTCACAATCATCTTCATCATTCAGCCGAAAGACGTCCACTGCTGGACATAGGCCTCCCCCAAAAGGGGCGGTTTGCCGTAATCGCCACGCTTGGCAGGCGGGTTGGCGATAGCAGTATGGTTTAAAGTAGTCAGAGAACGCTGCTGCCCATCCTGTAGAGAATCCTTTAGTCGCCTTTTACGACACCCACGGGAAGAGATGGGGTAGTGGTATTCTTTATGTCCAGCACTACACGAGAAACGTTCACAATAAAAGGATAAAAATGAGTTTCTACCGTAGAACAAATACTACTCCCCGTGAGTGTTCAGGTTCACAATATAATGATGCGAAGCGGCATCAACTTTTGGACTTAAAACATCGTACTGCAATTACCTACTATTTTTTTTTTTCGCATTTAACCCTAGTCGCATCTGAAAGCGCAGACAGGCTCAAAGAAGGAGCAAACAATAATTTGCAAGAAAAATAAAAGTGAGGGGTAATATACCACACCATGTGTAATTATTGTACTGTGGATTATGTTCAGAGAGTCGACTAGGTGTGAAGGAGTTGGTTTGCAGCTGGTAAAACTTCAACGCTTCCTATTGAAGTAATAGTTCAATGGCAGTTGAATGACAGTTCAATGGAAAGTCATTGGTTTAAGATAACCAGCAGAATACCAATGTCTATAACTATTCTATCGGCACACTATCGAGGTATTCGTAAATTAGCAGACTTGAGCCTCTCTACGAGTGGTAAGTGATTAGGCAGTGGGTACTCACTTCTGTCTTTGTATGAGCTGCAGCAGTCGCGCGTCGTCATGCAGCGCGGGCGAGTGCTCGCCCCACGAGTCCACCGAGTCCGCCGCACTCGCCGCCAGTTGGTTGCGCACCGCGCACACGGCACCGCTCATTTCCACGCCCTGTACAACAATCACAATTTAATATATAATTATACACATCATCAGTTATATGCCAACTCTACAAGAAACGCTAAGGAATGAGTGTCGTGACGCGACTTCGGAGAGGCCACAAGTCTATTAAAGCACTGCGATTTGGACTTAGTGATCAGTCTAAGTCAATTATAGTCTAGCTTTTTCTATAGCTTTCGTCCGAGCTTGGTTCGAAAGCAGACGTGTTATTAGTTGCTCCGTAATTCTATCTATTCTGCGCAAACAATAATAGTCTCTAGTTTCACGCACTTTAGTCGTAACTAGCGCGTAATTGACCGTGCGCTCCGGTTATCGCAAGGAGTGCCCCCTGCCGCCCGCACGACGCGAGGAAAAGAGAAGCTTGCCATAATTGCTATCCCGCTCGACCGCCGCGCCGCTCGCGTCGACTACGAACGGCAGCCGACTACTGGCGTTCGCTGCGCGCGCGTCATATAGAGAAGGCTGCATCCAATAATTGGCGTCTCACTCCTGCCTGCTGCTCGCTGCCGCTATCCCTCGCCGCCTGCGCTTCGCTAAGCCCAAGTGAATAAAGCTTTTTGACGCTGCGCTGGGTGAATCAATAACACTGCTACGCGTGCTACGCGTTCCGCGTGAGTTTGTTTCCTACTTATTTATTTTATTTACTATCCAGTCATAAATAATGGAACGTACACCACCAAAAACCTTATTAACTTCAGACCCCAATCTGAACATCACCAAACGAATTAATACCAAAAGGGCGCGTCTCGAAGATGATAAATATGGATAAGTTCGAGCTGTTTAAGGAAGAGATCAAGCAACTAATCTCGGATGCTTTAATCCCCTTAAACACTAGACTACTAAGTTTGGAACAAAAAATGTCGGAGATTCTACAGCAAAACACTGACATTAGAACATCTAATCTTGAGATTGAGAAATCCCTTGGCTTCCTAACAAACCAGATAAAGGACATTGAGTCTAAAATTGGTGTTCTTGAGAAAGAAAGTAACGCAACAAGGTTAAAAATAGCAGAGTTAGAGGAAAAACAAGAATTCGTCGAAAGAACTATTAGGAAAACTTGCATTGAGATCAGAGGCGTACCGAAGGAGAGGAAGGAAAGTAAGGTGGATATATTAAAATTGTTCAACAACCTTGCAAACACAATCAAACTGGACTGTAACATTTCTGATATTAAAGATGTCTATCGTCTCCCATCCAAAGACGCTTCTACTACATCTACTGTTGTAGTGGAATTCACCAATATTTTGACGAAAGATACATTCTTAAAATGTTCGTAACAATACAATAATGAACATAAATCTGTCCGACTTAATTCGGTGCACCTTGGTCTCGACACCACTACTCCTATTTATATCTCGGAACACCTCACCAGTAAAGCCAGGAGGCTTCTTTTTTTGGCACGTGACTTCGCTCAGTCAGAAAAGTACAGTTTTTGTTGGATCACAAACGGCCGGATATTTCTTAGAAAAGAAGAAGGTGCGAAACATATCCACATTAGAAATGAAAACACATTTCAACAAATTCGGGAAAACATCATGTCATAATACCTGTTTGCTATTTCACTCTAATTTTAAACATTTATATATACTCCATAGTTCGTATAGTTATATTTTTCTTAATCAGGTCAGTACCTGTTAGGGTTTTCGCGTTCCCGGCCTATTTGAGTTCCCGGGAATCGGGAATTTTTTCTCTTAATTCCCGGGAATTCCCGGGTACCCGGGAATTTTCATGTTTTTTTTTATAAATAGAGTTTTTCTCGTATATTCCAACATTAAACTTGTGTAAGTACTTTAAACATGATAAATTGATAAATTGTCTAACATACCAATCGAGTTTTCTTATTAAAATTAAAAATCTTATACTTATTTAAAAAAATTAACTGTTCCTAACAGTTACAGTCATTTATTGTGCGAAGCGGCGAGTTTCTTTAATGGAAAAGTCTTCTCTTCATATATTAAGGCAAAATATTACGGAATAACAATAGGGTGAATGACTATAAATAATGTTACCAAATTCGTGTAATACCTTAAAACCACATGATCTACTACTGGTGTAGAATAACCGAGCACGGTATTTAGCTTGATTAAAAATAAAGTTTTTTTTTTCTTGCGGTAGCGATATGTGATCAAAACATAACCAACTAATAAGGTACAAATAAAAAAATAAAAATTGCTTAGTTAAAATTTTATTTGTAGGAACATTTCGACGCCACTCATCAATGAATAAAAGCACGGTGACACAGCTGGCTAGCACGACTAGCACGAAATCGTTCTTTGCAGTCGGTTAACTCGGGGCGCAAAAAGGGCTCGAAAACAGAACTGTTTTTTTTTTGAAAACAAACTGTTTTGTATTTAAAATAAAAACCATTTAGGGTTAATCTGTGACCAGTAGATCACGCTGTTTGAAGGAATTACACGAATTCGTTTACACCCTGTACATTTTCATTATAAATTTCGAAATTACACAAAAGATAAGCATTGTGAATAGTTTCTACAAATGAAAAATTACAAAAAAAATCAAGCGTTTAAAATTTGTTTACTAGACAGAGACAACAGTACTGTGTGCTGACATCACGATACATTTACCCCATTCTAAGTTCACACCATGCAGTACAATGTCTGTTTCACGCGAGAGAGACAGAAAATGCTCTAAAATCTTCGGAAGCGTGCAGACCCTTCATTTTTCATCATCATTTCTTCATTTCAAATAATTCCCGGGTACCCGGGATTCCCGACAAATAATTCCCGGGTTCTAAAATCCCCAAATTCCCGGGAATTCCCGGTTCCGGGTACCCGGGGCGAAAACCCTAGTACCTGTGGCCAGTGCCACTACTCTAAAAAACTCGAATAACACACAATTTCACTCACCACATACACATTGCAATTTTGTACCTAATACCAAACCATACGCAGCTAAACACGCAAACACATGCCTTAATAGCTGTATGCTAACTCATTCTAACATCAATCATAGCTTTAATAGGCTTTATAGTCTGCATAGTTACATTTTTCTTAAACAGTTACTGGTTACTACTCTATCAAACTCGAATAACGCTCACATTCAGTCATCACACACTCACTGCAATTTTGCACCTAATACCAATACGAATAATAACAAACAAGCAAATACAACACCAACATCCCCAACCTACACTAAACTTTACCAACATTATCTAAATCCGTTAAAAGGGTGTCGAGTATCAAAACACTCCAAACTATTCATTTTTATTCACAATTGTAAATTATGGCTAAACACAACGATTTAATTTCAGACATTGATAATACGGACATTTACACAAGTATTAAATTAAACCGTCCTGAATTATGCTTAGGTTTTCTCGGCAATTTAAAAACTCAACTCACTATCATCAACCAAAACATTCGAAGCATTCACAAAAATTTTGATGATTTCAATATATTTCTCACTAGATTAAACTTTATACCAGATATTATTGCCCTAACCGAATGCCGCCTCAATGACTCTACGCTTACGGTACAAATCAATGGTTACGAAAGCTACTATTCCAAAACCTACCTAAACCAAAACGACGGACTGGTGGTTCTCTATAAATCAGACCTAAAAATAGCCATAGAGGAACCCCAATTTAATGATGCCAACTGCTTGCTGGTCGACGTCGGCTCGGACATAACAATCTGTGTTATCTACAGGTCTCCCTCTCTCTATAACATCAGTAAATTCTGTGACTCTTTGGAGAAAGTACTACAATCTCGAAATAAGCCCACTGTTGTCTTAACTGGCGATATGAATATAGATATCTCCACAGACTCTCACGACAACCGTGCTAGTGAATACCTCGATTTAACTGGTCACTACGGCTTCTACCCAGGGCATCAGTACGCGACTCACGATCGAACATGTCTGGACCATGCTCTCATAAAGACCAACCGGCTTCCGTAATAGTTTGTGACACTGGGAAAACTGATCATGATACGGTATTAATTAGCTTAAAAGACACACAGCAGACACCTCAAGTAAAACTAAAGCAAAAAACAAAAATTGATTATCCCAGCCTATTAGAAGGCATCGAATAAATAAACTGGAGCTTACTATACTCACTCGACAACGCTACCGAGGCCACAGATGAGTTTACCAACAAGATACGCCAATGTATAGAACAACACTCACAGATAGTTACGGTCAAAAACTCTAAGCAAATAAGGAAACCCTGGATGTCTGAAAACCTAATGAAATGTGTTCGAAAAAGACTCATTACACTTAGAATCCAGAAAGCCCATGAACAAAAACAACGAACTGCTCCAACAAAAATACAAAAACTATAGAAAATACTGTAACAATATCCTACAAAACCTAAAGAATGCGCATGACAAAGGACTGTTAGATAACTCTAAAGGCGACAGTAAAAAGACCTGGGCGGCGGTTAAAAATATATGCTGTCTTAAAAACCAGACAGCTACTAAACTTGATTTATTGAGTGTACAAAAGGACCAAGTCACGTCGCTAAATATGGCTAACAATTACTTTGCAAAGGTGGGTGAAAAATTAGCCGAAAATACTCTTAAACGACTTACCAAATCTGAGACTGACTTGGTTTCTATGGTACCGCAACCTAAGGAATGCTCATTAAAATCTTTTTTTATGAATCCTACCGATGAACCTGAAGTCTGTTCTATAATCAAGAGCTTAAAAATAGATTCAGCTCCAGGTTGGGATGGAATCACAAACCGCATCATGAAACTTGGTCAGAAATGGTTGGTGGCTCCTATTACTCACATCTGCAACCTGAGCCTCTCATCGGGCATAGTACCAGCACAAATGAAAACAGCCTACGTTTGTCCAATCCATAAATCAGGCGATCCTACACTGGCGTCGAACTATCGACCTATCTCACTTCTTACATGTCTGTCCAAAATACTTGAGAGACTGGTGAACAAAAGACTTTTAAATTATCTTGAGAGAAAGTCTCTACTCTCAGCAAATCAGTTTGGTTTCCGCAATGGCAGATCGACAGAGGACGCCGTCACTGGTTTAGTTGATTTTGTTACCTCGAAACTTGATAACGGAGAAAGGTGTGCGGGTGAGGGCGTCTTCCTCGACCTTGCCAAAGCGTTCGACACAGTCTCCAGACCTCTACTGTTAAGGAAACTAGAATATATGGGTATCAGAGGCACTGCCCTGGATTGGTTCGCTTCCTATCTCTCAGGCCGTAAACAAAGAATATGTCTGGGTGATTATAAAAGTTCATTGGAGGACATTAATTACGGAGTGCCCCAGGGCAGTGTACTTGCCCCGACGCTCTTTCTGGCTTATATCGACGGTCTATGCTCACTCCACCTGGAAAACTCTCAAATTTTTGCGTATGCAGATGCACTGCCATTATCTTCCACGGCAAGACGTGGGAAAAAGCTTACGAAGCAGCGAAAACCGGTATGCAACGAGTTCTGGACTGGCTATAATACAACCTGCTCACACTGAACGTAGAAAAAACTAAAATGATTAACTTCAGTATAAACAGAAGAACCAGTGCACCTGAATGGCTCTTAGTTAAGATGCATACATGTAGGAAAGCTAGTGAAAATACTTGCGATGGCATTGGACTAGAAAGAGTAACGGACATCAAGTACCTTGGAGTTAAAATAGACCAGCACCTTACATGGAAAAAACAAATTGGAAATGTTAGCGCCCGAGTTAGAAAACTTCTATTTATTTTTAAGAAATTAAGAACAAGAGCTGAAGTTACGACACTTAAAATGATTTACAATGCTTTATGTCACTCCATTTTAAGCTACTGCATCAGCACACGGGGAGCAGCAAGTAAGACGCATCTTATTGCTGCGGAGCGCGCACAACGAGCTATATTAAAAACTATGTATAGGAGGACAATCAAATACCGTCCAAAGTACTCACAGTCCGTCAACTATACATATTCTCTATTATGTCAAAATTTCACAAAACTGCAAGGTCTGCAACAATAACCGACGTACGCTCACAAAGAAGACCTAAATGGAAAAAACCACCCCGCAGACTGAACTTTGCTCAAAGAGCATATGCTTTTATGGGTCCGCACATGTACTCGAAGATAAACGCGAAGGTGAGTATCTCCGATAAAAACTCATATACATGCAAACAAATTATTTCTAATTGGCTGTTAGATTTAGATTACCCGAATACAGAAAAACTCATTAGTATCACTTCCTAAAGGATACACAAGCTCACACACGCTAACAAACATTCTCACGTTTAAAATACACACACATACATACATACATACACACACACGCATGCATACACACACACTCAAACTAACATATGTACATATACTCACACTCAATCACACATACACATACTCACAACTCATACCACAAATAAATACGTTACAAAGTGCCATTAGCCAAGCTACCCCTTTTTTAATTTTATTTTTTAATGTTAGTTTTCATAATAATTATCTACTTGCGCTATTGCTCGTTCTGCCTGTATATAGTCTAAGCTCATGATGCTTAAGAACAAGTTATTGTGCACAACACTGTCTGTATAACTAAGATGAAAGAGACTGACCTCCACGACACGGAATCCTAGTGTGGAGGCCAGGGTTCGATGTGCAACAACTATTGTATTTTTTGATCAATAAAGATTATTATTATCTCGTTTATTCATTTCCATTACTTATTAAATACATTTTTAAATATTTCTATAAAAAACAAAAAAACATTTAAAAATATAAAAAATAGTAGCCCACCGGCATCGGGAACAGGGTCCAAGCTGCCGGCGGTCAGGGCTCCAGAGAGAGGAACTTCCTAACGATGCGCGCCGTGTCCAGAAGTACCGCTTTCTGAATCAAACCCTTGATCCAGCTGCCTAACGAGAGCCTCATCAGATGTTGGTCGAGGCTCTTGGCTATTAAGCCATTGGCTGTAACGACTATCGGCACAATGACTGCTGAGTCAACATCCCACATGTCGACAACCTCGTGTGCCAAATCAAGATATTTGATTTTTTTATCATTTTCGGCTTTCACGAGATTCTCGTCATGCGGAACAGTGATGTCAACAATCATTGTGCGGCGTTCTAATCGATCTATCACCACGATGTCAGGCTTATTGGCAACAATAGTCCTATCGGTGATGATAGATCGATCCCAATACAGTGTGACATGACCATTCTCGAGAACTGGGTCGGGCACATACCTGTAGTATGGTACTTCTGTGTCCACAAGGTTGTATTTCAGAGCAAGTTGCTGGTGTATAATCCTAGCTACGAGGTTGTGCCTGTGCAAATACTCACCGTTAGCAAGACGAGAACAACCAGAGACAATATGTCGGATAGATTCACCGGGACAGTGGCATGCCCGACAGATGTCAACCGTGCCGTCCTTCACAACATATTTTCTATAGTTGTTCGTCATCATTACCTCGTCCATAATCGCACAAACAAAACCTTCGGTTTCCCCGAAGAGGTCACCGAATCGTAGCCAGGCCACGGACGCTAGGAAATCTACATCGGGCCCATGAAGGGCCCGGTAAAAGCGTCCGTGAAGCTCCTTGCTCCGCCATACATCCCTGCGGCCATTGGTATCCAGTACCACAGGTTTGCGCCAGTTCTCTTTAGCCAAGGAGAGCGGAGTGAGTCCCTTGTCCACTGCGACTACATCTCGATGCATCCCCACGTCGGCTTGGGAGAAGTACTCCCTGAGACTGCACACCTCACGGTTGTGGAGGGTCTTAGCATTTAAAAAGCCTCGACCCCCACACTTCCGCGGGATGTACAGTCTCATTACCGATGAGCGTGGGTGATGCATTCGATATGCAGTCAGCAGCGTACGGACCCTTCTATCCAGGGCGTCAAGTTCGGTCTGAGTCCACCTGAGTATGCCGAAGGAGTACATCAGGACCGGCATGACCCAACCGTTAAAGGCGCGCACCTTGTTACCGCCCGACAAAAGACTTTTAAGTACTTTTATCAGGCGGCCAAAGAAACGCTCCCTCAACGATTGCTTCATGTCAGCCTCGTTGATGCCTAACGCCTCCGACATTCCCAGGTATTTGTAGGTTTCGGTTGAGGAGAGGGACCTAAGGTGTATGAAATCCGAGAGTTGGGTTCCCACGGATTCCATAATCCTCCCTCGCTTTACATGCATGACTGCACATTTGTCCACACCAAATTCCATCCTGATGGAATTACTGAAAGTTTCAGTTACCTTCAGTAACTCCAGCAGTTGCAAATTGTTGGGGGCAAAGAGTTTCAGATCATCCATGTAAAGGAGGTGGGATATTACCTGACCACCTCTTCTCAACCGATAGCCTAACCCTGACCCCTCGAGCAATGTGCTTAGAGGATTCAAGGCTAGGCAAAACCACAGCGGGCTCAGACTATCGCCCTGGAATATACCCCGCTCAATCCTGATCAGTTCACCGTTCCCTTGAATTTGTCGACATCCTGGATAGTGAAGCACCGTCCTCCATTGCCCCATACATGACATCAGGAAGGTGCGTAGAGTTGCATTTATTTTATACAACTCCAGCACCCTCATGAGCCATGTATGCGGCACCGAGTCATAGGCCTTCTTATAGTCTATCCAACATGTCGACAGATCCTTTCGGGACCGACGAACTTGTTGGCTGATGGTCATGTCAATGAGAAGTAGCTCTTTAGTACCGCGGGAGCCATTCTTACATCCATTCTGAGTAGCACACATAATAGCGTTACTATCAATATGATGGTTAAGTTTTGCTCTCAGAATGGATGTAAGAAGTTTATAGACCGTTGGCAAACACGTAATCGGTCTATAATTTTTGGGTTCCGCGGTACTACCTGATTTAAAGAGCAGGTGGGTTACCCCAGTCGTCAAGAACGATGGTAACGACCCAGATTCCAGTGATGACTGGAATTGTGAGGCCAAACGAGCATGCGAACTGCGCAACCATTTTATCCAAAAGTTGTGCAGTCCGTCCGGGCCAGGAGATTTCCAATTCGGCATTGGACGGACTGCACTGGCTACGTCTTGGGGGCCAATAGTTACAGCCCCCATTTCCTGGATTGGTTCGCATGCTCGCTGGACCTCCTGCATCCAGTCACCCTCAGTGTGAGTGACAGGCACCGACCAGATATTGCGCCAAAATGCATTCATGACATCATTATCCGGAAGGTGCGCGTCACTCACACCTTGATCAGGTCGTTCCCACGTTCTATAAACCCACCTTTGATCACTTTGGAAGATGCGGTTTTGGGTATATCGATCCACACGCCGTCTATACCTGCGTATACGGTTCGCCCATGCATAAACCTTCTGCTTCAGGAAGTCGATGCGCTCTGTGATACGAGATACGTATTCTCCAGGACCGATATCAGTCCCAGAGAATGCTCGCCTCACAAAGCGCATCACTCTCGGCCGTCTATTGCCCTCCCTGAAGCAGGTGAGCTTACCGATGAGCACCCTGGCCTCGTCGATACGACGCTCAATCCTGCACTGCCAAGCTGGCACGGCAGATTTTGGTCGTGTAGCTCTGTTATCATTTGGGAACTTCGCATGAGCTACACGACACGCTGCAACAGCTGCACAATACAGGATTGAGTGTGTATCGCCGAGATCTTCGCTGCTCTCAAAAACATTTGACAGCAGCAAATCCAGGGCACACACCAGCGCTCTGTTTTTGTTATGCATAGGCAAACGCGGTAACCGCGGCCTAAGCTCGGGTGGTGTGGATCGAAATTCCCGGAGCGCATCTTCCAAAGCACTTCTCATTAATTCACTGCATTGGGTACCTGCAGATATAGCCCTGTCCTCCTCCTCCTCGTCACCGTGGTTGGGCTCCAGCGGTACCGCGGGGGGTACTAGCGGCTGCGTCCTGATCTGCGCTGGGAGAGGGGTGACATGGCTATTCTGCATTTCATTACGAAGCCTATCAAGCGCGGCGTCATCCAACCTATGATCACGTTGGATGACTCGCACCTGATCCGACAGTCGTTGCGCCGAGACGTTGACAGCTGGTTCAAGTGCCTGAAACAGAGAGAGCATCCGGCCACGGTACGTGGTCAGGTTAGTTCCCCCCTCTGTAGCCCCAAAGTATGCGCGCATGCAGTTCTCATTCATGGGCTGAGTCCATCGCATGCGCTGCACACTTCCGCCGGGAGCGGGGACCCTGTCAGAGGCCGGTGGGCCTCGAGGTCCCAGGCAGGCCGGCGGTCGGCCTCTCCCTCGCCGACGCGCAGGTGGTGGTGTCGTCGCCGGCGAGAAGTATTCGTCGCTCGAGCTCGACGCAACTGCAGCGGCCGGTGTCACATCACTCACGATGGAGGCGGGTTCCGGCGGCTGCGAGGCGGAGCTGAGCGACGATGCCGAAGGTGGTAGGTGTGTGCTTTGTTGGGTCTTGGCCCGGCTTCTTGTCAACATTCGGTTTCCGTCACTTTTTATTCCATGTTATTGTTCGTTTTGAGCGGGTTTTTTCCTTTTTGTTATCATGTTTGTTGTGTTTTATTGTTGTTTTTGCTTGTTTATTATAAATATTGTAATTTCCAACGAACTTGTAATAATTTTTAAAATTATGTTTTTCTTTCTTGAAATTTATAACGTCGCCTTGACAACCGGGCCACAGATACTTTATTATTATTACCCTTTATTCATTTAAATACACATATCAAATTATATTTTTAAATATTTCTATAAAACAAAAAACATTTAAAAATATAAAAAAATAGTATCCCACCGGCATCGGGAACAGAGTCCAAGCTGCCGGCAGTCAGGGCTCCAGAGAAAGGAACCTCCTCACTATGCGCGCCGTGTCAAGGAGTACTGCCTTCTACATCATGCCCTTGATCCAGCCGCCCAACGAGAGCCTCTTGAGATGTTGGTCGAGGCTCTTGGCTATTAGACCATTCGCCGTAACGACTATCGGAACAATGACAGCTGAGTCCACATCCCACATGCCGACAACCTCGTGTGCTAGATCAAGATATTTTATTTGTTTATCTTTCTCAGCTTTCACGAGATTCTCGTCATGAGGGACGGTGATATCAACAATCATTGTGCGGCGCTCTGATCGATCTATTACCACTATATCAGGCTTATTGGCAACAATAGTCCTGTCAGTGATAATAGATCGATCCCAGTACAATGTGACATGACCATTCTCGAGAACTGGGTCGGGCACATACCTGTAGTACGGTACTTCCGATTCCACAAGGTTATATTTCAGAGCAAGTTGCTGATGAATAATCCTGGCCACCAGGTTGTGTCTGTGCAAGTACTCTCCGTTGGCAAGACGAGAACAACCGGAGATAATGTGTCGGATAGATTCTCCCGGACGGTGGCATGGCCGACAAATGTCAACCGTGCCATCCTTTACAATATATTTCCTATAATTGTTCGTCATCATGACTTCGTCCATAATTGCACATACAAAACCTTCGGTTTCTCCGAAGAGATCACCAAAACGTAGCCAGGATACGGACGCTGGAAAGTCAACTTCGGGCTCGTGGAGGGCCCGATAGAAACGTCCGTGTAGCTCCTTGCTTTGCCATACTTCCTCGCGATCATTGGTACTAAGTACTGCAGGCTTGCGCCAGTTCTCTTTAGCCAAGGCGAGCGGGGTGAGTCCCTTGTCCACTGCGACCACATCTCGATGCATCTCCCCTTCAGCTTGGAGGAAATACTCCCTTAGACTGCACACTTCGCGGTTGTGTAGGATCTTAGCGTTTAAAAAGCCTCGACCCCCACACTTTCGCGGAATGTACAGTCTCATCACTGAAGAGCGTGGGTGATGCATCCGATGTACAGTCAGCAGTGCACGGACCCTTCTTTCTATCCAGGGCGTCAAGATCAGTTTGAGTCCACTTGAGTATGCCGAAGGAGTACATCAAGACCGGCATGACCCAACCGTTAAAGACCTTGTTTCCGCCTGATAAAAGACTTCTTAATTCAGGCGGCCAAAGAAGCGCTCCCGTAACGATTGTCTCATGTCGGCCTCACTGATACCTAAAGCCTCCGACATACCCAAGTATTTGTAGGTCTCAGTTGGGGAGAGGGATCTAAGTTGTATGGAATTCGAGAGTTGGATTCCCTCGGATTCCACAATCCCCCCTCGCTTTACATGCATGACCGCACATTTGTCCACACCAAATTCCATCCTGATAGAGCTACTGAAGTTTTCAGTTACCTTCAGTAGCTCCATCAGTCGCAAATCAGTGGGGGCAAATAGTTTCAGGTCATCCATGTAGAGGAGGTGGGATATAACTTGACCTTCTCTCCTCAACCGATAGCCTAGCCTTGTTCCCTCCAGCAATGTACTCAGGGGGTTCAAAGCTAAGCAGAACCACAGGGGACTCAGACTGTCACCCTGGAATATACCACGCTCGATCCTTATCGGTTCCCCTCTCCCCCGAATCTCTCGACATCCCGGATAGCGAAGGACCGTCCTCCATTGCCTCATACATGACATCAGGAAGGTGCGAAGAGTTGTATTTATTTTATACAACTCCAGCACCCTCATGAGCCATGTATGTGGCACCGAGTCGTAGGCCTTCTTATAGTCTATCCAACATGTCGACAGATCATTTCGGGAGCGACGAACTTGTTCGCTAATGGCCATGTCAATGAGGAGCAGCTCTTTAGTACCGCGGGACCCACTCCTACATCCATTTTGAGAAGGAGACAGAATAGAATTGTTATCAATATGATTAGAAATTTTGACTCTCAAAATGGATGTAAGGAGTTTATAGACCGTCGGTAAACATGTGATCGGCCTATAATTTTTGGGTTCCGCGGTACTACCAGATTTACAGAGCAGGTGGGTGGCTCCTGTTGTAAGGAACTGGGGTAGCGATCCTGACTCCAAGGACGATTGGAATTGGGACGCCAAGCAAGCGTGCGAACTGCGTAGCCATTTAAGCCAAAAATTGTGCAGCCCGTCCGGCCCCGGAGACTTCCAATTGGGCAATGGACGGGCTGCACTGGCTACGTCTTGGGGGCTGATTATAATAGCCCCCATTTCCAGAATTGGTTCACACGCTCGCTCGATATCCCGCATCCAACCACCCTCGGTGTGAGCGACGGGCACCGACCAGATGCTACGCCAGAATGAACTCATGGCGTCATCATCTGGCAGGCGCACATCACTCCCACATGTGTCAGGTCGCTCCCAAGCTCTATACACCCGCCTTTGGTCACTCTGAAAAGTGCGGTTCAGGGTATATCGTTCCACACGACGCTTATACCTCCTAATGCGGTTTGCCCATGCATAAACCTTCTGCTTCAGGAAGTCGATGCGCTCTGTGATGCGGGACATATAGTCTCGAGGGCTGATATCAGTCCCCGAGAACGCCCGCCTCACAAAGCGCATCACTCTTGGGCGAGTGTTGCCCTCCCTGAAGCAGATCAGCTTGCCAATGAGTGCTCTAGCCCCACCGATACGACGCTCAATCCTGTACTGCCAAGCCGGTACGGCAGGTTTCGGTCGTGTAGCTCGTTCATTGTCTGTGAATTTGACGTGAGCTACACGACATGCCGCAATCGCCACGCAGTACAGGATCGAGTGGGTATCGGCGAGGTCTTCGCTGCCATCAAAATAACTTGACAGCAGCGAGTCCAGAGCACACACCAGCGCCCTGTTCTTTTTATGCATGGGCAAACGAGGCAAGCGTGGTCTTAGTTCTGGCGGTGTGGCCCGATACTCCAAAATCGCACCTTCCAGAGCGCTCCTCAATTCGTCACTGCACTGGCTACTTACTTCAATAACCACACCGTCACCTTCCCCATCACCTTGACTGGGCCACGGAGGTACAGCAGGAAGCTGTGCCTGCACCGCGGCCTGCACCGGGGGTGTGACGGCACGGTTATTTTGTACTTCAGAGCGAAGCCGCTCAAGTACGGTGTCGTCCAACCTACGGTTTCGCTGGATGACACGCACCTGATCCGACAGTCGCTGGGTCGAAACGTTGATGGCTGGCTCAAGCACCTGAAACAGAGAGAGCATCCTATATCGGTACGCAGTGAGGTTAATTCCCCCCTCTGTAGCCCCATAATATGCGCGCATGACATTTTCATTGATGGACTGAGTCCATCGCATGCGCGACACATTTCCACCGGCAGCGGGGACCCTGTTCGAGGCCGGTTGGCTTCGAGGTCCCAAGCAGGCTGGCGGCCGGGCTCCTCCCCGACGACGTACAGGTGGAGGCGACGACGGCGGGGAGAAATACTCGTCGCTGGAGCTCGACGCTACTGCAGCGGCCGGTGTCACAGCACTCACGGAGGGGCTGGATTCCGGCGGCTGCGAGGCGGAGCAGAGCGACGAGTCCGGGGATCTTGGGCGTGCATCTTTTTGTCTGGCGCGAGCTCTTGTTAACATTACGTTAATTTTCCATTATTTCAGTGGTGGTATTTTGTATTTTCATATTTTCTTCCAATGATTTTATATATAAGTCGCGCGGAGAAGGTTTGCCGATGGCCTCATGACGTCACGCGTCGATGGTCGGTACGATTCAGATGAGCGCGGGTAGCGGTCGGTGAAGTGAGAGGCGCAGTCATCGGCAAACCTTCTGCGCGCGACTAGTAAGTAGTTTTCTTCTGTCATTTTGTAGTTGTCAATTTGTTTCATAATGTTATTTATACTGTTTTAGCCATAAATTTTGATTTTAAACTATTTCTATTATTTTCCGTCGCAAAAAGTTATTAAATAAAATGATTTGTAGGACAATTTGTTGTATAAAGCGGAAAAAATGTAATAAAATATGATCTCAGGCGAAAATTTTATGTTGACAAGATTAAGTGTTGCCAGTTATTATTATTATAGTCAAGTGCAGGTGTGTAGTCCGCGGAGGACTAGTCTCGGTCTTACCTAAGTTGGGCATATAAAATCTAGTTTCCAAAATTATGGTTTAAGAAACAAACCACTTAACGTTTAGTTGTGATTTAGGCGCGATTCCATTAGGCAAGTTACTTGTACGCAAGTTGCAAATTGCATACAACTTGAACAAACCTGCATACAAGCTACAACTTGTACGAGGTAGTTTGAACTTGTACATTTTTTATTCAAGTAACGTGCAAATTGAATGCGCAAACGTTAGTTGCACTTTTCGAATTGCGAACGAGTGATTGACACCCATGATGTCCAACTCAATTGCTGAACATCTCCACTTGTATGCAAGTAAAACCTGCATGCAATTTGCACTCTCTCAAAAACATGTTTCCAACGTAGGTAAGTAACTAGTACGCAAATGTGACGTCATACTTGCTTGCAAGACTTGCCTAATGGAATCGCGCCTTTAGTCAAATTCCGGTATCGTTTTTAGGGTTCCGTATTCGAACTAGGACCAAGGCGTGTATAATGTAATCTTATGAACAAGGGTTCCTGACAGGGTGTCAATTTTGACAAGTTAAGTTTTTTATTTGCGGTATTTTCATTTTGTATTCGAAAGGTTTGTTCATTTCATGTGATGAAAATTCAAAATGAAAAAAAAATACTTCTTAAAATTGGAGGTCTTTAAAATCTATGATTTATTTAAAAATGCTAGTTTTTCGGATCGCTGTCCAAACATTTTAGAAAATTGTAGATAGTCTGTCGGATATATTTGTTTACTAGGAAATGTAAAAGGCTCTTTGACATTCATGTGGTATACATGGATGTCAAAGTCCCTAGAACCAAGAAAATAATATAGTACAATCGATACGTTTTGATAGTTGTCTCAAATGACTGGATAAAACTTTAGTATCTCTAACGAAATAAAAATACGCCTATTTCTAGTGAAGCAGGCTTTTTGTTACAAACACATCACGAATATTTTAATACATACTACTCAAAACAAAATAAGAGCCACTAGGTATTTAAGAAATATCATGAAAATTATAAAATTAACAACTTGTTTAATTTACGTAAACTTAAAACAATGTTATTGTTTACCGTTTAGGCTAGTAACTGTTGAAATTAATGATTAATAAAACATGTTTATATAAAAAAAAACACAAAAAAAATCAATTTACGACAAAAAACACAAATAACAAAGTCACTAAAAACTAAAAAAACATCACATTTTATTTCTTTTTCTCTTCTTTAATAACGGGTATGCCCTCATCTTTTAGCTATGCAGCTTGGAATGTCTGCTCTCGATCAAATGCCTTACGTTTTCAGCTGGGATCTCTTCCCAGGCACTTTGCAAAGCGTCAATCAGTTGCTGCTGGTTGTAGACCTCTTGCGCACTCTCTTTAACCCTTCGTTTTAATTGGTCCCACAACAAACAATTAAGCGTTGGTTGCAGGTCATTTTAAAGCTTAGAGTGCTACTATTAATTTATAATGGATTCAGTTGTCACTAAAGGTGATACAGTTTACTTATGAAATACGTTTAGCTCTTCAGAATGTATTAGAACTGTAAGCAACGAAGCAGTATTTTCGTTACAGTTAGTGTAGTAGCAGTGGCTGCTTTTATACTTAAGACGTTAAAGCTTGTACCGGCCTGCAGCGCTCAAAGCTGTATATAGATCTTCATTAACTCCCTATAATTCTTAATGCTATAAATCTGCTCTAATGGAGTTGCTTATATATCTTAAGGCTGTATTTCAACTTCACTAACGTCGTCGGTTCTGCAACAGAGTTAATTAAGAGTGTAATAACACCAAACTCTGCATGCGTTGTATAACTCTAATATACAGCTTACACCTGTTAGACTAAAGGCAATGATAGGTTAAATAGTTATAGCAGTTTCGTAAGATCCTGATGTAAAGGTTTTGGTGTTAGATAAATAAGTTGTAATTCTTATGTCAACCAAAGGCCGCACAATACTTTTAACTACCGGCGTAGTAGTTCATCGGGTGTCATATTAGACTTAAGAGAGGACTGTAGCTTTAATAAAAAAATCGCCATTCTTTGTCACTTTTTGTCAACATAACCTAAAAATGTATTAATACAATATCACTTTTAAGTAACGAAGTAGCTAAATTTTCCGAATTATTTTACATATTTTTTGTATACAATCACTAAAACTAACCAATATTTGAAAATTAGTGTCTAAAAACTATTTTAGGTTATTAGCATTTTTTATTGTTTTCCTTTTTTTTTACAAAATCATTTTATTTTTAAGGCGCATCAAAATTGAGATGCGAAACATAATATACAATCACAGTAAACTTGCAAGCGCACTAATGTTTAATTAACTTTACACTTCAAGAATACTGTTATTCAAAAATACTTTTCGTGATGAAAATGTTGCAATGTCTGCCAGATAAAATGAAGCACTCATGTTGATAATAATAACTCAACAAATTAAATAATTTGAAGACTTTAAAGCTTTTACTATTTGCTTTTGACACCGAAAACGCTACAAATGTGTTATTAGGTATCAAAATACCGATCCAAGTTCTATAGTCTGACACCGATATAGATATTTTATGTAACTCAAGGTATCAATTAACTTCATTATAAAGGTGCAATAAAGTTTCAAGCGGAAACCGACGATCTTGTAACACCTCTCAAACACACCTACTAAAGGTTATATAGAACCACTGTAAAGGGTTTATACAGACTTTACCTGCAAAATTTTGCGCCAAAATCGAAGATATAAAGGTGTTATTACACTCTATAACTCTCTTGTAAGATCTACGCTAACACTTTAATATCTAAGCAGAACCGATATACAGGTCCACTACAGCTTGTCTTAACGCTAAAATGTTAGTTGGGTATGTGCTCGATCGGATTTAAGTCCGGACTGTTTGATGTCCACGGCATCACTTGAATGTGCGAGCCTTAGAGTACAAACTGGGTCGCTTGAGCTGTGTGTTCACGGGCATTGTCTTGCATCAGGACGAACCCAGGACCCATTCGCTGTGCAAATGGAATCACATGAGGCCTGATGACTTCCTCAAAGTAACGCTGAGCAGTTACGGAATTCTCATTTAAAATAGCGAGTTCAGTTTTGCCGTGTAAGCTTGTTCCGGCCCAATTCATTACATTGGGTCCACCGAAACGGTCAACTTCGTGAAAGTAGGCTTCTGAAAATCGCTCGCCACGTCGCCTCCATACTCTAATGCGCCGATCGTCATTAAAGAATTTTACTTTCAACTACGTAGTAATGTTATCATTAATCGCTATAAAACCGATCACAAAATACGTATTTTCTGCTTAGAAGCAAAACAGTGCAGAAATGTTGTATGAAATCTCATTACTGCACTGCAAACAGTGCAGAAATGTTGTCTGAAATTTCATTACTGCACTGTTTTTCATTAGTGCAGTTTTTTAATTTTTTATTTAGATATAAATTTACCACAGAGGTTTAATGTCTCCCGTTAAGTCTATTATTAAATGTATGCATTCTTATGCATTAGATCAAAAAGATACTGGCTGAAAATAAAAATCGGCTGAATAAATCCGAATGGGTGAAAAAAAAAAAAAAATGGCGCGCATTTTGTACCATTGTAAAACTTTGATACTTCTTATTTAGCAAGAATAGTTTAAAAAAATGGAAATAGATAGCGATATGAATTCAAGTCCAGAAAGTATAAAAACAGCTGCAAATGAAATTGTTAATAACCTTTTGCCGCAAAAGTCGCAGGATAACCTTGTTTTCATTAACTTGAGTTTTTATTTTGAGTAGGTATATTTTATCACGGTAGGTAAATTGGTAGTTGAAAGAAAAGTAGATTACGCACCTTGCTGAAGTGAGTCATTAATGCACTCGTGCTAATTTAGTGCCCTCGCTTGCGCTCGGGCACTAACATAACACTCGTGCATTAATGACTCACTTTGCGCTCGGTGCCACAATCTACTATTACTTTACACTCGTCGGTGAAAAGCACCATGCCCTACT
Organism: Amphipyra tragopoginis; assembly: GCA_905220435.1. NCBI lineage: Eukaryota > Metazoa > Arthropoda > Insecta > Lepidoptera > Noctuidae > Amphipyra > Amphipyra tragopoginis. The sequence goes on from HG991991.1 coordinate 36,033,922, forward strand.
CGTTTATGCCCCTGTCTAAATATTGACGGGATTCCATATATGTACAATATAGATATTGTTAAATGTTATTTTTTTGTTTCTTTTCATTCTACACCCAATCAAAAAGTCCCATATTATTGAATATTAATATGGAAATAAACTTCAGTTTACCAAAAACAAATAAAAACAAAAAGAGAATGTGTCCACTGGCAGGGTTCGAACCACACTTAAGGGATTTAGTGCTTTCACGATAACTTGATTAATATGGCAGATGTCAGTTGATGACATGAAAATAAATTGTAATGGCGCTTGTGTATGACAATTCAATTCATTAAGTAATAAAGCGCTTATTACACTTGGCTGAATTCAGTCTTCTAAATTCAGAAGCAACTTTACATTCTGACTGGCTAGTTAGGATCCTAACCGTCCTAACTCTTATTACACTTTCCTAGATCCTAATTAGGATTCCTAAATTCAGCCAAGTGTAATATGCGCTTAAATCAATTTAAAATATTAGTAAAGCGTTACCCAGAAGTTTGTTTTAACTTATCAAGTACTGTAATTATAGACACAATAGATAAACAATGGCACTGACGATCCGGATCGTCACGCGGGACGATACCGGTTAAAATCAGAAAAATAGAAACATTATATACCTACTTGGGAGCAAAGAAATCGAGCCACTTCTATTTTTCACGTAGGTATAATTGTTATTATTTTTGGTGTTAGGGAACAGATCAATTCTAAACATATATCGCCTAAAAGGTTATTTGATAACCTTTACAATGAGGGTAGTTTTTTGTATTTTGAATTATATAATTCATGAAACCAAAACTAGTAACCAGGACACGTGAAAAAAGGAGTGGCTCGATTTCTTTGCTCCCAAGTGTAGTTATATGTGTTTAACGCCATAATTATATATACAGGGTGGAAAAAATCAATGGGCCCTGAAGGGAAACCACTTTAAATCCTTAAGATAGATTATTTTACTTGAAGGAAACATTCCTTTATTTTTAAAAAGAAACAAAACTGCATTCACAGATTTCTCGACAAGTTTACCTAAACCGGGAATCGAACCAGCTAAAAATTCAAAAAATAAATACTCGCTATTTTATTTCACTAGTCGATACAGTCAATGTTAAAGATAAAAATATTTCCAAAAAACATTAGGTCTTACACTCGTCTGTCGTACAAGATATCCATTAAATCTAATATTTAGTACACAAGGGCTTTAATCAACATTACCTAGACTAGAACTGTTTACTTTTAACAAGTGAAATACACTTTTTTTTTTAACTCTAACGTCCAAAGACATTCTATGAAGTACAAGCTTGCTAATTTGTCTCTAAGTACTTTGTTGAAGACTTTGATAAGAAAACCGTTTAATTGGTAATAATAATTCTATGCACATTTCCTTCTTAAAGCTGGCGTCCACTAGGCTCGCCGAGTCGAGTCGAATAGAACCGCAATAATTCGCCTCCTCTATATTTACTACAAAACTGCGTCGATCAGCGACGAGTCTTATAACTCGCGCGCATCGCTCGTCACGCGGATTTCTGTTTTAACGACTTGCGATTACTGATCATTTCGGAGCTCGTGGCGAAATAATTATAGCCGCATAGACCGATCTTCCGGGTTAAGCCACGCTTGCCGAGGTTGGTCTGTGGATGAGTGACCATTTACCATAGCGAGTTTCCTCCGTGCCTCGGAAAGCACGTAAAGCCGTTGGTCCCGGCTGTCATTTGTAGATCTTTGACAGTCGTTACTGTTGGTCAGAAGCCAGAAAGTCTGACAACCAGTCTTACCAAGAGTATCGTATTACCCAGTTACTGGGTTGTGGAGGTCTGATAGGCAGTCACTCCATGTAAAATACTGATATTCAGCTGCATCCGGTTCGACTGGAAGCCGACCCCAACATAGTTGGGAAAAGGCTCGGCAGATGATGATTACTGATCATTTCGCCTCACACGGAACAAATGCGACTCGACTCGATTCGACGCGTTTTGGCTGTAGTCGACGCCAGGCTTTAGACGAGGCGTTCAGACGAAAAGTTTAAAAATAGAACGTTCCATTTGACAATAATCCTACCGATTAGTAGAATAAAATAGCGAGTGTTTAATTTTTGAATTTTTAGTTGGTTCGATTCCCGGTTTAGGTAAGCTTTTCGAGAAATCTGTGAATGCAGTTTGGTTTCTTTTTAAAAATAAAGGAATGTTTTCTTCAAGTGAAATAATCTATCTTAAGGATTTAAAGTGGTTTCCCTTCAGGGCCCATTGATTTTTTCCACCCTGTATATGTCGTGGCCAGATCATAGAATTGATCACTTCATGATGTGGCCAGCCATTTCATGAAATGGTTGCATTTCATGAAATGGCCAATACCCGCTGCCCACATCATGAAATGGCCTGGCCAGATCAATGAATAATCAGCGTTTAACGATATGATCAGCTAAACGCACGGCTACTTCATGATATGGTCAAACATTAGTGATCATATCGTAAAATAGTTTCATTATTCACCGTTAGAAGCGCTGATATCGTTTTGTTTTTGTGATGCATCATGGCGGCGGACAATTATTCTGACAAAAAAGCTAATAATAATAAGTAAAGTAGGGTGACCACGCAACGAAAATTAATGGACTATTATTGGATTTCAAAACATGACTTCATGGTAATTGCGGGTGAACTTTTCATAGAATTTTATTTGTTCGATTATTTATCAGGTTAACCTGTCAAACTACAGAACACAGCACAAAATATCGATGCACGTTACTGCGAAAGTTTACTATTTAGTATATTGAATCGTTTGGGTTAGGTTAGGTTAGAACAGTGACCAATAACGCGCGAAGGCGAGCGAGCGAAGCGAGCGTGCCGCGGCAGCGGCCGCCGAGCGCCAGATCCCCTTAATTGTTGGTGAATCATACTATTAAACTTTCGTGGTAACGTGCATCGATATTTTGTGGGTCGAAATTCCGTAGTCTACTCCTTTGCTTGCATGGTACGTGCTTCCTTTATTTGGATTTTTTATTAAACCTTTGATATCATGGAAACCCTACATTAATGATATGGCCAAACGTGGATGGCCATATCATTAAACGTTGACGTTTCAACGATATGGCCAATTTTAGTTGGCCATTTCATGAAATACAACCATTTCATGAAATGGCCGGCCACATCATGAAGTGATCAATTCTACGATATGGCCACGACATATACATTAATGATTTTGAAAAAATCCCGACGCGTTTCCAAGCTTGCGTCAGATGGTACCAGTTGCCAGAGACTTGCGTATCGATAAAATAATTTCGATAAATTTATATTTAACCGAATGAATATTTTACCATCACAATAATTTACTACTACTAATCTACCAACACATTTACTTTACCAAGAGTCTAGAGTACTAACGGTGCGCAAACTGTACATACTAGCTGTTGTCCTTAAATTTCACAAAATTGCGCACCTTGCTATACTTGGCGATAAGCGTTCACAAAGGAGATGCAAATGGGAAAAACCAATCTGCAAACTGAGGTTTGGCAATAAAGCTTTTGCTTTTATGGGCCCTCACTTATACCCAAAAATTAATAAGGAACTGAATATTTTAAACTTGACCGGACATATTTGTAAAAAAATTGTATGTAATTGGCTGCTAGATTTGGATTATTTAAACACTGAAAGTATTATCACTGTTGGCTGAATCAAAAACCACACACAGACACTCACTCTCTCACAACAATCTCATTACACTCACACTACATACAATCACTACACACTACACTCATTCACAATCACTTCATCAATCACAATACTTAAGAAAACAACCCTACATCTTTTCTATAACATATTATGCACACAAACACAACTACATTCTACTTAAGTTTAAATTAACCATTTGTTTCTGTTTATCTGATTAAACTACAGTTGATGCAAACCTTGTGATGAAAGAGACTGGACCTCACGACACAGGGTATCCTAGTGTGTGGTCCAGTGTTACTTGTAACCAAATGTAAAAAGTTTTTGAGATTCAATAAATTAATTATTATTATTATGTATCTCTCTCAGTTCACGGCTCATCTTCCATGCGGAAGACGTCCGGTCCTTTGGAAGGCATACACGGGGACACAGGTCCAACGCGCAGAGGCCTCTTTGAGAACTTTAATCTAAAATGGGGTGGGGCACCAAGCGGGGACTATCCACGGCTGCACTATTGGAGTACAGTCATGGACCGTCCCAGGTGGGTGCAAAACTATTGTAGAATGTGGTGAAAAATATCTGGTCTATGGGAAGGGGTGTTAGGTGGACTGATAACTTCTATTGCCGGAAGAAAACGGCGTCTGCCTTTCAACATTTAAAATTGAAACTGTTGGCAGACGGTGACTCGCCAGCTCACTAGCTGGGCCCCCTGAAAAGCCGCCAGTACATAGGCGAAGGGGGCAACAGACGTGTGAGCGGCTAGAGGTGTAGAGAGGTGTGGCCCCGGTTTCGCCGTCGCGGGTCTAAATGACCCGGAGTGGGTTTCCCCGCTATTACGCCTTTAGACACTTCCACCCCCGAGCATATAGCTCTGGCGGCCCCCCTCTGGCCGGCCGATAAAGGCAAGACAGAGTTGAGAGTCCTGCGGGCACTCTTGGGGTTCTACTCCAGCCAGCCAATAAAGGCAAACTGGAGACGAGGCCCTGACCGACTCTCTGAGGCAATAAGGTACGCAGTGTCGCCACTCACCAACAGCTCGCCACAAGCTGCCCTGCGGTTTGTAAGCTTTTCAGTAGACCTCATGATACATTTTTTATTATATGATGGGGTTGTAGAAAGCTAGTCTAATGTTCCCTCCGGTTTTACGTTAATCTCATGGTGAGGTAACGCCTTTCCCAGAGGGGCCTAATAATAATAATAATTATTATTATTAATTATAGACGATAGGCTCAGTTGATTGAATAATTAGAATAAGGCTCATTATGGCCCAGTCGCCTTGCAAAAGGTCGGTCAGTCCTGAATTTTGGATATGTGTTATGGATAGGTATTCTTATGAAAATTACAAATTTTGTACCTTGCGTGACCTTGACGCGATCTGCCATCTTTGATTAAAGACCCCAAAAATGAGTTTTTATTAAACAATTCCTTATGGGTGTAATGCCAAAAATTGTTCACACCAATTTTGTAGAAAATAAAATTCCCTACAATTCTTGTCTTAAGCATTTTTTATAGCTAATAGTTTACGACATATTGCGCTTTGAAGTAGATAAAAATCACATTTGTTTTTCTTATTTTTCATTCCCGATTAGCAACGAGAGGTATTTTATAGATTTGAAGCCCAGGTCTGTCTTTCTGTTTGTCTGTCCGTCTGTATGGCTGTCTGCAGTGCCGGCGTAAGGGCCACTGACACCCCGGGCGAAAATATTGTGGCACCCACTTCAGGGAAGCAATATCAAGTGTTAGTACTCCAACTTCAGACCTTGGCGCCCCCCAGAATTTGTCGCCCTGGGCCATCGCCCCATCACGCCCCCCCCTAACGCCGGCACTGGCTGTCTGTTTCTCTGTCAGTCTGTGTGTCTGTTTGTGAGCGTTTCATAAATACACCTAAACATAACAGATCCAAAATTCAGGACTGACGGACCTTTTGCAAGGTAAACCCGTTTTTCGCGACCTGGCAACTGGGCTATTATTTGTGGTATATCAACATTTATTCTCACTCATCCCATACCTGCTGGATTCATTATCACATCAGCACGTAATCGTCTAATGTTGAAGATGTGCATGCTAATTGACTTAATCCTAATTACTTAAATCATAAGTATTTGGAATCTACACACTATAACATTGCAATAATTTGTCAAAATTCTCGCTGAAATTTTATCGATAGTTGAATCCTTAGACAAAGTATGTGAACTCGACAGAACTTTTTTAAAATGAATGTCATTCAACTTTTTGTCTCTTTTTTTCAAATGACAATTAAGAATTAAGAAAAAAGAGATAACCATAAAATTTTGACTCCGTCTTAAACGTCAAAATTTACAATTGCGAGTCAGCTTGGTATCATACATAATACCAAGCTCTTACGTAGTTTTCATCGAATTATTCTTCTTTTGGTGCCATTGTGACCTGAGTGAGTGTGTTCATTGCTTGCCTCATTAAATATGGCTTGTGTTGCAGTCGGCTGTAAGAGCCGTATGGGTGTTCTAAGTGAAAATAATAGCAAGTTATCTTTCCATAGGTAAGTTATCGACACTCATTTTTACGAAAAGACTGTTCCCAAGTGCCGCTTTAAGCCAATTAGGTTTAGTATTAGTAATCACTAAAAGTTTTATCAAGTTTCAGTATGCATATACAATGTAGTTTATTCAAGAAATAACATTGTTGTATTTTACAAAGAGTTTTTGGCAGATCATCTACCTTTACTCGCACAAGTAGGGAAGCTCCACAATATCGATATTTTTCTCAGTCGCTTTAACTGTTCACTTTAAATATTTCTATTTATAAGTGAATGCTTAAGATAATAGTAGAAATATAGTTAGGTATAAGTGCGAACATGCATGTTTTTTTTTAGATTTCCTTTGGAAACAAAAATCAGATATAAGTGGGTACGTAACCTTGGAAGACAAAATTGGACTCCTTCACAGTACTCAAAATTATGTTCACTCCATTTTAGAGTGGATTGCTACCGTGAAGGTTACAAAAAAAGAACTCTACGTAGTGATGCCGTACCCACTATATTTCCAGAACAATCAATATCAAAGGTACATAAATTATAGTGATCATACGTTTATTTTACATGGAATTCAATTAATATTTAAATGTATAAGTATTTATGTACATTTTATTTTGTAAGCTACGTTCTTATTTATTATAAACAAAACAGTTATAAGGCTGCAGACACACTGAACGTATCTGGCGCGGCTCATGATTCATTGCATTACGCGTATATATTGGTCTTGATGTCCACTGTCCTCACGATGTTGTCTGGGCCTGGGTACGTCGCGATGACTCTTCCACGAATCCACACGTTGCGGGGTAGGTTGCCGTCGACTGTCTGGACAAGGTCGTTGACCTTTACAGCTGGCCCTTGTCCGTGTGGCTCCCGCCGGTGTTGGAGGTCAGGAAGGTACTCCCTCACCCATCGCGTCCAGAAGACATCTGCCAGTCGCTGCGCGCAGCGCCAACTGGATCTCGAGGCTGCGTCTTGGTCGGTGAACGTGTCTGGCTGCGGCACTAGTCCTGGCCCTCCCAGCAGGAAGTGGTTGGGAGTCAGGGCTTCCGGGTCGTCCGCGCTGACCGAGACATGTGTCAGCGGACGGCTGTTGACTGTGTACTCCACTTCGGCGAGCAGAGTGGCGAGGACTTCTTCTGTCGGGTGGCGCTCGTGCAGTGTCGCTGCGAGCGCTGTCTTGACTGAGCGGACCATGCGTTCCCATGCTCCTCCCATGAACGGTGCTCCGGGCGGTATGTAACGCCAGGAGATGGTCTTCTTTGCAGCTTCTTCGGTTGTCGCGTCGTCGATGGCCTGTCGGAGCTCTTTATCGGCCGCCTTCAAATTAGTCCCGTTGTCGGACCATATCTCAGTGGGACATCCGCGTCGGGCGATCATCCTCCTCAGTGCGAGTACGGCTGAGTCGGCGCTGAGCGAGCCTGCTATTTCCAGGTGTATGGCTCGCGTGGTGAGACACGTGAAGATTGCCACGTATCTTTTCTGTCGCGTGCGTCCGACTGTCACGGAGAGGGGGCCGAAGTAATCTACCCCAGTAAATGTGAAGGGTCGCTTGTGATGGGTTAGGCGACACGCTGGTAGGTCTCCTGTTCTCGGGTGGGGCGGCGCTTGCGTCTTCATTCTGCAGAACAGACATCTTCTCAGGATAACTCGTGTGATGGGACGGACGCGCAACACCCAATACTGTTGCCTACATTCATTTACTGTTGCCTCCACTCCGGCGTGATGCAGTCGGCGATGTATCGACTGCACCCAGAGTCTCACCGTTGGATGATCCCCGTCGAGCACCATCGGACTTTTGAAGTCTTCTGTTACATTCTGTACGGCTTGAATTCGACTTCTGAGCCTAACGGCTCTGTTGGCGTACTCGACGCTCAGCTGCTGTAATCGGCTCTCCTTTTTTTTTGGTTTTCTGTTCTTCAGGTTCTCAATATCTTCCGTGAAGGGGTCCTCTTGTGAGGAACGCATGAGGAGCTCCTCGGCTTTCTTCAGGTTTTCTGCGGAGACCGGGAGGAAGTTTCTGCCTTGAACTGTTTCCTTCGTCAATGTCTTCTGTTGCTTTGTTGCGGGTTTGCCGGTCTTCCTCCAGCTCGGGTCCTTTTCCTTATTCTTCGCTGTTCTTCTGTGGTTTACGCTTTGCTTAGGACTCCTGCAGAGCTGGATAAACTGTAGCACCCTCGCGGTCGTGTAGCGAAGTCTGTCCCAGTTGGAGAAGTGGGACACTTCAGGCAGGCCTTCTGATAATTTCGGTCTCGCGTCCTCCTTCACGTGATGTATTCTTTCTTCACCGGTGGGCTCTTCTGCCGCTGGCGTCGCTGCTTCTGTTGGCCACGACTCCTCCGAGTGATAGAGAAAGTCGGGTCCCTTGTACCAGCGGTGGTCTCTGTTGAAGTCCACCGGGACGTCGCGTGTGGCGTCGTCCGCTACGTTCATTTTCGTCGGTACCCAGCGCCACTCGTTGACTTTCGTTGTCTCTTCTATGGCAGCTAGACGGTGAGCCACGTACGGTTTGTATGAGCGTGACCCCGTCCGTATCCAGGTGAGCACTGTCTTGCTGTCTATCCAGAACACCTTTCGTTCCGGTTTCTTCTCGTGCTCTTCTATTCCTGCGTCAGCCAGTCTTGTCCCCATCACCGCCGCTTGTAGCTCCAGCCTCGGTATCGACGTAAGCTTCAGTGGCGCCACCTTCGCTTTGGCCATGATCAGTGATAGGCCGACTTCACCGTTCGGTGCCACCGTCCTCCAAAACAGGACTGTGGAGTAGGCGGACTCGCTCGCGTCGGTGAAGATGTGCAGCTGTAGTGAAGTGGCGTCGCTGTACTGTAAATATCGCCTCGGGATCGTGACGTTGGAGAGATTCTTGAGGTGCGTCATCCAGCTTTCCCACTGTTCGGTCAGGTCCTCATCGATCTTGTCATCCCACGATGTTCCTCTGCGCCATACTTCTTGTAGAAGCTGCTTCGCCCTTATGGTTACAGGTGAGGCGAAACCAAGCGGGTCGAAGAGCGACATCACGATTCTTAGCGCTTCTCGCTTCGTAGGTCTTCTTCCTTCTAGCAGTGTCGGTGGGATGCGTGCGAGGTTGAGGTTGAACGTGAGTTCGTCTGTGCTGAGCTTCCAGATGACGCCCAGTACTCGCTCCATCTTCTCTTCTGACTTGTAGAGTTCTATTTCTTCTGTAGGTTCATCTTCCCCGAGTGCTTCTAGTAGCGACGGTGAGTTGGATTTCCATTGTTTCAACTCGAAGCTGGCGTTTGCGTGCACTTCTCGCACGCCCTTTGTTATTCGCACGGCGTCTTCAAGGCTTCTGAAGCTGTCCAAGTAGTCATCGACGTAATGTTTCTCCACGATCGCAGCTGCGGCTTCAGGGTGAGTGTCTTCGTGCTGCTTGGCGTTCAAGTTCTTTATGTATATCGCTGTTGAAGGGGAACTTGAGGCGCCGAAGATCAGCGACGTCATCCTGTACTCTTCTGGAGCCTGGTCGTCTCGTCGGTCCCCGCGCCATAGGTATCGCAGGGAATCTCTATCTTGAGCGCGCAGCTTCACCTGCATGAACATTTCCTTGATGTCTGCTGTTACTGCGATCGCGTGCTGTCGGAACCTCATCACTACGCCTGGCAGCGATTGGAGAAGATCAGGTCCCTTGAGTAGCATGTCGTTGAGAGCTACTCCCTTCGTCTTGGCTGCTGCGTCGTGGACAACTCGTAGCTTCTCTGGCTTCATGGGGTTTATCACTCCAAAGTGTGGCAAGTACCAAGTTTTGCCCGGTGTCTTCTGTTTTGGAGCGAGTTCCGCGTATCCTTTCACGACGAGTGCTTCCATCTGTTCTGTATACTTCTGTTTCAGCTTCGGGTCGCGGTCCATCTTCTTTTCGATATTGAAGAGTCGCTTCAGTGAATTGTCGTAGTTATCAGGAAGGGTGATGTCTTCCTTACGCCAGAGAAGACCGGTTTCATATCTTCTGTCTTCTATTTTAGTCGTGGTCTTCTCTAGCACGCGCAGCGCTTGCTCTTCTGAGTCTGTTTTCGGCTTCTTGGGGTTGATGCAGAGCGCGTCCACTTCAAAGTATTGCTTCATGAGGTCTTCTAGGCTATCTTCTGCTTCTTCTGTTACGTGTGACACGAAGTCGATGTTGCGTCCCATGGTCCGCGTCTGGCTACCATGGAGCACCCAACCTAGCGGCGTGAGAGATGCCACAGGTTGGTTGTTGTCACCTCTTCTTACTTCTGATGTGAGCAGAAGATGCCAGTTGTCTTGTCCTATCAATACTTGAGGCTTCACGTTTGAGTACGTAAGGTGTTCGCGGATATCTGACAGGTGCTTGCATCCTTCAACTAATTCTCTTGAGACCCGTTGAGACGAAACTTGTTAATTCTTCACTGTGCGCGCCTGTACTTGTTCTTCATGGTTGTTGGGCCCCTTCAGCTTTATGGTGACCCTTCTTGATGCTGACTCTGATGTCTTCATGTCGTTGATGGTTTCTATCTTCAGTGGGTCGATGGGTCCTGTTGCTCCAATTGTAGTGACCACGCTATTGTCGACTAGCGTGACCGTCGATCCATCGTCCATCAACGCGAATGTGTTCACTGTTCCACGTGGCCCTTTCACCTGTACTGGTATGATCTTCAGATAGGATTGCTTTCTCTTGGTGGTCCAAGCGGAGTTGATGACTTCTGTCTTCTCTTTGTCTTCTTTCGGTTGCGGCTTGTCTGCGGTCTTCGTATAGTGCAACATCTTGTGGTGAAAGTACTTGCAGTTGTTGACGCCGCACGGTTTCGTTTTGCAGTTGTGCATGTTGTTTCTGTAGCGAAGGCATCGAAAGCAGAGGCGCTTGGACTTGGCCGTGTCCCATCTTGCGTTTTCATCCAGCTTCTTGAATCGTTCACAGTCTGTTGATGCGTGACCGGTTTCTTCACACACCGGACACTTCGGCGTGTATGTCTTCTCGGTGACGTTGTGAACCTTCTGTGGTCTTCTCTGTGTGGTGGCCGTGGTTTGTGGTACCACTTGTTCGGGGAGTGCGTATGGTCCGCACAGCTCCGCTTCTCTCTTGAGGAACTTCTCTATTTTCATCAGGTCAGGATCTTCTTTCGGTTGCGTCGTAGCGAAGTCGTAATATCTGTAGCGCAGCGTCGGAGTAAACTTGTCTACGAGCGTCTTCGATACTTCTGGGTTGAACATGTAGTTCATGCAACTCAATGTTTTCAGAGTCACCACGATGTTGGAGATTTTCGTAGCGAAGATACATATGTCGCGCGGTGATTCTGTTAAGCGTGGTAGTCCGCGCAGCGTTTCCATTTCCATCATGGCGATTGATTCCGGTCTTCCAAATCTCGATTCCAACGTCTTCATAATTTCTGTAGGGTGCGCGCTGGTGATCAGAAGACCTTCAACTGCTTCTTTAGCCTTTCCCTTTAGGTTTCTTCTTAGGCGGTTCGTGTTCTCGACCATAGAGAACATTTCTTCTGTTTCGAAATAGGCGGCGCGGAAGGGTAGCCACTCTTGATGTGACCCGTTGAAGGTGGGTAGCTCTATGAACTTCGGTCGTTGAGCTGCCTTTACAGCGCGCGTAATAGCTTCCGCTAGCACCGTGAAGTCAGGTTGTACTCCCGCCGGTGTTTCCTGTGCGCGCTGTGACTGTTGATGACGTCCTTCTGTTGATCTGACTGGATTCTGTTCCGTGCTGATGACTACCGGCGCTTCTGTTGGGCGGTGCGGTGCGTCGGCGATCGCTAGCACGGGTCGCGTCACTTGGTTTTCCAGCCAGTCGTCGACACGTTCGTTAGCTGCTAACTTGGTGTATTCGGAGCCGTCATCTTCTTCATCTTCTGTGTCTTCTGTCTCGAGCGTAGCTAGGCGTGCCGTAGCTAGTTCGACCTGTAGACGCAGCAACTCTTCCTTGGCCTTGGCTATCTTGTACGCTTTATTTCGGCTGTGAGTGGATCCCCCCCCTCCCCCCTTCTTGCTAGGGGGACGAGGTGGCGATGGTCTGCCCGGCTCTGGCAGATTGGCGATGATCCTCTTCACTCTTCTCACTGTGGATGTTTCCGCATCCTTATCTCTTCTTGTATCGGTGACAGCTACAGGTGGATTCATCGGTTGCTTCTGTTCCGCGCCGATCGGCAGTGTCGGTGCGGCGGAGGGCGTTGCAGAAGGAGCGGTGGCGGCTGCGGTCGCGGGGGACGGTTGCGCCGTCACGGAGGGGGCTGTTTGAGTACGTTCTGTGTCCTCCGTGGCGGTAGTACCGGTGACTGTAGAACCCGTGGCCGTTTCCGCGCTGGTGTCGGTCGCCGAGGTAGCGGCAGTGTCCTCGGACGATGACGGTGTCTGTTCCGCGTGTGGCTTGCGCCCTCTTCCTTCTGAGCGCGTAACTGGCATTTTGCAACAAAATTCTTCGTATAACTCGTTCACGTAAAATTGGACGCTTCACGTTATTCTCTCTTCGCGTAACACGTTCACTTGAAAACGGGGCGCTTCACGTTATTCTTTCTTCGTGTAGTACGTTCACGTAGAATGGGGCACGTTATTCTTTCTTCTGTAGCACGTTCACGTAGAATGGGACACGTTATTCTTTCTTCTGTAGCACGTTCACGTAGAATGGGGCACTTTACGTTATTCTTTCTTCACGTAATTGTTTACGTAACGTTTTTCTTTCTTCACGTAATTGTTTACGTAACGTTTTGAGGTGCTTCCCGTTCTTCTATCTTCACGTAATTATTTACGTAACGTTTTGAGGTGCTTCCCGTTCTTCTTTCTTCCTGTAGATACGTAATTTACGCGAAGAGGCTGCTTGCGATTCTTGACCACGTAGATCCGGCTCGAAGGACCATTAAATGTGCAGCATGGCACATTGACTATTGCTGGATTGCGTGGAGACTTGAGAGTGAAACGCCGGGTACTTCTTCGAGTTTTCTTTATTGTTGCTTCTACAATAATAGCTGCCTGTAGACTGTACTGTATGCGTTTTTTTTTTTTTTTTCTATTTGACTTCTGTAGGTCGTCCTAGGGGACGGTTTCTACGTAACCGGGCAGTTATTGGCGTGACCTAAAGGGTCTCCAGCCAATGGGGGGGAAGTAAAATACTTAACTTAAGCTAACTACTTGTACTACACTAACATCATGACTACTTGCAACAACAGCACTAAGGGCGACCCCTAGTGGGACTCGGACCTCGGCTTAGGGCGTTGCTGGCGTGGACATAGGGGGGGGGGAGACAGCTTGATGAGGGCCCTCCCTCCCGATGAAGACCCCGACGACCCCTTACCCCCCATCACCGTAGACGAGGTCCACACGATAGTGAGGAAACTCAAACCTAGGAAAGCCCCCGGCTCAGACGGTATCACCAATAAGGTGATCAAACACTTTTCCGCCCCGCTCATAGTCCTCATGACCGCCATCTTCAATGGCGCTCTGAGTAATAACATCTTTCCGCAAGCTTGGAAACAAGCCACCGTTATCGGTATCCCCAAACCCGGCAAACCCAAGAGTGAGCCCACTAGTTACCGCCCCATCAGTCTTCTCAATGTATTTGGGAAAATCTATGAGCGTCTCATTTATATCCGTTTAAAGGATTTCGCTGACACCCGTAAACTCATCCCCGATGAACAGTTCGGTTTTCGAACCCAGCACTGTTGCATTCGACAATTGCACCGCATAGTCGAACACATTAGCTCCCGTTTTATGCGCTCGTACAAAACGGGCATGCTCTTCTTCGACGTAGCGAAAGCCTTCGACAAGGTCTGGCACAACGGTTTATTATACAAACTGTACCAATTCAACGTGCCGGACCGTCTCGTGCTCATCATTCGAGACTTTCTGTCGGATCGCTCCTTCCGCTATCGCCTAGAAGGCACCCTCTCGTCCCCTCACCCCATCCGCGCCGGAGTCCCTCAGGGCTCCGTGCTATCGCCCCTTCTGTTCACGCTGTACACCAGCGACATTCCCAAACGTGGCTTGGCCAAGTTGGCTCTCTTCGCCGACGACACGGCTATCTACTATTCCGGTAGGAGTCTCGATAGCATCTCTCGAACCCTTCAAACCGCAGCCAACGCCCTCGGGGTCTGGTTCCGGAAATGGAGAATAGAGGTGAATCCCGAAAAGAGCGCAGCCGTTCTTTTCGAGAGACACGGTGATTCCCACACCCACATCCGTCCCGTCCTAATGTTCGGCAAACAGATCCCTTGGGAGATGAAAGCCAAATACCTGGGGGTTATCCTCGACCACCATCTGAGTTTCCGAGACCACATCAAAGCGGTGCGCGCTCGCGCCGCTTTCGCTGTCGGTCGCCTCCACCCCATCCTTAGAGCACGCAGTAAATTGTCACTTAGAAATAAGCTGAGAATCTACGTGACGTGCATCCGCCCCATCTTGACTTACGCTAGCGTCGTGTTCGCACACGTTAAGCCTTGTCGTTTCAAATCCTTCCAAACCCTCCAGAATCGAGTGTTGCGCAGAGCCGCGGCTGCCCCGTGGTTCATGCGTAACGTCCAACTCCATCTCGATCTAAAAATGCCAACCATCAGGCAATACCTCAAACGCATCTCCAAGCGTTACTTCAACACTGCCCCCCTCCATCCGAACCCCCTAGTCGCCGCAGCGGCCGACTACAGTCCCTCTCTCATAAGTAAAGTTCGCCGTCCCAGGCACACACTTTTAGAATCCGATGACGAAATAACCCTCCTCCAGGAGGCGAGTAAATCGACCAGCACAATACACAACGTCCGCCGCCGTCCGGCATACCGTCCTCGCCGACGAGGCCCGTCGCGACGTCCCACCGCCGCCGGTCACGATCCACCGAGCTCTCCCGTCGTAGAGCCGGTCGTCTCTTCAGACTCCGCAGTCACACCGATAATTCAGCCCTCATCAAGCTGTCTCCCCCCCCCCCCCCCCCCCTATGTCCACGCCAGCAACGCCCTAAGCCGAGGTCCGAGTCCCACTAGGGGTCGCCCTTAGTGTTGTTGTTGCAGGTAGTCATGATGTTAGTGTAGTACAAGTAGTTAGCTTAGGTTAAGTATTTTACTTCCCCCCCATTGGCTGGAGACCCTTCAGGTCTCGCCAATAACTGCCCGGTTACGTAGAAACCGTCCCCTAGGACGACCTACAGCAGTCCAATAGAAAAAAAAAAAAAAAAAAAAGCTTGATGAGGGCTGAATTATCGGTGTGACTGCGGAGTCTGAAGAGACGACCGGCTCTACGACGGGAGAGCTCGGTGGATCGTGACCGGCGGCGGTGGGACGTCGCGACGGGCCTCGTCGGCGAGGACGATATGCCGGACGGCGGCGGACGTTGTGTATTGTGCTGGTCGATTTACTCGCCTCCTGGAGGAGGGTTATTTCGTCATCGGGTTCTAAAAGTGTGTGCCTGGGACGGCGAACTTTACTCATGAGAGAGGGACTGTAGTCGGCCGCTGCGGCAATGTACTGTATGCGCTATTTCGCGCTCAATTTATACAATTTTCCTAATAAAAATCTAAATTTGCTATTGGACGACCAATCACAGTTAAGTATTTTAATCCAATAAGATTCAAGTACGTTTTTGGTAAGATTTCGGCGCAGACGCTTACCTACGACGAAACCTTACCGTAACGTAAGCCGCGACACATTTTATGCGTTTTAGAGTGATTAAATTAGGTAAATCCTATCAAAACTATACATTTTTATGTTTAGAAACCTATTCCTTATATTAGAAAAATGTAAACAATAACAAAACTTAACAAAACATAATCAGTCATACTTACGTAACTAAAGTAAAGTTACACAAACTATGCTTACAAACTATGCTTACAAACTATAACACTAATCAAAACACTATGTACCTACATGTTGAATAATTAGTTGTCCCGCACAGTATGCATTCCTAGTTTTATTGTAAACTGTATTTAGTTTGAGTGATTTTTTAGTTAAATTAATTACGTATTTTATAAAAGGAATTTTTACATTTTGAAAGGCGTTTTTAAATAGTCACGTCGCTGCAAAAACGTTTCAAATTCGAAATTCATTAATTATTCAATTTTAAGGAAATAAATATTTAATGTATCGATACCGTCCCTAGATTACTCTGCCTCATCTCTAATCATATATATAAATGCATTCAGGATCTTCAACTCATTTAGGCTTCATTTCGTTTGACGTGTACACGCATGACAGCAAGTTCGTCTCTTTTTCCCTCGGATCATCTCTCATTAGAGTGAAGAGATGAACTAGAGCAAATTTTTCATTTTAAAAATGTTCCATCTAGTTACATACTTGATCTTAGGTTGAATCGACTTTAGTCGCATGTCTAGCAAGTCTTTATTGACATGTGTCATTTTAATCAAGTTACCGCGAAAACAATATAGACCACAGAAGCTATGACGTAGTTGACGTAAATAAGCTTCCTATTGTAATCAAGTAACGACTCACACATAGACATCTCTCATGTGCAAGCTAATATCGTCCGTAAGGTGGGTACGTGGGTAACGTTGCCCGGGAGTGCCAAAAATAGACGCAGCGGGTGTAATCCCTTCCACGGCCACCTCACCGCCGTGCCGGGTGGTTCGGGGTGGTGAAGTGGTGCGGAGGTGAAGTGCAGCCTCGGACCGATAGTGCAACACGCATGCGATCTAATATTGATTATTATTTACGACTTCACACTGTAATACTGCAGGAGCATTTCCATCGTCGCGTCAGAACACAGATGTCATCATTGTATTGTGCAAGCTTACCTTGTTCTCGAGGGCTGCGGTATACACTGCAACTATCATCTTACTATTTGTTTCGTGAAGAAGCAGAAGTTGAAACAGCAACCTATAAACGGACTTCGCCAACTCATCTGATCCACGTTCCAGCACCTGAAAACAGTGACAATAAACAGTGAAAGAAACGTGTGAGCAGTGTTCATAAAACATTCACATTATACACGCTCATTGTGAATTGTGTAACATATCATAATGTGGTGCGGCGTTATATGCCGCGAGTGCGGCGCGTGCGTTTTGTTTGGCGCGTGTTCTGTGTGCGGGGGTACTAACTCACCTCCAGCGTATGTTCGCGACGGTCGAAGTAGGTCTCCAAATGTTCGTGAAACTCTAGAGCTGCGTATCGGACGGCGTCTCGCACACGCGGACAGTCTGTCGCCGCTGGGCCGGCCCACAGCAGTGGTGGCTCCTCAGCGCCAGCCCGCTCCAACAGAACCGCCAGCTCGCCCGCCGACCCCGCCGCCGCTGCCGGCGATCCCGCCGCCGCCGCCGCCCCCGGCGATCCCGCCACCGCCGCCGCACCCGCCGCGGTGTCGGTGCAGAGTGACACGGTTTTCAAGGTAACTTCCTGGGTAAAACAGAGGAAGTGAAAATAACAACATAAAATCCCAATAAAATAATAAGTCTATAAAATTTTGTCAATGTGTTATGTTTATTACCTATTTCGTAGTTTATTATTAAACTATGTCGATTAAATAACCATATATGTGTATGTACTAATTTACCTATTTTTCTGTTAAATAACTTTGTTGTCATTTGATTTCCGATGTATTTGTTACTTGTAAGGTTACGTAGTCAACATAGGAATCCTTATAATGTCTCCATGTCCGTTTATCTATAACACCCATTTTTACTCCCTTAACTGTGTATTTTAAAATGTATTTGTTTAACCCAAATCGTTTACTAAACTTTACGATTGACCTAAACATATCACAGTCACAGTGCATGTTGCACAGCTTAGGGTTCGTAATGTCTACGGAACCCTAAGCTGTGCAACATGCACTTGACTAGTTTTTGTTATTAAATTCATTTCAGTACCAGTAGACTTATTTGTGCATGTATATGAATACTGTCGTGAAAAGTAGAATAATTTGTTAGCTTAAGTAAATACTGTCTCCAATGCGATTGTATTATAAATACTGTCGCTACTGCAATTGTATTGTTGTATTATGAATACTATCGCCAATGCAATTGTATTATAAATACTGGACGACACGTTTGGTGCAGTGGCTAAGCGATTGGCTTCTGCGCTACGGGTCGTGGGTTCGATTCCCATACGGGAAAAAAAAAAAAAAAAAAAACTGTCATTTGTTGTTGTAAGTACATGTTTTAACTGTCAATTTTATTTTTTATATTATGTTAACAATGTCATTGTATTATATTATCGTGAAAAGTAGAATAAATCAGTAATTTGTTAGTTTCAGCATATCCTGCCATAACATGGCGTGCAAATGTAATCACAATAAGCGATGTCAATTATTCTAACTTACAAATTACGATTCTATTGACTTGATGTCTTATAAAATTACAGATTCTATTGACTTGTCTTCTAAGTAGTCCTTAACGGTATAATATCTTTTAATTAATAATAGTTTGAAAAGTATTTTTTTAAATATTGTCAGCGGCAAGTCTTGAAGACTATTTGGTAAATGATTGTATTATTGTATTATGAATACTATCGCTAATGCAATTGTATTATATATATATATTTTTAAAAACCTTGATAATATTCCATGTCTATGTCTGTATTAAAGTAAAATAAATGTTGTTCGTATTGTATTTTTGGTTTTTTTTTTACCCTGTTCTATGGTAGTTTATCAACATTTAGTTATCAAATCATTTATTTCTTTGCAAACATGGGTAAAAAATACATACATGTTTTTCTTAAAAAACAGTTCTCCATATTTTACCGTCATATGGGTATGCAAATAGTAAACATAAAATAGATTAAAATCATTGAAACTACAATACAATAAACAACAACTACAATACAATAAAAGAATAGAGAGAATAAAAGTATGTCAACCATAATAACATAATTATCTCAATCAGAGTAACAGTAATGAATGAAATTTAGGTACAAGTACAATATACCGAGTCTATCTATGTTTTGCGTTGAACCATACAAATTCAAGAGGGTGCAATACAATGCTTATAATAAATCTTCATGCTTAGTCAATACCAATTTTATAAAATGTAATGTCAAAATGATAAGAAATTAAATAAAACAATTTAATTATGATGATTAGTACAGGTCATTTCGCAATTATGGGGTAAGAACCTTATTATAATAATATAAATTAAACACAGAATCAAAATAAATCGGATGAAGCAGGTTTAGCATCTTTCATTCAAATAATCATTAATTGTATAATAACATTTCGCAACTAAAAATTCGTGTAAACATTTTTTAAATAAATCTATAATCTTAATTTCTATGATATGTTTAGGCAGTTTATTGTATATTTTGGGTGCCATTCCTAAAATATTTTTACTAAAAATAGCTTTTATATGCTGTGTTATGCATATTTTATTTTTATGGCGTTCGTTCTTTATGTGGTTATATAAATGTAGATTTGCTTTAACATAGCTAGCTATTTCATATATGTAAAGACACGGAAGTGTAAGCAGCTGAAGGTTTTGAAAATGTGGTTTACAACTATCTGTGCTTTGTATGCCACATATTGCCTTTATGCATTTCTTTTGTGCTTTGAACGCCATTTCTCTATCTGGCGAGTTCCCCCAAAACATAAGTCCGTAGCGTAATGTTGATGAGACATATCCGTGGTACGCTGTTAACAGTGTTGCCTGGTTTGCTACTTTTCTTAAGTTATAAAGGGCATAGGAACACTGGCAAATTTTTTTGCAAACATTTTCAATATGTATTTTCCAATTCAGGTTTTTATCAATCCAGATACCTAAGAATTTAGTGTGATCCGTGTCCCGAATAGGTTTGTCACCATATCGGACATCTAGTTTTTTATTTTTTGCTCTTTGTTCAAACGAAATGTAGGTTGTTTTTTCTAAATTTATTTTTAGGTTATTTTTGGTTAGCCAGGTTATTATGTCATTTAGGTTATCGTTTATCTCTTTTTCGAATGTCTCATCATTTTTACTTTTAAATAATATTGTGCTATCATCTGCGAATAAGATCATAGGATTAGTAATAATTTCAGGCATGTCGTTAATATATACCGTACTATGAACAATAATGGTGCAAGGACACCGCCCTGTGGTACTCCAAATAAGCATTTGCGATATTCAGATGTATTGGTTTATAACGAAAATAACTTCAAAATCCAAATCCAAGATGGCGGCCATGAAAATTAGTAAAGTAGTCGTCATGGGTGTCAAATCCAAGGTTTTCTGGGGTGCTGATGCCGAAAATGAGGTCAAAATCGAAATCCAAGATGGCGGCAATAAAAATGTCAAATTAGTGGTCATGGGTGTCATTTCCATGGTTTTCGGGGGTACTGATGCCGAAAATGAGGTCAAAATCGAAATCCAAGATGGCGGCAATAAAATGTCAAATTAGTGGTCATGGGTGTCATTTCCATGGTTTTCGGGGGTACTGATGCCGAAAATGAGGTCAAAATCGAAATCCAAGATGGCGGCAATAAAATGTCAAATTAGTGGTCATGGGTGTCATTTCCATGGTTTTCGGGGGTACTGATGCCGAAAATGAGGTCAAAATCGAAATCCAAGATGGCGGCAATAAGAATGTCAAATTAGTGGTCATGGGTGTCATTTCCATGGTTTTCGGGGGTACTGATGCCGAAAATGAGGTCAAAATCGAAATCCAAGATGGCGGCAATAAAATGTCAAATTAATCGTCATGGGTGTCATTTCCATGGTTTTCGGGGGTACTGATGCCGAAAATGAGGTCAAAATCGAAATCCAAGATGGCGGCAATAAAAATGTCAAATTAGTGGTCATGGGTGTCATTTCCATGGTTTTCGGGGGTAATGATGCCGAAAATGAGGTCAAAATCGAAATCCAAGATGGCGGCAATAAAAATGTCAAATTAGTGGTCATGGGTGTCATTTCCATGGTTTTCGGGGGTACTGATGCCGAAAATGAGGTCAAAATCGAAATCCAAGATGGCGGCAATAAAATGTCAAATTAGTGGTCATGGGTGTCATTTCTATGGTTTTCGGGGGTACTGATGCCGAAAATGAGGTCAAAATCGAAATCCAAGATGGCGGCAATAAAATGTCAAATTAGTGGTCATGGGTGTCATTTCCATGGTTTTCGGGGGTACTGATGCCGAAAATGAGGTCAAAATCGAAATCCAAGATGGCGGCAATAAGAATGTCAAATTAGTGGTCATGGGTGTCATTTCCATGGTTTTCGGGGGTACTGATGCCGAAAATGAGGTCAAAATCGAAATCCAAGATGGCGGCAATAAAATGTCAAATTAATCGTCATGGGTGTCATTTCCATGGTTTTCGGGGGTACTGATGCCGAAAATGAGGTCAAAATCGAAATCCAAGATGGCGGCAATAAAAATGTCAAATTAGTGGTCATGGGTGTCATTTCCATGGTTTTCGGGGGTACTGATGCCGAAAATGAGGTCAAAATCGAAATCCAAGATGGCGGCAATAAAAATGTCAAATTAGTGGTCATGGGTGTCATTTCCATGGTTTTCGGGGGTACTGATGCCGAAAATGAGGTCAAAATCGAAATCCAAGATGGCGGCAATAAAATGTCAAATTAGTGGTCATGGGTGTCATTTCTATGGTTTTCGGGGGTACTGATGCCGAAAATGAGGTCAAAATCGAAATCCAAGATGGCGGCAATAAAATGTCAAATTAGTGGTCATGGGTGTCATTTCCATGGTTTTCGGGGGTACTGATGCCGAAAATGAGGTCAAAATCGAAATCCAAAATGGCGGCAATAAGAATGTCAAATTAGTGGTCATGGGTGTCATTTCCATGGTTTTCGGGGGTACTGATGCCGAAAATGAGGTCAAAATCGAAATCCAAGATGGCAGCTTTTAAAATTTCAATTTAACCATCATGGGTGTCATTTCCATGGTTTTCGGGGATGCTGATGACGAAAATGAGGTCAAAATCTATATTCAAGACTGCGGCCATGAAAATTTAAATGACACTGATTACAAAAACGAGATCCATTCTCAAACACCAAGATAGGGACCACGTTTTACCTGGCAAATTACATTTAACTGGTAAATTTTTTTGACCGCCGTATATTGTCGAGGAATACTTAGGCTCTATTTCTAGCATCAGCACCCACGAAAACCATAAAAGTAATAACCATGAATAATAACTAATTTTCTATGGCTCCTTCCTGGATTTGGGAATCATTTATTACTCTTACCTACCCCCGCAAGCGTTAGCCACTGCGACTGTAACCTCGACAAAATTTGTAGTTTTAAATATTGTTTGAAAATTCCAGGATAAGATGGCGGGCGAAGTTGCTGCTACATACCTTTGCATTATTTTGTCAATCGTCAAAATTCCGCATGCGTGGTTTTCTTTTTGCGTGTCACTGTTTCTATAAAACGTTAATTAATTTGGACGTTCGTTTGACAAAGTTTGTGTAATTTGTTTTATGTGACAACCCTATGACAAGTGTTACCAATTTTGACATTTCATAGGACCTGTCAAATGTATGGGCGTTGACCCACTGTATGTAGTAAGTAGGTACACTGTGCTATTAGTATTTTTCAGAGAATCGATTATTTGAATAATGTCAGCGGGTACCGTGGGTATCATAAATTGGTGGTTATCAACGTCTCTGCTGTGCGCTTCCTCATAATATATTAATTTATTCTTATGGTTAAGAAATGATGGTATAATGGCATAGTGTTTTAATGTGACATATAAATACATACTCACCAACCAATTATTTATTGAATAATTTGTATAAGTAATACGGTTCTGAATTCTTGAAATGAACATTTGGTTTAATATTACGTTGAAAAAGGCAATTTTATCATTGTGTATGTGTAATTGTATACCTTAAGCACGGTGTGTAGGCGATGTACTAGCGCAAGCGGCGGCATGAGTGCGGCGTGACGCAGCAGCGCGGCTACGGAGGCGCGCCAAGCATCGCGCATCGCGGGCGCCGCGCCCGGCACCGGCGTCACGTCGCCGCGGTCGCCTGCGCAGATACATACATACTTAAATCCTGATTACATTCAAGTAAACGATAACACTGACGCTTGCAGACGTCCTTATAACAATATGCGCTGTGTCCAGAAGTACCGCTTTCTGTATCGGGGTTTTGATCCAGCCGCCTAACGAGAGCCTTTTCCGATGACGACCGAGGCTCTTGTCTAACTAGACCATTGCCCGTAACGGCTATCGCTATAGCTACAAGTCAAGAAATACTGATTTCTTTATCCTTTTCGACTTTCACATAGTTTTCATCATGCGGGACAGTAATATCATCAGTAATTCTTATTATTATTATATTAGCTGTAAAAATCTTTGCTCCAAATATTTAAACTCCGTATTCTATTAAGAGTCTCTTATATTAGGAGGCATGTATCTTAACACATTCGTGTCCAGCACACTTTTCATGGAGCTCATACGCCATGCATACATATGGTTAGTGGACCTTCCAGGAGGGTCCTCGGTATTACGTTTGCGCTAAGAGTGAACCCACGAGGAGGGTTCTTGGCATTAGGTTTAAAACCATAAAACACGCTACTACGTAGTAAAATAGTGTTTTCAGGGGGTCTTGTTATTTAAAACTACTTTTAAAATGAGCCCTTCAAGAGTGCAGCCGGCATCTTGAATGCGATTAGAGGGTGTCCTGCAGGAAGGCACCCGGCACTAAACGTGTTAAGACATTTAGCAATGAGTGCTGGGAGGTACTTTTATCGTGAAGTGTTGTAATTAAAACAATTCTGAATGAACCAAATTCAAAACTGATTTATTGGCTAAAACACCCTATTTATGATACACTTAGAAACTAACATGTTACTATTTACAAAACAATTCGACCAATAGCGATGCGCCATGGGGCAAGACACGCGCGGGGCGCTGCGTTTAACACGCCACTCGTCGTCGCGAAATAATAAATAGAGTCGCGCGCCGAGCGCGGCCCTTGGGTGGAGACCCTTCAGGTCTCGCCAATAACTGCCCGGTCACGTAGAAGGGGTCCGCAAGGACCATCTACAGAAAAAAAAACAGTTCAACAGAAAAAAAAAGAAGTGCACGGCCCTTTTTGGCGGGCGCCGTCGTCGAGTGAAGACTGACCCAGAAGACTGCCTGGCGATCCTCGGAGCAAGTGTGTCGTCAGCGTCTTGTGTCCATGTACCATCTGCGCAGTCCCGGAGCATGAAGTGAAGATACGGAGGGTGCTATGCTTCTCCTTGTGCTTCCAAACGGCTTTTTTCGAAGCGAACAGACGAGCGAGTGCGGCGTTGTGATGACGCTCGTGCTGCGTCAGTGCTTACTTGATCTTGTTTTTTACTGAGCCATCATTACGTACTCGTCTTTTTCAAGATGATTGCTTTTCTTTGTTGATTGTCATAAACGTTGTAACTGGCTGACTTCGGTGGTATGTGGTACTGAGGTATGTGGTAACTGGTTCTGTGGTATGTGGTACTGAGGTATGTGGTAACTGGTTCTGGGGTATGTGGTAGCTGATTCTCTGGTGACATTCCATATGACAGGAACTGTATCACTAGAGACACATTCGGCCGTAAGAACGAACTATTTATAATTATGATTTTTAGGAGTGAAAAAATGATGATCTGCAGTTGCTATTTATAATATTTTACATCTCGAAGCTGAAGTTGAGGTGTAAGCACCCATTACCGATGATACAGTTTGTGTTTAATAAACAGTTGTTCGTTTGCAGTAGTATCATGAATTGTCTGAAGCGTTTATGTATAAAATAAATTAATCTGCGCTAGCCCACAATACAACAACGTTACAACTCAAGGGATTCATATTAAAACATTTGGAGAAAATTAATCATGGCAATTTGGTATAAGATTGATAATGAAAGTTCAGGTTTATGCTGTAATAATAGGTTTGTTGCGTTACCGTCAGGCTCTCCGCTTGAGGCGCTGGAGAAGGAGTGCGTCCGCTGGCGCTCATGGGCGACGCCTGCATCCCCCTCCCCGCGCGATCCGCTGGCGCCGTCGTCCCAGCCCCCCTCCTCATCCGACGAGTCCTCGTGCGTGCTCTGACAACACACACACACATTGACGTGCGGTCACATCGTTGTTTGATCATACGTCATGATGCACCTTATCTTTCTTACGACTTAACTTTTTAAGTAACAGTAAAACAAATCCTCTTATTGCAAAAGATGGTCTAAGAAAGACTTAGTTTTTAAAATAGCTTCGTTCTTATTTGTTATAATGACGTTAGAAAATGATGGATATGTTTTAAATCTGAGTTTATCTTAGTTTTGGTTTAAACCATCTTTTGTTATAAGGGGGAAAGGAACGCTGAATCATCAAACAGCTGTCGAGTGAGACACAGACGGGTGTGTAATGTATGATATAATAACAAATGCTCTAATTTCACTTGAAATAACGTTCATATAATATAATTTTCATAAGCTATAAAATCATATAACCTAATTTCATATAACCTAATGTTTCATATGATATAATTTTCATTTAATATAAAACATTTAGTATAACGTTCATTTTATATAATTTTCAATTATTCTTTTTATATAACATTCATTTGACCTAATGTTCTTTTGACCTAATTTTCATGTTTAATGGTCACAGTTCTAACCTAACTCAAATGGCACCTAACCAAATCTTAAAATATTTAATGCATGGTTGAGGGTGGCCTTGGTCGACGGAGCCCCGCTTTGCGGGGCTCCTACTTTTGGATGGTTTATAAAAAAATAACCACTAAGGGGGGCTTCTAACCTAACCTGTCCGAGTCGGGGTGCCCTAAAGTCCAGATTGCATCCAATTTCTACTGGTTACAATAGTTGAGGGTGGTAGGTGTATAGGGTATAAAGCGAAGAAAAAAAAAACAGTACAATATTTTTTTAATCATAACATAGCATCACATAAATATTACATCTTATTTCAGTTTTAAGTTAGAGGCCAAAGCCCGAAGGAATTCAATTTCAGTGTTTAAAATCGTATCAGATTTTCTAAATTATATTAAAAGTTATTAGAGATTATGAATATTATAGTAAATGAATAATATACTACATGAATATTATGTCAAATGTGCATTATAGGAAATGTTTATTATATCATAAGAAATTAGATAAAATGAAATTATATCAACAATTCATTATCTCAACTGATCGTTATATTAAACAAAAGTATATTAACTGAAATTAGGTCAAGTGAACGTTAGATTTTTTGTTATTATATCAACCGTTACACACCCGACACAGACATGCTAAATCATAAACAGGTTCGAGTAAATCTCTATGCGTGAATTGTAAAATATTTTTTACTGAACTGGTAGACTATTTTAATAATTAGTATTAGTAATTTAGAAGATAAAGGAAAGATTTTATGATGTATTAACGTACCCGAAGATATAAAACTAGTTGTTTTTCGGCGGAGGGAGGGAATTCTTTTATTAGATGCTCGAAGTCGTATCTATATACAGGGTGTCCCACGACTTTGCCACATGGAGGGAAAGTACCTTAAATACTGTAGATAGAAAATAAATCTGAATGAAGACTTCATTTTTATTTTAAAAACAATACGAACTGCATTCAAAGAATTTTAAATAATCACCTGTCTGAACCGGGAATCGAACCCGCTAAATGTGAAAATAAAAAAAACTGTAATTTTGTTGTACTAATCGAATGGCTCGATCAAATACATTTATTTCTTCTAAATAACATAGCATCTAAAATAAAAGGAACACCATGAAATTTAACATTTATTTGAAATAATAAGACAAGTTTAACTGTGCAACTTACAAACAATTTAATTTATTAAATGCTCAAAATATGTCTCTTCCTATTGTATACAAATTGTAACTCTTTTAATAATCTCGCTTACCGTTGTTTTTTTTTCATGATGTGTATTTGAAATAATACTTCGAAATAGTAATAAAGCAGAAAGTAGTACATATAGTCAGTCGTTATAAGCACGACATAGTCAGAGAAAATGCTATTCATTATTCTGAACAATTTTTTTTAGTTAAATGTTAAATTTCATGGTGTTCCTTTTATTTTAGATGATATGTTACTTGGAAGAAATAAATGCATTTGATCGAGCCTTTCGATTAGTACAATAAAATTATAGTTTTTTTTTGTTTTCACATTTAGCGGGTTCGATTCCCGATTCAGACAGGTGATTATTTAAAATTCTTTGAATGCAGTTCGTATAGTTTTTAAAATAAAAATGAAGTCTTCATTCAGTAAATTTTTCTATCTACAGTATTTAAGGTACTTCCCCTCCATGTGGCAAAGTCGTGGGACGCCCTGTATATGTGTACCTACTTATAACCAACTTACCTAGTTATTTTATTAAGTTGTGATCTTGTCGTATTAGTGACTTTGACTAATTACTAACCCAAATTTATTGTACTTTCAATGATCGAGAGTCTTTATCGATTTTTATTTACCATACCCGCTTTGTAATAGAAGTCGTACAGGCAACCACAAAAACTCACAATTCTCCAGTCATTGGGAGGTCCATGACGATCGTTGTATAGGCTGGGGGTACTGACCGGCTTCTCAGCGGGGTGGGCATCGGGCAAGCGCGGCATCTGCGGCGGCGGGCTGCGCTCCACGCCGGCGCCCTCGTCGCGCTCCTCACTAGGCAGGCGCCGACGCACGCCCCAGTTGAAGTTGTCCGAACTTTCGCCCTGGAACAATGACATAACATTAAAAACGTACAAGAATATAAGGCTTGGCCAAGTGGTTTGGATATGCTTTGTTTCCACCTTGAGGAGCTTAAAAGGCGACTTTGAGAGTAAAAGAGGATCGGCAGCAGCGTTCTCTTTTGTGTTTATATCAACAAACTGCGTTCACCAGTGCGGCTACCAAGCGTGATGATTAGGACTATATCCTGTATGACCACTCATTAGAACAGTTTCTAGACGAAGTTAACAGACTTGTATGACACTAATTTCGTTTCAATCTGTACGTTACATACATAAAGAACCTTTCAGGTACCTGTCTGGCACACATAAGATACCTTAGTTAGAGTATAACACATTATAACTTAAACCCCCATCTCATCCATATAAAACCATGGGTCTAACAAACATGGATATGGATATTTCTTAAGCGCAAGAAAGTAAGTTTACTAAAACAAATGTTACTTGAAAAGTACTATTATTTTTTAGATTTTTGAATATTTACATAGTTGCAAAGTTAGAGTGGAGGGGACGGGACGGGACATAAAGAGCTGCGTGATTCGACCGGAGAACCAGAGAGTTCATTACAAAACTAGAAGGATACTGTCGTTGCATTTGACTTTGATACTCTAACAATGGTTATGAAATAGTACGTTAATATACAATATTAAGTGGTTCAGATTCAATAAAGTGCAGTGCTACATAATTTTCTCATCCAATTTCTATATTGTAGTGATTATTTATGTGTCGTTTATCAGACTAGGTTCAAATCTTCATCGCTGAGCGCTGATCCACCAACGAACTCTATGAATACAACACTTTAAATAATTCGCTAAAGTTGACTCCAGGAAACCTATTAACAAAGATACTTGTATCAAATTAAGAAGTAAAATATCTTACCTCGATACTCTCGCTTTCGTACTCCAAAAAGTCAAAGTCCTTGAAAACTCCGAAGTGGTCAGTGGGGGGTGCTCCGCCGGAGGGCTCGTTGCCGGGAGTGCCCGACACCTCCTCCAGGGACGACGCCATGGAGGACTCGCGCTCCAGCAACTCCGAGCTTTGACTGAATATCACCTGCAACACGCACCGCGTCACGAATATGATTACACATTTTTATTATTATGAAGTAACAAAGCGTAACAATCCAATATAAGTTGCGTGTATCTGTAACTTAAAGATAGTATACAGTATGTACAGGTTTATAATACAGCTGCAACAGATCTGTTAATTACACTCGTAACGCCAATTGTCTATAAGTTTTTTCCGTTATACAGGGTGTTAACGAAATCGTGTAATTCCTTCAAACCACGTGATCTACTGGTGACACAGATTAACCCTAAATAGGAATTTTCGAAAATCAATGAAAAAAAAAACTAAAAAAAATTTTTGGATTTCAGTTTCTGACTCTTTTTAGAGCCTTGAGTTATCTGACTGCACAGAGCGGTATCGCGTTAGTCGTTCCTGCCAGCCGTGTCGCCGTACTTTCATTAATTTATGCGTGGCATCGAAATGTTCACAAAAATAAAATTATTTTTTTTGCAAAAAAAAAAAATCTTATTTTTTTACTGAATCCTTATTAGGTGATTTAGATACGATCGGTAACAAAGCCGCATGAAAAAAAAAGTTTTTTTTATTTTATATTTTTAATCAAGCTAAATCCCGTGCGGGGCCTGTCTACACCAGTAGTAGATCATGTGGTTTTAAGGAATTACACGAATTCGTTAACACCCTGTATGCTCTTTATTTAATTACAAATGCTTGCACGTAAATTTTCGTGTATAAAGTAGCTCGCCATAATAATTATGCAGTTAAAATACAGGCTGTAAGGGTAAACGCCGTTATCCTTGAAACCAGTGGTTTGGTTTCATTTATAGAGCGTAAAATCAATGAAAAATAACAATTTTTTTTTAATACATATAATTTTCATTTTTCCTCAAAAGCATTTCACCCTATGCGCGCGGGCAACAAGCTACGGGAGGGGGCGCGGGGAACTCGCCACGTGGCCCAACGCACGGCCCCGCACAGTTTGCTACCCCAGTCAGTCAGCTGTACCGTTAGCGAGTGTTTGTACGCCGCGTCATAGCGCCGCCGCGCCGCTCATTTCTCGCGCGTATATTTTTTAATTTATTTTTTACTCGGTCCCATATTTTTTTATGTTAAACTCAACTACCCTTTCACCGTATCACCGTTAAGTGATAACGGTGTTTACCCTTACATGCTGTATATAACATACGACTATGAATAAGTTTATAGTTAACCCGTTATACTGGGTGTCCTATAACTCAACGTGAAACCATGAAGGAAGTAGGCCAGTTAGAATTTCAGAAAAAATATATGAAAAATTAGGTTTGATTGTTTCCGAGATTTGCGTATATTGTTGTAAATTGTGAAAATTGCCACAAATTGCGCCAAATTTTTAGATACTGTGACTACAAATTTGCATACATTGTTACGCAATCGGGAATAACCCTGTTATTTGTAAATAAAATCGAAACCAAAAATTAAAAATTCGGGCAGAGTGGCGGTTATAACAATTTACAAAAAATACCTAAATGTCTAAAAACGGTCAAATTTAACATTTTTTTCTGATCAATTTCATTAATTTTTATTCACCATAAATAGAGTAAATTACATCGTTTTAAATGTCCTCATATAATGGGCATTGTGCATTTTTTTTAAATCTGTTAAGATATGAAAACCATTTCGAGGAATAAGGTTACTGATCACCTCTCACTATTTAGAAATGGAAAATAATCATGGATTATTAGTATTTCAGGTTATATGTGAATGACCTTAATTTATCCTCCAAATGACGTCATTGCTGGCAGTATGGCAGTAATGCCTTTGCCTACGATTGTAAATAAAAAAAAATGATAGACGTGGTCACCTGACGTGAATGTCATAAATAATAAACTATAAACATAACCTCAATCCTCAACAGAAATTCAACTTTTACTATTATAGTGTTTTATTGAGACGGTCAAGCAATAACGATGGAATATAGGAAGTGCTTTGTTCCTGCAAGAACGACACTAAAAATAGCCCAAACAAAATTTTTGTTCGTGACCGGGAACTCAACTTTCGGAAGGTTCCGCGAGTCAGCTTTGATAAAAGTATCACTCATGGCGATTGGTTGGTCGGTAAATAATATGAAGGGCGTACGATCGAGATTAATTGCAATAGCGGCGTAACGTGGTATTTTGTTTGTTATGAATTAAAGGCAAGGAACTTATCTAATAATGGGAGGTTATTATTTCATTGATTTGACAGTTGCCACTATTGACATTTGACATCACTGTTACAGTTTTTAGAATATGGATTGAGGCAAAGGCCCAAAGATTTTATGCCACTGACGACATCATAGATCAGAAATGATATTGAATTTTAAATAATTAATGAAAAAATAATTACAGTGAAAATAACAAAAATATTTAAAATGGTTTCTTAGATTACTCTATATTTTCAAAATCTAAAATAAAAAATTGTGGTCACGAATTTTGCTTCATCCCCATTGTCCTAATATCTATTTAGCCTGTTCACGACATGTGAAACTTGTTATCGTTAATAAAATGTCCAAAATTAAAATGAATCACATTAAAATTACAAAAAAAAAAAAAACATAATTCGAGTCCACAAAATATTATTCATTAGCGAAATAAATCATTTTATCCAATAATAATATTTTTAATTTCGTTTTGAACTTTGCTTAGAGGATCCTGCTGTATAGGGTGGAAGATAATAAAAAAAAAACAACATTATTTTCATCATTGAACATTCCTGGCTGCCCTACAGGCTTGATGTTGAGTTTTGGGACATAATTTATATCGTAATTCACTCTGAAAGTCTTTCTTAGACTTTCAGAGTGAGCTTGCAGTTATGAAACATTTTTGGGATTGGGTGTTACATAAGCAATGCTTATACAGGGTGTAAACGAATTCGTGTAATTCTTTCAAACCTCGTGAACTGATGACACTGTTTGATCCTGCATGGGTTTTATTCAAACTGAACAACAAAAGTTTTCGAAAAAAAATCACGGCTTTCTGTATCCGAGTAATTTTAGCGTCCCGAGTTAACAGACTGCGCGGAGTGGTATCGCGCTAGTCGTGCCCGTCAGCTGTGTTTTCTTTCATTTATGCACAGTACCGAAACGGTCGATCATAATTTTTTTTTTGCTTTTTTTTATTAGATCATGATCGATCGATGAAGGAATTACACGAATTCGTTTACATCCTGTATACACACAGTGCTGACGATTGAGCACAAGGTTAGTCGGAAAGGGGATACTAATCTGCGGGCCACTTATAGTTCACTGATGACTGTTAGAAATCAAGTGACACAATTTCAAAATTCGATAATTTTTATTTCCATGTAAAACTATTTCCATATAGTTTTTTAAAAAAAAACAACTCCCTTCTTTAGGTAAGAATTAAAAAAAAGGAACTTCTAATCTGTGACCCCAAATATGACCCAAAATGTGAACATAACTGATTGTAGCTGAAGATAGATAGATTTTAACGTATTTGTTATGAAATCTTTGAACAGCTATTTCTCTTAAACTATTGGCTTTTGGTGAAAGTTGTAGAACAAAAGTTATTTGTTATTATGGGTACTTTAACTGCCTTTTAGATTAGTACGCCCTTTCCAACCAACCTTGTATAATAAATATATTGCTTTTTTATTACACGTGCGTGCATTTGTTTCGTTATAATATACGACGAAATAGTGAACATTAATACTAATACACTTGAATAGTGTTCAACATAGTTTACTGAAATATAGTATTGATGGTGATCACATATGTACATTATGTAATTTATTGATTCGTCAGATTGAGCCGACGATCCGACAAGAGTTTTATATAATATCCCAGTGCACAGGTGTTTAATCCTTCCACATGATTTTCTTCGTAATTATATTGTTTTCACGATAGGAAGATTAAAATGACACATGTCAATAGGAGTTGCTAGACATGTGACTGTAGTCGATTCAACTATCGATACAATTTGTAAAATTTCAGCGAGAATTTGACAAATTATTGTAATGTGATTTTATGTACATTTCAAATACTTGTGATTTAAGTAATTAGGATTAAGTCAATTAGCATGCATATCTTCAACAACAGACGATTACGTGCTGATGTGATAATGAATCCAGCAGGTATGGGATGAGTGAAAATAAATGTTTATTTATCACCAATAATAAGCCCAGTAGCCGGGTCGCGAAAAAGAGGTTTATCTTGCGAAAGGTTCGTCGGTCCTGAATTTTGGATGTGTTATGTTAGGTGTTTTTATGAAAAGCCCACAAACAGACACACAGACAGAGAGAGAAATAGACAGCCAAACAGAAAGACAGACATGGGCTCAAACCTATAAAACACCTCTGATTTTGAGTCGGGAATGAAAAATAAGAATTTAATTTTCTACAAAATTGATGTGAATAATTTTTGGCATTAAACCCATAAGGAGTCATTTAATAAAAACTCATTTTTGGGTTCTTTAACCCAAGATGGCAGAGCGCGCCGAGGTCACTCAAGGTACAAAATTTTTAATTTTTATAAGAACACATATGTGTATGGATATCCATACACGTATCCAAAATTTAGGACTGACCTACCTTTTGCAAGGCAACTGGGCTATAATGAGCCTTATTTTAATTATTCAATCAACTGAGCCTATCGTCTATAATTATTACGATAGTCAAAATATTCATTCTGTTAATATAAATTTATCGAAATTATTTTATCGATACGCACGTCTCTGGCAACTGGTACCATCTGACGCAAGTTTGAAAACGCGTCGGGGTTTTTTCAAAATCATTTATGTAACATATAATTATGGCGTTAAAAACATATAACTATATTGTTTCTGATTTTAAAACAACCTTTTGGGTAACGTTTTACTAATATTTTAAATTGATTTAAATACTTGTTGAATTAAATTGTCATAAACAAGCGCCATTACAATTTATTTTCATGTCACGAACTGACATCTGCCAAATTAATCAAGTTACCGTGAAAGCAATATATCATTATTAATTAAATTTTATAAAGCAATCAATATAAATGAAACTGATGAGAAGATACCTACAAAACCAAATGGTTCATATGGAAGGATAGGGAAAGGTGAAGCTTTAGCAAATGAACATTGACGATAGATGTGAGAACGTCATGTGTTGAAGACAAGCGGTGTACGTCGTTGAGGTACAACGATGTACGATGACGTCTCGTGAGCGTACGATACTCGGTATCTTACTCGAGCACTTGTAGCGTGTGGTGTTGGCGTGAAAGCAGTTGCGACGTAATTACAGTATGTATGAAAGTTACCTTAGAACATAAAGTGGTAATTAAATCGTCCTAAACGCAGCGATGGATAGAAATCATATTTATTAGTTGTGTTGGCTGTATACAGCCCGCCATAGATATATATATACGTTGGTCGGCTTGCACCCGTTGCTCAATATTGCAAAACCATAAGTTTTTAATTATTTTTAAGTTTTTTTTTATGCTGTCGTTAATTCGGTAGCTAATTAACTTAGCTAATCATCAGCAGTCAGGGTGGTTCGCCGACCACCACCAATACTAATCACTGCATGTGTATATTGTATGGTCAGAAACGCTCCACGAACAGTGTGGTAACAGAATGTGGACTTTACGGCGCAGTGCATAGGGTGCAGTTTACTTACAGACGGGCTCTTGGGTAGACCGACGCGTTGACCGCACGTCGTCAGCAAGTTCACCAGGCATTCACGGACGCGACTCTGTTCATTGATAAATGGTTAAAAACATAATGAATTAATACGCAGTTCTCATTATTCCAGTATATTTCACCCGTGCTATGCAAATCTTATACCCGTTTTATGAAAGGGTGATTAATGCAAAAATTAATTGACGAGCTCTCAAACTTTATCCTCCGGTTTCTGATTTGAGAATTCAAGATATACTTATGTAATGTTTGAGTACAGAGTTGTCAAAAAAATGCTTTAAAATCCGTCATTTTTTTGACAACTACATACTCAAGTGTTACTAAGTACTGCTCATCCTAGAATTCTCAATTCAGAAACCGGAAGTATGTCGAGTACTGTGATTGCTTGTTAGCTTGGTCTAGCTAGGTTGGTCGGACAACCACATTCGTTGACCTACGATTTGACAACAGATAAATTTATTAGCATTTTAGAAACTGGAGGTTAGTGTTGCATTACATAACATACAATTTCAGAAGGCTGATGCCAGGCTTATGCGTCAAAACCACTTAATTTTCGAGAAATAAAATTCTAAAATTTTTTCTTCTCAGCTTTGTTTGGTTTAAGAGAAACTTATTTAAAAAAGTCATTCAGAAACATTTTGGAATCGTAAAACATCTATAATTTTTTGTAAGTGTTGCCTATAAAGCTTCTAGTTTACGCTGGTAACAAAACAAAATCCCCAAACGAGTTCGAAGCCCGTCATACCTGCGACATCCAGGGCCTCTTCCAGCCGGAGGCGAGCGCGTCAGCCGGCGACAGCGATAGCGAGCGGCGCGGTGAGGTGGTGCTCTGCGGCTGCGTGGTATTGTGTCCGCCGCCGGTCTCGGGGCCCACCACCGTCGACGCCGACCCCGACTGAGATGTTGACGAACCTGATGGATAACACTTCGTAGGTCAACGTGCTAGTTCTCGCTGGTGGTCGGATCTATATAGTACGTGTGTGTTTGTGTGTGCGTGGGTGTGTGAGTGCGTGCGTGTGTGGTGTGTGTGAGTGCGTGTGTGTGTGTGTGTGTGTGTGTGAGTGTGTGCGTGTGTGTGTGAGTGGGTGCGTGTATGTGTATGAGTTTATGCGTGTGTGTGAGTGTGTGCGTGTGTGTGAGGGCCAGAGGAATCCCTTTACATCTTTGTCACTTGGATTCGATTACTCCATCTTGAACCTTGTCTGCACATAGACAAGACGACGAGAGTCAAATGAGCCCAAGTCAAGAATAAAAGAAACTGTGCCGATGATGATTCAATTGATGACGTTAATACATGAAGCCTGAAGCACTCTTTAAAGTCCATTTCTCAATGCTTTAGTTCGGGATGAGGTAGGACTGTGGTGTGTTATGAGCAATGAACCTAAATCAGGTCGACTTGGATAAGAAGCCGGCTCCGACATAGATGAGAAAAACAAAATTGATTTTCTATATCTTGAACTTCCGCTGGGCGTAATAATAGCGGCGGTAGGTTGAACCGCTCGGATTTATCAGAACAATGCATTACACGATAAAAAAATATGGTCGTCATACAGAAATTTAGACACTTGTTAAAACAGTGTCTGACGTGAAACTCCATACATAAAAGGGAGAAGACCCATCCAAGTCGTGACCGCGTCAATCTCGCCTTAACTTCGCACATTTTTATGCGGTATCCCTACAGCCAAGAGCCTTGTCCATCTCAATACATGATCAGAATATCTAAAAAAATCATCGTGCCAATGTCTCTGCATTCTTAAACATTTTCTGAGGGCTGATTTTTCAATCGTCAGATAACTTGTCTAAGGGATAATTTTGATGTTTTGGCAGCTTTTCTATAGAACATTATATTATGTCAAACCGCCATGTTTAATCCTCAGATAAAAGTTATCTGACGAGTGAAAAAACGGCCTTTAGAGAAATCAATATATTTATGTATACAAAGGATTTGTTGTGCAAATTGCTGTTTCTTGTGTATTTTTTATAGCAGAGTATATAATGTGGACCAAATGTACGTTTAGTTAGCATGTAATGGTTATTTAAACGCAATATTATTTTTTTAGCCGGTGCGGCTGTTGCATAATATTTTTACGTAATATGTAACTGCGTCGTTGAAATTTCATGGACGTAGAATTCTTGGAAAGCTGTGCCTCAATGCCAATGTCATAATCGATACGAGGTGGGACGTTGGCATTGGCCCGCTAGTGACGCAGTTACCCATCATCCCACGCTTCACCCATCCCCGCAGGCGCCTGACCCAGCTCCATATTTTCATCATTCCACGAATCTGCATGCCTGACCTACTAAGTTTCACGGTCGGGGGGACGAAGGGGGCGCCACCTGCCCCCCTTTGCTAGTTTTCCTGTGAAAGGACACTAGATACGACAATATGGAGGCACCCCCCTTCCTGTTGTTAGTGGAAACGGCTGCAGGTGTAACTCACCCTTGTCAGGGGTGACGGTTGACGCGTTGGACAACGAGCTTGGCCCCGTCGCTGGTTGGCTGCCGGCTTTGGGGAGGTACTTTCTCCCAATTACAGGGGTTTGTGAAAGATCAAAGGTGAAGTCCATCGTTCGTCCCGGCAGTTCCTGTAAATAACAGATAATATTATAATGTAATGATTACCAGTAGGAGCTTGCGTAAAGAAAGCAAGTTACATAATAGCAAGGATCCGGTACGTATCTGTACAAATCATGATAACGCAGATATATTGACATGGTAAAATTTGTGGTAATCCAAAATCTGCACTAATCTAATGTGCCATTGTTTGAAAAACAAATAAACTTTTTCTGTGTGTCAAAATGTTTTGAATACATTTTCTTATTTATTTCTCTTCCTTTTAAAGTTAAATACGTCTAAGAAATAATGATATTGTATTTATACCTACATGGCATCGAAATTTTCTATCAAATAAAAAAAATATTT
The DNA here is from genome assembly GCA_905220435.1 of Amphipyra tragopoginis. NCBI lineage: Eukaryota > Metazoa > Arthropoda > Insecta > Lepidoptera > Noctuidae > Amphipyra > Amphipyra tragopoginis. Next base: position 36,071,241 of record HG991991.1, read on the forward strand.
GAGAAAAAAAAAGTTTATTTTTAATCAATCTAAATTCCGTGCGGGGTTAATCTATACCATTAATAGATCACGTGGTTTGAAGGAATTACACGAATTCGTTTACATCCTGTATATTAAAACCCATTAATTCTTCAGCCCTGTAAACTCGGCTCATTTTCGTTATTATCGTGGAAATAGGCTACGTAAAATTAATATTACTTACTGAATTATAAATTTTGAAACTTAAAAATGATTTCACAAACTTTTTGAGACAAAGGAGTAGTCTTTCCATAGCATACCATAACATCAACAATTAAGTTTAACGAATTAATCAAAAAATATACCGAAGAAAACCTGGTTACTTAAAATTTGTAACCAAGTCCTTAAGTTAAACTTAAAGAAGCGCACTTCATAGCTAGTTTTTTAGTTCCTATGGAATAACCTAGTTGTAGGTATTATTAAGTCTAACATAACCTTACTACGCATGCTGTGTTCGCAGTTAGTAGGATATAATCTAGCCGCCTGAATGTAGCGCTATTAGTTATGTATATTTTATGTTTGTATCCAGTTTTTTAGTGAACCGAATAAAAAAACTGTTTTTTTTGTCGGACTCAACCTTAATCGACAAGTACCGGCTAATCATACCTACCAGGTAACATACTTTCTTCAAGCAAACACCTCTATAGATGTCCAGGATAATACACTTGGGAGCAAAGAAATCGAGCCATTCCTTTTTTCACGTGTCCTGGTTATTAGTTTTGGTTTCATGAATTATATAATTCAAAATACAAAAAAACTACCCTCATTGTAAAGGTTATCAAATAACTTTTTAGGCGATATATGTTTAGAATTGATCTGTTCCACAATACCAAAAATAATAACAAATTATACCTACGTGAAAAATAGAAGTGGCCCGATTTATTTGCTACCAAGTATATTATGTAAGTAGGTGTAAGTACCTTCTTTCCATGTAGTTCTGTGTCAAGGATGGAGGAGGCGTGGCTGTCCCAGTAAGGCGGCACAACAAGAGTCGAGCACCGCGTCACCACCAGCTTCAGGATCTTCATAGCTTCTTTGTAGTTGTTGCTGTCTTGTACCTACACAAAGCGAATTGAAATTTACACCCGTGGATATTAGCTTCATATTTGAATGTCTGCACACACACGTAGAAAAGCTTTCAGTCTTACACACGTCATCATCATCATCATTCAGCCGAAAGATGTCCACTGCTGGACACAGGCCTCCCCCAAGCATCGCCACATCCAACGGTCCTGTGCTCCATGTTGGGGGGGTTTGCCATAATCGCCACGCTTGGCAGGCGGGTTGGCGATCGCAGTATAGTTGTTAAAATACTCAGAGAACGCTGCTGCCCATCCTCTAGTGAATCCCTTAGTCGCCTTTTACGACACCCACGGGAAGAGATGGAGTAGTGCTATTCTTTACGTCCGGCACCACACGGCACTTGGATGGGATTACAAACGTAATCCTATCCAGTGCATAAAAGATTTAAGTTATGTAGAGAGGCAAACTGAGTGCGACATAATTAGGAAAATACCATTACTAAATTTGGTTCGTGTTATTTTCCGTATATTATGCAATATGCCGCAATCTCATAGGAGCTCATAACAACATACTGCAATCACCATCAGTTTAGAACCTGGATGGACAAACAATGTAAATTGAAATTAATTTCTATCGAGGTAAAGTTTAAATTCAAGTGAATGTACGTTACACGTTGTGAGAGTTGTGGTCCGACCTTGAAAACAGAAGCAAATGTTTTTATTCGCTTGGCGCCGCTAATATTATGTTCAGTAACAAAATTATGAAATAATGTTTGTCTATTGTTTACCGAGTGTTACCCGTGATAGACAGGTTATGAGAACTAACTATCTGTTTGGAGCGAGTTTTCGTTCGCAGATTCGACATTTGGAAGCATCTTACAGTACCGGCACAAATATACTTACTTACATACACGCGAGTATTTGTTTTTCTTCCTCATGGTTTTTTTCATCGAATAATGTTTCGGTCCTTTAACCGCTGCTGTTGTAGTAAGGTCATTTTCGTATACCGAAAAGTGTCCGAGAATAATGTTGATACGTACGGTAACGTCGATGAACTTGGCGACAGCTCGGAGGAGGTCCGCGTTGACCGGCTGCGCGGCTGGCGCGTTCAGGTCCACGTAATACAGCATGCAATGCAGGATCGACAGCACCGGCAGCTGCAGGTTCGCAGAACCCTAGACAAACACATTTATTTATTTATTTAAATACATTACTACTGTTTCCCAACCTACGTACCTACGGTCTAGATAGATAAAAAGCACTAACTCTAATTACTGAAATAAATAAAATAACTAAAACATAACCAAACGAATAATAACACTCATTATATTTTTCCACTAACTCCATTGCCGCTCACAGCTAAGGCTGTGATCCGCTGTGTTAACATTTTAGGTCGTATTTGGGGTCACGGATTAGAAGCTCCATTTTCGGAATTCGTAACTAAAGCAGGGATGAAGCATTCTTGAAAAAACTAAAATAAAAATTATTTTGCATGGAAATAAAAATTATCGAATTTTGAAATTTTAACATTTGCTTTAAAACCGTCAACAATGATACTATAAGTGGGCTGCGGATTAGTACCCCCTTTCCAAGTAACCTTGTATAAAGACAATGGAAAATGGTAGTTACAGCTGTTATTGCCAATAACATATGCTTTTATCAAATTTCGACTGGTCTAACATTTTAACTACGAATCTGCTGACAACTTTGAAAGATATCGTCATCCAAACTTGTTGACCTCTGATTTTAAACTAAATTTACGGAGTGAGGGTTCCAGCTATACTGTTTTGTTCTCTAACTACGGAACATTGAGTAGAACAGTTATTTTTCTAAAATAAAAGATTATTGAGCATGTTTACGTTTCACGTTCGTGTGTTTCCCAGCAGAGAACCACCCTTTCCCCATCAGTGAGCATACGAGCGTATTAAAAGGCGACTAATGGATTACGTCAAGATGCCCATCATCTTGACGTAATCCATTCGCAATCCATCTGGCAGCGTCCTCCAATTCGTCTGCTAAGCGTGGTGATTATGACAATTTCCCCGTTGACCGGTCATTGTTGCGGTCATTGGAAGGCCCATGTTTAGTATTGCACGTTTGTGAGCTTATATGATGATGATTTTCAAAAGTAGAAACAAAAGTCGTTATATGCGTAAAAAGTAATGTACAGTTCATTTCCATATTTACAAATAAAACACAAACAAGAGATTTCATGTTTTATTAAAATCTAGTGTAATATTCAACTTGTATGTGATTGAAAATCCAGGCACCGTGCAGTTCTATTATTAGTTTTTCAGCTCGCTGTAGCCCTGAGGCCCGGGCCGATCAATAATGCACTGGCCGGATCGGATTCTCAGAAATGCGCCCACACTACAAACATCCCGAACGGCTCCATGGCAACCGTTGCAGCTCCCCGCTGAATATTAATTAATACTAGCTAGTAACGTCTATTTCTGTCATGTAATGGAAATGAAAATTGAAACTGTTTGATTGATCATCATTCAGCCGAAAGACTGCTGGACATACCCATCCTCTAGTGAATCGCTTAGTCGACTTTTACGACACCCATGGTAAGAGAGGTGTGCTATTCTCAATGTTCGGCACCACACGGAACATAGTTTAATTAATAGTAATAAATTAAGTACTAACGTTCAGAAGTTTTTAATATTTAGGTATTTTAATAACTAAAATATTTCATGATTTTTTATTGTAAGTATTAATATTTAATATCGCACTATAGTAAAAAGTGTTTTCATTCGTGATTACCAGTGATCGGAAAAAGGTGAGCTAATTTACCTAAATTTCAAAGAACAGAGACAAAAACTGGAGACTTCCTTACAACAACATTTTTTTTCGTGAAAATGATTGCGAATTTCGGAACATCACTAAAGTACATTTAATATTAATGTTAATAGTACAGAAAACAATTAAATTCGTTTCCTATTTTTGTTTCCCAAAATTGTCACAAAACCAGATGACACGTTTCTCATTGTTTTTAAAAAGAGATTGTTTATTGTTTTCAAAAAAGGAGATTGTCTTTTATTTTTTGAAAACAAATGATAGACAATCTCCGACAAAATTCTCCCGAAAAAAAAATGTTGTCGTAAGGAAGTCTCCAGTTTTTTTCTCTGTTCTTTGAAGTTTAGGTAAATTACACACAACGATCCTTATTATAAAATCGCTCTCACGTAAGATAAAGATATTACGTATAGCTCTGACAACTCTTGAGATACCGGCTTTTTTATCATTCATTGACTCTGGTCGCGTTTGCCACTAGTCGCACCTGATGGTAAGCGCAAACAGGGTCTAAGATGGAGCATACGAATCCAAGTAACAAAGGAGAGGGACTCCCCTCTGGCTTAAACATGCCTACGACGGAACACAGTTGGCCCCAGACTTGAATGTGAGGATGGTATAGCTAGCCAGGCGGACTGTATAGATCTTACCACCGAGCGTGAGCGTGCTAGATTTACCATCTCTTTTCACACCCACAGTTGATTTTCGAAAAATCCTTAAATACGTGTTTTATTATTTGCTTCAGAGAATATTTGTGAGAAGTTCCAAATTTATAAATAAACTAGCTGTACCCGGCATGCGTTGCAATGCACTTTTTCCTACCTACTACCTACCTACTGCCTACCTAATGCCTACCTACTGCCTACCTACTACCTACCTACTGCCTACCTAATGCCTACCTACTGCCTACCTACTACCTACCTACTGCCTACCTAATGCCTACCTACTGCCTACCTACTGCCTACCTACTGCCTACCTACTGCCTACCTACTGCCTACCTGCTGCCTACATACTGCCTACCTGCTGCCTACCTACTGCCTACCTGCTGCCTACCTACTGCCTACCTACTGCCTGCCTGCTGCCTACCTACTGCCTACCTACTGCCTACCTACTGCCTACCTACTGCCTACCTACTGCCTACCTACTGCCTACCTACTGCCTACCTACTGCCTACCTACTGCCTACCTACTGCCTACCTACTGCCTACCTACTGCCTACCTGCTGCCTACCTACTGCCTACCTACTGCCTACCTACTGCCTACCTACTGCCTACCTACTGCCTACCTACTGCCTACCTGCTGCCTACCTACTGCCTACCTGCTGCCTACCTGCTGCCTACCTACTGCCTACCTGCTGCCTACCTACTGCCTACCTGCTGCCTACCTGCTGCCTACCTACTGCCTACCTACTGCCTACCTACTGCCTACCTACTGCCTACCTACTGCCTACCTACTGCCTACCTACTGCCTACCTACTGCCTACCTACTGCCTACCTACTGCCTACCTACTGCCTACCTACTGCCTACCTACTGCCTACCTACTGCCTACCTACTGCCTACCTACTGCCTACCTACTGCCTACCTACTGCCTACCTGCTGCCTACCTACTGCCTACCTGCTGCCTACCTACTGCCTACCTACTGCCTACCTACTGCCTACCTACTGCCTACCTACTGCCTACCTACTGCCTACCTACTGCCTACCTACTGCCTACCTACTGCCTACCTACTGCCTACCTACTGCCTACCTACTGCCTACCTACTGCCTACCTACTGCCTACCTACTGCCTACCTACTGCCTACCTACTGCCTACCTACTGCCTACCTGCTGCCTACCTGCTGCCTACCTGCTGCCTACCTGCTGCCTTCCTGCTGCCTACCTGCTGCCTACCTGCTGCCTACCTACTGCCTACCTACTGCCTACCTGCTGCCTACCTACTGCCTACCTACCTATAATTAGTTTTTTTTTTAATATGTAAACTTTCTTTCCTAAGAACCTTCTCCTGACAATTACGAACAAAACAAAAAAAAAATTAGCGAAATCGGTCCAGCCGTTCACGCGTGATGCGATGACCAAGGGAAATAGCGATTCATTTTTATATATATAGATATAGATAAAATATAGCCTGTAACTGTCTCACTGCAGGGCAAAGGCGTCTGAGAGACACCTTTAGTACTCACTTTCTTTAACATACAACAGTAACCTATGTAAACTTTACCATCTTTACCCTTTTCTCCAAAAAGGAGGATGATTTTCAAAAGAATCCGTTCCTTTTGTGCGTTTTTGCTATAAAATGCAACGACTCCAAAATCCACGTTTGTACCTTCAACGGTCTAGGTTGTAAGAGAGTCAATATAGAGAATAGAGAATAAAGGGTTACTTAAAATCAAATAGCGGAACATCACAGGGTTACTATATTAGAGGTATTATTTAGGACGCATTTGCAGATTTACCTGAGGTAAAAAGGTCAAATTTCGATATGCGGAATGCTCACACACACACACAGCGTGCCTTCATTTTCAAATTAAGTCAGTCCAAATCAGTGTGACTATGGAAAAGATCTAACGATGATGGACAATAGTAAGATGTCAGATGCAAAATCAACCGTTATTTTCATGCCATTAAAGTTCATCTGTCTAGTAAAATATGTATATGAAAAGATTATAATAATCATTTTTCTTTTGTTGTATTTTAATTCCAAACACTCTCATTTTTGTCTCCACCTTTTAAATTTCAATATCTCTGTAATATTATTGTATTTATTTATTAAAACCCTCGAATTCTTCAGGAATATGTACCCAAACTGGGTGAATAGCGAAAAAAATAATAGGCTACGAAACTTACATTGAAAAATAAATTGCAAAAAATAAAAAACTCGACAGCTGTAAGTAACAGCAGATTTGTAAATACGTCCGTAATAGAACACATTTAAATAAAAATATACCTACAACGTGCGCGGACTTCGCTACTATATTAGTTAGTTGTCTTATTATCAAATTACTATAACTCAGTTTTTTTTTAATTTGAATTTTACAACGTAACTTTTTAAAGTTTCACCAGTTAATTTGAAGTAGCCCTCTGTAGATGACACAATTTTTTTGTTATACACCTGGACAATTTTTGTGTGAATCGGTAAAACCAATTCTGAAGACTGGAACACTCTTCAAATGTTCTAATGCTGGGTGCATTGGAACATTTGAGGCTACAACTTTTTCCCATAAGTGGGACAGGTAACATTGTCTTAAAGTTCTAACTTATAGTAACATTTACCTTTTCTAGCACCTCGACGAGGAAGGCCAGCATTTGCTGCGAGAGATGCGAGTATGTGTCCCAAAGGTACTTGACGACGCACTTGGTCCACTGGAAGCTCTCCTTGCTGAAGGTGCGGCGCGAGTACAGCGTCATCACCGTGCCCAGGTTCTCCAGCTTCTTGCTCTTTTCAGCTGTGAACTGTTAAGACAATGGTTAGTTCTGGTATCTACGTATGCGTAGCAGTGGACTGGGATAAGCTGAGTTGTGTGATTGATTGATGGGCTACATGGAATGAGCTAAGATTTAAAGTATTGATTGGTATGTTGTTGTAGATATGTCGTGGCCAGATCATAGAATTGATCACTTCATGATGATTGTATTTCATGAAATGGCCAATACCCGCTGGCCATTTCATGATATGGCCTGGCCAGATCAATGAATAATCAGCGTTTGACGATATGATCAGCTAAACGCACGGCTACTTCATGATATGGTCCAACATTAGTGATCATATCATAAAATTAGTTACATTATCTACTGTTAGAGGCGCTGATATCGTTTTGTTTTTGTGATGCATCATGGCGGCGGACAATTATTCTGACAAAAAAGCTAATAATAATAAGTAAAGTAGGGTGACCACGCAACGAAAATTAATGGACTATTATTGGATTTCAAAATATGACTTCATGGTAACTGCGGGTGAACTTTTCATAGAATTTTATTTGTTCGATTATTTATCTGGTTAACCTGTGAAACTACAGCACAAAATATCGATGCACGTTACTGCAAACAATTACTATTTACAGAGATGTGAATTATTTGAAATACATGTATTTAAAATACAAATACAAAATACCTATTTTTATTGTGCATTTGAAATACTTTTTTTTTTAATTTATTTTCTATTTCATTTGAAATACTTTTTTTTTTAAATTTATTTTCTATTTTATTTGAAATACTTTTTAAAAATATTTAATATTTGTAAAATGCAAAATAGTTTTGTAATTTTTTTTAATTCATGTTTCATATTTTTCATTCTCACATTCTTGTTATTTACATTTACTTTACATTTGTTTTACATTTCGTGCGAAAAAAAAAGTGCTGGAAGTAACTGATTTTTTGTATACGGTACTAGAACACATCATAGGGCACGTGGTATCATATTTATTGTCTTATCCACCCCACATAACAATAAAAAGAATAAAGCAACATATTAAACAACTATAATAAATAATTAATTACGGTACTGAAATAATAATTATGCTGTCGAGTATGCCCATGCCGATAGGGTCACTAAGTCAGTATGCGCTAGGCCTACACCCAGCGCTGATTTGCTAGCTAAAAAGGCTGCTTTCTGCAAATTCAATAATTAGTTTATTTACTACCAAAGATCATCATCATCTGCCTAGCCTTTTCCCAACTATGTTGGGGTCGGCTTCCAGTCGAACCGGATGCAGCTGAAATATCAGTATTTTACATGGAGCGACTGCCTATCAGACCTCCACAACCCAGTAACTGGGTAATACGATACACTTGGTAAGACTGGTTGTCAGACTTTCTGGCTTCTGACCAACAGTAACGACTGTCAAAGATCTACAAATGACAGCCGGGACCAACGGCTTTACGTGCTTTCCGAGGCACGGAGGAAACTCGCTATGGTAAATGGTCACCCATCCACAAACCAACCTCGGCAAGCGTGGCTTAACCCGGAAGATCGGTCTATGCGGCTGTAATTATTTAGCCACAAGCTCCTCCCTATTACTACTATTACTACCAAAGATCATTGAAGTAAAAATAAACTGTGAGTCAAGGATATTTCTATGATATTAAAATTGCGTAGTCAGTCAAGTCAGTTGCTTTCAGGGTTGCCACCCGTACTCTAATATAGAGTATTATACTCTATTTCACGTGGGCGTACTTTACAATCTACGACAGTTATAAAGTACGCTATAAGATACTTCAAAAAGCCGACTTCAAAAAGGAGGAGGTTCTCAATTCGGATGTTTGTATTTTTTTTAATGTATTTTCGAGCATAACTCCGTCGGTTATAGACGGATTTACAACATTTTTTTTTGTTTGAATGATTATTCTACCGAAATGGTCCCATTTAAATTTGGTGAAGATCTGATGAAGACCCTCGGAGATTGACAATGGAACTCTTCAATGGATAACAGCAAATTACCCGAGATTGCTGTAATTGCATGTTAATGTATTGATTATGCCACTAAAAATAAAAAAATAAAATAACTTTTAATAAAAAAAGTAAAAACCGACTTAAAAAAAAACTAAAAAGAGTAAAATAATTACCTTATTATAAAATTAACAGTTTTAGAAGTCGGTGCCTTCAATTATGTTCAGTGTAAAATTGCACCGACTTCTAAAACTGTTAATTTTATAATATGGTAAGTATTTTACTCTTTTTAGTTTTTTTAAAAGTCGTTTTTTACATTTTTTTTGTTAAAAGTTATTTTATTACCTGACACCGTTCTCACTTGATCCTACTAGTTTGGACTATTTTTGGCATATTTTTTTACTCTACGGTCTATGGCTGTAATTGAAAGATTCGCACATTTTTAAAGAATCACAACATGTTTTCAAGAATCTAGAAGCGATGAAAAATAAGTGTATTTAACATAAATAATAAAAGTACTCTCTTTTTATACATGGTACTTTTATTTTTGCTATCCCAAAACACAAATGTACTTTTATTGTTCCAAAAAAAGGTGGCAACAATAAGCAACTATACATTTTTATTTTTTACATACTCATTGGAATGAAAATTATTATAAATACGTAAGATGAATTAAGTTCAATTGGATTCAGTAGGTCGCCTGGAAATCTTACAAGTTCATGAAGTGTTCATAAAGTTTGTTGAAGTAAAATATCGTAATATTACTGTTTTCTGTTTAAACAAGTATTTATTATATTTTTATCCTTTTTGTATTTATGTGGTTCTGTATGTCTCGTGTAGTGCCAGACTTAAAGAATAGCACTACCCTATCTCTTCCCGTGGGTGTCGTAGAAGGCGACTAAGGGATTCACTAGAGGATACGCAGCAGCGTTCTCTAAATACTTTAACAACCATACTGCGATCGCCAACCCGCCTGCCAAACGTGGCGATTATGGCAAACCCCCCCTATTGGGGGAGGCCTATTTACAGCAGTGGACGTCTTTCGGCTGAACGATGATGATGACGTATGTCTATATTTATTTATCTGTTTCTTTAGTTTTTAAACACCATTGTTTACATTTCTTGTTCTAAATTCTCCTCTCACAGGTCTGCTGGAAGAGATTTCTAGTGCCTTTGTACGCTATGGTCCTAATAAAGTTGTGTGTACATAAATTATTTAATAAATAAATAAAATCCTCCAAAAGCCCGCTGCATGTCTCCCCGTAAGCCTTTCAGTAAACCGACATTAAAATCAAATAAAAAAAAAAAAAACGCGTAAGTATACCAATATAGGCGCATATGAAAAGTCGAATTTAGGTGCACGGTTCCAATTAGTCGTTTCGTATGGAGAACAGCCGGCAAGAAACTCCATGGATACTCTTTTAAAAAAGAATATCTTTAACAATTTCAGTGAGAGTACTATGATTTAGGATAGATAAGAGAGAACAATGTAGTCTTGACCACAGACCTTGGAGAAATGTAGTACCAAGTCTTGAGTACAAAAATTAAACAAAAAATAAAAAAAAAAACTATATGAATAATAGTAATTTACACAATTATTAAGTGACGATTTTTCATACAAACTTTCATCCCGTATTTAACTCCCTTAGTGTCTAAACACACTATGCCGAAGATACGCGACCGAAGTTCGGCATGATTACGCCAGCAATGCTTTTTAAATTACCCGCGACACACCAGGCTGAAATTACGTCGCGTTTTACCTATATAAAAAATATAGACGCCGAAGTTCGGTCGCGTAATTTCGGCATGGTGTGGCGCCACACTTTGGGGTTGAATTTCGAAAAATCCTTCCTTATTCCTTGTCTACATTATAAAGGGAACCTATGTGCAAAATTTCAGCTTTCTAGGTCCAAGGGTTTGGGCTGGGCGTTGATGAGTCAGTCAATCAGTCAGTCAATCAGGACTTTTCTTTTTATTTATATAGATAACACGTTCTGCCCGGTTTTGATTTTAATCCAAAATGAATGAAGTCCTTTTTTAAACACATTAGATTGCTAACGTTATTAAGTCCAATACGAAACCACACTTAGATTCATTTAACTGTACTGAATATTAAAAGGGCTGCCAAGGACTTTGAAATTAAAAACGAGGCAATATTGCAGAAACTGTAGCATCATCTTAAAAAGACTTTAAAAAGTCTCTATACATCACAAATTGGTATTACCTCAGCTTCGCTTATGTGGTAGGGTAGTCGGAAAATTATACTATCTCATAACAACCACGTTATCATGAACTGAGTGTCTTCTGCACAAAGCATATTACAATATAGACGATACCTTTATGATGAAAAATAAAATTTACAATAACCTTCCTCCTCTCTCTAACCATTTTTTGAATTATATCGTGTAAGGTATGAAAGGGCTTTTTAAACCCGACTACGTCAAAGTCAAAAATAAGGGTTATAAAGAGGAGGGGGTTTAATTTAGTGCACTAAAACGTATTTAATAAAAAAATAAACTTTAAAAAAAAGTAAAAACCGACTTCAAACAAAAACTGAAAGGATTAAAAAACCGGTCAAGTGCGAGTCGGACTCGCGCACGAAGGGTTCCGTACCATTATCTATAAAAACGGCAAAAAATCACGTTTGTTGTATGGGAGCCCCCTTAAATATTTATTTTATTCTGTTTTTTAGTATTTTTTGTTATAGCGGCAACGGAAATACATCATCTGTGAAAATTTCAACTGTCTAACTATCACGGTTCATGAGATACAGCCTGGTGACAAACGGACAGACAGACAGACAGCGGAGCCTTAGAAATAGGGTCCCGTTTTACACTTTGGGTACGGAACCCTAAAAATTACCATACTATAAAATTAACAGATTCAGAAGTCGGTGCAATTCTACACTGAAACAAATAGAAGTCACCGACTTCTGAATCTGTTAATTCTATAGTATGGTAATTATTTTACTCCTTAAAGTTTTTGTTTGTAGTCGGTTTTTACTTTTTTTTTAGTTTATTTTATAAGTTAGAAAACATATTAGGGCTATTTCTAACAAAAATATGGTCGCAGCTGACCCGTCTTTACAAAAGAGAAGAGAAAGAGAGAGCCAATATGCAATCTTAGACTTCCTAGATAGTTAGTTCTGATTATTTAAGACCAACTCAGACTGTAACTCGCTATTTAATAATAAATATGGCGGGCGAACGCATTCCTCGGACGCATTAATTTTCTATAAACTTAGTCCGTAGGTCGCCAGTGTCTCAACGTCTTCATTCCCACATCTATATAAATAAGAAGAAAAGTCTTGACTGACTGACTCATCAACGCCCAGCCCAAACCCTTTTTCGAAATTAGAAGGATTTTTCGAAATTCAACCCCCCTAAGGGAGTTAAATAGGAGATGAAAGTTTGTATGGAAAATCGTTACTTAACGGGTTCAAAATTTCACGCAAGCGAAGCTGCGGGCAAAAGCTAGTTTGCCTATAATCCTAAACTAAGACGAGATGCTACAAAAGCTAGCAATTACGCGGACTTACGGATCAACATTTGATTACGTTTTTATCTTGGCAAAGTTGTCTTGGTCGCGATTGACCCTGGTCGCACCTGACAAAAAGTGCAGACAGGATGCAAGATGCAGTACACGAATCCAAGTAAGAAAGAGAATAGTGTATCTGTACCTAGCGATTGACCATGCCCTGCGGCTTAACGAATACATTAAATAATTAGTTCTATATTTGTTCTATCGAAATATGCATAAGACGCAACTTGTTCCGTTTTAGTTTTTATAAAAAATGGCTTCTTCTATAACAGATGTACTTTTAAATTACGCACTTTAAAAAAACAAAATCTAGATAGGCGATTAGTTCTACACTAACTCTAATTACTTATCTACTTTTTACTTATAAAAAATCATTACTTTAAGTTTAAAAAGACAATACAAAAAAGGAAAGCTAGCGATGTATTTCTAAGTAAATGAATTTCTTTCGCTTACAATGTGACAGTTTTGTCCCCATTACAATTCAAATTAGATTTTAATTTTTTTTTTTTTAATATTTGTAATGAACAACACAACATTTTGAAAAACAAAATCTTCTTTCTAAGCGTAGGTAGGTACTTAGTTTCTGTGAACTTCGATATATCTACATTACAAATATTAAATTCTGCATTGCAAAATTCTGCTTACTGTTCAACCGCTTCGGCTATTGATATACTAGGGAGCTATTAGCCAATTTCTCAAACGCTACTCTAATGGATGTCTGTACTAAACTCGGCTAAGTCAGAGCTTAACTAAGAAATTCAATAAGCTATAGTCAGAATTTTAATTCGATTCCAGATTTGACATTACTACTGTCATTTTGTGAAATAATGATACCACATTTAATAGTGTAGTGATGCACTCAAAAATCGATAAACAATCAGTGTGTGTGCCATCAGTGTGCCAATTAAAGACTAAATTATTGATTTTTATTTAAATAAATACATAATTATTCATAATAATTATTTATTAATTAGTAATCGCTGCTCTATTTTATAAAAAGTTCATATTTTTGTTTTTATATTAAAAAAAAAACTTATAATAAAAGAACCTTATCTAGGCTCTTTTATTATAAGTTTTGTTTTTAGTATGTTTTCAGTATTGGCAACCCGTGCGCGCTCGTGCAGCTATCGCTGTTTTGTTTATCGTGTCAGTGTCATTCGGCTTCATTCTCCCAGTCTGACTGCACGAATATCTTATTTCATTGCGAATCGATATTTTGTTGGGTTTTTGTTAAAGTGTTGTTACGTTGTGTTTGTTGTTACGTTTATAGTTTTTTGTGAACTTTGAGTGAATCTATTTGTTTTGGTTTTCCATCAAAATGGATCCTCAGCCAAGTACCTACATCACAAAAAGACGTGGATGTTTTCTTGTCCCCAAGAAAAAAACGTCCACGAAAAGCTTTCACTGTTACTGAAAAAGTAATGATCCGCAACGCCTACAAATACGTGAAAAATGAAATTTCTGCGCAATTGGAGGCCTTTGAAGTTGTGGAAGAAAATGAATGTATGAGCAAAATTGCTGACATATTGGGAATAACCTCACGCTCTGTTTGTAACGTTTTGAAGGAAGTAAATAAAGGTGCGCCGCCAACTCCTCCTAAAAAAAACTGGACCAAAGCGAAGTTTCAAAGATAAAATTGATGAATTTACATTCTCTGCAATACGAAGAATTGTTCATCAGTTCTTTTACCAAAATGAACCTCCAACCATTGCAAAGGTTAGTCAATCAGTCAGACAGTATTATTTTATACCTACATCTTTTATATATACCTAAGTAATGATTCCAAGCTATTATAAAACTTACTATTTTAGATTTTACAAGTGATGAACGATGATTCAGAAATGCCTAAGATTTCCAAAGACACCCTCAGAAAAATTTTGAAGCATCTTAATTTTAAATTTGTTGCACGGTCACGCAAGAGCACACTTATTGAACGAAATGATATACCTAATAACATGGCGCCAGCGTTACTTGCGATCTATATGTCAGTTTCGACGAGAAGGGAGACATATACAGGGTGGTAATTTGAGATGGGGCATGAAGGGTAGCTACCTTAACCATTGTAGCTACAGGAAAACGTTCTTAGAAGACCACCCCTAACTTTTCGAATAATTTCAAACGGCATTCACAGATTTTGAAAAAAAAGTACAGTCAGCGAGAAAAAGGGCTGTTTTCACAAAACTTTTTTATGATGCCAATCGATCCTATTTCTCATAAAGATCAAAAGATTTTTCCGGACCAACTGAGTTTGGAGTACTAGAAAAGTCAGAAATCGCAAAAAACTTGTTTGAGATGAGCTAGTAATAAGGGCAGCTACCTTAATCGTTGTGGCTAGAGGAAAATGTTCTTAAGAGACTGTCCATAGTTTATGAAAATATTTCGAACTGCATTCACAGTTTTCGAAAATAAAATAATTTATTGTTTCGGCATAAACGTTACTTTTAAACAAAATGTTGTTTTTCGTGATTTTTGACGTTTCTAGTACTCTAACCTCAGTAGGTCAGAAGAGTATTTTGATCCTTATGAGAAATAGGATCGATTGGCATCATAAAAAAGTTTTGTGAGAACTGACCATTTTTTGCCGAATGTACCAATATTTTTTTTCAGTTTTTTTTGTGCAGTTCGAAATAATGTCAAAAATTATGGCAAGTCTCTTTTCAGCATTTTCCTGTAGCAACAACGATTAAGGTAGCTGCCCTTATAACTAACCCATCTCAAATGGTTTTTTGTTATTTCTGACGTTTCTAGTACTCAAAACCTCAGTTGGTCTGGAAGAATTTTTTGATCCTTATGAGAAATAGGATCGATTGGCATCATAAAAAAGTTTTGTGAAAACAGCACTTTTTCTCGCTGACTGTACTTTTTTTTCAAAATCTGTGAATGCCGATTGAAATTATCCCAAAAGTTAGGGGTGGTCTTCTAAGAACGTTTTCCTGTAGCTACAACGGTTAAGGTAGCTGCCCTTCATGCCCCCTCTCAAATTACCACCCTGTATATTATCAAGATGAAACTTGGGTTAACGCAGGTAAGGCTAACATTTATACACAAAATGAATTTATGTACGTTTTACATTAAATTTAATAGTAATATTGAATGTTCATGTACTATATTTATTTTAAGGTCATACTGTAAAAAAACTTGGGTGGACAAGAAAGTCACATCATCTCGACAAGCGTTTTTGGAGGGACTGACCACTGGATTAAAAAATCCATCTAGAAAAGGCAAACGTCTCATAATCTATATCTATACTAATATTATAAAGAGGTAGAATTTGTTTGTTTGTTTGTATGTAGGAGGTAATCTCCGAAACTACTCATCCGAATTCAAAAATTCTTTCACTAATAAGAAGCTACGTTATCCCTGAGTGCTATAGGCTATATTTTGGGATCTAAAAATTAGAGATCCGTAAATTAACGCGAGCGAAGCCGCGGGCAAAAGCTAGTTAGCCATATAGGTAGTGAAGAAGGCTTCCTGGAAGAGAGGCTCATGATTTTTGAAGCAAAGAAAAATTGTGAAGATTACCATGATGAGATAAATGCAGTTTGTTTTGAGGAGTGGTTCGCAGGAGTCTTACCAAAATTAAGACCAAACTCAATTGTGGTGATGGATAATGCACCTTACCGCTCCCGAAAATTGGAAACGGCACCAAAAATGAGCTGGAAAAAAGCTGCCATTCAAGATTGGCTTTTAAATAAAAATATTCATTACGAACCAGATATGGTTAAAGCTACGCTTTTAGAACTGATTCCACATAACGAGTCTTTTAATAAGTACGCTGTAGACGAAATGGCAGCACAACATGGGATCACGGTTTTAAGACTGCCCCCTTACCATTGCGAGCTAAACCCTATCGAATTGATATGGGCGCAGGTAAAGGGGCATGTAGGGGGCATGTAATAAAACTTTCAAATTGACAGACGTGAGAAATTTATTTCAGGAAGGCATCCAAAAAATTACGGCTACCGAATGGTCTAAATGCGTATCCCATGTTGTCAAAGAAGAGGAAAAAATGAGTAGGCTAGATATGTTAATTGACAATATCACAGACACATTTTTAGTAAATGTTACAGAAAGTGACAGCGATAGCGATGACGGCGACAATATATAAAATAAATTATTACCATAATACATCTATCTGTTTTATTTGTCATGTTCCTTCATGATCACATTTTTTTATTTATTTCACACACAATTATAAAAGAAAAGTCTCAGATCGTTAATTAATCGTCAAAACTAAATTATTGGTTCAGAAATATTTAATTTCCTGATATATTTAGTTTACGAGAGTAAAATTATAAACTAGAAGAATCGATCCGGAAATATTCCATTTCCATATCGAATAATTTTGCAACGTCACTATTTAGTACTTGTCATAACGTTGCAACACTGAAATTGTCAAATCTGGAATCGAATTAAAATTCCGAGTATAAGTCAATATTTTTTTGAGTTCCTTACCTAAAGGGTAAAACGGGACCCTATTACTAAGACTTCGCTGTCCGTTCGTCCGTCTGTCACTTGGACCCAATTCTCCTAAAATAAATTGTCTCCTTAAATAAATCGAACCACAACCGTCACTCAGTTTTTGTTTTCGAAAACTTTCAAAATGATTGATTTTGTTTTTTGTGTCAAACAATTTGATAGCTTTTGAAATTGAGAACTGTCTGAATGAACGGTTCGGCCTTGGTTCGGTTGTGATTTATCAAGATTTATTTTAGGAGAATTAGGCCCCAGGCTGTATTTCATGAACCGTGATAGTTAGATAGTTGAAATTTTTACAGACGATGTATTTCTGTTGCCGCTATAACAACAAATACTAAAAAACAGAATAAAATAAATATTTAAGGGGGCTCCCATACAACAAACGTGTTTTTTTTTTGCCGTTTTTATAGATAATGGTACGGAATCCTTCGTGCGCGACTCCGACTCGCACTTAGCCGGTTTTTTTATGTTGTACGTTGGAAAACATGCCAACCTTAGAGACTTTGTAAAGTCTCACTGGCTGGTATTTTCATAGCCACCGATACCCTTTAAATCGTAAAACAACAATGCTCTGAAACTCTTAAAAAAAAGTCATAAGTACTAACTCTACTACCTACAAAAACATGCACTTCGTTCTACGGCAAGCTAAGTCTATGTACTTCCTCCTAGTACAAGCATATTACCTTAGGTAAAGAGGTAAAGAAGAAAGCTTGCATAGAAAAGTACCTACTGGCATAGAACTTGCATACCACGATGGCACAAGAATCATTTCAATTTCGACCTTAATGTCACTGTCATAAGAGTCAAACGATAACGTGTCATCGTGGAATGCAACGTCTATGCAATACAACGTGTATCATAATAAACGCAAACCCTAAAAGTCAGCCATTTATATTATGTGTAATTTTTTTCTATTTCATTTTCAAACGGTTACAAATCAGTATTTTATTTGAGATAAAGAAAATTTAGCCTAATACCAAGGTCATAAGACTGAATCTTAAATGTAGTTAACTATAAAAACGTAATACTATTTTCTTAAATAAAAACATTAGCCTGTAATTGTTACACTGCTGGACAAAGGCCTCTTCTCATACAGAGAATGAACGAGCATTAAAATTACAATATAGAGAGTATTTGTGCCAAGTTTCAAGTTTATAAATACCTACTGGAAATAAGATTTTTCAAATAAACGTTATCACTCCTTTTCACTCCCTAAGAGTGCGCTTTCGCTATAAAAAACAACTAAGTACTCTCCAAATTTCAAGTTTCTATCTTTGGCGGTTTAGGCTGTGCGAGAATTTTACATTAGGACTTGTTCTTTATATGCATGTATATGTATACAGGGTGTTAACGAAATCGTGTAATTCCTTCAAACCGCGTGATCTACTGGTGACACAGATTAATCCTAAATGGGAATTTTCGAAAATCAACAAAAAAAAAAATTAAAAAAAATGTTTGGTTTTCAATTTCTGAGTCTTTTTAGAATTTTTAGTTATCTGACTGCAAAGAGCGATATCGAGTTAGTCGTTCCTGCCAGCCGTGTCGCCGTACTTTCATTAATTTATGCGTGGCATCGAAATGTTCACACAAACAAAATTAAATTTTTGCAAAAAATTTTTTTTAATTTTTTTACTGAGTCCTTATTAGGTGGTTTAGATACGATAGGTAACAAAACCGCATGAAAAAAAAAGATTTTTTTATTTTTAATCAAGCTAAATCCCGTGCGAGGCCTGTCTATGACCTCTTACAGCAGGGCAGAAGTTGCCTGGAAGTTGAACTGCCCTGCTTTTTTGTACTATGACATCGTTAGAGCAGGCCTGCGGCAGGCCTGCTACGTTGACGTTTATGAAATCCGTTCACCTTTTTTTTTCTATAGACTTTTCATACCATGAACAATCTTATCCGTTCAACTTGGTTGAATAGTCCTTCACCTTTAGTACTGTCATGGTACGATTTTTAGCGATTCAGAAGCAGGCCTGCTTTTGAACGGAAGTTGACAAGCTGGCATTTGAGCGTTTTCATAAGAAGTCATGGTAAGCCCCCAGTAGTAGATCATGTGGTTTTAAGGAATTACACGAATTCGTTAACACCCTGTATAGATGATTTTTCCAATCTTTAAATCGCTATATCTCATGAATTCGCAGATTCAACATGAAAGAGGAACTCTGATCAAATACTTACTTACTAGTGTTAAAATCAGTGAAAAAAGGTATTTTATTTGAAAAACCTATTTTGAAAATACGTATTTTGCATTTTGTATTTAAATACTTTCATTGAAAACCATTTTGTATTTTTATTTGAAATAAAAATATAACCAAGCATTTGCATTTTGAATTTAAATACTTTTTTTTACTATTTTGCACATCTCTGACTATTTAGTATATTGAATCAATTGGGTTAGGTTAGGTTAGAACAGTGACCAATAACGCGCGAAGGCGAGCGATGCCGCGGCAGCGGCCGCCGAGCGCCAGATCCCCTTAATTGTTGGTGAATCAAGCTATTAAACTTTCGCGGTAACGTGCATCGATATTTTGTGGGTCGAAATTCCGTAGTCTACTCCTTTGCTTGCATGGTACGTGCTTCCTTTATTTGGATTTTTTATTAAAACCTTTGATATCATGGAAACCGTACATTAATGATATGGCCAAACGTGGATGGCCATATCATTAAACGTTGACGTTTAAACGATATGGCCAATTTTAGTTGGCCATTTCATGAAATACAACCATTTCATGAAATGGCCGGCCACATCATGAAGTGATCAATTCTACGATATGGCCACGACAGATACATATAAAAATGCAAGTTTGTAAAAAAAAATGGATTTTAGGCAGCGATTCAGTAAGTATCTACTCAAGTAAGCAAAAAAATTGATAGAGGCACAAACAAAAAAACCTTTAAATTTTTATTTTTTGAATACTTTGATTTCCAAGAAATGAGTTTTCTAATCATCTTGTTGTATGTCTGTGATTCTGAATAAAATAAAATAAAGTGTACGTAATTTAATGGATTTACTTCATAATAATATTGTTTGCGTGTTTACCTGTGCGATGTGACAGGCTGCGCGCACGCATAGTTCGTTGGCGTCTTCATAATGCAGCAGCATGTAAGGCAGCAAGGCCACCACGGTCATGGGGAAGGCCAGCGACTGTGTGGGGTCGATGACCGGTAGCTCCAGCAGTGGGATCATGTCCACTAGTACCCCCACTACCGGCTCGTACGTGTTGGGGTGTGTGCAGCCCTGATGTGTATGAAACGTAATGTGGACTTACAATATCATAGTAGTTAGGATTATGGTTGAACATCGTTTTGGAAAAGTATTTCGGGTGTTGAATAATCGTTTAATTTTGAGTGAAACTTTGTTTGCAAAATCAATTTTAAAGTGTGATGTCATCTATCTATAACAGCTCCATTTTATGTATCAGTTCTATTTTGTTTATATATGTTTAAATTTAATCGCACCGGAGAATATACAAGAAAAAATCTGGAAGGTTGTTTTCTTACCTTCAGCAACAGCGCATGTAAGGACGGCGACGTGTGCGCCTGCGTGCGATCGAGTCGCTCTCGCGCATCTGGCCTATCAAGCGGCAGCCTCGACATAACGCGTGACAAGAGTCGCACGCCTAAGAGAAACTCGTGCTCATAGTCCGACTCTAACAAAGATGCGCCCACCCAGAATAGGGTTGCCAAGATCGTCAACTTGTCGTCCTGCAACAATGCAGTGGGGAGCTTGCACAAAAAGAATATTAGATTAACGTTAATGTATTAGGATTACAAATATTATAACAAAAAACAAACCTTAAAAAGCTTATATAAGTAGAACTATAAGTTAATAACAATTATATTTTAATAATCACTTTATTTTCGTTAGTCATCGAATTCGTCGAATAAGCATTTAGTCGTAAACAAACAAACAAATATTCATAAATGTGGACCATATTTACAGCGCCACCGAATTTCGCCGAAGCGATTATATTTACAACGTAACTCTGATTTATTACAATTATCTGTATCGCAATATCCCCAATATTCATCATCATCATCATTCAGCCGAATGACGTCCACTGCTGGACATGTCGATCGCAGTATGGTTGTTAAAGTACTCAGAGAACGCTGCTGCCCATCCGAATAGTGAATCCCTTAGTCGCCTTTTACGACACCCACGGGAAGAGATGGGGTAGTGCTATTCTTTACGTCCGATATCACACGGACGATCCCCAATATTAAAATACTGAAAATATTGCGTTGTTTAAATACTCATAACAGGATCAGTTAAATGGAATTGTATATTAGTTGTAATACTATTCATATTTAATCTACAGAAATAAATAATAAAACAGTTTTTTGGGTAATATATCTGTACCTGTGTAGCGCTATCGCCGAGCAGTTTGAGTGACTGCGCTGACCGAGACCGACACAGGTTAGAACACACTCCCTTCGTCGCTTCGCTGCACGGGCGGGCGCGTTCTACTGCTTGCAAACATAATTATAATTATGATCACCACAAAAAAAAAACATTTATTTTAATTACACATAGTATGCACGTTTGTAAAGTCAAGAAGCCAATGTTGCGATCCAAAGTAGATACAGTTGAAGAAGAACGAGTAATAAACTCCATTTTTATTCGTATTCAACAAATTATGACAATAGTGTTTGTTGCATTTTACTAATTATTGACAATAAACATTGCAGCGTTAAATCGAAGTATGTACTTTTTATATATGTTACGGTTAATGATAGGTGTGAATATAAACTTAAGATTAGCCGGTTAATGTTAAGTTTAGATTTAATGGTTGGCTAATGTTGTTTATCTAATACATATGTTACGGGTAAAGCCCGAATGGCGGGTACACCCAAGTTTACCCGGTTATTTAAGTCGACGGAGACCCGCTGAGCGGAGCTCCTATTACTGTGTGCAGGGTTTAAAGTAACCTAACACGAAGGGAATGACGGCGATCCCCTTCGAACCTAACCTATCCAAGTCGGGGTTCCCCTTAACCACAGGTGTGCGGCTTTACCCGTAACATATGTATTAGATAAACAACATTAGCCAACCATTAAAGGACCTTGTGAAAAAATGTCCCCACCCTCTAACAGATTTGAAACATATCTCATTCGAAGCGTAATATTACGTTGACAAAACTTTGCTATGGCGACAATCTTCAAATGAGTGGGGTTTACGTACAAATCATATTTTTATGTCAGTATTTATTGTAACTTTTTTACATGTTTTTCATAGTGTGCAATGATAAGGAATATAAAAATAGCAAAGTGAACACTGCTTTACTGTTATGATGAACTTGTTATAATATTGGACTACTAAGGAATTTAAAAAAAAAGATCTAAACATTTTTCTCGAATATCCCATACCTCTACAAGGTGTAACTTAAATAACGCACAACCTCTTAAGGAATCACTGTACTCATCATTATGAACAACTTTTACTATGGGACCAAAACTCGAAATCGCGAAAAAAAAATCAGCTGTTCCCTACATTTATGTTCGCATAACTCGTCAAAATCGTCAATATTGGTTTGATTTGGTTTAATATTCTATTGTGAAAGCAATGTCAACAGGCAGTAAAAACTTCAGGGCTTCAGCATCAACACAAACATTACTTTTATCTTAAAAAAATACTTTTGACACAACAATATAAAGAAAAATCTTTTTTTTTATCCATCCATTTTTCACCTAAAACAGGTAGTTTCCATTTTTGTGGGTCCTAACGAACATATTAATATGTATCCCAGGACTGTTGGAGGGTGGGGACGGGGTCCATACCAAATCGCCCATGGTCCTTTATACTTAACATTAACCGGCTAATCTTAAGTTTATATTCACAACTATCTTTAACCGTAACATATACATTTTGTAAAAAACTAACCAAAAAGGTAATGCGTAATAAGCTCCGTGCCTCGAAAGCCGTCAGTGCCACCTGACATGCAAATATCTATGAGTGGCGTTACAACCAGGTGGAAGACTGAAAATATCTGACAACCGCATTTTATTCCAATCTGAAATTCCCTCTAAATTCAGGTGACTCATTAAAGTTCGATACAATTGCAGTTAAAATGACGAATGCGCAAAAACAATTAAAAACTGTTCCCGAAATGAAATTCGATGTACAACTATTCTGTTGTCCAATATAGTACTTGCAAAGGTTAGATAATCATTACTTCCGGCAAGATACTGTCTTGACCTGCATCTGGCAAGACTACAACCTAACTATTATATTAGAAAACGGCTAAGTATACATTATACATATAATTCTTACCGTTTGGCTGTTTGTCAGTGTTGGGGGGAGGCGCGTTGTTCTTGCGTAAGCAGTAGGAGACAGAGTAGCTGGTGCTCCGTGTGTGGTTTGTCACACAACCGACACACACGCCCGGAGAACGCTTGCCTAAAAAAATACATTCTTTCAATCTCTAATATTGTGGGTACTTCGTTAAAACATAAGTTCAACACACCGAGGCGGAAACGAATGTTTACGCGGCATAATTTTAGATGGCGTTAGCCTTAGCGCGCACGGGTAGCTTTTGTCACCGTGACTATTTCTTCACTCTTATAAAATCGCGCATGGGTGGCTTTTGTCACCGTGACTATTTCTTCACTCTTATAAAATCGCGCATGGGTGGCTTTTGTCACCGTGAAAATCTTGTCACTCTTTCAAGTGCATTGGTATGTGTGTTACTACATGATAACTGGGTGCATCTCCATACACACATTTGATAAGAGTGATATAAATTGTCACGGTGATAAAAATCACCCGTGCGCGCTAGCTCTTAGATATCTGATATTTATTTCTTTTCTTAGAGATTGAGGACGAGTTTGGTTTTAAACAGATCATAATAAATTACAGAGATATGTAATTGTTAAATCGTTATCATTGACTTAGAATAAGTATGGACCTCGGGTCATCGCTCAAAAATGTCCGAACCGAATGAGAGTTAAAACAATAAATTTGAAAAGAGCTACTATTGCGCGCGTCATTCTTCATTTGGGCGAACAAGCAGCTACACCTCAATGTCACATGTCAACAATGCCGTTCTGTGTAGTGAGATCGTGTAAAAACTACTCAAAAAAGTGAAAAAAGTTGATGGTGTATCATATTTTCAGTAGGTATATATTATTGTTTTACAATTTTAAAGTATTATTTTGTTAAAGAACATTGTATTTTACTTAAAATTGAATTAATTGCAAGAGCAAAACACACAATACCTAATCCAACTAAACAAAAAGTATCTTATTTTCCTTCCTTTGTTTGACCAATTATGTCAACTTCATTTGGTTGGATTACCATAAGAAACTTGACATATTTGACAGAATTTAGAACAAAGATTCCAAAGAGTCGTTATTTTTACGCGATGTTTTTTTGTATTGCGATTTTGAACCAATTGCAATTTGTTTTGTTCTATTCATTTAAACAAGTTAGTTTCAGCTCATGTATTTTGTCATTATAAGCACTTTTCATTACTTAAATAATGACGTAGGTCCGATGGTAGAGCCGGAAAACGGGCTCTGGAACTTCCTAATGGCAAATAGTGGACACGAGACGTTTGGGCTCGTTTGTTTAGTTATCATAACCTCTTAAATACCCATGACAAAAGATTGTTCCTTTCAAAAAAAAAATGCCTCTGATTTAATTTCAGTTTTCCTCGAGATCAATTAGATGAAAATGATGATAATGCTTATGGTGATACTTCAGCAAAGGAAGCGAAATCGCGTTTTTGAAAATGACGATGTTGTAATTTTGCAAGAAATGTTCTATGCTCTTTCAGTTGGATTAAATATTTAGCGATTGCAATAAATATAACTAATGATAAAATCTTTTAAAAATTAAGGTTGCTCTATTACTCCTATGTTCTCCTTCGTTTAACATTAAATGAAGTTTCGAAATTTGAAAAATTGAGCAGTGCTGTCATGTTTTCGTATGGTAAAAATTGTTGCAAGCTAAATTAGGCATTATGATAACGACATAGGATTTCGTCCGTCGTAAATGAGCTTGTTGGTATTTCTAAGTTTATATTATGTCAATTGAGGACACTTTTATCGTGAATTTTGTACTACACTCGTTGTCCATACTTATTCTAAGCCAATGATCGTTATTAAAGGAGTTACCTTTAAGAGATTGTTTTCCTAGAATGTTCCTATTCTTATCATACTTCAAGTTCCATGGTGTAAATTATACAGTTATAAATGCTCATCATAGACTTTACTACACAGGTTGCATAACTACATAACATACATTTTATTTATAAGGAACTAAAACAGTTACATATTAAGATGAGACAGTACAGCTTTAAGTTTTGTAAACATACGAGTATATTGTAATCAATTAACAAAACAATCTTACCAGCAGTATATGGGCTTCCGTTAGTCGGCTGACCACCATCCTTGTTGTTCAGATTAGGTGTGGACTTGAAGATATCTCTCATATAGTCCAACGGCCTGAAGTTTGATTCGAGCGAGTCCACGGCAGCCTCTAAGGTGAGCAGCAGTTCCGTCACATAGCCCTGCATGTCCTCGCCTTGTTCTGCCACGGTCTCCACCAGACGGGAAAGGATGTCGGACACCATGCGACCGGTCATGGCCACGCCTATGAATCGGAATACCTGGAATTGGAATGTAGTATCATTACCAAATTGTGGATGGAACTTTATTTAGAATAACAATTTGTAAGGGTCAAAGTACAGCTCGACCGGGAAACAGTTGCGTTTCAAGCGGTTCGGCCGAACGCGTACAATTGATAGTCTGGCTGTGCGGCGCCCCGTAAAGGGGTCTGCCAAGATTTCCTTTACGGCTCAGCTAGAATCGCCAAAGACGAAACATATCTTATCAAAAAGGGCAAATATTGTAGAATGTATTATAATAACAACATTTCCGCTGGAAGTACACCAAGAAAAGTTATAGGTCGATAAAGTTGACCATAATAGTAGATTTTTAACCTAAGGAAGAAAAGTAATTCGAAAATCGAACAAAAAATTTCTTTATAGGTACACCGTCTACATTTTCATGAATATTTTTTTAATCTTTATCGTATTGATAGACCTTCAATATTTTTGTAACAATCTTAATATTATTGTTTCATTAAATCATTTAATTATGTGAATAACAAAATTAAAACATTTTTGGTCAGAATAATACATAAATAAGAAAACCAAAGCAAAATAAATGTTATAATTTTGATTTTCGCCGATTTTGATGTCGCCGGTCCAGCCGTGCTTTGAACCTTAGCGATGTTCAGTGATGAACATGCATTGAGTAGGTAGTGTAGGTACCCAATGAAACATTTTAAAAACATGAAACGGCATTTCATTGTTTTCAGGGTCTATCACATAATAACACATCAAATATGTTCGCAGACAATATGTTCGGTATATTCTAAACTATATCATAAAGCAGGTAAAGACCGAGTTAATAAAAATTGAAGGTTCTTGTTGATATCCGCTTATTAATAATATGCGTGTCAATTTTCCTGTCGTTCATTGACAAGCGAAGTATTCAGCCTCTGTCCACATCACCTTTCTGAACTATAAAACTACATTGATCACAATTACCTGCAGTGACCTGCCAGCATAGTGCCTGGAGGGGCAGGATAGGCCCAGTTGCAGCGCGGTCTGGGCCCAGCGCTCCGAGATGAGTGCATGGGGTAGCGACTCGCGGAACACGCGCAGCACGTGCCGTAGCAGCGTTGCCATCTGCTGGCAGCTGCGCAGCGTCCATACTGGGCAGTACATATGAATGTAAGATAGTGGAATGGACGTGCATGTAATGTAACAAATGTGCAGAATGATGAAAAGTAGCAGACTTAAACCGGCGCTCGTTAAATCCAACTTAATATAGTGCAGTAAATGCCAAAAAAAGTAAGGTACCATCGCACGAAAAATAAAAAAATGTTGTATGAGCTATGCCCAGTTGTAGATAGCGATGAAGGTTGAGATTATACAAAGTAAGGTAGATTTTTATGATTTTAATTTTTATGTAGCGTGCAATTAAATTCAGTTTTAATAAAAATAATCTAAAAATATTCATAGTTTTACGGCCGATAATAATAATAATCGATAAGCAGCAATGAATCTGTTTATTATGAAATCTTAATTATCATAATAGTACAAGATCCGGCCTAACATCGACCTTCCCTCATCTGTTTTTGTAACGAGAGGTATTTTATTTGAAAGATTTTATATAAATAAACAAATCCCGCATGGGTTGCCTAGTCAAAAATGGTCCAGGCTAACCTTAATTAAAATTCATAAAAAATAATTACTCCTTCCCTCATCTGTTTTTCACAAAATATTATTACCAATCGAAAGGACAAGAAGTAAGTTAACAGAAAAAAATAGGTTGCCTAAAAAAAGTGGTCCAGAGATAGGGTTGCCGCGAATTAAATTTTCAATATTTGAGCAGGAAAGTTCAGCGCGACAAAGAAACACTACACGTAGTACTCTGTACAATAGAAAGATACAACATGGCAGCTGCTAGTGGGCCCATTGCCGAGTAAAAGTGAGCTCGCATGCGCATTTTTCTTTAAGAAGCAACAAAAAAAAACCCGTAGAAAACATGATGTTCTGTTTTTGCGTCATTTTAGCGCTCCGAGTTAACAGACTGCGCGGATAGTTTGGGGGCGTTAAAATGACTCACGTTGTATATTTTGTTTATGTTTCTATCTCACAAGTAGATCACGGGGTTTTAAGTGTGATTTAGTGTTAATATTTTATTGTTTATGTATAGTATTTTTGTTAGTTTTGTAAGTTTAATATTGTATTGTATTTTGTTAATATGTATACTTTATGTAGTGGTTTCGCCTAGCTTCCACGACACAGGGAATCCTAGTGTGGAAGCTAGTGCCAAATGTAAGTTTATTTTTACAATAAAGATTATTAAAGATTATTATATTATACAAGGTTAGTCAGAAAGGGGGTACTAATCCGAAAGGGTGTTAAAGTACACATAATAATGAATAACTTTTGTTCTACAACTTTTCCCAAAACTCAATAGTTTAAGAGAAACAGTTGTTCAAAAATCTCAAAAAAAATCTCTAAAATCTATCTATCCCCAGTTATGACCAGCTGTGTTTACATTTTAGGTCATATTTGGGGTCACGAATTAGAAACTCCATTTTCTGAATTTGTAACTAAAGCGGGGATGAAGAATTTTTGAAAAAACTAAAATAAAAATCATTTTATTTAGCAAAAAAAAATATCGAATTTTGAAATTTTAACACTTGCTTTCAAACAGTCATCAGCCATACTATAAGTGGGCTTCGGATTAGTACCCCCTTTCCGACTAACCTTGTATAAGGAAATTCACGAATTCGGATACACCATGTACATTAATTATTCTGTAAAATATTTTATTTTCCTCGACTTTATAGAATTTACTCCGAAAAAAAATCTGGGGAGTAGAGTGGTCACTCTCTAACATACGGAAAAATGCGCATGCGCGCTCACTTTTACTCGGCAACGGGCCCACTAGCAGCTGCCATGTTGTATCTTTCTATTGTACAGAGTACTACGTGTAGTGCTTTTTTGTCGCGCTGAACTTTCCTGCTCAAATATTGAAACTTTAATTCGCGGCAACCCTATCTCTGGACCACTTTTTTTAGACAACCTATTTTTTTCTGTTAACTTACTTCTTGTCCTTTCGATTGGTAATAATATTTTGTGAAAAACAGATGAGGGAAGGAGTAATTATTTTTTATTTTTTATGAATTTTAATTAAGGGTAGCCTGGACCATTTTTGACTAGGCAACCCATGCGGGATTTGTTTATTTATGTAAAATCTTTCAAATAAAATACCTCTCGTTAGAAAAACAGATGAGGGAAGGTCGATGCTAGGCCGGATCAGACTATAAGAGCACATAACTAATACAAAGCACAAAACATACTACCTTTAGCAGTGATATCCTCGTACTGCCACAGCGGCATGTGCGTGGGTCGGTTGGCGAGGAAGTGCACCTGTGACTTGATGACGTCAGCCACGGGCAACTCGGTCGCCTCGGCCTCAGGGGTCGGCTCCGGCGCCGCCGCCTCGGTTTCGGCCTCACCCGTCACTATCACCGGCAGCGACGGGTAATTGTCACATTCACCTGGGGGACAATTAATTTATATTCATCTTGAATTATCTTAGAAAAACATTTCTGCAAAGTTCAAGTCACGTTTCCTTTTCCGTGTCTTTTAAAAATATGAACTTAAACCGATCCTCGAACAAGTGGATAATTTTTGCAGCCACAATTACGCGTCGCCTGACTCTTATGAAACTGACTTGTGGCTCAAATTGATATCATACACGTTTCGTCATGAAATACAACAAATTTCCGATTTATGACTTTCCCGACTTTCATGACTTTTACGACTAACCGCCATTTTCAATAACCTATCTATCAGCGGTTTGCCCTACTAGAGATGGAAATTTGTGTTTATTTCAATGGAGCAGTAGTAATGGTCCTACGAGGCTAAATTGATTAAGTAGGTATAACAAAAACTTACCCTCGGGCGTTACTTGCGGATCGGAGCTCAATGAACGTGCGTGAGATCGAGGCGAGTGTCCACATTGTGGGTAGCTGTCAAACGCCGCATCTGGCTCTGTTGAAATGTCAATTGCTTTAATTTTGACAGGTTCAGTTTTAGGATCAATATTGTAAGTCAGCACAAATGCAAAGCCAAACAATGTGTCGAAGACGAAGCGTGAAAAACGCATTACTCTACGATCATAGGATCTGCGTGCCTAGCAAGACTCTAAGATCCGTATTACAGGAGGTAACTCAAGCGTTGATCTCTGTTTAAAACTAGTTTTGAGTCGAGTTTAAATTTTAGAACGTGCCTCAAGTATAGCTTCATTGATCATAGAGTTTGATTTTTCGAACCCAAGCAGTGATTTGAACTTTAATCATACAAGCGTGGTCGAGACCGCGCTTGAGCAAAGAGCACCTTGTCAATTTACGTCAAACAGTTTGACTTTTGACAGATCGTAACTCTGCTTGAGGCTCGATATGAGTCTCAATTCAGCTGAGTATAGTTCAATTACCGTTCTGGAATAAGGCCGATGCTCAAGTACTGATTCTGTACATAAACAATGATCAAGTGATTAGGGTTCAAACTGGACTTGAGGAACATTCTGTAATACGGACCTAAGTCTTATCAGAAATATGAATGTATAATTTAACTTAGTAATACTTGTAAATACATGAACTGTCATAATACCAGTAAAGTTGTGGGGCACGAGCGGCAGCGCGGGCGGCTGGATGCCGAGGCCCAGCTGCTGCGACCGGCTGGCCAGCAGCACGCGCGCCACCGTCAGATGGTCGTGATGCGCCGCCACCGCCACCAGCAGGTTCAGCAGCAGCTGCCGGCAGTGCTGGTGCACGATCCATCTGTTCCACAACATTATCGTGCGTCAACGAATGTGTGATAGGATGTTACAGAGAATTGTATGCTGTGTGCATCCTCTTATACAAATAGTTACGTTTCGTTGCAGCAAAGTCATGTTTCTACTAAGATTTTTGTGTGATGAAATTAGTCAAAAGTTACAAAAAATGGTATAATTGAAACCACTTCATGGTAAAATGAATATTGGCACATTTTTTATATACAAGTCTTTTTTAGCTAGATTTCTAACGATTATCTATAACGTAAGTGCTCTTGTTAAACAACCCAACGACTTATAAATAATGTAGGTATGTCGGAGGATATTTCAGGAGAAAACCTGCCGAAATTATTCCAAGCTGTAAAACTAATTTTAGAGAGGCTATTATAGTATTTAAAGTGTTATTTATTTCATATAAGTACATATACATTGTATTTGTATCTATTAGTTTCGCTTAGCTTTCACGACACAGGGAATCCTAGTGTGGGAGCTAGTGCCAAATATAAAATTGTTATTATGTAAGTTTTTGAATTGAATAAATAAATAAATAAAAAAAATATTTTTAATCTTTTTATATTTGTTATAATATTTTATAGTGTAAATCTAATATGTTACTTATAGCACCACTTTGGTTTTTACTGTTAAGGTGTTATAATTGTGTATGTGTAAATAAATAAAATAAAAACCCTTTACACGTAAAAATTACTACATTTTTTGGTTTAGCCAGAAAATTAATGTTGGTTAACAGCGGCCTAAATCTCAGAAGAAACGTCTAAACCAATTCAATTGCCGCAGTCTCTTCAGAAATCTGGGTATAAATATATGAGGTACAATGACCTGAAATGGTCTGTTGATCTTAAAACGGTATAGGCGAATGCCACAACTGTTACCTGGTGTGGTCCATGCCGAGGAACACGATGTGCAACATGAGCGGCACGTGGATGGACCAGTCCAGTTCCACGCCGTCCAGGACGACGTCACACAGCAGCATCACTGCCACGTTGCATCTGATCACGCAACATAGCTAGATAAGTTAGTATATCCTTGAAGACAACACAAACGGTACGACAGTAACAACCTCGACGTTATACATTCCATTACAGTCCCAATGATGGGCAACGGCCTCTAAGTTATTATTCTTCTGATAAAAAAATAACAGAACGTACAAAGAGCCCCATAATATTATGTAAAACTATCTTGATCAAAATGTTAGTCGATTATAACAATATATTTTTGTAACCAAGTGGAGTCCTTTCTTATGCAAACTTAATTCAAACAATTTTTTAAATTTAGAACCCTACTTAGTTCTTCTTTTCTATTCTACGAGCTATACGAGAATAGCTCATGTCGCGGTGAAAAGCCAGCCAGTCAGCAAGATTGGTAGCGGGGCTGACTGCCTAGGGTGCGCTTGATGTACTTACTTAAGTATCACTCGTGGAGGCTCATTTTATGAACCCTACTAATATGTATATATTTTTATATTTACAATGGGTATCGTATACAGGGTGTAAAAAGACCCATCACATAGCCGAAATCTACGCACTCTGTACATCAAACTAAACTACATTGACCAAAAATAATTGCTGGGAAACGACTTTTATTTTTTGGCATGAAAAAAAAAACGCTTTTTTTTTGTAGCGCGCAAATTATGCTTGTGGCGATGCCGCGCATTTGCATGCGTGCAGCGGCCACACAGCCGAGCCAAGGCAATCGTGTGCGTTTGATATTCATTGCGTTTTTGTAACTCAAATGCGTAATTTGTTAGGAAAAATTGAAATTTTTGATAATGTTTGTATGGAAGAAAGTTTAGTATTATGACTTGGAAATCGTTTTTGGAATAAACTAAAAAAAAAGTGTACTTTGACCTTCAATATCTCCAAAACCAATGATTTCCCAGGTATGGTTTGTTCGAAAAAAAATGATCCCAATGATGGGTAGAATACGTGGTTTTCGTTATCGTTAAGGGTCTTTTTACACCCGATATAAATTTTTTGTGTATCATAATTAGAAACATTGGAATAATACTGTAAATAATGAATGTCACAAGTTAGCGGAAGTCTAGAAAATTCTTGAAAAATCTGCAAAGCGGTTATTTTTTTTTAGTTCTCGAAGCTTCTAAAATATTCTTTAGTTACGTACCGATGGAATCCAGAAATGGGTTGGCTGGTATCAGGCAGGTACTCGGTCAATAATGCAAAGAAGCCGCCGTACTCGGGCATAGGTAGGGGACGCGGTTGCGGCACGTCCATGCGCGTCTCTTGCGGCGTCGCAGGCGCACTGCCCGCGAGCGGCAGGAGCCCTGTATCCGGACAGAGCCCGGTCTGGAAGTAATAGACATGTCATTGTGTGGATCAGGTACAGAGGCCTGTATTAATAAACAGCTCTCCTTTGAGGGACTTCTCTTAAGTGTACTTTTGATATAAAAAAGTCAATTGTATGAAATTCTATTTGATGGTTCTTTTGGGCGATCTCTCAAATATGGGCTGTTTATTATTATGGGCCGTAATGATAGATAAATTGACCAGCTGGGCTAACATGTGCAGCGCGAGATAATTGTGTAGATGCATTATCTCATGTGGAGAACAGTTTAGCCATACCTACATTAATTCGTACATACATACAAATATACGTCTGGGCAAGTAATTGATATTAATAATTTATGGAAAATATAAGACCTCATTAAACACTTTTTTATCGTCAATATTACGTGTAATACGACTTTAGCATCTTTTTTACACCCTATGACAAAATGATTGGACAATTTCGAAATAATAAATAAATAACCATGTCTTCCGTATAATTTACCGGTGTAGCATCCCCATCGGAGGGAGGAGCAGGTTCCTCGTCAGCTGGTGGTGTAGAGCACGGAGGCGCAGACGATCGCTTGTCTTGCGCCCGCGCACTCGGCGTATCCGGCGCCTTGGCACCGCTGATAAACAGAACAAGTGATTTACGAAAAATATTTACATATTTTGTGTAACTAACTCTCGTAACTAGCAATTGATAATTTTTCAGAGAAATTCGACGTATCTGCTTCAAATGAATAGAAATAAATAAATAGATACCTTAGGGCTTTAGGGCAACTACTAACCAAGCCAAGAGTAAGCCAAGAGCAATATAAAAAAGTTATTAATTCATTAAAAGAGCCACAACTAACGCAACTACTGAAAAATCATCAGCTGCTAGATACGACAGTTAGCGCGGAGGGGGACGATATGTTCCGTGTGGGCGCTGGAAAAGAATGGGCCACTCCTTCCCCATTCATGTGCGTCGTAAATGGCGATTAAGGGATTACTTCAAGATGATGATATGATGATGAGATGATGGGCAGCAGCGTCTTCAATGTCTGCATTAACACCAAACTGCAATCAGTGATCCGTCTTCCAAGCTTGATGATTAATGGTAACTTCCCGTTTGACTGTTCATTGTGGTGGTCATTGGGCGGCCCTTTTTCATAAGTAGTCGATTACGAGCTGATGTGTATGAAAGAAAGAAAGAAAGAAAGAAAGAAAGAAAGAAAGATTTATTTGCAAGAAACAAGGTTAGTACAGGTTCTTAGAATAAAAAATGAGATCATCTCGTTTCGCCAGCACAGTGGCATGCAAATTATGGTTTAGTATTTGTACAATTTTATTACAATATGAATAAAATAAACGAAAGTATGTACCTACTATCTACGTATATTCATTTTTCATTTATACTTTTACATTTTAATGTTGCGTGTATTTAAGAAATCATTTACAGAGTAATAGCATTTTTCTACCAGCCATGAATACAGTTTACGTTTTAAGAATTTTAAAGGTAGGGTTCTGATATTTTCTGGTAATTTGTTATATATTCTAATGATCATCGGATAGCAATTATTATGATAGTAACGTGTTTTAATGTTAGGTAATAGAAGCCTAGTAGGATATCTAGTATTAAACTTGCAATGCGCTCCATATGTTTTAAATAGATTTTCATGTTTTTTGGCAAAGATGCAGCATTCTAATATGTATAATGACGGCAGAGTTAAGAGTTTTAATTTAGGTAGTAATGTTTTACAAGACGTTAATGGTGGAGCGTTGCAAAGGGCACGAATACATTGTTTTTGGGATACGAAAGCTTTATTAATGTGTACTGAATTTCCCCAAAGGAGTAAAGCATATCGCAACTGAGACGCAACATATCCATGATAAGCTTGGAGTGCGACCTTTTGGTTACAAATTTTGGTGAGCCGCCAAAGTGCATAGGCGAATTTGTTTATTTTCGTGCTTATTTTATCCACATGAAGCTCCCATGAGCACTGGGAATCTAGATTTACACCCAAGAATCTTATTACATTAGTTTCATTTAAGGCTTTACCACTATGTACTATTTTTAAATTACTTTTGAATTTATATCTATTGTAGAACTGTATGTAATTAGTTTTCTCAATATTAGCTTTTAAGTTATTATTTTCCATCCATTGTACTGTACTATCTACAGTTTTATTAATTTCATTATTAAAATTAGTGTTATAGTCTTGTGTAACTATTACAGAAATATCATCAGCGAACAGTGTGCATGGGTGATTTATATTGTCAGGTAAATCATTTATGTAGATTAAGAACAGCAGAGGTCCTAAAATACTTCCTTGAGGTACACCTATTGCGTTTTTTACATACGATGATTTAATACTAATTTGTTCATCTCTATTATTCAAATCTTTAATTTCGACATACTGTTGCCTGTTATCAAGGTAGCTGCGAAGCCACGTTTGAGCGACTCCTCGGATACCGTATACAGAACATTTATGTAGCAAAATATCATGAGCAACAAAGTCAAAGGCTTTGCTCATATCAAAAAATATTCCTACTGTAGGTATGTGTTTATCTATATTTTGTGTTATTTCTGAGACTAATTTGAAGGTAGCTAGTGTTGTGGATTTACCTTTTTGAAAGCCATGTTGTTCATTTTTTAGGACGTTAAATTTATTTAGAAATGTAGTGATTCTTTCATGCATAACTCTTTCATATATTTTAGCAAGTATTGGTATTATTGCTATAGGTCTGTAATTGTCGATTTCCTCCTTATTGCCTTTTTTATGAATAGGTTTTATAATCGATACTTTCAGTCTCTCAGGAAAAGTACCCTCGGAAAGAGACATGTTAATTAAATGGCAGAGAACAGGCGTGATAACAGTTGCACAAAGTTTAAGTATATTCGTAGAGAGTTCATCGTACCCTACCGATGGCGTATTTTTAAGTGATTTGATTATTCGGAAAATTTCGAAACATGTAGCTGGTAACAAAAAGATAGTTGGTTCAATATTATCAATTTTAGTATTCGTTTTTTTTAAAGTATTTTTTGAAGTTGATTCGTTAAAGTGTTTTATAAAATAATTATTAAAAGTATGTGCTATATCACTTTTATCGGTTATTGTTTTGTTCTTGTATACTATTTTAGTTAATTCAGTTTGATTGTGATTAGTTTTGTCTCCTTCCTTAATAATACTCCATGAAGCATAACCTATATTCTTAGAGTTTTTTAGGATCCTTTCATTTTTTATTCTTTGTGCTGTGAATATACATTTTTTTAATATTTTACTATACACTCGATATTTGTCCTTTATGATATTGTTACGCGTTGTAAAATATTTGTGTCTTAAGTTTCTTTTATGCATACAAGAATTTCTTAATCCTTTTGAAATCCATGACGAGCGGTTATTGTTTTTGCCATTAATTATTATTTTCCGCAGTGGAAAACACAAATTATAGAAGAGCATAATAGTATCATGAAATGTATTAAACGCTAAATTTACGTCGCTAATCTCGTAAACATCGGCCCAGGATAAAGAGCTCAAACATTCTTTGAACTTTCTAACATATGCTTTATCATAATCACGTTTAAATATGAAGTATTGCTTTGGAGGTTTTTGTATATTTTTTATAGGGATTTTGAGTACCTGTCCAGTTTCATGATCCGATAATCCTAGTGGGATCACTTTACCTGTGGCCTTTGCGATATTGCTAATTATTTGATCCAAGCATGCATTATTTCGAGTAGCTTGATTTATGTGGATATAATAATTATTGTTTTGCATAATTCTTAAATATTCTGTTAGAATAGGTGAACTTTTCAAAAGATTAATATTGAAGTCACCACAAATGATTACTTTTTTATTAGTTTTGATGCGGACTTTACTAATTAAAGATTCTAACTTTTCAAGAAATATATAGGGGTTTGATTTCGGTGTCCTATACGCACAAATAATTATCAACTTATACAGCGGTATTTCAATCCCACAACACTCAAAGGTCATTTCAGTAGCATAATTTTCAATCCATGGTATAGTTTGACAACTTAAGTAATCATTATATAGCCTTTAATATGTAGGTTGCTTTCTTCACCAGACTTAAGAAAAGTTTCAGTAAGACATAGAAAGTTTACGTGGGTATTGTTGAGCACTAGTTCATCTAAAGTTATTGTAATTAATTCTGATTTACTGAGTATTCCAGCAATATTTTGGTGTAACAGTGTTAATTCAATGTTATTCGGTGTGTTTTCGAAAAAAAATTTCTTTATTAGTTAAATAAGATTTAGCTAAGGGTTGATGATCTATTTTTTTGTAGTAATCTAAAATCGTTTTTTGTACTATTATTGTGCTGGGTTTGACAGAATTTATAGGTTTATATTCTGCAACAATAGTCATTTGACGATTAAGTGAGGCGGTAAACTTATTTTTGGCTGGTAGATATTTGTTGTCATAATCTAGGCTATCAATGGTAATGTTTAAACTACGACACAATAGACTCATATTTTTAAAGCTTGTTTTGTCGAAATAATCCAAGAAGTGACAATTTGGAAAGTTATTACATATTAGCTTAATTTTATTATTTAACATGTATGTGTTTAAAAACCTGTTGTCCTTTACTTTTAATATTATTACAGCAGTATTGCAATTTTTTTTCAGAAAAGTTGAAAGTTCTATCATCAATTGTATAGGGTTGGTGTCATTTTCTCCAATGCCTAATATGATTTTGTCTTCAATATCCAGATCCATATTCTTACAACAGTTTAAAATATCCACAGTTGTGGCGTATGGTTTCGTAAA
Organism: Amphipyra tragopoginis; assembly: GCA_905220435.1. Taxonomy (NCBI): domain Eukaryota; kingdom Metazoa; phylum Arthropoda; class Insecta; order Lepidoptera; family Noctuidae; genus Amphipyra; species Amphipyra tragopoginis. Next base: position 36,108,918 of record HG991991.1, read on the forward strand.
AGCTGTCACCTTGTAATTTTCATAAGGAGTGTTGTTCCTCGATTTAATTACTTTCGATGCTAGGCCAACACATTGTTGTCCCCCTAAAATTAAAATTCTTCTTCTGTTTAACTTCGCTTCATCGCGTATTTCATGGGATGCAGGTTGGGCGGTATTATCAGTAACAACTTGATTACTTTCCGATGTCTTTATTTCATCTTGCGGTGTAATAATAGAGCTACAACAGACTGCACTCAGATTTGTAATAGATTTTCGTTCAGGTTCTTTATTTATCTTAATTGGTGAACTTGTTTCGAGGGAAAAATCAATATTTCTTGTAGTAAGGGATTTCCTTTTCATGTTTTTTAAATTTTTATTATTGAACGGTGAACTTATTTCCATCAATTTATTTATCTTCAAATCTTTTTCTTTGATAGTATTTTTTAGTTGCGACATCTCTAATAATAATTTTTGTACTTCGTTGTCAGCACTAGACAATTGAGATTTTAAGTCGGCAATAGTATCTCTCATTTGATCAATTTCACAGTTGGTGGTCGAAATGTGTGTGTGAATAGCTGGCCTATATTTAAGGTGTACACAACATAACTTGTTACATCTCTTAAATGGATTTTATACAGGGTGTTAACGAATTCGTGTAATTCCTTCAAACCACATGATCTACTAATGGTATAGATTAACCCCGCACGGGATTTAGATTGATTGAAAATAAATATAAACTTTTTTTTTCCCAAATAAAATTTTTATGTGATAATAAATTTCGATGCCATGCATAAATTAATGAAGGCACGGCGACATAGCTAACGGTCACGTCTAGCGCGATATCGCTCAACGCAGTCAGTTAACTTCGGATGCTAAAATTACTCAGATACAGAATACCATGGTTCATTTTCCGAAAACTTTTTTTGTTGATTCTGAAAAAAACCTATGCCGGTTCAATCAGTGTCACCAGTAGATCACGCGTTTTGAAGGAATTACACGAATTCGTTTACACCCTGTAGATACGCGTTAAACCGCAACATGACTTTCCCTTAAAAGAATAAACGACACCTTAACAATACTCTGTTTCGGAGATATTTAAAGTTAGATAAAAAAAAAATTCGGTACTTTATTTATTCTTTATTCATCGACGAAATCCAATAGTATAATGAATTTAAACGTGGACGTATTCATCTCCAAGGTAATTCTCGTGAAGGTCGAAAAACAAGGAATACAATATGAACATCTCCGAGACACGGAACAGTCCCGACGTGTCAAGAACGGTCACCCATTCAATTCCTAACCGCGGCAAGCAAGGCTTAACTTCGTAGATCAATCGAAAAGTGCGGCATTTATATGACGTTCTACAAGTAAAACAACTGTCTCCGCTATATAATATCATATAATGCGATTGTCTAAAGCCTTGGCGTTCTAATGTACGCGTCATCTAGTTATGTTGAATACGCGTACAGGCTAATTGAGCGTTCACGTCCCCTTTGTGTACGCGTTGCTGCAGGTACGGACTATGCGTTCCTGTGTACACGTAACCGACTACGCGTACACAGGAACGCTTAGTCCGTACACACCTTACTATTTACTAAGCGTTCCTGTGTACGCGTAACCGACTACGCGTACATTGGAACGCTTAGTCCGTACACACCTTTAGTCGGTACAAGGCTTTAAATATTGGCTGTGACACGATTAAGTATTAGGCCGTGGCCCCATGTCTACGGTACGGCGCCGTCCGCCGTGAAAAGACGCGGCGCCGCGTACGGTGCCGCGTACGGCGACACGGCGCCGTGGACGGCGCCGTGGAGGTTGCACGTGCACCGTACGTCCGTGGCTGGTGTGAATATGACATGTCTAAAATTGCAATTTTTCAGGGCGACCATTTTAAAGCTTTGACCTCTTCTGGTAAATCGGTAAATTAGTTTAAGGTATGTATTAAAGTTGTTTTAAAATATACAGGATGTTAACGAATTCGTGTAATTCCTGAAAACCACATGATCTGCTACTGGTGTAGATTGTCCCGGCATGGAAATTAGGTAGATTTAAAAAAAACTTTTTTTTTTATGCGGTACCTACCTATGGCTAAGTGATCGAATCTAAACCACAGGATTCAGTAAAATACAAATGTAAATGACGTCAACGTCAAAATCCAAGATGGCGGCTGTGAAATTTTACAAAATATGCATCATTGGTGTCGTTTCCGTGGTTTTCGGGAGTGCTGATGACGAAAATGAGATCAACGTCAAAATCCAAGATGGCGGCTGTGAAATTTTACAAGATATGCATCATGGGTGTTCGTGTCCATGGTTTTCGGGGTTGCTGATGACGAAACGGAGGTCGAAATCAAAATCCAAGATGGCGGCGATGAAATTTTACAAGATATGCATCATTGGTGTCGTTTCCGTGGTTTTCGGGGGTGCTGATGACGAAAATGAGGTCGAAATTAAAATCCAAGATGGCGGCTGTGAAATTTTGCAAAATATGCGTCATGGGTGTCGTGTTCATGGTTTTCGGGGGTGCTGATGACGAAACGGAGGTCGAAGTCAAAATCCAAGATGGCGGCGATGAAATTTTACAAGATATGCATCATTGGTGTCGTTTCCGTGATTTTTGGGGGTGCTGATGACGAAAACGAGGTCGAAATTAAAATCCAAGATGGCGACTGTAAAATTTTGCAAAATATGCGTCATGGGTGTCGTGTTCATGGTTTTGCGGGGATGCTGATGACGAAACGGAGGTCGAAGTCAAAATCCAAGATGGCGGCTGTGAAATTTTACAAAATATGCATCGTTGGTGTCGTTTCCGTGGTTTTCGGGGGTGCTGATGACGAAAATGAGGTCAAAATCCAAGATGGCGGCATATTTTGTAAAATTTCGCAGCCGCCATCTTGAATTTTAATTTCGACCTCATTTCCGTCATCATCGCCCCCGAAAACCATGGACACGACACCCGTGAGGCATGTCTTGTAAAATTTCACAGCCGCCATCTTGGATTTTGATTTCGGCCTCATTTTCGTCATCATCGCCCCCGAAAACCACGGAAACGACACCAACGATGCATATTTTGTAAAATTTCACAGCCGCCATCTTGGATTTTGATTTCAACCTCACTTTCGTCATCATCCCCCCGAAAACCATGGACACGACACCCATGATGCATATTTTGTAAAATTTCACAGCCGCCATCTTGGATTTTGACGTTGACGTCATTTACATTTGTATTTTACTGAATCCTGTGGTTTAGTTTCGATCACTTAGCCAAAGGTAGGTACCGCATGAAAAAAAAGTTTTTTTTTTAAATCTGCCTTATTTCCGTGCCGGGAATATCTACACCAGTAGAAGATCATATGGTTTTAAGGAATTACACGAATTCGTTAACATCCTGTATATTTTAAAACAACTAAAATACATACGTTAAACTAATTTACCGATTTACCAGAAGAGGTTAAAACTTTAAAATGGTCGCCCTGAAAAATTGCAATTTTAGACATGTCACATTTACGCCAGCCACGGGACTAACGTGCGGTGCACCGTACACGGCACCGTGCGCGGCACCGTGCTGCGGCGCGGCGCCGCGCCGTTTCACGGCGGACGGCGCCGCACCGTAGACATGGGGCCACGGCCTTAAGCAATCGGGCGGCCCGCGAATCGCAACATTTTAGAGTTTTTTTAATTATTACAATTAAATTATGCAAAATGTTACATTTCAAAACAAAATTAAAAGGTAAACTACTTAATACATCGAATTTAACCGAACATCTTTCTTGTCCCAGACGCGGCGACGTGTTACCTTAAAAGTCGACTACTGTGAAATAAGTTGAAATAATCAAGTGAAAGAAGAAAGAGTTACATATGTCGAAACAAACTACTTATTTAGTTTTGTCGTGCCCGTAGTAATAAAATTTCCAAGATTCGATATTGAATTGCCACTTAAAAACTCAATCGTCGTTTTTTACAGTCTAGGTACTAACTAAAATACTCAAAAAACAAACACTAATCATTTCATGCAAAAACAAAGCGGCGCGTAGGAAGTCAATGGCTCTTCACAATTGTACGGAAAATGTTTTGTGTTAGGTTTTCTGTGAAAAACCCACACACTATATCTACAATATCGAAAGTTTTGCGCATCTGCAAATAATTCATAAAGTGAACACCAACGTAAATATTTGCACCAATTATATATATATATATATATTATATATATTTGCAAACCCATTGCATTGTTACATATACGACCAAACAAAAAATTATAAACAGATTACAGATTGTCAGCTTGTCTATCTTACTTACGGTCACAGGTGGGTTAGGCTGCCGCAGTCTTTCAATATATATACAGTCAATGTGTCTAAGATTTCGCTTCACAAACTTGACCAGCGTCGGAGAGGTAATAAAGTAAGAGGTGTGAAGAAGATAGTCACCAGGACCCAAGAATACCGCGCAGTTCTATACAAATGTAGTCCGAAGTATCGCAAGGCCGCGCGACTAATCACTTATCGCAAGGGCGAGTCGGCATGATGTATCACCGGCCCCGATGTCCCTTATAATACAAGCAATCACGCCTTGTACCACTACCAACTGGTAGGTACAGCCTAAGACCTAAGTACCATAAGACCTTCAATTGTATTACAATGTCTCGAGTGTCTATACAGGATGTTAACGAATTCGTGTAATTCCTTCAAACCACATGATCTATTAATGGTATACATTAACCCCGCACGGGATTCAGATTGATTAAAAATGAAAAAAAGTTTCTTTTTTCCCAAATATATTTTTTATGTGATAGAAAATTTCGACGCCATGCATAAATGAATGAAGGCACGGCGACACAGCTGACGGGCACGACTAGTCCGATATCGCTCCACGCAGTCAGTTAACTTGCGACGCTAAAATTACTCAGATACAGAATACCACGGATCATTTTTTGAAAAATATTTTTTTGTTGATTCTGAAAAAAACCTATGCAGGGTCAATCAATGCCACCAGTAGATCACGAGGTTTCAAGGAATTACACGAATTCGTTAACACCCTGTATGTAGCTATAGCTTACAACAAGCAACATACAGCATGACTGGAGCCCAATTCCACTAACAGAAACTTTTATCAATTGCAACTAGGGATTACCATTTCGAAATTTGAAAAGTCCGGACAAAAAGCTGGACATTTACCAAAAAGTCCGGACATTTAAAAAAAAGTCCCGACATTTTAGTCACAAAAAGAAATAATTGATTGTTTTAAATTGAGATGAGACTGATAAACTAGTTGTAGGTATGTAGTTTAATAAAGATTGAAGACAGATTTAATACTCGTTTTATTTTTAAGTAATTTAATGCAATAATTAAACATTAATTGAATTTTTTTCCATGTAGACCAAAAATCCGGACAAATTAAAAAGCCGGACAAAGTCCGGATGAAAGGCTGAAAGTCCGGACATGTCCGGATAAATCCGGACGGATGGTAACCCTAATTGCAACTGAATCGTTCATTCAGACAGTTTTCGTTTACAAAAACTATCAAATTGTTTGACAACAAAAACAAAACCAAACATTTTGACAGTTTTAGTAAATGAAAACTGTCTGAATGGACGATTCAGTTGCAATTGGTACAAGTTTCTGTTAGTAGAATAGGCATCCTGGTTAGTCACTTTACATCCGAAAACAATGAACTCTGTACAACTTTTACTATGAGACTAACTTTGAATTCGCGAAAACAGGCGAGATGGCGGGCAGACGCAGGCAAATTATCAAATAAAAAAAATAAAAAAACTGCTGTTCCATACAGGGTGTAAAAGAATTCGTGTAATTCCTTCAAATCTCATAATCTACTGGTGACACTAATTGACTCTGCATAGGTTTTTTCATAAAAAACAAAAAAATGTTTTCTAAAAATGAAACATGGTATGTATCTGACTAATTTTAGTTAACTGACTATGTGGAGCGATATCGCGCTAGTCGTACTCGTCAGCTGTGTCGCCGTGCTTTCATTTATTTATGCATAGCATGGAAATCTTTAATACACAAAAAAAATTTTTGGGTACAAAAAAGTTTTTTTTAATCAATCTAAATCCCGTGCGGGGTTAATTAATACCAGTCATAAATCATGTGGGTTGAAGGAATTACACGAGTTCGTTTACACCCTGTATATTTTGATAAGCAACACTGATTTTTTTTTATGGAACAGCAGTTTTTTTTTTCTCTAATTCTGCAGTATGATGAGCAGAGTTCGTGGTTTTTAGATATAAAGTGATTAACTAGTTATGCTGTATATAAGGGCGTTGAAAAGTACTGAGCCTCGCGTAAATAAATCATTATAATTACTTTTCAATTTATCATGCTGGACAAAGTTACTCAAGGGAAATTTCCACAACCAAACCCCAAAACAGTAGTTTAACGAAAAAAATAATGCAGGAAAAGTAGAATTAATAGTTACCGATAACTTTTAGAAATATTAAAAAAAAAAACTTTGCCCCACACTAGGATTTCTCCTGTATCCTGTATCCAAATTTCACATACACGACGCCCATACTCGAAACTACTATCTGTAGGCCCTACAAATTTTTGTTCCGTGTGGGAATCGAACCCACGACCCGTAGCGCAGAAGCCGATCGATCAACCACTGCACCAAACGTGTCGACTAATAAATAAATAATAATTGCATCAATATAACAGGTGTTGAAAAACTTATAATATTTATAACTAGGTTGCCTAAGGAACAAAATTACACTATAATCTTTTTTTCATCCCCCCATCTCGGCAAGAGTATTTTTGCTCTTCGATATCTGAGTCACGGTAATGTTATACTAACAGTATTCTATCTTCATACAAACGGTCGGAACGCGAGTCACACCTACGCGCCTCGAGTTCGGTATACACTCGGTACAGTCAACATCAGATATATAGAAGCAGTTCAAGTACTCAGATAATTCTACACTCTCAAAAACAATAACATCTGCACAACAATAGCGTTCAAATTATTGTTAGCATCCAATGTATCAATATCATCTGAACACTCGCAATTCAAATATTTCTATGCAAACAAATCATCTTGTCAACTGAGGTAGTCAAATGTAACTAAGCAACCAAAGTGTTCAAAAATATGTAAACAATAACCATTTCTCAATACATTGCTCAGTGATACTAAGGCCTGTTACAAACCTAGCCGTTTTAGGGCGGTTACAGACCTTGGTGTTTTATGCTCGTTTTAACCGACTTCAAAAAGGAGGCGGTTCTCAATTCGGTTGTAATTTTTTTTAATGTTTTTTACCTCAGAACTCCGTCATTTAAGAACCGATTTGAAAAATTCTTTTTTTGTTTGAGAGGGTACAGGTACTTTCCATTTAGTCCCTTATAAATGTTGTTATGATTAGACCATGAACTTCAGAGATATGGAACGGAACTCCTCATCGGATCAAAGCAAAATTCTCAAATAACTAATATTGCTTTGTTTATACGTGTTGTTGGTAACTGACTACTGGAAAAAACGAAGGGGTGCGTCAACCCCCCCCCCCCCCCCACTTTCCGGAATATTTGAATTATATCGTGTAAGGTATTATATTATACCCGACTACGGCAAAGTCAAAAATAAGGGTTATGAAGAGAGAGGGAGAGAGAGTATGGAGGAGAGAGGGTTTAATTTATGCCACTAAAACGTATTTAATAAAAAATAAACTTATAAAAAAGTAAAAACCGACTTAAAAAAAAAAAACTAAAAGTAGTAAAATAATTACCAGAACATAAAATTAAGTTTCACTGAAAAAAAATTTTGGCACCGACTTCTGAAACTGTTAACTATATGTTTTTTTAGGCGGTTTTTACTTTTTTTTAAGTTTTTCCATGCGCGCATTCAAGCGCGTTACATTTCGCGCTTCAAAAAAACCGAACACACGTATATGCTACTGTTCGCACTGCCATGCCAGTGTGTTATCGCTGTAAGGTGTACAGTGTCCTGTGATATTATTAAGATTAACATGCAGGCATTGCAATTAAAGGCAGGCGGTGAGCCACTAAAAAATGTAACGCGTATGGCTTTCTATACCAGCGCACGCACTAGCGGTTCTTTTTAAAATGACTGTTTTAAAACGTATCGTGCTAGATTTTGGCTAAAGGTATATTCGATGCGGTTCGATGATAACTGACTACTAAAATCAGGCTACAGTGCATGTTCATAGATAAGCTGTATGGCGTTTTTAGCTTTTGAAAAAAAAAGGGGTGCATGAAAAGAGCCTCCACGAGTGACGATACTTCGGTACGTCCGGCGCACCCTGGGCAGTCAGCCTCGCTACCATCCTTGCTGACTGGCTAATCTTTTCACCACGGCATGAGCTATTCTTGTATAGCTCGTGCCGACACGATAGAAAAAAAAAACATTTGAAAACCGCTTGCGTAAAATCATATAGCAACTCAGTGCGTGCTTAGTCGGGCTGATTTTACATCGTCAGATATCTTTTAACCGAGTAATTAAATTGACGTTTAACAGATTTTGTAATTTTTTGAGCACGGTTACCAATCCGAAACATGATTAAAATGAACCGAGGTATTTTGTAGTATTTATTACGAATTCAATTCCTGAAGATATACTAGAAAATGTAGCAAATAAAAATGACAGTTTCATTCAAACTGATTGTTTCGAATTTAATGGCTTTCGCGTGGAATAAGTACTCGTTTCAATTTCCTTACGATGTTTTCCTATAACTTCACTATCAGATTATATTATAAACAAAAGACACGTCAATGACGTCACGCACGAAATGAAAGGGTTATAGCTATATGAAGAAAAAGAAAAAATGCTGTATTGACACAATAGTACACATTGTTTCTATTTTTGAACTTTTAATTTATGACTCTAAGTACAATCAAATACAATTCATTTTACGTTGCTATCCTGACTTTCTGAATAACGTGTTGCTTAGTTACCTCTGAATGTTTAGCTTGTTTACTAACCATAGACTTTTAGTTTGTAAATAAATATTTGACAATGTGACTGCTCAGATATATTTGGAGTTTATGATGTTGAAAACAATTTGAACAGTTTTGTTGCATAGATGTTTTTGGTATCTTGAATGTGTTTAATTATTTGGACACCTGAGTTGCTCATCTACTTCTGATGCTGACTGTACAAAAATAGTTAGGGATGTCACAGTACCTAGTACCTATACCTATATGAAAAATTGATTATTTAATAACCTATTGTTTTGCCTAAACATAAAATCGATTAGAAAATAATCGATTTTTAAATAAATAAAATCGTTTTTTTTTAAATTAACGACTTGTCCTTATTTTTTGAGGGATTAAATTAAATGCCTGAAATATCGATCCAGCATCCACAGCTCATATTTATTAATCTACTTAAATCAATCAACAAAATAAACGTTAATTTAAATTTCACAAAATTAAGTTTTTCTTTTCATTTCTCCTTCCTCAGTCAGAAATTTCTTAAGGTGGATGCGCTTAGGTAGCCCACGAAATTCAAATATTCTTGCGAATTTTGCAATTTGCAGGTCAGTGGCAGGTTATATTTTGATGATACCTACATAAAAAAAAAAATGTACAACATGTTTACAGTACCTACTCTTCATTATCTACAAAAAAGTCCGCGAGGGTATATGTTTAACTATTATAGTTAAGTCACATCAACCGTTTTTTGTTCAAATTGGTCGATCAAAACACTAGTAGAATCGAAAGATAAAGATATTCCTATCATGGTATTAATCCTTATCCAAGTAAACAGCTTCATAATCAAGGTTGTTTATGTACATGTAAAATGCTCTTTAAATTATTCGAATTGGACCTTTCGTTTAGAAGTGCTTAATGTAAAAAAATGCCGTGGTGTGAGTGAACAACCTAACGTTCAGTCTATTAGGTAACTGCACACCGGCTGCACCGATATTGATTAAATTTGGCATGACGATAGCTCGATCCCTGGGGAAGGACAAAAGCTACTTTTTAACCCGCGACTTCGTCTGCATCCGCGATAACCAACATTCACGCGGACGAAGTCGCGGGCAAAAGCTAGTTCGTCAATAAAATCAAAAAACACCATGTATTTTTATTGAACACTTCCTATTTCATTCCCAACGAATTTAATTTTTTTAAATAAATTATATCATATTTACAATCACAAAACTAGAAACAAACTCATGTAGGTTGATGAAATTAAAATACTGTAGGCGGGCAGCCCTATCTTGTGTTTTGTTTTCATGCGGCTGTAGGTTCTTAATTCAAAAATAGGGCCGAGTCACAATGCTGTCAGATAACATTACCGTGTCTGAGTGCTGTACGTAGTACTTATTACTTCTATGGAGTGCAAAAGCCGTTTTTACCCGCTAGAGGATAAAGTAAATTGAATTTAGAACATCGTGTGCACCAAGTTTGTGAATTCAAAACTTCATTAAACCTATTTACTTCTACCTCCATGGTGCCGAATTAATCATGCAACCTTTTTTAATTTGTTAAAACTCAGACTCGGAACCTTGCTGGTGTACTACTTTTTTTTTTTATTTGCTTTACGCGCGTCTGTTTCATTTAAGAAACTTGAAAACAAGTGAAAAACCTAAAATGAGTGATTCTAGCGACGAGGAAGTTTTTTTTTTAATATTAAGTCATTTCTTCAGTCAGTCTTCAGGTTACTTGCCTGAAGAGCTGACGAAAACAATTATAATACCGATTGTCAAGAATAAAACTGGTGACGTGTCGGATAAAGAAAACTATCGGCCCATCTCGCTGGCCACTATCATGGCCAAAGTGCTTGACAGCTTGCTTAACAACATTCTCCTGCAGCACATAAAGCTGAATGATGCCCAATTTGGTTTCAGGAGTGGGCTGTCAACAAAAAGCGCAATCTTGTGTCTTAAGCGGGCTGTCGGGTACTACACGGGGAGGAAGACGCCGGTGTATGCGTGCTTCTTGGACCTGTCCAAGGCCTTTGATAGGGTGCTATATAATAAGCTGTGATGATGCTGGGAAGATGAGCCGTGATGTCCAAAGAGATATAATAATTTCCTCGCTGAGGTGGGATGAAAAGTTACGTGTTGCACTCGAGTGCAAAGATTTTTCACCTCGTGCTCTTTTGATTCCCTCGCTAACGCTCAGGATTCTAATTTTTGAATCCTTCGCTTGCTCGGTCATCAACATTGAGCACGCGGTTAAAAAGTAACTTTGCACTCTTGTATAACAAATAACTATTTTATTAACGTCTGTTTGTCTAAAATTTTACTTTAACTACGCCCATACGTTATGATTATTCTGTAATAAAAAGTTATTTAAAAATTACTGATATCGAAACATAGTTGCTTACTGTATAAATTGAAATCTTTTTCAAAATAAAACATCACCAGTATTACAAAACGTGTTACAGATACCTACCATTTAAGAGATCTGTCTTACAAGGTGGCGCGACTAAGTTGTCATCATCACCATTCAGGCGATAGACGTCCACAGCTGGACATAGGCTTACCCCAAAAGGGAGAGGGGGGAGGGGATTGCCATAATCGCCACGCTTGGCAGGCGGGTTGGCGATCGCAGTGTTGTTGTTAAAGTACTCAGAGAACGCTGCTGCCCATCCTCTAGATAATCCCTTAGTCGCCTTTTACGACACCCACGGGAAGAGATGGGGTAGTGGTATTCTTTACGTCCGGCACTACACGAGACTACGAGTCTACGTTGTACTTATATTGTAATTAATATGAAAAATATGAATATTGTAAACGTCGAACATTGTTATTCACATGCACGTATTTAAAAACAAACAAATTTTAATATCAAACTCGTTTGCTTTGTCCTGACATTGGCAGATGTAACAACCGTTATTTGGAAAAGTTGCATTGATATTTGTTACAGATAATTCCAATAGTTCAATTTTATGAAACTATTTTCCGCGGCTCAGCTTTTATTGGCATTGAGTAACAAAATCGTTGTTTTATTTAACATATAGGAACAATAAATAATACGACAGTGTTCTTTTATATATTCTAGATCCCACAAAGAATACCAATGCGTATGAGATCTCTTTCTAACACAATGCGTGGAGTGTACAATGCACGTAATCTGTTCCACCTGCGGTACACAAATCTTAAAACGAGTGTTTGCCGAGCATTTTTGCTGTTCGATAAATATCACTATTTTAAATAATATTCTTTACATTCAGTTCTGTGCATGGAGTAGTGTAGGGGCAACTGAGAAATAAGAAAAGCAAGATTCTGGAAGGGGGAATCTTCTTTTTTTTTCTATTTGCCTTCTGTCGATGGTCCTAGAGGACCGTTTCTACGTATCTGGGCGAGACCTGAAGGGTCTCCAGCCAAGGTCGCGTGACTCAGTTTAGTATGAATTTATATATGAAGCGCTGGACGACGCAAGCAACAACGTCGTGTTAAACATTGGACCCGCGGGCCGGTCGCGGTCGCCAAGATTCGAGTGCTATAATAAACAGCTTTGATTTGAGAGATCCCTTGTATCATTTCAATACATGAGCGGAACAAATAAAAAGTCAAATGTACGAAATTCTGCTTTATCGTAGCTTCTCTTTATATGAGAGATCTCTCAAATGAGAGCTGTTATGTTATTAATACAAGCGTTACGGCCAAATACTGAAACGCTTTCCAATTTTAAGTTACCACTAAATTCGTGCTGTCACTTTCACTTCGCCTTAAAGTAACAGCACGGGACTTAGCGCTAACTTAAAATTGAGTATTGTTTGAGTATTTAGCCATCAGTGTACTCGTCACGCCCTCCTAATACGAGTCAATATGTTGCAAGAGTCTCATGTAGTGCCGGACTTAAAGAATACCACTACCCCATCTCTCCCCGTGGGTGTCGTAAAAGGCGACTAAGGGATTCACTAGAGGATGGGCAGCAGCGTTCTCTGAGTACTTTAACAACCATATTGTGATCGACAACCCGGCTGCTAAGCGTGGCGATTACAGCAAACCCTCCCTTTTGGGGGAGGCCTATGTCCAGCAGTCGACGACTTTCGGCTGAATGATGATGATGTTGCAAGAGAGCAGATATTTTTTGTCATCAAACCCTTCGTTTGAAACACATACACACTTCGTGCTTGCAGTTGCTCGACATGTAAGTCCGCCGGATATCCGCACACATTTCGAGATTCTGATTTTTTACTTTATAATTTTTGTATTTTGGTATATTCCCGCCGTCATTCGTCCGGTGCAATCACACAGACTTTGATGACGCAACGGTACATAATAGCGTAGGTTTCTATAAGGCACTATTTAAATAAAAAGAAGTTGTTCTGAGAGCGCACTTGTAAAGAAAACCTATAATTGAAGTGAATCACAGAAAGTATGTTTGTTGAAGTTCTGAGTGAACAGCGTTTTTATTGTGAGGAGGTTCATAATTTCAACAAGGTTAGGACTTGTTATGCAAGAAAGGTCAACAATTACAATTTTAGTTATTGTTAATTTCATCGAAAGTAATATCATAAATTATTTATTAGTTATCCGATCGTATAATCAGGCGTATCGTGATGTGCCGTTCAGATACGTTTCTTTATTACGGTAAGTATTCAATTTTTTTTGACACCATCTTCTTCTGCGCATATAAATGAATGCTGAAGAAGCGCCACTATACATATTGTGGCTTATTTTTTTTTAACGAAATTGTCATTTTTTTCGCTTTATCATGATGTGGCCAGCTTAGGAATATCGACAAAAGTTTGATCCTCATCAGTCCCCCTGAAGTTTAAGCACATTATGATATGACAACTACACAGAAAGTCGATTCATGAAATATCACAGTTTCATAAATGTCCAGGCGCATCATGATGTGGCCAATTCTACGCTCACACGACGACAGTGCGCGTGTAGTTTTAGTTCATAGTATTTCAGCAATAGCGGCCTATTGATATATCGCAACAACCAATTAGGTACAACTAAGGCGTTTGTCCTTATCGACGGTATTCTTCAATATTTTTGTATTTCTGGCTATAATTACCGAATAACAAGTGTTTAGTTAATTTGTAAAAATTTATTAATAATACTATTCTATTTAGGGCTGATTTTTCAATCGACAGATAACTTTTATCTGGGGAATAAGTTTGACGTTATGACAGCTTTTGTATAGAAAATATGTCAAACCATCATATTTATTCCTTGGATAAAATTTATCTGACGATTGAAAAATCGGCCCTTAATAGATTAGATGTATATAAAGATATTCAAAAGTGTCCTTTGATAACCGAGTCTATTTAAAATGCACAAATCTGGGGAAAATTAGCAGGAACAAAAGACCGCCACTTTTCTATAAGATACTCCTCCGTTTGGCTCTTTCATCAAATTAATTTATTTGCATCACTTGAAAGCGAGAAAGTCGCACAACAGTTTTAAGCATGTGAACTACGGTGCAATATGTTTTACAAACTCATTAAGAGACACTCATTTGTCTTCCTCTTTCTATTGAATTTTCACGGCAAGCCTTATTATGTGACACCTTCAGATATTATAAGTTTTTATGCGTAGATACTTGCAGATAAAATACTTTAGAACTTGTGTGCACTTAATGACACCATAACGAAATTGAAAGTGGAATATAATTTGTGATGCCTTGCTTGAATAATTATGATGTAGAAGGTACAATTTCATTGAATAGCTCTCATAACATATTTTCTGTGTGGGTGTGCCTCTCATTCGTTCGTTGCACAGTTCTCGACAAAATAATCTATGTATCGATGGCCCTTCGCGTCTCAAACATTACAGAGCCGTTTAGTTCTGGATAGCTCTTCGGCTATAATACCCTGCTTGTAAAGTGAATTTGTACAAGCTAAATAAACAATAGACAAAGAATACTTAGCTATATAACTACATTTTAATAATCTGCTTCTGGAATATTAAATGTCATTGTTGTTCCGTTTGTATTATGAATAGTGAAATACCTGGCTTTAGCCGGATCTTCCCCGCTGTGTCTCTTCGTGTGAATGGTGCCTTTCTCGACGGGTGCCAGCTCTCCAGTTCTGCCAGTTTCCTGAGGAATATTAACTTATTACAATTTATATTTTACTATAAATTAAGTACCAGCGATTGGGGTTACTTTGATATCAAGGGGCGACATAGATAGTAAAAATATTGCATTTGGTCATATAGGTATCTCTGTAAAAATGGAACTATTTTACCATAGGTACGGTGCAGAGGAGTCTGCGAAGTTAGATAGCGAAGATAAAAAATACTAAATCACACCCCTGATTATGTACAAAATTCGCGTCCTAAGGCTACTTTGACACTGAATTTTAAAACAGGGATTATCAAAGTAAAAGCCTACGGTCTGACTTTGATAAGAAAAATTTCTTCTTTTTTTATCGAAAACTATGCTCTGTAGTTTTTTTTATCAGTCTATGTGACTTTATACATCTAAGTTAATTTAGTCTAGGTATATGAAATATTTTTGATGTAGCAGGTAAAAGCGAAAATAAATAATATACAAACACTAGAAGCTCAAAAAAATTATCAGAGTAACCTCGTTCTACGGTATGCATTGGTAGGAAAAAACACGACGAAACAATGGTGGACTAAGGCTTAAAACGCACTAGCGGCCAGCAGCATGCGGCGTGCCGCTTGCGGTTGGCCGCACATCGATTTTTACATGAAACCGCATGATCTCAACGCACTGATTTCCGGCTAGCCGTCGTGCGCCAGTGCGTTGAGATCATGCGGTTTCATGTAAAAATCGATGTGCGGCCTGCCGCAAGCGGCACGCCGCATTGCGGCTGGCCGCTAGTGCGTTTTAAGTCTAAGGCCTAAACTCTAGTCAGTCTAGTAGTCTGATGATGCTTATGCTAGAGCGCAGTCTTCAATTGTTCGCGTATAGTGAAATGAAATGACATTATTTATTATGCAAATTGGATATTCAGGGGGTATTTCACCAACCTATCAATAAGTAGTCCGTAACTATTGAACAGATAAGCTAAATGTGAACTACAAATATAACATTTATGTGTTCTATAATCTTGTCAACATCACTATTGATAAAGTGGTGAAATGCAAATCTTAGCTATTGAAATATTGAATTAGCTTAATGAACAGTTAATGATAGGTTGGTGAAACACCCCCTTAGTCTTTTAAAAACTGTGACTTAGTACGGAATATAAATAAATATTAGGAAGTTTGTTTTGACTTCGACTTTATTGTAGTCAGTCGCCGTTTTACCCTGGCAGCACATTATCAGAAGTTTGCCAAATCCGGCAGCCTGCGAGTCTAATACAAAATGTATGCGCAAAGCGTCTTTGCGCACGCGTCAGAAGTCATAATGTGCGGACAGGCTTAAAGTGTTGTTTTCAGGCGGACAAATTGTTCTCCGTGTCGTCATGAAAACCCTCAATACAACAGCAGAATGCGGTGAAGGGTGGGCGCTTTGGGGGCAGTCTTATGTAAATATGACGTTCAAAAAGAACTAAGTAATACTAGTCTATTTTGAATAAACGAGTTTTGAGTTTGAATAATATGAAGATCTTAGGGTCACAGTGGGAGGGTCTAAACAGCTTAAGACGCAAACAGATGGTACGGCGGCCTCCTAAATATTGCGTACTTTACCCGCCGAGGGGGAGCTGTGGAAGGTTCATAGTTACCTGAGAGCCGGTGCAGGGCCCGTCGCTGTGGCCTGAGGTGGCCTTCCGCATGGAGGTAAGTCGGTAGAAGGGCGGCGTCTCTGTGCGTTCGATGAGGCAATTGAGGGTCTCCACAGTCTGCAGCTCCGTCATCATCTCGTCAAGGAGACGTTCTGGACGAGACCGCGCCAGATAGAGGACCACGCGCTTTGCCTTTATAAAAAAGATATAATTATTTATTTATAAATGAATAAGGATAAAAGAAATACGCAACAAGACACAACAACATACAAGTATATGCAGTCCGGAACTTGAAATGTTTACCACCCTAAGGTCTATAATTGCTTGCACATTAAATTTTCATAAGGTCGCTCTGACGCTCGCAAAGAATTGACAGGTTAAGATATTTTTTTTCTTAATTGACCTAAAAAGGTTAATTCAAAGAGGCTATATACCAGGCAGCATAGAAAAATAATTCAATCTATTTAGTAAATTCAACCAAGTTCGCTATATACAACTTTTGACTAGACACACATAACTAAAAAAGAGTTCATAACATCAAAAAGTGGTTAACAGCTTTTTTGCTAGAATCGACGCTTCACAATTTTAAAAACTAATACTTATGTAAGTTGATACGAAATCTTAAACCTTATTGCGCACAGTGTGAGAAGGAATCGAATTTGAAATCTGATAAACATTTCGAGTCCGCGGCTGTACATTTTCATTTTCATAGCGAGTGTATCTCTGTGGCTGAGGCTACACTTAGCAGCGATGCGATCTGCGACACATAAGCGATTGAATCAAAGAAATTGATGTTCTCGTATGCGGCTAGACTATACAAGACAGCGATTTTTATAGCCACACACGTGAATATTAATACATTTGTTTCAATCGCTTATGTGTCGCAGTTCGCATCGCTGCTAAGTGTAGCCTCAGCCTGACATACACAGGACTCCCTGCGTTGTGGATACCAATTTTATCAATAAGTGGTCTATGCAAATATTTGATTGGTGGGGTTCACAAACAGATATAGAGTGAATGGATAACGCAAGTGGACCTACTACGAGTACGCGTGTCGAAACTGAGCGAAAAAAAAAACAGTTGTTACGTTGATATCTCAGTTCGCTCTCGGTTGCGTAGGAAGACGACAGTCAAAATTATAAAAAATGCCTAATTGCGCCATAGTTAACTATGAAAACTCTTCAAGAGTAGTTATATGATTAGAGTTTTTTATTTCATTGGGATGTTCTTTTGTTATTAAAATACCTGTAATTTATTAAATATAAATTAGGTAGGTATGTATTTTCTTTTAGTTGTTCGTTCGTGTCGGTTCTTTTAAAATATTTGCTTAGCAGAGTGTATGCTGCTTGATTCACTATCCATTGCGGTTTTAACTTCGCGTGATATTTAATGGTTTTTTTTTGTATTTATATTGGAATTATTTGCACGAATAAAATAAATTAAATATTTTGGTACCTAGTCATATTCATAACTAGTGTCGAGCATCTCTTTAATTCGCAGATGCTACGGGTTTTGAGAATATTAACTATAACTTTTTACAACTTTTAAAACCCGACATCATTCTAATAAAATTTTAGTTTATCACACTCCACTTACTAGACTTTAATAATTGAAATTCCTTAAAAACTTTGGACATAACTTTTTGTCACGTAAATATGAGCTGATAAAATATGCGAAGAGCAAGTTTGAGCGCATAAAATGACTTTTCCCTTATTTTAACTGCAGGGACAAGCTGCTGCTTTTGTAGAGGAAATGCCGATAGTCTCTGGATCACTGTTAGTTTGGGAGACGACGTTAAGCCCAACTCCACTACCTTACCGCGACACGGTGTTGTGTGACAATCGGTCGCATATTGCTCAGAGGAACGTGCTGTGAATATAAAGCCGCATTATTTTCTATCGCCAAAGAGATCAGACACAACAGGTGCGCGGTGACAAAGGCCTTCGACACGCCATGTTTTTTATGTTAAAGACGATCAATCCGATGTGTAAAAAGGTCTGTTCGCCACGTACGAAGTAAACACCTTTAAGTAGTTATGATTTGCTTTAAACGACGATGGTAATTTGAGATGATTGAAATTAAGGTTTACAGGAAATATAATTATTATTATATAATATTAAAATGGTATAAAAATTGTATAAAATGGTTAGTTAACACTAAACGATGGTTTGATTTGATACGGTTGCTCGCCGATTGCGTACTAACTAACACATGAAATCGATGCATTTATAAAAATACTCAAAGACAAAGTGGCTGAGCTGTTCGGTTGCGTTGCTCCGAACACGATGCAAACTGGTTAAGTAGATATGTTTACACCGGTTCATGCTATTTTATTTCAGTTATTTCTTCTTTATTACTCAAAGGGATGCATGGGCCCCTTATTAACGATATTGATGCATGGCAGAGATGAAATGAAATGATTTATACTGTAAATAAGATTTTTAATCTACTATTACAAGTCTGTTTTTTTATTATTATACTAGCTGGCGTCGGGATTTCCTATCTGACTACCGTTGAAAAGAAATGCCGAAAAAAAGTTGTGTATGTGAATGCAGTATAAAATTAGTTAAAGGTCAATACTAAAGAGATTGCTAATGCTATTGTAATCTAGGATGCGAGAGGTGGCACAATTCTCCAAAGCAGCGCGCACTGAGAGGTAACTCGACAAATAAGTATATCATATCCTCCGGATGCAGCTGTTCATTATTACACATACATACTGTAAGAAAGCAGGATATCTTACTTTTAAAAATAGAATGAAGAATGTTTCAAGTGCTATTTTTGATTTTTAAAGTATTTTCATGACCACGTGTTTTGGGACAACCGGTGTATCCAACTTTAACCGACCTAAAGATGCTTTTAAAGAAGCTATCTCAATTTAATACGATGCGACTTCATACATAATCAGAAGAAATTACAACAGCTAATCTATATACATAAAAGGAGAAGCTGACTGACTGACTGATCTATCAACGCACAGCCTAATCCGCTGGGGTTAGAAACTTGAAATTTTGACAGTAGGTTCATTTTGTAACGTAGGCATCCACTAAGAAGGGATTTTTCGAAATTCAACCCCTAAGGGGGTGAAATAGGGGATTTAAGTTTGTATGTAAGTTGTCATTTTTGAAGTAAGACGCATGAAATTAAATATTAAGGTTTCTGGTTAGAAATAAAGCTACACGTGTTTAAGCGTTTTTGAAAATTCAACCCCTAAGGGGGTGAAATAAGTGTTGAAAGTTTGTATGAGAAATCTGTTACTTTTGAAGTAAGAAGCACGGAATTAAAAATGTAGGCTCTTGGTGAGAAATAAATATACACGTGTTTGAGGGTTTTTGGAAATTCTAACCCTAAGTGGTGAAATGTATGGGTGAAAAAATGAAAGATTTTTTAGATTTTTTAACTGCACCTTACAACGGGCTTAACGAGGGCTCATTTCACGCAAGCGGAGCTGCGGGCAAAAGCTAGTAAAATATAATTAACTTCTGAAACAAACATCTGCAGTATTTTTAATTATTTACAATCTAGAGAAAAACGAGGGTGCAGCTTCAAATAATTAAAGTGGGACAAAGGAACCTTTGTCCGCGCTTGAGTTATGCAAGATATTAAGTCAATGGAAAAGTGCGACAGGATTTTGTAATAATAGGAGGGCCGGCGCCAGAGCTGATTATTTCGCGGAACGAAAATATAAGAACGTAAGAAGCCTGTTCCGAGTTTTCTGAAATTCAGTTATTTAACATTTATAAGCACGGCTGGGTAGGAACTACTAACCTAGTTATGAAATAAACTTTTAAACATGAAAGTTGTGTAGTCTGTATCACATGTAACAAGTTGTAATTTATTTTTAATCGGCTTCAAAAGTGGCCGGAGAGGGATGCTAGAATTTGTGGCCAGCTCAAAAGTGCCGTTATAAATGGGCCCTTATAAACGGGCCCTTATAAACGGTGTACATGAAATCAGTACAAATTTTGTAATGGGATAGGCAATAGGAAAACTTATTATTCCGTTAGTAGGCGAACTGTTACTTGGCCTGTAATACTGCTGGGCAAAAGGCTTTCTCCTCGATTTCCAAACGTAGTACCTATAGTTATAAAATATATTTTTTGGAGATTTTATTAGTATGTGTGGTACTTACATAGGGCAGCAGTTCGTTGGGCGCCATGCCGGACACAATGATGAGGTAGCGGATGATGACCTTCAAGTTGTTGGGCCAGCACGCGCACAGCGTTGACCACAGCTCCTCGATCTCTTTGGGGTGCTTGTCAGAGAACTGTCCACACACAACATTAGTTGTAACTTTATTCATTAGGCGTGCTACAAAGATACTCAGCTATTGATATGTGGCTTTGAAAATGTTTGTGGACGCGTTGGTCTAATGAAGTGCCTACAACCAGCATGAAAATACACCATAACTCTGTGCTCCTAGTGATCAAAGGCTATAAGTCCTATTGTAGACAACAGGGTACACAGTGGTGCTTATAACTTGATTTGGACCAACGCGCATAGTACCTACATAGTCGTAGTAGGTATTGTACAGTCAACATCAGATATATAGAAGCAGTTCAGGTACTCAGATAATTCTACACTGTCAAAAACACAATAACATCTGCACAACAATAGCGTTCAAATTATTGTTAGCATCCAATGTATCAATATCATCTGAACACTCGCAATTCAAATATTTCTATGCAAACAAATCATCTTGTCAACTTACTGAGGTAGTCAAATGTAACTAAGCAACCAAAATGTTCAAAAATATGTAAACAATAACCATTTCTCAATACATTGCTCAGTGATACTAAGGCCTGTTACAAACCTAGCCGTTTTAGGGCGGTTACAGACCTTGGTGTTTTATGCTCGTTTTTAACAGACTTCAAAAAGGAGGAGGTTCTCAACTTGGTTGTAATTTTTTTTTTATATTTGTTACCCCAGAACTCCGTCATTTATGAACCGATTTGAAAAATTCTTTTTTGTTTGAGAGGGTATAGGTACTTTCCGTTTAGTCCCTTATAAATGTTGTTATGATTAGACCATGAACTTCAGAGATATGGAACGGAACTCCTCCCCCGCCCCCCACTTTCCGGAATGTTTGAATTATATCGTGTAAGGTATAGCATGAAAGGGCTTATTATACCTGACTACGGCAAAGTCAAAAATAAGGATTATGAAGAGAGAGGGAGAGAGAGTATGGAGGAGAGAGGGTATAATTTATGCCACTAAAACGTATTTAATAAAAAATAAACCTATAAAAAAGTAAAAACCGACTTCAAAAAAAAAAACTAAAAGGAGTAAAATAATTACCATAAGATAAAATTACCAGTTTCAGAAGACGGTGCAATTCTACACTGAAAGAAATTGTAGCCACCGACTTCTGAAACTGTTAATTTTATGTTTTTTGTTGTCGGTTTTTACTTTTTTTTTAAGTTTTTGCATGCGCGCATTCAAGCACGTTACATTTCGCGCTTCAAAAAAACCGAACGCACGTATGTATATGCTACTGTTCGCACTGCCAGTGGGTCTTTCTGTTGCAATATGGATTCGACCGCCATGCCAGTGTGTTATCGCTGCAAGGTGTACAGTGTCCTGCGACATTATTAAGATTAAAATGCAGGCATTGCAATTAAAGGCAGGCGGTGAGCCACTAAATGTAACGCGTATGGTTTTCTATACCAGCGCACGCACTAGCGGTTCTTTTTAAAGTGACTGTTTTAAGACGCATTGTGCTAGATTTTGGCTAAAGGTATATTCGATGCGATTCGATGATAACTGACTACTAAAATCAGGCTACAGTGCATGTTCATAGATAACTGTATGGCGCTTTTAGCATTTGAAAAAAAAGGGGTGCATGAAAAGAGTCTCCACGAGTGACGATACTTTAGTACGTCCGGCGCACCCAGGACAGTCAGCCTCGCTACCATCCTTGCTGACTGGCTAATATTTTCACCACGGCATGAGCTATTCTTGTATAGCTCATGCCGGCACGATAGAAAAAGAAGCATTTGAAAACCATTTGTGTAAAATCATATAGCAACTCAGTGCGTGCTTAGTCGGGCTGATTTTACATCGTCAGATATCTTTTAACCGAGTAATTAAATTGACGTTTAACAGATTTTGTACTTTTTTGAGCATTGTTATCAATCCGAAGCATGGTTAAAATGAACCGAGGTATTTGGTAGGTATTTATTACGAATTCCTGATGATATACTAGAAAATGCAGCAAATAATAATTTCAGTTTCATTCAGACTGATTGTTTCGAACTTAATGGCTTTCGCGTGGAATAAATACTCGTTTCAATTTCCTTACGATGTTTTCCTCTAACTTGACTATCAGATTATATTATAAACAAAAGACACGTCAATGACGTCACGCACGAAATGAAAGGGATATAGGGAAGAAAAATAAAAAATGCTGTATTGACACAATAGTTCACATTGTATCTATTTTTGAACTTTTAATTTATGACTCTAAGTACAATCAAATACAATTCATTTTACGTTGCTATCCTGACTTTTTGAATAACGTGTTGCTTAGTTACCTTTGAATGTTTAGCTTGTTTACTTACCATAGAGCTTTAGTTTGTAAATAAATATTTGACATTGTGACTGCTTAGATATATTTGGAGTTTATGATGTTCAAAACAATTTGAACAGTTTTGTTGCATAGATGTTTTTGGTATCTTGAATGTGTTTAATTATTTGGACACCTGAGTTGTTCATCTACTTCTGATGCTGACTGTACTAGCTGGTATGAATTATTTTTCGGTTCAGTATAGTAATCGCGGCGAGTAGGAAATATGTTGTGTTTGAACACTCGTGTCGGTTACACGCGCAGTTTGTGTAGGATGGCGGCGCAAGGTCGCGCCCTCCAGCGTGAGTGATGGTGCAAACATGGGCGCGCCCGCCGCAATCTCGCAACAACATTACACCCCTTTGCTCTAAATCGCGTTAACCTTGCGCTACTAACTCCACGTCAACACAAGCCGATACTTCAATACTAATACATACATTCTTTCAAGGAAATGGAGTAGGTACTGGTTACCTGAGTCCCGTTAACAAGCAAACAATTAACGATAATAACAACAATGGTTGAAAGGGCTTTTGAAAAAACTTTCTAATTGAAAGGCTTAACTTGATTGAGCAAATATGATTTCTTTCCAATTGTACCTTCCATTGTTTACGTAGAATCGAAGAATTTCGTGCGTAGCGAAATTTTTTAGTAGGTATTTTTCGAGTCGAGCATAGCGGGACTAGAGCATAGGGGGTCTAACTGAAAATTTCATACATATCAAAGGTTTTGACAGTTGGAAGTTGGAGCATTTCGCACGCTTCGCTGATCTTGAATGTTCTCGAAGAGTGAGGGTTGTCGTAGATATCGTAAAAAGTAATGCGTATGACCTGAATGATGCTATCTCCAGTTCTTTATAAATTTCTGATGCGCATTTCTGATGAGTTTTCCGTATAACAGTAGAATTTGAACAAAGGTAGTGACATCTTCATCTATGTAAACATGCTGTTCCAAATAAGTTTTTGTTTTGTTCCATTCTCCTCTCTTTCTTGTGGTTGAACTCCGAAGAGATTCTAAATATTCATCCTTATGACATATTATTGGTCGACGATGTTTCCTAGGAAGTCGTGGGGAAAATGTGTAGTAAATAAATAAGAATTAGTACATTTCCTCACCTTAGCAGTAATATAGAACAGATTATTGAGAACCATCTCCGTGGCTTCAGCCGAGCCAAGTCCTTCGCGCCTGCCGCTGCGGCCCGCTTCCGCCGCATAGTACTGCGAATAAATACATAAATGCACTCCCTCGCCAGCTAACGCCAGATAATCGCCGCGTAACAGTTACCACACTCGTAACGTGGCTATGTATCTAGTGAAAACCGTGCGTCTGCATATTCAACGATCCTTTTATTGAAGTCACGTTTTGAATCTAGTTCAACGAACCAATTTTCTGTAGCCTGTATAGGAAAGCTCATAGTAGCTACTAGTTTTTACTTGTATTTTGAGCTATGAAGATTATTAACAATAAGGAACCAGACAATTGTTTACCAAGGCAAGCGAAAATTATAAATATAAGTCAAGGGATCCTACTAGGTTAAAAATAGATACATGTAGAAGCACATTTCATAAAAAAAAAACAGCCTAATGATGTCTATTAAAGTGTTCAACAATATCCCACGCTCAATAAGAGAACTCCCTTTAAATCAATTTAAAAAAAAGTTAAAACGATGGCTGATAGAAAAATGTTTTTATACATTAAGTGAGTTTTTTAACTATAAAATGTATTAATAACTATAAACTCACTAAGCACCTACTTACCTAGTAAGTAATCTAATTTCGCATACCTGGTACAGGTGAGATGTGTTAAGCTCTATAATTTTTTGTAACATCTACTATGTATTCCATATCTCCTGCGAATAAATATTTCTATTGTAGCTACTTGTTTTTAATTGTATTTTGTGCTATGAAAAAATAATATTATAAAAATACGGAGGTTATAATATCAAGATAATAAACAGAAACCATGTCAAGACAAGAAGAATTTCTTGGATTGAGTTCGTAGAAGATCAAAGATTGTTGCTATTTATCTCCTTAGGTATAATAAAATCTAAAATCAGTAAGTAATATAACATGAGGTGAGTAACATGATCGAATGACAATGATTCGTTTTATTATAATGTTGCTAGCGTATAATGCGTATTAGCGTATTGTGGCTTTAACAATAACGCTGTGACATATTCATACAATTAGGACGACATGTACGAGCTAATTAATAGTAATCAAGAATGGCTGGTATGTTAGCCAGTAGCCACTAATGAGATAGTCGGAAGAGCTAATATACAGGGTGTAAACGAATTCGTGTAATTCCTTCAAACCACATGATCTATTAATAGTATAGATTAACCGCGCACCGGATTTAAATTCATGAAAAATAAAAATAAACATTTTTTCCTCAATTGTTTTTTTTTATGTGATAAGAAAATTTCGATGCCATGCATAACTGGATGAAAGCACGGCGACACAACTGACAGGAACGACTAGCGCGATATCGCTCCACGCAGTCAGTTAACTCGGGACGCAAAAATTACTCAGATACAGAATATACCATGTTTCGTTTTTTGAAACCTTTTTTGTTGTTTCTGAAAAAAACCTATGCAGGGTCAATAAGTGTCACCAGTAGATCACGCAGTTTTAAGGAATTACGTGAATTCGTTTACACCCTGTATAATGATAATGTTATCAATGCGGTCAAGCACACTAAGACTGGACCGTGAAGGATCTTAATTGCCAATTAGTGTGCTCAAAGCAACAGACTAATTAGAGAAAATATTCCCGGTAAGCTACTTATTTAAATCATCATCAATTAGTGGTTTCAATGTTACAGGCAATGTTCTCAACACAAAGCAGCTGTAATACGATCTATCTGTTTATTTACTTACCAATAACTATCTAATACAATGCTGGATAAGCTTAGTTTGAACTAAAGATAAACTAACTTACTTTTATTACAAGAGAAAGTTTAAAACCTAATCTAAACCAAGTCTAAGGTAAACCCAGATTTAATATATTTCATATCACAAAAAGAGACGGGGTTAAATTTAAATCTCCATCTCCTCATCCATCTCTCTAAATTAGAGAGATTCCGTTCAGGACCTTGACTTAAGTCTGCTATTTTACTTATATTACAGTTTCTCAGGATTTGTAGCACAAGAAATTGTTGTTGATGGAAGTAAACAATGAACATTAATTGAATCAATGTCATTGATTTTTCATAGACTGGCCATTTCTATGGTGAAACTGACCGATATTTAAGTATCCAGAAACAAAGACTAACCTCCAGTGTCTGAACGGCTGACAACTGATGTAATTGGTTAGCCAAAATACTAACAACCAATCATATCCCTTGAAATTAGATTTGACAGTAGAATAATATTTTTTTGCAGTGATCCGCCTTTCAGATAGCTGAAGTGAATGTTTTTTCGTCGTTGGAATGAATAAGATTGATTTAGTCGAAGAACAGGGGTCACCATACAACTTATGACCAATCATGAAAAAACCGTATACGTCGTAGTCAGTGTAGGTTTGTAACCTGTATGTATGAGAGTGGGTTGGCCGGAGGCACGTTGGGATCGACGAGCTCGATGTTGACCAGCCACGGCAGCAGATACTGCAGCAGCAGCTGCCGAACCTCCGTGCGCGCCGTCTGGAACCTCGCCGTGATCTCTGCACAACAAAATAAAACAATTATGTCTATTACTGAACGAGGATCACCTATCACCTACATACATAAAGTCACGCCTTTTCCCCATGGGGGTAGGCAGAAACTATAGCGCCACATGTTACGACCTTTACATAATCCTTTCGCTAAGTCCACGTTCAATATCTTGTCCTAGGGTCACCTGATGACCCCAAAATTCCAAGGTTTAATAACTTCCCATACCAATAGACATGTTGTTAGTTAGTTAAAAAATAATGGACACGTATTTTTTCGTTTGTTAAATCTATGAATATTTCGAAAGATGAAATGCATCAAAACTCGAGAGTGGGGGCTTGTGACGTCAGAAGCAAGTAAAAATTGTACTTGCTTGTGACGTTTTGCCAATTTTAAAAGTGTCGCATCTTCGTCAATTTTGGTTTACGTAACAAAAGAAAAAATACGGGTCAAATATTTTTTGATAATCTAACTGACGGACTAATTAAATTTTTTCAGCCAAATACCCTATATTTCGGCGGCATATTACTTCTCATTATATTTCAAAACCAGTCAGAATCTAACGCCGCGTTCATGAACTCGCAGTGCATTTGGCGAATGGGATAAGGTCACTGTTGAGGCATTGCGCTTCATCGCAACGTGGGGGCGCTAATATGTACTACAAACATTGTTTTTCAATTTTTGAATACGTGAGAACTAATGGGCAAGAAGCCCATAACCATTATGTACTTTTAATAACCTCTTAATTATTGTATCTTGTGCACTTTTGAAAAATCTAGAGTTTTGTTTAATAACATGTCATTAAACTGGTTTTACGGAAAACGGATAACATTGTGTAACGTAGAAAAACAGTTCGATGGAAGCAACATTTTCCAGAACTTACAAGTTACATGTAACGTTAACTACGTCAATGATTTCGTGAAGAGTTCTAGTCTAAGTGACAGGAAAATGCCTTTCAAACAAAGATATTCCGTCTGAGTGAAACAGTACCCCAACAGCACTACCAACATTTGGTAGGTACTCTATTAAATTGAAACGCCGCCGACCTCGCGTAGCCACGGGTCGGTAGTGTCACACATACGGACATAATAGATGTACTTAGCTACGCTGAATCAATAATTTTAGGACATGACTTACCCTGTTCATATTATAATTGGCAGTTTTTTCTCATGATCTATTAAGTTTATTTCGTTTAATGTTACTTCAAATTAATTAGCGAAACTTTACAGGGTTACTAAGTATTCTAAAAAAAACACATAAAAATAAATTGTTAGTTAAATAACAAGATAGGTATCCTATCTCTACGTGCGCGCTCTGCATTTGTTAGGTTTGCAATACTGTATTAGTTAGGTAGCTTGCTATCTAATTACCTAAAAATAATTAAAACATGTCAAGACAATTCAACATTTTAAATGCGTGTAACAATACTAATTTCTTTAAAACTCTTGGGTAAAGTTACTAAAAATTAAATTTAACTTATTTTAGTATCGAACTTTTATAATTTAAAATCAATAAGATAATTGATCGATCTAAAAGAATATATGGTATTTATAAGATTTATGATTATTTCTGTTATCTTATTGAAATTTTTTTGAAAAAAAAAAGGTTGTTAAAAATCAACTCTAAGAATTTTATGGGGTTACTCGGTATCGGAAATTGAACAACTTTTACTTTACAACTTTTCGAAATTCGCGTATTTTTTATAACTTTCCATACAAATCAAAAAAATATTTTAATTGATTTGTATGGACAGGCATAAAAAATGACAAATTTCGAAAAGTTGTACAACAAAAGTTGTTCAATTTCCGATACCGAGAGAGATTGTCGTTACGGCTTCTAATAACACAGCTATTGCGGAAACTTTTAGCATACCTAGTATTATTGTAGTGACCCGAAGTTGATAAACTAGTATAAATATCAAATGTACGTTGACATAATGTTATCAGATCTGTTGACTAACAATAAATGGTAAGTGGTTACCGCCCCCTATGTGAGATCATTACTCCGATAGCCGGTAACGTTTTGTGTAAATATGCGAATGTTGTTTTAGTTCGTGGGACGTAAATCTTATTTAAGGTACAAGTCCGAGACGGGCTGCAAACTGCAGACTGCAACCGCAGACCGCAAGTCGCCAACGGAATAGCGCCTTTAAGGTGTGCACTTTAAAGGTGCTATTCCGACAGCGACTGCAAAACTGCAACCGCAGACCGCAGCCGCAGATCGCACCGCAAGCGATACTACTTTTACAGTTTGCGGTCTGCAGCCCGTCTCGGACTTGTACCTTTAGACGCATCTTTCTGCGTATCATGATTGTTGCAAGACAAAAACAGGACCACCGAAATAGTGTTGAGTAGGACATACCTACAAGAGGCGGTACATTTGTCCCGTACATGACGTCAAAATGTAAGAGCGGCTCGACATTTAAAAGTGTACTACTTCAACTTTTATGTCGCGGTAGTCGCATTACTCGTTACTCTCGTTAAGTAAACTGTAGGGTGAGACAGAGAGGGAACGAGGCACATGCTACAATAGCACGTCATTGTCAGTTGTCAGTGTGTCAGTGTCAGTGGACATTACGCGACCGCGACTCGACTCGCCGCAGTAACGTCAAATGTCATATTCGTACTCGTTACTTCAATCGTATCACCGAGCTTCAGTACGCCTCACCTCATTTGAGGTAGTACATTGTACTGACTCAGAGCAAAAAAAAGGCTACTCTTACAAACTCTTTTTCAAGTCGTGTCCTACCCAACTCTACACCGAAAGTCCTTCAGATATCAAAATTGGGCTTAGGAAACATTACTTGTCTGGTCAACCAACGGTGTACTCGAAAAATGTAAGTAACAGTATTTTAGGTTAGCAGTTGTTTAATCAGATAATTAATCTTAGTGAACACCAGACACGTAGACTTGGACGTATCGATTTGAATTGACTTATAGCCTGTAGCTAGTCCTGCAGCTTGCGCTGCATACTATTGAATTTACCGCGGAGCACCGTTGCCAGACTTTCCGCTTTCAAAGTCTAGATTTGAAGACATGCGCGGGACAAAGAAATCATGCTTGATTGGGTTCCGACCGACACGACTGTCATGACCAGTGATCGGAGTAGGTAGATTGAATTGGGGTCATTGATCCGAAACGTATATATTAATATGGACATTCCTCCGGAATTTCGTAATTTTCGGAAAATTTCGGAATTGGATGATTATTAAAAAAAATACGGAACTTAGGTAGGAATTGTATTAAAATGAGCAATATTATATTCTTCATGTTTTATTTTTTAACGGCACACTTTCCCTATTTGACACAACCCAACGACCAATTAGATCAAAGTATCATGGGTGGTGCAATAACCGGTTATCAAAACAATGCGTACGCTCGCCGACGACATGCCAGGTAGCTGACTCGTATACTTCGGTTCGTAGAGTGCATAAAAATGTATTAATGCTTCGATCGGAATTCGATTGTTTTTATTATTCAACAAATAATTACTAAATTAATTTAATTTTGATACCTTCCTTTAAATTCTGAATTGAGTAGTAATAATTTCACTAAAAACATTAACATTATTTAATTGAATCCGGAAATACCGGAATTACTTTCCGGAAAAATGGCTTATCCATGTTACTTTCCGGAAAAATGGCTTATCCATGTTATTCTTTCTGTGTGCATTTATGATACAAGTACCAAAAATCAATCTACCTGCTCCGATCACTGGTCATGACTGATGCGTCCGTCTCCCGATCGATCATCGATTCTGTTTTCAAATGAGCAGTAACATTTATAGGCTGTCCTATGTACTTATAAAGATTACCACAATTAGCCTCCGTAGGCATGATTATTTATTCCGCGCACCACATCTATGCGGCTATCGTTGGACATGATTTAAGAAGCCTTATTGCATTTGCTTTATTGAAAACTAGCTTTTGCCCGCAGCTTCGCTTGCGTTAAATTTTGAAGCCACGTTATGCCTCTTCTTAGTGTAGTTATGAAATTAAAAAAGACAATCTTTTATTATTAACTTTGAAGAGTGTTTTTGCCTTTCAAGATAATAACCCCATGGAATAAGGATTTCTTTAAAAAAGTTTACAACCCATTTCACCCGTTTAGAGGTGGAATTTCCAAAAACCCTTTCTTAGTGGATGCCTACGTTATTATTAGAGGTACCCACTGTCAAAATTTCAAGTTTCCAACCCCAGCGGGTTAGGCTTTGCGTTAATAGATCAGTCACCCAGTCAGTCAATTTCTCCCCTGTTTCTTACTTGAGAAGTAATAATATAATGTTTTTTTTTGTATTGAAATATTTAAAAATGTAATTTTATAGAATGAATAAACGACAAAATAATGTCTTTATTTGCATAAAACATGGTATACATGGTGTTACAATAATTGTAATAAAGAGCCTTCCATGTTTTGCCAGAATTGTACTTAGCATGCAAATCTTCCACTTACTACTAACATGCGAATATCTTTTCCTTTTATACTATAGAAATTACTAGTAGTCAACCAATCAAACAATTTAACCTTAAATAATCTAGAGTTTAAGCTTTTTATGTTACTCGGTACCTTATTATGTGCTTAGTCTGGCCATAAATACTGTTACAGGTAAAAATAAGAAAGGTATTACATTTGAATTTGGAATCTGTCATTTTTATACGATTGTTCATTGAGTTTTCTAATTTTGGCGCCAATACATTGTACAATATTTTGCGATATTAAAATGGAGTGGGGTGTTATAGAGAACCGAATCGCTGTGATTGCATTACACAAAGTTGGTATGGAACCAAATGCAATTTTTAAAACTCTCCCTACGCTTGGTATTAGTCAAATGTTTGTGTACCGGGCTATTAATAGGTACAATGGGACCTCCTCTGTTTGTGACAAAAAAAGATCTGGCCGTCCACGTAGTGTTCGTACGAAAAAGGTGGTCAAAGCAGTAAGGGAAAGAATTCGAAGAAATCCTGTCCGAAAGCAAAAGATTTTATCTCGGGAGATGAAGATAGCACCCAGAACCAAGTCGCGTATTTTAAAAGATGACTTAGGACTTGCAGCTTATAAGAGGCGCACTGGTCATTTTTTAACTGATAATTTAAAAAAGAATAGGGTGGTAAAATCGAAACAACTACTGAAGCGGTACGCAAAGGGAGGTCACAGAAAAAAATTGTTTACGGATGAGAAAATCTTTACAATTTAGCAACATTTTAACAAACAAAATGACCGTATCAAAGAGCTCAAAGCTCTAAGGAAGCTTCCCAATTAGTCGACAGAGTGCAACGTGAGCATTATCCGACTTCAGTGATGGTTTGGTGGGGTGTTAGCTATGAAGGAGTGACTGAGACATATTTTTGTGAAAAAGGTATCAAAACATCGGCACAAGTGTATCAAGATACCATTCTTGAGAAGGTAGTTAAGCCCCTTAACAACACCATTTTCAATAACCAAGTATGGTCCTTCCAATAAGACTCGGCGCCGGGTCATAAAGCTCGGTCCACGCAGTCTTGGTTGGAAGTGAACGTTTCGGACTTCATCAGAGCTGAAGACTGGCCGTCGTCTAGTCCCGATCTTAATCCGCTGGATTATGATTTATGGTCAGTTTTAGAGTGAATGGCTTGCTCTAAACGCCATGATAATTTGGAGTCCCTAAAACAATCCATACGATTGGCAGTGAAGAATTTTCCCATGGAAAGAGTGCGTGCTTCTATTGATAACTGGCCTCAAAGTTTAAAGGACTGTATTGCAGCCAATGGAGACCAATTCGAATAAGCTTTTTATATTTTAAATTGTTTTACATTTATTTACTAAACTAACACACTGTAAAAGTAATAAATATTATTTGAAATAAAAATAAAAAACTTTCTTCGTGACCTTATTTATGGCAAGACTAGGTATACGAACATAATTACATAAGCAACTTTTATTATATTTAGTAAGCTTGGGAAGATCATGTGTAACGAGTCTCTGTGGATCACGCCGGCTACGAGGAAAGATATCATTGGCTGATTTAAATAAATCTTTATGTTTATTAACGAACATGCATATTTCAAAAATATAAAGGGACGGCAACGGTAAAAAACGCAGTTTTTTAAATATGGGTCGACACGATTCCTCCGGATGCATTCCGCAGGCCTAGCACGAATATTTTGACGTATTATCGGGGAGGGATTAGGTGTTAGAGTGGTCTGCAAATAGTCCGGATTTGGATCAAATCTAAATTTGTGGTATATTGTAAAGAAAACATTGTCCAATAAACATATCACTAATATCGTACTACTACTAGTGTCATACTACAACAACTTTAAGACGCATTTGTATAAGCTTGGAGAAATATTCCCTGGAAATGTATGAAACATTGATAGAATCAATGCCACGTCGTTGTAGAGCTGTAATCGATAGCAGAGGCTTCCCAACCAAACATTAATTGTTTATTATAAAACGTTTGTACCATTTAACTTCATTATTTATTGTTTCGTTACCTTTGTTCATATTTATGCTAATATTTCTTTTCTGTTTCTAATTAGTTGTCCACCTTAGTACGTTGTGCTGCTTCATTTTATTTTATAAAGTATACCAGTTTTTACATAAACGGTTGAATGATATTTCCAAAACTGATATAATAATACTTCATGGTGTGGATACATTATAGATAAATAGGTATAAGCCCTCTATGATACGTAAAACATGAATTATCAAGTTAATTTGTACTAAAAATAAAAGTCACACTTGGTGTTTCTAATTATATGTCCACCACTGTATATTTCTAACCAGAAACCCTATTAAATAATAAAAGCATCAGATCAAATGATTCGATGCTTTTAACTTTGAAAAATCTTTCATCCCCTATTTCACACCCTAGGGATAGAATTTCCAAAAACTCTCAAACAGGTGTATGCTTATTTCTCACCAAAGGCCTTTTTTAATTCCATGCAACTTACTTCAAAATTGTCATACAAACTTTCAACACTTTCACCCTCTTTTGGGTTGAATTTACAAAAACGCTCAAACACGTTTACATTTATTTGTAACCAGAAAAATTAACATTTCATTTCATGCTTCTTACTTAAAAAATGATGGATTTCCATACAAACTTAAAACCTTTATTGCACCCCCTCAGGGGTTGAATTTCGATAAATCCCTTCTCAGTGGATGCCTTCTAACCATAAAAAATATGGTTTCTAACCCCCACGGTTTAGACTGTGCGTCGATATATCAGTCAGTCAGGACTTTGAATTTTATATATACAGGGTTAGTCAGAAAGGGGGTACTAATTCGAAAGGGGATACTAATGAGTAACTTTTGTTCTACCATTTTCCCCAAAAGTCAATAGTTTAAGCGAAATATCTGTTCAAAAATTACATAAAAAATATGCTAAAATCTATTTATCCTCAGTTATGATCAGCTGTGTTTACATTTTAGGTCATATTTGGGGTCAAGAATAGAAACTCCATTTTCTGAATTCGTAACTAAAGAAGGGACGAAGAATTTTTGAATAATCCTAACTAATATTATAAATGCGAAAGTAAATATAAATCATTTTGCCTGGAAATAAAAATTATTGAATTTTGAAATTTCAACTCTTGCTTTCAAATAGTTATCAGTGATACTTATACTTCATCTTCATATATACACTTCATCATTTATATGAATGACATCCACGACTTGCCCATTTATAACTCTGAAATTATCTGTTATACTGATGACACGGTGATTCTCTTTCATGGTAATGCATGGAAAACTGTTTTAGAAATAGCTCAAAATGGTATAAATAATATAAAACATTGGCTAGACCTGAACCTCTTATCTCTAAATTCGAAGAAAACCAATTACATTTGCTTTCACAAAACTCAAGCATCGGCACCAATTCATACGTTTAACCTAAAGGTCCATACGGCTTCAGGCTCTCCTCTAGCCTGCACCTGTGACGCCCTTCGAAAGCTCGATTCATTAAAACATCTGGGAGTAATAATCGACAGCCGACTCTCTTTCAAACCCTGTATCACTTTAGTTGCGAAAAGATTAAGAAAACTCATTTATACGATGAAACTGCTTCGTAACGCTGCGAGTGAGAAGATTCTGCATCTGGTCTATGTGACTCTATGCGAATCCATACTTAGTTACTGTATTACTGTTTGGGGTGGAGTCGGTGTCACGGCCATGCTTGAAGTAGAGCGTGCACAAAGATCTGTTCTGAAGGTTATGCTCAGGAAGTCTTTTCGATACCCCACTATTCAATTATACACTGATGCTGCTGTACTAAATGTTCGCCAGCTATATATGTTAAAATTAACTCTCAAACAACATAAAACAGTTCTTCTATCTAGTGATTATCCAATGCTGCTAAAACAACGCGCATACAAAATACCTCAAGTTAGAGTAAAGACAATCTTCGCCCAACACCTACAAAAATTCATGCTACCTTTTATGTATAATAGAATAGTAAAATTCTGTAACATTAAATTATGTACTACGAAACAAGCTAAAAAAATTTATCCAGAACTGGCTACTGACTCTTTCCTACAAAGAAACTAGTTAGAGTATTATAACTGTCTTACAAGTTATACACAAATACGAAATAACACAACCTCGCTCACCGACACGACTCACGCCACACACACTACCACACACGAACATCATCCCCCTCCACCCACACTCACTCACATACATACATACACACACGCAACCATACTTACATTTTCACAACAAACTAACACAAACAAAACTACACAGAAAAAAATATGTTTATTTTTGTATTTCATTTTTTACTCATTTTGCCGATACCAATGTTATTGCTGGAAACGGCTATTTAATTAGTTTTTTTCATTTTTTACTTTTTATACGATCGAGGCAAAATTCAAACTGTACCTATGTTTTTTTAAGCACTAAGGCTTCCGCGAGACAGGCTCGACCTAGTGTGGAAGCCACAGTTAATGTTGTCTTTAATAAGCAATTGTATAGAACATCAACACTTGTTAGATTTAAAGATTTTCTGTGGAAATCTTTTTTGGTAAATAAATTTATTCTTATACTTTAAGTGGCTCGCAGATTAGTACCCCCTTTCCGACTAACCTTGTAGACACAGCATCACATATACCATCCATACATGATTGATTGACATGATTCGACGTGTATTTAATTACCTATTATAAATAAACTTTTGAGCTCAAAAGCAACAGGCCTGTATGCAAATACACGCGGCTATTTATCAAGCTATGCATTTCCAGTACACGCTGACCTCTCATTGTACAGCCAGCTTATACAATGCGAGATCAGCTCATACTGACATGGTTTATAAGTGAGGGCCGGGTATGTAGCAATCAGCAAGGTTAATATTTATAATTTCACCCAACTGTGCGTTGCACATCAAAGGTGCACAAATATGTAATGAAGAACTGTATCCGATTACGAGCACACATAATGTTAATTTAATACAGGAATTATTGAAACACGGCCTCCGAGCGGCAGCAGCTCTGCCCGGGAGCTGCAAATCCGCTCCCTAAGCGATAGTAGACCTACGCTGTATGCACAAAAGTTCATTTTCCTTTGGCTGACTGTTCACTTCTCTTGAATACTGTTCCAAATGTTCATTATTTTGTTAATTTCCTAGGAAATGGAATTTCGGTACATAAAGTATTAAACCAAATCAAGTGGTTTAAAAGTCGATTAATATTATAATAAATATTTGCTTTTCTATTTCATCCTCTAGGAACCAAAGCTCTTATTATAGACAGCCACTCCGCTACGTGGTAATCATGGAAAATTATTAAGAGTCTGTGCTCCAGCTTTATATCATCTAATTATAGTTTATGGGTACATAAATACCACTTAAGTATTGAATTGAACAGGCAACAGAATTTATAAGCCGTGTGCACCGAGGTTGGTATCACGGCGCAGTCCTCTTTTTAAGATACACCTAATAATACGTTCCGGATAAATACACATTAATAAAATAAAACATTTGTCACAGTTATGAATGAAAATTTGGTATTAGGTACGGAAATTACACCCTTTTTTAAGGGTAGTATTTAAACGATCGAATATAAATTCAAAGTAAGGGTGTCAAAAATACTGAATATGGCGTACTGAAATACTAAGTGGGCGAAAGACTGAGGGCGAACACAAATATTGAAAACGGCGACTTAAAATTACGAATTTGAGGTACTAGTTATTCAGAACGATCAGCATAATAATTCTTAAGCGAACAAATTTCACTCACATTATGGTTGTATGTTTGTAAGGTTGTTTGGGTTTCCAAAGGAGCGCTCCTATTTCTGTCTGCAAGGTTTAAAGTAACCTAACACGAAGTGGATGACGGGGGCTTCGTTCGCCTATCCATGTCGGGGTAAGGAAATGTATATTTTCGCCCAGTCAATATTTTTTTCGCCCAAATTAGTATTTAATTCGGACACTTGGAATTTTAGTTGCTAGCTTAAATTAATTGTTTCCCACTGCTAGTAGCTCATTTTACGAATTTTAATCATTCATAATTTTTCGCCAGTTAAGTTAATTTTTCGCAAATATATTTTAATGCAGCTCGGTTTCATTAACAGTCTTCCATATATTATTTATTCGCTCGATTAATAATTCCCCTTTTTTTAATAGTATTTACATAGATATCAAAGGAGACTGGTCACAATTGACCCAAAATTTTCATAACGCCCGGCGCTAAAGAAATGTGTCTCAGTTTATGCATTATCATGAGTAAAAATAACTTTTTTTTTTTTATTTCGATGACTATCATGTAAATATCTCTATTTGTTTTTTAAAGGTGTGCAAATTTTTTTTTCGTTTAATGTTGCTAATAAATACATATATTATATGTTTAGATTTAGCTATTAGTGAATAAGAGCGATTACGCACTGCATCCGATCCGAATCCGTGAAAATATTCGTGTAATTCCTTCAAAACTCTATCTCTCTCGATCAATTAATGGTATAGATTAACCCCGCACGGGATTGAGATTGATTAAACAAAAAATACACTTTTTTCTTCCAATTTTTTTTATACATACATACATACATAAACTCACGCCTTTTTCCCATGGGGGTAGGCAGAAACTGTAGAACGCCACATGCTACGATCCTTACATACTCCTTTCGCTTCGTCCACGGTCATACATCTTGTCATACACGCACGCCGGTTGAAAGTACTACGCACCTGTCCTTTTTGAAGAACATCACCAATAACATCAATGTATGTCCTTCTAGGGCGTCCTCTACTGGCGTTTCCACTGACATTCGCTTTATAAATTCCTTTTGTTAATCGCCGTTCACTCAATCTTTCAACATGCCCAAACCACCGAAGCATACCTCTTTCAATTTTTGTCACTACATCATCTTTTAAACCGCAACTTTGTCTTATCACATCATTCCTCAATCTATCATTCAAAGTTACACCGCACATACTTCGCAAGGAACGCATTTCCACGGCATTTATTCTACTTTCATGACTCTTCTTCCAAGACCAACATTCACTTCCATACATAAGCGTTGGTACCAGTACACCATTATGGACAGCCAGCCGTGCCTTTTTGGACATCGACTGGTTAGCCACAACCGCATGCATAGCACCATTCACTTTATTTCCCGCATTTGCTCTCCTTTCCACATCTTCATCAATCTTACCATCTCTTGTAAACATACTTCCCAAATAAACAAACTCCTTCACCTGTTCAATACTTTCATCTCCAATCTTTACCTTACACCCAGATACATCTGCATCTCTTTCAAAAACCATTACTTTCGTCTTACTTACATTAATTTTCATCCCTTTCCTCTTATATGCTTCGTTCATCACAGTTACCATGTCTTGCAACCCTTCCACTGATGATGCAAGCAGAACTTGATCATCTGCGTAGAGAAGACATTTGACAGGCAACTCATTCATTTTCAATCCACAATCACTCCCTTTTAAATCTGTCAAACAACTATCCATGTATAGGTTGAACAGCCATGGTGACGCTACACAACCCTGTCTAACACCCCTTGAGATGCCAAACCGGTCTGTGAACGCCCCATTTATCCTAATACAAGCACTGGAATCCCTGTACAGCGATTTCAGTGCCCGCACCAAGCGCCAGCCCCATACGTAGATAGTGTTGACCACAATTCTTCCCTCCACACACTATCATAAGCCTTCTCCAAATCAACGAAAGCGCAATACACTTTCTTGTGCTTTGCCAGATGTTTCTCGGCTATGCACCTTAAGGAGAAGATCTGATCCATACACCCCATTCCCTCTCTAAATCCTGCCTGAACATCCCATACTTTCTCGTCTGTTATTCTTATCACTCTATTAATTAAAACTTTCGCATATAGTTTGCCGACTACACTCAAAAGGCTAATGCCGCGGTAGTTTTTACACTCCTGCTGTGAACCCTTTCCCTTATATAGTGTTACGATTACCGCTTTGCACCAATCGCTTGGCACTTGGCCGTATCTCCAACATAATTTAAAGATCCGGTACAGCAGGCTTGCTACCACCCCGTCACCTCCCTTAAGCATTTCGACAGACACTCTGTCATACCCAGCTGCTTTTCCAATTTTCATATCTTTCAGCGCTTTTACAATTTCATCCATCTGAATCATATTTTCATCATCTGTTACTTCCATATCAATGTCTGACTCACTTGCTTCCGCCCAGTTACCCACTCTTTTTTTTTTTGTCATTGGAAATTTCGGTGCCGTGCATAAATGAATTAAGGCACGGTGACACAGCTGACGGGCACGACTATTCCGATATCGCTCCACGCATTCAGTTAACTTGGGATGCTAAAATTATTCAGATACAGAATACCATGGTTCATTTTTTGAAAACTTTTTTTTTGTTGATTCTGAAATTAAACTTATGCAGGGTTATTCAGTGTCACCAGTAGATTACGAGGTTAATTTCAAGGAATTACACGAATTCGTTTACATTCTGTATATTTCACTTTTATCTATATCCCTCTGCTTAACCCTTCGGGAAATACAGGCGTGATGTTATGTAATGATTGTGTGTTATGTTTTGTATATATACTTTTTAATGAATAATGGGCGCGAGGGGTATTGCATTCCAGCGAGGTGCACAGATATTTTGACCAATTTATACAATAATAGAAGATAGAATAGGGGCTGTATTGTATCAGTTTCACAAATAATATGCACATGTGGGCAAATTCAATACATTTTGTAATGAAATAAATACAATTTTAATATTTTTCCTGACAATATATATATAGCAATATAACAATGATAGCCACAATTTTGGGTAATGGTGACTACCAATTATTAATATACTAAAATGTGAGTTTTTTTTTCCGCCGGGCCTGGGTAAGTTTTGTATGGGCCGTGACCCGTCTCCTTTTAAATTAAGTATTTATTATAGTGTTATGTAACGCAAATTGTACTACAGTCGAAAGCAGATATATAAAAGCAGGTCAGGTACTCAAATAATTCTACACTCTCAAAAAAATCAATTATATCTGCACATCAACAGCATTCAAATATTGTTAGCATTCTATGCATCAATATCATCTGAACACTAATTTATCAAATATTTCTATTCAAACAAATCATCTTGTCAACTGAGGTAATCATACGTAACTAAGCAACCAAAGTGTTCAAAAACATGTAAATAATAACCATTTCTCAATACATTGCTCAGTGATACTAAGGGCTGTTACAGACCTAGCCGTTTTAGGGCGGTTATAGACCTTGTCGTTTTATGCCCGTTTTAGCATACGCGCAATCAAGCGCGCTACATTTCGCGCTTCAAAAAAACCGAACGCGCGTATAAGCTATTGTTCGCACAAACCAGTGGGCCTCTCAGTAGCAATATGGATTCGACCGGCCATTGTGGTCCCGCTGTAAGGTGTACAGTGTCCTGTCACTTTTTTCAGTAACTGATTCAAAAAACGTATAGTGCTAGATTTTGGCTAAAGGTTTGATTATATTCGATGCGATTCGTAATAACTGACTACTAAAATCAGGCTACAGTTCATGTACAGTCGAGTTCATTAATACATTGGCCCATCCAGGCTTCAAAAATATATGAACGTTAAAAAAGTTCATAATATTGTGACAACCCTAAGCATCATTAAATTGTGGTCAAGATTTAGATTCATTAATATGTGACTGATTTTTCGCGGTAACATGTATACAGTCAAAGGCGCATTATTATCTAAACAACTTTAAGATCATATTATCTGAACAGTGTAAGATTCATAATTATGTATGCACAGTTGCACACATGAATACAAATATCTGACCAAGTTAGTGTAATTCAAATTCAACCTTATGACCACGTCATAAAGATGATTTTACTAGCAATCTTAAAATAAATTGATTTTACTAGTAAAACTAATCTTTTGCAAAAAAAAAACTTATTTTTTTACTGAATCCTTATTATGTAGTTTAGATAAGATCGATAACAAAGCCGAAAAAAAAAAGATTTTTATTTTTTTATTTTTAATCAAGCTAATTCCCATGCGGGGCCTTTCTACACCAGTAGTAGATCATGTGGTTTTAAGGAATTACACGAATTCGTTAACACCCTGTATAAAGATGACAGCTGGCGCCCTCAATTCTTAAATGGCCAAGAAAACATTGAACATTGAAAGACACTCATTTTAAAAACTTAAAAAGCGAACGCGAGGAAAACAATGGAAACTACTGTCATTTCTGTAACAATATAAACTATATCTTATTTGTTTGAGCATATAATTAAGTTTCCCATGCATGTAGAGATAATTAAGAAGCTTAGCCTGCTCAGATATTATTGAAGCTAAAGCAATTTAGATATTTTTGTTGAAAAGGGTGATCACAAATTATTGTCTAATGCACAGCATATATTATTGAACCGTTCACGTGAGGACATATTTTTGATCTATATGATCTATAGAATTTATTGAGCTTTCCAACACTCACAATATTTTGAATCCTTGACAGTGCCAATATATTAATGAACTCGACTGTACGTAGATAAGCTGTTTGGCGCTATCAGTTTTTGAAAACCGCTTGCGTATAATCACAGTGCGACTCAGTGCATGCTCAGTCGGGCTGATTTTTTATCGTCAGATATCATTTATCCGAGTAATGAAATTTACGTCTAACAGATTTTGTACTTTCTTTAGTACGGTTATTAATCCGATACATGGTTAAAATGAACCGAGGTATTATTTTGTAGTTCTTACGAATTCGATTCCTGAGGATATCCTAGGAAATGTAGCAAATGAAAATGTTAGTTTCATTCAAACTGATTGTTTCGAATTTAATGGCTTTCGCGTGGAATAAATACTCGTTACGATTTCCTTACGATGTTTTCCTATAATTCGACTATCAGATTATATTATAAACAAAAGACAAGTCAATGACGTCACACATGAAATGAAAGAGATATAGCTGTAGAAAGAAAAAATACTGTATTGACAGAATAATACACATTTTATCTATATTTGAACTTTTAGTTTATGACTTTAAGTACAATCAAATACAATTAATTTTACATTAACATCCTGACTTTCCGAATAACGTGTTGCTGTTACCTTTAAATGATTGACTTTTTTACTTACCATAGATCTTTACTTAGTAAATAAATATTGGACATTGTGATAGCTCAGATACATTTGCATTACATGATACTCAAAACAATTTGAACAGTTTTGTTGTATAGATGTTTTTGGTAACCTTGAATGTGTTCAATTATTTGGACACTTGAGTTGCTTATCTATTTCTACTGCTGACTGTACAAATCACTAATAAATATTTTAGAAAGTTACTTAGCAAATAGTAGCCATTTGATAACTTAGAGGTGTACTGCTACGTAAGTCGTAGCCATTTGATTACTTAATGATACACCGCTACGTAAGTCGTAGCCATTTGATAACTCAAGAGGTATACTGACACTGATTTAAAATTGACTTGAATTGCCATTGATATGTCTTAATAATTAACTAAATCTCCATTGACTGACTAATTTCTAAAACGCACTTTTTAAAATGAACACATTAGAAAAAAGCTACAATTGATTAAAAGATTCCACTGAGTAACCAGTTGCTTACCTGAGAACATGGGCATGGTGAGTTCCGGGTGCAGTTGTGACAGCTGCCGCGACAGGTACAGCTGCGAGCGGCAGTACGTGGTGCACAGCAGCGCGTCCAGTGTGCCGCGACCCTTATCCGAGCCTGCGCCAACAAATACAGGAAATTAGAACAAACAATTGGAATCTAAAGCTCGTAAATGATGTTGATAGACAGATGTGTGTAAAACATAATTAATCATTTTTCTTAAGGTTTGGCCACATGTAGCGACATTCATGCATAAACGGCTTGTGCAAATGTTTGCGCAAACGGTAATATCGGCATTAATGGCATTGCTTGCCACACACATTTTATAGTAGAGTCAGCGGTCTTGACGCAGAACGTCACTTTCGCAAAATGTCAACGTGAAAAATTTGGTCACTTTCGCTTAATGTCACTTTCGCAAAACGTCATTTTCGCACAACGTCATTTTCTCAAAACGCAATTTTCGTAGAATGTCATTGAAGCCATTTTTCTCAGGAGAGACCTAATACACACTGCAGAATCGGGTAAGTAATTTATACAAAAATCATCAATCAAGTTTTGTAACTACCCTCTTTTCGACTAACCTTGTATAGGATAACTATACATATAAGGTTAGTAACAAAGATTGATGACTTTTTGTATTTTTTTTAAATAAATTATTTACCTAATTCTGCAGTGTTAGTATTAGGTCTCTCTTGAGAAAAAAACGGGTTGAATGACTTTCTGCGGAAATTACGTTTTGAGAAAATGACATTGTGCGAAAATGACGTTTTGCGAAAGTGACATTATGCGAAAGTGACCAAAATGACGTTTCGCAAAAGTCACGTTCTGCGTCAAGACCGAGTCAGCTACAACAAGATGTATACACTTAGTGAAATCAAAAAGCGATTTGTAGAAGGAGCAGTTATTTAAATATTTTATTATTGTACACATATCATCTGCCAACACAAACGAATACTTGTTTCGTGTTTAAAGAATATTTTCAAGAACATTTTCACGAATTCTTCTTAATTTCACTGTTTAATTTTGCTTAATGTTTACATTCTTTTGTAGCTAACTGTACCAACACAAACTACTTCGGCGTGATTGTTTTAAACAACCATTGAGTACTTCATGGGTAAATAAAAAAATAAAACTAGTTTTTATATTATTATATTTTAGTATTATTTTGCCGTTC
Organism: Amphipyra tragopoginis; assembly: GCA_905220435.1. Lineage (NCBI taxonomy): Eukaryota > Metazoa > Arthropoda > Insecta > Lepidoptera > Noctuidae > Amphipyra > Amphipyra tragopoginis. Next base: position 36,152,890 of record HG991991.1, read on the forward strand.
GTCTATTTAAGTATCATAATTTGAGTTTATTTTCAATTTCTTAAAGTCTATTTCAAATAACATTAGACAAATAAGACCCATTATACATAGCAAGGAAAATGTATAGCAATAAACAACGTGTTTGCTTCCAGCAGAGATTCAACGCAGCATTGTGTTTAAGATTAGCTCAAACTGCATTTGAAGAAATGGTTCAAATGATATTCGTACATTGGTAGTCCATCTTATCTAATGCTATATGAAGAAGTACAGAACGCTAGATATTGGTGTCAATTTTCTTGTTCACCTACTAAACTAAAATTAGAGAATTGCTATCTTTCACTAACAGACAGCGCGAGAAAAGGACGGTGATAGATAAGAACTAAGTTAGAGATGTCAAGTTAGTTTACGCTTTGAACTTCGCTGTTTTTAGTCGACACATTCCGACCTGTAGTCTAAATTTGTATGGAAATTTTAGTTCAACTAAATTTGACAGCTCTTATTTACGTCCGTCTCTTTCTTATTCGATGAGAGCGAAAAAGATGGCAATAGACTAAATTAAGCTTAGTTTGTGCACAAGAGAATCGGCACCATTGGATATTTTTGCTAGATCATGTTCAGGGCTTTTTTTCTTCTTCCTTGGCTGCAGGTTGCTGTCACGCCAGTTTGAGAATCCTAGAGCGACGATTTCGGCAATAGGACGAAGCTGTAATAAAAGTTAGTATAGACCTAGATAGTACTTCTTCTTTCGTCTTCTTCTTAGTGTCAATTTCCTGAGTATTTTAACAATATCCTATTTAATGTTCTAAATGTGAAAGTTTGTGAATGGTGTTTGTTAATCAATCACGCCTTAACGGCTGAAAGGCTTTCGATGAAATTTGGCACACAGATACCATGATCTGGATTACTTTACTTGTAATTTGAACGCTATTGTTGTGCAGATGTAATTGTTTTTTTTTGAGAGTATATAATTTATGAGTACCTGACCTGCTTCTATATATCTGCCGTTGACTGTACATTAATAGCGTATATCTCTATTTTATTCGTCGAAGTATGCTGACAAAAGACAAAACAGTAATGTGCTATAGCTAGGCCATTCAGGGAAACAATGCACAACGAACGAAATCGTAATCGTAACATACGGTAAGAGTTGGTCAATGTAAATACCGTAATTGCCTGTAATTCTTTTTTTCGAGTATTAAAGTGTATTCTATTCTATATTATAATGGAATAACAATGTTTATTTCATTGCGATTTTGCTAATGTCGTAAGTAAACATAGAAAAAATCCAAAAAAAAAAAAACACAAAATGTAACTGTAGTTCTAAATAACGAAAATGCTATAAACGCAAAATATCGTAATAGTACATTACGATACTATTCGATGGGGGCAGCGAAGTGATCGGTCGATGTTTTTCGGTATTTGTGGTATACTACGTGACACATGGAACAGGTTGGTAACTCCCAGTGGTTAGGAACTAAGGGTTTTTATACTATGCAATACACCACTGATTACAAGTCCGTGCCTTAACATTACTCTCCAAAACATTTTATTCAGTATTCTTAGATGAGTGCGTCTCTTCTGTATACTGACGCCCAAATCTTGCCACACAGCAATCAACGTCTACGTCGTAGTATGTCTACGCCGTAGCAGCTAGCAAGCGGTTGTTATTTTTAACATTCTTGTATAAATCGTGATAAAATCGGCTTATCCAAAGTTATTTTTAGTGTACAGTAAACCTGGCACTAGTTTGTTTAGAATCACCAGGAGAATCATTGGTATAGTGTTTAAACCACGTTTTTTTTTTAAATCAGTACATATTTCTACTTATTCAATAGGTTTCTACGCATATTACTGGACCACGTGGAACTTGAGGCTTGTGACGGTTAGCTCGGTAAATTTCCGTGTATCAGACAACCCCTGTAAACCACATAATACGCATTTCGTACTCTACTGCGGAACTTAAAGCAACGTAAGCCGACATGTAACTTGTTTAAAAAAAACCATGTACCAATCAGTTTTGATGAAAATCTTTTAAAGGTTTCTCGGGTTTTGTGAATACTACTAAAAAGCGCTGTATAAACGACACGGTCCTAAATTATATACGTAAACCTTCCTCGAGAATCAGTCTGTTCATTGGTGAGAACTGGAACATAATATTTTAGACTTAATTTGTATCGAACGGTTTAGACTGCCGAAGGTATTCAAATTTTAAGAGGTTGACTCTGTTCGACGTTCTTGACAAACATCGTGATTGTTTGGCTAATATAAATGACACGTTCATAAATTATACTCATAAACCTTTCCCGAGAATCAGTCTATCTATAGGCAAAAACTGGAATAAAATCCGTTCAGTATTTTCCGAGACGACAGACAGACGTGGCGGGGGACTTTAATAATAATTTAATAATAATAATTTTTATTTCAGAAAAAAGGTTTAGTTACAGAAAAAGAGGTAACGTTGGTTCCTGTACGAATGATGAACATTGTATCACAGGTACCAGCGCCTTCCACAGTATAGGTACAATAAAAGCATGAACGATGGTCTTGAAATAAAATTGAATAGAATACAAAGCAAAAAGAAAAGTAATATTGTCTTAACTACTTATTAAAAATAGTTTGAGTGTATAATGATTATATGAGTGAGTGCATGGGGTTTTTATATGTATGAGTGTGCTGTGGTGTGTATGTGTGATGTGCTGTGTATCTGTGATGTGGTGTGTATTCTGTGATGTGTGATGTGGAGATTGATGGGGTGCGTATATGTAGGGCGGTGTGGTGTAATTGTTAGTGTATTGATTTTAAGGGTAACGTCAATTATTTTAGTGATGGTTTTAGAAGATTCTCAGTCTCATGGTAATTTAGTTTTTGTAGCCAATCTTTCAGAATTTTCTTACATTTGTTTTTGGGTACATCATGAATCGGTATTATTTTATTTATGCGAACTTTGTTTTATACTATGTAATGGTAATGATGATGATGAAGTCGGTTGGAATGTCGTGGCCAATGGTTGGGAGCATTTAGAGAGGTGTTAGTGTCACTTACAACAAACCCTCATAATGGGACCAATAAGAATGTTTATGTTATTATGCCTGAGCTGAATCAGGATTTAGAACTTTTCTATAAGTCAGTTGTTAAGAAGTAGCCCCGTTCATCCTTACTTGTTGAATACGATCGGTAAGATGTGGGTGTTGGGCGGTAAGAGGCGGAGCTAGAGGGAGGACCCGGTCGAACGTTAAGGACGCACTCTTTCAGGAGCGGGTACCGACCAAGCTTGCGCGGGGATTGAGGGGTGCGCGGGGATTCGCTAAGCATGTACTTATTAATTTAATTTATTTATTTATTCACACCACAACTAACATTACAGGTTACCCCAATTCGGTAGCGTGGTCTTTAACGATAATAAAAAAAAAAAAAAAAAAAAAAAAAAATCTTGACTATGTCGCGCTTGACCCTCGTCGCACCTGATGGTTAGCGCAGACAGGGTCTAAGATGAAGCACACGAATCCAAGTAACAGAGTTATAGAGAGATTACCCTATACCCCTCTATATTAACATGAACAACAAAGCACATGTAAAGTTATTTTTGTAAACTCATTCAGAGAACAACAAAATAAGTCTAGCCTTTCCGCGATTTCTTTAAGAGTATGCAAGACGCGCGTCATTGGCGCTTTACTCAGTAGGTTGGTCCGGCCGCGCGGCATCGCCAACTACCGCGGTCTTCGTTGCCGCCACACGTAATTATCGGGCACGTTCAGTTCAGACACACATCCTTTAGTGATTTTACCACGCAATAACTTGAAACAATATGTAACAAGTGCTAATCCCTTCTTGTTTCCAGTTTGTTGTTCCCAACCATACCCAATACAAATAGGGTTGGGTACATCAAAGGATAGACTCCATAAAGTTTCATGTACAGGTACCGTGTGAATTTATTCTGTATGCGCTCCAGCATTAGGCCAATTTCCTTCCATGTGGAGCCCATACAGCCACATTGAACTCTAATTGCGTTCTTACAAGTGCGTTACACAGAGCGACTATAGCTTTTATGTTCTTAAAGCATACTGCCCTACAAAGCATGAAACCTAAGTTTCTATAGGATTTTTTGCCAACAGATGTTATGGGTTCACGAAATATCAGTTCAGTATCAAGATGCACTCCTAAATCGTGTACATGACAAGGACTCTATCGATCAATTACTGTGTCATTCAGTTCATACCCATGACGTAACGGATCTCTCATCCTACCAAAAGTTATGACTTAACATTTTGGTGCATTATACAGTAGTTTATTTTTCTCACTCCATTCTACCACTCTGTCTATGTCTTTTTGTAATCTCAAATAGTCTTCCTCTGTTTGAACAGACATTAGTAATTACAGATCGTCTGCGAATAACAAACAGGTTACATCCCTGACAACACCAGGCAGATAATTTATCATAACAATAAACTGAAATGGACCTAAATTACTTCCTTGACTAACTCCCGATCTAGTAAAATAAGGCTTAGATTTAAATCCCGCATACTCCACAAACTGCCGTCTATCTCTCAAGTAGTCCGTAAAGAACCGAAGTAGTTTAGGAGTACACCCGACAGATCCATCAAATCGAACGCTTTCCTAAAATCAAAGTAGGCAGCATCGACTTGTACTCCCGCATCCACACGTGGGGTCACATTAGACATAAACTTTAATAAATTGCTGGTCGTGCTTCGCTCGGGCCGAAATCCGTGCTGAGCTTTAGAAAATAAGTTGGACATTTGATCGAATACGCACTTATGTATTGTTGATTCGAAAACCTTGGCTGGTGTTGACAGGACTGCCACCGGTATATAGTCACTGACGTCCGATCGCCCGCTACTCTTCGGTACAGATACAACACGCGTGAATTTCCAACGTTCAGGAAAATATGACGCTGCTAAACACTGATTGAAAAGATGCCAAAGTGGCCTGGTTAAAACCGCACGGCAGTCCCTAACTACAAAAGCTGGAATACCATCTGGCCCCGCTGAGCGTTTCGGTTTTAGTCGAGCTAGTGCGTCAGATACCTGTTTCAACGTTATTTGGTCAATGTGAACACGTGCGCTGCCTCCACCACTCGCTGTCACTGCAGCATCTGCATCTAATCGCGCCTCCTGACTGTTGTACACTGAATAGAAATATCGAGCGAACTCATCAGCACATTCCGACTTCCACTAAATATTCCCATTTTTGACAATATTTTTATAACAACTTGTTTCTTTTTAGGGTTCCGTACCCAAATGGTAAAACGGGACCCTATTACTAAGACTCCACTGTCCTTCCGTCTGTCACCAGGCTGTATCTCATGAACCGTGATAGTTAGACAGTTGAAATTTTCACAGATGATGTATTTCTGTTGCCGCTATAATAGTACGGAACCCTTCGTACACGAGTCCGACTCGCACTTGGCCGGTTTTTAGTTCTGACGTAGTCCCAAAAAGACTTAGGATGCTTTTTACATTGCTTTGCGACCCTCTTTTGGTGCTGTTCATGCGCACACACAATATTTTTTTTAGTCGTGGCCCTGCACTGTGCCGATGTTTCGTAATCACTGGTGTTCCCACTTTTCTTATACTGTTTATGCAGCTTTGCTTTATTTTTAATTTTACGAATAATATCACAAGAATACCACTCAGGGTACCTATACCTAGTGTTTACATGAGTATTATTCTTTTTTCTAGAAACGCAACAATCAATAATTTTACTTAACGTATTATAAAAGTAGTCCATCACTTCTCCGGGATCATGCATGTCATAAAATGGTGCCTAATCGTAAGCTATTAGCAACGAGTACATTAAGTTATAATCTGCTTTAGCAAAATTCCACTGCGGGCCCTCAATACCCGAACAAGTGTTAGTGGCACAAGTGTCCAACAAGACTCCGTTAGTGCGCGTGCGAACACTACGCCAGGCCTCCACCACTTGGCCGTACCTACAGCGATAAGTGCCTACAATTTCGCGTGGAGTCGCCTCCACTCCGTCAGTGGGCTGTCATTGCTCGTCCGCTTCGTTTTCGTGTGCATTATGTCGGCAACGAAACCCCATCTACAAGTTAACAGGTAATAAGAAGGTACAATCTTATAGAACCGTAGTTTTAACGTTTAATATGATAGTTTTAAAAGAATTGTTACGCGTTTTTACATAATTACGAGCGCAACTTGAAAATGTGATTTTTGTTTGTTGAGATATTTTAACGATTTTGGTGTCAATGAAAGGTCTAGGTCTAAAACCATTTTATCCGTGAGAATCATGTAAATCGGTCCACGCGTTTAGGAGATAATAAGAATTAGTGTAGTGAAAATGTACACAACCAGAATTTTTGATGTTTTTGTTCTACGAACTTTTTAATTATTGCAAAATGTGAAAATATTATTAATGTAAATTGTTGAGGAATGTTAAACAAAGAGGTATCTAGGTAGGCTAAAGATTAAAGGTTTGTTTTCATTTGTTAATTACAAATGACTGACTTTAATATTCATTGTCTATCTACCTAATTGACCGTGTAATCATAGGCATCAAACATAAAGATAGATTCCGTGGTCAAGTAGGTAGATAGACGTATAGTAGCAGCGGAAAGCCGACAACCCTAGCGCCACAGCTAGCGCGTCACTCCGCGCCAGACAGCGACAGAGTTACGCGTTAGAAGAGAGCGGCAACGTTTAGGTGAATATAGCGTTAGGCACTGAGCGCTTATGCGAGCTGAATTGCACTTTGTTGCTTAGTAGCAAGAGTCGCTATTTCTATTAATTGTTGCGTGAAGTAGTGCTTCTGCACTTGTACTATTTATTCTGTGACTACGCATCGTATCGCGAGCGGCGGATGGTGCGGGTCGACCGGTACCTACCAGCGCCTCGTCCGCTTCGCATACTCGTACCTCCCCTATACTCACCGAACACATTACTAAATCTAGTTGTCGATTATTACAGTTACTTTATTTATCTGAATGAATTCATAAAAAGAAAGAAACTATTCATTATAATTAATCACATTAACATTACACGAGTGTAGATTAAAATCTCCTAAACTACAATATCCTTATATTTAACACACAATTGTTCTATTATTGAAAATAAAAGCAAATAATCGTTCTCCATACTTTTAGGAGGAATATAGACAACTCAAAATAAAAACAGATACCTATCTATTACGCGAATGTAAGGTAGCACAAATAATTTCAAATACGCATTTGTCGACGTTTATGTTTCCAGGAATCGTACCTTACGTAGCTCGTATCGGTGTGTGGCCACAAGAAACGCTCCTCCGTGTTTTCGCCCATCCGCTCGATCACATCGCACTATTTGATGTTTTTGTTTTTGGCCAAATATTTCTGTAGCTCACTCGATGTAATTCTATTTTGCAATTATGTAGCTCAATTTTAATTAGCAATTATGTAGCAATCGTTTTTTAGTAAGCTTTGTAAGCTTTACTTTAATTTGTACGCCATAATGTGGCAAAACATGTTAGGTCGATATTTATAAACCTAACATCTTACATTGCAAATCTAATTTGTACTGTACACTCATGTTTTCACAAATAAATTATCTTTATCTTTGAAATCCACATGGTATTATTTCGGCATTCTCTATTGATTCGTTACAACCAGTTTCCGTAATTGCTATCAAATCAGCATTGAGGATTCTATACCATCATGGAAAAGATTTAATTTTGTGCGTGGACCATTTTGATTAAATATCCATCATTTCACCTTCCGTCGATTGGTTTGTTGGTTGGCCTCCGAAACCAAACTCACTCTGCAAATTCTGCATTTATGGGCCACACATCTGGTTGACATAACTTATCGTAAATAGCCTCTGAAATTCCAATTATAAAAGAAGCATAATCTCGCTGTTTGATGTTTATTTTTTTCAATTTTAACATTAACGTCCGATCCACATACCTTTTTTACATGCGCTATTAGAATTTCAACCGTAGTTTCTGGATGTAAGCGCAACATGTATAGATCTTTCTTACGCTCCATTCCCTTTAATTCCACGAGGCTCGAATTCTGACCTCTAATATTTTTTTAGTCTTAGGACTCTTTTTACGTTCTATATTCCACTCTTCTATGTCATCTTTCTTCTTTTCCAACTGAATGTCGGTAATTATTATGGTGGCTTCCCACGGTGCATGATATCGCGCACCGCGATAAACGAGCTCGCACCGGCGCACCGTGGGAGGAGGTTACGCGGACGCGTGTGGAGCGGTGTATCGTATCCGTCGCGGGTCGGTAACAGGGGGCCTACTCCCTAAGTCCGTCAACGAAGTTAGTCGCCCGTCCGAAAGTAGCCCGAAACGTAGGAGTGAACAAAACAAGGGTCAAGTTCAAATTTTCGGACGGGCAAAAACACATCAGTAGTAGGGACAACTGTCAAATCGTGTTGTCATTCATTCTTAGTTCGGGCCCCGAAATAATCGTATGTCCGTAGGTAATAGGGAGTAGGAAACACTCGTAACTAAGGCCGAAACCACGGACTTCGTGCTTAGGGAGTAGACCCCCTGGTGTGGCGCGACCTAGTGCGAGGTGGTCCGAGGTCACCCGTGTAAGCACAGACAAGCATGTCAAAACTCTTCGATTTTAAACTAGGATCAGGGATCTCCTTTTATCTCATACTAATGATGCACCCCTCGTTCGAAGAGAGGTTAGGTGAGAGGTGAAAGAGACTAGTGAGCTGCGGGCCTGCTTGTGCGCTACGAATTTCTACGGGCTGCAGTCTCGACATGAGATAGCGATCGGTAAGCTTTCGAAAAACGGTATTCATAGTGCAGTATTCTTACAGGGCAATGATACCTGTTGAAAAATCTCCCAAAATTTTAAGGAAGATTGGTAAAGATGATTTTATCCTAATAAATATTTAAAAATATACAAATATAATAAAATAAATTACATAAAACTATAAATGCAACACCTATTTTACATTGAAATTATATTCCTTTATCGTCTGAAGTATAAAGTACCTTATAAATGGACATACAAATTTCTTTCCTTGCAACACTAGCAAATGTCACAGTATTTGTCAATTGTCACTTTGTTGTTATTTGTTAAGTGTCATGTGCTCTTTTTTGTGAATTTTAATTATTGAAAATTGTTGAAGTTTAGTTAGATAATAGACAAAATAGACAATGGGTGATAGTCACTCCGACTTACGGCAGCACACGGGTGCGTTGTTGTAGAATGTAAGAAAGTAAGTAGGTACCTGCAATGCAACACCTATTGTAGAGTCTAAGGGCGCTTTAAATTTAAACTGTTGGTGTCGGACTGCAGTCGTGCGGTGCAGTGGTGCGGTTGGGCGGCTTGTGTTGACTGTACCGTGCACGCACGGCGGCAGTACGGACTACGCACTGCTCTCACGTCTCGTCAATTGTATAAAAAAACACAACCACCCGTCCGCAGCACAACACCCGCAACGCAGCGGCAAATGATATTATATACAAAAAAAATATCATTGGCTGCGGCACGGTTGCAGTCCGACACCAACCGTCTTTTAATTAAAGCGCCCTATAATTTCGTTTGTTGAACACTTTGTACCTTAATAATGTTTACGTTTGTATTCATGTTTTAGACGTAGACGTACAACACGTCCTTCAAGTAACCTTATAGAAGCGTTGCTTCTATAAGGTTTATATATTTCTATAAGGTGTATTTACCGTTCATCAAGGAAAGGTGAATTTTGAGTTGGCGTGGAAAGAAGTTGCTGCAGAGCTGAACAATATTTGAAACGGCTCAATAAAATAAAATAAACAGAGGCACTGGCTTGTGATTTCGTGGAAAATCGTTGAAGAGATGGTCGTAGTTCATTTTGGTTGCTAATAAACGTTATTTCTTTATTTTATTTTTTATTTACGAGCTTGTTAAACATCTCCTTTGATACCCGATAAAGCCTGAAACTACTGCTACAACATCTTATAAGCAGATTAACGTTTATTTTCAAATAAAAAATCTCTTGCACAACTTATCGATCGTAATTAATATTTTGCGGGCTTTCCAATTTGCTCGCAAAGTTATTCGCTAAAATGACGTTAAATCGTAAACTTGACAGTTGAATTCGCTACGTTTCCGACAAAAATCAATAAAAAAATTGTCATTATGACTTAAATAGTGATGTGCCGAGTTGGCATATATGGTATTTGAATAAATTAGTACTCGTTAAAAAGAGAATCGATTCAAAACTCGATACACTGACTCGAATCTAGATGCGATTACTGCGTCAGGTACTCAAGTACTTCATAGGATTCGACTACTCTAATGTTTCTCACTTCCAAAAATACAAGCAAAAATACAAAATATGTGTCATAAAATACAAATCAGTTTTATTGATCAGCCTATAAAAAATAAATAAAAAACGTAAATATTTTAAATAATTAGAAATCATATACTTACTGTCTGATATCTGATATACTTACTGTATAATCATAAACAAATTCTCACATTGTTTTCTAGGGGTCAAAATTAAATCAATTCAATTAACTATTTAAAAAAGCAAAGGAGGACGATCAAAATATCCCCCCCCCCCCCCCCCCCCAGCAATAACAACAAGACTTATGACGTTAGAAAGCTCTCTTCATGACTATCATTTATTACTATGGGCATTTATTCTTAAAACGCAACTTGAAAATCAAACTCACAACCAAAACAAACAGGTACACAACAACAACCTGCATTTTTCGGAAGAGAGGGGTCCCGACGAATTGACTTTATGGGCAACAACATAAGGTCGCAATTTAAGTACTCGGTTCAATGATGTTATATAGGACTAGATCAGCAGTGTACAGCACCAACGCGTTACTACTTCGTATATGTCCACAGGCATATCTGACTTCAGTTGTCAGCTTGACGTCAAGTGAGTGATTGCTTAGCGATAAAAATATCAAAATGGTGAAATGTGAAGTTAAAATTAGCATGTCACGATCTGAAAAGATTAATAAAGCACTTGGTGCTAATTTTCCATAAGATTATCCAAAAAAAACATTACGAAACCAAATAAAGGGAAATGCCCAGATGCCACACATAAAAATGCCTGAAATAAACAACAATGAAATATACGCCAAATTGCACTATAAGTCGTAGGGAACCCATATCATTTTCAATAATTACAAAAAAACTCGGCAAAACTTGTTCCAAACATCTTTTTCTAAAATATAGGTTAAGTCAAGGTTTAAGATTATTACGCAATAATTAATAAACAAAACTGCATTTAAATGTTTTAATCATCATTAAAAACCACTAACACATCATCAAGAAACTGTGCAGGAGGATTGATATTGGGTTGGTACCGGGCCCATGCTAAGTACCATATTATTGACATAGTATGGGCACAGGTACCAACTGTTCGCCGTCCCACGAGGCAGTTACAATAGCGATGCTGTAAAGCCCTTATCCCTGATAAGGAATTGTTAATTATTATATAAACAAAATATATTTTTTGAGAAATATGTCTGCTTTGTATTTTTCCTCGAAGTAAAAAGCAATTACCCGGAAGAGATAAATGCTCAACTAATTCGTTATCCAGTTCCCTACATATTTCAATCTTATAAATACCATTCGCTCGTGTGTGCTCGCCATAGTATGAGCGAGCCTGTTTTATTTGGTACGTACCACATGCCAACAAAACCATTTCGCTGTATGTCAGTTGTGGGAAATCAGCAACATTGTTAGGATTTATATTAATGCTTTGGAATTGCGCTCTGCGACGATTCAAATTATTTGTGATCACATAATCAGCTAGTATATTTTCTGTATACATATTCTGATGTATTATTTGCAAAATATCAACAGCATCTGGCCTGTCAACTATTCTAGTATAAAACCTATTAATTAATGCTGCTGCTATAGAGAAATCTACCATTAAATGTCTCGAAGCTCTATTAAAAAAATCTTGGCGAAATAATTTGAATTGCTGCTTGAATATTCCATTTACGGCTTCCACAACCCAGCGGCAAATAGTAACTCTTCGGCTTTTATTAGCTTCCAGAGTGGATAATTGAATTTCATTTACTTGCAGTGTTGATGGCATGTGAACACTATAATTGCAAGATTGCAAAAGTGGAATGGAATCCCTGAACCCTCTATCAAGAATGAATACGTCACCATCCTGAAAATATTGTCTCAATGGCTTACTGGGTTCATCAAATTCACTAATCATTATCTGAGCATCGGAAGTTGTTGCTGGATAAGGGCCTAACACATCGATTATATAGCCATCGGAGCAAACAAGCAAAAATGGCTTCACAAGGTTTCGATATTTGTGAAGAGAATATGTCTCTTTTTGGTACAAATAGTTGGAGCTTTTTTGTACATAGATATATGTTCCATCAATAATTACGACAGGCTTCCTTATTCCGTCGACTTCGCCAAACAGCCCATTTGGTAGAACAAGGTTTCTTGCTGCTATTTGTTCTCTTGTTATATGTCCAATTCCAAGGTTCATAGGAACAAAATCTTGATGCAGTTTTTCCCTTGCTTTAGCCATTAGACGTTCCAGAGTACTTCTCGGTATTTGTAGAAGAGATGATAATCTTTCATCAGAATCTCCAGTTCTCAATTTCATCAGGTAAGCTCCAAGGGCAGTAGAACCTCTATGCATTTGCGCCAATCGGGGCACCTCTCCCATTAGAGTACCAAAACTATTTCTACTCATTCCTAAAAAGTACCACACCATATGTTCTTCCATTAAGTGTATATTTTCGAAGTCCAAAGCACGACATTCATAATTCACAAATGATGCAAAGTCTTCAATGTGGTCCACAGTGAATTCATGATTCATATCTTCCAAAGCAGGGAGTTCATGCCAAAAGTCACTATTCAAATGATGACTACATATTTTTGAATTCTTTGGTATATAAAACTTGTAGTCCTTGAAGAGCCACACCCTTAATGAAAGTGGTACCACATGTCTATCAATCATATTACATCCTGGATAGAAACAATGACTTTGAGTATCAACTGCTCTTCCGTAATTAGGTAACAGTACGCTGGATCTTATTTGAGGAGGTTCTTCATGTAGAGGTATATTCAAACTACCTGCCTGACTGGGTACCGGACTCGGGCTTGGTGAAGGAGTAGTAGGGGGTGAGGTAGCCCGGCTGCATCGTTGCCAACATGGGTGGCAGATCAAATCCGAAGAACGTAGCTGCAAGCAAAATGAAAAGTAAAAGTTGGTTTTGTTTTACTTCAAGCTCGATGAACGAAAACCTATGCATAAAAAAGTACTCTGTGATAAGTTTTTAAAAGACATGATAGTGACGTTATTTGCACGGGATAAGAGGGAATTACACAGAATTAGGGCAGAGGAATGAACTTACCTGGCGTGGTTGGATTCTGTGTGCTACTACATTCATTATGTGCCTCTCACGATCACTGCTATTTCTTACAACATGTGATCGTTGTCGTAGAACAGACTGTCCACAGCAAACGCACACATGTTGGTGGCCTACTTGTCTACCTGGCCGGCTGGTTCCAGGTGTCTCGGTGATAGTGTGAACCGCTAATCTAAGACATGCATCACAAACAACACTACCTGGTTCAACCTGTGAGAAAGAACAAAAAACAATGTACTAATTGTTCAATGTCAGTGCGTTCAGTTCAATATAATTATTCACAAAAACTATGGAATGAATATACTTACAGCTAATGGTGTTATCCATGCCTGTATTAAACGACGTACTTCATCATTTTGCTCTGATACGACATTACGTCTCATCGCTGTAAGATCGAGATAGCAATTAACACAGTGTACGTTTCCATCCATTTTTAAATGTACACGGTGTAAGAGTCCAAAACAATAGCAGAGTCGTATAAAAAGCAGGTCCAGGTCCGTCGTCAAAAAGCCGAGTCGTCGTCAAGGCGGGTTCAATCTAAGTCGAGTTCGAAAAGGGGTAACGTGTGCAGAAGTAAAATCAAAATCCTTAAAAATGGCCAAAGTCGTCGTTATTATATCCTATTAAGTTATACTCAAGTCGCAAACGCAAAATGTGAATCGATCAATTCAAAACCACAATTCAACGGAAAAATGAAATGCAGTAATCAATATCAAACTGTCAGTAAGGCAAAGGACATGTTATCCATGCAGCCTACGATACTTTTTCTTATTTGAAAATAATTTTATTTTAATTAATATTGACATGCATATAATATTACTTTCATTAGATAAACGTTATAATTAGGTCGAATTATTCTAAATGAACGATAACTGTGCAATAATTCTATAAAATACTTCGATAAATTATTTGAAAATTCTTGTTTGGCTGAATGTCGATTACACATGTCAGATTAAACACAGTTGTCCATTAAAAAATAAGAATGAATTAGACGGATATCAAGCGAAATATTTTAAAGATCGTTATATTTTCCTCCTACGTTTACAAACTTGAGAATTATTCATTATGCATATTTAATTCTAATTAGAATTTAGGACTATTAGTAGTTTCCGTTCATTTCAAGCATTTTATGGGCGTTCCCCTTTAACAAACATTGTTTTTGCCGTCAGTGTTACCAGTAAAAACGATTTTGATTTTGCCAGATTGTTGGGAGTTTAGTGAATGACCAACGTATGTTCCTTTAAGTCTAAATTATTGAAATATAATTTGTTCGGTTCGCGACCTAAGTGGTATTGACTATTGGATTGATTACTAAAACGCTGTATTTAACTTGCTAAAAACCATTTATTTTATAACGAATAAAAGGCTAGAATGATGGCTAATGAAAATGCTGGCGAATGCACCCGGTTGCTGTCCGAATATGCACTGACTTCGGCGCGCACTCAACGCGGCCTAAATCCTAATTGATTCGCTAGATCAGCAAAAGGGTGTTCGAATAACATTGAACATAATTAATAAAAATAAATATTATATTTACGCTGACGCATTTTTTTTCTTCCTTAATGTAATTCGACCTTTCATAGTAATTGATTTAATTAACATCTTCATTCATTCTGGGGAATTTATGTAGATCATTGGCAACTCTGGCCGTTTTTCCGATAACAATGTCTTGTCTCATTCCAACATAATTAGTTTGACGGAAGAAGAAATGAGACAAATATAGTATTTTGACAGATTGACATAATTTATGTATCCGTTTCAAAGCTACCACTTTAAACTCGTAAGTGGTTACGTTTTTCTGAATTTGGTATAAGGACGCTGCTCCTCTAGTATTATATAAGCTCATTGACTCGGTTCAGTATTCACGTACCTACTATGAATACTCGAAATCTTTACTCGAGTTGCGAGCATTCGAATACTTCAATTCTAACTCGAGGACACAATCACCTATCTATAGTTTAACTGACTCGATACATCACTATCACTTTACTACCGATTTCGGTCGTTAAGTGATAGCGATACATGTCGAGACGGAGCCCCTGAAGAGATTTTAATTGTGATTATAATAAAATAATACAACAAGAGCTGCAGCTACAGGGATACGTTCTCTTTCACTTGGCATTTTGAAATGGCAAAATAGATTTGAACCACGTACCCACACATACGGACATGCACCGTAGGAAGAGCCTCGGTTCGGTACGTGCTAAGACCAAAAAGTATGAAATAGACATAACCTTTTTAAAATGAATGTCATTCAACTCTTTGTCTCTTTTTTCAAATGACAAATAAGAATTTAGAAAAAAGAGATAACCATAAACTTTTGACTCCGTTTTAAACGTCAAAATGTACAACAGCGAGTCATCGTCAATGATAATATAAACTACTATAGATACGTTGCCCGCGCTCTGTAGTGGCTAGATGAATGCAAGGTAATTGCCTGACATCCATTTAGTCACGTAGCAACCGTTGCCGCGGCTGTACGTTAAATTGAAATAACTTGTGTGTAATAACTTTCTCTATTAGCGAAAAAAAATGCCGTCCTGTCTGTATAGAATATGTAATAATTATACTGCAACTGTAAAAGATAAAAAAGTGTCATTTCATGCGTAAATATCAAGAAAAAATATTTATTTAATTTAATTTTTTTCGATGCAGCATAATGGCGGCTAGCGAGGAAAATCGGCAACTTTGCATCAGTGTTTATAAAACCTACATTGTTTTTATTTCGATTAATTATATTATTTGAATATAATAATATGTTTTATTAAACCTAATGATCAATATAATAGACCAATACTCGAATCGTACCTATCTCAGCACGAGGTCATCACAGACATTTAACATACGTATGAGATTCTTACTTGATTACTTTGATTATACACTCTTAGATAAAGATTTTTATGTTTATATTACATTTTGTTTTATTAATTAAATAACTACACTTCTCATCAAAAAAATCGAAACACTTCCGAAATTATCTTTGTGGCGACAATTAAACAAAAAACAAGCATTAATTCAGTATAGAAAAAACATAATTTAGTAGCTGGAAGTTTGGCCTTTACAATGGTGTACGAAACTTTCAAAAATTTGTTTTTTTTTTTCAATTTTTATCCTTTAAATGAATGGAACATTGTTTTGAGATAAACGTGTGTTTAGAGTTGGAGTACATTTGTCGTGCAAAACACACAAATTATCGCATTACTTTAAAATTTTCTGTTTGTAATTTGTTGATTAGGCTCTGTGACGTCTGATAAAAAGTTTTTTTTCTAACACACATGCATACTTCACCCGCAGCAGCCGCCCGAGTAGTGGTTTTGCTGGATTCTGGGACTAGTCAGCGTGTTGTGGCTGCAATCTTGCACCTGAGCCACTTGTCTGTTCAAAGAGTGTACCAACGCTATCGGGAGACTGGTTTATTGACGCGCCATCCAGGATCTGGTAGGAATCGGGTCACTTCTGAGTGAGACAGCCGATTTATTGCAACCGTTTGTTTGCAAAATCGACGCCTTCGCGCTTTTCAACTGCAGCAGCAGCTCCTTGTTGTTCGAAGGGTGACTGTAAGTGGCTCTACGATTTGAAGAAGATTGAAGGAACGTAAACTGGTACCACACAAGCCAGCTAATGGGTCAAAATTAACAACAGACCATCGAAGAGCTCACCAAAAAAAATCGAAATACCTCGCAAGTTTTTGTTTTGAATGGATTATTAGAAAAACATGTTTTTTTTTTTTAATAAATACTAAATGCCATTTAATAGTAGGTAGCATAAGGTTTAGAATTCCTTATGTTGACGTTCCATAATTTTACTCTCGTCAGAAAAGAGAACCTTGCTCATTTGTAGGTTTGAACAATTTAAGTGCACAAGTTAAGGCGCGCTCTTCGATGGTCTGTTGTTAATTTCGCCCCATTAGCTGGCTTTTGTGGTACCAGTCTACGTTCCTTCAATCTTTTTCAAATCGTAGAGTCACTTACAGTCACTCTTCGAACTACTCGGAACTGCTGCTGCAGTTGAAAAGCGCGAAGGCGTCGATTTCGCAGACAAACGGTTGCAATAAATCAGCCGTCTCACTCAGAAGTGACCCGATTCCTACCAGAACCTGGATGGCGCGTAAATAAACCAGTCTCCCGATAGCGTTGGTACACTCTATGAACAGACAAGAGTCTTAGATGCAAGATTGCAGCCACAACACGCTGACTAGTCCCAGAATCCAGCAATGCCACTACTTGGGCGGCTGCTGCGGGTGAAGTATGCATGAGTGTTAGAAAAAAAACTTTTTAACAGACGTCACAGAGCCTAATCAACAAACTACAAACAGAAAATTTTAAAGTAATGCGTTATTTTGCGTTTTTTGCACGACACATGTACTCCAACTCTAAACACACGTTTATCTCAAGACAATGTTCCATTCATTTATAGGATAAAAATTGAAAAAAAAAACAAATTTGTGGAAGTTTCGTACACCATTGTAAAGGCCAAACTTCCAGCTACTAAATTATGTTTTTTCTATAATTAATTAATGCTTGTTTTTTGTTTAATTTTCGCCACAAAGATAATTTCGGAAGTGTTTCGATTTTTTTGATGAGAAGTGTATAATTACTGTTGCTAAATACTGCATTCATAATTTTAAGGATAGAGAATAATATTATTTTACCCAAAAATCTACTACTTACCTACCTATATCAACACGAGAAAATTGAGTGTCAATTTTTCCCCACATGCCTCTTTTTGTACGCGCTCGACCAATGAGCATGCACCAAAAAATAATGACGTAACCTAAGATACATATTTATCTCTCTCTAACAACAGGAATTCCTTATGTGACATTTAATTTTCTTTCCTTTTTCGTACGTTTATGTAGCTATCCAGCTACCGATAGTATTTACGCTGATTTTGAGTGCCGTGATGTTGATGCATGACGTGTCTATTTATAATACGTCATTGGTCATCGTGGTATCCAACTGGGGCCCAATTCTACTAAAATAAATTGTTGCCAAACGCAATCGAACCACAACCGTCAGTCAGTTTTTGTTTTCGAAAACTTTCAAAATTATTGATTTTGTTTTTCGTGTCAAACAATTTGATAGCTTTTGAAATTGAGAACTGTCTGAATGAACGGTTCGGCCTTGGTTCTGTTGTGATTTATCAAGATTTATTTTAGGAGAATTAGGCCCCTGGACACCAAGCTCTTACATAAGCATAGGTTTCATAGATTTTTTCTATTTTTTGTGCCATTGTGACCTGAGTGAGTGTGGTCATTGCTCGCCTCATTAAATATGGCTTGTGTTGCAGTCGGCTGTAAGAGCCGTTTGGGTGTTCTAAGTGAAAATAACAGCAAGTTACCTTTCCATAGGTAAGTTATCGACATTCATTTTTCCGAAATGACTGTTCCCAAATGCCGCTTAATGCAAGTAATGTTTAGTATTAGTAATCACCAAAACTTTTATCAAGTTTCACATACAACGCAGTTTATTTAAGAAATAACATTGTTGTACTTTACATTTTACAAAGAATTTTTGGCAGATCATCTACCTTTACACACAAGCAGAGACGCTTTACAATAGCGATATTTTTCTCACTCGCTTTTTATGTTCATTTTAAATATTTCATTTATAAGATAATGCTTAAGAAAATAGTAGAAATACAATTAGGTATAAGTGCGAACATATTTATACAACATTTTAATAATGTTTTTTTTTTAGATTTCCTTTGGAACCAAAAATCAGAAATAAGTGGGTACGTAATCTTGGAAGAGAAAATTGGACTCCTTCACAGTACCTACTCAAGATTATGTTCACTCCATTTTTAGAGAGGATTGCTACCGTGAAGGTTATAAAATAAGAACTCTACGTAGTGATGCCGTACCCACTATATTTCCAGAACAATCAATATCAAAGGTACATAATTATAGTGATCATACGTTTATTTTACATGGAATTCAATTAATATTTAAATGTATAAGTATTTATGTACATTTCATTTTATAAGCTACGTTCTATCTATACTATTAATAAAACTCAAAGTGCACTTTGTCTGTACATCAAATATTTTTCCTAAATTTTGATTGGGGGGTACTATACTATCGATACAGAAACGAAAACAATTTTTAATGGAATTATTGTCTGTCTGTTTGTCTGTCTGTCTGTCCGGGCATCATTTAAAATCCCGTGGATGGATTTTGATGGGACTTTCGCTGATGTGTTACGACATAATAAATGTGATGTGATAAAGAGCGACGATTATGTAAAGCCGAATATACATAAAACTAAATATATACAATTTCAAAATAAAAATTGGAAAGAAATAAAACTAAACGTGACATCAAAAAATAAACAAATACAAAAAACCGACAATATGACTTTTTTAGGAATAGTCATAGATGAGAAGTGTAACATGGATCAATCATATAGAGAAAGTGTGTGAAAAAATAAATAAATTTGCTTATGCCCTCTGGCGTTTATCCAATTTATCGAATAAACAAGCAACGTTACAAACTTATCATGCGTAAGTAGGTTCGATATTGCGGTACGGAATACTGGTATGGGGAAACTCGGTACATGTCGACAGAGCTTTCAGAGCCCAAAAACGGTGCATTCGGGCCATATGTAATGTCGATCCACTAACGTCCTGCAAACCGTTATTTACAAAATTAAGAATTCTAACATTAACTGGTCTATATATTGAACAAGTCTGTAAATTCACTAAATTGCATCAAAATCTCTTCGATAAATTTGGTGACAATTGTTCTTATAAAACTAGATTTCCGAATAGATTGATTATGCCTAAAATAACGACAGAATTGTACAAGCGCAGCTGTTATTCAATGTGCGTAAAAATATATAATAAGCTTCCAGCACAGAGAGTTACCAATGATACGCTTCAAGCGAATTTTACGTAAATGGCTCATTGAAAAAGCCTTTTACTCAATTAAACAATTTTTGGAAGGTAAACATACGGATATGTAGAAGAAATAATTCTAAAATTAGTATATTACTAATTGTCACAATAGTATAATAATATGATTATATAATAATAAATAATAATATACTTTTAATTATAATATAATAATATAATTGTACATTAATATTTGCATGTCAATATGTTAGACAAAATATGCTGAACTACTTACTGAATTTTAACACCAAATTGTAACCATATTATAAGCAAATAAATATTTTGATTTAATTTGATTTGATTTACATATCCCGATACAGACATATCCAGATACACCCGTGTAAAAAGACCCTTTACGATAACGAAAACCACATATTTTACCCATCATTGGGATCATTTTTTTCTACCAGACCATACCTGGGAAACCATTGGTTTTGGAGATATTGAAGGTCAAAGTATACATTTATTTTTAGTTTTTTCCAAAAACGTATTCTAAGTGATAATACTAAACTTTCTTCCAAACATCCTTATCAAAATTTTCAATTTTTCCTCACAAATTACGCATTTGAAGTTACAAAAACGCAACGAATATCAAACGCACACGACCGCCTTGGCTCAGCTGTGTGACCGCTGCAGGCATGCAAACGCGCGGCATCGCCACAACCACACATTGCGCGCTACAACAAAAAGCGTTTTTTTTTGCCAAAAAATAAAAGTCGTTTCCCAGCAATTGTGTTTGGTCAATGTAGTTTAGTTTGATGTACAGAGTGCGTAGATTTCGGCTATGTGATGGGTCTTTTTACACCTTGTATACCATCACGCTATTGTTCATAGGAGCCGAGCAGTGGAACATTTTTTCCACATACTGCGATGTATATAGTAGTGTTGCGGACAGAGACTAGCAAACTTCTTACTCGTCATGAATACTAGAAACAGCACCTTTGATCGAATCAGTGACGTCGACGACCCTCCGATCTGGTGAAATGAGTATTGACGGGTCTCTAATTGAAAAGGAGTCTCCTCCTCCATACGTCACATTTCGTAAAGGTGTGCCATGCAATAACGACGTAGACTGGCGTGATGAGCTCAGAGATTTCCAGGCAAATATGATCTATGCTTAACACTTGTTTGACAAAGCAGGGTGAAAAATTGTCAATACTTTTATCCGAATTTGAAGAAATTAAATCATCTATCAAGTTCATAAGCGACAAATATGATTATCTGTCAGAAATGTCGAAAGATTTTGCCTCTCGCGTTTCGAAGGTTGAAGAAAAAGTTTCTTCTCCTCAGGCAGTTGAACAACGAATTGCTACACTAGAGGCAAAATTGGAAACCGCAGAACAAAAATCTCGCAACTGTAACATCGAGATAAGCAACTTGCCTGAGAAGCGCGGAGAAAATCTAATGTCGATCCTCGAAAACATTGCTAGATTAATCAAGCAGCCGTTTTGGCCCGTGACGTCATAGCTATTCACCGTGTTCCTCTAATGAATCCAAAATCTACAAAGCCAAAAAACATAGTTGTCAAACTTTGTAGCCAAATATTACGTGATAACTTCATTGCGGCAACACGTCTCAAAAAGGGAATCACGTCTGAAGAGCTGCAATTGAGTGGCAATCCACAAAAAATATATATAAACGAGCATCTTACGTTGCAGAACAAGAAATTGTTTCGTCAAACTAAAGAGATTGCAAAACAAAACGGACATAGATTTGTTTGGATCAAACACGGAGTCATACTCGTTCGAGCCGACATCCCCGACGCGGCTTTTGTTATTCGTTCTGAAGACGATTTTTCGAAAATTAAACCCAAAGTCTCTGGATAATCTCTTTGCTATGTGTAATAACGTAAAAGTGCGGTTTCATTATAGTATCATATTTTGTAATTTGTTATTTTGTTTACCATACAGTTTGCACTCTCTAACTCGTTTACTACTCTGTGTTGTTTACGCTGTATCTACTAATGAAGCGAGTGCGAAACATTTTTCATTTACCCTCGCGTATCTAAATAAATGTGCAACTAACTTAAAATTTATTTATTTTCTGAATATTTTTGTGTTAATTAACTGTAAGTATGACAATAATAATGCTGTAACACTTGTTAATTTGACATCAACGTTAAACTTTGGCATTCATATATACTGTTACTATAACATACATAAAATAATAATAATACTGTCAAAATCTTGCTTACATCATTACCGATTGTATTGGCAATTGATGATAATATTTAATATGTCGTGTTACTACCACATCTGCTTTACGTATTCTATTTTGCTTAAGACATCCGTTTTAATTGAACTGGGCTCCAAGCTTTGTTTTTGTAACGTCTCTGGTATTTCTTCTGCTTTTGATGGATAAATACAATTTAACTGTTTACTACCAAAACTGTCGAGGACTGCGTACCAAGCTACATACATTGTTTATGAATATTTTGTCGTTTTCCTATGACGTAATCATTCTAAAGGCCCATTTAGATGGAGAGAGTTTCTCGAACGTTTCTTGGCGAGAAATCGTATGCTACTATCGCAAGCAATAATCGCCATAAGATTATTGTATCATAATGTTTACATACAGGCAAGAACTAAATTCTCGCCTACGATTATGTCATACGAGATTCGCAAGTAATTTTTCGCAGGCGATAAATTACTGTGACTGTTTACACAGCGAAAATTATAGTAAGAAGATTCTTGCTTACGAGTTCTCGACTTGTATAAACACGATCTCGTATGACATTTTTTCAAGTTCATACGAGTATCGTACAAATCGGTTTGAACCGTTTTTGAGTGCGAGTTTTGCCATTCGAGTTCAGACTTCAGTGATTAAGTTCTGTTTACACGGAGACAGATATATTCTATTGCGAGGCGATTGTCGCCCAAGGGGAAGGGCGATATTCGTGAATGTTTACACGAAGAAACTTTTTAAATGTTCTTTCGATAATCGTATCTTCGAGTCGAGAAACTCTCTCCATCTAAATGGGCCTTTACAGAGACTTGGCTTATACCTAACATATCTGACGGTGAGTTCATCGATGATCGTTATTTAGTATTTAGATGCGACCGCGACCGCTGTGCCACGGGAAAGCGTGACGGTGGTGGGGTACTGATAGCCGTTTTACGTACATTACGCGCCCCTCTCACGCTGAATTCGAGCACGTTTTGGTGCAGCTTCCGGCGTCGCATCCTGCTAAGCGCCATATCATAAGTGCAGCCTATATACCGCCGCTTTCTGCGGACTACTTGTACACATCACACTTAGATATGTTGCTAGATGTCATTAACGACACTAATACTGACGCATTTTATTCAGGTGATTACAATTTGCCAGGCATTAAATGGATGGACCGTAGTGGATGTAACTATGTTGTTCCACAACAGACTGATAATGTGGGCAGTTATTTATGCAATTTTATTTCTTTAACTAATATCTTTCAATATAACACACTGAGAAATAATTTAGGGCGCATTCTAGACTTGTTTTTGTCAAACGTTGACTGTGTGAATGTAACGTGTGCACCATTATTACCGCCTGATACTTACCACCCTCCTTACTCGATAGTAACATCGCTTGCTACAAATTTTATTACAATGAAACGTCACTTATCTAAAAGGCATAATTTTTTTAAAGCTAATTACGATCTAATTAATGAAGAGTTACGCAACTTAGACTGGAATCAATTGCTTTGTGATCTTTCTGCTGAACAATCGGTTAATGTATTTTACGATCAAGTTTATAGTATAATTAAAACGCACGTTCCGCTCACTCGTCTCAAGAACTCATGCTTTCCCTTATGGTTCTCCCCTTCTCTCATTCGCATTTTCAAAACTAAAGAAAAGACTTGGCTAAAATGGAAAAATTACGGTAATGTATCGGACTATGTCAATTTTTCAATTCATCGAAAACGTTTTAAAGCTGAATGTGTCAAATGTTTTGAAAGATACATGAAATCGGTCGAAGACAGTATTCCGCTTAGCATTAAATATTTCTGGACTTACGTCTCTAACCGGAAGGGTAGGGCGGAGATTCCGGCAATCATGTATCTTGATAATGTAAACACAAATAATCCAACTGAAATATGTAACATGTTTTCAACCTTTTTCACCTCTGTTTATGAACCTTCGAACTTTGACCCCGCTATGTGGCAGCCACCTGGCACATATGAAGATAATTCGCCCTGCATCTCTGACATTTATTTGCCAGTGGAAGTTGTACATAACGCAATTAAGAAATTAGACTTAATTAAAGGTCCTGGTCCTGATGGCTTGCCACCCATCTTTATAAAGAGAACTGCAGAAAGTATTATTCTTCCACTCCATATTACACTTAATAAATGTTTACGCGAAGGTACTTTTCCCGATATTTGGAAACGCGCACATATCACACCAGTGTTCAAGAGTGGTGATGAAAATAACATACAAAATTATCGTCCTATCTCTATCCTGTCCACCTTGTCGAAGCTTTTCGAGAGTCTTGTGCACGGTCAGCTGTACTTTCACATTCACAACCTCATTAATCGTGAACACCATGGATTTGTTAAGCGTCGTTCGACTAATACCAATCTCATGTTGTTCACGGACTTTCTATTCAAAAATATGGATGAACAAGTCCAAGTAGACGCTGTGTACACGGATTTTCGGAAGGCTTTTGACAGGGTGGACCACAAACTGCTTTTAGATAAAATCGCTTACAACGGCATCCGTGGCAATTTGTTACGGTGGTTTATGGCTTATATATTCAACAGGTCACAAAAAGTAGTTATTAATGGCTTCCAATCGTGCTCGATTATCGTCTCCTCTGGGGTGCCCCAGGGCTCAATTATGGGGCCCCTACTCTTTGTTCTGTTTATTAATGACATTAAGAAATGCTTCATTCATTCCCAATTTCTTATGTACGCCGACGACATTAAAATTTACAAGTCTTGTAAAAGCACACTAGATTGTCTACTTCTACAAGAGGACCTTGACAGACTTTCTCGATATTGTTCAGACAACAAACTTCAGCTCAGTTTACTTATGTGTAATACAATCACCTTCACAAAAAACAAAAACTTTTTAACATTTGATTACAGTCTACATGGTGTCAGTCTACAGAGAGTTGACCACATTCGAGATCTTGGGGTTGCAATGGACTCGAAATTGCACTTTGACCTTCATGTTGATAACGTTGTTAACAAAGCGTATCGTATGTTTGGTTTTGTCATGAGATCTTCAAACGACTTTAAAAGACCTTCTACTTTCCTACTTTTATACAAAGCTTTGGTCCGCTCCCAATTGGAATTCGCGGTACCGGTTTGGAGTCCTATTTTTGATGTTTACATAAAAAGAATAGAAATGGTTCAAAAAAAATTTTTACGTTCCATGCACTACAAATGTACTAAATCTAGAATACCATACACACAATTATTAGGACGTTATAAACTTCAGAGCTTGGAGTCTAGACGCAGATTACTCATGGTCATGATGCTTCATGGTCTGTGTAATAACAGGTTCGATTGCACTGATATTACTAATAACTTATGTTACATTGTACCCAAAACTGTAATGCGTCGGGAGGCGCGCGTGCCCAGGCTGTTCCACACCGCAAGGTGCAGAACTCATGCTGTAGCACGGGCGCCTCTCCGACGCATCGTAGATACGTATAACACACACTTTATTGACTTGGATATTTTCGCGCTTTCACACTTGAAATTCAAAAGAATGGCTATTGAAATTCTAAATTAATGCTATTGTTATCGTTAAGATACCTACGAGTAGGTACTTACTTCTCTGCTTAATTAACGCACGCATTTAACTATATATTTAATATTATTCCGCGGACATTGGTGTGGGTTACACGTTTACCTAGCTTATAATAATCCTGTCATAATAATATTGTAACTGAAATGTGTAACTGTTTTATGTCCCAATAAAGTAAAATAAATAAGTATAATCACGTAAAATTCCGTTGATGGATTTTGATGCGACTTTCACTGATATGTTGCATAAAGAGCTGCGGTTTTGCTGTTATACATACCATCACGCTATTGCTCATAGGAGCTGAACAGCGGAACATTATTTCCACATATTTCACATACTGCGACGTATAAGCTTAATACGTCGGATAGTTATTATCCACGATGAGCTTAATACGTGAGATATGTATTATCACACTACTTACAATGAGGACTGAGCAGATGTTTCCTAAGAATATCATCAAATTTCAGAGAAATTGTCAGAAATCAGCGTAGCAGAATACTGTAATGGGGCATTTACACGGGTCGATTTTCGGTTCGATTTTTGGGTCGATTTTCGGGTCTATTTTCGTTTCGATTTTCGGGTCGATATTTGGGTCGATTTCCGGGTCGATTTTCGGGTCAACTTTCGGGTCGATTTTCGAGTCGATTTTCGAGTCGATTTTCGAGTCGATTTTCGAGTCGATTTTCGAGTCGATTCTCGAGTCGATTCTCGAGTCGATTCTCGAGTCGATTCTCGAGTCGATTCTCGAGTCGATTCTCGAGTCGATTCTCGAGTCGATTCTCGAGTCGATTCTCGAGTCGATTCTCGAGTCGATTCTCGAGTCGATTTTCGCCGCACGGCTACGCCGCACGGCGAAAATCGACCGTGTAAATGACAATTCGACTAAGCCGAAAGTGAAAAGCGATACGACTGGTGACTTGCCGCACGGCTAATATCGACCCGTGTAAATGCCTCATTGTGAGAGATTGGTGGCCCTCTATGTTCTGCGTTCGAATCTCAGTTTTCAAATTAGCTTTTTGGATTTAATTTTTTTGCAATGTTTTTTTATATTTTTATTTTGGTCATTGTTGTCAGTATTATAATAAGCCTGTCAATGCCGTGGTTTATTCAATAAATGATGACGGTTAATTTTTTATCTATAACTATAATTATGTATAGTGAAATGAAATTATAACAGTCAATCGGTAGCTGTAAATACGTAAACAACGTATAACATATTAATTCACAATAAATATCAATATACTAGGTTAATATAATAGGTTTTATGAATTTGAACGGTCAGTCAATCAAGATGAGCTGAAACTCCACTTGAAGAAATCGTTTAAAAGATATTAGTGCCTTGGTGGGCCACTTTTGTCTATTATTGTAATAAATTGAGTACATGTACAGTCAACATCAGATACATAGAAGCAATTCAGGTACTCAGATAATTCTACACTCTCAAAAACACATTAACATCTGCACAACAATAGCGTTCAAATTATTGTTAGCATCCAATGTATCAAAATCATCTGAACACTCGCAATTCAAATATTTCTATGCAAACAAAATATCATCTTGTCAACTGAGGTAGTCAAATGTAACTAAGCAACCAAAGTGTTCAAAAATATGTAAACAATAACCATTTCTCAATATATTGCTCAGTGATACTAAGGCCTGTTACAAACCTAGACGTTTTAGGGCGGTTACAGACCTTGGTTTATGCTCGTTTATAACCGACTTCAAAAAGGAGGAGGTTCTCAATTCGGTTGTATTTTTTTTATGTTTGTTACCTCAGAACTCCGTCATTTATTAACCGATTTGAAAAATTCTTTTTTTCTTGGAGAGGGTATAAGTACTTTTCGTTTAGTCCCCTAAAAATGTTGTTGATGAACTTCAGACATATGGAACGGAACTCCTCATCGGATCAAAGCAAAATTTTCAAATAACTAATATTGCTTTGTTTATACGTGTTGTTGGTAACTGACTACTGGAAAAAATGAGGGGTTGCGTAAACCCCCCCCCCCCCATTTTCCGGAATGTTTGAATTATATCGTGTAAGGTATAGCATGAAAGGACTTATTATACCCGACAACGGCAAAGTCAAAAATAAGGGTTATGAAGACAGAGGGAGAGAGAGTATGGAGGAGAGAGGGTTTAATTTATGGCACTAAAACGTATTCAATAAAAAATAAACTTATAAAAAAGTAAAAACCGACTACAAAAAATAATTAAAAGGAGTAAAATAATTACCATAAGATAAAATTAACAGTTTCAGAAGACGGTGCAATTCTACACTGAAAAAAAAATTGTAGCCACTGACTTTTGAAACTGTTAATTTTATGTTTTTTTAGTCGGTTATTACTTTTTTTTACAGTTTTTGCATGCGCGCATTCAAGCGCATTACATTTCGCGCTTCAAAAAAACCGAACGCACGTATATGCTACTGTTCGCACTGCCAGTGGGTCTCTCTGTAGCAAAATGGATTCGACCACCATGCCAGTGTGTTATCGCTGTAAGGTGTACAGTGTTTTGTGACGTTATTAAGATTAAAATGTAGGCAGGCATTGCAATCAAAGGCAGGCGGTGTGAGCCACTAAATGTAACGCGTATGGTTTTCTATACCAGCGCACGCACTAGCGGTTCTTTTTAAAGTGACTGTTTTAAAACGTATCGTGCTAGATTTTGGCTAAAGGTATATTCGATGCGATTCGATGATAACTGACTACTAAAATCAGGCTACAGTGCATGTTCATAGATAAGCCGCTTTTAGCATTTGAAAAAAAAGGGGTGCATGAAAAGAGCCTCCACGAGTGATTCTATTCGATACTTCTGGCGACTGGCTAATCTTTTCACCACGGCATGAGCTATTCTTGTATAGCTCGTGCCGACACGATAGAAAAAGAAGCATTTGAAAACCGCTTGCGTAAAATCATATTATCACTCAGTGCGTGCTTAGTCGGGCTGATTTTACATCGTTAGATATCTTTTAACCGAGTAATTAAATTGACGCTTAACAGATTTTGTACTGTTTTGGACACGGTTATCAATCCGAAACATAGTTAAAATGAACCGAGGTATTTTGTAGGTACCTCTTTAATACGAATTCAATTCCTGAAGATATACTAGAAAATGTAGCAAATAAAAATTTCAGTTTCATTCAAACTGATTGTTGCGAATTTAATGGCTTTCGCGCGGAATAAATACTCGTTTCAATTTCCTTACGATGTTTTCCTATAACTTGACTATCAGGTTATATTATAAACAAAAGACACGTCAATGACGTCACGCACGAAATGAATGGGATGTAGCTATATGAAGAAAAAGAAAAAAATGCTGTATTGACACAATAGTACACATTGTATCTATTTTTGAACTTTTAATTTATGACTCTAAGTACAATCAAATACAATTCATTTTACGTTGCTATCCTGACTTTCTGAATAACGTGTTGCTTAGTTACCTTTGAATGTTTAGCTTGTTTACTTACCATAGACTTTTAGTTTGTAAATAAATATTTGACAATGTGACTGCTCAGATATATTTGGAGTTTATGATGCTCAAATCAATTTGAACAGTTTTGTTGCATAGATGTTTTTGGTATCTTGAATGTGTTTAATTATTTGGACACCTGAGTTGCTCATCTACTTCTGATGCTGACTGTACATTATTTAGTTACTGCGACACAGTGTTGTTTTCCGACTTCCACGCGGACGGAGTCGCGGGCACTGTTAGTTTATTATATGGTTGTAGAATAATTCAATTATATCAATATCTTAAGTTTTAACTTCAATTTAACAAAATAGTTATAAGGCTGCTGACACACTGAACGTATCTGGCGCGGCTCGTGTTTCGTTGCATTTCGCGTATACATACAAATTCTTTTGCGCGACCTCACCACGCGCTTTATACGTTGTTATGCCGAGCCTAATGGGGCCTAGAACGAGTAAAGTTTCGAGCGATGTAAAGTTAACAATAATCGGCGTATTTTCAGCGGCTACAGCCACACTTGTGCGCAGCATGCGGCGCAAGATACGCTAAGTATGTTTTGGCCCTAAGATTACTAAGTTGGTTGGCAGATTTGCATAATTCAGTTAATTAATCAGTTATGATCAGCTAGTATTGGAGGCCAAAATCAAACAGTATTTTAAAAACAGTGTAAAAGCCGTAAATTGTAAATACGTAATAAAAGTTTTGAAGACTACATTATTATACTGTTATTACTACCATCAACAAAATCATGGACCTTCAAATTTTTTTGCTGAAATTTATAAAGCACCACTCGTCTTCTAAACGCTGTTTTTTAGATTTTACGTGATGAAGTTACAAACAGGAGACAGACGTACTTATTGATGATCACCAGTGATCGGAAAAAGGTGAGCTAATTTACCTAAACTTCAAAGAACAGAGACAAAAACTGGAGACTTCCTTACGACAACATTTTTTGTCGGGAAAATTATTCCGGATTTCGGGACATCACTAAAGTACATTTAATATTAATGTTAATAGTACAGAAAACAATTACATTCGTTTCCTATTTTTGTTTTCCAAAATTGTCACAATACCAGATGACACGTTTTTCATTGTTTTTAAAAAAGAGATCGTTTATTGTTTTCAAAAAAGGAGATTGTCTTTTATTTTTTGAAAACAAATGAAAGAAAATATCCGAGAAAATTCTCCCAAAAAACAAATGTTGTCGTCAGGAAGTCTCCAGTTTTTGTCTCTGTTCTTTGAAGTTTAGGTAAATTAGCTCACCCTTTTCCGATCACTGATGATGACAGATGAAAGTCACCAATTAACAACATTTTTTTTTCTAAATTTTTAAGCGTATTCTTTCGGTTTAGAAATTCTCCTCTCGGTCAGCTCTTTCAAGCGCGGAGACTTTAAAACCCTCTAGTTCGAATCAGCAGATCATTGAGCAAAATAAAATAATGAAAACTTAAACACAGTTTTACAACGTTATAAAAAGACCGCTGAAAGACGTTTTAAAAATCTCAGAAAAATGAGACAAAAATTTTAGAGACAAAAGAAGAAATTGGCTAGCACGGAAAATATTATAAATGATTTAAAAAACAAATTAAAACAAGACGAGGAAAAAATTTTATGTTAATAACAATGTCTGGGAAAAATAATGAACTGTTGAAAAGATTGGTTCTCAAAGAAAAAAATGTGAGTGTGTCAAGACAATATTCCCCATAACTAAAAAAAATTGCTCTCACTCTACACTTCTTGTCACCAAAGGCATGTGAATATGTTAAGCAGCACTTCAATGCGGGATTGCCCCATATGAAAACTATAGGCTGGTGGTATCAAAGCGTTGACTGCAGCCCAGGTTTCACGCGCGAATCATTCGATGTCATTAAAAACATGCTGAAATGTCATCTAAAACAATTCACTGTGCACTCTCATTCGATGAGATGGCTATAAGAAAAAAAAATCGAATGGAATGGAAAAAAAAACCATGGCTTAGTTACCATTGGCAGTCATGATGAACCCGAAGAGATTCCTTTGCCCAAGGAAGTGTGTTGTATTGATGCTTACTGGCATAAACGATGATTGGAAAATTCCTCTAGGCTATTTTTTTATAAACGGCATATCAGGAGATAAAAAATGCACTCTGATCAAAGAGTGGTTAACATTATTGGACGAGACTGGCGTTAAAACAGTTTCCCTAACATTCGATGGGGCAGCTATGAACGCGTCTATGGCAGTACAATTAGGATGTAATGTGAACAGCATAGATTATTAATTTGTCCACAAAAAAAGGAAAATTGTGAGTCTGTATGACCTATGTCATAATTTAAAATGAGTAAGAAATACCTTCGGTGAAAAAAAAATGTCAACGGCGCCGGTACAACCATTTCGTGGGATTATCTTGTCGCCCTTAACCATCTCCAAGAAAACGAAGGTTTGCATGTAGCTAACAAATTGAGGCCAGAACATTTAAATTTTAGAAAACAAATTAAGAAGGTTAAACTAGCTGCCCAACTTTTCAGCTCTTCAGTCAAAAACGCTTTAAAAACTTGTAAAGACATGGGAATAAAAGAATTCACAAATTGCGATGCCACTGTTAAAATTATAGAAATTTTTAATGACTTGTTCGACATATTAAACTCAAGAAATTTGGCTTCCAAAGAATTTAAAAGGACGCTTGAAAAAAACAAATATTTATAATATTAAAGAGCGACTTTCATAATATAGAAAGCTATATTAAAGGATTAAAATTTCCAGATGGAGAACTGTTAATCCAATCTCAGCGCAAAATCGGGTTCATTGGGTATTTTATATGTATTTGACACCTATTTATGTCCACCGAACGATAACTTACATTTTCTTCCAACGTATAATAGAGATATTTTTTGGTGTCGTACGCGCTCCAAGTGGTTTTAACAATAACCCATCAGCTAAATTATTCACTAGTGCATACAGAAAGTTATTAATCCATGCCGAATTTAAACGAAGCTGAAACGGCAACTGCCTCCCTTTAGAGGATATTAAAATTTTACATTCAAACGATCCCAATTTCATTCAATGTATAAATACAACAACAAAAAACAAAGGTTTAATTGACAGCTGCCATTTTGATTCCCAAAACTTGCTTCTGTCTGACTCAGATCATTTAATTGATCATAAATACATATTTATTCAAGCCATCTTACAGACTTCACTTGAAATATTGTTGAATATGTTGCAGGTATTGACATTCGAAAAATTGAAAAAAACGTTATGTGCGAAGAATGCTATACCTACTTCACTCATATCCAATAAAACAAACAATGTATTGATATGCAATAAAAACCGAGGTGGATTAATAAAACCCTCGAAAGATGTAGTAGAAGTTTGTCTTAATACAGAAAAAAACATTGAGGAACTTTTTGAAAGCCATTGGTGTGACTCGAGCTGGAAAGCCAAAAAATATGCAAAAAAATTTACTAGTGTGTTAAAAACACCAGTCATCGCGTTTTTGTAAATCTAATAGAGCAAGAGCCCGTGAACCCCAGACCTTCGTCATTTTATAAAAGCTGAAAGTTTGTCAGCGCATGATCCCAACACACGTAAGAACGATGGACCATTATGAAGTTTGGGTTATCGTGGCTTTGGGAGGTAAGCGGTACTAAAGGTATGTAAAATACCGATCTAATTTCGTCAAATAATAAAGTGTGATTTTTTGGTATTACCCTCAGAATACTATTAAAAATCACGTCATTCATTGCCAGACACTTAACATCGTGGCAACCCCTTGCCAGACACCCTTAATGTTCATGAAATTATAATTCTACTTACGTTATAGTATAAAAGCTGATTTTTATACATAATACTTGGGTAATGATTAGATGATATTTTCTCACTAGCCAGACATTTTTGATAGTTCCAACCCCTTGCCAGACAAGCATGTAGGGTAGCTGTAGGAGCGAGCGTTAGGCAGTATATACTGATAATTCGACGTATTTCTTACACTACGTTTTAGGGGGGCTAAAATGCAACAAATTTAATCCCGTATAAGTTCTACCGAAAGTCAATGGATTTCGAGATATTGCAATTTTTGTATTATTTTGAATAATATCCAGAATTCCTTCTTAAACATGATTTATCTTTTAAATATCAAATTGACTGGCTTTGATTATGATATTAGCTTGTAGCTGACACTTTTATAAAGCTTCCTGCGTATTTAAGTGTTCTTAATGACCATCCAATTGAAAATAATCATTAAAAGTTAATAAAGTGTATTAGAAAATTGTCGAGGTCCACGATAAAGAATGATGTTTATCTCAAAAACTGACTACGACACGAAGTATACAAAATGCAAGACAAACATCCTTATTTAATCAGCTACCCAACGAGGTATGGACGTACAAAAAATATTTAGATACTATTGTAAAAATGTCATAAAATACTAATAAAGAAAATCTCTACAAGCCCGCAAGTGGCCTGTAAAGTGCAATTGACGGCATAATCCTCGCGTAAAGGTTGAACTGGTCTGTCGAGCATTGACTATCCTCTAAATCTGAATAACCAAGCGACCGGAATGCTTTTTGAAGCTCCAACGACAGTCCAAATTGAAGCCCAGATATCTTTCACACTCCGATCTTGCACATGACTATCACGAACCGACAATGTCGTCCACATAGTAGTAGACAACATTAAAAGCCTGAAATAAATCTTTTTTTCGTGCGTTGCGATGCAGTGACCGCAGCTTGACCCTACCCTACTAAGCTTTATAAAAGTGTCAGCTACAAGCTATTATCATAATCAAAGCCAGTCAATTTGATATTTAAAAGATAAATCATGTTTAAGAAGGAATTCTGGATATTATTCAAAATAATACAAAAATTGCAATATCTCGAAATCCATTGACTTTCGGTAGAACTTATACGGGGTTAAATTTGTTGCATTTTAGCCCCCCTAAAACGTAGTGTAAGAAATACCCTACATGCTTGTCTGGCAAGGGGTTGGAACTATCAAAAATGTCTGGCTAGTGAGAAAATATCATCTAATCATTACCCAAGTATTATGTATAAAAATCAGCTTTTATACTATAACGTAAGTAGAATTATAATTTCATGAACATTAAGGGTGTCTGGCAAGGGGTTGCCACGATGTTAAGTGTCTGGCAATGAATGACGTGATTTTTAATAGTATTCTGAAGGTAATACCAAAAAATCACACTTTATTATTTGACGAAATTAGATCGGTATTTTACATACCTTTAGTACCGCTTACCTCCCAAAGCCACGATAACCCAAACTTCATAATGGTCCATCGTTCTTACGTGTGTTGGGATCATGCGCTGACAAACTTTCAGCTTTTATAAAATGACGAAGGTCTGGGGTTCACGGGCTCTTGGGCTATAAATGAACATTCCACAGAGCAATATGTTATTAATAATCATAAACATGTATTAAATGAAATGTATCTCCAATTTTTACCTTAAAATCAGAATACACCACGAGTGCAAGAAATTTATTCAGCCAAAAGATTATGTTAGAAATCATTTTAACAAGTTAGTTTTGTTCAGTGGTTAATAACTTCTATTAAATTAATAAGCATTAGCCGGGTCCAGACCGACCGAGCAGCCTCGCGAGGCAAATGCTCGGTCGGTGCGGCCGTGACGCGCGTGGTGTTACCGTCTAACATTACGTGTTCGAGCGTTTGTCAGTTGTTTTACATACTCTAGCGACCCTTTTGTAAATGTGAGAGTTTTGTAGACTTGCTACCTATATAAAATAACTAGCTGTACCCGGCATGCGTTGCAATGCCCTTTTTCCTACCTACTACCTACCTACTACCTACCTACTACCTACTTACTACCTACCTACTACCTACCTACTACCTACCTACTACCTACCTACTACCTACCTACTACCTACCTACTACCTACCTACTACCTACCTACTACCTACCTACTACCTACCTACTACCTACCTACTACCTACCTACTACCTACCTACTACCTACCTACTACCTACCTACTACCTACCTACTACCTACCTACTACCTACCTACTACCTACCTACTACCTACCTACTACCTACCTACTACCTACCTACTACCTACCTACTACCTACCTACTACCTACCTACTACCTACCTACTACCTACCTACTACCTACCTACTACCTACCTACTACCTACCTACTACCTACCTACTACCTACCTACTACCTACCTACTACCTACCTACTACCTACCTACTACCTACCTACTACCTACCTACTACCTACCTACTACCTACCTACTACCTACCTACTACCTACCTACTACCTACCTACTACCTACCTACTACCTACCTACTACCTACCTACTACCTACCTACTACCTACCTACTACCTACCTACTACCTACCTACTACCTACCTACTACCTACCTACTACCTACCTACTACCTACCTACTACCTACCTACTACCTACCTACTACCTACCTACTACCTACCTACTACCTACCTACTACCTACCTACTACCTACCTACTACCTACCTACTAACTAACGGGATAAAAAGTATCCTATGTCCTTCTCCTGGCTCTAAACTACCTCCCTGCCAATTTTCAGCTAAATCGGTTCAGCCGTTCTTGAGTTATAAGTGAAGTAACTAACACGACTTTCTTTTATATATATAGATATGCCTGGATACCTATTTAATTTGTGACCATATATTTTATAATTATTTTTTTGAGTGATTCCTGCACTTTAGTCTACAATGTAGTAATAGTTATGAGAGAGCAATGTAGACTCTACATTGCTCTCTCATAACTATTCTAAATCATAACCGTACCTACTCAAATTGTTTAAGATATGGATTTTAAAAGAGTAACCATGGAGTTTCTTGCCGGCTCTTCTCCAAAGGAAACGACTAATTGGAACCGTGCACCTAACTTCGACTTTCCTTGAATAGTTTTTCAAAATGACGGCTGTCCGGCACACTACCAACTGACCGTGCAACAGCATTTAAATAATGCATTTCCAAACTAATGGAATGGTAGAGGCGGCCCTATTCCTTGGTCCGACGGTTCCAGACCTCTGGATTTCTACATCTGGGGACGTGCAAAAGAATCGGTTTACCAGACAGAAGTCGGACAGCCGTCATTTTGAAAAACTATCGGCACACCTTGTCCCAGAACTGGGACAACGAATTTGGGTAGCTCACTGATTAAAAAATCTCAATATGTAAATGTCTCCGTTTAACCTTCCTGACAAAATATATGGTCCAATTAGATTGCGACTAATAATACCAGCCCAAACGAGGTGCCCACTAGGGAAGTTCTGAATGAACGTATAACCGGCGCGTTTGAAACAATGAAAGCAGAAATGCGACTACGTACAACGACCGTTGAAATAAGAAACAGTACCCCAAGTGTGAGTTTTTGTCGTTAACTACTGTAGTTGCGTCACGACAAAAATGTATGAAAATTTAGGCTGCGTCTCTAGGCGCACCGTTCACTAACTAATATTCGCGCGTTAATTGAACGGTGCGCCTAGAGACACAGCCTAAATTTTCATACATTTTTGTCGTGACTTAACTACAGTAGTTAACGAAAAAAACTCACACTTGGGGTACAGATGTCGTGCATGCACAAGAAATGTAGGAGGTCAATTTGAACAACATTTATAACTTTAGTTTAATAAAAACATAATAACCGTAATAAGTATTTTCTTTACCCTGACTCTTCTAACTAGTATTTTGACTACATAATGAATTGTTTTCTACGACATGTAGTATACCATAAGAAAGGGTATAAAGAACTTTTTAAAATAAAACTAAGTTCAAAATGGCTTTTAGTTTTTTTTCTAATGAATTTAGAAGTTGTAATTTTTCATACATTTCAACATTTTGAAAACTTTAGAAGCACGTCGTGTAAGAAATTTTCTTATAACCAGTTGTATTAAATAATGATTTATTCAGATTACAAAGACATTGGAGAATACAAAACAAATATTTTGTGCTAAAATACCCAGAAACGAAAAAGTTATGTCGAATTAAAGGAAAGATTTTGGTAATTTAAAAGAAAAACAAATTAAAAACATATTAATAATAATATTAACAACCATGTTACTTGGGACTTAGGGTATATAAGTAGAACCTAGCCAATGACCCCCGCAATCCATGAAAAAATTGTGTCGGTCTATGCGCCAAACACTCTGTATAATGAAGATATCTCTTACAATATTATTATTACTACTAGATAATGAAAGTGATTCGAGCCATTCATACAGTGATTCGGGTACAGACAGCGATAAGGAATCTGATTAATTAAATTTGGAATTTCGGGATTTGTTTGTCGTTTTTTGTTGTTTCAGTTAATAATAAAAAAAATATAATTATTGTAACTAATTTTTTTGTTTACATTGTCACGCGCAATTATATTAATTAATTTAACTTAAGTATACACACGTAAATATCGTAAGAGATCATCATCTGCCTAGTCAACTATGTTGGGGTCGGCTTCCAGTCGAACCGGATGCAGCTGAATATCAGTATTTTACATGGAGCGACTGCCTATCAGACCTCCACAACCCAGTAACTGGGTAATACGATACTCTTGGTAAGACTGGTTGTCAGACTTTCTGGCTTCTGACCAACAGTAACGACTGTCAAAGATCTACAAATGACAGCCGGGACCAACGGCTTTACGTGCTTTCCGAGGCACGGAGGAAACTCGCTATGGTAAATGGTCACCCATCCACAGACCAACCTCGGCAAGCGTGGCTTAACCCGGAAGATCGGTCTATGCGGCTGTAATTATTTAGCCACGAGCTCCTCTAATAAATATCGTAAGAGATATGTTCATTATATTGTACACGTGTATAGCGAGATAGTTCGGACACGACGTCATATGTCACCCCTCCCGTGCTGCTTCCAAACCCCAGGCACTGACTCAGTTATGCGCTAGACCTGTATATTCCGACATTCTTAATCCCGATTTTAACAATACCGATTTTCATAATTCCGAATGGATTAAAATTACTAATATGACAATTCCTGTTAATCATAAAACCTACTTTTATAAATCCTAAATTACAAAACGCCTAACGTTTACAATTACTAATATCAGACTAGTTTCAATACACTTAACAATAAAAAGTCAGATTCAATAATATTCCGAAACATGAAAAATAGGAATTCCAATTTGATGAAATACCGATTAATTAAAAGTCCGAAATACTACGAACTAGAAATACTCAATTCGCTAATGTTTTGCTCTGCAAAATTGTGCTAAATGGTAAAGTACAAAGTATTTTTTTATTTCACCAAATAATTCGATTGATTAGGTATTCGACATTTGATAAAATAATGTTAAAAATACTCAGGCAAGCAAGCATGCATTATGCAAGCAAGCGAGCATGCCAGTGTTTCTGAGCATGCTCCGTCAGAAGACTCGCTGTGTTGCCCCTTCGCTTTGCTCGCCACTTCCCCACGCTCGCTACGTTTCGGCTTCGTGCACTCGTTCCACTCAGGACCTCCTAGGCGAGCTTCTGGCCACACGCTTTTAAATAACACTAGGGGTGGTCACAGTCTGACCACGTGGAGTTGGGGTGTGCTGAGTCGGATTAA
Source organism: Amphipyra tragopoginis (assembly GCA_905220435.1). Lineage (NCBI taxonomy): Eukaryota > Metazoa > Arthropoda > Insecta > Lepidoptera > Noctuidae > Amphipyra > Amphipyra tragopoginis. The sequence goes on from HG991991.1 coordinate 36,191,850, forward strand.
CATTAAATTCAACCTATTTTAATTAATGCTGTGTTAAAAGAATGGTTTGGTAGCTCAATCATTTACATATTTTGTAAAAGAAAGTACAAACAATGCATTTGTTTGTACAACAACAACGCCCATTACGCGCTTTTTTTATTTTATGTAACTATCGCAGTTCTAACCTAACCTAGCCAAAAAGAAACAATGCGAACTAAACAAAACATGTTCCCCGACACGCTCGCAGGCGGCGGTTGCGACTTGCGCGCGAATAAGTTGTAAACGAAGCGTCACGGAAGTTGCCGAATACCCCCAAACCCATGATCGGCTTGTCCGACTAGTTGGCCGATTAGTCGGCCTCTTTACAACCGACTAATCGGCTAGTCGGCCATAAGTCATAGTCGGCACATCTCTAATTATGATATTAGCTTGTAGCTGATACTTTTACAAAGCTTTCTGCGTATTTAACTGTTCATAATGACCATCCAATTGAAAGTAATTATTAAAAGTTAAATAAGTCTATTAGAAAATCGTCGAGGTACAGTCAACATCAGATACATAGAAGCAATTCAGGTACTCAGATAATTCTACACTCTCAAAAACACATTAACATCTGCACAACAATAGCGTTCAAATTATTGTTAGCATCCAATGTATCAAAATCATCTGAACACTCGCAATTCAAATATTTCTATGCAAACAAATCATCTTGTCAACTGAGGTAGTCAAATGTAACTAAGCAACCAAAGTGTTCAAAAATATGTAAACAATAACCATTTCTCAATATATTGCTCAGTGATACTAAGGCCTGTTACAAACCTAGACGTTTTAGGGCGGTTACAGACCTTGGTTTATGCTCGTTTATAACCGACTTCAAAAAGGAGGAGGTTCTCAATTCGGTTGTATTTTTTTATGTTTGTTCCCTCAGAACTCCGTCATTTATTAACCGATTTGAAAAATTCTTTTTTTCTTGGAGAGGGTATAGGTACTTTTCGTTTAGTCCCCTAAAAATGTTGTTATGATTAGACCATGAACTTCAGACATATGGAACGGAACTCCTCATCGGATCAAAGCAAAATTTTCAAATAACTAATATTGCTTTGTTTATACGTGTTGTTGGTAACTGACTACTGGAAAAAATGAGGGGGTGCGTAAACCGCCCCCCCCCCCCCATTTTCCGGAATGTTTGAATTATATCGTGTAAGGTATAGCATGAAAGGGCTTATTATACCCGACTACGGCAAAGTCAAAAATAAGGGTTATGAAGAGAAGAAGAGAGAGGGAGAGAGAGTATGGAGGAGAGAGGGTTTAATTTATGGCACTAAAACGTATTCAATAAAAAATAAACTTATAAAAAAGTAAAAACCGACTACAAAAAAAAAAACTAAAAGGAGTAAAATAACTACTTACCTTATGATAAAATTAACAGTTTCAGAAGACGGTGCAATTCTACACTGAAAAACAATTGTAGCCACTGACTTTTGAAACTGTTAATTTTGTTTTTTTAGTCGGTTATTACTTTTTTTTACAGTTTTTGCATGCGCGCATTCAAGCGCATTACATTTCGCGCTTCAAAAAAACCGAACGCACGTATATGCTACTGTTCGCACTGCCAGTGGGTCTCTCTGTAGCAAAATGGATTCGACCGCCATGCCAGTGTGTTATCGCTGTAAGGTGTACAGTGTCCTGTGACGTTATTAAGATTAAAATGTAGGCAGGCATTGCAATTAAAAGCAGGCGGTGAGCCACTAAATGTAACGCGTATGGTTTTCTATACCAGCGCACGCACTAGCGGTTCTTTTTAAAGTGACTGTTTTAAGACGCATTGTGCTAGATTTTGGCTAAAGGTATATTCGATGCGATTCGATGATAACTGACTACTAAAATCAGGCTACAGTGCATGTTCATAGATAAGCTGTATGGCGCTTTTAGCATTTGAAAAAAAGGGGTGCATGAAAAGAGGCTTCACGAGTGACGATACTTCGGTACGTCCGGCGCACCCTGGGCAGTCAGCCTCGCTACCATCCTTGCTGACTGGCTAATCTTTTCACCACGGCATGAGCTATTCTTGTATAGCTCGTGCCGACACGATAGAAAAAGAAGCATTTGAAAACCGCTTGCGTAAAATCATATTATCACTCAGTGCGTGCTTAGTCGGGCTGATTTTACATCGTTAGATATCTTTTAACCGAGTAATTAAATTGAAGTTTAACAGATTTTGTACTTTTTTGGACACGGTTATCAATCCGAAACATAGTTAAAATGGTATTTTGGTTTTGGAGGTATTTTGTAGGTACCTATTTAATACGAATTCAATTCCTGAAGATATACTAGAAAATGTAGCAAATAAAAATTTCAGTTTCATTCAAACTGATTGTTGCGAATTTAATGGCTTTCGCGCGGAATAAATACTCGTTTCAATTTCCCTACGATGTTTTCCTATAACTTGACTATCAGATTATATTATAAACAAAAGACACGTCAATGACGTCACGCACGAAATGAAAGGGATATAGCTATATGAAGAAAAAGAAAAAAATGCTGTATTGACACAAAAGTACACATTGTATCTATTTTTGAACTTTTAATTTATGACTCTAAGTACAATCAAATACAATTCATTTTACGTTGCTATCCTGACTTTCTGAATAACGTGTTGCTTAGTTACCATTGAATGTTTAGCTTGTTTACTTACCATAGACTTTTAGTTTGTAAATAAATATTTGACAATGTGACTGCTCAGATATATTTGGAGTTTATGATGCTCAAAACAATTTGAACAGTTTTGTTGCATAGATGTTTTTGGTATATTGAATGTGTTTAATTATTTGGACACCTGAGTTGCTCATCTACTTCTGATGCTGACTGTACACGATAAAGAATGATGTTTATCTCAAAAATTTACTATAACACTATGTGTAGAAAATGCAAGACAAACATCCTTATTTATTTAATCAGCTATCCAACGAGGTATAGACGTACAAAAAATATTTAGAAACTAATGTAAAAAAAAGTCTTATAATACTAAGACAATTTCTGAAAAATCTCTACAAGGACGCAAGCGGCCCGTAAAGTGCAATTGATGGCATAATCCTCGCGTAGAGATTGAACAGCAGTCTGTCGGGCACCAACTGTCCTCTAAATCTGGGTAACCAAGCGACCGAAATGCTTTTTAAAGCTCTAACGACAGTCTAAGGTGAAGCCATGATATCTTTCACACTCCGGTCTTGCACATGACTATCGCGAACCGACAATGTCGTCCGCATAGTAGACGACACTAAAAGCCTGAAATAAATCTTTTTTTCGTACGCTGCGCTGCAGTGACCGCAGCTTGACCCTACACCCAAACCAAGTATTGCGAAAACCCGAGTTAACGAATCATGCTAAGAGTTTCTTCGAAGGAACTAGATTATCCGGTTAAGAACCAGTGGGCTGGCCATGTTTGCTAAAGAATCGACAATGGCCATTATAGTCTGACGAGCCCTTAAATGGAGACTGTCAATCGACAAACGCAGTGTTGCGCTCTCTAGCCATATGGGAGAAAGGAGACAGCAACTTTAAAGAGCCTTATGCTCAGTGCCTAAGTGGTACATAAAAACCATCATGAAATAAATCGTTTGGCCAAGCTGTCCGTAAAATGACGCACCGTGGGAAGCGACCATTATACAGCCAGGGCGGCGGGTGAATCCGGCGTAGCGGCAGTCCCCGCGTAACTGTTGAACTCGCGGGACGTCGCCATGTCCCCGCCGGGCTACGTGAACTTTACTGTGTCGCCGGCCAACGTGAACTTTACTATGCCGCCGACTTCTGTGAACTTGATTGAACAACAACATTCTGTTTCAATTTTCGACTATGTGACGGAATCTATAGCGAAGGCTCTCAATGATTACTATACACCACTTTTAGTGGTCTTGGGATGTATCGGCAATCTTCTTTCAATTTTTGTGTTCTACACGAGCAAGTTACGGTTACAGGCAACAAGTATATACCTGTCTGTTCTTGCATTGTCAGACACAGTGTTTTTAGTTCAATTAGTACCGCCATGGCTAAATGCCATGCAGTACACCAGCTTTTTCCATCGCCCCGGATTCTGCCAAGTGGTTGTATATGTTTCGTACGTATCGTGCTGTTTGAGCGCATGGCTCGTCGTCGCTTTTACCGTCGAGCGCTTTGTGGCGGTATTATATCCGCTGAAACGGAACAGCATGTGCACGATGGCTAGAGCAAAAATCGTGACATATTTCCTCGTGTCGTCTGCACTGCTGCTCAACATGCCGGTGATAATATTTGCGTCGCCCTCGTCAAACGATTGCAACATTGACAACGATTATATGGATGATGCGGCCCGGTTTAACTACGTGGATACGCTGGTGGCGTTCACACTGCCGCTGGCGATAATCGTCATTCTCAACACCTGGATTATTGTGGGGGTGTACCACCTGGAGCACGCGCGCCGCATGCTCATCAAGACGGCGCGCGCGACGTGCTCGAGACGCACGCGGCCTCCTCCGCCACCGCCGCGCTCGCAGCACCGCGTGACACGCATGCTGCTTATCGTGTCATCAGTCTTCGTGATTTTGAACTTGCCCGCGTACACCATGCGGATCCTGGCATACGCCTATGACATGGTAAGTGATTTCGTTTTTTATCTGACCGTTAGGCCTGGACCACCAAAGCGGAGATTTGCGGAGATGTCTCGTAAACAACCAATAGGAATTCGTTTGGAGTTGAAGCTAAGCGGAGAGATTTGAAAATAACGCGATCCTATTGGTTCTCTGCACATCTCCGCTGTGGTGGAGTCCGGACCTAAGTTGGAACCAAATGACATGTTTCTTTTGTTTTGTACAAATAGACACATCTTTGTTTCTTTAAATTATAATTGAAAGGCAGTTAAATGTTTTTGGGGCGCCTCTTCTTCCCTTCCTTCGGTCTACTAGTGTTTTCATTAGGCAACTGTTAAGAGTGTGCGTTTTTGGGAGTTATGTTTTATTTTTACACCTTTAGAAAACATTGATTGGATGACGTTTCTCAAAATTTGTCACAAAACTTAGAGCAGCGTGGTCGATCTCAGTCGTCGGTGGCCGCGTCAGTTTACAAGAATTTAGTTTTTTTGTTTAACATTCTTAGCTCGTCGGATAGCTAATGAAATGAGGATGTTTTACTCGTATTTTTTACGCTTAGTGTGATAGTAATTTTTTGAGTTAATCATACTTCATTAAGCCTGGATGACTTCATAAAACATTCAGTACACTTTTAACGGTAACTTTCAACTGGTTGGTATTTTTAAACATTCTTATACATAGAAAGCTTTGTTTAAGTGTCAGCTACAAGTAAACATGGAAAACAAAGCCATTCTATTTGATACTTTAAGATAAATAACATTTAATAACGAATTCTGGCAATTATACATAAAACTATAAAAAAATAACTCGAAATTTACTTAGTTTCGCCTAGGGTACATGGGGTATTAATTTGTTACATATAGGAGACACTTTGACGTCTTAAAGGGAATACGTTGAATTCAAGTTCACCTGTATAAACAAACTATGATCTCGAAAGCAAAAACTTTGAGAATTATGCTTAGCGATGTGACCATTAGGCCTACTAGCGAAAGATCAGCGATAGCACAGTCAATTTTGTATGGCTATAATAGCGATAATAGCGATTTATTTAATTAGTCCCGGGCTAACGATATTGCGCCGGTTGGTCTTACAGGATTGCTCAGCGCTGGTTTTAAGATCTGACCCTTAACACCCGTGTTTACGTATTAATGAACTACTTAACAAAGATGCAATAAAAGGAGAAGCTAACTGACTGACTGACTGGTCTATCAACGCACAGTCTAAACCGGTGGGGTTAGAAACTTGAAATTTTCACAGTAGGTTCCTTTTGTGATGTAGACATCCACTAAGAACGGATTTCTCGAAATTCAACCCCTAAGGGGGTGAAATAGGGGTTTTCATTTTGTATGCAAATCCGTCATTTTTGAAGTAAGAAGCATGAAATTAAATAAGAAGGTTTCTAGTGAGAAATAAATGTACACATATTTGAGCGTTTTTGGCAATTCAACCCCTAAGAGGGTGAAATCAGTGTTAAAAGTTTGTATGAAAAATATGGTACTTTTGAAGTAAGAACCATCGAATTAAATATTCTGACTTCTGGTTAGAAATAAACATAATATACATGTTTGAGCGTTTTTCGAAATTGCACCCCTAAAGGAGTGAAATGGGGTGAAATTATCTTGAAATTGGGCATAACATTCTTCAAAATAAATAATAAAAGCCGGACTTTTTGGATTTTACAACTAAGTACAACTAAAAAGGGGTACAAACGGGTTTAAAATTTCACGCAAGCGAAGCTGCGGGCAAAAGCTAGTCATACATAAAAAATGTAACAACACGAGAACAGAGTGCATGATGGAAGTGAGTGATATGGAAAGTTGGAAAAGAAAATTAAGTTAACAATAAAAAAAAAACAAACAATATTATTGTAATTTTTATATGCTTCGTTGGTCTTGTAAGTAATTCGCAAGTGCGATTGCTAAGCGTGAGGGTTCGATCTCCAGGTCTGGCAAAGTGTTATCGAGTTTTTCCGTGTTTAATTTCTCAGTAGCAGCCTGGAGTCTGGATTAGTGCCGTGTTGATGGCAATAGGCTCGCCCCCTATTACATGGGACTAGATAACGGCGAAATGAGGGTGAACTATATTATGTTGTAGTTATTTCTTACATGCAAACGGAATGAGCGATGTCTAAACCGCTTTTTATGCGAATGTTACTTGTATTTTATGCTGCTGATAGTAAGCGATTTCTTTTATATTTTGGAAGTTTGAGTTTAATAATGTGACGCCACTATCTAAGCTACGCGAGAGCTGAAGCGCTACCAATGGAGGTTACATTATTGCTGAGCCTGCTTGCACAGCAGCCAACCTTTAGGGGGATATTACACTATTATCTAGGATCATAGATCTATGAGTCATAGATATATGACAATGTAATATAGACATATGAATAATTTCTTCATACAAAGATATGAGGCTAGAGGTATTATAAGAGATATGATTTTATATTATGATTCTTGATATATGATAGTGTAACATCCCCCTTAGGCCCAGGCTACTGTACCGTCCTGCTTAGCGCATGGCGACTTGCGTATTGCGAATGCTCTGTTTAAAGTTAATCATCAGTAAATGACAGTTGACACGAGAAAGTTAGTTCTGTTTTTAATTTTACAATGTAACCAAAGGATTTTTGTTTATGTTTTGCTGCAAAGAGTAACATGGTCGCAGTAATATCAATCTATAAAGTACTTTTTAAACCTATTCATTTTTGTCGTAACTGCAGTGCGAGCACGGTTCTTTTTACCGAATTTTATCGAGACGTTATTTTATCCATTCTAAACGTAAAAGGAGATTGTCACGGAGCGGGTCCCTTTTGTGGTATCGTGTGCCTGATTGGAATAATGACCTAAAATTTTTTTTTTTTTTTTGTGTACAGGGTATATTTTTTACAATTTCTTTCACCCTGGAAATAAAGTTAAAGTTAATTATTAGTTAAACATTACGTCGACATCCGTTTGATTCAATGTAGTCTGTGATTTGATTGGTATACAAAAAAGTTGCCAGGTATCAAAGAATTAAATAACTAATGACATATTTTAATCAATTGAGTAATCGATAAAATAAAACTATAATTATTTTATCGATTAGTATTGTATAATACAAAAACAATTATTTTTATACTTATTATATTATATTCAACAATTTATAAACCTTTGGGCAGTTTATATCTCAACATTTAGATTTAGATCTCAACATTTGACAACTTCAACGCTACTGTGTTAGCATTTTGTTTTACAACGATGAGGTAGAATAATGTTATCCCTGTCCTTTTTATACCTATTATTGTACCACATATAACTGAAATGAACAACGATAGGTGTACGCTTAATATGAGTTTATGTAAAGTATTCTTGATGACGAAAACGAATGGATAAATTAACACTGCTCATAGTCGATGCGAGTAAAACCCATGGAACGATATAAGGCCTACATTGATTAATAATAAATGTTCACAAAATAAATAGACACAAAGATAACAGCCATATTTATTTAGAAAACCCCATAATAATAAAGTAGTTTTTATCGATTGATCTATAACGATTTATTAATAGATTATAAAAAATTGATCTGGCAACATTTACTTGCGCATGTCACAGACTTTACTCTGTGGTTCGTTACGTGCGTGATTGCTTTGTTTAGTTATATTGAGTTTAGAATTCCGTCTTCTTTTACTTAGTTATTATTTACGATAAGTGCTTTTTCTGCTACTACCGAGTTGAGTTAATAAGTTCCTCGAGTGCATTACGTTTTGTAATTGGTACTTAGACATGAACTACCTATCAATAACGGTATTTATTAAAGTCTAGTGGTGAAGCTGTTAATAATTATACATTTTTTATCATATTTAAACGTTAATTGTACACCATCTATGAGTACATACCTATCTACTTTTTATTATGCTGCTATTATATGTACATAAAGTAATAGAAACGTAATCCCATCCCCATAGTGATGTATACTAAATAGGTAGTAGAAGTAGGTACTTAACCTAAATAGAATAAGGAGAAAATGTCAATGTCAGTTTCTAATTATAACCTAGATTTTTACAACAGAAAAACAATGATATCTCTTGAACCAGGGTGAATAAATGAAAAATGGTTTCTGATTATAAAAATACAATGTTTTTACTATTATGTAAAATAAAAATCTTCAGGGCACAACAATTTTCCACTGGGACGCCATTTTCCTTACAAATCGGGCAATCTCCTTTGACATAAGATATTGATAAAACGACAAAGGTAGCTCGGATCGTAATTTACCATTGATTTAAGAAACATAAGAGGATAAGCCCTAAATTGATGTTTTTTTTAAGTACTATGCAAATATGTAGGTACCGCAGTAAAAAATATAATCTGTCTCGTTCTTACACGTAATTATTTACTAATGTAAAAAGTGTGTACACTGTATGTCATAGATTTATATTTTCTATTGTCATTTTTCAACGTCATCAAGCTCCGCCTGGAAGGATATTTTTGACATGACGCCATTTTAGAGAATTACTTATGCCTTTCGTCTGTCATTCAAGCTTTGTTCGAGGTTTATTTACAGTTTTACAGTGAACCTTGGGTGTTTAGGTATTTTTAGTTGTATTATAAAGTATAAGTGAACAAAACCTAACATGACAAAGTGTTGTATCAGAAGATGTAATTAATTCATTGCTGAGGGTGGGGTCGACGCCATAAGAGGAAAACTTGGCTTCAGATCATGTGACCACATCTGATATCCTCTTATTTTTCTTTCATCAATGTAATTTACCGACGCGGCGACGCCTCGATATGAAGTCAACATACTCGATAAGATTTATCGATTATGTCGACTTTTGACAGTTCTTATTGGTCAATTTCTCGAATTATCTCGAATAGCTGTCGTCTTTAAAAAGTTGGTCGATAAAGATTTTTTGAAGCAATTATTGCAAAAAAATGGATTTTGGAGAAATCATCTTATTAATGTTGAAAGCAGTCGTTGAAAGCGTCTGGACGTGGAAAGGATCCACAGCGGAGTATTTTTTATTATTTTGTGGTTATTTTCTAATTGCTTAGATTATTTATTAGTATTGTAAATATTTTAGTGATAGTATTTGTGTATCTGCATATTTCTGGTGTTGCTATTTGTAAAGTTTATAAGCTGTCGACAAAACATAGCCGTCGACAATGCTCGATAAAGTTCCCGAAGCAAGTTCCGTGCTACCGACCCTCGATAAAATTCGGTATGTTTAAATTTTTATCGATTGGAGATCTTATCGAGTCGATTCGAGAAATTTATCTATTCTAAACGTCAAATTATATAGATATAACGACAAGAGCTGTCGTTTTATCCATATCTTATGTGAGTTTGACGTTTATAATAGATAAATACCTCGACTCGATAAAAAGAACCGTGCTCGCACTGCTGTTGATAAATTCACTTGATTATTTCTAATTATCTTACTTTGTATAAATTCACATTAAAATAATTAGACATTACTCTGAATTTGTACCTACTTTTTGCACAAAATCGTTTAAGTATATTTATTGTATAATTAATAACAGCACTAACTGTGTTCTGTCAACTGTCTTGAAACTGATGTTTAACCTTAGTATCTATAACAAATACGAATATAATTATAAAAAAAACTCGCGGTTACGAAATAACTCATTATTTGAAAAACCATAGACCATACAAACACTCTGTTATCATAGCATAGAAAACAGTAACACACATTTTGACGACGTCTGTGGTCTAGTGGTTCGAGTGTCGGACTGCTGATCACGAGGTCGTGGGTTCGATTCCCACAGGACACAAATATTTATGTGATGAATATAAGTGTTTGTGTTCGTCTGGGTGTTTCTTATGTATTATAAGTATGTATTTACAAAAAAAAAAAAAAAAAGTATATAAGTATTATATCCATTGTCTAGTACCCATAGTACAAGCTCTGCTTAATTTGGGACTAGATGATGCTGTGTAGAAAAATGTCCCAAAAATATTATTATTATTATATTATTATTATTTTATACCAGATAGAGGTAGTGACCTTATTTTCATATCTATCCTGTGAGTTTATTTTCATATCTATCCTGTGAGTTTATTTTCATATCTATCCTGGGAGTTTATTTTAATATCTATCCTGTGAGTTTATTTTCATATCTATCCTGGGAGTTTATTTTAATATCTATCCTGTGAGTTTATTTTCATATCTATCCTGGGAGTTTATTTTCATATCTATCCTATCTATCCTGTGAGTTTATTTGATTAGGATTTTCGAGGAGGATTGGCTTCGTCATTGGGGTGCTTTCAGTTTAGATGGTTGGTGTCGTACTGCAGCCTCCCGTAGCAGCGCGGCTGTCGTGCTGCACACGGCTGGTAGTGTTTTTTCATATAGTTGACGAGACGAGAGAGCAGCACGACAGCCGCACCGTTGCGGCACGGCTTCAGCTGAACAGCAACCGTCCAATTTGAAAGCACCCTCAGATTTCTATTACATTGGAAAACTGCGTAAATATAACGATGTAATTCGTATGTGAGGAAAATATTGGAAACGTCCCAGCTTTTAATAGGCACAGGGTTTAACATCAATGATGATGATGGTTGTGCGGTATTTCAAATAAAGATATTACTTCGTAACCGCCAACAGCCGCCAAATAACGACTTTTATTAGATTATGGGCCTAGTCCTGTAGTTGGAAAAAGTATACACCGTGTCCTAGAACGTAGTGACAAGCCGAAATCCAGATGTAGAGCACACTTACAGGTACCCGAAATACCCCTATGTATGTTCCGCGATTTCTTGTAGTTTTCGAGTTATGATGTGAGATGATGTAGTAGTATGTGAACTTCTTTTTACGATTTACGACTTGTCTAGTACCGTAAAATGGGGCTGTTTGGGAACGATGGGGCTACTTGGCACGAACATGGCATAGCAGATTTTTCGTCATATTTTATAAACTATCTACAGTTTCTATTAGTGAAATATACAATAACAATAAAATCGTAAATACATAGCACCTGTGGCAATAATTGTTTAAGAAGCACATTCGTTTACTAAATTCTAATTAGCCCCGTGGTTTTCAAATAGCCCCATTTTACAGGTAGGTACTCTAACCTCAGTTACAGAAAGAGTATTTTGATTCTTACAGACAAATTGGCCAATTTTTTTTGCGGTTTTTACCTTTTACTCATCGACTGTATTTTATTTCCTCAAAATCATTAAAGCATTTCGCAATTTCTTCAAAAGTTATATAACAGTATCCTAAGAAATCGTTGTCCTGTAGCTACAACTGTAAACCTAGCTGCCCTTACAGCCCCATCTCCAATTTTCACCGTGTCGTGTACTTCTCAGCGAACCGGTTTAGCTACCTGATGTGCAGCAGCCTTATTGTCTAACTTGAAATCCATTACCAGTGAACTTGAAGTCGATTACCAGTGGTCGACCCAGTCAGATTGTTATCGGTATTGTCTAAGGTATTCAACTGGTCTTCGGTTTCGGAATGAATGATCCGTGTGAATCCAATTTCCAAGTTTTTGCGTTTCGGTAATGCAAGTAGGACTAATAATGGTGCCATGGTACTATTTGCGATTTAGTTGTTTTAGTAGTTGCAAAAACGGTAATTATATTTATTATGCTGTAAAAACACAGCTTATGCATTATTTTTGTCATTATTTGCAATTTAATCACGTATTTTGTCTGTAAGTTTACTAAAAAATTTGTAACGAAACGCAAGTTTTCTTTCTTCAAACTGTCAAACCCACTCATGTCACTCACTGTTGGAGTTGTCGTAGTGTATAGTCGAATGGTCAAAAGTTCGCGGTTTATTTTGTAGTCGTTGGTATGTATTGTGTGTGATTTTTTTTTTGCTAAAGATTCGTTTCAAAGTAAGTTTATTTAAAAAGCTACTGCCGATTTTATGCGTTACAAAAGTTGTTATGTTGTTACACAACAGTGCGATAATATGATAGTATGGCTATTCCAGAATGCCTGCAAGAAAAGCAGTTTCTTTGCCGAAATGAATGCACCTATCTACTCAATTATGGGTGTTCAGATGATTAATAATTACTTCTGAGATATTAGGTAGGAAGTTATTTCTTATTCTTCAAACGCTTCTAATACAATGTTCAACACAACAGTGCTAAGATAGTATGGCTATTTCAGAATGCCTGCAAGAAAAGTAACTAGTTTCTTTGCCGAAATGAATGCACCTATTTACTCAAATAAGGGTGTTCAGATGATTAATAATTACTTCTGAGATAATAGGTACGAACTTATTTCTTATTCTTCAAACGCTTCTAATACAATGTTCACCACAATTTTCTTATTTTGATAAAAAATTGACCAAAACACTTCAAACAAGATTCGAATGAGCTGCTCAATCTGACGTTTCACATGGGCTTGAATTTGCTAGTGAAATTCATTTCGGTGTTACGCAATACCAAAATCAGCCATAATACGAAGTTCCATTCATTCACTAGGTTTGAATTTCGCTGGTAATGGTGTTGTATGTGACAGCTATTTACACAATACGAAAGTGACAATTGAAGTCCAGGCTAGGTTTCAAATGTCAAAAATGAAGTCCTTGTCGATTACCAGTTGAGTTAGACAATAAGGCTGCAGGTACGAGTATGTCTAGTGTAATAAGCCGCTCCACGCACTATAAAGTTATCGCGTTGTTTGTCAGTGCTACTTTAGTACGAGTAACGTTACTACTGACCGATTACTATGATTAACGAACCGTTATTGGTTAAAATTAAGACTCGTGTAACTTTATCAATAAATAAGCATAGATCCCATAGCTTAGCATAGTAAAACCTTCTATATGTTAGTAGCTTTCACATTTAAATAAGCCTAAAAGTATATTTTAAGGTGCAGTTTGGCAAAGAAAATTAATACCATTGTAAAGCATAAAGATCCGTTTTGCATATAGGAACCGGGCATATGTGTAGTAAATCGTATCATTAACAGCACCACTTCGTGTATATACATATCTATACAAAACATACCGTACGAACTCCGGCTTCAGACAGATTTGTCTATTTGGAAACTTGCCAAAAGATATATCTACTTCAATATAAGTTAGGGGTACACCACCTGTTGGCATGAGTATCTTTTCCGCATCTCAAGGAGGGTGGAGCTTAACTTGAAATCCTCCCCCTCTGTTTTCCCGAGTGAAGTATACAAGAACGTGCTAACAATAGAAACTGATATTTCGGTCGTGAATATCAACTGAGTTCCGGAATTTTATTTATTTCGTAAATGCAAATAGTTGGAATGTTTTAATATCAATCACGCCCTAACGGCTGAATGAACTTGGATGTAATTACGAATGAAGTTCTTTCTGTATTCTGAGGATGAAACGATATGTAGCCAATGAGGATTTAAAAAAACCACTATGGGACACTATGAAGGTGTGTTGAGGATGCCCTGCCCACCTCCAGTGCATTGCATAGTCCAGTACGGCAGTCCTTTCGCGCTTGTTAACGTTGGAGGACGTACGCACGGGGCGTGCCTCATTCCAACGGCATTCTAGCCGGCTAGCCACCGGGGTCAAGCTTACCGATCGGCACTAGCAGAAAATCGGGCCCTGTAGAAACCGTCCAGGGACCTAACGAGAACAGCGGTTGAGGTCAGTTTAAATTATTTTGATTTAAATATTAACTTGAGGAATCACAACAGTAATCCAGACTTATATTAAAAAAAGCGAAAATATAAGTGACTGCCAAAAAAAACTTGTTTATTTGTATGTGTTTAAGGAAAGCTATTTGCTTGAGAGTTAATTTGGTACTTGGAGAAAGATTTATGTTTATTTTTATACCGGAAAATAATTAGTAGGTACTTTGCATGTGGGTTGCCGCGAGTACGTGTAGTCCTAATTATACATACGAGGAGGCAGTTCAAAAAGTACCTGTGTTAGTAATGAATATGACATTTTTTTACTGAAGTTGATTTTTTAAATCTTCAGTCATTGTATTTCATGGCAATGGAACAACTCTATACAAGCTAATTATATCTGTAAAATTCATAATATTACTAATTGATTCAAGTCTCGTAATTATATGAATAACAAAATAAAACCCTTTTTTCGGTCGGAAAATTCAATAATCATAAAGGAAAGGGCTATGCAACTTTTGCCATACATAGCTGGCATGTTTTTTTTTTCTTTTCGCCAGAATTGAAACCTAGGCCATATGTTAGAGGACTGTATGACAAATCAATAGCAAAAAGAGCTAGGTCTACTAACCGTAACAAAACCAAGTTAGAGAGTGTTTAGTAGATTGCTATTGTTTTTATCAGGCGTTATTTTTCTTAAATAAAAATACTCCGTGTGATGTTTTAAGTTTCCCATTGTTAAATACTACCTACTCGGCAACTCTAATGAGTCATTCCGCGTCCCCCGCTTCCACATTATTATCTTAAATATTCTTTCTAGATCTTCTTGATAGAAGGGCTTAATGATGGCGTAGCAGCAATAAAAGGACATTACTGTTCCTGAATTTCTGGGAAGAGAACACATGGTTGTTGTAGCCACGTCATGTCTGTATTGTGGTATATGGCGTGGGGTAGACATCAACAAAACTTAGGACCTCCAGCTCAATTTCTGGATTTCATAATAAGACATGATGTGGAAAGAGAGACGAGTACTGATTACGATTAATTAACTTTATCTATAAGAATTTAGTAGCATGTAATTGTTCTATGATAAGGTAAGGCAAAATTTTGATTAAAATCAGAAGTACCTACTAATTATTTAATCAATAGTTTTGGTTTCGGTTTTTATGGTTGTATAATTTCTTTTTTGTAAGAATATTCCATAGTACAATTTAGAAAAGTAACCCAGAAGACCTATCCTATAGTGGATACGCGTTAAATAGTGTTGCAATAGCGATCATCGACTCCTGTCAACCACTGTACGCCCGTGATTGGGTTAGCGATACTTACTTATTGCGTTCAACGTTAAAAATTGCTATCGTAACACTAAGGGCGAGGCCCCACTAGTGCGTTGCGTTGCGTTGCGACGTCGCAGCGCTAGATCTGGACCAATGAGACGTCGCAGCGCTACATTTGGAATCTACAGATTGGTCCAAATCTAGCGCTGCGACGTCGCAACGCAGCGCAACGCGCTAGTGGGGCCTCGCCCTAACCGTAAAGCCACACTGCTCCGTTGCGTTGCGTTGCGACGTCGCAGCACTAGATTTGGACCAACCTAGAGATTCCAAATGTTGCCCTGCGACGTCTCATTGGTCATACGTTTATCAGTTTTTTTACTAGTTTTAGTGAAAAAAAAACTGCCAGTGCGAAAAAATGTAACAGCAACAATCAACTTAATCTATTTTATCAGAGGAAACCTCAAAATATCACGTATGATTGTATTTTCATTTAATTATAATATAAGGAGTATAGGTAACGCGGGTAACGCCTGACAAAAAGATACTAGCAATACTTCTCTGGTTATCTTCGTTCGGTTACGGTTGATAGACCTGGTTCTTTTTGCTATTGATTTCTCGTATTGTCCTCTAACATATAACCTAGGTTTCATTTCTGGCGAAAGGAAAAAAGTAAATCATGCCAATAGTTTGCATTGGCCTTTGTACTTTCAAAAATAGAACCGTCCAGAACGCTTCAGCGTAAAAAGAAATGCCATGTATTATTGGCAATAATGCCATCGCATCACATACTAACACTATTAAGTGCACCTACCATGTTTTCTTTGCTTCACCCTAAGGTCGACAGGTAGAAAATGCCTATGGCATTAAGTCCACCTCTGTACAGATTTTGTGCGAAAGTATAAATAAATAAATGTATTGAGCCTGCAAATAAAAAGTATAAAGTAAGTAAATCGGAGTACAAGGCTGTATGGTTTTAAGACTCTTGCCTGCATACATTGGGTCATCTTCAAACAGCAACCAATCGGCGTTTTTTTTTTGATATCATTTTTTTTTATTTTTCCTTTACTCACATTCCTATCTCGGGAAAAAGTATTTACCGGGTGACTTTTTTACCGTTTGGAAAAAAAATGGGTATAATAGGTGAACGGAGTAGAAAGGCTTTGGCACTATCTTTTTCTGAAATTGATATATCAATACAGGATGTAAACGAATTCGTGTAATTCCTTCAAACCGAGTGATCTTCAGGTGACACAGATTACAACGGGTGTTTTAGAAAAAAAAGTCTTGCTTTTTTATTTCTGAGTCATTTTAGAGCCCCGAGTTAACCGACTGCAAAGAGCGATATCACCTTAGTCGTGCCAGCAATCAATATACCTACTTAAGAACTGCTCCAGGATCTTTATTAAAAATACCTACATCACTTTCTGTTTTTATTGCTACAAAATTATGTTATAAGGACATTTTTCACGTGAGCAAAGCCACGGGCACAGCTAGTACCTATAAAATATAATTTATGGAAATAAATTATTTGCGGTAGATACATATTTGCGGTACATACCTAAATAAATAATTGCGGTTAATAAATATTAGTCGGAAAACAAGTAACTACCTCGTTGGATTACATAAATCACGTATTATACTATACATACAGCCGCGTACTCGAAATGTTTATCACAATTTAAATTCGATTCCTGGATACACTGTGCGCAGTAACGTTCATATCTTAGCGAGCGACCGAGCGACCTTATGAAAAAGTTATGTGCAAGCAATTATAGACCTTAGGGTGGTTAACATTTCAAGTCCGCGACTGTACAAATATCAAGTATCTACCTCATGTGAGTGTGGAGTAGGGTTGCCAACCCTACTATATAATATACAGGGTGTAACGGAATGGGTATATACATCGAGAAGGCAGGGCTTCTTTGGATGATACCAAACGATATGGCAAGGTTTTTTTTAATCCTATCTTTACGTGTATTGAAGTTATGAGATTTTTAAAAACATCGATACCAGAAACCGAACTTTTAAAATTCGAATAAACACATCACTAGCACTAAATCAGCTGATCGGTGTCAGCGAACTATTTGTAAGTAAAAATAAACCTCTTACTCCTGGTATTTCTAGAGAAATGGTTCCGCATGTTTATTTTTTTGTTTGAAAAATTTTATTACTGACTTTTCTTTTAGCTATCATTTGGAATAAGCAATTTTATCAATCCGACAAATGATTATCCGCTTAGTGTAAACATAAACAATGCCGACAGTATTGTCTGTACTCGTATTTTGCAATTATGTGGATAAATCTACCTATTCGCTGTTTGGTTTTTAATGTGTTTGTTTTTATTAGCAACATAATACTTTGACTCCACGGTTGCCTTACAAAGTGGCTAAGCCATGAACTGCTGCGCAGCGTGTCGCGGGTTCTAACCTCGCACGGAACAAATACTTTTATGACTTACACATAGTTGATCCAAGTATGGGTGTTTGTGTATGTGAGTTTCTTTGTTTGTAAACTCAATCAAAATTGTGACCATATCATAATTTTTTCCGAGTTTTGAAATTCGATTCACCTTACTATTTGCTTGAAGATTGCATAAAAACGAAGCGATTCGTATAATCATCAAATCGTTTTTCATTGAATTGATTGAGATAATACATTTCCAGGTCTTGTTTTTTTTTTAAATTACTTAGTAATATTATTGTTTGCCATTTAAACTTCTTAGAATGAAAAATCGATTTAGTAAAATAATTAAGTCCAACTGAACCCCAAAACATCATCTTTTTCGTATGTCTTGGACTCCTGGTACAAATAAAATTATAGTGGGTTCCGTTCATGATTTTTAAAATAAAGTTGATATCTTTTTTTCTTATAATAATTATCATGGAAACTATGAACAACAACTTAAAAGTTTGTTTTTAATTACAAAGGCATAGCAAGCATAATTATTACTTTCTGTCTGTGGTTAGTCTTAACTGGAGAACAATATCGGAATTTTATGCTCTGTCGATGCGGTGCTGTTTGGTAAATGGATTAACCAAGTAGTTTTTCGACATCGTAGACCTGGAACTCTATGGAACTCAAAGGGCACGAAAGAACAGAATGAACTTTTAGTCAGTAAGAGACTGACAGTCCCTTTCGCTCCACCTAGGGCGAGAAGATTCATTTAAATGAGATACCACACAAAGGATATTGGTTCGACCACGTGTCTTTCTTTATGTTTATTTTAATCCGAAATTCCAAATTATGTCAAAAATAAATTAAAATATTGTAAAAATGTCGCAAAACGGTTCATAATGTGAAAAGAAATTAAATAAAGTACTAAGACTGCATGAGTAATGAGAATTGATATTGCAAAAATGAAAATACTTCGCTTAAAGAACCCTGATTTCGTCGTACTTAGGTTTAGGGGGCGTGGTCAGTTGCCGTCCTTGTCGTGTCTTGGAGTCCTGTCCACAATTAAAATGACAATGGGTTCCGTTCATGTTTTTTTTTAATAAAGTTGAAAACATTTTTTTTCTAATAATTATGACGAAAAATATTAACAACAATTAAATAGTTTATTTTTGATTACAAAATGATACACGCACGCATAATTAATTAATTGTTACTGTTTGCATGGTCTGCCGGTGATGTTTGCTTTACATGTTTGTTTTACATGATGTAGTGTCGGGACATCGTGGTCCTGGAAGGAACAGGATGAACTTTTTAGTACTGACTAAAAATTTCATCCTATTCCTTGGGACTGTCAGTACTGACTGACAGTTCCTTTCGCTCTACCTAGGGCGCGAGGACTCGTTTAATGAGATAACCATACAACAAAATTGATTTCATTACGTCTTTATTTTAGTCCAATTTATGTCAATCCTACTTCCTACTAATGTTGTAATTATGTGAAAGTTTGTTTTGATGGTTGGATAAATGGATGGATGTTTGTTCCTCTTTCACGCAAAAATCTCTGAACGGATTTGGTTGAAGTTCGGTTCACAGATAGTTCATAACCTGGCTCAATAAATAGGATATTTGTATCCTGATTTTATGTTCACACGGGATGATTTTCAAATTGTAGCGGGTGAAACCGCTGGCAACAGTTTTTTTTTTTCGTGGTAAAATCATCAAATGAGTCCTCCCACCCCGGGCAGGGCCGGAGGGACTGTCAGACTTGTACTGACTAAAATCCACGGTGTTCCTTCAATAGCCCTTTACGTTCCGGGGTCACGGTAATGAGATAAGTCCCGCGACCCCGGCTGGCAACAGCTAGTAGTAATAAATAAAATGCTTACAAAAACGTCGCAAAACTGTTAAAAGAAAATAATTAAAGTACTAGCACTGCATAAAAAATAGGAATTGTTATCGCCGTATTGAAAATTGTTTGCATAGAGAACCCTGATTTCATTGTTAGTTGGGGTTTAGGGTAAAGTGAAATTGATGTCCGTGTATTTTAAATTACTCCTGGTACAGACAACTTTGAATTGTTTAAAAATAACTTAAATAAGTAGTTAAGTAGTTCTCAAAGGGGCCTCTGCGCGGTTCTCAAAGGGGCCTCTGCGCGTTGGACCTGTGTCCCCGTGTATGCCTTCCAAAGGACCGGACGTCTTCCGCACGGAAGATGAGCCGTGAATACAGAGAGATATCTCCTGTAAATTGATAAATTCCATACATAATCCTTATTTTATGTTGGTTCCCATTACTGCACCAGAAATTAATTAATTGGTTAGGTAAATACTGCGAAAGTACATTTTAATGGAACTTAGAACAGAAAAAGGATTTTGTAACATAATTTATGTTCAAATGAACCCTATTATTAACTTTCCTGCGCAACTTATGTGTGTCCTGGACTCCTGGTACATAAGTAATGCTAAAGGGTTCCGTGTTTAGTTAAAATTAAATTTAAAAAAAGATTGTTTTTGAACAAGTTAAAATGCAAATGTTTGTTCGCAGCTTGGAAAATGATTTTAGAACTTAGGTAGTAAGTAGACTCGTGATAAAAGCGGCAGTTTTCTAAAAATAGGTACTTTTACATAAAAAAATAATAAAAAATAACATGCATAACGGAGTATCTAGCTCACGACTTTCGATGAACGTACAAATGTAGGTGCCTAATAATTATGATATTCGACCACAATTTTTTTAAAGTAACAAAAATATTCCTGTGAATTTCCGTTAACGTTATCGTTTTAAATTTTTAATTACCATAGTACCTATCTCAAATGAATTGCGTAGGTAAAGACTGAATAAAGACTACGAAATTAGAATATTACAGAAAAAAGATTTTGTAAAATAATTTATTTAAAAATGAACCCTAAATAACTTTCCTATGCAACTTTTGTATCTCCTGGTACAAATAAAATGCCAGTGGGTTCCGCTTTTAATTTAAATAGGATTGTAATAATATTTGGTAGTTTTTGCCATAATTATTTACAAAACAACCCGCACTAGGCCACCGTGGTGGTCTAAGGCCTTGACCTTCTCATTCTGAGAAGAGGTCCGTGCCCAGCAGTGGGTCAGTAATGAGCTGACTATGATGATGATGACAGCGCTAAGTAAGTAACACCATTACAATCTGAGTTGATTGAGAGGTTGTAGTTTGATGATAGATAGTCTTTATTTATGTTCAATAAATAAATCACAAATAAAAATAGGCCGCAAAATGTATTTACTATGGAAATAAATTGTTAAAAGTACTAGGACCGCAAGAGTAACGAGAGTTGTCCGGACAGCGTTTGCGCACAATAACTGAACGAACCCTAATTTCGTCGGTGGTTAGGTTGGATACCTACACACACACAATGATATTTAGGGTAAATGAGCCCGTTGCAGGTTGCTGGTACGAACGTGGAGGTAACTTTACGCCTGGTTTAATGTTGATCTCCGGTAGCCTTCAGTAATAAATAAATGGAATCATACTCAACTTAACTATCGCAATTTTGATTAATCAATACTTACAAATAATACTATGGACTTATGTAGGTACCGCCGCCACCACAGTCCACAATAAAAATGATCTTATCGGTTTCGTGCGTCAACTCAGCTCTTGAGTCAATTAATGAACACCCTGGCCTAACTCTTCATTGATCGGTGTGCTTCCATGTATTAAATTGATCAGTTTTCTTGAAATTATTAATAATTGGGGAGGACTGGATGCGAAAGGCGGGGGATCGTGTGTTGTGGGTGGCGCAACTTGGGAGAGGCCTGTGTCCAGCAGTGGACAGCGATAGGCTAAGTTGATTATTAGTAAATTAATTTAAACAACAATTCAACAAAAATTTTAAAATAGTATTGTACAATAATTGGGCTAGCTACCCTACTACTAGGATAGTAGAAGATTTATTTTTCGGTTTTTCCCCACCGTTCTTTTGTCTTCGTCAGTGACTTCAGTCGTAGACTATTACTCGTGTCCTTCAGTCGCTCTCTCCATCCGATTCAGTGTACCGACTTGTGATTTCGTGATTGTTAAAAATGTCGTTAACTAATAGCGAATATTACGAGGTGATGATGTGTGTCGGAGCAGAAGATGGTAACCTGCGAGCTGCCCGAGACTTGTATCGTCACCGATTTATCCAGGGTAGACCAGATGCTGAGCGTCGGCAGCTGCCTTCGTTGGCGTGTTTGCCAAAATTATTTAAACTTCCTGATGAATGAATTAGACGATGTGCTCACTGTGCTTCCAGTATCAAGTTACGTGGATCTCGTGATGGAGAATACCATGGTTTTCCAACACGACGGTGCACCGGCACACTTTGCACGTGATGTGCGTAATTATTTGGACGCGCGCTTCTCTCGGTGAATCGGACGTGGTAGCAGAAGCGTGGCTTGGCCTCCGCGGTCCCCAGACCTAACTCCGTTAGATTTTTTTTGTGGGGGTACATTAAAAACGTAGTGTACGCAGTGCAGTGTGATACAGTGCACGAAATGAAAGTACGGATCGAGGATGCCTTCAGGACAGTAACACCGGACATGCTGCGCAATGTTCAGGTGTCCATGAACAAGCGAGCGGCCTTGTGCATACAATACCAAGGTCATCACATCGAACCCCATCTTTAAAAATGTAAGTCAATTTACTAAATTAAACATGGCTCTTAGATTTTACTGTTTAGGTATGTAATGAATGAGGGATAAAAACAAGCTAAGTAGCTAGTAGCTACCTAAATACTAGCTAAACTTTGTTCTGAATTTTAACGTAACTTTTTTACGTGTTTTTTTATTAACTAAACATTTTAATTTGTAATTTTGGCTGGATATTATCGTGTTTAAAACTGTAAATAGGGAAATTACGCATTGCATTATTACTTTTTACACCACAGAGTACCTTCCTAAATGCCTATTGCGCACACGCGCTAGCGCTCGCATTGTCGGCTCGTTTGATCCCGTCAGTTCGCGCCGACATAGGGCGGCCGCGGCGGCACACTACCTACAGCGTGTACTAGGCGCACAGATCGCGAAAGAGATTTAACTTAATATTAGCAAATGGACGTGAGAAGTTATTGACCCTCGTAGTGCAGTGACACGTTTGTTATGATTTGATTTCAATAAACCTGCGAAACCAAAAATTTGGTATCAATTCTTTGAGTAATTTATTTTGAGCTGAAACTTTGCACAGAGATTCTATACCTGATACACTCTTCACCCCTTTCGGATAGATATACCCTTTCTGTTACAGGCTGTATATAAAATTGTCGTGTCACAGTTTTCGTTGCCATACTCCTCCGAAACGGCTTGACCGATTTTGATGAAATTTCTTGTGCTTATCCGGTATCTATGAGAATCGGCCAACATCTATTTTTCATCCCCCTAAATGTTAGGGGTAGTCCACCCCTAAAATTTATTTTTATTTTTTAGACAACATTTTTAATTTCTAATTATTTATTTGGCAAAACAACGTTTGCCGGGTCAGCTAGTATAATATAGTATCCTACTATATTAGAGGCCCGACTACTATATTTCTGAAAAAAGTATATAGGCGAAACTACTATATTTTAAAGGCATCAAACTCAAAGCTATAATACTCGTGTTCGTTTCAAAATGTGTATTGTAAATGTAATTAATTATTTCTGAACGATTCTGGTATGTCAAGTTGACAGTTGCATTCACTTTGAGTTTGACAGATTGGCAATTTCGATTTTCGCGCTCTCGAGTTAGTATTTTGATAACTACCTACTTTTGAAGTTATCTTATAAAAAAACATTCTTAAGAAATAAATTTTGAAACCTACTATTTTGTTTTTCATTCTTTTGTTATCTACTATATTTTTGTGAGTAATAATTTTAGAACTACTATTTTTGACTGACAAAGAGTTGGCAACCCTAGTGTAGAGCGACAGTGCAGCAATCAAGTGCTATCGGCCAGATAAACCCGCCTATAAAGTACTCCAGTCTACATGTAGCCTACTACATGTAGACTGTGAGCATTTTTTGTTACAATTTTGTGACTTGTTTCTTGTCATTAGTTAGTATTAGGTATGCGACGGGTTGTTTACACTGTCCAAGGGGCAAAACTTTAGTAACAGTTATATAAATTATCCCGTGTGGGGACGGACTAGAATATAAAGCTTCAAAGGATATATACGGTCTGCCTGGCTAGCTACCACCCACACATTAGTCCGGCGCCAAGCAGTTTACTGTGTTGCGTCGTTTATACAACGTGTTACATAATTCCCCTTAAAATAGAAAATGTTAATCAAGTAGTCTTTTATGGTTCTTGTCATTTACCTCTCAGAGGAAATTAGGTAAGAATGTAAATAACTTTCTGGGTACCTAGTCTACTCTTTACTTTTATGTTTTCAGGGTTGCATTTCAGTCATGATTTTATTTTATGATTTGTCCAAATTTTTTTTTGTTTCCTTTTTTTTTTTAAATATAGCCATTAGACTCGTTACAAGGGACCTTTTAATCCCCTTTCGGCTTTACGGGTGTTTTTGTAACACGTTGTTTGTGAGAGCTAGAGGGGCATAGAATCCCTCTATATCTCTTTTACTTGGATTCATGTGCTCCATCTTAGACCCTGTCTATTCTTACCTATACAAGGTTAGTCGGAAAGGGGGTACTAATCCGTAGGCCACTTAAAGTATCACTGATGACTGTTTTAAAGCAAGTGTTAAAATTTCAAAATTCGAAAATTTTTATTTCCATTTAAATTGATTATTATTTTAGTTTTTTTTTCAAAAAATCTTCGTCCCTGCTTTAGTTACTAATTCAGAAAATGAAGCTTCAAATCTGTGACCCCAAATATTACCTAAAATGTAAACACAGCCGATCATAGCTGAGGATAGATAGATTTTAGCGATTTTTTTATGCAATCTTTGAACAGCTATTTCTCTTAAACCATTGACTTTTAGGGAAACTTGTGGAACAAAAGTTACTCATTATTATGGGTTCTTTAACACCCTTTCGGATTTGTACCCCCTTTCCGACTAACCTTGTATAGGGTGACTGGTAATTAGTGACCGATACTTTAACATTTTTGTACTCATGATAACAAACAACTTTCCCTAAGAAACATTATTTATAAAACAAACAAAAAAAAACATATTACGAGCCGCGTCTATTCCATAACGGTTTATTAATACATTTTAAACGAAAAAAAAAAAAAAATGTTTCTTTGGGAAAGTTGTTTGTTATCATGAGTACAAACATGTGTTAAAGTATCGGTCACTAATTACCAGTCACCCTATATAGTTGCGCCTACGAATAGCCTAGACATTCTAATACGATAGGACATGCGTAACTGAGCCACTAAATAAAGTTCCAGGCTTCTTTGTGGTTTATGTTAGGGTGCATTTCTGTTGAGTTAGACGAACCCATTTATGAAATATAATAAATAAAAATATATCTAAAGGAGAATGGGTAAGAGCGTACCCAGACATAAAGTTAATTGTAGCATTATGAACTATCTTCTATCTGTCTTTGTTGCTCTCATGGAGTAGTTTAATTAATCCTAAGACAGTATGCCTGAATTTAGTTGGAGAAAAAAGTAACTGTATACAGAGTGGTAATTTGAGATGGGGCATGAAGGGCAGCTACTTTAAACATTGTAGCTACAGGAAAACGTTCCTACGAAGACCACCCCTAACTTGATGAATAATTTCTATCTGCATACACTTATTTAAAAAAAAAGTACAGTCAGCGAGAAAAAGGGCAGTTTTCACAAAATATTTTTGATGCCAATCGATCATATTGCCCATAAGGAACATAAGACTCTTCCGGACCAACTGAGGTTGGAGTACTAGAAACGTAAACGTGTATTATCAATATAAAAAAGTAAAGCTATTTATGTGTACAATTTTATGATTACAAATGAACTATAACAGTGTATGGCTACAGAAATTAAAAATCTTAATCTAAATAGGTAAATAGTATTTTAATAAATTTTAAATATGCCAAAGTACCTAAATACTCTGTCAGAATCTCGATGATGGCCATTCTCAATGACGTAATTCGTTATAGTAAACTTTCGGAGTTCCGTACATCGGGATGATGAACATTCTCAATAAAGTAATTCGTAATAGCGTACCTTCTAACTCACGTAATTCATACTTTTAAACTTTATGAATACAGTACATCAGTATTTTAAACTTCGAAGTTCAGTAAGACAGTCGAGCAGCCCCGTTCGAACTACTGTGTCCGAGACTAACCGATAAATTGTTACCGTAGCGAACTAATAAGCCGCTTATGAAATAATTACTATCTAAGGGGATGTAGTTAAAAGCACTTTAAAATTAATGAAAATAATAACAAAGATGGTTTTAGGCACACTTCAAAAATAATACTTTCTATTACAGCATTAATGGTTCGCTCTTTAATTAATCAAAAACCTCTTGTTTCTGAACGCATCGATTAAACGAATAGTGGAAAGTGATCGGCGAAGCCTGACCCCAAACATTTGGTCCGAGGTGAAGCGAATTGATTCAGCCACTCGCTGGCCGCTGCCGCGGCACCGCTCGCGTCTCTCGCTCAGCTCGTGCGTTGAGTGGTCACAGTTATAACGTAACCTAACATATCTTTCAGCTATCTGTTTGTCATTTTATTTCTTACTAGCTGTGCCCGCGACTCCGCCCGCGTGAAAGTCGGGAACCAGTATTGTATCGCAAAAACTGAACAAAAGATGAGAGGTTAGAGTAGATTACAAGTTAAGAGTAGGTATTGAGTGAAAGTGAAGCTACCCACACTCACACGCAGGAACTGCGAGGTTAGGGGTGGGTGGGGGGAGATCTACTGCCCATTGTATATTACTAGAAGCTCAAATAATTTCGTTCCAGCGGGCTCAGAGGGATGGCCGCTGCAGTAACGCACTTAGTTTATAATCTATTTTTCTATCGGTGTATGGGCGCTATGCGACCTTGTTTTACTTTTTGAAATGTAGCTGCGTACGAAACTTTTGATCAAGAGTTATTTTGTAGCCGTAAGTTTTGATTTAGTTATGCAGATTGCTCATTCATATGTACATTAATAGAATGGGCTCTCTATCTTTATACACCGTGGGCCAAAGGTAGGTACCCCCAAAAGATTTTAACCACGCCTTTTTGATGGTATTGTGGCGGCATCTATCTCGCCACATGCGAACTATCCTACATCGCGCAATCAAGATTTAACACGCAGATAGTATATATGTCGTGGCCAGATCATAGAATTGATCAACCGTCCTCGCCGATGAGGCCCGTCGCGACGTCCCACCGCCGCCGGTCACGATCCACCGAGCTCTCCCGTCGTAGAGCCGGTCGTCTCTTCAGACTCCGCAGTCACACCGATAATTCAGCCCTCATCAAGCTGTCTCCCCCCCCTATGTCCACGCCAGCAACGCCCTAAGCCGAGGTCCGAGTCCCACTAGGGGTCGCCCTTAGTGCTGTTGTTGCAGGTAGTCATGATGTTAGTGTAGTACAAGTAGTTAGCTTAGGTTAAGTATTTTACTTCCCCCCCATTGGCTGGAGACCCTTCAGGTCTCGCCAATAACTGCCCGGTTACGTAGAAACCGTCCCCTAGGACGACCTACAGCAGTCCAATAGAAAAAAAATAAAATAGAATTGATCACTTCATGATGTGGCCGACCATTTCATGAAATGGTTGTATTTCATGAAATGGCCAATAACCGCTGGCCATTTCATGATATGGCCTGGCCAGATCAATGAATAATCAGCGTTTGACGATATGATCAGCTAAACGCACGGCTACTTCATGATATGGTCAAACATTAGTGATCATATCATAAAATTAGTTACATGATCTACTGTTAGAGGCGCTGATATCGTTTTGTTTTTGTGATGCATCATGGCGGCGGACAATTATTCTGAAAAAAAAGCTAATAATAATAAGTAAAGTAGGGTGACCACGCAACGAAAATTAATGGACTATTATTGGATTTCAAAATATGACTTCATGGTAACTGCGGGTGAACTTTTCATAGAATTTTATTTGTTCGATTATTTATCTGGTTAACCTGTCAAACTACAGAACACAGCACAAAATATCGATGCACGTTACTGCAAAAATTTACTATTTAGTACATTGAATCATTTGGGTTAGGTTAGGTTAGAACAGTGACCAATAACGCGCGAAGGCTAGCGAGCGAAGCGAGCGAGCCGCGGCAGCGGCCGCCGAGCGCCAAATCCCCTTAATTGTTGGTGAATCAAGCTATTAAACTTTCGCGGTAACGTGCATATCGGTGCACGTTACCGCGAAAGTTTAATAGGTGGGTCGAAATTCCGTACTCTACTCCTTTGCTTGCATGGTACAGTCAGCATCAGAAGTAGATGAGCTACTCAGGTGTCCAAATAATTAAACACATTCAAGATACCAAAAATATCTATACAACAAAACTGTTCAAATTGTTTTGAGCATCATAAACTCCAAATATATCTGAGCAGTCACAATGTCAAATATTTATTTACAAACTAAAGGTCTATGGTAAGTAAACAAGCTAAACATTCAAAGATAACTAAGCAACACGTTATTCAGAAAGTCAGGATAGCAACGTAAAATGAATTGTATTTGATTGTACTTAGAGTCATAAATTAAAAGTTCAAAAATAGATACAATGTGTACTATTGTGTCAATACAGCATTTTTTCTTTTTCTTCATATAGCTATATCCCTTTCATTTCGTGCATGACGTCATTGACGTGTCTTTTGTTTATAATATAATTTGATAGTCAAGTTATAGGAAAACATCGTAAGGAAATTGAAACGAGTATTTATTTCACGCGAAAGCCATTAAATTCGAAACAATCAGCTTGAATGAAACTGACATTTTTATTTGCTACATTTTCTAGTATATCTTCAGGAATTGAATTCGTAATAAACACCTACAAAATACCTCGGTTCATTTTAACCATGTTTCGGATTGATAACCGTGCTCAAAAAATTACAAAATCTGTTAAACGTCAATTTAATTACTCGGTTAAAAGATATCCGACGATGTAAAATCAGCCCGACTAAGCACGCACTGAGTTGCTGTATGATTTTACGCAAGCGGTTTTCAAATGCTTCTTTTACTATCGTGTCGGCACGAGCTATACAAGAATAGCTCATGCCGTGGTGAAAAGATTAGCCAGTCAGCAAGGATGGTAGCGAGGCTGACTGCCCAGGGTGCGCCGGACGTACCGAAGTATCGTCACTCGTGGAGCCTCTTTTCATGCACCCCTTTTTTTCAAATGCTAAAAGCGCCATACAGCTTATCTATGAACATGCACTGTAGCCTGATTTTAGTACTTAGTCAGTTACCATCGAATCGCATAGGTAGAATATACTTTTAGCCAAAATCTAGCACGATACGTTTTAAAACAGTCATTTTAAAAAGAACCGCTAGTGCGTGCGCTGGTATAAAGCCATACGCGTTACATTTTTTAATGGCTCACAATTTTTAATTGCAATGCCTGCATTTTAATCTTAATAATGTCACAGGACACTGTACACCTTACAGCGATAACACACTGGCATGGCGGTCGAATCCATATTGCTACAGAGAGACCCACTGGCGGTACGAACAGTAGCATATACGTGCGTTCGGTTTTTTTGAAGCGCGAAATGTAACGCGCCTGAATGCGTGCATGCAAAAATAAAAAAAAAAGTAAAAACAGACTAAAAAAACATAAAATTAACAGTTTCAGAAGTCGGTGGCTACAATTTTTTTTCAGTGTAGAATTGCACCGTCTTCTGAAACTGTTAATTTTATCTTATGGTAATTATTTTAATCCTTTTAGTTTTTTTCTTTGCAGTCGGTTTTTACTTTTTTATAAGTTTATTTTTTATTAAATACGTTTTAGTGCCATAATTTAAACCCTCTCTCCTCCATACTCTCTCTCCCTCTCTCTTCATAACCCTAATTTTTGACTTTGCCGTAGTCGGGTATAATAAGCCCTTTCATGCTATACCTTACACGATATAATTCAAACATTCCGGAAAGTGCTGGTTTGATGCACCCCCTCGTTTTTTCCAGTAGTCAGTTACCAACAACACATATACACAAAGCAATATTAGTTATTTGAGAATTTTGCTTTGATCCGATGAGGAGTTCCGTTCCATATCTCTGAAGTTCATGGTCTAATCATAACAACATTTATAAGAGACTAAACGGAAAGTACCTATACCCTCTCAAACAAAAAAAGATTTTTTCAAATCGGTTCATAAATGACAGAGTACTGAGGTAATAAATATAAAAAAAAAACAAATACAACCGAGTTGAGAACCTCCTTTTCGAAGTGTGTTAAAAACGAGCATAAAACATCAAGGTCTGTAACCGCCCTAAAACGGCTAGGTTTGTAACAGGCCTTAGTATCACTGAGCAATGTATTGAGAAATGGTTATTGTTTACATGTTTTTGAACACTTTAGTTGCTTAGTTACATTTGACTACCTCAGTTGACAAGATGATTTGTTTGCATAGAAATATTTGTGTCTAGCGCGTTAAGGTTCACTTTCGGTTGTCACAGAATCTGTATTAATTTAGACGTGTGTTTGCTTCAAAGCTTTATTTTCAACTACTTATTATATGATGACATGCTCATAGTTAAACGTTTAACACAACTATTACACATAACTATATACAGGTATAATCCTTCCTAACATACCGCCCACCAAAAGAAGTTCTTTTAAACCAAATAAAATTGTAACATTGAATTAATTTACACATTGCAAATAATAATCAAATACTAGAAACAAAATGGTAGATAGTCATAACTATAACCAACTGTAAACTAATGAAAATTGAATGCTAAATAAATCAATCTTACTTCAGTACATACAACAATTATATAAACCTATACGGTATGCATATTGAGATTAAACCTTGGTGTCTACAGGTAAAAGACATAATTTACCAATTGATCGCTTAACTATGTGGTTACCGGTTTTCACACTATACACTCTGGTTACTGCATCTTGGCCAGGGTGTTTATCTACGATGCGTCCAAGTGGCCATTTCCCTGGAACAGTATTGTCAGTCTTTACAAGCACTATCTGCCCAATTTCTAAGTCTGGGACAGTGTTTAACCACTTCGGGCGTTGCTGTAGTCTGGCCAAATACTCATGCTGCCATCGCTGCCAAAAGTCATTCAAGAGCTTTTGAGTGTGCTGCCATCGTGATAGTTTGCTGACAGGTACATCTTTCAAGTTTGGTGAAGGTACGGTGATTGGTGCTTCCCCGATCAGGAAGTGTCCTGGAGTGAGTACTTTCATGTCATCTTTGTCTGAATCATCGATGGGGCACATTGGTCGTGAGTTTAGACAAGCCTCGATCTGGCACAAAAGCGTAGTCATCTCTTCGAACGTCATGTGACTGTTTAAGACTCGTTTGAGGTGATATTTAGTGGATTTTATGCCGGCTTCCCATAGTCCACCGAAGTTCGGACTGTATCCCGGAATAAAATGCCACTGGGTCCCATCTCTGGCCAAAGTATTTACTATTTCACCTTCAAATTCTAACTTTGCTGCGTTCCACGTTTCAACAAGCTCTTTGTTGGCTCCGACAAAGTTTCGGCCTTGGTCACTCCACATGTGACTGCATCTTCCTCTACGTGACACAAATCTTCTGAATGCTCCTATAAACGCTTCAGATGTCAGGTCGCCAACAAGTTCTAAATGTATAGCCTTAGTTGCCATACATATAAACAATGAAATGTAGCCTTTGTTCGTTTTAGCGCCTCTTCCTCTAGACATTAGGATTTGGTACGGGCCAGCAAAGTCAACACCACAGTTCAAGAATGCTCGGGCCGGTGTTACTCGTTTTTTAGGTAAGTCCCCCATCAACTGGGTTCTAATTTCAGCCCTCTGTTTTGCACAAATTAAACATTTATGCACTGCAGCCTTGATTAAACATTTTCCTTTCACAATCCAGTATCTAGATCGAATATAATTAAACATTAACTGTACACTTCCATGCAAAGTTACCATATGTGCATCGGCCACAATCAGTCTTGTTAAATATGATTTATTATCTAAGATGATGGGGTGTTTTCTATCCTTGTCTATATTAGCGTGTCGAATTCTACCGCCCACCCTGAGGATATAATTTCGATCTAAATATGGATTGAGTGACTTCAATACACTTCTGTTCTTAACTTTACCTTTCTCTTTCAGGTCCTTAATTTCTTCTTCAAAACATTCTTTTTGTGTTATTTGTATACATTTCTGTAATGATCTTTCTAATTCTTCTGTGTTTAGACTAATCTGTGTTTTTCCTTTTTCAGGTTCAAGAATTGTCTACAATATGTCACTGCTTGCAATAACTCCTTGAGTGTATCACAGACCTCGAAGCAGGTTGACCAATTTTTCTCTTTGACAGATTGTTGTTCCGATACCATGTTTACATTTATAACTTTTCTCATTTCCAGGTCCGTCGAAGTGCTTATGCTGGTAAATATTATTTCTTTTTGTTTCAGCCAGTCTGGTCCTTCCCACCATAATCGACAATTCTTCAACTCAGATAGCAGCATGCCTCTGGATACGACATCTGCTGGGTTTTCTTGTGATAGTACGTGAAACCATTTGTTACCGATGTTATCGAGTATCGTTACGACTCGATTCCTCACAAAGTTTTGCCATCTTGAAGGATCTCCTTGCAACCATGATAAAACTATTGTCGAGTCTGTCCATGAAAATATTTGATTAGTAGGAATATGCATGGCTTCGCTTATTTGCTTTAATAATTTTGAAAGTACTACTGCGCCGCATAGCTCCAGTCGCGGTAGTGACATTGGTTTTACAGGCGCAACTCTGGATTTGGCAGCAATTATGGTCGTTTTGTCTTGATGGTCTTCTCCCAGCACCCTCAGGTAAGCTACAGCTCCGTATGCTTTTTCAGAAGCATCACAGTAACCGTGTACAGATGCGGTCTTCATGCTTTCAATTGTGCATTGTAACCATCGCTGCAGTTCAACAACCTTCAAATATGATAAGTTTTCTCTAATACTAATCCATTCTTTTTCTGTTTCAGGGTCTACTGCGTCATCCCAGGCGGATTGTTTCAGCCACAAACTTTGGATTAATATTTTTGCAGGTACTATCGCCGGAGCCAGCCATCCCAGCGGATCGAAAAGCCGGTGAACGTCAGCTAAAATCTTTCTTTTGGTCACTACTCCTGTCATAAGAGCGTAATCAAGATGATAATGAATAGTGTCTTCACCCATGTTCCAGGATAAACCTAGTGTTCTGACTGTACCATGCAACTTCATGTCTATTTTAACTTGCTTGCTATGCTGTTCAGCTTCAAATTGTTTCAGAAATTTGCTACTGTTAGATGCCCACTTTTGCAGCTTGAAACCTCCTCCTTCCAGGATATGGCTAATATCTTTAGCTACTTCTATAGCCTGTTCTACTGTATCCTGTCCAGACATTAGATCATCCATAAAAAAATCATGCTTGATGGTTTCAGCTGCTATGGGATAATCTTTGCCTTCATCTTCTACTAGTTGTTGCAGCGTTTTCACAGCAAGGTAAGGGGCAGAAACAGTACCGAATGTGACTCGTAGCAGACGATAATCTTTGATTGTTTCAGTTGTATGCTGACGCCAAAGAATACGCTGGTAGTCTGCGTCTTCTTGCGTCACCAACACCTGTCTGTACATTTTTTCTATGTCGGACACAAAACAGATAGGCTTCATTCTCCACCTCATGATTAGATATCTCATGTCTTCCTGTAGCTGAGGTCCTATCAGTAGTTCATCATTTAGAGATATATTATTGCAACCTTTGGACGATGCATTAAAGACAACTCTAACCTTCGTTGTTTCACTTGTTTCTTTCAGGACTGGATGATGTGGTAAGTACACTGCTGAATTATCTATCTCATTTATTGGAACTGTTTCCATGTGTTTCAGATCAATATACTCCTTCATTACTTTTATGTATTCCGTCCTCAACTGTGTATCATTCTCAAAGCGTTTTTCAAGTTGCATGTATCTTCTCAATGCTATATCTCTAGTTTTACCTTCACATGATTTAGGTTTTTCTGTTTTGAGGGGTAATTTTACCACGAATCTTCCTTCAACGTTTCGCTTGTATGTTTCTTTGTATATTTTCTCACAGTTTTCTTCTTCTTCTGTAAGTTTCTTCTTACCGTCATCTTCTACTTCCCAAAAAGATTTCAACATATTTTCAATGTCAACATGTTGATGCATGACGGTGATATCTTCCGAAGAAGTGGTTTCTTCCACCTTTCCAAAAAGAATCCATCCTAGGCGTGTATCTTGCGCACTTGGGGAGCCTAATGGACCTTTAACCAGACCGCCCTTCATAATGATGTCATAAATTTGAACACCTAATAAAAGGTGGTTGATTGTAACTTGGGTCTGCCAGGGTGAGGCCTTGTAAATGCGGCCAGTCTGCGATTTTGTGATGAAATGTCTTGGTGGCAAATTGGAGGTTATGTTCTTAGGTATGACGTACGCCTTCAAAGAAATCTTGAAATCATCTTCACACCGAGATAATAGATCAAATTCTACTATGTGATTTATTTGTGTCTGTTTCCCTCCAACTGTGGTGATTGTTCCTCTGCTTGATTTGCGTTTTATCTTTAATCTTTGTGTTGCTCTCTCACTGATAAAACTTTCATGTGACCCTTGGTCAATTAAGGCGCGCAATACTGTTGTAAGTCCATTGTCATCCTTAACATACACTAGTGCTGTTGCCAGCAAAGCTGTGGACTTCTTCGTCGTGAAGTGTGATGCTATTGCGACGTCTTCTTTTGTATCTTCTTTATTTTGTTCCTTTCCTTCGATGTGACTGTGTGGAGTTTGTGAATTGTCTGACTGCTTGTTGTTACTTCTCTGCTGATGCAACAGTGAGTGGTGCCGGCGATTGCATCGACGGCAGAACACCGGTACGCGACATTTCCAGGCTGAGTGTCCTGGTGCCAGACAATTGTAGCAGAGGCTATTCTTCTTTACAAACTCGTTCCTCTCCGTAGGTTGAAGCTTTATAAAATCTTTACAATGGCATAGGGCGTGGTCTTTCTTGCACATTGTACACGTCTTCGTCGCTGTGGTTGCAGAAACATGGCATGACTTATCTTTGATAGTTTTCTCCTTTGAGACAGCTGCCGAACTACTAGCTGTCACCAACTCCAATGTACGGAACTTAGACTCCAAAAATATATAAAAGTCTTTCAAAGTGGGTAACTTGTTAAACTCCTGAGTGTACGTATGCTCCTCCCAATCCTTATGGGTCTCAGGGTCTAATTTCTGAACCACTAAAAATAATTAGAGGGTCCCAATTGTCAATGGATAAATCTTGATTTTGTAGACTATTCAAACATTCAGTGGTAGTATCTAGCAAGGATTTTATCTGATTTGCAGTTGGTGTCTTCATCGCCCTTTGTCCGGTAAGTCGTTTGAACAAAGTATTTACTATCACTCGTTTATTCCCGAAGCGACTTTTAAGTATATTCCACGCTTGTTCGTAGTTATTTTCCGTAACCCTTATATGTTTCAGCAAGGCTTCAGCTTCACCGGTAATACTTGATTTCAGGTATTGCAACTTCTGTACCAAACTTAGCGACGTATTGTTATGGACAAGTGTTATAAACAAGTCGTGATAAGTGGGCCAATCATCGTAATTACCATTAAACTCAGGCAGGTAGATTCTCGGTAATTTAACTTGAGTTTGGTTAATCGTCGCGATGTTACTACATACTTCTCCTGATGATGACAATACGGAAATCATGTCCTTCAAATCTCCTTGTAAACACAAGAACAAGTCTTCAATAACGTAATAATCTTCGTTAATAAAGTACTGGATGTTCGCACGTTGATCTTTCGGTGTACACTTAACAAGTTCTTCATGTGTTGACTTAAAGGACTGCCAATATTCTTCTATACATTGTAATCTTGCTTGGATGTAACCCTTTGTTAATCGTGCCTTAGGACATTTCTTTAAATTAACTTGGGCTTTTTGCATTTTACCAGCTGTTTCTTCTAGAAGATTGAGTAATTGACTGCTTGAAGTACTCATTTTGGTAAAAAGGCACTTTTAATCGTTCGATTTCAACCCAAATTCATGTAAATACACTAAGTTATGGCGATGTAATAACTCGTAATTTTATTAAGTCTTCACTAATGAGCTTGTTATTAACTCTTATCGCTGAGGAATGTGCGATCCTTTGTATTCGATCAGCCGGACAGTTTTTATAACTTTAATAAAACAACACTAATGAATCCGGTTCGTTTGGACCATATGTCTAGCGCGTTAAGGTTCACTTTCGGTTGGCACAGAATCTGTATTAATTTAGACGTGTGTTTGCTTCAAAGCTTTATTTTCAACTACTTATTATATGATGACATGCTCATAGTTAAACGTTTAACACAACTATTACACATAACTATATACAGGTATAATCCTTCCTAACAATTTGAATTGCGAGTGTTCAGATGATATTGATACATTGGATGCTAACAATAATTTGAACGCTATTGTTGTGCAGATGTTACTGTGTTTTTGAGAGTGTAGAATTATCTGAGTACCTGAACTGCTTCTATATATCTGATGTTGACTGCACGTGCTTCCTTTATTTGGATTTTTTATTAAACCTTTGATATCATGGAAACCCTACATTAATGATATGGCCAAACGTGGATGGCCATATCATTAAACGTTGACGTTTAATGATATGACCAATTTTAGTTGGCCATTTCATGAAATACAACCATTTCATGAAATGGCCGGCCACATCATGAAGTGATCAATTCTACGATATGGCCACGACATATATATACAACCTCCCAACATCAACCGTTGGACAGTAGCCCGCCATGCACAAGACTCCGCCTGGTTGGAGGATCCTCCCTTTGGTTGGAGGAACACCACACCTGGTTTCTCCACAGTATTATGAGTCCATAATGTTATATCAACATAAGTCCAATTCCGCCAATTTAACTGTTTTGTTTTTCAGAACAAAACAAATCAATTAACTTTAGTACTTCCTTGTAAACATTACTTTAGTTAGAATTGGAAACGTTTATAAATTATCGTGTGAGTGGATAAGAAACTTCTTACGTCACGAACCTCCCCGACAAAACATGACATACGGCGAGTGGGGTATGGTATGACAAAAGTCGTAACGCTGCACTGCCTTAGAGCGATTACGCACTGCATCCGATCCGAATCCGTGAAAATACGTTCCGAAGTAGCCATAGAACTATTTGTATGGTAGATTACGCACTACATCCGGCATCCGATTTCTATCCGTCATCCGTGAGTTTCTAATTCGGAAGAAAAATTGGCGGACGGAAGTAGCCGTAGTACTGTTTGTATGAACGCTTTCGCGTTACCTCGGATTCAAATCGGACGCCAAATGTATATGCCAAAATTGCCCCTGAATTGTTTGAATTTGGATCAGAGATCGGACAAGTGCGTAAGCGATATCCGAATTCGGTCCGAGATTTTTACTCTAGATCGGTATTTTCACGGATTCGGATCGGATGCAGTGCGTAATCGCCCTTAAGGCTTTTTACCCTAGAGATTTTTCGAGTTGTGAATTTCCGTAAATAATAAATATCTAGAAAATTAAAATTTATTCAACAAACTATATCCTAACTTTTGTTCTCCATTAGGCATCGGAATCGCTGGTTAATATCTTTCGGGTACCTAGGGCCCACGGTTTATAAATAAAAATTAAATACTGTTTGCTAGTAAGCGCATCACTTAAGAACGGCTGGACCGTTTACTTGTTTGTGAAATGTGTTATGTGAATTGTGCTCGTCCATTAATAGCGACAAATTATAGAACTAAGGTTTATTAGTAATAAGCTGTTACGAATAATCCTAGTAACCATTACATATAACACAACAGGTTTGTCATTATTCTTGTGATTTATCATAAACGGGCTACTTTTTTTATACGAAACACAATTAATAACAAATATTTTATTAAGCTGAGTATGTATAGGTAACAAAGACATGCAAGAGTGAGGCATTTGATAGAGAGCATGCATTCCAGGCTGCAGAAGTGCATAAAAAGAGGAGGCCATAATTATTAAAGAAGATAAAAAGAAATAAAAGTAAAGTTTTTTTTTAGTTTTTAGTGACTTTGTGTTATTTCTTTTTTTATCCTGAATTGTCATTTTTTTATAAAAAGTTAAATAAACATGTTTATTGATCACTAATTTCAACAGTTACTAGCCTAAACGGTAAACAATAACATTAAATAAAGTTTACGTAAATTCAAGTAGACCGATCTATGGTATAACGGGTATTCGACGTTTCGTAACGTATAATTTATACATGGTAGAGTTTTATCGATTATATTTGCGCTTGCGACATATCACGTGTGCAGCGCCACACGTATTTCATTACATTTTAGCCAGGCGTGTGCCTATACCTTTATTCATCTAAATACCTACAAATTACATTTTTAAAGATTTCTCTCGTAAAAAATAAAAAATATATTTTAAAATATAGAAAATAGTAGCCCACCGGCATCGGGAACAAGGTCCAAGCTACCGGTGGTCAGGGCCTCAGAGAGAGGAACTTCCTAACAATACGCGCCGTGTCAAGAAGTACTGCTTTCTGCATCAGGCCCTTGATCCAGCCGCCCAACGAGAGCCTCTTTAGGTGTTGGTCGAGGCTCTTGGCTATTAAGCCATTCGCCGTAACTACTATCGGCACAATTACTGCTGAATCAACATCCCACATGTCGACAACCTCGTGTGCCAAGTCTTGATATTTAATTTCTTTATCTTTCTCAGCTTTCACGAGGTTTTCGTTATGCGGAACAGTGATGTCAACAATCATTGTGAGACGCTCTGATCGATCTATCACCACTATATCAGGTTTATAGTCCTGTCAGTGATGATAGATCGATCCCAGTACAATGTGACATGACCATTCTTGAGAACTGGGTCGGGCACATACTTGTAGTATGGTACTTCTGCATACACAAGGTTGTATTTAAGAGCAAGTCGCTGATGGATAATTCTAGCTACGGGGTCCGTAACTTAACTGCGAGAGTCATATGTTCGATTAATGAAAAGTCGACTGAACGATTGTTCGAATGGAATTTATTGCGAAACAACTTTTTATCGTCAGACGTTACTTCGACTGAACGATTCATCGAATATTTATTAATCGATGGACTGCTCTTTCGAATGAGTTTTAGTCATAACATTATGGTTAAATAATTGAAAAAAAAAAGATTTTCCGTCACATATTATTTCATACATAATCGAGGAAATTAAACACTTAAGATAATTATCGTACGTTTTTCCCGTAGATTTAGAAACATGAAATTTGGTAATAACACTTTTAACCTACTAACTAAACATGAGAAGCGCCTTGGCTTCATTTATTCCCGCGAGAAATACGATGTCTACTTTTTTTTTATTTTGCACTTCTCTAGGAATTGTATTGTTTAACCACTGCGCCAACCGTGCCGTAATATTACAGTAGAAAAAAATAATAATAGTGAGTTCATTACCATTTATTGTTTCTATAATTATTGAATAAATGATTAATTAAGGATGCGTAATACATTAATGCATCCTTATTAATTTTTCCCTTCATTTGTGCTTTATTATCTTCCTTTTATCCAAATTTCATGTTTCTAAATCTACGGGAAAAACGTACGATAACTTTCTTAAAAGTGTTTGATTTCATCGATTATACAGCATGTAAGGGTAAACACCGTTATCACTCAAACCATGGGTAGTTGACTTAAACATAAAAATATAGGATCGTGTAAAAAATAAATAAAAAAAATATACGCGAGAGAAATGAGCGGCGTGGCGGCGCTACGACGCGGCGTACACACACTCGCTAACGAGACAGCTGACTGACTGGGGTAGCAAACTGTGCGGGGCCGTGCGTCGGGCCATGCGGCGAGTTCCCCGCGCCCCCTCCCGTAGCTTGTTGCCCCCGCGCATAGGGTGAAATGCTTGTGAGGAAAAATGAAAATTTTATAAAAAAAAAGTTTGTTATTTTTCATTGATTTTACGTTCTATAAATGAAACCAAACCACTGGTTTCAAGGATAACGGTGTTTACCCTTACAGCCTGTATATGAAATAATATGTGAAGGTTTTTTTTTATAATTCTATTTCAAATATTAAACCATATAATAACTAAAACTCATTCGAAAGAGCAGTCCATCGATTAATTAATATTCGATGAATCGTTCAGTCGAAGTAGCGTTTGGCGATAAAAGGTTGTTTCGCAATTAGTTCCATTCGAACAATCGTTCAGTCGACTTTCCATTAATCGAACATATGACTCTCGAAGTTAAGTTACGGACCCGATTCACCGGGACAGTGGCATGCCCGACAGATGTCAACCTTGCCGTCTTTCACAATATATTTTCTATAGTTGTTCGTCATCATAACTTCGTCCATAATTGCACAAACAAAACCTTCGGTTTCGCCGAAGAGGTCACCGAATCGTAGCCAGGCCACGGACGCTAGAAAATCTACATCGGGCCCGTGAAGGGCCCGGTAGAAGCGTCCGTGAAGTTCCTTTGCTTCGCCATACATCCTTACGGCCATTGGTATCAAGCACTACAGGCTTGCGCCAGTTCTCTTTAGGCAAGGAGAGCGGGCGGAATCTTTTGTCCACTGCAACTACATCTCGATGCATCCCCACGTTCGGCTTGGGAGAAGTACTCCCTGAGACTGCACACCTCGCGGTTGTGGAGAGTCTTAGCATTTAAAAAGCCTCGACCTCCACACTTCCGCGGGATGTACAGTCTCATTACCGATGAGCGTGGGTGATGCATGCGATTAGCAGTCAGCAGCGAACGGACCCCTCCTATCCAGGGCGTCTAGTTCGGTCTGAGTCCACTTGAGAATGCCGAAGGGGAGTACATCAGGACCGGCATGACCCAACCGTTAAAGGCGCGCACCTTATTTCCGCCTGACAAAAGACTGTTAAGTACTTTTTTCAGGCGGCCATAGAAGCGCTCCCTTAACGATTGCTTCATGTCAGTCTCATTGATGTCTAACGCCTCCGACATGCCCAACTATTTGTAGGTTTCGGTTGAGGAGAGGGATCTAAGGTGTATGGAATCCGAGAGTTGGGTTCCCACGGATTCCATAATCCTTCCTCGTTTTACATGCATGACTGCACATTTGTCCACACCAAATTCCATCCTGATGGAATTACTGAAAGTTTCAGTTACCTTCAGTAACTCCATCAGTTGCCTACACCTTTATTATTATTATTTTTTTGGCTTTATCTCTCTTTGTTTTCATGTTGTCTTGACTACCGATCCGTGACGCCGCCGATACGATCCACAAACGCATGCAATCTCTGTTACTAATACCCACCCGATGGAAAAACGTATCTATTGTCTGAGTCCGCTGTATGTCCGTGCGATGGTATTGCTCGCGGCTTAAGAAATGTTATCCCGTGTAAGCTCGCGATACAATGAGAGCCTTCAAAGCTGTTGAGCATTATAACAATGTTGTGTCTATTTTATTTTAATATTTTATTAATTCAGCGATTATGTCTCCGAAGCTTTGTGAAGTATTACGGATTAACGCAATTATTGATAGTAAGCTTTTACAGTAGTGTATTAAAAATAAAAGAACATGTCCTAATGTAAGACTCGCACAGCCTACACTGTTAAAGATTGAAACTTGGGGTGTACGGAATTCCCTAGGGGATGAAAAATGGTGATAAAGTTTCACTGAAAAACATTATAACCTATTTTATAAACATAAAACTAGGCACAAATATTCACTGAAATAAAATGATATATTAATTGATCAATTTTCCTAAACTACCTATCTCTAAACTTAAACACCCTCTAGCACCCACTTGCACCCCCTGCACGTGGGTGCATTTTGTGGAAATATCTTATTGCGTGACCCGTTTACTCAAAACTTAGTATAAATAAACTGTAATCAAATAACAAAACGTGTGATGGAAGTGTTTTTCGAAAATCAATCCCTGAGGAAAAGAGGAGAAAAGGGATAGTAAAGATGAAGCGGTTTCTTTTTTTAAACATCAAACTCTCGTTAGTTATTTGGAGTGTAACTACCCTATAATATAGCCGCATTCTAACGTAACCACAAGTAATAAAGTTTTCGAAAATCTAGGGTGATAGACCTAATGTTATACTCCTTTGATCTTAAAAATTGGCACTTATTTAGGGTATACTGAAAGTTTCTGACTCTGATTAAGTTAAACACTTTAATGTTTATGCACTTTTATTGTATTCCCTGTTTTTCAAAGTATTTTCCCTGGTAATTTATACACGTTTTCATTCTTTTATCAGAACACTCTACTGGCGGTAATTTTTAACTTCCGTTTACTCATGTGGTATAGATCTCGAACAAAGCTTCCTAAGGTTGAGGTATACTTGCAAAGTATTTTGCACTTAGCTCATACCAACGTTCAATGATGTACGAATATGCTGTTTTTTTTTAATCTGATTAATTAGCTGTATTCTTTATTCTTATTTTTATGTTGACTCACAGCGAAAATCGTAAAATATAAGACATCGTTTTTTATTTAACTTAAATCCATTGTAAGGTCAACACGCAATTTTTAAATTGGCACCATAAAGATAAAACAAATGACAGACGCAAAAAATAAAATGTATTCTACAGCCAAAGAATTATATTTTTTAAAATAGGAATTACTTTTTTTAATAGATATCTTTAATGCAAGTGCCCGTTCAAGAAACTTTCAAACTTGGTTTGCAATTAACGATTTACAAAGAAAAAAGGGGTGAAATGGCGTGTTAAAATTTGTAGGGGAGAATTGCGTGGCCCGATTAACTAGAAATAGAGGTACGAGTATACATCATCTTTAAAGCAAATACAAAAGTATGTTTCGGATTTTTCTAAAATCAACCCGTTAGACCCCTAAAGGGAAATGTTTATATGGAAAAAAACTATTTAAGAGGGCGGAGCCGTGCGAGCGTCACTAACGAGACATGGTAGCGTTGGATTATATGGAAATTGCTGTTATACCGTGTTGACAGACAACTAATGAAAGGTCGATTGGAGCTTTGAGCTACTCCTGTATTTTGTGCACTCAATGCCATGGTTTGTATTCTCGGAACCAATATTTGTATGACCTACAGGTATTTGAGTCATGTTCGATAACTGAATGTTTTAACGGCCAGTACATTTCGCACCTGCGAATTGCGGATGACATTGTCATCATGGCAGAGTCTCTCCAGGAGCTGGAGGTGATGCTAAACGGCCTAAGCGATTCTTCAAGAAATCGAGTCGACGAGGCATCTCTATATGGAGTCCATCACAGCCCAGGTCTCAACGATGTTGAGGGCTTTCTCGTAGTCCACATACGCAAGAAACAGAGGCTGATTGTATTCCTCAGTCTTTTGGATAATTTGCCTGAGGGTGCGTACGTTGTCCACGGTGCTGTAGCCTTTCCGAAACCCAGCCTGCTCCGGTGGCTGGAAG
Source organism: Amphipyra tragopoginis (assembly GCA_905220435.1). NCBI lineage: Eukaryota > Metazoa > Arthropoda > Insecta > Lepidoptera > Noctuidae > Amphipyra > Amphipyra tragopoginis. The sequence continues at coordinate 36,235,141 of HG991991.1, forward strand.
TCATCGAACTTTTGTGCGAGACGATTCGAGATAACCCTCGAAAACAGCTTATAAACATGGCTTAGGAATGAAATGTGGCGGTAGTTTTTAAGGAGCGTGTTATCACCCTTTTTGAAGAACAATACCTCCACGCTCCTGCTCCATGCCTCCGGTGTAATTCCTGTGTGGATGACGGAATTGAAAAGCTTTCCAAGTTCAGTCAAAACAGGTGTTTCTCCTGTTTTGAGCAGCTCTGTGGTTATCCCGTCATCCCAGGGAGCTTTGTAGTTATGAAGCTGTCCGAGAGCTATTCTAATCTCGCCCATGTCAATGTCGGGAAGCTCGTCTGTAAGGTGGCGTGTGAGTCTGGCTCGTAGATCATCCGCGCTGTGGGCCTGAGGTGGCCATGTTTTCTGGGAATATAAGTGCCCGTAGAACTTTTCGGCTTCAGCGAGTATCTCTTGCTTCGAGGTGACGGTGATGCTCTGTGACGTTCTGAATTTCATCAGGTGACAACTGGAGGCTTCAGGCTTGACGAATACCTTTGAGCCTTTGTTCCGGGCTATGGCTTGCTCGATGGCTTGGGTATTCGCGCACCGATTGTCGCATCTGATCAATTTCTTGAACTCTGTTAAGTACCTGACGCTCAGACGGTGTGTCATGCGTTAGTTTTCGTTGTTTCCTCATCAATTCCAGAATCTCGCTGGTGAGTATCGACTCACGTCCATTTCTCACTGGTCGAAAGTGTTTATAGCCCACCTCGCGGATGACACGTACCAGGCCATCGGTGACGTCGTTTATGTGCTCTGTAGTTTCGAACAAGGCGAATCGGTTCTGAAGTTCCAACTGGAAGCTTTCGCAGCCAGCTTCGACCTGGGGCAGCGCTGGTCTAAGAGTCGCCCTCGTTAAGCGCACTCGTTCAATTTTGACATTTACATATATTCAGAGTGCCTCTTACTAGTCGGTGATCACTTCCGGTATTGACCCTGTTTATCACAGAGACATTTCTGAATATCTGACGCTTGTTATACATAACGAAGTCGATCTCGTTCTTTGTCACGTAATCAGGGCTTTGCCAGGTCCACTTCCTTTGAGGCTCCTTCTGGAAAAACTAGTTCATCAGAAAAAGCCCCTGAGTATCGAGAAAGTTTACCAACATTTTCCCCCTCTGATTTCTGCGCCCATAGCCAAATGAATCTACTCATGACTCGCTACTCTCTTGTACAGTCACCATCAGATATATAGAAGCAGTTCAGGTACTCAGATAATTCTACACGCTCAAAAACACAGTAACATCTGCACAACAATAGCGTTCAAATTATTGTTAGCATCCAATGTATCAATATCATCTGAACACTCGCAATTCAAATATTTCTATGCAAACAAATCATCTTGTCAACTGAGGTATTCAAATGTAACTAAGCAACTAAAGTGTTCAAAAACATGTAAACAATAACCATTTCTCAATACATTGCTCAGTAATACTAAGGCCTGTTACAAACCTAGCCGTTTTAGGGCGGTTATAGACCTTGGTGTTTTATACTCGTTTTTAACCGACTTCAAAAAGGAGGAGGTTCTCAATTCGGTTATAATTTTTTTTTATTTTTTTTTCTCAGAAAACGTCATTTATGAACCGATTTGAAAAATTCTTTTTTTGTTTGAGAGGGTATAGTTACTTTCCGTTTAGTCTCTTATAAATGTTGTTATGATTAGACCATGAACTTCAGAGATATGGAACGGAACTCCTCATCGGATCAAAGCAAAATTCTCAAATAACTAATATTGCTTTGTGTATATGTGTTGTTGGTAACTGACTACTGGAAAAAATGAGGGGGTGCATCAAACCAGCACTTTCCGGAATGTTTGAATTATATCGTGTAAGGTATAGCATGAAAGGGCTTATTATACCCGACTACGGCAAAGTCAAAAATTAGGGTTATGAAGAGAGAGGGAGAGAGAGTATGGAGGAGAGAGGGTTTAAATTATGGCACTAAAACGTATTTAATAAAAAATGAACTTATAAAAAAGTAAAAACCGACTGCAAAAAAAAGACTAAAAGGAGTAAAATAATTACCATACGATAAAATTAACAGTTTCAGAAGACGGTGCAATTCTACACTGAAAAAAAATTGTAGCCACCGACTTCTGAAACTGTTAATTTTATGTTTTTTTAGTCTGTTTTTACTTTTTTTTTTATTTTTGCATGCACGCATTCAAGCGCGTTACATTTCGCGCTTCAAAAAAACCGAACGCACGTATATGCTACTGTTCGTACCGCCAGTGGGTCTCTCTGTAGCAATATGGATTCGACCGCCATGCCAGTGTGTTATCGCTGTAAGGTGTACAGTGTCCTGTGACATTATTAAGATTAAAATGCAGGCATTGCAATTAAAGGCAGGCGGTGAGCCACTAAAAAATGTAACGCGTATGGCTTTCTATACCAGCGCACGCACTAGCGGTTCTTTTTAAAATGACTGTTTTAAAACGTATCAGGCTAGATTTTGGCTAAAGGTATATTCGACGCGATTCGATGATAACTGACTACTAAAATCAGGCTACAGTGCATGTTCATATATAAGCTGTATGTCGCTTTTAGCATTTGAAAAAAAAGGGGTGCATGAAAAGAGGCTCCACGAGTGACGATACTTCGGTACGTCCGGCGCACCCTGGGCAGTCAGCCTCGCTACCATCCTTGCTGACTGGCTAATCTTTTCACCACGGCATGAGCTATTCTTGTATAGCTCGTGCCGACACGATAGAAAAAGAAGCATTTGAAAACCGCTTGCGTAAAATCATATAGCAACTCAGTGCGTGCTTAGTCGGGCTGATTTTACATCGTCAGATATCTTTTGACTGAGTAATTAAATTGACGTTTAACAGATTTTGTACTTTTTTGAGCACGGTTATCAATCCGAAACATGGTTAAAATGAACCGAGGTATTTTGTAGGTGTTTATTACGAATTCAATTCCTGAAGATATACTAGAAAATGTAGCAAATAAAAATGTCAGTTTCATTCAAACTGATTGTTTCGAATTTAATGGCTTTCGCGTGGAGTAAATACTCGTTTCAATTTCCTTACGATGTTTTCCTATAACTTGATTATCAGATTATATTATAAACAAAAGACACGTCAATGACGTCACGCACGAAATGAAAGGGATATAGCTATATGAAGAAAAAGAAAAAATGCTGTTTTGACACAATAGTACACATTGTATCTATTTTTGAACTTTTAATTTATGACTCTAAGTACAATCAAATACAATTCATTTTACGTTGCTATCCTGGCTTTCTGAATAACGTGTTGCTTAGTTACCTTTGAATGTTTAGCTTGTTTACTTACCATAGACCTTTAGTTTGTAAATAAGTATTTGACATTGTGACTGCTCAGATATATTTGGAGTTTATGATGCTCAAAACAATTTGAACAGTTTTGTTGAATATATGTTTTTGGTATCTTGAATGTGTTTAATTATTTGGACACCTGAGTTGCTTATCTACTTCTGATGCTGACTGTACTCCCACTTAAGCGTTGAAGTCACCCATGACAACAGTGTAGAATGTTTTGGTACGAGTCATAGCTTTCACTATGTCTTCGTACATGGCCTCGACTCATCGTCAGGGTATACGGACGTTGGGGCTTACACTTGTATAAATTTCAAGGAATACCTTTCTGTAATTTTTAGTACAAGGAATGCTACCCTTGCCGACACACTGCCTAATTCCACAAGTTGGCCTTGAGTGACTTGTGGACCATAAACCCGATGCCACCTTGGGTTGGTTGGTGTCTTTCTCGAAGTAGAGTAAGTGGCCACTGTCGAGGGTTATCGTTTCCTCCCCCTGTCTTCGGATCTCCGACAGTCCCACAAAGTGGCAGTTGATACGACTTTACTTCCAATTCAGTGAGGTGCTCGTTCAGCCGCAGAGAGCGTCCATTAAACGTCGCCAGGTAAAGGTTATGGTGTTGGTACCCTGCCATCGCCCGGGGATTCTTAGCACCCCTCACCGCACCGTTACCGTGGCCAGGAATAATGCAGCTACCGGGAACTGGGGGCCGTGAATCTGTGATGCTACTCATTGGGGGGAATTTGCCATAGTCACTACGCTTGGCAGGCGGGTTGATAACCGCAGTCCTGGAATGCTTTCGCTGATAGTGCTGCTGCCCACTATCAAGTTCGGCATTTGGGAGTATTCCAGCATAATTCATGGTTATACCGCCATGTATCGGTGAGAGAATCCCTTAGTCGCCTTTTACAACACCCATGGGGAGATATGGGGTAGTGCTATTCTTTACGTCCGGCACCACACGGTACAACAGATAGGTTATCAAACTTTTATAGTTTTTTTTTCTAGGATAACACACTTTTATAATCGCTGCTTTATTGTCTTAATTCTATACCGGACTAGCTTCTGCCCGCAGCTTCGCTTGCATGAAATTTTGAACCTTGATTAGCCCCTTTTTAGTGAAATCCAAAAAATCCATCTTTTATTATTTACTTTGAAGAGTGTTTCCACCTTTCAAGTCAATAACCCCATAGCTCCCATAGAATAAGGATTTTCACATAAACGTTAACAACCAATTTCACCTGTTTAGAGTTGGAATTTCCGAAAACCCTTTCTTAATGGATGCGTGCGTTATTATAGGTACCTACTGTCAAAATTCCAAGCTTCTAAACCCCAGCGGTTCAGGCTGTGCGTTGATAGATCGGTCGCCCAGTCAGTCAATTTCTCCCCATACTTCTAACTTCAAAAGTACCAAATTTTTCATACAAACTTTCAACCTTTATTATTTCACCCCCGTAGGGGTTGAATTTCCAAAAACGTTCAAGCACGTGTACATTTACTTCTAACCCTATTATTTGATGCAGAGATGGGTGTAATCGATTACTTTTGTAATCAGATTACATAATCTGATTAAAAGTAATCATGATTACATCAATCATGATTACTTTTAATCTTGATTACATTCAATCAAGATTACATGTAATCGTTAATTTTGATTACAGTAATCAAAATTACATGATTACGTATGATAGAGTTTAGCATAATACATAATATATGAATTTAGATCTATACTTGAATAGCTTTTAATGTTTTGGATTGTACCATCACAATTCACATATTAAATCGTAAGTTTTATAAAAAATATAAAAATAATAGGTATTAAACAAGGTTAGTTTGAGTATATAATAAACCTGAAACTAGTTTGTTCAGACTCACTAGGAGAATCGATTGACATATTTTTTACATCAATTTTTTTTTTTGTTTTGATTTTTTCATAAATTTCAATTTTGTTTCAGTAGGTTTCTACCCATAACAATTGACGGGAATAGACACCTTGAGGCTTGAAATGGTCCGCTCGGTCAGTTTCCGTGTATTAGACAACCCCTGCATAGCACATCTCAGGCATTTCACACTTTTTTAGCGAACTTAACGAGACATAAACTAAGGTGTAACTTAGAGATTTACTAAAAAAAAATACATATTCAGGCAGTTCTGATGAAAATCTTGTTGGGGTGTCTCGGTTTTCGTATAAAGTAAAAATAATGTTGTATATTTTTATAAAACTTGCGATATAATCAGCGCCGAGCTACCAGCACTTATCGGTATGGTCCGTGCAGGTAACCGCTACATATAGGAGAAGCAGGGGCTGGCATTTTTTGGTATCAGGTTCAGGACACATGCACGAAAGACATTTCCGCGAAAGACACCTGCGCAACTTCCTTTGCGCAACTAGACATATGCACGAATGGACTTTTGCGCGACTAGACACTTGCGCGACTGGACAAAATCAAAATCCAAGGTGGCGGCTGTGAAATTTTAAAAAATATGCGTCATGTATGTCGTGTCCATGGTTTTCGGGGGCGCTGATGACGAAAATGAGGTCGAAGTCAAAATTCAAGATGGCTACTGCGAAATTTTACAAAATATGCGTCATGGATGTCGTGTCCATGGTTTTCGGGGGCGCTGATGACGAAAATGAGGTTAAAGTCAAAATTCAAGATGGCGACTGTGAAATTTTACAAAATAAGCGTCATGAGTGCCGTTTCCATAAATTTCAGGAGTACTGACGCCGAAAATGAGGTCTAAGTTAAAATCCAAGATGGCGGCTGCAAAATTTTACAAAATAAGTATGCGTCATGGGCAATATCTTACAGCCATTCGTCATCAGCGCCCCCGAAAACCATGGACACGACACCCATGACGCATATTTTGTAACATTTCATAGTCGCCATCTTGGATTTTGAGTTTGACCTCATTTTCGGCATCAGCACCCCCGAAAACCACGGACATGATACCTATGACGCATATTTTGTAAAATTTTGCAACCGCCATATTGGATTTTGACTTTGAGCTCATTTTCATCTTCTGCGCCCCCGAAAACTGCGGAAACGACACCCATGACGGATATTTTGTAACATTTCACAGTCACCATCATTGATTTTGATTTTGATCTCCCCCACCCTCTGGAGGGGAAACTTGTGAGATAATAATTATAGTCGTCAAGTGTCTTTCGCGGAAATGTCTTTCGCGCAAATGTACCAGATCCGCATTTTTTAACAAAAATACGCGTTGTTCCCTTGCAAATACAACAACAAATAACGGCCTACCAGCGCTGATCGGAGCAGGTCGGAACTTGTCGGCGACGTTCGGAACTTGTCGGGGCTTGTCCGCCGCACAGTATAGAAACTACCTGCGCCGACTAACTGCGCGGACCAGCACCGACAAGAGCTGGCAGATCGGCGCCGGCACCGCGCTTTCTATGTGTACACGCGCATAAATTATGTGAATTGTGATGGTACAATCCAAAATATTAAAAGCTAGTCAAGTTTAGATCTAAATTCATATACCTAATATGTATTATGCAGTATGCTAGACTCTATCATACGCAATATAAATTGTCTTTTATTTATTCGGATTTTTGATATCAATCAGAAAAATCAATCAGAAAAAGTAATCAAAATTACTATTACAGATTATTAATCACCGAATACGATTATTTTCTTGATTAATTTCGTTAATCTGTAATCATGATTGATGATTACAAATTGTAATCGTAATCTTTAATCATTAATCTGATTACATTTTGCCCAAGTCTGATTTGATGTCATACTTTTAAATTCCAAAAATCTTTCATCCCTATTTCACCCCTTAGGAGTAGAATTTCCAAAAACCCTCAAGTAGGTACATGTACATTTATTTCTTACTTTAGTAAGAAATAAATGTTCATGTAGCTTAAATTTTTAATTCCATGGTTCTTACTTCAAAACTACCAAATTTTTCATACAAACTTTCAATAGTTATTTTACCCCCTTAGGGGTTGAATTTCTAAAAACGTTCAAGCACGTGTACATTTATTTCTAACCAGTAACCCTATTAATTGATCTCATACTTTTAAATTCCAAAAATCTTTCATCCCTATTTCACCCCTTAGGGGTAGAATTTCCAAAAACCCTCAAATACATTTACATTTATTTCTTACTAAAAGGTTAAATTTTAAATTCCATGCTTCTCACTTCAAAACTACCAAATTTTTCATACAAACTTTCAACACTTATTTCATCCCCGAATTTGAATTTACAAAAACGCTGAAACATTTTTATATTTATTTCTAATCAGAAACCTTAACATTTAATGTCATACTTCTTAATTCAAAAATGACGGACTTGCATACAAACTTAAATAACCTATTTCACCCCCTTAGGGGTGGAATTTCGAAAAACCCTTTCTTAGTAGATACTTACTCTTCACATAGAACACACCCTCCAAATTTCATGTCTCTAGGACCAGCAGTTTAGGATGTGCGTTACTGACTAAGTCAGTCAGTACTTTGAATTTTATATACAGCGTGTCCCAGAAAGTAGTGTCAAGCGGAAGTCCAGAGGTAGAACATCCTTTGAAGTACCCAAATCACCCCCATGTATGTTCCGCGATTTTTTGTAGTTTTCGAGTTATGAATGTTTTTCATGTTTTTAATCAAACTCTGACTTTAACGACATTTTTGATCATAGTGACGTGAATAGTTGAGATAAATAAGTATTATTTTTTCTAAATTAGCTGATTAGTGACCCTTTCGAATGCATAAACATTTGTTACCATAGATGTAAGTAACGAATGCGTTACAAAAAAATATTGTATTCTCATAAAGTTAAAATCCTGCATGTCATTGTTTCCTAAATCTTTGTGGGTGATTGAAAAATAAATCTTCCTAAACTTTTTTCGTCAGGTGTATTTTAAAAACTTATCCATTTTATCAGTCATTTACCCTGTAAATTACATCGAGCTATCTCTCCGACATCACAATAAAAATTTCATTCTAAGCATACAATATCAAAAATTCCAGTTGTAAAAGGGTGAATGAAAAATTGATTAAAACTAACAAAAAACTTCTTTTTTAGTAACGCTCGACGAAAAAAGAGGGGTGTTATAAGTTTAACGTGTGTGTCTGTGTGTCTGTCTCTAGCATCGTAGCTCCTAAACGGATTAGGATTTAGTTTTTTCTTTTGTTTGATACACAGGATAGTAAATTCCGAATCGATCAGACCAGTAGAAGTTGCTCATATCCCTTCAACAACCAGAAAAGAGCTGATGATCTTCAAACGGCTAAACAAATTTTCTTGAATCATAGCTAAGAACACTCTCGATAAAGTCACCTTTCAAACAAAAGAAAAAATTTAATCAAAATCCGTCCAGGAGCTACAATGCCACAAACAGACACATAGACACACACGTTAAACTTATAACACCCCTCTTTTTCGTCAAGGGTTACTAAAAAAGACGTTATTAGTTACTTTTAATCAATTTTTCATTCACCCTTTTACAACTGGAAATTTCGATATTGTATGCTTTGAATGAAATTTTTATTGTGATGTCGTAGAGATAGCTCGATGAAACTTACAGGATAAATAGCTGATAAAATGGATAAGTTTTTAAAATACATCTGACGAAAAAAGTTTAGGGAGATTTATTTTTAAATCACCCACAAAGATTTAGGAAACATGCAGGATTTTAACTTTATGAGAATTCAATATTTTTTTGTAACGCATTCGTTACATCTATGGTAACAAATGTTTATGCATTCGAAAGGGTCACTAATCAGCTAATTTAGAAAAAAAAAATACTTATTTATCTCAACTATTCACGTCACTATGATCAAAAATGTCGTTAAAGTCAGAGTTTGATTAAAAAACATGAAAATCATTCATAACTCGAAAACTACAAAAAATCGCGGAACATACATGGGGGTGATTTGGGTACCTCAAAGGATGTTCTACCTCTGGACTTCCGCTTGACACTACTTTCTGAGACACGCTGTATATAGATGTTCAGATCTGTAACGATATTTAGTCATGAATACGTCGGCATAAGTTAGTACATAAAAAATAAACGAATACATATCTCTCCAGGATAATAGAAAAAACCGGCCAAGTGCGAGTCGGACTCGCGCACGAAAGGTTCCGTACCATTATCTATAAAACCGGCAAAAAAATCACGTTTGTTGTATGGGAGCCCCCTTAAATATTTATTTTATTCTGTTTTTTAGTATTTGTTGTTATAGCGGCAACAGAAATACATCATCTGTGAAAATTTCAACAGTCTAACTATCACGGTGCATCAGATATAGCCTGGTGACTGACGGACAGACAGACCGACAGCGGAGCTTTAGTAATAGGGTCCCGTTTTATGATAAATGATATTTATTTCTGTAAATAAACCTGTTACAGACACTTTTACAAGTCAATTTTATATGTTTTTTTTTTAAGACTAGATGGAGCCGGCATTTCCTATCTGACTAGCTCTGAGAAGAAAAGCCGAAACAAACTCAGAGGTCAAGGTCTCTTTTAAAGTCCAGACATTGTAGTATAAAATTATGTGAGTGTAACAATGTAGGGCAACGTCTGGAATGGCCTTTTGAGGAAAGAGCCATAACAGCTTTGAGTCGACCTGTCTAATCTGACGGTACGCATGCATCAGCCATCGTGTAGCTCAACCTTATTTTAGGGAGCTCAACGACCCGACGCATGACGCCACCAATCAGCAAGACATTTGCGTAGGTCACAAAAAACACTCAAAACCGCCAAAGACTTATGAAATTCGAGTAGGATACTAGCCTACACGGTACTCACATTCACAATAAAAAATAAAATAAAAATAATATCAACATATTAATAATTGAATAATTACTCATCAAAATGTCAAAGTAAAAAAAAAAAAAACATAAATAATAATAATCAATCATTCAAAATGTCAAAATAAGAGTTACAAAAGAATTACAATGATTTTTCTGTGATAAGAGCGAGCAGCTCAATTCCAAGCATTTTTATCGTCCATATAATCTTTAACTTTATAGAAAGCTTTATTGCAAAGTTTCTGCTTTACATAGGACTTAAATTTCTTAAGACTTAGTTCTTGAATATTGCTTGGAATTTTGTTGTAGAAACGTATACTTTGGCACCTAAATGAATTACTAATTTTTTGGAGCCTAATCATTGGCAGTACAAGTTTATTTTTATTTCTAGTATTGAGGCTATGAATGTCGCTGTTCTTAGAGAACAAACTAATATTTTTCTTAACGTACATCAAATTTTCATAAATGTATTATATTCATACGTATTTACCCTTTGGGTACGGAACCCTAAAAAGCAAGCCAACTTGTTATTGTTTTATCTCGTTATTGCGATAGAGCCATCACTAGGCGCGTATTAATACACAGGTCTCATCTATCTATATATATTAAAAGGAATCGCTATTTCCCTTGGTCATCGCATCACGCGTGAACGGCTGGACCGATTTCGCTTATTTTTTTTTGTTTTGTTCGTAATTGTTAGGAGAAGGTTCTTATGTAAGAAAATTTTGAAATTTAAAAAAAAAACTAATTTTATCAGTATATCCATATTCTTAATCTGTTTACCGCATGCATGAAAATGGTTCTAACTTTTTGTTACTATTTTGATTTTGTTTCTGAAGGTAGGTAGTAGGTAGGTGGTAGGTAGGTGGTAGGTAGGTGTTAGGTAGGTAGGTGGTAGGTAGGTGGTAGGTAGGTAGGTGGTAGGTAGGTAGGTGGTAGGTAGGTAGGTGGTAGGTAGGTAGGTGGTAGGTAGGTAGGTGGTAGGTAGGTAGGTGGTAGGTAGGTAGGTGGTAGGTAGGTAGGTGGTAGGTAGGTAGGTGGTAGGTAGGTAGGTAGGTGGTAGGTAGGTAGGTGGTAGGTAGGTAGGTAGGTGGTAGGTAGGTAGGTGGTAGGTAGGTAGGTAGGTAGGTGGTAGGTAGGTAGGTGGTAGGTAGGTAGGTGGTAGGTAGGTAGGTGGTAGGTAGGTAGGTAGGTGGTAGGTAGTAGGTAGGTAGTAGATAGGTAGTAGGTAGGTAGGTAGTAGGTAGGTAGTAGGTAGGTAGTAGGTAGGTAGTAGGTAGGTAGTAGGTAGGTAGTAGGTAGGTAGTAGGTAGGTAGTAGGTAGGTAGTAGGTAGGTAGTAGGTAGGTAGTAGGTAGGTAGTAGGTAGGTAGTAGGTAGGTAGTAGGTAGGTAGTAGGTAGGTAGTAGGTAGGTAGTAGGTAGGTAGTAGGTAGGTAGTAGGTAGGTAGTAGGTAGGTAGTAGGTAGGTAGTAGGTAGGTAGTAGGTAGGTAGTAGGTAGGTAGTAGATAGGTAGTAGATAGGTAGTAGGTAGGTAGTAGGTAGGTAGTCGGTAGGTAGTAGGTAGGTAGTAGGTAGGTAGTAGGTAGGTAGTAGGTAGGTAGTAGGTAGGTAGTAGGTAGGTAGTAGGTAGGTAGTAGGTAGGTAGTAGGTAGGTAGTAGGTAGGTAGTAGGTAGGTAGTAGGTAGGTAGTAGGTAGGTAGTAGGTAGTAGGTAGGTAGTAGGTAGGTAGTAGGTAGGTAGTAGGTAGGTAGTAGGTAGGTAGTAGGTAGGTAGGTAGTAGGTAGGTAGTAGGTAGGTAGTAGGTAGGTAGTAGGTAGGTAGTAGGTAGGTAGTAGGTAGGTAGTAGGTAGGTAGTAGGTAGGTAGTAGGTAGGTAGTAGGTAGGTAGTAGGTAGGTAGTAGGTAGGTAGTAGGTAGGTAGTAGGTAGGTAGTAGGTAGGTAGTAGGTAGGTAGTAGGTAGGTAGTAGGTAGGTAGTAGGTAGGTAGTAGGTAGGTAGTAGGTAGGTAGTAGGTAGGTAGTAGGTAGGTAGTAGGTAGGTAGTAGGTAGGTAGGTAGTAGGTAGGAAAAAGTGCATTGCAACGCATGCCGGGTACAGCTAGTTAGAGATATTTTCCAACAGCAGCTACCATAAAGTAGAATAATTTGGGTGTACTACGCCATATCGAATGCCAAATCATCGAATATCAATTGATCGAACACTTTAAATCGAATGTCCAAATAGTCGAACGTTTATTTCATCGAATGGTTAGTAAATCGAGCATTCAATCAATCGAACACTCAATACATCGAGTGTTCAAAATGTCGAATGTTTGTTAGATCGAACGTTCAAAATATCGAATGTTTATTTGATCGAACATTCAACGCATCGCATATTCATTATATCGAAATATTAATATGCTGACTACTTATTATATTGAATATTAGTAGACAAAAATTACGGCTATGTCAAAGAAAAACACAGAATTTACTGCTTCATGATTTTTTTTTTTGTTTTTTTGTTCAATAAAATAAGTATTCAGTATCGCTATACGCATCGCTTATTCATTTTATCGAGATATTATCTCGATAAAATGAATAAGCGATGCGTTGAATTTTCGATCAAATAAACATTCGATATTTTGAATGTTCGATCTAACAAACATTCGATATTTTGAACACTCGATGTATTGAGTGTTCGATTGATTGAATGTTCGATTTATTAACCATGCGATGAAATGAATTTTCGACTATTTGGACATTCGATTTAAAGTGTTCGATCAATTAATATTCGACGATTTGGCATTCGATATGGCACAGTACACCCGAATAATTTCATACATTTGCCAATGTTTTTTTTATGAAACTCTTCTATATTCGTTTTAAAATTACACTTAAGAGGGATCTACCAAATGAGAACTGTTTATGTATACGGGCCTTATATTTTATTTGTTTTAAAATTTTTCTGTACTTTTTGTGTGTATTTTCTGTACTGTTGCATCGCTGTGTGGGTGTAATCAGCTAGCTACATTAGTAATTAGTCTCTAAGCAGACTCCACGTGCGAAGCTTATGTGGGCGTCACTGTATTACAAGCTAAATCGTTCAGCACATATTTTTTCAACGACTCATTAGGACATGGGATGAAAGTTTCAATAAATAAATCCATATATATAAAAGGAGAAGCTGACTGAATGACTGACCTGTCAACACTCAGCCTAAACCACTGCGGTTAGAAACGAAATTTTGACAGAAAGTTCCTTTTGTAACGTAGGCATTCACTAAGAAGGGATTTTATAGCGCCATTTCAACAAGCAAACCTTATCGTGCCATACATCAATTTCTATAATTAAAATAAATAAAGGTGTTATTCAATCGAATTTGATGGTTCAATGATAGGTATTATGTTCGACTTTTTAAATGTTCTCTTTTTTGCGTTTGGGGGGTTTTATGACAAAAAGTATTACCAACCAGAAATCGGCAAACAATCCAACCACCAACCAAACCAAATCCAACCAAAATCCAACCTCTGACTGCTGTATGTTCTATTCCCAGAAATCCTGTGTAGTTTCGCCACTTCATTTCAAGTAAACATGTATACAAATACCACCAGGTGTACACGTATTAATTCATTATGATGCTCCAGTAATGTCTGTTTCAATGGAATTTCGCGTAAGACCTAAAGCGACTATTATAGGCCGGACATTTCCAGAGAATTTCTTATACGAAATACCTGCATTAATCAAGCTAAAATTCGCTTATTCAATCGCTTAGAAACTCGCCGTAATATATACTTGGGGGCAAATAAATCGAGCCACTCCTTTTTTCTATAGTGAGAGCTTTGTTCACGCAAAAAATAAACTCTGACAAAAAACCGGAAAACGTAAAGATTTCCCTGGGGCAGCAGTCTCGACATGTATCGCTATCACTTATCGACCGAAATCGGTAGTTAAGTGATAGTGATGTATCGAGTCAGTTAAACTATAGATAGGTGATTGTATCCTCGAGTTATAGAATTGAAGTATTCGAATGCTCGCAACTCGAGTAAAGATTTCGAGTATTGATAGTAGGTACGCGAATACTGAACCGAGTACTTAAATCGCGATCTTATGTTGTTGCCGGGACCCCTCTCTTCCGAAAAATGCAGATTGTTGTTGTGTACCTGTTTGTTTTTCTTGTGATCGCGAGAGTTTGATTGTCAAGTTACGTTTTAAGAATTATTGGTGCTTACTAATCCGAAAGGGTGTTAAAGTACACATAATAATGAATAACTTTTGTTCTACCAATTACCCTAAAAGTAAATACTTTAAGAGAAATAGCTGTTCAAAAATTTCACAAAAATACGCTAAAATCTATCTATCCTCAGTTATAACATTGAAACATTTTTGATTTGGGGTCACCAAATAGAAGCTCCTTTTTCTGATTTAGTAACTGAAGCAGGAATGTTGAATTTTTGAAAAAACTAAAATAAAAATTCATTTCCATGCAAAATGATCGAATTTTGAAATTTTGACACTTGCTTTAAAACCGTCATTAGTGATACTTTAAGTGGCTTGCGAATTAGTACCCCCTTTCCAACTAACCTTGTATATTAACATTAAAGTGACATTCGTTTCGAAGCGATTGATCTGTTAAGTGTTGGACAGTGGTAATAAGTATCGTAAATTTGCTTTTTAAATAGTTACTTGAATTGATTTAATTTTGGCCCCTAGAAATCAAAAAGAGAATTTGTTTATGATTATACAGTATGTCAGACAGTAAGAATATGATTTCTAATTACTTAAAATGTTTACTTTTCTTTTTATTGACTTATCAATAAAACTGATTTGTGTTTTATGACCCATATTTTGTATTTATGCTTGTATTTTTGGAAGTGACAAACATTAGAGTAGTCGAATCCTATGAAGTACTTGAGTACCTGACGCAGTAATCGCATCTAGAGTCGAGTCCGTGACTCGAGTTTTGAATCGATTCTCTTTTTAACGAGTACTAATTTATTCAAATACCATAAATGGCCAACTCGGCACATCACTATTTATGTCATAATGACAATTTTTTTATTGATTTTTGTCGGAAACCTAGCGAATTCAACTGTCAAGTTTACGATTTAACGTCATTTTAGCGAATAACTTTGCGAGCAAATTGGAAAGCCCGCAAAGTATTCATTACGATCGATAATTTGTGCAAGAGATTTTTTATTTGAAAATAAACGTTTATCTGCCTATAAGGTGTTGTAGTTGTAGCAGTAGTCTCAGGCTTTATCGGGTATCAAAGGAGATGTTTAACAAGCTCGTAAATAAAAAATAAAATAAAGAAATAACGTTTATTAGCAACCAAAATGAACTACGACCATCTCTTCAACGATTTTCCACGAAATCACAAGCCAGTGCCTCTGTTTGTTTTATTTTATTGAGCCGTTTCAAATATTTTCAGCTCTGCAGCAACTTCTTTCCACGCCAACTCAAAATTCACCTTTCCTTGATGAACGGTAAATACACCTTATAGAAATATATAAACCTTATAGAAGCAACGCTTCTATAAGGTTACTTGAAGGACGTGTTGTACGTCTACGTCTAAAACATGAATACAAACGTAAACATTATTAAGGTACAAAGTGTTCAACAAACGAAATTATAGGGTGCTTTAATTAAAAGACGGTTGGTGTCGGACTGCAACCGTGCCGCAGCCAATGATATTTTTTTTGTATATAATATCATTTGCCGCTGCGTTGCGGATGTTGTGCTGCGGACGGGTGGTTGTGTTTTTTTATACAGTTGACGAGACGTGAGAGCAGTGCGTAGTCCGTACTGACGCCCTGCGTGCACGGTACAGACAACACAAGCCGCCCGACCGCACCACTGCACCGCACGACTGCAGTCCGACACCAACAGTTTAAATTTAAAGCGCCCTTAGACTCTACAATAGGTGTTGCATTGCAGGTACCTACTTACTTTCTTACATTCTACGACAACGCACCCGTGTGCTGCCGTAAGTCGGAGTGACTATCACCCATTGTCTGTTTTGTCTATTATCTAACTAAACTTTAACAATTTTCAATAATTAAAATTCACAAAAAAGAGCACATGACACTTAACAAATAACAACAAAGTGACAATTGACAAATACTGTGACATTTGCTAGTGTTGCTAGGAAAGAAATGTTTATGTCCATTTATAAGGTACTTTGTACTTCAGACGATAAAGGAATATAATTTCAATGTAAAATAGGTGTTGCAATTATAGTTTTGTGTAATTTATTTATATTTTTAAATATTTATTAGGATAAAATCATCTTTACCAATCTTCCTTAAAATTTTGGGAGATTTTTCAACAGGTATCATTGCCCTGTAAGAATACTGCACTATGAATACCGTTTTTCGAAAGCTCTCCGATCGCTATCTCATGTCGAGACTGCAGCCCCAGGCCTTTCCTTTTAGTAAAATGCATAAGATTTATTAATCTTTTTTAAAAATACGACAGTTTCATTTTCTGTGTCCCGTAAGTGGATGGTATTTTATATAAAACTTAATAACACCTTTCGTAGAAGACAATGAAAATCTACTTAATTAAATTCCTTATTGTAGGGATTTCCGTAACATTATTATGATGTAGAGTTTTAAAAGCGGCGTGTTTTATCAACAATCGGAGGCTGGGCGAAAGTTGTCTATGGACCATTAACGATACGGTTTTGGTATTTGTGTAGGATACCAACTGAGATTGGTGTACAGTCAACATCAGATACATAGAAGCAATTCAGGTACTCAGATAATTCTACACTCTCAAAAACACATTAACATCTGCACAACAATAGCGTTCAAATTATTGTTACCATCCAATGTATCAAAATCATCTGAACACTCGCAATTCAAATATTTCTATGCAAACAAATCATCTTGTCAACTGAGGTAGTCAAATGTAACTAAGCAACCAAAGTGTTCAAAAATATGTAAACAATAACCATTTCTCAATATATTGCTCAGTGATACTAAGGCCTGTTACAAACCTAGACGTTTTAGGGCGGTTACAGACCTTGGTTTATGCTCGTTTATAATCGACTTCAAAAAGGAGGAGGTTCTAAATTCGGTTGTATTTTTTTTATGTTTGTTACCTCAGAACTCCGTCATTTATTAACCGATTTGAAAAATTCTTTTTTTCTTGAAGAGGGTATAGGTACTTTTCGTTTAGTCCCCTAAAAATGTTGTTGATGAACTTCAGAGATATGGAACGCAACTCCTCATCGGATCAAAGCAAAATTTTCAAATAACTAATATTGCTTTGTACGTGTTGTTGGTAACTGACTACTGGAAAAAATGAGGGGGTGCAAAACCCCCCTCCCCCCCATTTTCCGGAATGTTTGAATTATATCGTGTAAGGTATAGCATGAAAGGACTTATTATACCCGACTACGGCAAAGTCAAAAATAAGGGTTATAAAGAGAGAGGAAGAGAGAGTATGGAGGAGAGAGGGTTTAATTTATGGCACTAAAACGTATTCAATAAAAAATTAACTTATAAAAAGTAAAAACCGACTACAAAAAAAAAAGGAGTAAAATAATTACAATTTTTGCATGCGCGCATTCAAGCGCATTACATTTCGCGCTTCAAAAAAACCGAACGCACGTATATGCTACTGTTCGCACTGCCAGTGGGTCTCTCTGTAGCAAAATGGATTCGACCGCCATGCCAGTGTGTTATCGCTGTAAGGTGTACAGTGTCCTGTGACGTTATTAAGATTTAAATGTAGGCAGGCATTGCAATTAAAGGCAGGCGGTGAGCCACTAAATGTAACGCGTATGGTTTTCTATACCAGCGCACGCATTAGAGGTTCTTTTTAAAGTGACTGTTTTAAAACGTATCGTGCTAGATTTTGGCTAAAGGTATATTCGATGCGATTCGATGATAACTGACTACTAAAATCAGGCTACAGTGCATGTTCATAGATAAGCCGCTTTTAGCATTTGAAAAAAAGGGGTGCATGAAAAGAGCCTCCACGAGTGATTCTATTCGATACTTCGGTACGTCCGGCGCATCCTGGGCAGTCAGCCTCGCTACCATCCTTGCTGACTGGCTAATCTTTTCACCACGGCATGAGCTATTCTTGTATAGCTCGTGCCGACACGATAGAAAAAGAAGCATTTGAAAACTGCTTGCGTAAAATCATATTATCACTCAGTGCGTGCTTAGTCGGGCTGATTTTACATCGTTAGATATCTTTTAACCGAGTAATTAAATTGACGCTTAACAGATTTTGTACTTTTTTGGACACGGTTATATTGATAACCGTGTCCAAATACCTCGGTTCATTTTAACTATGTTTCGGATTGCCGAAACATAGTTAAAATGAAGCGAGGTATTTTGTAGGTACCTCTTTAATACGAATTCAATTCCTTAAGATATACTAGAAAATGTAGCAAATAAAAATTTCAGTTTCATTCAAACTGATTGTTGCGAATTTAATGGCTTTCGCGCGGAATAAATACTCGTTTCAATTTCCTTACGATGTTTTCCTATAACTTGACTATCAGATTATATTATAAACAAAAGACACGTCAATGACGTCACGCACGAAATGAAAGGGATATAGCTATATGAAGAAAAAGAAAAAAATGCTGTATTGACACAATAGTACACATTGTATCTATTTTTGAACTTTTAATTTATGACTCTAAGTACAATCAAATACAATTCATTTTACGTTGCTATCCTGACTTTCTGAATAACGTGTTGCTTAGTTACCTTTGAATGTTTAGCTTGTTTAGTTACCATAGACTTTTAGTTTGTAAATAAATATTTGACAATGTGACTGCTCAGATATATTTGGAGTTTATGATGCTCAAATCAATTTGAACAGTTTTGTTGCATAGATGTTTTTGGTATCTTGAATGTGTTTAATTATTTGGACACCTGAGTTGCTCATCTACTTCTGATGCTGACTGTACCTACTAGAAAAGAATAAACGCATTTTTTAAACATTTCGCAATTCTTTGGAGCTTTAAACGGATTGTTTGTTTTTCACGATTTCTGACATTAACCTCAGTGTGTTTGGAAGAGTATATTGATTATGGGAAGTAGGATCGAATGGCATCATAAAAATGTTTCGTCAATACTGCCCTTTTTTTGCTGACTGTATTTTTTTTCAAGATGTGTAAATGTTGAACAACATATATTTTAAAAAAAATTGAGATCCCTGAACACGTTCTGAACGGACGGCCCCATCTCAAATTACCACCTCTAAAAGTATGTTTTTTTCTCAAAACGGGGTCTGATTTTGATACCCCTTTACACAAGGGTATAGTAGAGTTATCCCTACACAAACACTAAAACCGTGTCGCTATTCGTTTATAGACCACTTCGCATACAAAACCCAGTCTCCTTTTCAACATTTTTAGGGTAAAATGGGGCAGATGAAGTTATAAATGGCAGCCAACAAAGTCCTTCAGGTTGCCAGCCTGTCTGCCTTTTACCCTACATACGTCCAAGAGTTCTAACATCATTTGCAATCTGCGCGCGGACTCTTAGGCTGATTGCATATCGTCACCCTAGAGTGAAAAGCTCGGCAATGCGTTTTGGTCATTGCACGGTTTTAGTGGGCTTTGACGCGGACAAAGTCGCGGGCAAAAGCTAGTACTTAAATATATAGGATGAGTTTATGAGATGGGATTGGAGGGCCAGATCCGAAACTATTAGGAATAGAGGAAAGTGGTCTAAAAGGCGTGAGCTCAATTTCGAAGGAAACAATAAGCGGTGTTTATTGATAGTCATACTAGCATGTCATATTGATATGACCAGTAAGAATCGTTGTATCGGTGGTCATATTCCCTATTGTCACTCTATATATACAGGGTGGAAACGTTAAGTGTCAACAGGCGATTATTCCGTCAGTTTAGGAAATATTTCAGAACTTTTGGCTAATATCAAAACTAGGCCGCCTAGTAACTAAAATAACATAAATATTTTTAGGAAAATAACCGCCATGTATCGAGAATTTTGATTTTACAACCTACTTCCGTACATTCAGTCAGTGTGACATTTTTGTTCATGAGATATTCAAGAAGCTTATAAGTTTTTTTGCATTTTTTTCGAGCCGAATTGTTTACTGAATTACTGGATTACTAATAACTCAATAAAAAAAGGATAATATTTCTTTCTTGTACCTATTGACAAAGTCGGCAACATTTTTTATTTCAACTTTTAATCAATTGAACTGGCTGAAAAAGAATAATAACAAGTTACTAAAACAAACGACGGAGTTACCTTTGAGTTCAAAATTCAAAAAATTGTTGTTCTTATAGTTTTTTACTTAATTAATAAAAAAAAATGGCCTAATGCCTATTCCCTTAAAGCGTAGGCAGAGGAGTTCTGTTATACAGCCACAAGTTCTTCGTGACGGTATTTAGCGCCATGTATTATGGAACATTGTTATTGAACTATTAATATTTTTATTAATTGAACAGACTGGTTGCAATATTATTATTATTTATTAGACATGAAAATAATTGGCTATCACATTACGTAGGCAATCTGGAACTACAAAATCTGTCTGTTTTCTGTTGGAAATCCTGGGTTAGATTTAGGTAGTGCTCAGGAATCTAGTGATATGAAGCTTTATTACAGATATGACTAAGATAGACCGAAGTCGAGTAAGGCTAACTCCGCCGTCATATTAACAGTAAGGAAGAGAGAGATTACGTAGTTATGATTGGTATGATCAGTTGAAAGAAATTCTCATACTAAATGTATGGACGGAGCGAGTAACAAAATTTTCAATAACTGACTTTTCTTTTTCCTTAAGTTATTTATAACATTTTACTCTCCATGTAGTCTAGTTTTGATAATAGCCTTAACTTTTGAAATATCTCTTAAATTGCCGAAAAAATCGTATGTTGACACTTAACGATTCCAACCTGTATAGTATTTTCCCGCACCCTGGAAGATATAATGGTACAGTCAATGTCAGCTATACCGATTAATAATTAAAATGATTTTTCTTATTAATGACCTCATTTACAGGATTAATCAAATAGTTCGTACTCATCATAGTTATTCACCTCTTTAATGACACTCTAGAACTCAAAAATAAATAAAGAAATTAAGAAAAAAAGGTCCAATTTCTCTCTTGAGATTGCTTAATGCTTTAGTTAAGTTAGAGTATGAATATGAACTGTCGGGAGAATCAAATAAGGAAAGACGGCAAGAGTTTATTAACGATGATGATTTCATTATTCAAATACAGTTAGAGCTGTTGCATGGTGAGATTTGCATCGGTTTTTTTTTTTCAGAAAAACTTAGATAAGTACCTACTTATGTAAACTAAATAAAACCGTTGTTATATATTTTGAGCGAGATTGTACTTTATTGTTTATGTCAAACCTAATATACCTATAGGCTGTTTACTCAAATAATATGACCACCGATACAAACGATTCTTATTGGTCATATCAATATGACATACTAGTATGACCACCAATAAACACCGACAATAAGGGCCTTTTTCCTGTCATGCGGGTTCGTGCCCGCGTGCGTGCGTCACCCGCATGCGTGGCGCTCGCAGTTCACCTTTTTGTGCGTGTTTCACGCATCACAATAAATATATATATGAAACGGTGAAGTTCAGGCGCCACGGGTGCGGGTGACACGCATGCGCGCACGAGCCCGCGTCACTGTAAAAAGGCCCTTATTGCATTGTTAGATTTCTGAAAAAGCAGTAGATGTAGCCAGGAATAATATCCGATGTTTTTTGCCACCCCGTATTGCACCGGTTCATAAATATTACTGATAAGGATCATTAGATCCTGCTAAGGAATGTTATGTGGTAAAGCAAAGCAAATGGAATTATTATACATTTTTCATTAAACTGAAACATGTATTGGAAAGCGGCAATGGACGTCAGATTCTAAGTATGTCAGATTCCATGTACGTCATTTTCCAGCAAGGACATTTTCCAACTAGGTCAGATTTTGAGTTAGTAATGATTTCTGGTACACTTGCATTATATTCATCGCACCATGTTTGCGAGACTTCTTTGGTGGACGATTTACAAGATTATTAGTAAAGCCGTTTGTCCCCAAAGTGTGTATTCCAGTTCAGAGGCTTGACTGATATTAAAAAAATAATTTAAAATAGTTGAGAAAATTATCAGTTTTATAAATATTTTGAGAGTTATTGGCTTGGAACAATTACAGTCGACGTTTTATGTTGCGAAAAGGAAACGCGTCGTACTACCAATCACTTGGAGGGATGGCATAACAAAATGAATCGTTAGATTCTCAGGTATTCAGGCATGGGTTTTAAGACCGGACACAAATAAATCAATCATGTGTACATTCAACAGTTTAGTCACAGAAATTTTCGTACGATTTAATAATTTACATGGCTTAATTTCATGTCGGAAAATTATGATACTGACTGTATTGTACATTACCAACTCGAAATCTGACCTAGTTGGAAAATGTCCTAGCTGGAAAATGACGTACATGGAATCTGACCTACTTAGAATCTGACGTCCATTACCGCTTTCATGTATTGTTGTACAATGTATTGTTCTCATCTCAAAAAGTCACCTTGCATATACCTATTATTTATTTAAACTTGAAGTTATACATGCAGGTATAGTGGAGGGATTTGTCACTCGTACGTAACCAACACATATACTAAACGTAAGCCTAGCTAGAGGGATCCCTTACAATTACTTTTACATTTTTTAACAAATATTTTTTATGTGACGGTTGTTGTTTTCATAATTGTAGTTTTAAACATCTGCATTGTTAACTTTGGGATGATGACGACGACGGTCTTAATTCTTGTTATTGTTTTTAGGGTTCCGAACCCAAAGGGTAAAACGGGACTCTATTACTAAAACTCCGCTGTCCGTCCGTCTGTCACCAGGCTGTATCTCATGAACCGTGATAGTTAGACAGTTGAAATTTTCACAGATGATGTATTTCTGTTGCCGCTATAACAACAAAGGGGATAGAACCTTTGTGGCATAGCCCCCCCGCTGCCATTTTGATTTTTTTTCCAAGTTGCGGCGCACGATTACACTAACATATTATATGGGTAGAGGACACTTAAACAAACGAACAATATCAGGGATATGGTGCCCTAAAGTGTCACGTTGCCGAGATATTTGGACTTAAAGATATTTTTTCAAGATTGCAGCGCACTTTGTAACTGGTAAATATGGATAGAGAACACTCAAACAAACAAAAATTATTCAGAAATATGGTGCCCTAAAGTGTCACGTTGCCGAGATATTTTGACTTAATTTTTTTTTATTACAGCGCACTTTGTAACTGGTAAATATGGATAGAGAACACTCAAACAAACAAAAAACATTCAGAAATATGGTGCCCTAAAGTGTTACGTTGCCGAGATATTGTATCGAGATAATCTTGAAAAAAAAATCTTTGAGTCCAAATATCTCGGCAACGTGACACTTTAGGGCACTATATATCTCATTATTTTTTGTTTGTTTGAGTGTCCTCTACCCATATAATAGGTTGGGGAAAAAGTTTCTTCGCATTTTTTAAGAAAATTCAAAACATTTTTTTATATAGTTTATTTACATTTAACTAAAGTATGTGGGTACCATTTTGTTCGATAACTTTTTGCCATCTTGTAGGTAGGGACATGATCCCATTGCTATAGAAATGTTGGGACTTCTGATCAAAATACCGCGACAAGTGGCTTTGGCAGTCCTCTCGTGATGTTAACCTGACACTGCCTAAAGCATTCTGAAGAGACCGAAACAGGTGGAAATCTGAAGGTGCAAGGTCAGGACTATACGGCGGATGCATTAACACCTCCCAGCCAAACTCTCTTAATTTTTGCTGAGTGGCTAAAGATGTGTGAGGTCTAGCGTTATCATGATGAAAAACCACACCCCTTCTGTTGATTAATTCCGGCCGCTTTCTCTCAACTTCTTGCTTTAATCTCATCAGTTGTTCGCAGTAGAGTTCAGAATCGATGGTCCTGCCTGGTGGTAACAGCTCGTAATGAATAATGCCCTTCCAATCCCACCACACACACAGCATCACCTTGTTGCGAGTTAACCCGGGTTTCGCCACAGTCTGTGAAGCCTGACCGGCCTTTGACCACGACCTTTTTCGCACGTTCTTGTCGTACGTGATCCACTTTTCATCACCAGTTATCAGCTTCTTCAAAAATGGTTCGGTTTCATTACGTCGTAATAAAGAATCACAAATGAGCACACGGTTCATTAGGTTTCTTTCAGTGAGCTCGTGAGGTACCCAAATGTCGAGCTTTTTTGTGTACCCAGTTTTTTTCAAATGCGCCAAAACTGTTTTGTGGTCAATTTCCAGTTCTTCAGCTACGTCGTAACTACTGATATGCCGATCTTGCTTCACTTTTTCAAAAATGGCATCCATTTTATTTGTAATAGGGCGACCAGAGCGACGTGCATCTTTGACATCAACATTTCCGGATTGAAAACGCTTAAGCCAAATTTGTGCTACTCTCACAGACACTGCACTAGGTCCATAAACATCGCAAATTTTTTTCGTGGCTTGCGTTGCATTTTTACCTTTTTTGTAGTAAAATTTTAAACTGTATCGAATTTCTTCATTATAGTAGTTTCACTCATCTTAACGGTACGAAAAACCAATGAAAATCACACACACATTTTCCTAATTTGAATTTGGAATCATGTTCGTTAAAATTTAAACTTTCAATGATACCAAAACCAGCCAGATACAAATAGTATAGCCAAAGAGATTTTATTACAAGTTCATACATACTATAATGCGAAAAGACTTTTTCCCCAACCTAATATGTTAGTCTCATTGTGCGCCGCAACTTGGAAAAAAAATGTAAATGGCGGCAGGGGCTTATGCCAGCTTCCATAGAAAAATGTTCGAACCCCTTTAATACTCAAAACAGAATAGATAATGGTACGGAAAAATGGTAATAATACCTAAATTAGTTTATTTATTTAATTAATGAAACTCAATAAAAGGATTTCAATTTTCTTCTAGCCCTTACCTTTGTTATTACTTAGTCTTGGCCTGGGATTGAGCTCCAAATAACCTCATCATCAGTTATATTCGGCATATTATACACCTTCAAATACAAAGTTTATAAACACTGATCACAACACACAGTAATGTCTAATCAATGATCCATTACACAATCAAAGACACCATTTTGAAATTCCGATTCCTTTTATTGCATTTAGTATGTAGTTATCTAATTATTGCCGTCTAATATTTGACAGTTCCGCGCACAGATAACATAAGCCTCGCCTCATCTATACAGTGGTGGACATATAATTAGAAACACCAAGTGTGACTTTCATTTTTAGTACAAATTAACTTGATAATTAATGTTTTACGTATCATAGAGGGCTTATACCTATTTATCTACAATCTATTCACATCATGAAGTATTATTATGTCAATTTTGGAAATATCATACAACCGTTTATGTAAAAACTGGTATACTTTATAAAATAAAATGAAGCAGCACATCGTACTTAGGTGGACAACTAATTAGAAACAGAAAAAAAACATCAGCATAAATATGCACAAAGGTAACGAAACAATAAATAATGAAGTTAAATGGTACAAACGTTTTACAATAAACAATTAATGCTTGGTTGGGAAGCCTCTACTGTCGATTACAGCTCTACAACGACGTGGCATTGATTCTATGAATGTTTCATACATTTCTAGGGAATATTTCTCCAAGCTTCTACAAATGCGTCTTAAAGTTGTTGTAGTATGATACTAGTAGTAGTACGATATTAGTGATATGTCTATTGGACAATGTTTTCTTCACAATGTACCACAAACTTAGATTTGATTCAAATCTGGACTATTTGCAGACCACTCTAATACCGACACTACAATAATCCAAACCAAAGAAACAGCGTTAAAGCATTTCTAAGAGACAAATTAGTGTCGGAGTTAGAGTGGTCTGCTAATAGTCCGGATTTGAATCAAATTTAAATATGTGGTACATTGTAAAGAAAATATTGTCCAATAAACATATCACTAATATCGTACTACTACTAGTATCATACTACAACAACTTTAAGACGCATTTGTAAAAGCTTGGAGAAATATTCCCTGGAAATGTATGAAACATTCATAGAATCAATGCCACGTCGTTGTAGAGCTGTAATCGACAGCAGAGGCTTCCCAACCAAGCATTAATTGTTTATTGTAAAACGTTTGTACCATTTAACTTCATTATTTATTGGTTCGTTACCTTTGTTCATATTTATGCTAATGTTTTTTTTCTGTTTCTAATTAGTTGTCCACCTTAGTACGTTGTGCTGCTTCATTTTATTTTATAAAGTATACCAGTTTTTACATAAACGGTTGTATGATATTTCCAAAACTGACATAATAATACTTCATGATGTGGATAGATTGTAGATAAATAGGTATAAGCCCTCTATGATACGTAAAACATTAATTATCAAGTTAATTTGTACTAAAAATGAAAGTCACACTTGGTGTTTCTAATTATATGTCCACCACTGTATGTATAAAAATGAATCGCTATTTCCCTTGGTCATCGCATCACGCGTGAACGGCTGGACCGATTTCGCTATTTTTTTTTGTTTTGTTCGTAATTGTCAGGAGAAGGTTCTTATGAAAGAAAATTTTGATATTTAAAAAAAAAACTCTGTTTACCGAATGCATGAAAATGGTTTTAACTTTTTGTTACTATTTTGATTAGGTAGGTAGTAGGTAGGTAGTAGTAGGTAGGTAGTAGGTAGGTAGTAGTAGGTAGGTAGTAGGTAGGTAGTAGGTAGGTAGTAGGTAGTAGGTAGGTAGTAGGTAGGTAGTAGGTAGGTAGTAGGTAGGTAGTAGGTAGGTAGTAGGTAGGTAGTAGGTAGGTAGTAGGTAGGTAGTAGGTAGGTAGTAGGTAGGTAGTAGGTAGGTAGTAGGTAGGTAGTAGGTAGGTAGTAGGTAGGTAGTAGGTAGGTAGTAGGTAGTAGGTAGGTAGTAGGTAGGTAGTAGGTAGGTAGTAGGTAGGTAGTAGGTAGGTAGTAGGTAGGTAGTAGGTAGGTAGTAGGTAGGTAGTAGGTAGGTAGTAGGTAGGTAGGTAGTAGGTAGGTAGTAGGTAGGTAGTAGGTAGGTAGTAGGTAGGTAGTAGGTAGGTAGTAGGTAGGTAGTAGGCAGGTAGGTAGTAGGTAGGTAGTAGGTAGGTAGTAGGTAGGTAGTAGGTAGGTAGTAGGTAGGTAGTAGGTATGTAGTAGGTAGGTAGTAGGTATGTAGTAGGTAGGTAGTAGGTATGTAGTAGGTAGGTAGTAGGTAGGTAGTAGGTAGGTAGTAGGTAGGTAGTAGGTAGGTAGGTAGTAGGTAGGTAGGTAGTAGGTAGGTAGTAGGTAGGTAGTAGGTAGGTAGTAGGTAGGTAGTAGGTAGGTAGTAGGTAGGTAGCAGGTAGGTAGCAGGTAGGTAGCAGGTAGGTAGCAGGTAGGTAGCAGGTAGGTAGCAGGTAGGTAGTAGGTAGGTAGTAGGTAGGTAGTAGGTAGGTAGTAGGTAGGTAGTAGGTAGGTAGTAGGTAGGTAGTATGTAGGTAGTAGGTAGGTAGTAGGTAGGTAGTAGGTAGGTAGTAGGTAGGTAGGTAGTAGGTAGGAAAAAGTGCATTGCAACGCATGCCGGGTACAGCTAGTTACCAATAATTTGCATCTGAATTTACATAATATTAGAATCAGCGTATAATAAAACAGTAAGTATGAAGTTAACAATAATTAAAAATAAATACAATCATAATTAACATTTTGGCATCAATAAAATTTTGATTTCATCAACAGCATTACATGGTACAATAAAATAAACAAATTGGACAATAATTATTAAAAACAACAACAAACCACAAAAATACCTAACATCATACGTGGATTAATATTTACAGTTCTTCGACAGCATAGAGACATTCAGTAGAAAAAAATTCAATTAACTTTTAAAAGAGCTAGTGTAAACAGTGCTTTTTATGTGTAAAGGCAACCTGTTGAATAATTACACAGCTGGTATCGCGGACTGTGTTCAACAATTCTAAAATTAGCACTTGTTATATTTTGTTTCAAGTCTTGTCTACGAGTACCTTCCCTAATCTTTGTCGTTCTTCAGATGTCTCATAATCTCGCATGTCAGTAGCCACATTACTTAACAGTACAAGTATATAAATACTTCGTACTGTAAGTATACCTAAAAAAGTCTTGGCTGGAGACCCTTCAGGTCTCGCCAATAACTGCCCGGTTACGTAGGAAGGGTTCCCTAGGACCACCTACAGCAGTCCAATTTAAATAAAAAAAGTATACCTAAATTAATAAAATGTTGACGACAACACTCCCTTTGTGAGATGCGAACCATGGTACGGATTGCCCGTTTTTATAAAACGAAAGCTCTTTTACTGTTGTAGTCGTAACCATTTCCCTAATAAAGTATACTGTATCTAATTTTAAACTCCACTAATGCAAAATATACAATTTTTAGTTGTTCTAAATTTATTTCGTTTCTTAGGGTTCTTAGAGCATGACATGCAGATGATACCGACGCATCAATTGCCTTTAATTCTGCTTTCCAGTTTAGTAGAGTATTTTGTTTAACGCTAGTTTCACAAGTACCTATCTATCTATGTATATTTTGTTGTCATTAAGGTAGTTAGATAGATAGATAGTTGATGTTGATAGATATAGTAGTAGTTAGTTGTGTTTAATAAGGTTAATAATTGAACACAGTAATAAAATATTTCCTCAACATGCTACAATGCTAGTCGGAAACGGGTATTTATTTGAAAGTCTATAGAGAAGTGCCCATAACAATGAATAACTTGTTCTACAACTTTCTCGGAAAGTCAATAGTTTTAGAGAAATAGGAGCTAGAGGATTTCATAAAAAAATACGTTGAAATCTATCTATCTTTCATTCGTTATTATCAGCTGTGTCCACATTTTAGATCATACTTGGGGTTTAATACCCTCAAGTTTCGAATTAGTAACTAAATCGTGTACGTTACTCCAGCAGGAAAGTGGCTCCGAGAGTGATACGAGTGGAACGGATAATTAGTGCGTAATCTGCTGTGAATGTGAGCCACATAAAAAAATTGTGCGCTTTGTCGTTTTGGAAAAAAAACTGAAAAAACGATTCTTGCTAGGGTAACGTTGTTCCAGCAAGAAAATTCTAAACGAATGATCGGAGAAATAAATATTGTGCATAGGCGGAGAGCAGAAAGGCAGCAGGAAATATATTTTGTGCGTCTTTAGGTTTTCGAGATATTGTATTTCCTGCTGGAGTAACGTTTTGCAGAATCGTATATCTCTACAACCATTGTAAGGGCGCCTGTAGAATAAACATACACGAGTAGCTCTGTATTAGTGACGAGAATTAGGATTTATGAAAATATTTATAATTTTCAAGAAATCGCGCTTTTTCGAAAAAATGTCGGAGCGACTAAATGAGAAAACGTATAAGCTCGCTGAAAACTGTATTCGGTCTTTCTTGACGCTTATAATAACCATAAAAGTTTCAAAAGTGTGCATGTCTTCGTTATTGAATAATATTGCTAAAAGTCAAAACGACGGTGTCATAACTTTGACGGCAAAATACAGGAGACCGGCTCAACCCAAAATGTGTAGGTGTAAACCAAAAATTTGTGCGTTTAGTAAAAAATATACAAAGTGTAACATGAATAAGTGTACAACCACTTAAGGGGTCACTGTACTCATAATTATAAACAACTTTTACTATGGGACCAAACCAGAAATCGCGAAAAACAAACATCTGTTCCCTACATTAATGTTCGCATAACTCGTCAAAATGTAGGGAACAGCTGATTTTTTTTTCGCGATTTCATATTTATTTCCATAGTAAAAGTTGTTCAAAATGATGAGTACAGTGACCCCTTAAGAGGTTGTACATTTATTTATGTTACATCTTGTATAGTGACAATATTCAGCTTAGAATGTTTCGCATTAAGTAAATACAAGATTAGTCAGAAAGGGGGTACTAATCTGAAAGGGTGTTAAAGTGGGTTAGGGGGAAACTCGCCTAACGTCCGCGGCCCAAATTACACGCAGTAGGAACAGTACTGGAAAAGTTGGCCGAATGCGTGGCCCAGAATACCATGGGAAAAAAAGTATCGTAGTTAAATCGACCCGTTCGGATTTAATTTCAATAAAATGAAAAAAAGGTGCGAAATAAAACGTAAGTATCAAAATATGGGGTGTTCCTCGAAGCTTGCGAAGTTAATTAAGCACCTAGCTCCAGTTCATTTCTGCTTTCCTGGTAGTTTTAATAAATAAACAATTAGGACAGTTGAATTTTAAAACGTCTATCAATATAATTATTACGATATCCTTTCATGCTCTTCTTCATGTTTCATCGTTGGTGCGCTTCGAGGAATATCCCATATTTTAATACTTACGTTTTATTTCGCACCTTTTTTCATTTTAGGGCCGATTTTTCAATCGTCAAATAATTTTTATCTAGGGAATAAGTTTGACGTTTTGACAGCGTCTGTAGAGAAAATATGTCAAACCGACTTATTTATTCTTTAGATAAAAGTTATCTGACCATTGAAAAATCGGCCCTTAATGAAATTAAATCAACGAACTAAAGTTCTTTTTGACCTGCTTGTCTTTGATGGTCAAGAAAAACCAGAAGCATTTTTAAAAAAACATCCTTCACAGTGGCCCACTGATGAAATTTATATTGAAATGCAGCAAAAGGCTCGCCAAATGAAAGTAGTGAATGACTGTGCAGTACCTCTACCATGAGATGTCATCGAAAAATTACTCGCTAGCGTTAAACTCGCTAGCGTGCTGACGTAGATCAAATAGATTTCGATAATGGTTGCACCATGAGATTTACGGAGTCTTACGCAGACGCTAAGGTAAGCTCGATAGATTGTGTCGTCTAGCTAACTTCACTCTACTCGCTAGAATCATGTTTTGTTTCTTTCTTTTTCACTAATAAAAAGAGAGAACGGCTCGTAAGCTCAAAATGTAGTGTTATCGCTATGCTAAAAATATTAAGACAGTCAATATCACAAAATAAACCGACTAAATAGAAAAGTTGACGGTTAGTGGACTACTTAAGATATTTAGTGGTTTTCTAATTTTTATTCCTTATAAAATGTCACTGTCGTCTATTCAATTTGTAATTTTGTTTGTTTAAGTTGTGTTGTGTCACAGAGCTGCGTTGTATGTTTTGAAAGTTTACAATAGATTATTTGGATTATTTAATACAATGAGGACCAGTGTCACACAGTTTCAATTGTTGGTGGACTTCATGGAAATGTATGTTTCTACTTTCTATTACCTACTTACATTATTTTAAAACTTTAAGTTTTAAAATTCCCAAATAGTTGCCCCTCAATACAGGTAGATATCCAAGCCACTTGAAACTTTGAAAGTGTAATAAGTCCGGCTAAGTTCAAGTGTCTAAAACACTAAAGACGTGAGGAATGCAACAAATAAACAAAAAAATGGTAATGAATATGATTTAACTAAATTTAATTTAAAGGCACAGCTAGTACTTAAAATAGAAATTCCATGCTAAATAAGCTCTTGCAGACATTATTTTGACTTTATTAGACTCAAAAACGTATATAATTTAAATGTAATCATATGTTTCACACTTCAAAATGCTAGTGAGCTACGTAACTACTATCGCAAGCGTCTTATTCGATAGCTTCTGTCGAATTAGTGAGTCATGGTACCGTTTTGTATGGTGACGACTGAAAAACGTTAGTGACTATCGAATAGATTACGTTAGGTTTTTAACCTATCGAAATCTATAGTGCTCATGGTACGAATTTTAATTCTTCTGTGACCGCTAGTGGCGCTATACAATATTTCATACAAATAATTTACGGAAACGCTAGCGAGTTTTGGCTGCGTAAACTCATGGTAGAGGTACAGAGCGAGGTATAGCTTTGATACAAAAATTTAATTCTAGTATCACAAAAAACGAAGAACGAAAGCAATATCTCCTGCGTGTCGTCGATATTCACCGAAAGAAGTATTCGGTGGCTTGAAAATCTAATATCCTGAAAATGAAAACTGAAAATGAGGAATCAGTTGCATAACTATAAGTTACCACAGCACTGACTTTATTTTCTCTCACATTTTAACTTGTAAGGTCATTTATGTTCATTAAAATTACTTTTTGCAGATATCACAGATTTTTATTTATATCAAAAAAATCGATAAATCATAGCGACCCCTAATTATTGTTCAATTGAGCTGAAATTTTGCATAGAAACGTTTAATGCCTAAACGAACAGAAGTAGCCTTGTGAAGAATGAAAAACAAAAAAAAAATTTTTTTTGGACCACCCTAATCATCAGCTATGATCAGCTGTGTTAACATTTTAGGTCATATTTGGGGTCAAGAATTAGAAGATTCATTTTCTGAATTCGTAACTAAAGTAGGGTTGAAGAATTTTGGAAAAAACTAAAATAAAAGTAATTTTACATGAAAATAAAAATTATCGAATTTTGATATTTTAGCACTTGCTTTCAAACCGTCATCAGTGGTACTTTAAGTGGCCTGCGGATTAGTACCCCCTTTCTGACTAACCTTGTATAGATATTTTTTCTTGTTTCACAACTAAATCATGGTTGACGATTTAATTTCGGATGGAAATAAAATAATCAAATTTTAACATTTTAACATTTGTTTTAAAATTGTCATCAGTGATTCTTTAAGTGACCCATGGATTAGTACCTCCCCCTTTTCGACTAATCTAGTACTAGCATTTGTTCTGATATTTCGAAGTTACCATGCCCCTTTGTTTGCGGTAAGTGTAATCTCGGAACACCACTCTATGGCTAATCTGGTCAAGGTTCGACGGTCTTTGATAGAGTAACGTACGACACTTATTTGTAGGAACCTGTCTAAAACCGTTCTAGTCTACATACCTGAAACTGATGCTTTGTATTGGTCGCGAATTTTATTATCATAATGCGCAATGTTCATCAACTTATAAAATAACTGTAATTAAACTAAGATTTTAAATAAAAGAGGAATTTCAAAAAAAAAATGTTTTGCCAGATAGTCTTGCCGGTCTTGACGATCACGATCACTTATCAATCCTTAGGGATATGTGCAGGATTGTCTACAACACTACCCATGCCAATGAAATATTAAGTTTTTTTATAGAAATGATTGTAACCAGATACTACCAGATTGTCATGGTACAGTCAACATCAGATATTTAGAAGCAGTTCAGGTACTCAGATAATTCTACACTCTCAAAAAAACAATAACATGTGCACAAAAATAGCGTTCAAATCATTGTTAGCATCCAATGTATCAATATCATCTGAACACTCGCAATTTAAATATTTCTATGCAAACAAATCATCTTGTCAACTGAGGTAGTCAAATGTAACTAAGCAACTAAAGTGTTCAAAAACATGTAAACAATAACCATTTCTCAATACATTGCTCAGTGATACTAAGGCCTGTTACAAACCTAGCCGTTTTAGGGCGGTTACAGACCTTGGTGTTTTAAGCTCGTTTTTAACCGACTTCAAAAAGGAAGAGGTTTTCAATTCGGTTGTATTTTTTTTTATAATGTATTCTGAGTTCTGAGGTAATAACCTCAGAACTCCGTCATTTATGAACCGATTTGAAAAAATCTTTTTGTGTTTGAGAGGGTAGGTATAGGTACTTTCCGTTTATTCCCTTATAAATGTTGTTGTGATTAGACCATGAACTTCAGAGATATGGAACGGAACTCCTCATTGGATCAAAACAAAATTCTCAAATAACTAATATTGCTTTGTTTATATGTGTTGTTGGTAACTGACTACTGGAAAAAACGAGGGGATGCGTCAAAGCCCCCCCCCCCCCCACCCACTTTCCGGAATGTTTGAATTATATCGTGTAAGGTATCGCATGAAAGGGCTTATCATACCCGACTACGGCAAAGTCAAAAATAAGGGTTATGAAGAGAGAGGGAGAGAGAGTATGGAGGAGAGAGGGTTTAATTTATGGCACAAAAACATATTTAATAAAAAATAAACTTATAAAAAAGTAAAAACCGACTGCAAAAAAAAACTAAAAGGAGTAAAATAATTACCATAAGATACAATTAACAGTTTCAGAAGACGGTGCAATTCTACACTGAAAAAAATTGTAGCCACCGACTTCTGAAACTGTTAATTTTATCTTTTTTTAGTCGGTTTTTACTTTTTTTTTAAAGTTTTTGTATGCGCGCATTCAAGCGCGTTACATTTCGCGCTTCAAAAAAACCGAACGCACGTATATGCTACTGTTCGCATTGCTAGTAGGTCTCTCTGTAGCAATATGGATTCGACCGCCATCCCAGTGTGTTATTATCGCTGTAAGGTGTACAGTGTCCTGTGACATTATTAAGATTAAAATGCAGGCATTGCAATTAAAGGCAGGCGGTGAGCCACTAAAAAATGTAACACGTATGGCTTTCTATACCAGCGCACCAGCGGTTCTTTTTACATTGACTGTTTTAAAACATATTGTGCTAGATTTTGGGTTAAGGTAGGTATATTCGATGCGATTCGATGATAACTGACTACTAAAATCAGGCCACAGTGCATGTTCATAGATAAGCTGTATGGCGCTTTTAGCATTTGAAAAAAAAGGGGTGCATGAAAAGAGCCTCCACGGGTGACGATACTTCAGTACGTCCGGCGCACTCTGGGCAGTCAGCCTCGCTACCATCCTTGCTGGCTGGCTAATCTTTTCACAACGGCATGAGCTATTCTTGTATATCTCGTGCCGACACGATAGAAAAAGAAGCATTTGAAAACCGCTTGCGTAAAATCATATTATCACTCAGTGCGTGCTTAGTCGGGCTGATTTTACATCGTTAGATATCTTTTAACCGAGTAATTAAATTGAAGTTTAACAGATTTTGTACTTTTTTGGACACGGTTATCAATCCGAAACATAGTTAAAATGGTATTTTGGTTTTGGAGGTATTTTGTAGGTACCTATTTAATACGAATTCAATTCCTGAAGATATACTAGAAAATGTAGCAAATAAAAATGTCAGTTTCATTCAAACTGATTGTTTCGAATTTAATGGCTTTCGCGTGGAGTAAATTGTGTGTGTAGTGGATTGGTCGTGGGTTCGATTCCCACACGGAACAAAAATTTGTATGGCCTACAGATGGTTGTTTCGGGTCTGGGCGTTTGTCTGTGAGATTTGTGTCTGTAAACGCACCCACGATACAAGAGAAATCTTAGTGTGGGGCAACGTTTTTAAAAAAAAAAAAAAATACTCGTTTCAATTTCCTTACGATGTTTTCCTATAACTTGATTATCAGATTATATTATAAACAAAAGACACGTCAATGACGTCACGCACGAAATGGAAAGGATATAGCTATATGAAGAAAAAGAAAAAATGCTGTATTGACACAATAGTACACATTGTATCTATTTTTGAACTTTTAATTTATGACTCTAAGTACAATCAAATAAAATTCATTTTACGTTGATATCCTGACTTTCTAAATAACATGTTGCTTAGTTACCTTTGAATGTTTAGCTTGTTTACTTACCATAGACCTTTAGTTTGTATATAAATATTTGACATTGTGACTGCTCAGATATATTTGGAGTTTATGATGCTTAAAACAATTTGAACAGTTTTGTTGCATAGATGTTTTAGGTATCTTGAATGTGTTTAATTATTTGGACACCTGAGTTGCTCATCTACTTCTAATGCTGACTATACTAAGCAGCGCTCAGATTGTCACGGTAATAAGCAGCGTTGAATAAAGAAGTACATACCATGATTTGTTCTAGATAACATACATGTTTTCAGTTTGCTCGATACGCAAGAGATAACAATAACCCCAAATGATACAAGCCCTAAAATGAAGACTTCCCCAATGACTTCTTTGTCTTCTGAGAAGTATTGACCGTGTTTTATGTTGTCGCAGAGCGCCGGAGAGTACAGCGGGCGGTGGGCCGCCCTACAGCAGCTAGCCCTGATGTTCTTCAACACCAACTTCGGCATTAATTTTATCCTGTACTGCTTGTCGGGGCAGAACTTTCGGCACGCGCTCTGCACGTCCATCCCGTTCCTGCGCAACCGCATGCGCCGTAGAATTGCCTTGCACAAGGCTTCATGCAACAACGTCGCGCAGGCTAGCAGTGTTACAAGTAAGTATATTCAATTTTTTCTAATTATATTTTTGTACCTGAGTGATGTACAAGTAGGTAACTGGGTCATAGTTGGCAGGAGGTATCATGGCGCGCAAGGGCTTTCAGCTTGAAGCTATTTTTATGTGTATGTGTTCTGCCTAGCCTTTTCTCAACTATGTTGGGGTCAGCTTCCAATTTAACCAGATGCGGCTGAATACCAGGGGCCTAATTCTCCTAAAATAAATCTTGATAAATCACAACCGAACCAAGGCCTAGGAGCGATTACGCACTGCAATCCGAATCCGTCAAAATACGGATATAAAAAACTCGGACCGAAATCGGATATTGCTTTACGCACTGCATCCGATCCGAATCCGTGAAAATACCGATCCAACCGTAAAAATCTCGGACCGAATTCGGATATCGCTTACGCGATGTCCGATCTCTGATCCAAATTCAAACAATTCAGGGGCCATTTTGGCATATCCATTTGGCGTCCGATTTGAATCCGAGGTAATGCGAAAGCGTTCATACAAACAGTACTACGGCTACTTCCGTCCGTCAATTGTTCTTCCGAATTAGAAACTCACGGATGACGGATAGAAATCGGATGACGGATGCCGGATGTAGTGCGTAATCTACCATACAAATAGTTCTATGGCTACTTCGGAAGGTATTTTCACGGATTCGGATCGGATGCAATGCGTAACCGCTGTAACCGTTCATTCAGACAGTTCTCAATTTCAAAAGCTATCAAATTATTTGACACAAAAAACAAAATCAATCATTTTGAAAGTTTTCGAAAACAAAAACTGACTGACGGTTGTGGTTCGATTGCGTCTGGCAACAATTTATTTTAGGAGAATTGGGCCCCAGTATTTTACAGGGAGCCACTGCCATCAGCCTGCCGATATCCTAAGGTTAGATTGGTTGTCAGAGTACCGGGTTTATGAGTACCCGTAACGACTGTTATTGGAATTGGTATGACACCCGGGACGAACGGCTTAACGCTTTGTATGCAATTTAAAATAATAAACGGATTTATATGCGGGAGTTTTGTTCTTTAACAAAACTGAGTTTAGTGTGAAAAATCTGACAATTAGCTAATCAGTTCGTAACACGACATTCGTCAAATTCGTCTTTCGTCAAATACTACATTCGTCAAGTTCTTGTTTGGTCAAATTCGCTTTTCGTCAAATTCTTATTTCATAAACCTCCGGTTTCTGAATTGAGAATTCGGGATAAGCAATACCTAAGTAGTAGTTGAGTACGGAGTTGTCAAAAAAATGCTTTAAAATCCGTCATTATTTTGACAATTCCGTACTCAAATGTTACTTAAGTACTGCTCATCCTAGAATTCTCAATTCAGAAACCGGAGGAAAATACTACATTCGGCAAGTCCTTGTTTTAGTCCGGTCAAATTAGACATTTCAAAGTGCAATAATTCGCATAGAGCTGAAAATTGGTACGAATGTTCGGAACACCATTATAAATCAAATGTAAAAAGTCCCCAGCGATCCCACACTTGCAAAAAAAAATATTCAAGGTCAAAGTTCGCAAATATGGATTTTTTGCGATTTTTAGCCAAACGGTAAGTTTTATGATAAAAATAGGTCAGACAAAAATTATAGATTATGCAATTCTCTATAAGAATTGTCTACAATTTTTCTCCTAAACGTCACCGATTCTGAGATATAATGGTTGAAAAAGTTGTATTCTTTATCACTGATATCGTACGAATCATCTGCTGATGGCGATTAACATGTACCAGTTGTCAAGGTCAGTCGTGCTCCAATGTTGAATCACCATCAGAAGAGGATTCGTACAATATCAGTGAGGAGACATCTGATACATCGCTGTTAGACCAATTTACTTACACCCAGCAGGAAGAAGAAGTACAAGAAGACGAACAAGAAAAAGAGGAAGCAGAATTATCAGATGATTATGAATGAGACGGATAATTTGACCTAATTTTTTAGAATTCATACGGCTTTCATCATTTCCAATAGTACCAGTTTTTATATATTTTGAATTAGTATTGAATTAAACAGGATCACAATAGATTGTGGAATAGGCCTATTGGAGAAACCACGTTAAAAAAACGCGCCAAGTACACTACCTTCCAGGTGGCGTGGAAACGCATATTATAAAGAGTACAACTTTTTCAACCATTATATCTCAGAAACGGTGACGTTTAGGAGAAAAATTGTAGACAATTCCTATAGAGAATTGCTTAATCTATAATTTTTGTCGGACCTATTTTTATCATAAAACTTACCGTTTGGCTAAAAAACGCAAAAAACCCATATTGGCGAACTTTGACCTTGAATATTTTTTTTTGCAAGTGTGGGATCGCTGGGGACTTTTTACATTTGATTTATAATGGTGTTCCGAACATTCGTACCAATTTTCAGCTCTATGCGAATTTCTGTTAACCTACCCCTATTTTTTGAGCTAACTTGACCGGACTATTTCGTCAAATTTGCTTTTCGTCAAATCTAAATACAGGTATTCAGAAAAGGTTGATGCTATGCAATCTCGTTGATTAGGAATGGCACCTCTTTCTATTAGGTATAATAAAAATTGATTAAATAAGGTGATCATAATTATGTGCAATGACATTTCTATGTCGTTTTAATGCATCATTATGTATCAGTGCACCTCTTTAAATCACGGTTCATCTTCCGTGCGGAAGATGTCCGGACTTTTGGAAGGCATACACGGGGACACAGGTCCAACGCGCAGAGGCCTCTTTGAGAACTTTAATCTAAAATGCGGTGGGGCACCAACAGGGGACTATTCGTTCGAAAAGAGGAAAAAATTAATTATTGAGAGCCGGTCACAAGTATAATATGAACATTAAAAGTAAAGAAAGGCCAATTATATGGAGATGTGTGAAGAGAGATCTATAAAAATAAATAAAAATAAAATAACAACTGTTTGTTTGAAAAAATTAGGATGGGTTAAAAACATAATAGAATGATAATAATTCAGATGCGTACTTGATTGCTTACAATCTAGCCTACAAAACCTTATGATATTTTGTTTACTTAATTATTTTCTTGTCTGGTCTCACTATACAGGGTGTAAAAAGACCCATCACATAGCCGAAATCTACGCACTCTATACATCAAACTAAACTACATTGACCAAAAATAATTGCTGGGAAATGACTTAAATTTTTTGGCCTGAAAAAAAACACTTGTTTTTGTAGCGCGCAAATTATGGTTGTGGCGATGCCGCGCGTTTGCATGCGTGCAGCGGCCACACAGCCGAGCCAAGGCGGTCATGTGCGTTTGATATTCATTGTGTTTTTGTAACTTCAAATGCGTAATTTTTTAGGAAAAATTGAAATTTTTGATAATGTTTGTATGGAAGAAAGTTTAGTATTATGACTTGGAAATCGTTTAAGGAAAAAACTAAAAAAAAATGTGTACTTTGACTTTCAATATCTCCAAAACCAATGATTTCCCAGGTATGGTTTGTTCGAAAAAAATGATCCCAATGATAGAATACGTGGTTTTCGTTATCGTTAAGGGTCTTTTTACACCCGATATACAATAATCTTAGGGCCGATTTTTCAATCGTCAGATAATTTTTTTCCAAGGAATAAATATGACGGTTTGACATATTGTCTATACAAAAGCTGTCAAAACGTCAATCTTATTCCCCAGATAAAAGTTATCCGACGATTGAAAAATCAGCCCTTAAAAGGATTTCTTCCTTATAATCTTTTATTTTAAGTTTAAAGGAGCTACTTTGTTGTTATTTTGTTTAATTTCATTTTTGTCAGTGAGACCTCAGTCTTATTTTAATAATCTTCTATACATAAAAATGAATTGCTGTTCGTTAGTCTTGCTAAAACTCGAGAACTGCTGGACCGATTTGGCTAATTTTGCTTTTGAAATATTTGTGGAAGTCCAGGGAAGGTTTAAGTGGTGAGAAAATATGGAAAAGTTGCGAGGAAAATATAAATTTTATTACTCCCTTTCTTCAGTGTGCGTATCATTTGTATGCTGACGACCTTCAGCTGTACACTGCATCCCAGGTAGATGACTTGTCAGTGGCCATTCAGGATATAAACCGGGATCTGGATGCCACCAACAATTGGTCTGACAGATTTGGGGTGGCTGTAAACCCCACAAAATGCCAGGCCATTGTTATGGGAAGTTCACGCATGATGAGCAGAGTGGCGGTTTCACCCCTTCCTTCTATAGTTCTCAATGGTACTGTCATCCCAATTAGCCCCTGTGTGAAAGATCTCGGTTTATATCTTGATTCCACGCTTAGCTGGCAAAGTCAGGTTTCCAGTGTTTGTCAGAGAGTGAACGGTACCTTGCGTTCCTTATACCGTCTAAGGAACTTTTTGCCTGCAAAGACGAAAACAATGCTTGTGCAGACTTTAATCTTTCCCATCATTGACTATGGTGATGTGTGCTACTTTGACTTGAATGCAGTCTTGTTGGATAAGCTGGATAGGGTGCTAAATAATTGCATTCGGTACATTTTTAATTTGCGGAAATATGATCACGTATCCAGCTTCAGGGCGGAGCTTAAGTGGTTACCTATTCGTCAGAGAAGAAGTTTGCGTGCGTTAACCACGCTTTTTTCCCTTCTCAATTCTCCTTCTCCTCCTTCGTATCTTATTTCCCGTTTTCAATATCTCTGTTCTACTCATGCTAGGAGTTTACGTTCCTCTAATAATCTTCTACTTAGCTGTCCTTCTCATACTTCTGATTTCATTCATTCTTCCTTTCATATTCAGGCTATTCTTCTTTGGAATGCGCTCCCTATTGATATCAGGACAGCCACCAGTCGGTATGCTTTCAAGCGGAAATTGCGGAGTTATTTTTCAGAACAAATAGTAAGAGTTGTCTCATAATCCTCCTTTCTATTCTTTTCATATGGTATGTATTTTATATGTATATAGGTATATATTTTTATATGTTTTATGTATAGGATTTTATATAGTAAATTATTCATATATAAGTATTGAGAATTTTAATTATTTTGTACTTGTGTACATTTAAATCTATTTGTGTAATTGCTTTGAGTTCTTTTTTTTTAATCTCAATTGTTCTCGTTTTACTGTCGTACAATAATTTGCACCTGCCTTGATATCTCTTCACCACCTTTGGTTGACTGGTAGAGAATGCCTAAGGCATTAAGTCCGCCTTTGTACTTTTTTGTTGCATAAAGTTTAAATAAATAAATAAATAAAATAGTTAAAACAACAATTTTATTTTCCCGTACAAACTGTTCCTAGCTGTCAAACACTTGATGTTCGTCCCGTCAGTACGGGAAACTCGGGTCCCCTCAAATTAAAGCACGTATTAATTATAGGTTTCGAATCGATAACATATATCCACAATATTCGGCTTATCGCATATTTAGATTTTAAAAATGTAAAGGGGAATGCCAAGATCCGGCCAGTACAAAGTAGTATGAACAGACATGCCGTAATTTTGGTAATTCGCGTTTATTTTTTGTGAGATTTATGCAATATAAGTAAAGTCTGGGGAAGTACACCGTCGAATAGTCAATTTAAATAGTATTTTAATGTATTGCTTAGTAAGTTTCAACGCTTTTTTTTATCTACAACTGCAAATAGAAATGTTGCACAGTATAAAGATATAATTATATCGATACTAATATTACATTTAGAAATCGATTACAACCATGAAACAATATATGTAATTGTAAATAATTATATTATAATAATATCATGTTATTTAGGTAAACAAGTATTTATTTTTTATTCAGGTTTTCTTGTTTGAGATAATATATGTGAATTGTGCTTAGCAACTAATTATAGTACCAAGCTTTATTAGCAATAAACTGTTACGAATAATCCTAGTAACCACTACATAAACACAACAGGTTTGTCACTATTCTTGTAATTTATCATAAACGAGCTACTTTTCTTAGACAAAACACGATAAATGTTCACGCGGAACAAAAGAAAAGTTGTTTTTTTTGGTGAATTTAAATAGTTTTACTCCATTAATACGATATTTTACAGAACAAGTTAGGTGTGGAGTCGTTAGGCTTGAGACATGAAGTATGAATGCGTTGTAGGCTTGTGATTGGTTTTGTTTGTGACGTGTGCATGTCGTATGTGAGGTGTGATTGGATTAGTTTGTGTGACGTGTGCGTGTCGTATGTGAGGTATGATTGGTGGAGTGTATGACTCGATACAGTTAAACAAATTGGAATCTTCGTAATGAAGCTATACGGTCGACGTGATGTAAAATCGGCGTCGACAATAAATAACATAATATTTTATTAAGCTGAGTATGTATAGCTACCAAAGACATTTAATAGTGTTAGTTAAAATATTTAATTAATCTCTTTGATTTATACTAATTAAAAATTAATATTATGAAATAATTTACAAACATGCGGTGCTATTATTAGGTACTACTATACAGCGTGTCCCAGAAAGTAGTGTCAAGCGGAAGTCCAGAGGTAGAACATCCTTTGAGGTTCCCAAATCACCCCCATGTATGTTCCGCGATTTTTTGTAGTTTTCGAGTTATGAATGTTTTTCATGTTTTTAATCAAACTCTGACTATAACGACATTTTTGATCATAGTGACGTGAATAGTTGAGATACATGAGTATTTTTTTTTTCTAAATTAGCTGATTAGTGACCTTGTCGAATGCATAAACATTTGTAACCATAGATGTAACGAAAGCGTTACAAAAAAATATTGAATTGTCATAAAGTTAAAATCCTGCATGTTTCCTAAATCTTTGTGGGTGATTTGAAAATAAATCTCCCTAAACTTTTTTGTCAGATGTATTTTAAAACTTATCCATTTTATCAGCTATTTACCCTGTAAATTTCATCGAGCTATCTCTACGGCATCACAATAAAAATCTCATTCAAAGCATACAATATCGAAAATTCCAGTTGTAAAAGGGTGAATGGAAAATTGATTAAAAGTAACTAATAACGTCTTTTTTAGTAACTCTCGACGCAAAAAAAGGGGTGTTATAAGTTTAACGTGTGTGTCTGTCTGTGGCATCGTAGCTCCTAAACGGATTTTAATTTAGTTTTTTCTTTTGTTTGAAAGGTGACTTTATCGAGAATATCCTTAGCTATGATTCAAGAAAATCTGTTCAGCCGTTTGAAGATCATCAGCTCTTTTCTGGTTGTCGAAGGGATATGAGCAACTTCTACTGATCTGATCGTTTCGAAATTTACTATCCTGTGACTTCAATGATATTGATGACATCTGACAAGATCCTTCTTGTCACATGTCACATGTCTTGAGGTCATTACAACTTATCATAAACTTAAGGAATCAATAGTCACACAATACCTCTACTGTAAGTTGGGTATCATGCTATTTCAGATGATGATTGAGTATCAGGTCAAGGTTACCATGTTATTGTAATATCATTGAAGTCATAGGATAGTAAATTTCGAATCTATCAGACCAGTAGAAGTTGTTCAAATCCCTTCAACAACCAGAAAAGAGCTGATGATCTCCAAACGGCTGAACAGATTTTCTTGAAACATAGCTAAGGATATTCTCGATAAAGTCACCTTTCAAACAAAAGAAAAAACTAAATTAAAATCCGTTTAGGAGCTACGATGCCACAGACAGACACACAGACACACACGTTAAACTTGTAACACCCCTCTTTTTGCGTCGCGGGTTACTAAAAAAGACGTTATTAGTTAGATTTAATAAATTTTTCATTCACCCTTTTACAACTGGAATTTTCGATATTGTATGCTTTGAATGAGATTTTTAGTGTGATGTTGTAGAGATAGCTCGATGAAATTTACAGGGTAAATAGCTGATAAAATGGATAAGTTTTTAAAATACATCTGACAAAAAAATTTTAGGGAGATTTATTTTTAAATCACCCACAAAGATTTAGGAAACATGCAGGATTT
Organism: Amphipyra tragopoginis; assembly: GCA_905220435.1. NCBI lineage: Eukaryota > Metazoa > Arthropoda > Insecta > Lepidoptera > Noctuidae > Amphipyra > Amphipyra tragopoginis. Next base: position 36,279,253 of record HG991991.1, read on the forward strand.
TAACTTTATGACAATTTAATATTTTCGAAAACTACAAAAAATCGCGGAACATACATGGGGGTGATTTGGGTACTTCAAAGGATGTTCTACCTCTGGACTTCTGCTTGACACTACTTTCTGGGACACGCTGTATATTAGTTATTTTAGTATATTTAGTTTTTTTTAATTTATATTCCATTCGATTTTATACATACTTGACAATCGACTACGTTTAAAATCGAATATTGTTATGTTTTTTTTTTTAATGGCGACAACACCTTTGTCACAATTAAAATGACTTCCACTATTTTCTTACCAATAATGCGACAAAGTAAGTATCTGTATCGAAGTAAGTAACCATATTAATAGGTTGGGGAAAAAGTTTTTTCGCATTTTTTAAGAAAATTCAAAACATTTTTTGATAGCGTTTATTTACATTTAACTAAAGTATGTAGGTACCATTTTGTTCGATAACTTTTTGCCATCTTGTAGGTAGGGACATGATCCCATTGCTATAGAAATTTTGGGACTTCTGATCAAAATACCGCGACAAGTGATTTTGGCAGTCCTCTCGTGATGTTAACCTGACACTGCCTAAAGAATTCTGAAGAGACCGAAGCAGGTGGAAATCTGAAGGTGCAAGGTCAGGACTATACGGCGGATGCATTAACACCTCCCAGCCAAACTCTCTTAATTTTTGCTGAGTGGCTAAAGATGTGTGAGGTCTAGCGTTATCATGATGAAAAACCACACCTCTTCTGTTAATTAATTCCGGCCGCTTTCTCTCAACTTCTTGCTTTAATCTCATCAGTTGTTCGCAGTAGAGTTCAGAATCGATGGTCCTGCCTGGTGGTAACAGCTCATAATGAATAATGCCCTTCCAATCCCACCACACACACAGCATCACCTTGTTGCGTGTTAACCCGGGTTTCGCCACAGTCTGTGAAGCCTGACCGGCCTTTGACCACGACCTTTTTCGCACATTCTTGTCGTACGTGATCCACTTTTCATCACCAGTTATCAGCTTCTTCAAAAATGGTTCGGTTTCATTACGTCGTAATAAAGAATCACAAATGAGTACACGGTTCATTAGGTTTCTTTCAGTGAGCTCGTGAGGTACCCAAATATCGAGCTTTTTTGTGTACCCAGTTTTTTTCAAATCAGCCAAAACTGTTTTGTGGTCAATTCCCAGTTCTTCAGCTACGTCGTAACTACTGATATGCCGATCTTGCTCCACTTTTTCAAAAATGGCATCCATTTTATCTGTAATAGGGCGACCAGAGCGACGTGCATCTTTGACATCAAAATTTCCGGATTGAAAACGCTTAAACCAAATTTGTGCTACTCTCACAGATACTGCACTAGATCCATAAACATCGCAAATCTTTTTCGCGGCTTGCGTTGCATTTTTACCTTTTTTGTAGTAAAATTTTAAAATGTATCGAATTTCTTCATTATAGTAGTTTCACTCATCTTAACGGTACGAAAAACAAATGAAAATCACACATTTTCCTAATTTGAATTTGGAATTATGTTCTTTAAAATTTAAACTTTCAATGATACCAAAACCACAGTCTACCTATATCTTACTCCTTAAAGTCGGTCAACGTAGAACATTGTCGCAGAGCAATCGTGCGGGGGGTTGCGGGGTGAAGGGGCGGAGGTTATGTCCCGAGTAGCCATACTGCGTACTCGGGACATAAATTCCAGGGCTCGCACTTTTTGATTTCGAATTTGATGGATATCGTTCATAGTTTTTTTTTTTTTTATTATTCGTATTTATGTTGTAAGTACCTATTCCGAGAATTTTATCTTATAGTCTGTTTACTAATCCAATATGGCGCGGCATTGGGCGACATACATACATTTTCAAATGATTGTTCGTGGGAAGTCATTTCCACGGTTTTCGGGGTCACTGATAACGAAAATAACGTCAAAATCCAAATCCAAGATGGCGGCCATGAAAATTTTCATCTAATCATCATGGGTGTTAATTTCGTGGTTTTCGGGGTCAGTGATGCCGAAAATAACATCAAAATCCAAATCCAAGATGGCGGCCATGAAAATTTCCATCTAATCATCATGGGTGTTAATTTCATGGTTTTCGGGGTCACTGATGCCGAAAATAACGTCAAAATCCAAATCCAAGATGGCGGTCATGAAAATTAGTAAATTAGTCGTCATGGGTCATCCAAATCCATGGTTTTCTGGGGTGCGGATGCCGAAAATGAGGTCAAAATCGAAATTCAAGATGGCGGCAATAAAAATGACAAATTAGTCGTCATGGGTGTCATTTCCATGGTTTTCGGGGGTACCGATGCCGAAAATGAGGTCAAAATCCATTTCCAAGATAGCGGCTTTTAAAATTTCAATTTACCTAACATGGGTGTCAATGCCATGGTTTTCGGGGATGTTGATGACGATAATGAGGTCAAAATCTATATTCAAGATGGCGGCCATGAAAATTTTCAAATTAGCCGTGATGGGTGTCAAATCCATGATTTTCGGGGACGCTGATTACAAAAACAATATCCATTCTCAAACACCAAGGTAGGGACCACGTTTTACCTGGTAAATTGCATTTAACTGGTAAATTTTTTGACCGCCGTATATGATCGAGGAATACTTAGGCTTTATTTCCAGCATCAGCACCCACGAAAACCATAGAAGTAATAACCATGAATAATAAGTAGTTTTCTATGGCTCCTTCTTGGATTTGGAAATAATTTATGACTCTTACCTACCCCCGCAAGCGTTAGCCACTGCGACTGTAACCTCGACAAAATTTGTAATTTTAAATATTGTTAGAAAATTCCAGGATAAGATGGCGAAATTGCAACTTATGCATTATTTTGTCAATCGTCAAAATTACGCATGCGTATGGTTTTCTTTTTGCGTGTCACTGTTTCTATAAAACGTTAATTAATTTGGACGTTTGTTTGACAAAGTTTGTGTAATTTGTTTTATGTGACAACCCTATGACAAGTGTTACTAATTTTGACATTTCATAGAACCTGTCAAATGTATGGGCGTTGACCCACTGTATGTAGTAAGTAGGTACACTGTGCCAAAACCATACAGATACGAATAGTATAGCCAAAGAAATTTTATTACAAGTTCATACATACTAAAATGCGAAAAGACTTTTTCCCCAACCTAATATATGGAGGTATAATATTCCTATCGTGAATACAATATTATGGATTCCGGTTGGGCAAGATGTTTGTTAATAAAAATTCTTTGTTTTGTAAAAGTATGATCATAGTATTATTTGGTATTATGAAATGAATGTTTTATCATCGTCGCCATGGCAACATCAATGATACACGACAAATTCAAAATATTAAAAGATTTATTTTCCTTTGGTTTTGGTTTGGTTATTTAGGTATTATTCTGACCAAAAATGGTTTAATTTTGTTGTTTACATATTTAAATGCTTTAATCAAACAATAAATTAAGATTTTTACAAAAATATTGAAGGTCTATCAATAAGACAAGGGTTAAAAAAAATATTCACGAAAATGTAGACGGAGTATAAAGAAAATTTTAGTTCGATTTTCGAATTACTTTTCTTCGCTAGGTTAAAAATCTACTATTAAGGTCAACTTTATCGACCTATAACTTTTCTTGGTGTACTTCCAGCGGAAATGTTGTTATTGTTATACATTCTACAAAATTTGCCCTTTTTAATAAGAGATGTTTCATCTTTGTCCCTTCTGGCCGAGTCGTAAAGGAAATCTTGGCATTCCCCTTTGTGTCACACTTATTTTCTCTAAGTGGTATTGCAATACCACTTGCAGATGTATAGTTATTATTTTTTTCCTTTTTGTCGTTGATTGTCCATAAGCTTAACTCAAGCGTAAGTGACGAAAAGCGAATTTAACGAAACAAGGACTTGACGAAAGTAGTATTTGACGAATGTAGTATTTGACGAAATAAGAATTTGACGAAAAGCGAATTTGACAAAACAAGAACTTGACGAATGTAGTATTTGATGAAAGACGAATTTGACGAATGCCATTGCTGCCATTCAGTTTTTAATGTAGCTATGCCACGCAAGATTGGGCGGAAAGAAACAGAGCTGTACTCAGAATTTCACCGACACACAATCCAATAAATGCATTACGATATCTGCTATCGTTTTGCAACGAGTTCCGCTTTCTTTGTCCTTATTACCGCCCAATAAAACGTTTGTAGTAAATGGTCGCACGCTAAACTCAGTCATCTGAAAAACACACACAACGATGTATCGAAATAAATTTACAAAGGTGGCGTGGAGGGCGGCACGTGGCGAGCGACCCGGCGGCGCTGCGGCCACGCCGGCAACGCAGGTAAATAAAATTTTAACACGTTCAACGTGACGGACAATGGTGGACAATAAATGGTAACACTCAATATTATCGCGGGGTCAGTTGAAAAAATATTGATTTTGCTAAAGGAGATGGTCCAAAAAAACCCAGACTCGATTGGGACTAAATGGGTACCAGTAGTTTCATTATAATGCACAATTTACCCCACCGAAAGGGCAATGCCGAAATCGATGGGGTATAGGACCTATAGACTGACAAAGTATATGTGAAAAAATCTTTACTAACAAGTGTTTTTTACTATTTTATACAATATCAATAATATATTAACGATAATAATGACGGGATTACTGTAGTATTGATTACTATCAACCATTTGGTATCTGATTACGATAAAAACACAAAAAAAGACTTTTTTCAAGGATTCGTATAAATAATATAACTACAAAGTGTAACATAAATAACGCACAACCTCTTAAGGGGTCACTGTACTCATCATTATGAACAACATTTACTATGGGACCAAACCAGAAATCGCGAAAAAAAAATCAGTTGTTCCCTACATTTTGACGAGTTATGCAAACATAAATGTAGATACCAAATGGTTAATAGTAATCAATACTACAGTAATCCCGTCATTATTATTGATACCTATTGTATAAAATGGTAAAAAACACTTGTTAGTCAAGATTTTTCATATATACTTTGTCAGTCTATAGCTCCCATACCCCATCGATTTCGGCATTGCCCTTTAGGTGGGGTCAATTGTGCATTATAATGAAACTACTGGTACCCATTTAGTCCCAATCGAGTCTAGGTTTTTGTTCCATACATTATGGACCATCTCCTTTCATCGATGTATGTTAAAAACTAACCGGTATGGGGTAGTTTAGAGGGCCGTGCAGGGTCCCTTTTAATACGATATAGCACGAGTTTTCTGACCGTCGGTTTGCCAAAGAGTTTTATATAAACTCTTTTGACGCGCGGTCACCTGTGGGCGACGCGGCCCGAATGGAAGTGTTGGTTGTCGGTCAACTGTATGCGTCACGGCTCAAATGAAAAACCTATTTTTATCGTCGGCAGTCAACGTGTTAAATGGCTGCTCTGTTCCAATAGGCTGCAGTAGAGCACCGGTGTACATGAACTCGATAAAGTTCAATTGATGTAAAACCGTGTTGATTCATGAACGGTATGGTGCCACAGATTTTCATTAACAGGCGAGTAATCACGCTCCAACTGGTACCGTTTGATAGAATAGTTTGATAAATTTATTTGCAATGAATGTAGGTACAAAAAATCAGGTGCCTTATAGTGCCATTGTATTTCTTTGTGCAACAAAAAGAACATTCTGTGATAGAATTGGCAAGCGCAGGTCCGAAATCGCTAATAATTTGCGGATTACTAATAATGAAAAGTGTAGCAAAAAGAATGGACTTAGTTAATTGTAATACCTGCCAATTATGTGATATTCAATAGTTCTATTAAAACCGAAATATTCTTGGACATGAAATCAAATACAAAAAATCTAAATTCTTTATTTCGCATAAACCATTACAGGCGCTTATTAAAAGTTGAATTTAGGTGCACGGTTTCAATTAGTCGTTTTCTATGGAGAAGAGCCGGCAAGAAACTACATGGTTAGTCTAATAAAATCAATATCTTTAAAAATATGTAAATACACTTATGATTTAGCATAGTTATGAGGGAGCAATGTAGACTTATAGATACTATAGATACTAAATACATAGATACATTCTATGCTGCTATGGGGGGTTTACACGGGTCGATTTTAGCCGGGCGTCAAGTCACCAGTCGCATAGCTTGTAAAAATCGAATCGCTACTCCATTTACACCGGTCTACAAAAATCACATGTGACTTGTTCATTTCCGCAGAAAATGTTGAGCAGAGCGGGTGTTGTACGTGCCGGCATCGAAACGCAAAACAAACCTCATACGGCGGGAGATTGCCTGCAACTGACCATTTCCATGGTCGATTTTAGTCACCCGCCGCATGCGGCTTGTCGCCGCACGGCAAAAGTCGGATGGCAAACAACTTTGAGGCTTGCGATTGTAGTCACTTGCGGCCTAGTCGAATTGTCTTTTAGACGATCGATTTTCGCCGAACGCCAAAAAGCCGAACGGCGAAAATCCACCCGAGTAAACTCACTGTTAGGAAAGAAAGTTTCCCTCAATCCACAACTACTTACCTATCTGTTCATTGCCTTCTCCGGTTAGATCCTTACAAAGGCGGTTTGAACGCTAGTTCTTAGTGACACTACTTGTCCGTAGTGAACTTGTCCTTAGGAACTCAATGCGTGACTATGTACACCCACTTTTCAGAATAAATGTGGCCAATTCATTTTAATTTCTGTCTGTAAACTCATTACCTTCATTAGGAAGCGGTGAAGGGAGGGCTTTTTGTGGGATGTCTATAATATTGTAAAACTAACGTTCAAAAAGAACTAAGTAATTCTAGTCTATTTTGAATAAATGAGTTTTGAGTTTGAGTTTGAGACCCAAATCTGGTAGTATATTTGACCCAAATATTGGTAGTATTGGAACAAATATACAACCTGCGTATAATGTTGTTCCTGCTCACAGACTCATACCCTCCATCGAACATCGCATGTTCATTTAGTTCGTTTGTGCAGTGCGTCCGCTCTGATTTCGAGAAAGTCCTTTGAAAAATTTCTGTGGGAAATGTACCAAGGGCGTGACGGCTCGAATTGGATTCCGATGTAAAGCAGAAACGTAGAATTACGTCTACTTCAAAGACCTAAGTCCGAGACCTAAAAAAATGGTACTTCATTTGAATATCATAACTGCACTAACACTATTCTATAGCCTCCGAGATTAACAGTCAGCCTCGGTATCGATCTTGCTAATGGGATTTCTGACAGCATGGGAAAAAAACTGAAATCGCGAAAAAAAAACAGCTGTTCCCTACATTTTGACAAGTTATGCGAACATAAACGTGTGTAGGGAACAGCTGTTTTTTTTTTCGCTATTTCAATTTTCTTCCCGTAGTAAAGTTTGTTCATAATGATGAGTACAATGACCCCGTAAGAGGTTGTTAGTGTTTTACCAATAACCTTGTATATTATTAACCAATTCACTAAAGCATACAAACAGTATATCCAGAAGAAAAAAATAACTTCCTTTTCGCATTAAAGTGCCATCTCCACGAGCGAGTGAATCGCGGCGATACTCGCGCTGTGCCATCAAATTCAATATTATCTATCGTCGCGATAACATCGCCGTGTGGAGACACGTTCTGAAAGAATGTATAGAAATACGTGGCACGACGATAATATCGCCGCGATTCACTCGCTCGTGGAGACGGTCCCTAAATGAACTTGAGAGAATTTTAGTAAATTTATTAAAAACGGTGCTTATAATAAAAAAATACAGCAGCATTTATTAATTTAAATAAAAACTAATCGACGTTTTCACTAGGAAAAGTAAGAAGTAATTTTTTTTTCTTAAAAGTTTCCTTCGCTTGAATGTCTTACTCAGTGATGATGATGACTTATGCTCCCCAATCGATTCATTGTTCAATTTGGAGGTTTAGTTATTATGTTCTCGGCGAACAAAGCCTTATCTGAGTTTAGAATGGGTAAAAAATATTTTTCGAGTGCTGAAATGTTTAGTCTTTTTCCGAACAACGTATAGTTTTAATAGGAGAGAACGTTCCCTTCCGTTTCAATTAAGGGATTGGATTTTTGTTCTCCAAACCAAAATAAAGCCATTTATTTTCGTTGGATCCCAATTTTCGATCCCATTTTTCAGGTATTAACGATGGGTCCCATTAGCTATTTCCATTGAATCCCGTGTTATAACAACATGTGTACTTTTCAGAAGAAAAGTGATTATCTTTATCAAACATTTTAAAAAGCAGCGTGTGTTCGGCCCACCGACTATTAAATGATTGAATGAATGAAAGACAGAAGAAACATGATTGAATGAATGAAAGACACAAGAAACATGAATGAATTCATACTTTATTTGCACACAAAGACATAGGTCAGGTCAACTTTTTACAAGCTTTTATTTAACTTGCAATGTATGTATGTATGTATGTTTGTCTGGGTGGAAACTTGCAACTAAATTTTAAATCAGTTATCTTTAACCGAATGAGCTGAAATTTGGTATACATGCTTATTTTGAATTATTCCACTTTGCCTCACCAGCCGCCCCACTGGTGGGGCAAAGTTGAATAATTCTAATTTTGGAGTGGAATCTGCCCCACCAAATTTAATTTTAAGTGGGCAGGGTTGGCACTGGAATTTGTGTAAGTAAGTATGCTAGTATTTTATATTTTTTTGGAAAGAAATGTATATCTAAGTAAAATGTAAACTTGTGACTTAGTACATAGGTAGTGTTTTTAAATAAAAGTAAAAAAAATATTGTTTGAATTTTTTCATTTACTTTTTATTTCTGGAAGGAAAGTAGGAAGTACTTAAAGGTACAATTTTAAAGCGTGTACTTCAACCTTTAGTGAGCTAAGTCGTATCGCATAAGCAGCTACTTCCAGTTCATTTCTGTTTTCCTGGTAGTATAGGTACTGGACATGACAGTTACAGGTAAGATAAAGGGCAGTTTTAATTTAGACTTCTATCGATAGAGCGAATAAATAACGAATACTTTATATTCATCTTTGTGTTTAATCGTTGATGCACAACTTAGTGAGATCGTTTAGGCGCATGTTTTTTGTTCATTTCTGTCACCCTGGTACTTTTCAAAACAACAAACGATTCAATTTCAAAACCTGTATTTCAACATTATTGAGCTAAGTAGTAAGTTGCTTGCACAGCTCCAGTTGATTTCTGCTTTCCTGGTAGTTTTAATAAATGAACAATTAGGACAGTTGAATTTTAAAACGTCTATCGATATCATTTAATACGTATCCTTTCATGCTGGTGGCAAAGTGGAATAATTCCTTATTTTGGATGACAATGCATGCTTAGCTATGTAACGTTATTCTAATTCCAATATGGCGGATCATCCAAGATGGCGGACTAGTTATTTTTTCTGTCCTACCACAGTATGGGTATCAAATGAAAAGGCTTGCTGAGGAGAACACGAAAATAGCGGAGAAATTCCGATCGCACGGGTGGACTTTCAAGGCTGTGTATACCCTTATTTTATTATAAACAATTTTGTAGTTGAAAGTACCCGCATTCAGATTTTTTTTAGCATTTGGGATCCAACGGAAATAGTTTTTGGGATTCAACGACAGTAAAACTTAATTCTCTTGCATTTTTAAAATTTGGGATCCAACGGAAATACATAACAATTTTTTGTGCCAAAAATATATTTTTTACGCCAAAAATATTAAACTGGGATCCAAAGAAAACAAATGAATATAGCAATATGCCAATCAATTCAGATTACAGTTGTTTTTTTTTAGGTATTAAGGCGCAAGTTGTTTTTTTTTGGTATTAAGCTCATTAAGGCGCAGCGCAGACGACGGGCTTTTTGTTCGGCGACTGCCGCGCACAAGAATGAACATGGTTGGTAGCTGTTGCCCGTCGCGGAATTCGACAAGGACTCAACGCACACGACGGTCATTTTGCCTGTAGTCATTCTTGTGTGCGGCAGTCCGCCGGACAAAAAGTGCGTCGTCTGCGCTGCGCCTTAATGAGCTACTCTGTCTTCTCATCAAAAAAATCGAAACACTTCCGAAATTATCTTTCTGGCGAAAATTAAACAAAATAGAGCATGAATTCATCATAGAAAGAAGATAATTTATTAGCTGGAAGTTTGGCCTTTATAATGGTGTACGAAACTTCCAAATTTAATTTGTTTTTATTGAAGTTTTATCCATTATATGAATGGAACATTGTTTTGAGATAAACGTGTGTTTAGAGTTAGAGTACATTTATCGTGCAACAATCGCAAAATAACGCATTACTTTAAAATGTTCTGTTTGTAATTTGTTGATTAGGCTCTGTGACGTCTGATAAAAAGTTTTTTTTCTAACACACATGCCTACTTCACCCGCTGCAGCCGCCCAAGTAGTGGCATTGCTGGATTCCGGGATTAGTCAGCGTGTTGTGGCTGCATGATTGCATCTAAGCCTCTCGTCTGTTCATAAAGTGTACCAACGCTATCGGGAGACTGGTTTATTTATGCGCTATCCAGGATCTGGTAGGAATCGGGTCACTTCTGAGTGAGACGACCGGTTTATTGCGACCGTTTGTTTGTGAAATCGTCGCCTTCGCGCTTTTCAACTGCAGCAGCAGCTCCGTGTTGTTCGAAGGGTGACTATAAGTGGCTCTGCGATTTGAAGAAGATTGAAGGAACGTAGACTGGTACCACACAAGCCAGCTAATGGGCCGAAAGTAGCAACATACCATCCAAGAGCTCATTAAAAAAATCGAAACACCTCGCACCTCGTTTTTGTTTTGAACGGATTATTAGAAAAACTTTTTTTTTTTAATAAATACTAAATGCCATTTAACAGTAAGTAGTATGAGGTTTCGAATTCTTTACGTTAATGTTCCATAATTTTACTCTCGTCAGAAAAGAGAACCTTGCTCATTTGTAGGTTTGAACAATTTAAGTGCTCACATGCAAAGTTAAGGCGCGGTCTTCGATGGTCTGTTGTTAATTTCGGCCCATTAGCTGGCTTGTGTGGTACCAGTCTACGTTCCTTCAATCTTCTTCAAATCGCAGAGCCACTTATAGTCACCCTTCGAACAACACGGAGCTGCTGCTGCAGTTGAAAAGCGCGAAGGCGACGATTTCACAAACAAACGGTCGCAATAAACCGGTCGTCTCACTCAGAAGTGACCCGATTCCTACCAGATCCTGGATAGCGCATAAATAAACCAGTCTCCCGATAGCGTTGGTACACTTTATGAACAGACGAGAGGCTTAGATGCAATCATGCAGCCACAACACGCTGACTAATCCCGGAATCCAGCAATGCCACTACTTGGGCGGCTGCAGCGGGTGAAGTAGGCATGTGTGTTAGAAAAAAACTTTTTATCAGACGTCACAGAGCCTAATCAACAAATTACAAACAGAACATTTTAAAGTAATGCGTTATTTTGCGATTGTTGCACGATAAATGTACTCCAACTCTAAACACACGTTTATCTCAAAACAATGTTCCATTCATATAATGGATAAAACTTCAATAAAAACAAATTAAATTTGGAAGTTTCGTACACCATTATAAAGGCCAAACTTCCAGCTAATAAATTATCTTCTCTCTATAATGAATTCATGCTCTATTTTGTTTAATTGTCGCCAGAAAGATAATTTCGGAAGTGTTTCGATTTTTTTGATGAGAAGTGTAGTAATAATTGACAATAGCTGTAATACAAAATAATGTTCTACTCAAAATAATCTTTCTATTGATATATCACTCATTGCTAGAGGAGGGGTACACTAAAACGCCTATTCTCCTTAATATTGGTGAACATTCTCTGGATAAACAAGTTTGCTTTAAAAATGTCCAACATTTTTTTCCCGTGTGGAGACGGGCTAGGATATAAAACTTCCTCACCGGCGCACAGTGGTTCGAAAATCGAGTTTCATACGCATAGGACTTTTGAAAAATCAAGTTCGGTTTTCCTTCGATTTATATATCTTATGTTGTTCAGTAATGTAAATTATTAAAAAATAGGTGCGTACGATACACATAGTAATCCAAACCAACGAGAAAAAAAAGGTTCTTTTTATTTTTGTATGGGAGCAAATCCTCTAAGTGTCATATTTCAGAACTGTATGGAGCTGTAGAGCTGTTATTGATATGGTGTGTTGTCCTATCCAAGGTGTTCACCATGCGCTACGCAACTTTTGCCGAGACTTGCCGCTTCACCCGCTACAGGGCAAAGGATATCTAAGAATTAGTTAAAATTTTATATTTAAATTGCCTGTAGCATGAACTCCATAATTACTTAATGTGAACCTACATAATTATAACTATTAAGTAATTATGTAAACACCTTCCTATAACTCAAAATAGCCCCTATATCAACCCCAGATTTTTTAGATATTTTTTGCTCTGTAGCGGGTGAAGCGGCAAGTCTCGGCAAAAGTTGCGTAGCCCATGGTGAACACCTTGGATAGGACAACACACCATATCAATAACAGCTCTACAGCTCCATACAGTTCTGAAATATGACACTTAGAGCATTTCCTCCCATTCAAAAATAAAAAGAATATTTTTTTTCTCGTTGGTTTGGATTACTGTGTGTATCGTACATACCTATTTTCTAATGATTTACATCACTGAACAACATAGGATATATAAATCGAAGGAAAATCGAACTTGATTTTTCAAAAGTCCTATTTGTATGAAACTCGATTTTCGAACCACTGTGCGGCGCTAGGAATAGACGCGTGTTGTAAGATAACATTCATTTTTAACTAATTCCAGTAATTCATAGAAACAAAAGAGGATCCACGAGTGAGGCCGTGGCCCCATGTCTACGGTGCGGCGCCGCGCCGCATCACGGCGCCGCGCACGGTGCCGTATATGGCGCCGCGTACGGCGCCGTGGACGGCGACACGGCGCACACTGGTCCCAAATTAAAAAAAAGTGGACATTGATAGTAGAACGCTGATATTTTTTTATTGTTGATACAATGATAACTGATAAGGCAAAAAAAAATATTATCGTCGTACTTCAAATACTTTTCGGTAAAAAAATATTTCTTTTTTTTTTACATGGGAATGATTACATTTTATTCAATTTCTCAAAAACCTTAAGCGATGTCGAGATGGCAATCACATATTATGTTAGAAAACTAATAATTCTGAGTGTTTGGCTCGAAGAAACTTATTGCTTATCTCTGCGTACTTTCGAGATAATAGTGACAGAAAATAACATTTTTTTAATGTTAATTGTTTTCTTTTTTTTAATCATAGCCTTACTTTAGCACATATAGTGTATGCGTAATGTCAAATAAATAAAAAGAGACTTCTCTGTAAAAGAGGTTATGGGGGCTCACTAATGACTGAAAAGCTATGACCTTTCTGAAGGAGTACTTTCATCAGTTCTAAAAAACACAATCAAAATGAAGACAAATAAAGCTGCAAACATAAAGTTGAATATGTTCACAAACGATTCTGAAAAAATAGTATGGTGAAAGATTAATATTTATTTGAAATTTAGCATACATTATATGTACTAAAGTAAGGCTATGATTAAAAAAAAGCAAACAATTCACATTAAAAACATTGTTATTTTCTGTTACTATTATCTCGAAAATACGCAGAGATAAGCAATAAGTTTCTTCGAGCCAAATACTCAGAATTATTAGTTTTCTAACATATGTGATTGCCATCTCGACATCGCTTAAGGTTTTTGAGAAATTGAATAAAATGTAATCATTCCCATACAAAAAAAAAGAAATTTTTTTTTTACAGAAAAGTATTTGATGTAGGACAATAATATTTTTTTGCCCTATCTGTTATCACCAGTGATCGGAGTAGGTAGATTGATTTTTGGTACTTGTATCATAAATGCACACAGAAAGAATAACATGGATAAGCCATTTTCCCGGAAAGTAATTCCGGTATTTCCGGATTCAATTAAATATTGTTAATGTTGGTAGTGATATTATTACTACTCAATTCATTTATAGGAAGGTATCAAAACTAAATTAATTTAGTATTTATCTGTTGAATAATAAAAACAACCGAATTCCGATCGAAGCATTAATACATTTTTTATGCACTCTACGAACCGAAGTAAACGCGAGTGAGCTACTTGGCGTGTCGTCGGCGAGCGTACACATTGTTTTGATAACCGTTTAGTGCACCACCCATGATCCTTTGTTCTGATTGGTCGATGGGTTGTGTCAAATAGCGACAGTGCCGTTAAAAAAAGTTTTGAAGAATATGATATTGCTCATTTTAATACAATTCCTGCAGAGTTCCATTTTTTTTTAATAATCTATAAGTTCCGAAATTTTACGAAAATTACGAAATTCCGGAGGAATGTCCATATTAATATATACGTTTCGGATCAATGACCCCAATTCAATCTACCTACTCCGATCCCTGGTTATCACTGTATCAACAATAAAAAAAAATATCAGCGGTCTACTATCAATGTCCACTTTTTTTATTTGGGACCAGTGTGCGGCGCCGCGTACGGCGCCGTGTAGGATGCACCGTACGTCCGTGGCTGGCGTGAATATGACATGTCTAAAATTGCAATATTTCAGGGCAGCCATTTTAAAGTTTTGACCTCTTCTGGAAAATCGGTAAATTGTATGAGTTTTAGTTGTTTTAAAATATACAGGATGTTAACGAATTCGTGTAATTCCTTAAAACCATAATATGATCTGCTACTGGTGTAGATTGTTCCGGCATGGAAATTAGGTAGTTTTTCATGCGGTGCCTATGGCTAAGTTATCGAATCTAAACCACAGGATTCAGTAAAATACAAATGTAAATGACGTCAACGTCAAAATGAAAGATGGCGGCTGTGAAATTTTACCTTAGAATAATAACTAAAGCATAGAAACCGCGTGAAAATAGGAACTGAAAACAGATAGCTGACACGTATTTTGCTTATGTGCTTTCGCGTACGATAGAATGAAACAAAAACTTCACTCTGTTTCTATTATTTTCATGTTGGTCACGACTTCAAATGTCAACGGACTCCATTGGACTCCTTTTAATACGACTAAATTCAAAATAACTTATTTAAGTTCATTGCTTGTCACCTAAATAATAGCAGTGAAAAAATGGTGGTGTGTGTACGGATCTACAAAGTATTTTTTTTAAGATTGATCGTGTTTTTTTGCTGCCTTAGGAAAATTCTGAATATCGGTGTAACCAATATCGTTCCAGACGGTTTTATTGTTTGAAAATAGTAGACAAGGAAAACAGAACAACCGATTACTGTGTATGCAACCTGTGAGCCAATAATATGAATCATATTGTTTGGTATTGAATTTACGATTGACTTTACCTTTAGTTTGTATTAATTGCAAATCCGGTGTACAACGACCTTTCACAATCACTTGTTTTTTGTCACTTAAAGATAGTTTTGAAAACGCATCATTTTTTATTATCTCTATAAGTATAGAATATTATCCACTTTTCACACTATTATCAACGTTAAAATCTTAAATACCTGATAACAAAAATCACAACCAAAACAAAACAAACAAAAATGACGACTCGACTCCGTATTATGCTCAGTATAAAAAATAATACGACCAAAAAATGGTGTTTAGTGTGTAGCAAAAATTAAATGAAACAATGCAACTTTTTAAAATAGTTGCATAGCTAACTTCGGTTCGGAAAACTTCGGTAAGGGTCGTAATTTATCGTGTTGTAAAGACAGTGCTTACCCTGTTCGGTTGTGTGTGTTATTTACATTGTGTGCCTCGTATCTATAAGAACGCACACTCATTAAATCCGCATGACGACGAGAGTACACATATACAGGGTGGTAATTTGAGATGGGGCATGAAGGGCAACTACCTTAACCATTGTAATTATAGGAAAACGTTCTTAGAAGACCACCCCTAACTTTTGGGATAATTTCAATCGGCATTCACAGATTTTGAAAAAAAAGTACAGTCAGCGAGAAAAAGGGCTGTTTTCACAAATCTTTTTTATGATGCCAATCGATCCCATTTCCCGTAAGGATCAAAAGACTCTTCCGGACCAACTGAGGTTCGAGTACTAGAAAACTCAGAAATCGCAAAAAACTTATTTGAGATGGGGTAGTAATAAGGGCAGCTACCTTAATCTTAATTATGTGGCTACAGGAAAATGTGCTTAAGAAACTGTCCATAATTTTTGAAAATATATCGAACTGCTTTCACAGATTATGAAAACAAAATATATTTTTTTTCTTCTTGTTCGTAACTTTTAACGAAATGTTGTGTTTCGTGATTTCTGATGTTTCTAGTACTCTAACCTCAACAGGTCACAAAGAGTATTTTGATCCTTATGGGAAATAGGATCGACTGGCATCATATAAAAGTTTTGTGAGAATCGACCATTTTTTTGCTGACTGTACCATTTTTTTTCTTTTTTTTTTGTTCGTTACGAAATAATTTCAAAAATTATGGCCAGTCTCCTATCAACATTTTCCTGTAGCCTCAACCATTAAGGTAGCTGTCCTTATAACTAACCCATCTCTAATAGTTTTTTGTTATTTCTGAAGTTTCTAGTACTCAAACCTCAGTTGGTCCGGAAGAGTCTTTTGATCTTTATGAGAAATGGGATCGATTGGCATCATAAAAAAGTTTTGTGAGAACAGCCCTTTTTCTCGCTGACTGTACTTTTTTTTCAAAATCTGTGAATGCCGATTGAAATTATCCCAAAAGTTAGGGGTAGTCTTCAAAGAACGTTTTCCTGTAGCTACAATGGTTAAGGTGGCTGCCCTTCATGCCCCATTTCAAATTACCACCCTGTATATTCGATAGTTTTCTTAGGACGAAACATTTTGTCGATAAATATTTCATCGACATAGTCAATCCCCAGCACTTCTATATCTAAGTCATTACCCCGTGACAACCTGCACATTTACGCAACGGACATCGTATATGGATCCCTTTCTGATCCTTTGACAATGTCATAAGTAAAAAGAGTGCAGAGTATTGTATTTTGCTGTTATTTTTGCACGGTTTTTATGCTTTAGTTATTATTCTAAGAATTTTACAAGATATGCATCATGGGTGTCGTGTCCATGGTTTTCGGGGGCGATGATGACGAAAATGAGGTCGAAATCAAAATCCAAGATGGCGGCTGTGAAATTTTACAAGATATGCATCATGGGTGTCGTGTCCATGGTTTTCGGGGGTGATGATGACGAAAATGAGGTCGAAATCAAAATCCAAGAGTGCGGCTGTGAAATTTTACAAGATATGCATCATTGGTGTCGTTTCCGTGGTTTTCGAGGTGCTGATGACGAAAATGAGGTCGTAATCAAAATCCAAGATGGCGGCTGTGAAATTTTACAAAATATGCCGCCATCTTGGATTTTGACGTTGACGTCATTTACATTTGTATTTTACTGAATCCTGTGGTTTAGATTCGATCACTTAGCCATAGGTACCGCATGAAAAAAAGTTTTTTTTTTTACCTTTGTCTAATTTCCATGCCGGGACAATCTACACCAGTAGCAGATCATATGGTTTTAGAGAATTACACGAATTTACAGAATATTCTATTTAATTTAATTTTGTATAATTCTATTTAATTTGTATTCTGATTTAATTTTGTATAATTCTATTTTATTTGTTTAATCCTATTTTAAAATTGTATAATTCTATTTAATTTTGTATTATTGCGTGTATACAAGGTGTTAACGAAATCGTGTAATTCCTTGAAACCGCGTGTTCTACTAGTGACACGATTGACCCTGCATAGGTTTTTTCCCGAATCAACAAAAAAAAGTTTTCAAAAAATGAACCATGGTATTCTGTATCTGAGTAATTTTAGCGTCCCAAGTTAACTGACTGTTAAAGCAATATCGCGCTAGTCGTGACCGTCAGCTGTGTCGCCGTGCCTTAATTCATTTATGCAAGGCATCGAAATTTTCTATCACATAATTTTTTTTTTTGGGAAAAAAATGTTTATTTTTATTTTTAATCAATCTAAATCCCGTGCGAGGTTCATCTATACCATTAATAGATCATGTGGTTTGAAGGAATTACACGAATTTGTTAACACCCTGTATTTAGCTTTGTCTTATTTTAGTTTCATGATTGTCTTTTATTAGCCTATAACTTGTATGTTTGGTGTCTTACCACTGTCAGTGCGAGTTGGTGATTAATAAATAAATAAAATAAATGAATTTGTTAACATCCTGTATATTTTAAAACAACTAAAATACATACGTTGAACTAATTTAACGATTTACCAGAAGAGGTCAAAACTTTAAAATGGTCGTCCTGAAAAATTGCAATTTTAGACATGTCATATTTACGCCAGCCACGGAATAAACGTGCGGTGCACCGTACACGGCACCGTGCGCGGCGCCGCACCGTAGACATGGGGCCACGGCCTGACGATACTTCTATACGTCCGGCGCACCCTGGGCAGTCAGCCTCGCTACCATCCTTGCTGACTGGCTAATCTTTTCACCACGGCATGAGCTATTCTTGTATAGTTTGTGCCGACACGATAGAAGAAGACGATAGAAACATTCTTCAGACTTTAAGAAGTAGTTTAAAAAATTGATCCTGCTGATGGTGGCGTTGTATATCCGGTCGTTGGGTTCCCTACAATATGGTTGAGCTAAGCGATGCGGATGTGCACGTCATACTCGTGAACGGGTGCTGTCTGTCGGGACTGGTTGGCTCTTAACTGCTACGACAATCCTACAAGGCATATTTTTTCTATTTGTTACTCTTATGTGAGTTTATTTGTTACGTTAACCTGCATTATTCTCATTCTATGTCGCACACTACTGTAATGGAATTGTCATGAATAGTCATGATCTACTATTTTAAAAAGAGTATTCATGGAGTTTCTTGCCGGCTCTTCTCCATAGAACCTACCTTTTGGAACCGTGCACCTAGTTTTGACGTTTTAAAAGTGCCTGTAATCTGGTCTATTTGAAATAAAAAACTTTTGACTTTGACTTTGATTGGATCTTCTTTTAGACTGGGGTAAAGAGTATGAAAATCACCAGAATTACATCTCAAAGAAAACATCGGTGATACTTTTTTACGGCGGCGTCGTTTTTGCTTCATTTTATTTAACAAAAGCACTAACAGTAATGTTTCTTCGTCTGAGTCCATGGCTCAATTAAAATACATCATTAATAGATCGACCGCTGTGCAGTCCGATATGCTTTCAATTTAGACGGTTGCACACTGGGACCCGTTCATACAACATAATGCTCAAAACTCGATTCTCAAAATGAGGGTATTTCAAAAAATAAACTATGTAAGGGTAGAATTAAGAATGTATCACATCATTTCTACAAATACTGGATCAGTAACTGCTATCTGCTATCCAGTGCATCAGCTCAAAGTTTACTTTATATCCACATCATTAATATAATCCGATAACGTTCGTGAGTTTGTAGTGAATATTAAAACATTTATTTCAACAAGTAATCGTCATACTCACTTGAAGTGCATCATGCTGCAACTAGGCAAGGTATATTCTAATATTGTTTTCTGAACCTTAACGTTCAGTACTTTTGGATTAATGGCTAATAAACTGAAGAGATTAGCAACTTTGCGCATTTTCGAGATAAAAAAAGTTTTCTTGTGTACAAATTGTTGTTAGGCGTTATGATGTTACTTTAAAATCAAAATATTTTGTCCCTAGCATTTATTAGCGACACACATGATTGATAACTGTTTTTTTTTTCAAAATATGTTATTTATTACACTTAATTGCTAGGAACTAAATATATTGATTAACATCATAACGCCTAACAAAAATTTGTGCGCAAGTTTTTTTTTTAGTCACGATAATGCTCGAAGTTCTATTGCTAATCTCTTCAGTTTATTACTAATCAACACCTCGTAGATATTGTAATAAATATTACAAAAATAGAACTTTGCGCAAAAAGGAAAAAACAAAAATATTTGATTCAGTACATAAAAAACCATATTATCACATATAATTAGCCATTTATGCAAAAGTACTGAACGTTAAGGTTCAGAAAACAATATTAGAATAACCATACCTTGCCTAGTTGCAGCATGATGCACTTCAAGTGAGTATGACGATTACTTGTTGAAATAAATGTTTTAATATTCACTACAAACTCACGAACGTTATCGGATAATATTAATGATGTGGATATAAAGTAAACTTTGAGCTGATGCACTGGATAGCAGATAGCAGTTATTGATCCAGTATTTGTAGAAATGATGTGATACAACATTCTTAATTCTACCCTTACATAGTTTATTTTTTGGAATACCCTCATTTTGAGAATCGAGTTTTGAGCATTACGTTGTATGAACGGGTCCCAGTATGGGTTGGTGTCGCACTGCTGCCGTCCTGCTTCGAGATGTAGCAAGTGGCACAGTAAACGTGCGGCAGCAGTCCGACACGAAACGTCTAAATTGAAAGAGCCGTAATTAGTTTTTCTTGCGCAGCGTTAAGCCCGAAACAAACTATCAGACGCGAATCACGGTCGCAACGGATTATCATGATTTTGTAATGTGTGTAGTTGTCTGTTGTTTGCAAGAGTTAATGTAATGACACTATGATACATTCATCATCATTCGCGAACATGGCACTGTGGTTCCCGCCTTTCACAAAAATACCTAAGGACATCATCCACGATTCATACATTTTTGGTCCAAATGTGAAAGTGCCGGCCAAAAAACAAAAGTGATATATTCTGATAGAATTTGTCCGCCTAAGCATTTCTTATTAGGGCACCGAAGTTGTAGCACCGCTGTATTTGATTTTAATTGAGTTCAAAAAGTCTATCTTTTAAAACACTTTCGATTAAATGAATTAACTAAAACACATGATTTGTCTTGTCAGAATTTGACGTTTTGAATATATTGAAGTTTTTGTGAAGCACAAGTTACTGTCGTACATTTACAAGCCGTATAAACCCGAAAAAAATAACAAACAATATACTTAAGGTAATCTTAAAACTTGACTGGGCCGGCTGTTAAGCGGTTAGATAGAACAAACAACGGATCTTTCACGATCGAGCTCAGTACCTAATGATTTGCCAGACGCTGACCAGGCGGAGTTGCAGGAGCAGCTAAGTAGATGGGGCCTGCTCGGGCCAGTGCCTGCCAGGGTTGCGGAATTTGTTCGAAAGAGTTACCGCGGCCATGGAACGCAAAGGGCATTAGGAGGAACACGGATAGGTTTTAGTCAGTAAGAGTCTGACACTTCCTTCCGCTCCACCCAGAGCGGAAGGAGTCATATATGATGATTTCACATATATGATGATTTCACATCCAAAAAAAACGGAGCAGTGAAATGATTTATGGATGTTTCGTGGGCGATTGCAATCCAGGCATATCAGAGCAAGACAATATTACACATATATTGTGGTGGATAAATCATTATCGAGAAGACGAGCAATCGCACACTACTATTGTACGTGCGTCATTGGGAAAAGGACAATTGGGTGCTGTTCTCATGTGCATAACATGGTTGACGCCGGATACTAAATGTTAGAAAGACAAAAAATCAATGGGCAACATAGTCCTAGTGTCAAAATGTACAAAAGTCTTAATGTATATGAATGTGCAAATGACAAAAAATAATTGTGATATAATGCGTAAGGGTCTGATTGTTAGATTGTCAAAATGTACAAAAGATAAAATATAATTGTGCCAAAATGCATCGTGGTCCAATTGTCACACAGTCAGGATTCGAACCCGCAAACCTGGGCTTTGAAGGTAGGATCACTAACGACTGAGCCTACATACACCTATCTGCTACTTACTTGATATCAACATACTTCTCTGCACTGGATTCTAATTAAAATCTCTTCTCTATCTAATCTCTTTGAGTATAAATACGCCTTGAAAGTCCGATATCCTTGAAAAAGATGATTGAAATGTCATTTAATTTTTTCTGTTCTGTGTCAATCATTCTCTAAACCCATTTTGTTACAATGGAGGAGAATAGTTTAATTATTTCCAAAAATCAAAAAGGAAACGATTTGGCATTTGGGCGAAATGACAATTTGGCACTAGGCAATTTGTACAATTGAACATTACAGCTTTAATGTATTCTATCATATCGGCATTTGGGCAAAGTGACATTTTGGCACTAGGCAATTTGTACATTTTGACACTAGGACTATGTTGCCCATTGATTTTTTGTCTTTGAAACATTTAGTATCCGGCGTCACATGGTTTATGAGCAGTAATCGGAGTAGGTAGATTGATTTTTGGTACTTGTATCATAAATGCACACAGAAAGAATAACATGGATAAGCCATTTTCCCGGAAAGTAATTCCGGTATTTCCGGATTCAATTAAATATTGTTATTGTTGGTAGTGATATTATTACTACTCAATTCATTTAAAGGAAGGTATCAAAACTAAATTAATTTAGTATTTATGTTGAATAATAAAAACAATCGAATTCCGATCGAAGCATTAATACATTTTTTATGCACTCTACGAACCGAAGTAAACGCGAGTGAGCTACTTGGCATGTCGTCGGCGAGCGTACACATTGTTTTGATAACCGGTTAGTGCACCACCCATGATCCTTTGTTCTGATTGGTCGATGGGTTGTGTCAAATAGCGACAGAGTGCCGTTAAAAAAAGTTTTGAAGAATATAATATTGCTCATTTTAATACAATTCCTGCAGAGTTCCGTTTTTTTTAATAATCAATAAGTTCCGAAATTTTACGAAAATTACGAAATTCCGGAGGAATGTCCATATTACATTAGTCTGTAAGCCTTCTTAAAAGTAAATTAAAAAAAAAAAAAAAAAAATACATACGTTTCGGATCAATGACCCCAATTCAATCTACCTACTCCGATCCCTGTTTATGAGTTATACTCGGCTTTTACAAGGTATATCCCACCAGCTTTGAGATTAGATAACGCCAGATGATTTTGATTTTTGATGTAATTATTTAAGCGATAGTATTTCAAAGCCGTTGTTAGAATACTTTACTGTAATCATACAAAATAAAAAGTATTTTTATCTTATTACAGCCAGCCAAACATAAAACACAGGCTATAGGATCTGTGGCAGAACATTTCCACGTTTTTTTTTTTTTTTGGTTGTAATAATTATGTTGCAATCGCCCACGAAACATCCATAAATCATTTCCCTGCTCCTGCAACTCCACCAGGTGTTCGTCTGGCAAGTCATTGCTGAGCTCGATCGTGAAAGATCCGTTGTCCAGGATGTGCTCATCATAACAACTTCTTGCTTCTATCTACAATACGGCCGACGTATCTTGCCGAGTCTGAAGTTAGTTGTTTGGCTGCGCAATGAAACTTTTAGAAACTAAATTGTCTACTGCGCAGCTAATCAGCTAACTTCAGACTCGCCGAGATACGTCGGCCGTATAGTACCCGCTTAACAGCCGGCCGAGTCAAGTTTTAATATTACCTTAAATTGTTTGTACTTTGTTTGTATTTTTTTTCGGGTATATGCAGTTTATAAATGTAGGACAATAACTTGTGCTTCACAAAATCTTCAATATATTCAAAACGTCATAGTCTGACAAGATAAATCATTTGTTTTAGTTAATTCATTTAATCGAAAGTGTATAAAAAGACAGACTTTTGAACTCAATTACAATCAAGTAAAGCGGTGCTACAACTTCGGTGCCATAATAAGAAATGCTCAGGCGGACAAATTCTATCAGAATAAAGCACTTTTGTTTTTTGGCCGGCACTTTCACATTTGGGCCAAAATGGATGATGTCCTTTGTGGGTTTTTATGGCTAAAACAAAATCAATTAAGCGCATGAAAATCCATCTTTCACATATATGTTTCACTCTTCTCTGTAAAGCCATGGCACCTTGATAACCATTTGTTTCCATAACTCATATATAGATCGAATGGAAGGCTTACAAAGACGTTTTCGCCAGAAGGTGCCATATCATTCTGAGAACTATCTCGAACTGTGACAAAAATTTCATCTTCTGCCTCTTGTAAAACGCCGTGAAATTGCGAACTGTCTATATTTATTCCAAATACTTTCTGGAGAAGTTGACTGTCCTAAACTGTTAGATATACTTAAATTTAATGTTCCCAGTAAAACAAGGTTTAATCCCCATTAATATCCCTAAAGTGTCAACGAAACTACCGCCAAAATTCCTTCCTAGTGCGAACGAGTAGAAACTGTAACAAAATATGCAAAAAATATGATCTAGATCCATTTACAACCAGTATCACAGCAGCAAAGCGGTGCTTAACCCTTGATTTTTTTTGTAAGAACTATTTCACTTTAAATTGTTTTTACAGATGAGTATCAAAACCCTTTTCAAATTGTAATTAGTCGATAAAATAGTGCGCATCTATTATAATAGAGTAGTATATACTCGTAAGTAATTAACTTGTTCAGACTAGTGTAAACACCAAAAGTTATGAATTCAATTACCTATGTGTGAAAATCTGTAATGCTTCCTACTGCTTCTGCTTCCTACTATCGCTACAACTGAATGCTTAGCTGCAGATTTTCCTTTAATAAATAAATAAATTGTTTATTGGATAAATCTGATTACTAGTTACGATTTAAAATATTTCAACAGACTCCAGATTAATAAATTTATTAATTAGTTTCTGACCACGAAACAAATTACTTCGTGTTTCTGACATATTTCGTTGTATAACTGGGTATACTAAAGTGTACTAGGGTACTAAATAATTGGTTCTACAAACAAAGAAACTGAAATACTGGCCCAGGGCGACTGAAAAACTGACTTTACGGCATGGTATTTAAGGATTTCATTCTCCAAACAATTCAAACAATGGATGACGAATACGGAGCTATACTAACTATACTATATTCGATTCGAGTGATTCCACACGCTTTTGACAGGTTTTATATCATAACTTCAGTACTTCATTTATGGTAAAATCTTTTCACTTTTTTCAACACAGTGAAAAACCCTGAACTTTGGCAACTGAAATTGGCTATGACAGTAACAGCAGGTTACCACGAACACATAGGCATAATTTTTATGTTTGTCGGTAGAAATAATCCAGATAGGATACCGTCCTTACATTTTTACGCATTGCCATTTATGGCAGTGGCGTGCCTTCCATACAAGCCGAAAAGCCCGGCTTTATATCTAGAATGCGAGATTAATAAAAAAAAAACTCATGTAAAGTAGTATTGAATTAATTGAATCATCATGTCTCGTAACAACTAATACCTACTGTAATAAATAAAAATATGTTTAAACTCCGCGCGCAATACACCGAGCCTCCGTGTGGCCTACGTTGCCAGGTTTACGTATACAATATATTTCGCGTCGCCCCTCGGCCGGCCTCCGTAACGTAACGTCCAAACAAACCGCCTGTAACAAACCGCCTGCAAGATCTTGCATTCCGGTCGCACGCGCTGGCTTCTTACGCGGCTTAAGCCGTCTGTCTCTTTTCCTTCAATTTCATTGATAAATCGGTCGTAGATATTCACATACATATAGCTACGTCTAGCTAATTTGTTTGAAGAGAAAAGCCGGGCTTTTGACTCTGTTAGTTTGACGAAATTGAACATTACGTTAGTGTGTTTACGAGTGCAATTTGTGTGGCATGCGTGTTTAGGCACATAGATGCCGCGACGTTTGTATTTCGATAGAAATGATACAATTTCAAATTAGTTCACATTTTGTTTTGAGCGATATTGGATGGAGCATTTTTTTGACGCGATAAAATATTTTTTCAGATTCTGTGATTTAAAGTATTGTGTAACTATTATTAGTTTGTTTTAACGTTTGTGATTAAGTTTCTTGTAATTTGCCTTTCTTATAAGATGGATTCGGAAATAATTGTTCCTTGTGATGGATTAAAGCGTGTGCAATCGTTACTCGGGAAGGTAAATACTTTGAATTTTGCAGACAAATACCGTTTTATTACTTCACCTAAACCTACTCCTGATTTGAGTATTTCTAGTAAATCAAAGTCACATAATAGGCATTTTCATAGATCGGCTTACAAAACTCCTTGGATTGTAGGTTGTTCTCATTTAAACAAATTATTCTGCTGGTGTTGCATATTTTTCTCTAATGATACGAACGCCTGGAATACATCAGGTTACGATGATTTGAATAACTTATCTAGTGCCAGGATTAATTGCTCTAAACAAATAGAACGAAACAACAAACGGCTTTTATCAAAGCCACCGAAGGTATGTGATTGCTGATGTCTGTAAATCTATCTAGTGATACCATGCCTTCAGTGAGCTTTGTTGTTTGTCATCAGCAGTAGTAAAGAAGCGAAGAATGAAGATTAACATGGCTGTTTACCTCGAAAGTAATTATAAATTGTTTTTAACTTTTGCGATTTGTACACATTATAAAAATATAGATCAGTCTATTATAAATTAACAATATTTTTTTCAACAGTATAAACATTGCGTAATTATGCTCATCAATTATTTCTGAGCCATCTATTGGCGGCGAAGGGCGATTGTGTCATTTTTCCCGTCGAACACGAAGAGCGCAAAAAAGCACCTGTAGCTCATAGATGGCTCTTAAACCAAGTTGCATGATTCTGCAAAATCACACAATTGTATTATTTGCACCCTATTTATTATTTGGGTGAAAATAATAGTTGTGTAATTTCGCAAAATAACGAATTTTGTAAAATTTTACAGGTTTTTTTTTTCCTAAAAATCTATCGGGCTTGCCCTAACTTTGAACCCTAGGCACGCCACTGATTTATGTTATAAAAGTATATAAATAATAAAATAGGGAATTAAAATTAATTGGCAAGGTGTATTTAATTTACACTCCTGCGAAGTTTGGGCGTAGGTATTGTAATGAGTACTAATTTCATAGAATCGCCACATATTTTTCTTTATTTTGTCGCACCGGGGAACCATTGTGCCTGTCGCTGATCGCGTCTGTAAGATGTTTCGGGCTATATAATATTGACCGTAGTACGCGAATAGTAGCGCGTAGCAAACGAGTTGTAGTAACTTTGGCGCGCAGCAAACGTGCAGTTTCGTAGCAAGCGCGTAGTAGTACGTAGCTAACGCGAAGTAGCACGTAGCAAGCGTGTAGTATCACTCTAAAAAAGGTAGTGTCAAGCGGAAGTTCAGAGGTAGGGCACCCTCAGAGGTACCCGAATCACCCTGTATAATCCAATATGATCCGACATCTGTGATTTTTCTCTCAACATCAATAAGTATAACCAAGATGAATCTACTCTGCAAGTGTGCACTACGCGCTCTTCATATTTTGTAGATTGAAGAGTAAAAGTGTTTTATGCAAAAATTTTCAGTTTTCGAAAATATGCGGAATGGTAACGTTTCATGAAAATACTTTTATCTGCACTCTACAATACGCATGGTGCACCTGTTTTACGTACACATGTTTGGCAGACTGTAGATTCACTATTTGAAGAGTGAAAGACTTTAATGAAATAGGACAGTTTTAGTTTTATGCTATTTTTAGATTGAAAAGTTTTGTCTAGAAAGTCTTCGAATCCTCCATTAAACTGCAAAGTGTTTTGACTATCTGCATAATTTGAAGACTTTAAATTGATTATAAATATAGAAAATAATTAAAAAAAAAAAAACAAGAAGTGATAGCAGATTATATTTAAAGCAGAGTAGATACTTACAAAAACCGGACTCTGACTCGTATCAGGACTAACGCTATGTTAAAGGAGATGATTCTCAGTCATTTCCTTCAACGTTAAGCTAACCAGGTAAACCCGTGACTCTGCCTAGATTTGGTTAGTTAGTTAGAATTGCTTAGGTCTAATAAGTTAGAAACTCGATATTAATTACTGTACGAACGATTGCTCGTCGTAGACTGTTCGAATAAATTGTTATTCGATTTATAATTCTTTCGACCATACGTGAATCGAGGTCTTTCGAAATAAAGTTTCGGACCCCAATCACACAAGAAATGATTCCTAATGAAAAGCAGAGTGTATGTATAATCTCGGGTAAAAGTATAAATTCCACACTCAAACTATAATAGTAGCCCTCATTGCGCTCGTGCGACAAAATATCTCATGTAAAATTGATCACTTTCATCCCTTGGCTAACAATCTAGATTTTTTTATGTATGTCACCAAATATTTACTCTGCAAAAACATTTATGGAAGAGTGCGTTTGCAGAGAACGTTGAAATGGTAATAAAATACATAAAATCCGCACTATGCATAATTTTGCAGGATGCAGAGTGAAAACTAAAGGTCGTAGCCGACGTATACGACATCGCTCCCACACGGCAAAATAATGTTCATTGAAATGTGAACTTCGGGGCGTCCTCTGTAGACATACTATACATTGACAACACAAATCAGCAGATAGCACGTTGTAAGCGAGCTTACCGCCATCGTACCACTCGATAGTTGACGTCTCCCTTACCGCATGCTTACCACGCTCTTCAAGGGGGCAACCCGCGCGGTGTACGCACTCATACTGCTCGCTTGAAGCACATTGCTAGCTTGTCGGTACGCGGGAAGCGAAAGCGGTCGGCGCTTGGACAGTGTAGTAGACTGCTAGCTGTAAGCGCGGGAACAGCTAGTTGACTGACAGCTGTAAGCGCGTGGACAGCGAGCAGTCATCTCCGTTTAAGGCGGTGTTGTGCGGGAGCGGTGTTGTAGCGGGGTCATGTAAGTGAGCTACGACCTTTATGAATGAAGATTATGTTTAATAAAAAAACAATAAATGTTCTATCTTCACATTTCAATTCCCACTCTTCCGAATTCTATTCATTCATATTATATTCTAGTCATCAGTCTGCAAAATGTTTGCACATAAAACATAATTTCCCTGAAGAGTTTAGGAGTGCAGACTTGCAGAATAGTTTCATCAAATAGGCCCCTGGTTTTTTGTTAACCGACTTCAAAAAGGAGGAGGTTCTCAATTTGTCTGAATGTTTTTTTTTGTTTTTTTTTGTGTGTTTGTTACGCGATATCTCCGCCAATTATGAATGGGTTTTAATGATTCTTTTTTTGTTTGGTAGGCCATACTTCAGAGGTGGTCCCATATATTATTGAAATTGATTCAGCACTTTTTGAAAAAAAAAAACAAAAACAAAAAAAAAACACAAATCGTATATAGACGACGTTCTAGTTGTAGTGCTGGTCCGAGAATTTCTACACTACTCGTATTGTAATTGTAATTTGTGGCACTAAAAAGTATAAAATAAAAAAAAAACTTTGAAAAGTAAAAACGACTTCAAAAAAAACTAAACGAAGTAAAATAATTATCATATAATATAACTACCAGTTTCAGAAGTCGGTGTTCTACGCTGAAACAAATTGAATGCACCGACTTCTGAAACTGGTAGTTTTATTATATGACTAGCTGTGTCCGCGACTCCGTCCGCGTGGAACTCGGAAAACAACATTGTGTCGCAGCAACTAAATAGTGTATATGTATTCCATTTATTATAATGATAGACAAAGGTGTCCCACCAAGGCACTTGTATCTTTTAAACCATTTCTTTAGGTAGAGTTTCAGCTCTTCTTGATTGACCGTGAAGGTTCATATTACCATACCTAATACTAAAAACGCGTTGCTTATTTCCATACATTTCCTTGCTAAAATGGATTATAATTGAATATTGATATTTATTGTGATAATGTAACGAAACCTTATGGCGATACAAAAATGGCTACAACGCCATCTAGTCACAATCGGCGAACTAAATCAAAATATTTTACGCAGTGCAGTCTATAAAATGATTTCATTCGAGGTGTGGAATAGGAAAGTACTTTAAATATATAAAAATTTCACCTATAGAAGACTTCATTATATTTTTATAAGTTAGAAATAGGTACTGCTTTCAAAGATTTCAAAAAGTTTGATCTGGAAATCGAACCAATACAAATGCGAATAAATATCATCTGTATTTTTATTTCACCAATCGATAGGATCAATAATACGGATTAAATCGCTCCAATAAACATTGTGTCTGAAATTGATGGAAGACCATAAAACCAAAATTGACTAACTTAGGTACATTTAAATTCAAGCGCTTATCATTTGTTCTTAAGTAGTTATTATTTTTTCCACTTCGTTCAATTTAAGACAGTGTGTTTATTGGAGAGATTTGATCCTGATTATTGACCATAAAGATATTATCAACAGGTGCCACCAGATGGTATAGCTTTGTCAGTTTGCTTCCCGGTTCAGGCAAAAAAATCAGTAAAGGCAATATTTCTTACTTTTAAAAATAAAATGAAGTCATCTTTGAGTGAAATTTGCAATTTTTTATATTTAAAGTACTTTCCCTTCATGGCCATGTGTTTTGGGACATTACCTAAGGTTTAAATAAACTTAATAAAACGGCGACGACAGGCTTTGAATAGTTCTGACAACAATGAACAAAATCAAATACAATACAGCATTCCAAAAAAAATACAAAAAGTGTATTTTTTTAAAGTGAGGTTTTAACGCAGGACACTGAGCCAGCGACCGTTCACTGCAGCACTTACTTCTGTCTACAGCTTATACTACGCAGTATATGGAAATTATGTTCCGTTGCTCGGCATCTGTGAGCAATAGCGTGATAGTTTATATACCAGCATAAGCGCAGGCCCATCAAAATCGATTCACGCAATTTTACGATGCAAATATTAAGCTTTATACTTCGCAGTATGTAGAAATAATGTTCCACTGCTCGGCTCCTATGAACAATAGCGTGATGATATATTATTATGTACCAGCAAAATTGTCGCTCTTTACGCAACACATCAGCGAGAGTCCCATCAAAATCCATCCACGGGATTTTACGTGATGTCCGGACGGAAAGACAAACAAACACAATAATTCAAAAAAAAAATGTTATAGTTTCTGTATCGATAGTATAGTACCACCGAATCAAAATTTTGGAAAAATATGTAATTACAGACAAAGTACACTTTGAATTTTGTTAATAGTAAATAGATTTATAAATACGTATTTAAGTATTAATAATTAAATATATGAGTATTTCAAATTAATCTAACGTATTGCCTTGCACGATAAAAAATTTAGAATACCTACACTCGCTTATGAAATTGAATGTATTTTTCTTCCACTCTTCCAATTTTAAATAACATTATCTTCGTTTTTTTTATAAAAGCTTAGTTAGTACCTTCTTCGGATAGCATTTCAATAGATCTTCCGTAGACTGAGAATAGTAATATATTCGTTGATTATATTTCCTCACAACGTGATTTGATACACGTAACGCCATCTATTGAAAAGAAATGGTATACACAAATACATGCTTAGTTCTTCTACAAAACTTAAAATTCGCATAACTTTTGATTGCGTGAACCGATTGCGATGAAACAAAAAACATATGTTACTTGGAGATAAGCACAATATTTATTTATAAAAGTCAACAACATTGGATCAGTTGTTTTTACGTGATGCTTGCACAAACAAACAGATAAACAGACAAACAGACAAAAAAAACAAAAATGTTAAAAATGGGTTCTATTGGTTATAGTTTAACATCCCAACCAGGTTTTTTCAAAATATTTGCTATGTACAGACACGCCATGTCTACAGATTTATTATATGTATAGATAATTATTTTACTCCGTTTAGTTTTTTTTGAAGTCGGTTTTTACTTTTTTAAAGTTTTTATTTGTCTTATATTGTTCTATAAGTATTGATAAGCTTCTTTAATGCACGCTATCCCTAGGCTAAGGCTGGGTCTCAAATTACAAGGAATCTCGCCATACCTTTTGTTCGTCTACATGGCGCTTTGGATTCATCTGATAATAATATCCGCGGCCCTACTCCCAACAGTCGATTTCTATATCTATTGTAGCAAATGTTTTCGATACTAGTAAGCACAGAATACTATTTCCAAGTACCAATTCTAACTTCCGCACGATCGTGTGCTTTTGCAGTTTTCGAGAGCACGGATTGACACTAATTCGAATTAAACTCGATTGGCTCAGAGTTCGAAGATGTCGGGAGTAAACTTCAGTTCAATAGCTATTATTTACTGATATCATTGAACTGAATATTCCATTTCGCGGCATATTTTCTCAACTTCTTCTTCTTCTCTCGGGTCGGCAAGAGCTATACGAGAATAGCTCATGCCATGGTGAAAAGGTTAGTCAGTCAGCAAGGTTGGTTGCGGGGCTGACTGTTCAGGGTGCGCCGGACGTACTTAAGTATCGTCATTTGTGGAGGCTAATTTTGTCAACTAACAATTGATTTATTAATACCAACGTTTTTTATGTGCTTTTAATTAGTAGATTCTACGGACTATGTTACAAAACAGTCGGACGATGTTACTAATACGATTGTCAAGTTTCTGAATAACAATGAATACGCTCCACTGCAGTATGTATGTATGACAGGTCATTTTAAATGAGATTATTATCAGTCAAGCGCACTCAGACAAGGGCCGCAATTACAGCCAGTTCGGGATACAGACCCAATTAACGTCTGTTTCGGAACCTTGTTAATTGAAATATTCAAACCATATCATTCACAGATAGCAATACGCTATAATTATATATTATCATAAACGGATTATTACTGAAGCGAATAAGAAACGCTCAAATGAATGAATCAACAAAATAAATTTATTTAGGGTTCTATACATAAAGAAGAACAAAGGGCAATCCGTGGTACACGTAAATTTCACTCAAAACCAGTCGAAATTCTATGTTCTCTTTGTTTTACTGCTAGTATCATAGATATAAAAATTTCTATGGCTAGTATTTAGTATTTTTATGATTATGACGTAGAAAATATGAATCTATATTATTCCGTATCCCTTACGCACATGGGCATCCGTTTACATCTGTATGATGAGTGTATGTTAAAAGTTGTTTTGTCGGCAGCGTCTTATGCAAGCGCCACAGAGGCTACCACTGCGGCGGTCACGGTGAGCGGTGAAGCGTGTGGCCACGTGCGACGCCATCGCTCCGAGCCTGTCATCGAGCGCTGGACCTTCGACAACAGTCGCGTGCAGCGCCTGCACGACCAGCCCGTCGAGCCACCGATCGAGATGGAAGTCTTCACCCAGGCCGCGCCCGAACCCGACACTAACATCCGACAGTGCCCCGAGGGACAGCCCGAGGACGTGATCCGCCCGTACAGGAAAGTTCCATTTGTCTTGTTTCCATATCGCAAACTTATTGTACCGCGCGGTAGGAGAATTAAGGGCGAAACGGATACTGTTAAGTACAGTTAAATTTAAACCAAAGATCACGGGCAACTGAAAAGTAAACTGGCACGGGCCGGTAGCTTGGCAGGCCACGTCTTGTGACGTCAGCTTGTCAACTGAATATTCGATGTTCCGTGTGCCAACGGACAGTTGAACGTGAAGTTAGGGTGCAGACACACGAGCCACTCGCCAGAAGCTACGGACTAACTTTTCCATACATTTCGTAGACACTCGCAGCACACCTGTGTGGCTGTTTCTCGAAATTTATGGAAACAGCCTGTAGCCGGCCACTTGCGGCTATGGCGAGTGACCTGTGTTGCCATATTGGATTTAACTTGCCGGGAAATAACTCAAGCATCTTTAATTACGAATATTGGCATGCATGAAGGTGTCGTCAACATTTATGTGTAATATATTAGTGTTTTATGTGTTAAGCTACGCGTAAAAATATTTCAAACAGCGCGCGTGGTCGTAACATTGATATCAATTTATAACCTTCAGTAGACAAACATGCATAACCAGGTTATAAGGTGCCCTAAACAGGGAAGTCAGATAACGTTACGCGGGTGGAAGAGGTATTTGATTAGCTTTGATTTCGAATTCGATTAGAAATCGTTATGCCATACCTAGCGCGCGGGGCACTCGGTGTGCAGAGCACTTGGTCTGCCGTTGCCTTCTGCGAACTTCATTTACGGTTCCCAGGTTAACGGTGTTTCAATATCTTAGCTAAGATTATATTTCCATAGCATATATATTATAAATGTATGCTTTAATATTCTAATCGTCTTTTGTAATAATATAAGAAAAATAAAAAAAAAATAAGAAGATTATATTGTTAGTTGTAAGCATATTTAATCAAATTATATTATAAATGAATGTACTTAATTATTATCGGAATATAAGCATAATATGATTTCATTTAAAAAAAAAAAACGGATTTCCCAAGCATGCAGTAGGTATCTGGAGTTATAATCTTTACCAAGGTATACAAGTAGTCTAACAGCACAATATGCCGTAGGTTCTATTGTTAGGTATCACATTTTATGTATATTTTTATAATTCATGATCGCACGCAAACAGCAACAGAAAGACTCGTTATTGTGACATTATCACTAAGTGATAAAGCCCTTTAAAATAAATAAAGATTAAAAAAAAAATGAAAAAAAAAACAGACCAAAAAAATTGTTTCACCGTTAAATTGTACCGCAATCACGCGGGAAACTTGACTACAACACGAAGAACTACAATATCGATTCATGAGAAAAACCACGGGAGCCCCTTGGTTCCACACGCGACATAGATGAGACTAGTGGAAGTGACCGTGTAGTTCCTTAGTACGGGAACCAGTGTCGCCAAACTGACATAACAATTATATTAAAAGATATCAAAGTTTTATAATTTATATGGTATGTCCACACCCGTGCGCTTTCAACTTTCAATTCCTCTTGCGTCAAGCGCATGCAATATTGATAAGACGCATGCAGCGTAACGTCTACACTGGTGCGCCTCGGTCAGTCGTCAGTCGACATACAATAGACGAATTAGCGTGCACTAGGGGCATGCGCTTTTGTCGAACTAGTAATATGGCATGCGCTATGGCGCTTCACGTATGCTTCAGACGATGACGCAAGATGAACATGAAAGCGAACTGATGTAGCTGTACACAGTGAGATGAATTTTTCGTCCTGCAACCATTTTTACAATTTCAATTTTAACGTTCTTATTTTATGTATGAGTTCGAGTCACAGGGGCCCAATTCTCCTAAAATAAATTGTTGCCAAACGCAATCGAACCACAACCGTCAGTCAGTTTTTGTTTTCGAAAACTTTCAAAATGATTGATTTTGTTTTTTGTGTCAAACAATTTGATAGCTTTTGAAATTGAGAACTGTCTGAATGAACAGTTCGGCCTTGGTTCGGTTGTGATTTATCAAGATTTATTTTAGAAGTATTAGGCCCCAGTTGTTAAACGCGTGAGCCAGTGTAGCGGATCTCCGCATAATTTATACACGCGCGATAGCTGCGTGGGCGCTTCCACTTGTTTTTTCTATTCCGTCGCACCTTGAGTACTTTTTCGATACACACGTTCCCTGATCTCTAAAGTCTCCATCCGAGACACGTTCGCTTTAACCCGGACGATAGTATCACTCTTCTCTAGAGGGCTGGGAAAACTATCAACACTATGCAACACTGACAGTCGTGCCGCACAAAAAACATAAATTAGTAGAAATTACATATGTATTACACATACTCACTCACACCATTATGTAAATAACCGAGGTACATTGAGTGTGACTAGCCTTAGACTTCAGATAGTTAGTTTTGATAAAATCTTTTTACGTATAATACATATACAGGAAATATATAGGATGTCCTGAAACTTGACGTCAATCTGGAAATAAACGATAGAGCAGAAAATTTTAATTTTATTCATTTCTACATTTTTCTGTTTTCACAGTTGCCATGAATAAAGTTTTACTGCATAAATCTAACAACCACATGTATATTTTTAATAGAAAAAAAAGAGGTAAAAGAAAAAAGCTTTCATAGTTTGCCGTACAATGGTACGGCAAATGTGTCACCGACTTGACGTTGAGTTTCGGGACCCGCTGTGTAGCAGTAAATAATCTAATCAGTTAATAGTTTTAATAGTAGTTTGATAACATCACTCACAACATAAATATGCAGTAGGGGAATGAAAAGGATCGTCAGTTTTCAAATTGATTCATTTAACGTTTCGCGAGCACATGGTTACCTTTTTAAACTGTTGAACGGAACAGGTCAAATGTTTAATTATTTGGTAGCAAAGATCAAAATTGCACACCTTTTGCTCCCATATGACGTAGTAGTGCCATGTTGTCTTTGATTTGATTTCTATGGCTAGGGGGGATATTACACTATCATATATCTAGGATCAAATATAGGATCATATTTCTTATATGAGCTTTAGAGTCATATCTTTGTATGAAGAAATGATTCATTCATACTACATTGTCAAATATATATGACTCATAGATCTATGGTCCTAGATATATGATAGTGTAATATCCTCCTTCCCTAAGGAGTTTGGTTGTCGATGAATCAATAAATCGACATTAGTAGTGTCTGTCACCATGTCACAGTTACAATTTAATTTCTTTTTAATTATATTTCGATACGAATAAATAATTTAAAAAATCTCACGTGTGCGCGAGTATGACTCGTACCTAACGGGTTTTTTAATTTTACTAGGTTTCGTAAAAAGGCCATATTACTTTTAATTCCTGATGTTGGTAAAACGTATTCGAAAAAATTTATATCCTGTCAAAATATACTTGTATTTTCGTTCCTATAATGTTGGCAATACGTAATATTTAAAACATTTCGGTTCTTGCACTGTACAAACAAAAATAGGCCTTAACTTATCGAGTATTGTAATTATAGACACAATAGATAAACAATGGCACTGACGATCCGGATCGTCGGTCGGGCCGCTAGCGGTTAAGGTGTATAACCTTTTCATTCCGATACTGTACATACCTGATAATACTTGTTGAGTGTAAGCAAGCGTGACTGTGATAATAAGAATGTGATGAATAATAGGAATTTATTTACTTCGATTGACTAGATTTTGTAGACGAGTGTAGTTTGCATAGATATATAATTTAAGTTTCCACTAATGCGTAACGGTTAAGGTGTATAAACTTTTCATTCCGAAACTGTACATACCTGATAATACTTGTTGAGTGTAAGCAAGTGTGACTGTGATAATAAGAATGTGATAAATGAATTTATAATTTTATAGTCATTAGTCATTTATTCTGAACAAAAATACATTTGTGTTGAACAGGTACAGGAATAATACAATAATAATAATCAATAAAAGTTACAATCAATAATATAGATAAAATGTCAAAAATAAAATAAGTAATATCGTAGTAATATAGTAACTCAGTTTCAAAAAAAAAAAATTAAAAGAAAAAAAAACAATTAGTCTAGTTAAAAAAAAACAAACATTCAACTTTATCAACAAAATAACATGACAAGAGTTAGACTTAAACTTAAATAAACAAGTTACACTGTGGCATTATTTTTGTCCCTGAAAAACTCTTCTATACTATAGTAGCACTTCGTCATTAAGAATGAGTTTAATTTGAATTTAAATATTCTTGGACTATTAATCATTTTTAGTTCTAATGGCAATTTATTAAAGATTTGTACAGACTGAACTTTAGAGCTATGTCTGACAACATTTAATTTTGGCTGCAGGTAATTAGGCAAATCTTTCCTGCGCGTTTCTACCCTAGTTTCCCTTTCTTCCTTTGTCTCGTATAGGTATTTATTTACTTCGATTGACTAGATTTTGTAGACGAGTGCAGTTTGCATAGATATATAATTTAAGTTTCCACTAATGCGTAATTGATAATACTTGTTGAGTGTAAGCAAGCGTGACTGTGATAATAAGAATGTGATGAATATTAGTAATTTATTTACTTCGATTGACTAGATTTTGTAGACGAGTGTAGTTTGCATAGATATATAATTTAAGTTTCCACTAATGCGTAACTGTGTACCTCTTGGATTTCATTTCTATTGACTAGTAATATAGGTACGAATACATTATAAAAAAATAAAAATTCAAGTAATCAGTAGGTATATTTATGTCTTAGGTATATTTACAGACAACAAGGTTTCACGTCAGCGATCTACCCTATAGTTGTAAATATAAAATACTCTATGGTTTTTCAATATCAATGTTACGCATTTTTAATTAAAATACTTTTTAATTACAAGAGCGGTCGCGACTTAACCGACAAACTGTGTTTAGTTTATATAAATAAGTTAGTAGGAGTAAAATAGTTACATATAACTTCTAATTTTATAAATATTTATGTAGTTACATATTGTAAGTCAATATAAAGATATTTATTTTCTCAAAGAACATTGCATTGTTAATTTAAAGAGAAACTAACTAATTAACAATAAGTAATTCCTTAATAATAATTTACCATATTTCACAATAGTTTTGCGCCCACCTGGGACGGTCCATGACTGAACTCCAATAGTGCAGCCGTGGATAGTCCCCGGTTGATGCCCCACCCCATTTTAGATTAAAGCTCTCAAAGGGGCCTCTGCGCGTTGGACCTGTGTCCCCGTGTATGCCTTCCAAAGGACCGGACATCTTCCGCACGGAAGATGAGCCGTGATGTCCAAAGAGATACAAATACACACATCAAAAGTGTCTAGGGATCAACATATATTTTTGCAATAACTTTTCTCCTGATTGATATTAATTAAAATTTTCTTTAAGGATTCATCAAATAAAGTGTTTTCGTTTGTCACAGTAACGATAAACCAAGTCACCTTTGCATTAATAAAGAAATTTGCCATTTTCCTAATAAAGGGATTTTTGACATTTGAACCACTAACACAAAAGTTCGAAAAAAAGACTGAAATAACAGTTTTCTTTAAAATTTTATTGGGTAACTTAAACAATTAATAATCCGTGTTTCTACCGCGAACACTAACAACACAAGAACATCGGTTTGGCATACTCAAAATGAGTTCATCCAAATCACGCTGTGGAATGGCCGCCCATGTTCGTTGCAACAACAAAAAAAGGTCTTCTTGCGACTGGATACCCTCCATATTCGGCAGAGCTCTTCTCTGTAGCATATCCCATGCATGCTCAATCGGGTTCAAGTCTGGCGACTGAGCAGGCCAGGGCAGGACATTGATGTTAGCTGCGGCGAGAGTCTGTCTTACAACTCTTGCGGTGTGCGGTCGTGCATTATCATGCATTAACTGAAATAAGGGACCGATTTGCGCTTGTAGAGGAACGATGACGTCTGATACAATCGTCTCAGCATAAATTTGAGCGTTGAGGTTGCCTCTGATCCAAATCAACTCAGTTCTTCCGCCGATCCAAATACCCGCCCATACCATGATGGTTCCACCACTATAAGGATGGACTTCCTGGCAGGATTTTAATCGCTGTTGGCGTCCAGGGGTTCTCCAGTGTCGTATACGTCTTGTATCCGGTCTCATACCAAAACGAGACTCATCAGAAAAGCACACGAAACGCCATTGTTCTTCTGCCCAATTTCTGTGTCCAAGAGCCCATTGATATCGAATCCTACGATTGTGCATTGCTATAGGTGGTACCCGTAGCGGTCTTCGGGAATGAAGGTTCACTTCATGCAAGCGGTTTCTGACTGTTTGGTCGCTAATTAAGTTCCCTGAAGAGTGATGAAGCCTCACGGCTAACATCATGGCGGTTATTGTTGGAGCTCTTCGAGTTAAGATTTGAATGTATCGGTCTTGTCTCCGTGTGGTGCAGCGATACCGTCCTCCATGGCGCTCAGCCACGGTACCAGTGCTTCGGTAACGTGTCCAAAGTCGACTGATAACACTCTGACTTGTATTCAGAGCTAAAGCCACAGTACGTTGCCGGGAACCAGCTTCTATCATTCCCACGGCTCTGAGCATTTCTTCCCTGCTTAAATGACGTCGCCGCTCCATAATAACGTTGGTTTTAATCAGTAGTAGGGAAACAGTAGCACTAATAATGTCTTCAATGCGTTGTATGTTTTTATAGGGAAAATATTGACAGCTGATTTTCATCTTTTACTCGAATTTGATTCACAGTTCCTGATTCAAATTATGAAATGCACCAAAAAGGATCCATATAAATTTATAAAATCATAAATTTATTACATAGCCACATCTCAATCTCAAGAAATCCGCATAAAAATGCTTGATCCCTAGACACTTTTGATGTGTGTAATAATCGTGTTATATAGTTTGTTTAAGTATAAACCTTAAACCTCCTGGTTTAAGGTTTATACTTTTACAAAGCGTTGAGAATATTGAAATCCAAGAGAAGTAATGAATATGCTGTTATACATAAGGCCTCATTTACACAGGGTAAGTAACCGACTCCAAACTCGAGACAAGTCAATGCTGACCCGATACTTACCTAGCGTAAATTGATGCGTAAATAGATTTGGAGTCAGTACAGCGCTGTCGCGATCAATTTACACTAGGTAAGTATCGGGTCAGCACTGACTTGTCTCGAGTTTGGAGTCAGTTACTTACCCTGTGTAAATGAGGCCTAACAGATTTTACTTAGTTTACAACACTAATTATATTCATGTAATTCCTTAAAACCACATGATCTATAAGGTGCAGATTAGACATGCACGGGATAATAGTTGATTAAAAAAAAAATTTTTTTTGCGGTTGGTTCACGTACACATCCTATTAAGGTAGGTACAAAATCTTTTTTTTAATGTCTTTTTTATGCCATACGCAAATAAATGAAAACTAGTGCTATGTCAATCTGTGTCAACAGTAGATCACGAGGTTTGAAGGAATTGCATGGTTGATATACCAAAAACCCGAACGAAGCGCTTTGATTCCACTTTCATTGTGAAAACCGCCAAACAGTGGAATGCGCTGCCCGAGTGGGTGTTCCCCGACAGCTAGTCACGAGTGAATCGGTTTCTTCTGGGCAAGCGTGCTCCATCGTAGACCGCATCATCGCTTAACAACAGGCGAGATGACGGCCAAAAGCAGGCCTAGTAATAAATAAAAATAAAAAAATAAAAAAAAAATACACGAATTCGTTTCCATCCTGTATATTTTTTTGGTTATTTGTTGTATAACGAAACTCCCTCAAACTGTATATTTTTCTTGCCATTTGGGGCCTTATTACAAAAGATGGTTTAAACCAAGACAAAGGTAAACCCAGGTTTAAAATATACCCATCACTTTCTTATGTCATATAACAAAAAGAGACGGGGCTATTTTAAAACCTAGGTTTTTCTTAGACCATCTTTTGTAATAAGGCGGATAAAGTTTTAACAATTGATACTTCTAAGTTATTTTAATTTCGAGTGTTTAAATAATATAATGAATTATAAATTGTTTATTGTTCCAAAATCATTACATTAGTGTTATATCTGTGAGTTTAGTGTTTAAATGAAATATTTGTGTGCGTATTAGTCGTTATTATCTTAAAAATAATAATACATGTTATGATAAATATAGGCTGTAAAAAAAAAAAACTAAGAATTTTAGGGGTTTACTCGGCATCGGCAACTTATTACCTACAACTTCCATACATACAAATAAATAATTTTGTTTGATTTATATGGAAAGTAATAGAAAAATCGCGAACTTACGAAAGTTGTTCAATTTGCGATACCGAATAACCCCACTAAATTCTTAGTTATTTTTTCAACAACACATACAGATGTAGTAAGTTCAATAATTTAGTTTTTTTTTTTGTAAAGTTAGTCATTTGGTGTTAAATAGAGGTAATTTAAGAGGATTTTAAGGCGAGCTGAACCCTGGCGCGGTAGGTTTTGCTTGTTTTAGAACTCATTTTTGATAGGCAAATTAAAACATTTAGAACCCAAAATAAATTTATATTTTAGGATACATTCCTTCTCTATACCATGTACCCGTTCAATACACGATGCAATATAGTTTTCTCGATAGAAAAAAATACTGAAGTTACTTCGATTTGCAGTTTTTTTACAAGCAAAATTTCATTTTAAACAAGTACTTACTATAATACATTTTTATAATTAATATTAATTTATAGGTAATTAA
Organism: Amphipyra tragopoginis; assembly: GCA_905220435.1. Lineage (NCBI taxonomy): Eukaryota > Metazoa > Arthropoda > Insecta > Lepidoptera > Noctuidae > Amphipyra > Amphipyra tragopoginis. The sequence continues at coordinate 36,320,852 of HG991991.1, forward strand.
TTTTGGAATCGATTCTACCCGATCGTTTTTTTTTATTAAGTACATTTATATATTTTTTATCGATTTTTTAAAGTGATTTTCGGCCCGCGCGTCGTCACTTACCCGATTACCGCGCCAGGGTTCAGCTCGCCTTAATGATTTCGTTTTGTTTTCATTGTAGGTGTTGCTGGTTTTTGAAGCTTAACCCCATAATTAGATGATTTATATTCCATGTGTGGTTTAACTAACGTGTTGTAGATATTGTGTCTTAGTTTATTAGTTTAATGGTACTATTCTAGATCTTAGGTACGTAATTAATACCTATGTGCTGAAAATCAGATTGCTGTCTAACATTAGGCCCAAATATTTTTCTTGGTTTGATTTCTGTAGCTGTTAATTATTAAATTTTAAGCTTCGGGAAATTTGGTGTTTTCTTATGTATTTTTAGAGAAAAAATATGTAACAAGTTTTCCTTACATTTATAGTTAAAAGGTTTTGTCTCAGCCACATACTTAAATGGTTAAGATGTTTCTGTGTTTCAGTGACAATGTTAGCAATCGTAATGGAATTATAGTAATAATTCTTCTATCTTCTTTTATTTCGTTTTCTACTTTTTCTTTTGCGACTTTCTATTTAGATTTTTAGTTGTATATTTTCTGGATCTGTTTAATAATTACTATGCAATATTGATTCCGTTTTATGGTAAGTTTAACATTTTGTATTTCATTTGATTCGAGGCTTTACTTAACGATATATAATACTTAATTGAGGAAGCAAACTAGTATAAGTCACATATCCACATCGATCTTTGCCTCAAATTACAATGCTGGCGACTCAACGTCTGAGACAATATGTGACCTGTACTGTGTGTTCCATAGATATATCAAAAAACCGCACCTGAAGTACAAATATTTCAGAATGTTTATCACATTGTGCAATGTTGCAAAATGGACCTCCACAATTAATGTAAATGTAGCGCCATACCATGCAGAAACTACGCAACGTAATTTCGGCATGATTACGCCTGCAATGACGCCGATGTTTAAACTTTTCTTGATTGATTAAAATAGTACATTATGATAAGTGTTAGGTTTAAATTTATATTAACCTTGGCGATTATCCATAATATTTAGAGAGTGCCTCCGCTGCCGTCGCTGGCTCCCAAATATAACGCCATTAGGAACCGGCACTACATTACTGCCGGCAGCCGAGGTTAAAAATATTGGCCGCCGGCACCCAAAATGGACACCGGCGGCAGTAATAAGTTGTTTGTTAGGTATGTTAGTTGAAAGGTAGGTCAGATTTTGGGCCAAACATTAACTTGTCTTCCAACTGACTAATTTTAAGAGCTAGCGAAGCGAGCTCTTTCATTTGGGGCACCCCGAGGTTACTTTAAACCCTGCAGACAGAAATAGGAGCCCCGCGCCGGCACTCGTAATGACACCCGGCGCCGGCAGCGGAGGCACTCTCTAATATTTATCTCATTTAACAGTATACCTACATGTATCTAGAAACAGTATTTATATATTGAAGGTAAAAGCTACTTATTTATGTAACTAAAAAATCCGTGCATATGATGAATCATGCTAATACGTACGTATCTATTGGCTCTATACTATACTAAAAATATATATACCGAAATATGCTCTCATAGACGCACTTATAATCAATATTATATTTGTACTATCGATGTTGTGTAATAAAAATAGAAATGTAACTCGTATTTATTTATGTAAAGCCCTGGCCAAACCAAACCCATATTATACGCGCGTCAAGGCGTTAGTGTAGCGCCACATCATGCCGCAATTACGCGACCTAACTTCGGTTGCTATTTGTCATATATCGATAAGATGCGACGTAATTTCTATATTTCGAAATTACGTCGTTTATTTTCGTCATGGTGTGGCTCTACACTCAGTAGCGTTGCGTTAAGGCTTGGTCAAACAGAATGCGTATTTTACGAGCGTCGAGACGTAATTACGTCGCCAAGCTATACCGCAGCGTTGTGTTGTACTATGACAGTACATGACTGTCACAAACACTGCGTGCGCTTGTGGTGCACGGTGTTCTGTCGCGACGCAAATACGCCGCGTTGAGTTTTACTACAATGTTCACAGATGCGACTGCTGGTTTTTTTTTTTAAGAAAGCCTACACTTTCTGTGGTTACTTCTATGAATACACAGGTTGCTATTAACAAACCTACCGAAGTGTCAAACGTCCAAAGTACGCGACGCTATAACGCAACGCTATAAACGCCTTGACGCGCGTAAAATACGCGTTCTGTTTGGCGTGGCCTTTATAGCACCACGTACTTTGGACTTTACATAAAAGGTAGAACGCGACGCGAAGTACTGTAGGTATCCTTAAAGGAGTTCCTAGTTATGGAAGTTTGTTGTTAGCAACGTGTGTATTTGTAATAGTATTCATAAAAAATATTAGGACTTAAAACCCAGCAATTACGTGAAAATTGTAATAAAACTCGGCGCGGCGTGTTTACGTCGTGTCAGAACGATCAAAGGGATTTCTTATTGAGTTGAAGCTAAGCGGAGAGATGTTAAAATAACGCAACTCTATTGGCTGTTCGAGACATCTCCTCTCCTCTCCGCTTTGGTGGATAATGGGCCTTACCATTGACACTCATGTACTGTCACAGTAGGTTCAACACAACGCGGCGGTATAGCATTATAAGATTGTGACGTAATTACGCCGGGTCGCGCGTAGAATATTTATGATATTTTGTCTGACCAGGCCTTAAGGGATGTTGTCTATGTACGCAAATGACGTAATTCTTCTTCAGAAACAGATTGATCGATACTGTGATAATAGTAACTATTGTTATTACTTGCCACTGCCATTCCTAGTCTACCGGGACTTCCACCACCAGTTCCAGTTTTATAGGTTTGTATGTAAAAATTATGACGCAAGTATGTACATACGAATATACGGACACTAAACACTTGTGCAGTACCTACGACAAACTTCGTATTGATTACTTCTGAACTGAGTGCGACTTCAAGACCACGAATGTTTATTACAGGTCTAGGTGTCATGCTCTCCAGCAGGACCACTCCCAATTTAGGAAATGCAACTAGCAGGAAAAAATGTACAGAAAATGTACTATTTTGTACCCTAATATTAAAAATTGTACTTCTACAGTTTCGTGGTAATCATCGATTCATAGTGGTCCTGCCAGAGCGCATACTCTACAGCAGGACCACACAGTTTTCTGAAGAATCCGATGTGACTTACAAGCAATGTTTATCTGTAAAAATTGTACGGAAATTGTACGTCCTAATGACATAAGAAATTCCCTGAAAAAGCTATAAATAAAGTTTGTACGAACGATTCAATTTTTCTCGTAACAATAATGAAATCATCTAAGTAGGCAAATTACTATGATTACTACGTTTCCTTTATATACCTGACGCAATGATTATCTGTAACAAAAATGTACGGAAAAAGTACGTCCTAGTGACCTAAGAAATTCTCTGAAAAAACTTTAAATACAATTTGTACGGACAATTCAATTATTCTCGTCACAATAATGAAATCATCTAAGTAGGCAAATTATTATGACTACTACGTTTTCTCTTTATACCTCAAGCAATATATATCTGTAAAAAAATGTACGGTTAATGTACGTCCTAATGGCATAAGAAATTCCTTGAAACATCATCCATTTTGGCCCAAATGTGAAAGTGCCGGCCAAAAAACAAAAGTGCTTTATTCTGATAGAATATGTCCGCTTGAGCATTTCTTATTAGGGCACCGAAGTTGTAGCACCGCTGTACTTGATTTTAATTGAGTTCAAAAGTCTGTCTTTTTATACACTTTCGATTAAATGAATTAACTAAAACAAATGATTTTTATCTTGTCTGAATATGACGTTTTGAATATATTGAAGATTTTGTGAAGCACAAGTTATTGTCGTACATTTATAACCTGTTTAAACCCGAAAAAAAAATACAAACAAGTACAAACAATATAAGGTAATCTTAAAACTTGACTCGGCCGGCTGTTAAGCGGGTAGATAGAAGCAAGAAGCTGTTATGACGAGCGCATCCTGGACAACGGATCTTTCACGATCGAGCTCAGCAATGACTTGCCAGACGAACACCTGGCTAAGTTGCAGGAGCAGGAAAATGATTTATGGATGTTTCGTGGGCGATTGCAACATAACAACAGTAAACAAAAAAAAAACGAATGATATGTTCTGCCATAGATCTTAGCCTGTACCTCCTTTATGTTTGGGTGGCTGTAATAACATAAAAATACTTTTTATTTTGTATGATTACTGTAAAGTATTAAAACAACGGCTTTGAAATACTATCACTTAAATAATTACATCAAAATCATCTGGCATAACAATAATATTATCTAATCCCAAAGCTGAGGGAGATATACCTTGTAAATGCCGAGCATAACTCATAAACCATATTATGCACATTCTATGAGAACAGCACTGCCGCGCTAATGAATAACTCGATTTTGCACTGCACCCAATTGTCGTACGTACAATAGCTAGTGTGCGATTGCTCGTCTTCCCGATATTGATTTATCCACCACAATATATGTGTAATATTGTCTAGCTCTGATATATATACCTGGATTACAATCGCCCACGAAACATCCATAAATCATTGGCATGCTCCGTTTTTTTTTATCGATTGGCAATCATCATATATGACTCCTTCCACTCTAGGCGGAGTGGAAGGGAGTGTCAGACTCTTACTGACTAAAACCCATCCGTGTTCCTCCTAACGCCCTTTGCGTTCCAGGGCCGCGGTAACTCTTTGGAACAAATTCCGCAACCCTGGCAGGCACTGGCCCTAGCGGGCCCCAACTACTAAGCTGTTCCTGCAACTCCGCCTGGTCATCGTCTGGCAAATCATTACTGAGCTCGATCGTGAAAGATCCGTTGTATTTTGATTGTTTGTACTTTGTTTGTTATTATTTTCGGATTCATACGGGTTATAAATGTACGACAATAACTTGTACTTCACAAAAACTTCAATATATTCAAAACGTCATATTCTGACAAGATAAATCATTTGTTTTAATTAATTCAGTTAATCGAACGTGTATAAAAAGACAGACTTTTTGAACTCAATTAAAATCAAGTACAGCGGTGCTACAACTTCGGTGTCCTAATAAGAAATGCTTAGGCGGGCAAATTCTATCAGAATAAAGCATTTTTGTTTTTTGGCCGGCACTTTCACATTTGGACCAAAAATGTATGAACCGTGGATGATGTCCTTTGCCTACTTAGATGATTTCATTATTGTGACGAGAATAATTGAATTGTCCGTACAAATTGTATTTAAAGCTTTTTCAGAGAATTTCTTAGATCACTAGGACGTACTTTTTCCGTACATTTTTGTTACAGATAATCATTGCGTCAGGTATATAAAGGAAACGTAGTAATCATAGTAATTTGCCTACTTAGATGATTTCATTATTGTTACGAGAAAAATTGAATCGTTCGTACAAACTTTATTTATAGCTTTTTCAGGGAATTTCTTATGTCATTAGGACGTACAATTTCCGTACAATTTTTACAGATAAACATTGCTTGTAAGTCATATCGGATTCTTCAGAAAACTGTGTGGTTCTGCTGTAGAGTATGCTCTCTGGCAGGACCACTATGAATCGATGATTACCACGAAACTGTAGAAGTACAATTTTTAATATTAGGGTACAAAATAATACATTTTCTGTACATTTTTTCCTGCTAGTTGCATTTCCTAAATTTGGAGTGGTCCTGCTGGAGAGCATGACACCAGGTCTAGCGCATAACTGAGTCAGTGCCTGGGGTATGGGAGCGGCACGGGAGGGGTGACACATGACGACGTGTGCGAACTATCTCGCTATACACGTGTACAATATAATAAATATATCTTCTAATAACTATGACTACAACTACCTAAGAGGATTGTTGATTCTTGAAACTCTTTCAATTTAGCTACCCGAGATATGTAATGGATGGGTTGTAATAGATCTACATGTTTTGGAGAGCCCGTTAAACTGTCGGTCCTAGGTAGGGTTGCCAACATTTGTTTGTCTGAATATAGTTTTTTTAAGCTTTGCAAGCAAGATTAGAATAAATAAACATTAGTTTGATGTTGTCAAGTTTGACATTGACGTATCAATTAGGAGCGAAATATGACAGGGACGCGTTCGGTTACACGCACAATACTTCTGTCGAACGAAAGACGCGTTCGAAAATTGCAGGAAGTTTTTTTTATTTTACTAATTTTAGTATTACATTGAGCTATTGTACTGAAATATAGTATTTTCGCGTACTATATATTTCTTCAACAGTATATAGTACGGAGACCCTAAATACAGTACAATACTATATATTATAGTACGGTTAGCAACCCTAGTCCTAGGTGTCATATGAATGCCTATGATAGTCGTTATGGGTAGTCAGAAGCCTGAAAGTCTGACATCCGGTCTAACTTTAGAATATAGACATTGCTCAGTAACTGGATTGTGGAGGTCTCATGGCAGTAGAATACTAGTATTCAGCCGCATTTATTTTTTATTGCTAGTCTTGGTCGCGTTTGACCCTCGTCGCACCTGATGGCAAGCGCAGACAGGGTCTAAGATGGAGCACACGAATCCAAGTAACAGAGATATAGAGAGATTCTCCTATACCCCTCTGGCTCTCACATACACACGACGGAACACAGTAAACTGCTTGGCGCCGGACTTGGACTCACCAAGCAAAAAAAAGCATCTGGTTGTTTGGAAGCTGACCCCAACCTAATTATAAAAAGGCTAGTAGGAAGAGAGGGTTGTAATAGATTTACGTCTGTAGGTACTAACACATCGTACTGCGATCACTAGTCGTAAACCAAATTATGGTAGTAGGCACGAAAGTTGACTAAACACTGACATCATTACTTTTAAATCAGCGTGACTAGGAGCCGTGAATGTTTGGTTCCTTATCTCAATACAGTAGGCATTCCTACGGACACCTCTCGGACTATTAGTTCCTGTGTCCTCATAGCTCAGTGACCCGCTAAGCTAACATAGCGCAAGTCCACAAACACATTTGGCACAGAACAGAGACAGGGTAAGTAAAGATGAAACCTGCATAGGGAGAGCTAACATCTGTTGTTATTATCTATTTAACTTTCTGGATATTCATCCAAAAAAATATATTCATCATTCAGCCGAAAGACGTCCACTGCTGGACATAGGCCTCCCCCAAAAGGGGGGGTTTGCCGTAATCGCCACGCTTGGCAGGCGGGTTGGCGATCGCAGTATGGTTGTTAAAGTACTCAAAGAACGCTGCTGCCCATCCTCTAGAGAATCCCTTAGTCGCCTCTTACGAAACCCATGGGAAGAGAAGGGTAGTGCTATTCTTTAAGTCCGGCACTACACGAGACCACCAGACGAAAAAAATATTATCTGACGTTATTCAATTATTCAATCGTTTTCATTACCTACTGATATTTCAAGAGCTCAAAAAACTGCAATTAGCTTATTTCAAAACAGTTTTGTATGTGTAATATTAGGCACATACCTACAACACTGTTACGTGATAAAATCTAAAGTATTCACGTAAGTACCTAAGAAAAATAAGTTGCCTTATTTTAATTATTTCTTAAACACCGCTCGTCAACCTAGCTAGTACGGTGGTATAAAACATTCAAAGCATCAAAGTTCTACGTACAGAGATCGACTGCCAACTGGTAAATTATTATTATTAGCAGCCATTTCTGTCCCACTGCAGGGCAAAGGCCTCCCTTCCCTCCTTCCATTTATCCCTATCCAGTGCTGTTATGCGGTATACCGCCGTTTGCCCGAATTTTATTTGCCCTAATATCATTTGCCATAATAGTCAACAGCCATAATATTATATGACGTAATATTCTTGTTCTTGTTTTAGAAAATACGTTGCCCCACACTAAGATTTCTCTTATAATATTCATTTGCCCTACTCTTATTTGCTATATTAGTCACGTGCTAGAAGCTTTGTTTCCCATAAAGTCACTTACCATAACATCATTTGTCATAATCATTGTAAGCCCTAATTATCACATGCCCTAATTATCACATGCCATAATTATCGTATGCCATAATATCATTTGCCATCGACATTGGGTGTGTAACGGTTGTTATATCAGGAGAAACTGGATGCAATCGGGACTTTAAGGCACCCCGACTCGGATAGGTTAGGTTAGAAGGGGATGGCGGGGTCGTTTGAGCGACCGAAGCGAGCGAATAGACCCCGCCATCCCCTTCGTGGTTATTTTTTTATAAACCACCCAGAAGTAATTTGGTTAGGTGCCATTTGAGTTATTGTCTAATAAATAATTATTATGGCATTTAAATATTATGTCTAATAATCATTATGGCGTTTAAATATTATGTCTAATAATTATTATGGCAATTAAAAATATGAAAAACAATACGTATGGCACTCGTACCTTATGGTATCTAAGTTTCGGGCAATTAAAAGTATGTCATATGTCTTTTAAGGCAAACAAAACATTCGGGCAAATGAAATTCGGGAATATGATGATTATGGTATATAATCTTCGGGTAAACAATAGACAACCCTGTTATGCGCCAATCCTTGTGGAAAGAATCGAGTTCATCCCGCCATCTCATTCTGGGCCTGCCGCGTTGTCGTTTGCTGCTGTTTGGGACCCATTGTGTGGTTAACTGGTAAATAAATATTACTTATTCATCCCTCTAAAACCTGTAAGTGCTCGTGTAAGTACACTGATTTACCCTATAGGATAAAGCTAAGGGTAGCGAGATCACGAAGAGTATTTTGATAGGAGATTGGGAATGAGAGATTTCTCTCTTAAGGTTATATTAGACTAGCTGTACCCGGCATGCGTTGCAATGCACTTTTTCCTACTTACTACCTACCTACTACTTACCTAGGTACTACCTACCTTCAGAAACAAAATCAAAATAGTAACAAAAAGTTAAAACCATTTTCATGCATGCGGTAAACAATGGGAGAATATGGACATACTGAGATAATTTCGTTTTTTTAAATATCAAAATTTTCTTTCAATATAACCTTTTCCAGACAATTAAAAAAAAACAAAAAAAAATTGCATATAAAAGAACAATGAAAAAATTTGTTCAGACCCCGTCCCCAGCAGTGTAGCACTATGGGCCATGTGTGAAAAAATAGATGTTATTCTGAATAACAAATTACTGAAAGAAACTATGAAAGAATGAATGTGGCAAACAATATTCGTTTCTTAGTTATTTTTATATTAGTCTGCTCTTTATGATTACTATTTTATGATTATTATTATCATGTTCTTAGATTTTAAAAACAATAAAGTAATCATAATAAGACATTACAAATGAATCTGTATTACGTATGTTTGTTGTGTGTTAAGTGCTACAAGGGTGGGGACGCTTTTTCCCAATGTTCTTTCCAGCTGTTCACGCGTGATGCTGTCACCAAGGGAAATAAGGGCTTCATTTTTATAGAGGTATACACAGATTAGGGCCGGCTCAAACTCTAACTCAGGCCCTATCTCTACTGTTTCTATAAAGGGATTTTTCAGCAGCTGGCAACATTGGGCAACGTTTTGAATATAAAAAAAGGTAGTCGGGCGTCATGAATCAACGCACCCGATGTTATAAAAGAGGTTGTCATTCGACGGAGTAAACTTTCTGTATCGATCAGCTGAAGAAGTCTGACCTACATATATTATCTGACTGGCTTATCCGTATTATTTTTCTGTTATTGTGTAAATTAATATATTGTGACCTAGCTCATGCAGATATGAGCTATAAATGTAATGTTAGATTCACTCCTGCACGATTCTGTTATCTCTCCCTGACAGATTAACGGGACATTGAAATGTATTAATGGAATCACAGTAATAATAATATGGTGTGTCGTTTGTTGCCCCCTTCGCCTATGTACTGGCGGCTTTTCAGGGGGCCCAGCTAGTGAGCTGGCGAGTCACCGTCTGCCAACACTTTTCAATTTTAAATGTTGAAAGGCAGACGCCGTTTTCTTCCGGCAATAGAAGTTATCTAGTCCACCTAACACCCCTTCCCATAGACCAGATATTTTTCACCACATTTTACAATAGTCTTGCACCCACCTGGGACGGTCCATGACTGTACTCCAATAGTGCAGCCCCCGTTGTCCCCGGTTGGTGCCCCACCCCATTTTAGATTAAAGTTCTCAAAGTGGCCTCTGCGCGTTGGACCTGTGTCCCCGTGTATGCCTTCCAAAGGACCGGACATCTTCCGCAAGGAAGATGAGCCGTGAATTTAATCGAGATATGGTGTGTAAAGTAATGCGTAATACTTCATGCAATTCACACAGGCATCGATGTACCCGCAATACGTAATCCGATTAGTGCCCCAGCATTCCATTCATTTTAGATGGTGCACATCTCCAGGGTGTAAACAAATTCGTGTCATTACTGAAAACACGTCATGATCTTTCTCAGATTAAATAAAAAACTCTTTTGTCTTGCAATAGTGGTTAGTGATCATACTGTATTATCTAAACAAAAGAAACCAACAAGAAATGCAAATAATTTGCTAAAATATTTTGGTACCACAAATAAGCGAATGGAGACACGACAAGATAGAACTAAACCTACCGGTATAGCGCGATATTGTCCCGCACACTCAGTAAACTCGGAGCTCTAAAATGCCTCACGTTAAGAACACCCTTCAAAAACGTTGAATTTGTTTTTATTGCTTCTATAAAAATTCCATGCAAGGTCAATCTATGTCATCCGCCATTATAGTGCGTTCAAACCACTAAGATGCGCCCACCCCTTTTTGTGAGAGGTAGCCACGTTTGCATACACCTCTTATTATTGTCTTATATTAGTGTGCGTAGGTATGCATACTTCCAATTACTGTAACTACTGTATGGAGATAGAACTAACACAATAGCAATTTATAATGCTCACTTTTATACTGTAGCGATTTAGGGCCGTCGACGCGCGTTTCCGTCAAACTCCATACATAAAAAAATCACAATGACGTTTTTTAAGTATGAAGTATGACAGAAACGCGCGTCGACGGCGCCTTAAAAAGACATCATGTGCATAGGCTCTTAGAAAAAGAGTGGGGGCATCTTCGTGGATTGAAAATAATGGGTGATTCATTTAGAAGTATTTTTTCAAAACTTAAAAAAAATATAAAAAAACAAATTTATCTGATTATCTTTATTATCATACAAAAGAACCATTCTTGACATTTATTTTTTTAAGTATATTTCTTTCAAATATTGTCTGTAACTGCGGTTAACATGGTCCATTCTGCAGTTCCAATTTTCAATGACGCGTCCGAGCATTTCGAGTGGTATTTGATGAATAACGCGAGTAATGTTGGCTTCCAATTGCTCAATCGTACGCGGCTTATTAATATAGACTTTGGACTTTACATAGCCCAAAAGGAAAAAGACTAGGGGTGTCACAGGATCTAGGCGGCCAACTGACCGGTCCGAAGAGCGAAATTAACTGTTCACCAAATTTTTTTCGCAATAAAGCCACACATTTCACATGCTGTGTGGCAAGTAGCGCCGTGTTGTTAGTACGAAATGTCCTGGGGATCACGGGCTTCAAATTCAGGAAACAAATAGTCCGTTATCATGGCACGATAATCAAACGAAAATACGTCATCGAAAATTGGAACTGCAGAATGGACCATGATAACCGCAGTTACGGACAACATTTGAAAAAAATAATCTTTAAAAATAAATGTCAAGAATGGTTCTTTTGTATGATAATAAAGATAACCCGATAAATTTGATTTTTCATTATTTTTTTAGTGTTGCAAAAAAGTAGGTACCTTTAAATGAATCACCCTATACTATAGACCACGAGACGTTTAAAGGAATTGCACAAATACGGTTACAGGCTGTATACGGGGTAGCGATTACGACACAACAATAAATGATACCACATGTTCTATGATGTGTTCTAGTACCGTACACAAAATATCTGTTACTTCCAACCACATTTTTTGTCGCATGATTTTTCAATTTCACTCATTCATGTTGATGAAGGGACGTTGAAGTGGAAACTTTTGTTAACTATATCAGTCTGTTCTACACGTGTAAATTAAGATAATTTTGGTTTAAACGGGCCATAGATTTACATAACTTCATATTGATATTTGTGTTCGGTCGTAAAACCCATCATAGAATACGTAGTATCATTTAATCTTCTCATATACCGTGGTTTTTTAACACTAGGCTTAGCAGAAAATTAGTAACTACGGCCCACAGACTCAGATCTGGACACATGCCGCTCAATAAGTTTGGATTTTTAATGAAAAAAATTAATTCACCAAATTGTGAGGAGTGTGGCTCAGTAGAAGATGTAGTGCACCTATTGACGGAGTGTGTCAGATTTCAGTCTGCAAGAGAGGAATTAATGATGGAACTCGAGACAAATACATATGATGTTAGGATGTTCCATCATATCTTGTCGATACCTAACTCCAGGGCAGCTCATAGTTCAATAAGGTTCGTGTTGTTACGTTTTACTGTATAGTGTTACTGTATACTTAGTACTTATAAGGTCCGATGGGACTGGCATGTACATTTGTATAAAAGTCCCTAAATAAAATAAAGAGATAAAAAAAAAAAAACATTTAATCTTGTATCGTCATCCCCACTGTAAAAGCTTGGAAGAAGATGGTTAAATAATACTGTTGCATATAAAGACAAATTAAATATATTATCCGGACCATAGGTTTAATAATATAAAGGAGCGAGGGAGCACACGCGATGACCGCTAGTCAGGTACTGAATGCTTAGCTAATATTAATTAGTGAAAATGAGGTAAAAATGCACGAATCAACATTAGTGCATTAAGGTGTATGGCTTAGTGTACAAGGTGTATGGTTTCATCGTACACCCACTTTGTATAATATTTACTAAAATATCTATCTGTGTCGATGTTTGCGTATTGAGGTAAGCTGCTGCACTAGTATGTTATGATCTACACCCCCGTATACTTGCGGTAGAACGGTATTTCGTGCAGAGAGCCTTTGTGAACCGTCTATTTCTACGAACGAATCGGATTTACCGAATCTGTGTCATCTACGAGTATCGTGATATTTACTCATAACCTATTAGGTTTTCGTTGTACTTATAGCATGACGGGATAAACAAGTACAAGGTTTCCTGAAACTCAACTTCAAGCAAGAAAAAATTATAGGGCACAATAAGAAGGGTCAGAATAAAAAAAATATTTTATGGTTTTTAAGTTTCAAAGTAACCATGAATAAAATTAGACCTCATAAATGTAACTACTCAATGTGTTTTTTTTTTTAAATAAATTACAACTTACATTTTTTTTTAATATTTTTCTGAACCGTCATGAACTTCATTATCACTTGTTCCCGGCTTGACGTTGAGAGTTATATATATAGTTCTGTATAACAAAATTTCAGGTTTCTATCCCCAGCGGTTTAGGCTGTGCGTTGATATCTCAGTCAGTGAGTCAGGACATTGAATTTTATATATATAGATTTATAATTAGTATGTAACTGTTCTTCAAAATAAACAAATAAATAAGTACAAAATCCGTATCTTACACGAATAAACATAGATTGACTCAAAAGTCGCACGAACAATTTGTCCTTAAGAATTTATGATCCGTTTACCATTACTATTTGTAATTAATAGTAAGTATATTTTATATAAATATTTTTACTAACTAACAAATCAGCGTAATATCTATTTGTTAGTATTATTTACTGGAAAGTATTGCAGCCATCCAATACAGTATAACGATTCATAGAAACCGTACAAATCAAATTGCTGATGCACAGGATATACCTACAGCTGTATTACCATACATGCAGGCCTGAACGGATTGATTACATAGCTGATTGTAGAAACTAAACAATAAAAAGTAACCTTAACATGACAAACATTAGACTAGTCAAATATGGATATCAAGTTCTTTTTAGAGTTAATATTTTGCATATGCTCTTCAAAACACAAATCTCACGATTATTAAAAAAAACAATAATTGTGATTGAGTTTGTTTCGGCCACAATTATTAATGTAATTTAAATAAGCCAAAACCTGTAATTTGTTATATTTTGTTTCGTTAATTTTGAGTATAATCTATTAAAAGATTTAATGTAGGTTATATTTAATGTCATTCGTAAATTATCGCAAACTGCGTGCACCATTTACCTAGACTAAATTCAAGTCAGGGGCGGTCGGCGGAGCGAAGCGAGCGTAGTCGTCCGATCATGATAAACAGATCAGAAAATTCGAATCAGAATTTTCTTTTTAACGAAAAATAAAAATATCTTCTAAAATAATTATAAGCTAGATCAATAGTTTACAGTGAAATCAGATGGGGTGTCTGAAGTACACTTAGGGCCGATTTTTCAATAGTCAGATAAATTTTATCCAACGAATAAATATGACGGTTTGATAGATTTTCTATACAAAAGCTGTCAAAACTTCAAACTTATTCCCCAGATAAAAGTTATCTGACGATTGAAAAATCAGCCCTTAGTGTTATTTTTTTTTAAAGTTGTTGATTTGAAGTATTGGCATTCCTCGAGTGTTCAAGTAGCTAGGAAACGCCGAAGCCAGCTAGCATAATGACTTGTTGTATAAGTGTTGAAAATAACCTATTAATATTTAGTCTTGAGCCGTAGGATGAGCATTGAAGTGTTAGTTTTGCCTTTATAACATTACAATGTAGAACAGATATAGCCACAGCTGTCTTTAGTAATACAATAAGATTAGTGCCAGTATTGCTTTCTATCACAATATAGTATGAACGATGTACGCAAGTAATGGTTGTTTGTTGTAATGATTCGAGATGATGTAATATTGAAAAATGTACTTACCCTTGAATGCATATACTTTTACGACGTCATACAGTCTTCCAATTTTCGATTTAGAGACTTACTCTCTTTTTTTTACGTACTTGTTTCAGTATTGTAATTGCACTGTTCTATGTCGAGATATCTTTTAACGGTGCTCGCAATTTTCAAGATGATTATTAAAGAGGAAGTAACAACAACCCCAGCATTTGGTGAATCTGATGAGTTACGCACGAATAATGAATTCAATAGGCATCTAGGTGAAATTAAAGATAATTTGTTACAGTTTGTTTAACTAGTTTTGTCATAACAATGACGTCAGTCAGAACGGGATTTCACTAGTTTCGTGTTCTAGTTAAAAACGAGGTTTAACCGTAACATTATGTAATATTTTGTTTTTTTTTTACTTTTACCCGCACTTTGTATTTCTTATGTATGTGGGTGCATTTACAGACACAAATCAAACGTGCACGAGCACCGAATACAAATGAAATCATTGTGACGATATCTTTACAAATAAAATATCGTGTTTTCGAAGAGATTATTTAATTAAATTTATTAGGTCTACAAGTTTAATACAATGCATCTTCTTCAAACCATACGAGACATATTTTAGACTACCAAAACTTAACCATAACTTACGATACACTTATATAGAGATTGGGCGACATGGATCCATAAGTAGTACCTACACTTTATTCAGGTAGTAGGAAGAACACCGAGATGGTTTTATTCGGCAAGTGTCCGACATAACCAAACTTTAAAAGAAATGGTATTCTCTGGGTTATCGCTTTAGCCCTAGGTTAACGATGTTGCACAAATCAGACAGTGACATTCTAGTAAACCCTCTAGGTAATCCTAAATCCACTTAATACTGCTCTTAGTCCAATATGCAATGTCCCTGGTATTTGTCAGATAAATTACGTTCTACTTGAGCAGATCGTTTTCGATCGTCGCTTCCTAGATTTCATTTTGTTAATTATTGTAATAAAATTATACGTTTGCTTCAATTCCAAGAGCCAACGCTCCAGTGAACCTTGCATAAATTGAAGCCTTACGTATAAAAACAAGTCAAGTATACTGAATAGACAAATAATAATACAGTTTACTTTTGACATGGAATGTGGCAATACATTCAGCCATTGCTGCATTGGTATGTGGTGTTAGTACAGTACGTATTCTTTTTAAAAGATAATCTTGGAAAGCCTTAAGGGAATTACGTAAGGTTATTCAGCAAGTTTTTTTTTTTTTTTTTTTTTTTTTTTTTTTTTTTTTTTTTTTTTTTTTTTTTTTTTTTTTTTTTTTTTTTTAAACGTTGCCCCACACTAAGATTTCTCTTGTATCGTGGGTGCGTTTACAGACACAAATCTCACAAACAAACAAAGACCCGGAACAACCATCTGTAGGCCATACAAATTTTTGTTCCGTGTGGGAATCGAACCCACGACCCGTAGCGCAGAAGCCAATCGCTTAGCCACTGCACCAAACGTGTCGTCAAGATTCATATTCATTTATTTTTCATTCCATATTGTAAAAAGATGTTACAAAGGGCTTAAAGCTAGGTACATAAATATGGACCCTGTAAGGGCACAGCAACGTAGGAGACTGGGAGAGGGCTTTAATTTTACTAATTAGTTAGTATACAAAAGTACAATATTTACAAAAAACGAAAAACTGTTTAGTGAACCTTATTAATTAAAATTTGTCATTTAGGTATTCATTAATAGTATAATAGCATTTATATAATAAAAATTGTTGTAATTTATTTATGAATGAATTAAATTTTTGTACATTTTTAATTATTTCAGGTAATTTATTATAAACTTTCATAGACATGGCTAGGGCACTTGTTGAGTGCATTTTTAGCTTAGAGCGTGGTAGATTTAGTCTATTTTTATGACGTAATGTGTATCTTGACTGTATATTTTCTCGTGTAGTGTAAAAGTGTAGAAAAGAAAGATAACTGTGTCCTAGTGTCATATACAGGGTGTAAACGAATTCGTGTAATTCCTTCAAACCGCGTGATCTACTGGTGACACACATTGACCTAAAAAGGGAAAATTTAAGAAACGAAAAAAAAAACTGACAAAACATGGTGTTCTGTTTTTGAGTCATTTTAGCGTCTCGAGTTAACTGCGCGGAGCGATATTGCACTAGTCGTGCCCGTCAGTTGTGTCACCGTGGTCTCATTAATTTATAGGTGGTATCGTAATGTGCTCTCACATAAAAATTTTTAATTGCAATTTTTTATTGGATCCTTATTAGGTGGTTTAGATAGGACCACTTACCTACATCTAACTCAAGAAAAAAAAGATTTTTTTAAATCTTGCTCTAGCTCAGTCTTTCTCAGTGGGCGATAACGCACCCTTGTAGGCACTAGTAGCCTACATGGGGGCGGTAACATTAATAATTGCGATTGAGATTTTTAAGAGGTGGTAAAGTTAAAAAATTCAGAAAATTCGCTAGAAAATAATTAATTCTCAAAGTGGGTGATAGGCGAAATAAGTTCGAGAACCTCTGCTTTAGCCCGTGCCGCGTTTATATCTACCAGTAACAGATCATGTGGATTTAAGGAATTACACGAATTAGTTTACACCCTGTATAGCCTTGTTTTTTTTATAATTAAATTATTATATTAGGTGCAAAATATTTTTGACAATAACGAATATTATTTTCGACCTTTCTGTAACATTATTCGTTTGTTAAACTTACTTTCTATTTCGACGTTGAACTTTTAATCGTAACATTACATTAAAATTATAAATTCACTTACCTTGGATGTTACGACATAAAAATGTAACACTGCAACCTCCGTAGCCGATGTGTCGTTTTTATCGATGATCTACACTTAGACTTAAAACACACTAGCGGCCAGCCGCAATACGGCGTGCCGCTTGCGGTTGGCCGCACATCGATTTTTACATGAAACCGCATGATCTCAACGCACTGATTTCCGGCCAGCCGTCGTGCGCTGGCTGCGTGGCTGACCGCTAGTGCGTTTTAAGCCTTACACATTTTATTCTAAAGGTGACTATAGACTAGAGCATTTACTTGTAACAAAATATCGAGCCGCTCTAATGTGTCACCCTTCCGCGAACCGAACAATGAGCACGACCGTCGTCGCCGCTTTGTTACAACTTATTTTACAAACGAGCGAATTTGTGTAACTGTCGTGGCCAGATCATAGAATTGATCACTTCATGATGATTGTATTTCATGAAATGGCCAATACCCGCTGGCCATTTCATGATATGGCCTGGCCAGATCAATGAATAATCAGCGTTTGACGATATGATCAGCTAAACGCACGGCTACTTCATGATATGGTCAAACATTAGTGATCATATCATAAAATTAGTTACATTATCTACTGTTAGAGGCGCTGATATCGTTTTGTTTTTGTGATGCATCATGGCGGCGGACAATTATTCTGACAAAAAAGCTAATAATAATAAGTAAAGTAGGGTGACCACGCAACGAAAATTAATGGACTATTATTGGATTTCAAAATATGACTTCATGGTAATTGCGGGTGAACTTTTCATAGAATTTTATTTGTTCGATTATTTATCTGGTTAACCTGTCAAACTACAAAACACAGCACAAAATATCGATGCACGTTACTGCGAAAGTTTACTATTTAGTATATTGAATCATTTGGGTTAGGTTAGGTTAGAACAGTGACCAATAACGCGCGAAGGCGAGCGAGCGAAGCGAGCGTGCCGCGGTAGCGGCCGTCGAGCACCAGATCCCCTTAATTGTTGGTGAATCCAGCTATTAAACTTTCGCGGTAACGTGCATCAATATTTTGTGGGTCGAAATTCCGTAGTCTACTCCTGTGCTTGCATGGTACGTGCTTCCTTTATTTGGATTTTTTATTAAACCTTTGATATCATGGAAACCCTACATTAATGATATGGCCAAACGTGGATGGACATATCATTAAACGTTGACGTTTAAACGATATGGCCAATTTTAGTTGGCCATTTCATGAAATACAACCATTTCATGAAATGGCCGGCCACATCATGAAGTGATCAATTCTACGATATGGCCTCGACATAACCATTTCATCGAGCAAACACACGAACGCTGGCAAACGCAAAATAGAAAATAATGTTACAGACAAATGCTCACTCGTCGGAAGCATTACACTTCGAACATCGTGTCGAGCATTCGCAGAAACGTTACATTACATTTAAATGCTTTATTATATTGAGCTTTTGCTTGTACTGTACCATTCGTAAGAACGTTACATTACAAGGAAATGCTCTAGTGTATACTCACCTTAAAAGGTACATTTAAACAATTTATACCGTGCCAATTTGAGTCATAGTTATCATTATTGCAGTGACATATTTAGAGCTTCTACTGTCATAATTTGAGTTTTAAATGTCTGTATAACTATACCTTAATTCCATAACTCAGATAATTTATATAAACAAAGAAATGTCATTGTCAAAATGACAGGTTAGTGGTACAAAACATTTTATCATTAAATTTTTCTTGAGTAATCATTTAAAAATTAAAGTTAATTATAAGAACAATGCAAACAAAATACCGTAGCCAAACACTGTCTTGTGTAGTGTGTCGGAGACGCGCCTTATAATCATTTTAATCAGTCCTTTTAAGTCCTATATTAGACTTCTCAAAATCGGACCAAATTTCCACTTGGAACAGTTTACAGACGATTTCATCCAACATGTGACAAGACTCGCTACTTACAAAATTAATCTATGAATGAGAGTTATGTGTGTTGTTGAAGATGTAAGTAGTTAAATAAAACATCTGATTCAAGATCTGATTTCAAATCAGTAGCTTTGATTAAAATTAACTATTATGAAATATTTTTTCATGATGTGTCTGAATCTGAATAACTATCACTTTCAGAATCAGATGAAACAATGACAACAACAAAATGAAAAACTTAACACGATGATAATATAGCACAATAACAAAATTAACAAACACGCAGCGAAAACGGGAAAAGAAAACGAATGTATTGTTATGACGCTAAGAAAACTACTTTGAAATTTTGTTAACGAAATTTGAAAATGTTTGGTACTCCTACAGTGTTACCAGTATCATGAAATACTTTATACCAGAAAATCTCCTTTTTTTAATAACTTTGTTTAAAACTGAAAATTTATAAAAATAATTACAGTATGATATTTCTTAAATTATTATTTCTAAAATCAATACTTAAAAGAGAATCTAACCTTTTTTTCTGGCATTTTTAGTGAATTACCATTAATAAGATATTTTTTTGATCTGTTTTCCCCTTTGTTTACATAAATTATCTGAGTTAGGATTTTAGGGTATAATTGTTAACGTCCATCTCACGGTAATGAACTGTATAACATATCATTTTTTGATTTCCATTGCACGATCAGCATCATAAATACTAAACTCTTTTGCAAAAAAAACGGGCACTTTAGATTTTTTTCTCTACTGCAATGAAGAAGAACAAGAAATAGGTTTTATTAATTTGACGATGTATTGGCATGTTATTTGAAGCATCCTGGCATGATTCTTTACGTTCCAAATTTGAAATTAATAAAAGAAAAATAATGATTATTGTGGATTATTCTAAAATTGCTTTACTAATGGCGCGAATTGCTGAAACGATTTTTAACTGATTACGATATTTTAAAACTTTTTGGATATTTTCTGCAAATTAAACAATTTAATCTTTCTTTTTACATTAAATAACACTTTTTGATATGAGTGATAAAGCGATAAGGGCCGGTAAAATTATAGCCCTACTTGAAGAAGATTGTTCGCAAAATTACGTGTCTCAGCGGCTAAATGTGAGTCGTTCAACTGTCCGGAGGACTTGGCAACGGTATCAAGAGACCGGTTCGGTCAAAAGAAGTCCCGGTTCGGGAAGTAAACGATGCACAGAACCAAGAGATGACCGCTTTTTGGTGAGTCAGGCGTTGCGGAATCGTAAGGCGTCAAGTGTGGACCTGAAGAAGAGCCTTGAAGAAGTAAGAGGAGTAGAAGTTAGCTTGTGGACGGTCAGGAGGAGGCTTTTGGCTGCCAATATCAGGAGTTACCGCCCAGCTCGGGGCCCTAAATTACTCCGTGAGCACCGTGTTGCTCGACTTCAGTTGGCTCGGAACTGTGCTTCATGGACTCTGGAGGACTGGAATAAAGTATTGTTTTCTGATGAAGCTAGAATCTCTTTGTGTGGAGAGGACCGACGCCGGCGAGTGCTGCGAAGACCACGGGAACGCTATGCGGAAGTGTGTTTCGAAGAAATCACTCCTTATGGCGGAGGCTCCGTTATGTTTTGGGCAGCAATTAATTCGACGGAGCGTACGGAGTTAGTTTTCATAGAAAATGGAACATTAAATGCACACCGGTACATAATGGAAGTCCTAATTCCATATGCACAACCCACATTGACTGCACTTGGGGAAGATTCCATTTTTATGGACGACAATGCTCGCCCGCACCGTTCTGGCGACGTGGAAGCGTACATGCAAGAAGTTGAGATCCGTCGTTTAGATTGGCCAGCTCGAAGTCCTGACCTCAATCCAATTGAGCATGTCTGGAATGTTCTAAAGAGACGGGTAAGATCAGTGCAACCTGCTCCACAAAACATCAGGGAGTTAAAAAGAGTCATTGCAGAAGAGTGGGAACGTATTCCTCAAAACGTTATTAAAAACATCGTGGAAAGCATGCCCAGAAGGATTCAAGGTATGATTTTGGCAAGAGGAGGTCACACTAAAAAAAGTAAAAAAAAATCTTGTCTTTATTGCCGACCACTTCTTATTGTTTGGGCGTGTACATCGGTTTTAAAGAATCCATCGTTTTTTTTCTTTTAATTGCCCGAATTCACTTCACACGCATTAATTTACATGATTATAAGTATACAGACTACGTCAAAGAAATAAATTTCATTTAAATAACTCAAATCGACCTTAGAACGTAAATTTCCTTAGGTGCCCGTTTTTTTTGCAAAAGAGTGTAAATGAATACTCCACCTAATACATCGATCGCGAGCTTCTAATTAAAATCTTGCTTTACCAACATTGACTTAGAATAAGTATGGACCTCGGGTCATCGCTCAAAAATGTCCGAACCGAAAGAGAGTTAAAACACGATGAATTTGAAAAGAGCTACAATTGCGCGCGTCATTCTTCATTTGGGCGAACAAGCAGCTACACCTCAATGTCACATGTCAACAATGCCGTTCTGTGTAGTGAGATCGTGTAAAAACTACTAAAAAAAGTGAAAAAAGTGAAAAAAGGTGTATCATATTTTCAGTAGGTATATTATTGTTTTACAATTTTAAAGTATTATTTTGTTAAGGAAAATTGTATTTTACTTAAAATTGAATTAATTGCAAGAGCAAAACACACAATAATCCAACTAAACAAAAAGTATCTTATTTTCCTTCCTTTATTTGACCAATTATGTCAACTTCATTTGGTTGGATTACCATAAGAAACTTGACATATTTGTCAGACTTTAGAACAAAGATTCCAAAGAGTCGTTATTTTTACGCGATGTTTTTTTGTATTGCGATTTTGAACCAATTGCAATTTGTTTTGTTCTATTCATTTAAACAAGTTATTTTTAAACTTGCATCGTATGCAAACATATTACGTACGAAAATATGTATGTTGTCCTTCCGTTTCAAAATTGTATTGGTTTTTCGGTCACTACCTAGTTTCTGATCGAGCTGAAATTTTGCAGGTAGGTATGTGCATCTTAGATCATTAAAATGTCATTGAACTAATTTGATGATGGAGCCGAATATTAGGCAGGCACAGGAACAAATGGTAGGCTCGTCGAGTTTCAGCTTATGTATTTTGTCATTATATGCACTTTTCATTACATAAATAATGACGTGGGTCCGATAGTAGAGCCGGAAAACGGGCTCTGGAACTTCCTAATGGCAAATAGTGGACACGTGACGTTTGGGCTCGTTTGTTTAGTTATCATAAACTCTTTTAAATACACATGACAAAAGATTGTTTCATTAAAAAAAAAATGCCTCTGATTTAATTTCAGTTTTCCTCGAGATCAATTAGATGAAGATGATGATGATGCTGATGGTGATACTTCAGCAAAGGAAGCGAAATCGCGTTTTTGAAAATGACGATGTTGTCATTTTGCAAGAAATGTTCTATGCTCTTTCAGTTAGATTAAATATTTAGCGATCGCAATCAATATAAATAATAATAAAATCTTTTAAAAATTAAGGTTGCTCTATTACTCCTATGTTCTCCAAATTTTCGTTTAACATTAACCGAAGTTTCGAAATTTGAAAAATTGAGCAGTGCTGTCATGTTTTCGTATGGTAAAAATTGTTGCAAGCAAAATTAGGCATAATGATAACGACATAGGATTTCGTCCATCGTAAATGAGCTTGTTGGTATTTCTAAGTTTATATTATGTCAATTCAGGACACTTTTATCGTGAATTTTGTACTACACTCGTTGTCCATACTTATTCTTAGTCAATGTTTACCAATTAATTATACGTAATAGAGCGAGAGTGCAGTTTCAACGTTTCATAATAATATTTTGTTTAACAAATCCATGAAGTGTCCCACGCTCATGCTTAACCGCCCTCTCGCGTAGTCACGTACTTACTATACAGGGTGTAAACGAATTCGTGTAATTCCTTAAAACCACACGATCTACTACTGGTGTAGATTGGCACCGCACGGGATTTAGCTTTATTAAAAGTAAACAAAATAAAATTCGTTTGTTCTTCATGCGGTAGGTGTAAGTTTGTAATTAATTAACTACTCTACTACTACTAGTAATTACTAACTACTCTACTACTACTAATAATTACTAACTACTCTACTACTACTAGTAATTACTAACTACTCTACTACTACTAGTAATTACTAACTACACTACTAGTAATTACTAACTACACTACTACTACTAGTAATTACTAACTACACTACTACTACTAGTAATTACTAACTACACTACTACACTACACTACTACTACTACTAACATTGAATAGTACTACATTCATCACTACTCACGATGAAACGAGTTAGATAAAATTATTTTTTAAACTTGGGTCTACTTGCTTACCGTTTACTTGCCAATTTTTTTTTTTTGATACTACAAGTAACTAAACCAAATAATAAGGATTAAGTAAAAAAAAATTTGCTAATACTTAAATATTTTTTTGTGAGTGAACATATCGATGCCACGCTTAAATGAATGAAAGCAGGGTGACACGGCTGGCGTGCACCATTAACGCGATATCGCTTTTTGCAGTCAGTTAACTCAGGGTTCTAAAATGACTCAGAAATAGAAAACCAAGCTTTTTTTTATTGGTTTTCGGAAATACCCGTTTAGAGTTAAATCTGTGTCACCAGTAGATCACGCGGTTAGAAGGAATTACACGAATTCGTTTACACTCTGTAGAGGTATACTTATGGACTCACCAGCGTCGTCGTCAGCGGGTAGGGGTCCGACCGTGCCGAAGAACCGCTTGTCTAGCAGTTGCAGCAGCTGCAAGGCGCTCTCATGGACGGGCGCGCGTGGACATCCCGTGCACATTAGTGTCACGTTGATGATGGCCGTGTAGTGGTCGCACGGGTATTCCCTGATATAAAGAATAAATTGTTTGAGAAAATATTACACATAACATTTTAGTTAGCCCGAAAACGTTCCAAAAACTTTCAAAGTTTACATCACAACACTGATTCAGTTACGAATTGGACCGAAAAATTATCGTCTACAGAGATTCTCAAACTTATTTAGACTACCACCCACTTTGAGAATCAATTATTTAATAGCGCCCCCTTATTTTTTTTTTTCAACTAAACAATATTTTATAAACAGCGGGGCGAAACTAGAAATACAACATGAGTGAGAGTAAAAAAATTGACAGTCGCATATATCCATTCTTTCATACATAGTCTGGTCAAATTAGACATTTCAAAGTGCAAAAATTCGCATAGAGCTGAAAATTGGTACGAATGTTCGAAACACCATTATAAATGAAATGTAAAAATTCCCCATCGACCCAACACTTGCAAAAAAAAAAACAGGGTCAAAGTTCGCAAATATGGGTTTTTTTGCGTTTTTTAGCCAAACGGTAAGTTTTGTGATAAAAATAGGTCAGACAAAAATTGTAGATTATGCAATTATCTATAAAAATTGTCTACAATTTTTCTCCTAAACGTCACCGTATCTGAGGTATAGTGGTTGAAAAAGTTGTATTCTTCATAATATGCGTTTCCACGCCACCTGGAAGGTAGTGTACTTGGCGCGTTTTTTTAACGTGGTTTCCCCGATAGGCCTATCCCACAATCTACTGTGATCCTGTTTAATTCAATACTATTTCAAAATATGTAAAAACTGGTATATACAGTTTACATTTACAACAATATAAATCAAATATAACAGCAATCTTTTTTTTAATCCTATATCCTGTTTCAGCTCAGCGTTGCGTGGGTAGTTTATAAAACAATTTAAAAATTGAATATTCAACATCAAAGCGTATTTCTGTCGTTTGGCGAATACTCGATATTCGTTATTAAGTCTCCAATGTGCATTCAATTTATATAGTGCAGCTCATCGAAAGCCTAAAATTCGTGCTGTTTTTTTTTTTTTAATATTGTTTGCTTGAGTTTATTCGGCTCGATTTAAAAAGCAATTGTTTTTTTGTAACATGGATGCTATAGGGTGCGCAACAACCAAATACAATCAAGTTTTATATTTTGTGGTAGCCATCTTTTAGGTTCGTTATGATTGGTTCATTTTGGAAAAATATTGTCATTTCCTTGGACCAGTTTTCTCTTTTTGTTTGCTTGCGACAACAAACAACATTAGAGGCGAGAAGCACACGTGCACCGCCCGCAAAGTTTCAGTGCATTCTCTCAATAAACAGAACGTCAGTGTCATTATGGTGCTTTTGCGCTTGCTGCTTTGATTTTATTACAAAATATCAACACGAAAGCGAGCGCGGGGGAGGCGAGGTGAGCTGAAATGAGCGGATCATCTTCATTCCCGCGCTCTTGAGCATACTTGGTCACTCAGCGAGTATGTGGAACTGGCATTAGATGCGTTTAATTTCAATCAGATGGATAAGCATGCGTAAGCACGCCTAAGCTGAATCGATGCAAAAAGGCGAAAGGATGAATAATGCATCTTCATACAAAAGGCCATTTCCTAACCTAACCGTCGCTGTCGCTACGGCATACAACTGTAGCACGCCTGTAGTCAGTGCTACATTTATACACAGAACCGTTGGTGAGGCGTAGCACCGTAGCACGTCTATAGTCAGTGCTAAACGTTGCGGTAGGACCGTTTATTTTAACGCATGAGGATATATTTTTGGATGCATGTAAAGTAATTGAATACACACTACATAAACGCGGTCTGCCTACATATTGATTGTTATACATTCTGTCAAAAAAGATAAGGGAATGGATGATTAGCTGATGGTTGAAATTTTTTTTTTGCTCTTCTATTTTCCATTTTGGGTCGGAGTTTGAGTTGCATCTGTTATTTAAATTAAATACAGTGATGTTTTAGTTAGATCATATCTAGTGTGTATTGCGAATTTCATAATGGACAAAAACATCGAACAAAGAGTTTGTCCTAAAGGATGATGGGCACAAATGTATAGAGTCTGGTACTGGCTCCAATCGAAATGAATGATATACTTACCGTTGGAAAGGTATTTTTGTGTAGATTAAGAATAACCATGGCGCGAGTCCCGATTCACTGTCCGATCGAAGGAATACTGCTTGAAAGTTATTTATTTTTGGTACATCCTATTAAGTACACATACTTTTATTATCATTTTTCTCCATTTTGGCATGGTATTACAATAATTATTATTAATATTTTTCATTATCTAGGTAAATAAAACAAGTTCGAAGTAAGTTTTATCATTTATTGTATGTAAGTATACAGGGTGCAAAAAGACCCGAATAACCGAAATCTACGCACTCTGTACATCAAACTAAATTACATTGACCAAAAATAATTGCTGGGAAACGACTTTTATTTTTAGGCATAAAAAACGCGTCCGATTTGTTTAATAGATAGATCACCCTTAACTGAAAAAATACTAAACCGATTTTGTTGTGATTTTCATCCGTTAATTGAATTTTATTTAGCTCAAAATCTGTGCAAATATCATCAAAATCGGTCAAGCGAAACCGGCGATATGATTTTATTAAATTCTATTTCGAACTGAATATCCAGTATCTTCTGAAGACTATATTTCAAAACGGACAATTGATACGGGTTTGTTGCCACAGTAGTTTTTTGTACTCTTGAAAAGAGCTATCCAACGATGGTAAATTCATTTTGATTGGACATGAGTGCCAAAACGCCCATCCTCCTTTGGCATCGCTAATGGAATTTCGTGTTTGGAGTCACTGAAAACATGACAGAAGGCTTACGGTGAATCGAATTTATCAAAAACACGTACTTATGAGTGGTACAAAGCGTTCAAAAGGGGTCGGTGAAGATTTGCCTCGCTCTGGTAGGCCATCAACATCGTCAACTGAAGTTAACATCGCAAAAGTGAAGGAAATAGTGACTGAAAATCCTCATTCAACTTTGAGAGAGATAGCCGCTGAACTTTCTGTGTCTCACGAGTCGATCCGTACCATTTTAAATAATTTCTTGGGTATGAAACATGTTGCCGCTCGGCTAGTCCAAAAAGGCCTGAATTTTTTCCAAAAACTCAATCGCATAAGAGTCGCTGAGGACATGCTAGAACGAGTCAATTCTGACGAAACATTCATGAAACGTATTGTTACTGGTGACGCTGACGAGACGTGGGTTTACGAGTTTGACATGCAAACTAGTCAACAAGCTTCGGAGTGGCGCCTTCCAAGTGAACCGAAAAAACCACGTCAAAGTCGATCAAAAGTCAAAGTCATGTTGCCCGTTTTCTTTGACTATCGCGGTGTTGTGCACTCGGAATTCTTGCCGGAAGGTCAAACGATAAATAAAGAATATTATTTGAGCCTTATGCGGCTTTTAAGACAGCAAATTCGACGAAAGAGGTCAGATTTGTGGAAAGAAAATTCTTGGATCACGAAAATGCGCCTTCGCACAAGGCCATCATTGTGAACGAATTTTTGACCAAAAACTCAACAAATACCATCGAGCAAAAACCTTATCCCACCAAAAACATTAAATGTAAAAAATGCCAAGTCTCTATATGCAATATTTCCACCGTAAAAAGTTTTAAGATCTCATAGAAGCCAAGTCCTATTCAATTTATTTTGTAGTTAGTTATCTATCTAGTGACTGTATTAATAGTTTTATTTCTATTATAATTCTAGTGACTTGGCAATGAGCACAAATTAAAAGCTGCTTGCTGTGTGGAATTATGTGCGACTATTAGTGACGAATTGATATCTATGAGTACTATGATTACATTAGTTGTTCTGCTGATGTGTGATTTATGACATGAAGACGTGATTTTACGGCCAATTAGTAGTTATGGTCATTTTAAAATAGGTGAATTTATTGGTCTTTGTAATATAAACGAATAACTAACATACATATTCATCTTTATTTTTTATTACTGTTACTATTAGCCTACGGGCTAGCTTAGGCACGGTAATGTTATCTAACATTACCGTGGCTTAGGTGTGGTAAATCTTGGAACGCCCCGAGCAGTGAAATTCATACATCAACGCCCAATCATCGTAGCAGATATCCAGTTACTGTTACGTACGAGACATGACATATGCCATCCCATACATATTCCTTGAATGTACATGAAATCTGACTACGTTGTAACGAAGCGCCCCAAATACTAATCACGTAGTATGTCACTCTATAGTCTATATCAATTTCGATCACTAACGCTCATATTTTTTTTATCATTAGCTTCAATTACTCTTTGTGTAATGAGCTTCTACTTAAAGATAATATAGTTAGCGATTTGGGTATCCTCCTGGACTGTAAACTCCACTTAGACGCACAGATCGAAAAAATTACCACCAGCGCTTTTAAAATGTATAACTTAGTGATGAGATCTTCTGTAGACTTTAAGAGCCCAACTACATACCTGTTTAACTCTCTTGTACGACCACAGGTAGAATATGCCAGCATGATTTGGAACCCCTACTACGCAAAGTACGACCATGCAATTGAAAGAGTGCAGCGTAAGTTTCTGCGAGCAACTCAAGCCAAATGTCGTCTAAGGCGTTCCACATATATTGAGTCTCTGCAAAAATTTAATTTGCTTACCCTGCACTCGAGACGACTGTTACTCCAGGCTATGATGCTATATGACCTTATTAACAATAAGTACGACTGCACTGAACTCATTAACGCTTTATATTATATTGTACCCAGATCTGTAATAAGACGAGAGACGCGCGCCTACCCGCTATTCGCTACGACCACTAGTCGTACGAATGCGGGTGAGCGAGCGCCCCTTCATAGAATAGTTAAAAAATTTAATACATTTTTCGTTAAAATAGATATTTTTGCCTCTACTCGCAATCAATTTAAAGATAATATTATAAATACGCTTCGTCATCTACAATAATATTATAACAGCATGATTATGTAACTTTTGGTTGGCCGTTGACAGTGAGTGATACAGAGAAACCGTATTTTGCAAGAAAACAGGATTTAGTTGTAGAAATGGGCTGCATCGTTTATAAATATAGGATTGTAATACCGAATACTTTACAAAAGCAAATTCTAGATGAAATTCATGAGGGGCATTTAGGAATGAATAAAATGAAGAATTTGTCACGAAATTATGTATATTGGCACAGTTTGGATAGAGACATAGAGGAAGTATGTCGCGCGTGCACGGCATGCCGCGCAGTGCGCGACGCGCCGCCGCACGCACCGCTTCATCCATGGGAGTTCCCACTGCATCCGTGGCAGCGAGTACATGCAGACTTCGCGGATTGTGGGGGAACACGGTATTTAATTATGGTAGACGCGAACTCGAAATGGATACAAGCTATTGATATGCGTAGGACAGATGCGCAGGCGACTATCGCAGCAATGAGAAGCATTTTTGCTCGGTTCGGTTTACCGTCATTACTCGTCACTGACAACGGACCACCATTTTTCTCACAGGAGTTTAAAACGTTTTGTAGTAAAAATTGCATAAAACATGTAACCACAGCTCCTTACAGACCACAGGGAAACGGGGCTGCGGAAAATGCGGTAAAAACCGTTAAGAAGGCGATCAAACGAGCTTTGTACGAGGGCGAGGACGTCGCCACGGCACTAAATAATTTTTTATTTCAATATCGCAACTGCCAACATGCAACCACTGGTGTTTCTCCGGCGGTGGCGTTGCAGGGGCGTAGGCTCCGCGGGCGCCTCGACGCTTTGCGCCCCGATGTGTCGGCTGTAGTGCGCGCCGCGCAGGAGCGGCAAGTGGCCGCTGCGGGCGGCACGCCACGCGCCCTTGCAGCTGGCGACGCGGTGCTGGCCCGCGACTACACCGCCAGGGGGGATAAGTGGTTGTCGGGTACAGTAGTCGATCAGACTGGACCGGTCTCGTACAAAGTAGACGTTGGACGTGGGGTCGGTTGGCGTAGGCATGTCGATCAAATTATGCCCGTACGTAACAAGAATCGTCATTCATTATCTCGAACTAGCATAGTGGTTAAAGATGTATCCCCAGAGTGGGAGGTTCCGTCGGTCTGTGAGGAGGCGGAGGAATCGTTCGAGGACGCGTCTGACGGCATGGATGAGAAGTCACGGACCGCCGGTTCCGAAGCGGCATCTGGGCCAGAGATACCACCACCACCGTCGGGTGCGTCTGCCCGCGCTCTGCGAGCGTATAATCGGGCTCGATCAGGAGTGCCTAAATAAAATGCTTAGCTGTTCATGTTTGATTTACTTACATATTTTAGATTAGGCTTTAGCTTAAGGGGGAGAAATGTACCGATAGTTTGTATTATTGTTTATGATATTTGTACGGTGACGGGTAGATGTCAGTACTTATACAATATATCAGTTTGTCGCTAACTCTCGCCTTTCATTGACGCTGCACATTTGTCTTATACTTACATTAAATTTGTATAAACACTTACACTTAGATTTAAGTACTAGCTTTAAAGCTTCAAGTAGGTTTAACTGTACTTCTTAAGGTAATATGTGGAAACGCCGTAGATTGTACATTAATTTACTTTGTTATTACCTAGCTAGTAAGACACAATGTACAATTGTTTGTTTTCCCCAATAAAAATAAATAAATGTCAATGCCAGATGCAAGCTTTGCTTTCCAATCGCAATAAGTATCGATTGTGGTCACAATTAATACATTTTACTCATATTGAGGTGATTGCTCTCGTCCTGCATGCGAAATTCAATTTATGTGTGTATTTGTTTACTGGTTTAGAGGAGCTCGTGGCTAAATAATTACAGCCGCATAGACCGATCTTCCGGGTTAAGCCACGCTTGCCGAGGTTGGTCTGTGGATGGGTGACCATTTACCATAGCGAGATCCCTCCGTGCCTCGGAAAGCACGTAAAGCCGTTGGTCCCGGCTGTCATTTGTAGATCTTTGACAGTCGTTACTGTTGGTCAGAAGCCAGAAAGTCTGACAACCAGTCTTACCAAGAGTATCGTATTACCCAGTTACTGGGTTGTGGAGGTCTGATAGGCAGTCGCTCCATGTAAAATACTGATATTCAGCTGCATCCGGTTCGACTGGAAGCCGACCCCAACATAGTTGGGAAAAGGCTAGGCAGATGATGTTATTGAAGAATTGATATCTATGAGTACTATGATTACATTAGTTGTTATGCTGATGTGTGATTTGTGATAATATGCAGACGTGATTTTACGGCCAATGAGTAGTTATGGTCACCATCGACTACGTGCGTCAATACATATTTAAGAAAACCTAAGTTTATTTGATAAGAACATCACAATTATTATCTGTAGGTACCTATGTTTAATGGTCAAATCAAAAGAACTTAACTAATCCTGTGATACTAAACATTACGCGTGCGTTATGCGTTACTTTCACCTCCTCCAAATATATTTGTTTCTTCTTGTGCTCATTACCAAGTCACTATAATTATAATAGAAATAATACTATTAATACAGTCACTAGATAGATAACTAACTACAAAATAAATTGAATAGGACTTGGCTTCTATGAGATCTTAAAACTTTTTACGGTGGAAAGATTGCATATAGAGACTTGGCATTTTTTACATTTAATGTTTTTGGTGGGATCTCATTTATTTTTTGTAAGTGGATCTCTTTCATTTCTTTTTGGGTGACATAATAATGTCTTGTTCATCAACTGCTGCTTTGCTTAGAGCCCATTCTCTGTCTCTATCTCTTTTGTTTTTATAACTAACAAACTAAATACATAACAAACTATTTATGTATTAAATTAGTACTTTTAATAAAAAAAAACTTCGTTTCGCCTAATATAAATTTACGTTATTATACTTTTTTAGTTTCTAAGTGGTTTTTTTCATAGATAGATGGCGCTATCATACGAATTTCGCATGTGGACACGACATCCATGACGCGTATTTTGTAAAGTATCACAGCGTCATGTTGGATTTTGATTTCGACCTCCTTTTCATCATCAGCACCCCCGAAAACAATGGACACGATAACCAAGACGCATATTTTGTAAAATTTTACAGCCGCCATCTTGGATTTTGACTTCGACCTCATTTTCGTCATCAGCACCCTCGAAAACCTCGGACACGACATTAATGACGCATATCTTGTAAAATTTCACAGCCGCCATTTTGGATTTTGACTTCGACCTCATTTTCGTCATCAGTGCCCCCGAAAACCATGGACACGACATCCATGATGCATATCTTGTAAAATTTCGCAGCCGCCATCTTGGATTTTGACGTTGACCTCATTTTCATCATCAGCGCCCCCGAAAACCATGGATACGACACGACACCCATGACGCATATCTCGGAAAATTTCCATTGGAAAGTTTTGCGCGCCACGCCATAAGGGATAAAGGAGAATTCGCGGCGAGAACTGAACTCAATTCCGGAAAAAGCGTTTAAAAAATGTTTTGATGATTGGATTATTAGTTGGCGTAAGTGTATCGTTTCTGAAGGAGCATACTTTGAAGGCGATAAAATAAATTTGGATGAATAACTAACATTTTGTGTATTATTGATCTTTTCCCGGTACCTTCTTGACAGAGTAGAATCTTAAAGTATTGGAACTAGAGATGTAACGTTGAGTTTGTAATTATATTATTCTAGATTTGTTGGGGCAGCAGTGATATCCTCGGGCGTCTTAACTAATAACGGTATATAGGTTGACCGGAGAGCACGCTTCACACTCATCGCCTCTTCTTAAGATTGTTTTGCTTCAGTAATTTAGGTCGAATCTAGGAATTTCGAAAACGGTATGAAATCGGATCTTATAAGTCAAATGAGTTTTGAACGAGAATCATTATAGCTCAAGAGATACATGTATTATGTCGTTAAACTATAACCGAAGCTGATAATTTCTGTTATAATATCTGTATATGACGTTTATATTACAATGCTGTCAAGCAGGCTTCATTGCAGTTTATGATTAACTAAAATGTTATTTAGTAAGTTATTCATCAGGTCAGAACTGTATTACTGGGAAGTTTGTTGCGCCGTTTCTTCTTCGCAGCATAAACACTATACTAGGAAGTGGTGAAGAGCGGGCGTTTTTGGGGTTGTCTTTTGTAACTTTGACGTTCAAAAAGAACTAAGTAATTCTAGTATAATTCTTTCCTCGTAGCTTCACACGTTAATGAAATATTTCGTCTAAAAAGCGTCATTATTTTAATGGACAGTGACCTTTTATTTTAGGAAGGTGTTGGATTACTTTACGACGGTAACTTTTAATTACAACGGTTGATTGATCTTGTGGTAGATCATAAACCGAGTTCGGTTTCTTTCTTTAAGCTTTTCGGACCAAGTTCTTTTTAAAAGTCAATCGATTAAAGAAGGTAGGTCAGCTGACTTGTCTCCTATTTTGCGGGGGGTTGTATCCAGAGCACTAATAAAGGGTGGGAAGATAGTGAGGCATAAGGCGAGCTGACGTCTCAGTTGCTAGGCAGTTGCTGGCTTGCACAAAGAGTGCTTTATCAGATTTCCATATTGAGTAGCAGTCATTGCAGATTATAATTTAGTTATTAGTTCTCTGCAACATCCCGCATTCTCTTTTAACCTAAAGCTATGTGTAGCTATGTCCACTACTACACGCACAGCTTATGTGTGCGTGACTGTCACCGACAAGGCGCGCGGGGAGTGCGCCGGCGCCCGCTCGGGTACAAACCGGTTTGAGGCGGCTCAGTAAGCGGACAAAGTTAAGGTTTGTCACAGCGGCAGCGGCAGCGGTACGAGACGCGGACGTTTTATTTTAATTGTTTTTAATGATGCCAAACTGTAGTACTGTGTGTATGTGTACAAATAATGGTAGGAAAAACAAGGAGACTTCTTATTTTGTATATCCAAACATCTTGTCAGTTAATTATATCTACTTATCCTACACATGTTTAATGCTTATTACAGAATATTTAGTTACGAGTAAATAATATCCAAAATAACTAAGATGACGTTAAGGCTTTCCCATAAGAATTAATATTGGCGTATTATTTGTTTCGTATTTTTGTTTTAGTAGGTTTGTAGAATAGTACCAAAGTATTTGTAGGTCGTCTTAGTAAGATTTCATTTGGCTTTTTCTATTAGATAGTTAGGTACTTAACTTACGGTCGTGAAATAGTAGACAGCCCTATGAAAGTAGGTAAGAATTATGAACTCTGCTAGGAAGCTTTCATTCTGTTCGGTTTATTTATTCATGTGCCCCTAATGCACGCTAATCCGTCAGTGGTGGCGCACCGGTGTAGACAATAAGCTGCATGCGTCAAAGGCAATCAATATTGCATGGGCTTAACGCAAGAGGATTTGAAAGTTGAAAGCGCAAGATGAACGTGAAAACGCACTTGTGTAGACATATACCATTGAAGGTGTAAGGGTTACTCGGTATCGGAAATTGAACAACTTTCGTAGAATAACCTTTCGAAATTGATGTTTTTTTTTATTACTTTCCATACTAAGCAAAAAATATTTTTATTCGATTCGAGAAGCGAGAAATGTATGTCAGGTTCGTAGCACGTGGCGTTCAATGGTCCCTACCTACACCAGCGAGAAACACGCGTGAGCTATACATACTATACAGTATGTTAACTAACGAAAAGCGTTCCGGTTACAATATAATACTTAAATTATACTACGGCGTCCGTACATATTAAAAAATAATTAAAAGCGGCCAAGTGCGAGTTGGACTCGCACACGAAGGGTTCCGTACCATTATCTATAAAAACGAGCAAAAAAATCACGTTTGTTGTATGGGAGCCCCCTTAAATATTTGTTTTATTATATTTTTTTTGTATTTGTTGTTATAGCGGCAACAGAAATACATCATCTGTGAAAATTTAAACTGTCTAACTATCACGGTTCATGAGATACAGCCTGGTGACAGACGGACAGCGAAGTCTTAGTAATAAGGTCCCGTTTTACCCTTTGGGTACGGAACCCAAAGGGTAAAACGGTTTTAATGATGTCTATTATTTAACATACTGTATATTACCTACTCCAAAATAACGTGCCAATAGTATTAAAAAAACACTAATGACCATAAGAGGTAAATCACCGTGAACAAAATGTCTGCAGTAAGTTACCCTTAGAAATTAAAACAATCACCTTGTATAAAATAAACATGAAATAATAGCATCAGAATTTCACATTGTTACAGAAAATATGATCTGTTTAACAATAATGTAGTACGGTTCACGTACAGGCAATTACCTAATTTGCTAACACCGCAACCTACTTTCTGCGATTGATTTCATATTAATTTATCATAATAATCGTTCGTTGACCAATAGCTGCCATAGCAGTAAAACCGCGGATTAGCATCCAACGTAACTTTGTGTAACTTTTACCAATAAACTGGGTATCGTGCAGTCTGTGGTTTTCGTCAATTCATATACGCTACCTCAACTTACAACCTCTGAGCTGTACAAATGTTATTATAACATAATAAAAACTGCATGACACTCTCACTGAATCAATAACTTCCTGTCCTTATAGTCGGCGGGCCCAGGCACATTTTTTTCAGTTATTATTATCTACAAGCTGATACTTCGCAGATGCGTTCATCTTGAGGAGTCGGACAACTTTTTTTATTGCGAAAAGTCTTGAATATGCAGCGTTTTTTTCATTTTATCCTACAATGCTGTATATTATGTGTCGGACACATATACTACCGGTCTCTGCATTGCATAACAAAAGGAAAAAAACATTTTTTTTGTAGGTAATAAAAAAAATGACTATCGAAAAATCGACATGTTTGACGCGTCGGACTCGCAATACGATGCATTCATTTTGTCGGACAGTGTTACCCTATCGTGGAGAATAAATTAACGAAGTGATTCACCGAATATCAGCTTGTAGGTGATAAAAAAAGATACTATCGAAATAACGACATATTGCGCCTGTCCGACGCTTAAATTGCAGCGGCCATTTTGTCGGCCAAGTTTGTTTCCTTCTTTCAACTATCAAAAGCTTACGATTACAATTAAAATCAAGTGGTAGGTAAAAAAAAAAAGTTATACTCGCTAAATCGACACGTTTGAGGGCTAGGGGTGTGGAAACGCTGCATATTCAAGACTTTTCGCAATAAAAAAAGTTGTCCGACTCCTCAAGATGAACGCATCTGCGAAGTATCAGCTTGTAGGTAATAACTGGAAAAAAGGTGCCTGGGCCCGCCGACTATTAACATAATAAGTGAACTTAATTGTAATTAATTTTGTTCGTGGGACGTCGTACATCATGAGACGTAAGACGCGTTAAATACTTCGTTTATTAAGAAATGCGTCCTACATATGAATTTTCCTACGATGAGAAACAGGCAAGGGGACAGCGACGAAACTACTAGTAGTATAGTTTACTTGGGTGTTGTAGCTGCCAAATGAAATGTGCATAACGCAATTTGGTCGTGATCACGACAACGGGCTTGGTTTATGCCTAACTTAGTTAATGTCCGGCTGATTGGTGTCGTCGTGCGTCGGGTCGTTGAGCTCCCTAAAATAAGGTTGAGCTACACGATGACTGATGCATGCGTGCCGTCAGTTGGGACAGGTCAACTCAAACCTGCTATGGCTCTTTCCTCAAAAGGCCATTCCAAACGTTGCCCTACATTGTTACACTCGCATAGTTTTTATACCACAATGTCTGGACTTTAAAAGAGACGTTGACCTCTGAGTTTGTTTCGGCTTTTCTTCTCAGAGCGAGTCAGATAGGAAATGCCGGCGCCATCTAGTCTTAAAAAATACTTACATTGACTTGTAAAAGTGTCTGTAACAGATTTATTTACAGAAATAAATATCATTTATCATTTATCTTACATAAAGAATATGTTTGTAAATAAATAAATAATATAAACAAATCTTTATTATACAAATAAACTTACATTTGGCACTAGCTTCCACACTAGGATTCCCTGTGTCGTGGAAGCTAGGCAGAACCACTACATAAAATATACATATTAACAAAATACAATAATAAAATACAATATAAAAAATACAAAACTAACAAAAATACTATACATAAACAATAAAATATTAACACTAAATCACACGAGGAGTCGGCGTCGTGTGTCGCGCGGTGTCTGGTAGCCGGCCCCGAAATCGTCGGAACGCTACACCTCTCGGCCAAAATTCCTCCTTCATGAATGTCGACAGCTGTTCAGTCGGCACACTCACCACAAAGGAATCGAAATTAACATTGTGGCGAGACTCCAACCGTTCGACCCTCAGGGTGGAATTGGTCTTCACTCGGATGTACTCTACAATCTCCTGGGCCTTTGTAGAGTAATGTAGACGTATAGCAGCGTCGTTGGTACAGCAGGACGCAGCAGGTGATTCGGTCCGGTCAGTGCGGTACCACACTGGTTCCGAGAAGTGGGCTTTCTCTTCTTCTTCTCGACTTTGATAAAGCCCTCCTTATCGCACTTGTCCTTTTTGGGAACCCCGCAGTCGCAGGTCACTATGAAAGGATTCACAGTGGTTCTGCTTTGCTTGCGACGCACCGGATTTGTTGGCGGCGGCAACTGCAGCAGTGTAAGCTAGTTTAGGGGTCGACGTACTTACGAGTATGCATGTCGTAACCTCTACCGGAGTCGCGATTTCGATAGTCGGTGACGCATTTACTATCGCCGACTCAAAACTACTGATGGAAGCATTTCTCGCCCCGCCGCGACGCTTGTTCAGTGTTCACGTTCGAGTCGTCAGGTAACCTACTTAACAAAACAGCGTTGCGTAACAACACTACTTCGGTACGTAGTTCACCTATGATGCTATACGATGACTCTAACTTGGACTGCATCTTGGCCAGGCTTGCTTTCAGGTATCTGACATCCTCCTGCAGCATGGTGACATTAAAGAGGTCGTGTGGGTCGCTGAATGCCAACAGTTGATGTGGTGCACTCATAGTGACTAATGACGGGCAGCGGCTAGTAGCCGTGCAATACGCGAACTAAATATTGTGTAAACACGTCCGTCTCCGAGTGCGCATCGCACTGCACTCTACTACTAAGTCAACTTACAGCGACAATATGATAGGTGCTTCGGTTATTTTTTAAATAGAGGTGGCACAATGTTCGCACTCCTAGATATCGCAGATATTATATATTCAACTCTAAAGTATTGGCACAGTAGACACACAAGCTAAAGCAGTTCCTCAATTTACTATAATCGCCTGAATTGACACACTCACACAGACACGCACTGTATACTGAGTAGTTTTTTGTAGGCAGCTACGTTAACCATTGTAGCTACAGGAAAACATTCTTAAGAGACCACCCTTAACTTTTGGAATAATTTACATCCGCATTCACAGATTTTGAAAAAAATGTAAAGTCAGCGAGAAAAACGTGGGTGTTTGTGAGTGTGAAGATTTGTGTCTGTAAACGCACCCACGATACAAGAGAAATCTTACCGTGCGGCAACGTTTTAAAAAAAGAAAAAGGGCAGTTTTCACAAAACATTTTATGATGCCAATAGATCCTATTTCCCATAAGCACGCCATAAGGGTCAAAAGACCGGACCAACTGAGATCGGTTGGCAACTTGGTAACTAAATTACCATCCTGTATATTAACGGGGTATGTTTTAACGTGCTGTAATACTGCAGGTCTGATATATTCGATGAATATTTTTCATGAACACTACCTCGATTCCCATTTCAGGTCCGGCTTCGATACTTTTTTACGTTTGAAACAATTTCCAATTCAACCCTCTGTTCTATTTGTAGTGAACGAATCCACAAAGCAAATCTACCTGGAACCCAGTTTTGGAAAGGATATGGAAAAATAAAAGTAGCGTCACTATATAGAACTATAATAAAAGAACACAAGAGAGCTCGCAGAGAGAGACTCGCTGAGATACTTACAGATTTTTTGCGCTTTACAATTTTATTCTAGTATCCCGAATGATTTTTTCAAGTAAACATGGCGGATGGCCAAATACGAAAGTGTAGGGAATAGCGAAAAATGCTCAAAGGAGTCTCGGTTTTTACTAAAACTGTGTACTCGGATTTAAAAAAAAAACAATTTTCCTAGACGGGAACAGAAACCGATGATTTAGAAATAAATACTCAACCTGTATTATGATTACCTACATTAAAAAAGGTTTTTATTCCTTGCTATAAAGATAATTAAATTTACGTGGTTCTTCTTTATGGAATATTTATTATAATGAGAACGACGACGAAAAGCCGACGTTCAACCACAAATAATAAAAATGTAGATTATAAAGACTTATCAGATACACAACCTGTATCTTGATAGTGTCGTTTAAAAGGATTAAATTCTGGGAAGTTATGTTACTCAGCAAACTAAAGGAAAGGTCTCATTTTTAAGAAAATACTATTTTGTTTTTGTTACATTTATTAAACTTTAACTAATCCAATAGATTAAAGTTTACCGTTTACTAGTTTTGTCAACCTGCTACATCTAGTTATATCCGGCTAAACCTAGGTCTAATTTTTTAACCTTAAAATATATGTAGAAGTAGGTAAATGTTTTGCAATACAATCATATCATTTCTAGTCTAAATCTTGACCTTGGCCTTGTAGATAAGCTTGGCCCGTTGGCTCTATGTTTAGCTTTTACTTTTCTTCGCCACTAATAGCTAAGAAGACACGGATCAATCTTCAATACCATTAATCATCATCATCTCAACACTGACAGCGGGTGGCTGCAACACATTATTACTTCATACCAATCTATTTTTAGCTCATTTCTTTCAGTCCCACTACAGTTCTAAGGACTCGAATCAATTTCAATTACATAAACTTGTAGTCGGAATCAATAACTGATTCAAGGTTTTATAGATGTGGTGAAACATTTTTGTTCCGTACTTTATGTAAGAAAAGGCCACTCAGCTGAAGTGGGACTGGGCAGGGCACGGCTGCCGTATGCCAAATGAGCTGTGGGCCCGTATAGGAGAAGAATGGAGCCCTGAGACAGCGAGACGGGGTCGCGGCAGACCGCGGAGAAGATGGCGAGACAAGTTGGGTGCCTTTCTTGATGTTTGGCATGAAGCTGCACAGAATCGCGACAAGTGGAAGGAAAGGAGGGAAGCCTTTGCCTAGCAGTGGGACAGTACAGACTAATAATAATAAACTTTATGCAAGTAATATTTCGCAATCCAGTTTAATATTAGACCAACTAGGTTTGCAGTATAAAGAAAAAAAACAACGAAACATATTTGAAGTTCCTTTGGAGGGCGTCGTGGCTAATTAACAACCGCTCGGATCATATGATTTACAAAGTTAAGCTGCGCTAGCCGCGGTCAGTCCGTGGATGGGTGGCCATTCGTTACGCATCGAGACCCCTCCGTGCTTCGGAGAGCACGTTAAACCGTCGGTTCCCGGTGTCATACGAATGAATACCTATGACAGTCGCTACGGGTAGTCAGAAGCCCGAAATACTGACAACCGGTGTAATTTTAGGATTCGGCACTGCCCCGTAACTGGGTTGCGGAGGTCTGATGGTAGTCGCTCCGTGTCAAATACTGGTAGAATGGAAGTTGACCTCAACATGGGAAAAGATTAGGCAGAACGTTTGTAGTTCCTTTTATAGTATAAAGGTAGAAGTAAATCTATCCGCCATGTTGCACACGTAGCGCACGTATGGTAAGCAAAATACCGACGCAAGTTAATAGATGAGAGTGATAGAAATTGTTATACAAGGTACGCAATGCAATGTTGTGGCCATGGACACTAGATGTAATCTATAAAAGTAAATCTGTAAATCTTCAATAAGTTGAGCGCACGGATAACGGATAATTTGTTTGACAGACACCATTCAGGTTTTTTGGAAACGAGTGTAAAACTAAAAGTTTGACGGACATTTTAAGAGATCTAGGGCCTATTTTATAGTCTTCGGTTAAGGCCGGCCACACTTTGGATGCGAATTTGTATCGTACGTAAACGTATAAATACTGGTCGTACGTATTGAGTGCGCAAACTGAATACGTTTTTTTCGTCAAATAGTCAGTTTCATGTTCAACACACGAAAGTGTTTTGAAAATCCCAACAAGTTCGGAATGTTTTCGGACGTCGGAACTACACGCACGTATACATACGTAAGGCCCAGACTCCACCAAAGCGGAGATGTGCGGAGATGTCCGAAGCGGAGACGAGAAGATATGTTTTTCAGCTCGGGTGTATCCACCGAAACTGTGCGGAGATGCGTACTGGCTAGGGTGGAGATGTGCGCTGAGAGTGGAACTGAGCTGCGTGCGGCGAGCGTTGGATGTGAACGCACAGTTTAGTGCGATCTAACACGAAAGGTAGACGTCTCAGTAATGTCGCTATACAAGTTGACATGACAAGTTGACATGAGA
This sequence comes from Amphipyra tragopoginis, assembly GCA_905220435.1. NCBI lineage: Eukaryota > Metazoa > Arthropoda > Insecta > Lepidoptera > Noctuidae > Amphipyra > Amphipyra tragopoginis. The sequence goes on from HG991991.1 coordinate 36,362,549, forward strand.
ATTGACACCGCTCACTGCACGCCGCACACATCTTGTCTCCGCTGCGCGCCGTCGTCAGCTTGCGAGGCAAAGCTCACATCTCCGCCTTGTACCGCGGTCCAGCTCAATCTCGGCGAGGAACAGCACACATCTCCGCTTCCGTCGCGCCATACAAATATGATACATCTCCGCTCTGTGGTATCCACTTATGCTGAGTGGAGACGAGATGTGTGAATAACGAAATCTATTGGTTTTTTAAAACACATCTCCGCTCCTCTCGTCTCTTCTCCGCTTTGGTGGAATCCGGGCCTAAGGCCCGGACTCCACCAAAGCGGAGATGTGCGGAGCTGTCTCGATCAACCAATAGGATTGCGTTATTTTCAAATCTCTTCGCTTAGCTTCAACTCAAAACGAATTCTTATTGGTTGTTTACGAGACATCTCCGCACATCTCCGCTTTGGTGGAGCCCGGGCCTTAATCGTACCATTCTGCGCGCTCCCATAGTACTTGGAAGGTCGGAATTGTTCGTGCGTGTTCATACGTGTTCGCACGAGTCAAATTCGTACGAAAACGCGTACAAAGTGCGGCCTGTGGCGGGTTGACAGTTTGTGTATAGAAAGTTTGTCTAACTGCCATCTTTATCTCCCAGAGTCTTATAGAATTTATGCGATGTCTCCAGTCCAGTCTTGCCAGCAGCTAATTTAGATCCCTGACACCAACGAGAAAACATTCCAAGGCACGGCTTTATTTAGCTAAGTTTTAATCAGCTGCAGTGTGGCGGTGCGGTGGGGTAAGGAAGGAGGAAACACGTGACGCCACAGGATAACTAAATTAAACTTCAGAAACTAAGCAAGAAAATTAACTTATCAGATCTTCATCTTTCTTGAATTAAAGAGACATTTCACATCGCAACAACAACTGCATCCGTTTTCAGAAAGATAATCCTGTCGCCAATACGATTGTAGTGAAACCAATAGCAATTGTGCGATCAAAGCGGAAGAGACGCGCTACTAAAACAAACCTGCGATTTATTGAGCTGTATTGAACAACTAAGCAAGTTTACTGATCAAAGGCACAAAGCTCAGCGATATAGCCGCATGACTTGATTAGCCGAGATATCGACCATGCTGCTGTGACGTTTAAAAAGAGAAAGAAAAAAAAGTGCGTGTCAGGCCACGCATAGTAATAGGGTTCCGTAGTTGCACAATATTGCGGATTAACCTGTTTTACACAACTAATATCTAAGGGGGAATTATTAATCGGGCGAATAAATAATATATGGAAGACTGTTAATGAGATACTTTAATACTAAACCGAGCGGCATTCAAATATATTTGCGAAAAATTAACTTAACTGGCGAAAAATTATGAATGATTAAAATTCGTAAAATGAGCTACTAGCAGTGGGAAACAGTTATTGTAAGTTAACAACTAAAATTCCAAGTGTCCGAATTAAATACTAATTTGGGCGAAAAAAATACTGACTGGGCGAAAATATACATTTCCATAACCCGACACGGATAGGTTAGATTCGAAGGGGATGACGGGGGCTAGAGCGAGCGACCAAAGCGAGCGAACGAAGATTTGACTATAGCAAAAATTAGCACTATAAAGCTTAATATTTCAAAAACGGATCCCTTAATCGAAAAGTTGTTTTCACAAACCCGCAATATTTTTGAAAGACCTATCCAACACCACCCAATCACCATGGGCTATACGAGAAAAACATTCCCACATTGCATGCACAGCAGGTACAGACAACATCAGATAATAGAAGCAATTCAGGTACTCAGATAATTCTACACGCTCAAAAACACAATAACATCTGCACAACAATAGCGTTCAAATTATTGTTAGCATCCAATGTATCAATATCATCTGAACACTCGCAATTCAAATATTTCTATGCAAACAAATCATCTTGTCAACTGAGGTAGTCAAATGTAACTAAGCAACTAAAGTGTTCAAAAATATGTAAACAATAACCATTTCTCAATACATTGCTCAGTGATACTAAGGCCTGTTACAAACCTAGCCGTTTTAGGGCGGTTACAGACCTTGGTATTTTATGCTCGTTTTTAACAGACTTCAAAAAGGAGGTTCTCAATTCGGTTGTATTTTTTTTAAATATATTTGTTACCTCAGAACTTCGTCATTTATGAACCGATTCGAAAAATTATTTTTTTGTTTAAGAATAAGTACTTTCCGTTTAGTGTCTTATAAATGTTGTTATGATTAGACCATGAACTTCAGAGATATGGAAAGGAACTCCTCATCGGATCAAAGCAAATTCTCAAATAACTAATATTGCTTTGTTTATATGTATTGTTGGTAACTGACTACTGGAAAAAACGAGGGGGTGCGTCAACCCCCCCCCCCCCCCCCCCCCCCCCCCCACTTTCCGGAATGTTTGAATTATATCGTATAAGGTATAGCATGAAAGCCTTATTATACCCGACTACGGCAAAGTCAAAAATAAGGGTTATGAAGAGAGAGGGAGAGAGAGTACGGAGGAGAGAGGGTTTAATTTACCGACTTCAAAAAAAACTGAAAGGAGTAAAATAATTACCATAAGATAAAATTAACAGTTTCAGAAGTCGGTGCAATTCTACACTGAAAAAAATTGTAGCCACCGACTTCTGAAACTGTTAATTTTATGTTTTTTTTAGTCGGTTTTACTTTTTTTTAAGTTTTTGCATGCGCGCATGTAAGCGCGTTACATTTCGCGCTTTAAAAAAAAACCGAACGCACGTATATGCTACTGTTCGCACTGCCAGTGGGTCTCTCTGTAGCGTTATGGATTCGACCGCCATGCCAGTGTGTTATGGCCGTACGGTGTACAGTGTCCTGTGACATTATTAAGGTTAAAATAATGCAAGCATTGCAATTAAACTGGCTAATCTTTTCACCACGGCATGAGCTATTCTTGTATAGCTCGTGCCGACACGATAGAAAAAGAAGCATTTGAAAACCGCTTACGTAAAATCATATAGCAACTCAGTGCGTGCTTAGTCGGGCTGATTTTACATCGTCAGATAACTTTTAACCGAGTAATTAAATTGACGTTTAACAGATTTCGTACTTTTTTGAGCACGGTTATCAATCCAAAACATGGTTAAAATGAACCGAGGTATTTTGTAGGTATTTATTACGAATTTAATTCCTGAAGATAAACTAGAAAATGTAGCAAATAAAAATGTCAGTTTCATTCAAACTGATTGTTTCGAATTTAATGGCTTTCGCGTGGAATAAATACTTATTTCAATTTCCTTACGATGTTTTTCTATAACTTGACTATCAGATTATATTAGAAACAAAAGACACGTCAATGACGTCACGCACGAAATGAAAGGGATATAGCTATATGAAGAAAAAGAAAAAATGCTGCATTGACACAATAATACACATTGTATCTATTTTTGAACTTTTAATTTATGACTCTAGTACAATCAAATATAATTCATTTTACGTTGCTATCCTGACTTTCTGAATAACGTGTTGCTTAGTTACCTTTGAATGTTTAGCTTGTTTACTTACCATAGACCTTTAATTTGTAAATAAATATTTGACATTGTGACTGTTCAGATATATTTGGAGATTATGATGCTCAAAACAATTTGAACAGTTTTGTTGCATAGATGTTTTTGGTATCTTGAATGTGTTTAATTATTTGGACACCTGAGTTGCTCATCTACTTCTGATGCTGACTGTACAGTAAAAAAATGTTTTTTCATGATTTTGTTTTACCACTTTATCGGCGTTATTAATATGTATGTCCATGCCAAATTATAGTTTTCTAGTACTAAGAGTCTCTGAGCTAAGCTGCGGACGGACAGATGGATGGACATGGCGAAACTATAAGGGTTCCTTGTTGACTACGGAACCCTAAAAATGAAAATATACAAGAAATGACAACGAAAATTGGTACCGACCTGTACGAAGCCAAAAAAGTATCTTATCTTAGCATAATGCTGCGATATTAGGTCGGGGAAAAAGTCTTTTCGCATTATAGTATGTATGAACTTGTAATAAAATCTCTTTGGCTATACTATTTGTATCTGGCTGGTTTTGGTATCATTGAAAGTTTAAATTTTAAAGAACATAATTCCAAATTCAAATTAGGAAAATGTGTGATTTTCATTTGTTTTTCGTACCGTCAAGATGAGTGAATCTAATGAAGAAATTCGATACATTTTAACATTTTACTACAAAAAAGGTAAAAATGCAACGCAGGCCGCGAAAAAAATTTGCGATGTTTATGGACCTAGTGCAGTGTCTGTGAGAGTAGCACAAATTTGGTTTAAGCGTTTTCAATCCGGAAATTTTGATGTCAAAGATGCACGTCGCTCTGGTCGCCCTATTACGGATAAAATGGATGCCATTTTTAAAAAAGTGGAGCAAGATCGGCATATCAGTAGTTACGACTTAGCTGAAGAACTGGGAATTGACCACAAAACAGTTTTGGCGCATTTGAAAAAACTGGGTACACAAAAAAGCTCGAAATTTGAGTACCTCACAAGCTCACTGAAAGAAACCTAATGAACCGTGTACTCATTTGTGATTCTTTATTACGACGTAATGAAACCGAACCATTTTTGAAGAAGCTGATCACTGGTGATGAAAAGTGGATCACGTACGACAAGAACGTGCGAAAAAGGTCGTGGTCAAAGGCCGGTCAGGCTTCACAGACTGTGGCGAAACCCGGGTTAACTCGCAACAAGGTGATGCTGTGTGTGTGGTGGGATTGGAAGGGCATTATTCATTATGAGCTGTTACCACCAGGCAGGACCATCGATTCTGAACTCTACTGCGAACAACTGATGAGATTAAAGCAAGAAGTTGAGAGAAAGCGGCCGGAATTAATCAACAGAAGGGGTGTGGTTTTTCATCATTATCACGCTAGACCTCACACATCTTTAGCCACTCAGCAAAAATTAAGAGAGTTTGGCTGGGAGGTGTTAATGCATCCGCCATAGTCCTGACCTTGCACCTTCAGATTTCCACCTGTTTCGGTCTTTTCAGAATTCTTTAAGCAGTGTCAGGTTAACATCACGAGAGGACTGCCAAAACCACTTGTCGCGGTATTTTGATCAGAAGTCCCAAAATTTCTATAGCAATGGGATCATGTCCATGTCCCTTACCTACAAGATGGCAAAAAGTTATCGAACAAACCTACATACTTTAGTTAAATGTAAATAAACTAAAATGTAAATAAAAAAGGTTTTGAATTTTCTTAAAAAATGCGAAGAAACTTTTTCCTCAACCTATTATAATAGGCGATATTTATAAAAAAACAGAGTAAATGATAGTATGTTGTTCCTGTGCATAAAATGAATGTAAATGGCTCGTTTACATTAGGTCCGTTTGGGCGGTTTCGACTGCAGCCGTTTTCGGTCACTGACTAATGTAAACTGATAGGGTTGGCCGTATTCGGTTATAACCGACTTGTTGTAACACAACACTGTCCCCATCGATGTTCGCAACGTGATTGTATGAAATTCAAGCAACATTCGACTGCATACGATCGACGCATTCGGTCACCGACCTTCTGTAAACGCTCTATGAACAGGCCAACTCGGTTAACGAATCTGGTTAAACCGAATGGCCTTATTACAAAAGATGGTTTAAACCAAGACTAAGGTAAACCCAGGTTTAAAATATATCCATCACTTTCTTATGTCATATATCAAAAAGAGACGGGGCTATTTTAAAACCTAGGTTTTTCTTAGACCATCTTTCGTAATAAAGGGGAATGTGACTGACGCATTCGGTCAGAGACTTAATGTAAACGCGCCATAAGAGTGAAACTACCCAAGTGTGGTGTGTAAAAAGTTTTTTGAACATGATTTTTAGTACCCTAATTTCTTTATTATTATTATACAAAGTACGTTTCATCTTATCTAGAACATTGCGATGTGCATAACATTGCAACTACATTGCATTGCAATTGATTAGCCTGTCTTGTTTCTGAGTAATGAAATGTATGCGGTATATCGATTCCACTGTTAATGGTGTCCCACGTCCTGTACCGACCAAATTTGGTACGCGGATTTAAACAATATGAAATAAGTGTACGGATGCGTACCTTCGCGTACCTTGATTTTCAAAAGCGTACCTCTTACCATTTACGTGAAAATGCCAATTTAATTTGGTCCGTACAGAACGAGCACGTTCTGTACGGACCATAATGATTTAATGATGATTGGTCTTTTGTTATGATATAAAACGGATGTACCTAGGATGTACTCCACATAACTGCAATCGATATTTAATAACTATTTATAAAATGTGTTGAAATATGCATTTGAAGTTGGCGCGTACAGGACGAGTTTCGGGTACAAAGCAAACCATGTGATACATAACAGAAATTGAGATGGAGGCTGTATGTACCTTTAATGTACTCCTCGAATCGTAGCTTTTCATGCCTGATAAATGTAAAATTTCCATAATAAAGATATTTAATTGAAAATGTAGTTGAAAATATAGACTTCAGAAAGCCTAGAATTGGCATATCTTATTAGAGTTTCGTAGTCAAACTAGGAACCCTTATGGTTTTTCCATGTCCGTCTGCCTGGTTATTATATATTATGGCTTTTAAAATCTCCAAAGAACGTCTTAGGTTTTTGTTGGTTAAGTTACGTGTATTAATAATACCTTTCCGGATTAGTATCCCCTTCCGACTAACCTTGTACCTATGCCACCAAATTTACATGTTTACAAGTGTATCTTTTTGTTTCAAGAATATACAAAATATCATAACTAGGTATAGTCATCATAATTTATAAAATAAATAATTTCATGCTTCTTTTAACTAAGTATGTGTTTTATTTTTCATCATAAAAAACAATGAATACATAAAAATCGTTTTCTTTGAGATGAAATTCTAAATTTCATTTATTAAGTACTGTTATCGGTTTATTTATCATACCGCATCACTACTTTTTGCGTTTGTTTGATATTGCAGTGAATACTTTTTGCACTAAAATAATTTATTTCATTGTATTTAAAAACAATACTATGTACTGTAAACTGTCATGTATTGATATTTAACAATATTTCGGCACAGTCAGCTACAAAAGCCGGTTACTACACTGTTACTTTTACAAAACATCTAAATTGACACAATTTCATGTAATAGTCAAGAATTTGTACTATTTAAATGAAACATCTGTTCTGATTTTTATTCATTATTATTGTGTTCAGTTATTGTTTAAAAAAGGGTACCATTTAACTGATCAGTTATTAAATTGAATTTTCATTGGCGTTAAAAATAACTTGATCAGCGAAAAATACTAATTGATCAGCGACATATCAGCGGAGAGTGCTTAGACAAATAAATCATACTGGGTGTTAAAAAAAAATAACTACAAGTGATTCTAAACCTAACCGAGTCGGTGTCGCTGACCAAATATTAATTTCACTGACCAATTAATTAGTTCCCGTTAAAAACAGAAGTGTTAACAACACCGGTTACATACTTTTGTCGCTGACTATACTAGCGACCACAAGCAAATAATATTACTCATTCATTCAACTCATATATTATAATTATTAGTTATTTTTCCGTTTCATAATGAATAAACAAGGAAGAAAGCGTGCAAAAGTTCCATCTGTGAGTGTTAAAGAACAGGCAGAATTCTTCAATGAATACAAGGAACAGTTTCTAGATAGAAACAATTTGCCTGCTTCAACGAATAAAGTAATAGTAAGATAAGTAAAAAAATGTCACATAGAATGTCTTGCAAGGCTTAATATTTGTCAGCCAAGAGACACTTTGATTTTTTCTTTAAGAAACCAGCCAACCTTTCTCACATTGATGTTTATGAAAATATGCAGCACCCGGTCAAATTCTGTTCTGAGTCTGACACCAGTGGCAGTGAAATGGAAATTTCTCAATTTAATGTCTTTGGCAAAGATAATGAAGCTGAATGGGAGAAAAACACGTTTCAAGTCCAACTAGAAAAATGGAAAAAAATGGATCTAACACTTCAAGTATCTGTAAGAAACGATCCTAAATTACCCAACTACAAAACCCATATCAGGCACACTTTACCACCGCGTCAGTGGACTTCCATTTTGAGGTATATATTATATGAAAATGTAAAATCTGATTGCTTGTGGATTTTTCAACATCATTCTGTAGACTTTGAAGGAAATTTTAAATGTGATGGGTGTTGCAAGCAATGTGGTGCAAAGATTATTATTCGATCTTTGAGCAAGTCAGACAAAATCATTATATTGGAAAGTCAAATACTTAATAAAGACACGAGATAGTTTATACAAGTAATTACAGTAGGTACAGTAATTTTTTTTAGCGTTTTGTTTTCCTATAAGTTTGTATGGTTTCCTTAAAATAAGTTTCCTTTTGTTTTTCTTTTTTTTTCTTGGACGTCGTCTCTGATTATAAGATATTTTTATAACATTTTATTTTGTTTCATTACTAAATTATAGATTTATTAAATAATATAACCTCTCATATCTTTATTCTACCAACTTTTACAAGTCCACTATTTATTTATTTTTTAATCTTATTTTATTCTACAGCTATTAATCATTTTCTATAATACACGCTATCGGAAAGACTGAGTTCCGAATAACATGAAATCTCGCCATCTTTTTTACGAGATGCCACTTCTGCGACTTTTATAACTCTGTATCTAGAAGAAAAATATAAATTATTATTTATATCTGTTATCATACATTTATCAGGCATGAAAAGTTACGATTCGGGGAGTACATTAAAGGTACATACAGCCTCCATCTCAATTTCTGTTATGTATCACATGGTTTGCTTTGTACCCGAAACTCGTCCTGTACGCGCCAACTTCAAATGCATATTTCAACACATTTTATAAATAGTTATTAAATATCGATTGCAGTTATGTGGAGTACATCCTAGGTACATCCGTTTTATATCATAACAAAAGACCAATCATCATTAAATCATTATGGTCCGTACAGAACGTGCTCGTTCTGTACGGACCAAATTAAATTGGCATTTTCACGTAAATGGTAAGAGGTACGCTTTTGAAAATCAAGGTACGCGAAGGTACGCATCCGTACACTTATTTCATATTGTTTAAATCCGCGTACCAAATTTGGTCGGTACAGGACGTGGGACACTGTTAATGGGTTCTTGGTAATCCGGATTCGGTTAATAATTTTACAGAATATAATGATAGAAGCTAAAGCGGTACTTCAACTACATACAATCGCCTGAATTGACACACTCACACTGTTCACCACAGAAAAAAACTACAAAGTAGATGGCAAAAGTAGCACTGTAATTTATTATATTATATAAAAGATTAAATTGTGTTAAAAAGCCTTACATTTCTTATTCTTTCGTGTTATTTTTGTTGCCTAGCAACCTGTGCTAGTCGTTGGCATAAATAATAAATCAAACCTTCTTTACAGCATATCAACCTCTTTTGGTTTTGATATGGTTTACGTTTTAACACACACAGACACACTGCAACAAGACTTCTAAGGTAAGTTCGGAATACAGTCACATACAGAAATATACAGTACGTGTCTGTGTGAGTGAGTCAACTCAGGCGATTATAGTAAGTTGAGGTACTGCTTTAGCTTATACAGGGTGTTAACGAATTCGTGTAATTCCTTAAAACCACATGATCTACTATTGATGTAGACAGGCCCAGCACGGGATTTAGCATGATTAAAAATAAAATTACTATTTTTCATGCGGCTTTGTTACCGATCGTATCTAAACCACCTAATAAGGATTCAGTAAAAAAATAAGAATTTTTTTTTTTTGCAAAAAATTTTTTTTATTTGTGTGAACATCTCGGTGCCACGCATAAATTAATGAAAGCACGGCGACACGGCTGGCAGGCACGACTAACGCGATATCGCTCTTTGCAGTCAGATAACTCAAGGCTCTAAAATAACTCAGAAATAGAAAATCAAGATTTTTTTTTAATTTTTTTTTAGTTGATTTTCTAAAAATCCCTTTTAGAGTTAATCTGTGTCACCAGTAGATCAGGTGGTTTGAAGGAATTACACGAATTCGTTAACAACCTGTATATCTACTATGGTAATTTGTTGAACTATTATATTTTCACATTATCTTCGAATGCGTAGCATTAAAGATAAAGGCATAGGTGCATATCCCCTAGGCACCATATGAGCATCGCCATGCACGTATTCAACCGTGATCGCAGCGAACAAGAACGACCGTTACAAATTGACTGTGTGTTATGTGAGCGTTTACATTACAACTGTGATTAGAGCGTCAAAAAAAAAACAGATCGTCCCCCTCCGCGCTAACTGTCGTATCTAGCAATTGATAATTTTTCACTAGTTGCGTTAGCTGTGGCTTTATTAATGGATTAATAACTTTTTTATATTGCTCTTGGCTTGATTAGTAGTTGCCCTAAATCCCTAAGGTATCTGTTTATTTATTTCTATTCATTTGAAGCAGATACGTCACTCTGTGAGAAGTTCTCTGAAAAATTATCAATTGCTAGTTACGACAGTTAGCGCGGAGGGTGACGAAATATTCGTAAGTGATGTGGCGACACCACTTGAGCGAATTTAAATGAGTGATTATTTTGCGACAAGTTGAAAGTTACAATTTTAGAGGTTTCGCTGTCAAGTGAGTACATTATCAATTTATCACGCTACACATCAGACAGAACTTATTGCGGCCGCAAAACCGCTGTAGTTTCGTTTTATAGTGTCGTCGTAAAATCACTCTTCGATTTCGTTGTGAAGCATACGTGTAATGTAGCTACGTCATCATTTTTGCTTGTTAATAGCCACACCATGATGAGCTGGTTTCGCTCTTCAAGTCGCATCGCAAATCGCGGCCAAGAGTAGTGTTAGTACCTCGGAATTTCTAAAGTAAATCAACATGTTGTAAAAACTGATTATATCGATACGAACCGCTTCAGGATAGTTTCAAACATCTTGACAAGGGGCCAATTCTACTAACAGAAACTTTTATCAATTGCAACTGAAACGTTCATTTTGACAGTTTTCGTTTACGAAAACTGTCAAAATGTTTGGTTTTGTTTTTGTTGTCAAACAATTTGACGACACGTTTGGCGCAGTGGCTAAGCGATTGGCTTCTGCGCTACGGGTCGTGGGTTCGATTCCCACACGGAACAAAAATTTGTACGGCCTACAAATGGTTGTTCCGGGTCTGGGCGTTTGTTTGTGAGATTTGTGTCTGTAAACGCACCCACGATACAAGAGAAATCTTAAATCTTCTTTTAAAAAAAAAAAAAAATTATATAGTTTTTGTAAACAAAAACTGTCTGAATAAACGGTTCAGTTGCAATTGATCAAAGTTTCTGTTAGTAGAATTGGCCCCCAGGTGTTATGACATAAAAAAACTTTTTAGTGACGCAGACAAATAAATATTACGTGAACGAGTCGTAGATACAATACGAGGCAATAACGACATCTTTCAAACATCCTTACATGGACAAAACTATTTAGAGAAATGAGATAAGGCGCAAAATAAACAACACAAACGTCATAAAATAATGCATTTAACTACACAAATAACTCGTTGTTTCTTAAAAATTCGACGAAATAAAATATTACGTGACATCGGCACACAAACGAATTTAAATTTAATATACCGGGGGACATGTGAATGTTTCGGATGTCACAGGATTCCAAATTAAAAATCTGATGCAATGCTACATTCCTAAAAAGATTTTTTATAAAATGATGCGTAGGTATATCGAATTGAGAATTGCTTTTATGTAACTCTCTGATTAAATATGTGAAACAATATGTTTACTTTGAACGTTTACGATTACAAGAGTCAAAGACTAAGTTTTTTATTTCAAATATACCTGATTTCACGCACTTTTAAAACGTCAAAACTATCTATATTATACAAATCTATATTATTATAAATACGATAAAATATAATTTAAATCTCATGAGAATCAGGTTAAAATGTTGCAGGGGTCATTTTGATTTAAACGCATCCGGAATTGAATCAATACCAAACAGTTTCTGAGGCAGCAACAAACATTGTGTTTAAGAGGAGAGTCCTTAAGAAACACCTGAAAAGGCACTTACTGTTTTCGAAATTTCTATAAACTCTCCGCATGGAATTATGTAAAAAAAAAAATGAAGAACCCATGGACGTACAAAAAAGATCGGACAGATTTTTGCTAACAAAAAACTGTGTCACTCAGAGTCAGTCAGTTTGCTGTACGTACAGGCTGGCACGCACACATTCACAAAAAAAGTCAGTCATTACACGCGTAAACGTCAACAGAGTCGGGACAAAAAGCGGCAAAAAAAATTAAAATATAGCATGTCTTGTGTGGTGAAATGGTGTAAAAACCGTAGTGATCGGAAGAAAAAAAATCGAGGAATCACGTTTCATAGGTCAATGAATAATTCAATCACTTAATTCCCAATTGTATACAATAAAATCAATGTATTCACCAGAAGAAAAGAATCTGTCACAAGGCCAGTGTTGTCAATATTCACGTGTGCAAATTACCCTAAATATGGGAAATTTATAGTTTTTTGTTCAATTCAATTTATTTATTACTAGGTATTTTATTTATATATTTTTTTACTAGATTTCCTAAAGAAAATGAAGTATGGAGAAATAATTGGATTAAAAAAATGAGAAATTGTAACGGTGAAAACGATTGAATTCCAAACAAATACAGTGTCATTTGCAGTCTACATTTTGAAGCTAACGAGATATATAATACAACTAAAGGAGGACTCCGGTGTGTTGTTACATATGCAGTACCTCAAAATGTAAATTAACCATCTAAGCTAACATGGCATTTATTTTGCAGATATTTTCATAGGGAGATTTGGTTCTTACCATTAACCTTTTCAAATGACACGGTATAATTCTGCCGACATTTCCAAGAAATTTGTCTGCCAACCTGTATTTGTCTTAAAATAAAATGATAAAAAATGGGTAAATTTGGCTAACATGACAACCCTAAATTCATTCACACTTAGATAGCCGCCGCCATTACGGGACACAGTTTTGTCTTAGCGGGAGTTCCGTCCGATCTTTTTTGTACGTCCATGGAAGAACCTTAATAGATGTGCCAACAGTTTCACCGCGAGATATTTGCAAAATCATCATTAATTTCGAGAAAAAAATTTGTTAAATTCCCTCAAAAACATCTAAATCGACCTTTTCTATTTGCAGAATTTACTTAATTTTAAAGGAATATATAAAAATCTATTTAGTTTAATCGTGACACGAAAGTATGAATAAAACGCCTACCATTTTATTATTTTAATAAATCAAACCAAATGAGAGTAATCTACGTCTCAACATTGTTAATTTTTTACGGACATTGTTTTCCGTTCCCCATACATTTTAGTATGGAGCAATGCTCTCCCGTAATTTGTTTTATAAAAGAGTACGCACGCGAAAAATTTTCAGTGCCATCCTAGAATCCAAGGTGACAGCACGTCCGTTTGTAATTCGAGCCTGGCTCTCAAAACATCTACGCACAAGGCATAAGGGTGGGTTGCGAGTGTCGTGACATGACTGCATTTTTTCACTCTTCGAACAATAAGTCAGACGACTCGGACAGTAACCGAATTGACACATTTTAATTTCAAATTTTTTTTTCACTGAATATTCGGACACCATCAAATTATTGAAGCTTTTTAGTACAGTCAGATAAAAAAGTTTTAATATGTGGCAAAAAAAGCGTTACCAAAACTATTTGTGGCTTTAAGGTGGCATCTTTCGGTAATAAATAGCTGTGTGGACTCACCACTTTGAACTGCACCAAGAGTATTCCTCGAAACGCACCAAAGATGAAACATAGAGAAGAGCATGAAGGATTGGTAGTGAATTATATCGATAGACGTTTTAAATTCAACTGCATTGTGTATTTATTAAAACTACTAATAAAACTGCAACTAGGTGCTTAAGCGACTTACCTCCGGTTTCTGAATTGTGAATTCTAGGATAAGCAGTACTTAAGTAACATTTGAGTACAGAGTTGTCAAAAAAATGACGGGTTTTAAAGCATCTTTTTGACAACTCAGTACTCAAATACTACTTAAGTATTGCTTATCCCGAATTTAATTCAGAAACCGGAGGTAAGTCGCTTAAGCACCTAGTTCCAGTTCATTTCTGCTTTCCTGGTAGTTTTAATAAATAAACAACAGTTGAATTTTAAAACGTCTATCGATATAATTTATCACGAATCCTTCGTGCTCTTCTCTATGTTTCATCGTTGGTGGGTTTCATGGAATACTTTTGGTGCGGTTCAAAGTGGTTGCGCTTCGAGGAATACCCCATCTTTATTTACTCGACTGCCAAGCCGCGTATTATCTATGTATGTGGGATTATAATATTATTTATTAAAAACGGCTGCTTTACTACTACACTTGTTTTTTTATAACTAGAGGCTGGGCGGAGGACGGATTTCCACAATTATTAAGGTATCGTTGAAAGTTTTTAATCTGACTGTACAAAACAGCTTTTTTTATTGGTGTCCGAATCATCAGTGAAAAAATATTGAAATTAAATACATATGTCAATTCGGATACTGTGTCCGAATATATTGTGAGTTTTATTTATATATATATTTTTTACTTTTCACTCTGGGAATCACGGCTCATCTTCCTTGCGGAAGATGTCCGGTCCTTTGGAAGGCATACACGGGGACACTGGTCCAACGCGCAGAGGCCCCTTTGAGAACTTTAATCTAAGATGGGGTGGGGCACCAGCCGGGGACTATCCACGGCTGCACTATTGGAGTACAGTCATGAACAGTCCCAGGTGGGTGCAGGACTATTGTAAAATATGGTGAAAAATATTTGGTCTATGGGAGGGGGTGTTAAATGGACTGGATAACTTCTATTGCCGGAAGAAAACGGCGTCTGCCTTTCAACATTTAAAATTGAAAACTGTTGGCAGACGGTGACTCGCCAGCTCACTAGCTGGGCCCCCTGAAAAGCCGCCAGTACATAGGCGAAGAGGGCAACAAACGTGTGAGCGGTTACTTTCCACTTATTATTAGTATAATGATTTCCTTATTTTACCACGTTTCATGGCTACGTCAAGGCCGTGGGCAGACTTGCCAATTTTGATGTTTGATAGCTTGTCAGCTGAAGGGTTCTCTATTTCTTGTTAATATATTTTTCTGCATATTATTACTATTTCAGATAGAAATGGGAAAACGTAAAGAAAATTACAAAAGCTTTATCTTGATTGTATGCTTCCGGAAATAACAGATTCAAGATTAGACAGCAAAATGGAAATAAATGAGCCCAATTATTTGATTGGGGCAATTAAAAAACGAGAATCTGAAAGAAAATCAAAGAAACGGAACAGCGAAAATGTTTTATCTGATGTCAGCAGCCCCAAGCGCCAAGCAATAAATAAATAAATTAAAGAAAATAATTTTATCAAGCATTAATTTTTGTATGTACTAAGATGTATATTTTTTTTTAATAAAATATAATTCTAAAATATCAAACTGAGAAAAAAATCTTACTATACCCAGTGATTGAGTTTTGTACATTAATTGTTTTTCATTACAAATCAATCACACATTATCTCGTTTTCATTTTTATGTTGGCTCTTATCTTCCCTCGCAACATTTACATACCCTAAAATATTCCCAAACAAAAATTATGTGTCATTATATTCGAAAATAGAAACACAGAAAATCAACAATAATATATTACAGTAACTATTCTAAGTTTAAATCTGTCAATACCGATTACACTGTGACCCCAACCTCGCGTTCACGACATCCAATACTATGGGCATGCGTGCCTCCCGGTGCAGTGAATAAATAACTATTTCAATTTCAATTTCTTTATTGCATTCCATAATGTCAAATACAGGTGGTAGGCTTAAGATTATAGGATCAACTGTGGACCCTGTCGGGCACAGCATAGTGTAGTAGAAGAGAGGAAGAGCACTTATTTGTTTAATAACAATTTAATATTAAATTTTTATTCATTGTTTCTAGATATTTAACTGCAATTCGATATTTTATTTATTTAGAGATTATCTATTTCTTTTTTATTATTTTGACTAAATGTTTTGTTTATTTTTTGCACTAATACTAGTATTTGTTAATTGTACCTACTTAATTATTTACTATTTTTATGTACCTATTTATTAATTTATTATTTATTTAATTTATTGCACTATTCATTATTTATTTATTTTTATTAAATTAATTGTAATTAAATTATTGCACAATTGGTATCATAAAATATTCAGTTGTTATTATAATAGCCATTGTTATAAAATATAATGAAGTCTATATTTAACACTATAATAAATTAAATATTTTAGGTTTTATATTATTACTTTATTTTATTGAATTATGTATGTTTATTCGGTTTATTTGTGTATAAGCATCGTTTAAGTTATATTTTTATCATTTAAATATTCATTAATTGTGTAATAAGCTTTTTTGACAAGTATTTGTTTAAGTTTGTTTATAAATTTTGTATCACTTGTTTCGTTTTTTATTGAGTCTGGTAGTTTATTAAATATTTTTATTAACATTACATATGGGCTATTGGAATGTAGTGTTATACGGGAAGTAGGTAACATTGACATATTCTTATGTCTAAGAGATCGTTTTTTGTGTTTTTCTCCGCGGGTTGTGAAAAAAATAATATATTTCTTGACAAATTTGCATATTTCCAGGACATAGATGGAAGGTGTGAGTATTTTATAAATAAGGGTAACTAATACATTGCGCGTTTTTTGCAACATACTTACTAGTCCTTCAGAAGCGAACGCGCACTGAAGGTTTATTTAAGCCGGCGCGCCACAAAATAAGCCTTCGGTGCGCTTTTGTTTTTCGGTATGTGTACTACTACATTGAGTGATGCAGCTGTATTAGTAGAAATGTCGAAGTGTGGGTTCTAAAATAAGTTCTCACGCTCGCAAACCTTCCTTTCAAGCAAACAGAAATCGCACAGAAATGTACGAGTACGGTGCAAATCATATTGAATATCCGCGACGCATTCTACAGAAATCTTTTTTTATATCCTTATATCATTACAGACGCCATAAAAATCGAATTTAGGTGCACGGTTCCAATTTATCGTTTCCTATGGAGGAGAAACTACATGGTTGCTTTTTTAAAATCAATATCCTCAACAATTTCAGTAAATACAGTACTATGATTTAAGATAGTTGTGAGAGAACAATGTAGTCTTCACAGTCTTGTATTTAAGCAGAATAGGGAAAGGTTACGTTGCTTCTTCCTCTTTTTAAGATGATGTGTTTTGTCGCAGCTGCATCAAAACTAAATCATCTCAGTCTATGCACATTTTATTAGATGAACTCTTTTGAAAAAGCAACTCATGAATCAATAGGCATCATATTATATTTTACTAGCGACCCGCCCCGGCTTCGCCCGAGTGCAATGTATTATACATATAAACCTTCCTCTTCAATCACTCTATTAAAAAAAAACCGCATCAAAATCCGTTGCGTAGTTTTAAAGATCTAAGCAAACATAGAGACAGGCAGCGGGAAGCGACTTTGTTTTATACTATGTAGTGATTATTGTATTTTTTTTTTTGTGTATGCGAGTATTTATGTAATTTATCTTATGAATTTTGTACTCTATTGAGAACAACATTATCAACTCATCTTTTTTTCTGGACCTATTTCGTTGCTTTTCTTTTTAATGCAAAGATGTGCTGGTAGAGTATAAATAAGTAAATAAATTAATCTTTGCAGCTTATAGTATTACATATAAAAACAAATATTTCTTATAGGAAGTAGTCTCAGTGTTATATTTATTACTGTAACGATCTCCTCTTCTATGCCCATTGACTCTATTAAATGCAGTAAGCGCTCAAAGGGCCAGACTTTCAATTGCGGAAACTGTCCGAATATCATTCGAAACTAAAGTGTTTCACATAATTCTAATGTGCACCTCAAATGTACTGATCACTTTGCTTTCATATAACGAACCGGTACGGTTTACTGACACAGGAGTCTTTAGCGCGCTATTAAACTTAATTTGATACATAAGAGAAAATAAGCTCCCGGCGTTCATCGCGCTATGTTTTGTGCACATTCATAGCGTTGGCATTCGTACCGCTTAGTCTATACAACTATTACTAAGTATTAATATCATGATATAATTGCTAACGTTTTACTCAGAAATATACATACCTAATTGCAATGGTTCTGAATCGCTGAATACTCACTCTGGTGTCAATGGTATTAATTCCATAGGTAATTTTATTTTTAATTTGAAACATTAATATTCGTTAAAGTATACCTTATAATACCTGCAATTAACTGGCTTTTTTAGTTTATTGTAATAAAAATACATAAAACTCATACAAAACCAAAGTTCAGAGAGGTGTTCGGATTTTTTTGATGAGAAGTGTACCTATATTAAGAATACTTTTTATGGTAATTTGTCTATAACAATGACCTTCTATTAATTAATTAATACAGGGTTATTGGTAAAACACTATCAACCTCTTAAGGGGTCATTGGACCCATCATTATGAACAACTTTTAGTATGGGAGCAAAGCTGAAATCGCAAAAAAAAAACTGCTGTTCCCTACATTTTGATGAGCTATGCGAACATAAAATAATGTAGTAGTTAAGAGCAGAGCTAGAGTGATATTAGTAATAGTTAATAGTTACTGGAACCTTTTAGCTTCTATAGAAATCCGATGAAATAGTTACTGGAACCGTTTAGCTTCTACAGAAAACCGATGAAAGGCACTCCTAGCGCCATCTATGATAAGTACTAGGAAACACACAAAAACGAGAATAAAATACTGACATTTAGCCGCATATAGTTAGGCTGAATGCAGTTTCCAACTTCGGGATCAAATTAGAAAGGTAATCAGAATCCACGGAACCTCGTGATTTAAAAAATCTTTTCCACATCAAGAGCATAATTAGGTATCATTGACGTGACGCCATCTATTTTACAAATGTGCGTTAATCTAGAATTCTAGAGTCCTTTCCAACTACTGTATGAAACTCAACTGTACCGTGTACCGTGTACTGTATGAACACGTTTAGCACGATCCGATAGATGGCGTGATTTTATGAAACGTAGAAATTGCTGCACTGTGCCCAGTAAGTGAGGGCGAATTGGGAGTGCTAAAGTTAAATATACTGAATTTAACATAATTTGCATTTGCAAGCCATAAACGGCTAAGATAAACTGAGCTCTAAGTTCAGGGTTGAAACGCGTTTCGTTGCCTCGTTTTGGAAACTGACACAGTAAAGGAATTTTAAATTAATTACTAGAACGACAAAAGTAGGACGGAATATTCTTGGGACAACAAGTTTTAATTACGACTTGCTAAGGAAAATACATTTTGGCCGGTTTGCGACACATCTTTTTAGCTTAGGGGCGACCAAGTTAATTCCTGTTAAATCCATACCAACTTCATAACTAAACAAATACGTGAATGCTGCACGATTAGGGTTTATTGTTTCAACGCTTGACGTCCGATTCCATAAGGGCGCTTTCAATTTAGATGTTTCGTGTCGGACCGCTGCCGCACGTTTACCGTGCCGCTGGTTATAACCCGCTGGCGGACCGCTGCAGTACGGTAGCCGTCCGACACCAAACGCCTAAATTGAAAGCCTATCTGACTGCCGTGCGTTTGTATGCTAGTGATGTGACATCAGTCAACCCATGGACTCTGACGAAGAAACATTATTACTGTTAGTGCTCTTGTTGAAAATTATAAAACAGAACCAAAAACAAAATATACCAAGACAAAATATACCATATCTAAATATACCAAGTCCTAAGGCAATAACAGAAAATGGTCTACCACTACCGTTTGTTTTTGTCGGTGATGAAGCATTCGGCATCAGTAATTTCATGCAACGCCCTTATAGTGGCAATTTTTTGAATAACCAACAAAACATTTTTAACTATTGCTTGTCACGTGCTCGAAGATACATAGAGTGTACGTTCGGTATTATGACTAATAAATGGCGAATATTACATCGACCACTATAAGTAGATATATCGTTGGTGACAGATATTGTTCAAGCTATCTGTGTTTTACATAATTTCTTACAACGTGACTGTGACGAAATTTCTAATAGTAACCTAGTAATTCAAGACAATCATATAGATCAGGAGGTTCAAAATGAACAGTATTTGCCAGCAACATCAGTTCGCGATAAATTTGCAGAATACTTTGTTAACGAAGGACAATTACCATGGCAAAATAACAAAATTTGATTTAAATAAATAATTACCCGTTGAGTTTTTTTCACTAGTAGTTTTATTTTCAAAATCCTCGATAAATTTCTCACAAATGCTTTCCCAAACATTTTTTGTTTCAGTGCGATTACTGTGTTTGTCGCTTTTGGAGTTCCGTATAGCAGAACGTATTTCAATTTCATTTATAAATTCTTCCACGTTTATATCATCCATTTTAAGCAAACAAGTAATGAAAATTTTATGAAATTAGCTCTGTCGTCTATTCACCGCACTATTCAACAGCGAAATGAACACGTGGTGTTTTCGACGTTGCCGTCCTGTTGCCGAGCGTTCGCGGTGCCGGCGCCGCGCTGTTGCCGCACCGCGCGCTTTGTATGACAAAAAACGATCGTCCGTGCGCAATGCGACTAACGCGCCGCTGCCGCACCGCAGCAGGACGACAGCAAACCGCTAAATTGAAAGAGCCCTAATGGTGAGACAAGCAATCTCATCAAGTTAATCAGAAATATATTCTCTAGCAAATAGTTATCAGATCTAAACTCACCGTGCGCTGAATATGGTGGCGAGTGCCATGAAGCAGCCGTCTGCCACACGTGGGGTTCCCGTGAAGCACTTGTCGACAGTCCAGTCTAGCAGAGGCCCGATGTCTGGGTTACAGTCCAACAGTAGCACTATTGTCTCCCGGGCCAATTCGTATATCTAGAGCAAGTTACAGACGTCAGCTGATTTGTAAATAAACAAGAGGTTTGTTGATTTGTTTTAACATTTTGAGGTTATATACAGACAGTATTAATCATGCATTATCGCAGGGTAGCAATCAAAGGGCTATGCAACTTTTGCCATACATAGCTGGCATGTTTTTTTTTTCTTTTCGCCAAAATTGAAACCTAGGCCATATGTTAGAGGACTGTATGACAAATCAATAGCAAAAAGAGCTAGGTCTACTAACCGTAACAAAACCAAGTTAGAGAGTGTTTAGTAGATTGCTATTGTTTTTTATCAGGCGTTATTTTTCTTAAATAAAAATACTCCGTGTGTGATATTTTAAGTTTCCCATTGTTAAATACTACCTAGGCAACTCGGCAACTCTAATGAGTCATTCCGCGTCCCCCGCTTCCACATTATTATCTTAAATATTCTTTCTAGATCTTCTTGATAGAAGGGCTTAATGATGGCGTAGCAGCAATAAAAGGACATTACTGTTCCTGTATTTCTGGGAAGAGAACACATGGTTGTTGTAGCCAGGTCATGTCTGTATTGTGGTATATGGCGTGGGGTAGACATCAACAAAACTTAGGTCCTCCAGCTCAATTCCTGGATTTCATAAAAAGACATGATGTGGAAAGAGAGACGAGTACTGATTATGATTAATTAAGTTTATCTATAAGAATTTAGTAGCATGTAATTGTTCTATGATAAGGTAAGGCAAAGATTTTTGTAAAACCAGAAGTACCTACTAATTATTTAATAAATAGTTTTGGTTTCGGTTTTTATGGTTGTATAATTTCTTTTTTGTAAGAATATTCCATAGTACAATTTAGAAAAGTAACCCAGAAGACCTATCCTATAGTGGATACGCGTTAAATAGTGTTGCAATAGCGGTCATCGACTCCTGTCAACCACTGTACGCCCGTGATTGGGTTAGCGATACTTACTTATTGCGTGCAACGTTAAAAATTGCTATCGCAACACTAAGGGCGAGACCCCACTAGTGCGTTGCGTTGCGTTGCGACGTCGCAGCACTAGATTTGGACCAACCTAGAGATTTCAAATGTTGCCCTGCGACGTCTCATTGGTCCAAATCTAGCGCTGCGACGTCGCAACGCAACACAACGGAGCAGTGTGGCTTCACTGTTACGTATACCCACTAACGCGTATCGATTCGATACGTTTATCAGTTTTTTTACTAGTTTTAGTATTAAAAAAACTGCCAGTGCGAAAAAAATGTAACAGTAACAATCAACTTAATCTATTTTATCAAAGGAAACCTCAAAATATCACGTATGATTGTATTTTCATTCAATTATAATATAAGAAAAATAGGTAACGCGGGTAACGCCTGACAAAAAGATACTAGCAATACTTCTCTAGTTATCTTCGTTCGGTTACGGTTGATAGACCTGGTTCTTTTTGCTATTGATTTCTCTTATTGTCCTGTAACATATAACCTAGGTTTCATTTCTGGCGAAAAGAAAAAAGTAAATCATGCCAATAGTTTGCATTGGCCTTTAAATCTAATTAATTTTTTAGGAAACTTTAAGTAGAAGATTTTATTATTTTTCATTTAAAATCGAACTTATTACTTCATCAATCAGTGTTCTTTATTTCTCATAGCTTCGTTTCAGTAGCACACTTTTGCAACACCGTGTGAACTCAAATGCGGTCGTACCTTATCATTAGTCGAGGATAGCATCTCGCTAAGCCAGGGATAGAGCGAGCCATCTTCAGCCAGCGCCGAGGGGGCGAAGCACGGCCCGCAGCACACGAGGGCACTCATAGCCTACGGACAAGAATATACCTTGCAGTTTGAACATAAAAACACATTTCCGCAGTCCACTCATTGTCTCACAAAACTCAACACGATGCATTTATACGTGCGCGCAAGCTAACATCTGAGCCGTTAGTGGGACACCACCACACCCCAACTCCATATAACAGTACGCCCTCTGCCCGCACGCTCATATATTTCGCCCTCCACCCTCCTGCATTGTGCATCGCTCCCGCCACTCCCCCACCGAGTTTGCACGAGGAAAGTGCCGCAGCATAGCTGCATTGAATACAAAACAGCAACAAGTTGTAGTTATCTGTTTGCAGGGTGTGGATGTGGAGTGCGTCAAATTTGCGTAGCGAAATAGCAACTAAAGTTTTGTGTTGTACATAATTTCTTGTTACACTCTTCATAACGATTATTTTTATGTTTTTGGTCAGTCAGTTTGCAAATTAAATAATTCGTGGGTAACCTTCGACTGCATGGCATGAGTTTTGGAAAACCTTCGTTTTTCTCAATACTAGTCACTCTCTGAAGGATAACGTCGTGAGGACTCCTGAGAGTTCTTCATAAAGTTCTTGACAGAGTGTAGTCCGCCAACCCGTAGTAGGCCAATGTGATGATCTAAGGCCTGAATCCTTCTCATACAGAGGCCGTACCCGTCAGTGGGACAGTAATGGTCTAGTTATTTCATGTATGTTATTATTACAAGTAGGTAAAGGTAGGTTCGCTTTTTATGTAGGCTGGTTTTTAGATTTTTTTCTCGACCTCTTTTTAGTACTCACTTATCAATATATCTATCTATAAATACCTACCAGTTTTAATGAATTCTAAACAAATCTATCTATAGACCCTCATTTAATATACCATTACTCGCTCTAGTCGGCAATGTAAATCCTATACAATTTCGAGGTTGTGTAAGTCTTAGACGGAGCTTGTCATGTTGATTTTAAAAGACCTATTTTATGTCTCTGCCGCTATTTCGTGTTCCACGGCCGTCATTTTGATTTTATAAAAACAAAACCTAGCCTTTAATCATCGCACGGCTTAAACGAGTCGATAGTAACCTCATGCATTAAAATTCATCTCGCCGTTGCGATGATTCGAAGGCATAAAGAATCCCACACACATAGATACATTACTATGTGTGAAAAACATAACCCTGTCTTTGCAGTCGCGCAGTCAGGTAAAAATATAATTTATATACAAGGTTAGTCAGAAAGGGGGTACTAATCCGAAAGGGTGTTAAAGTACACATAATAATGAATAACTTTTGTTCTACAACTTTTCGCAAAAGTCAATAGTTTAAGAGAAACAGATGTTCAAAAATCTCAAAAAAAAAACTCTAAAATCTATCTATCCCCAGTTATGATCAGCTGTGTTTACATTTTAGGTCATATTTGGGGTCATGAATTAGAAGCACCACTTTCTGAATTTGTAACTAAAGCAGGGATGAAGAATTTTTGAAAAAACTAAAATAAAAATCATATTATTTGGAAAAAAAAAATATCGAATTTTGAAATTTTAACACTTGCTTTCAAACAGTCATCAGCGATATTATAAGTGGTCTTCGGATTAGTACCCCCTTTCCGACTAACCTTGTATATGTACGACGAATAATCGAAAATCACTACTAAAGTGCGCGCAAGATAACTCTGCGCGCGACTGAGGGCGTGCTAAACGTTGCCGTGATCGCAAAAGTTCAAATTACCGCTTTTTAAGCTTAACTTTTTTATCGCTTAACATAATTTTCCCGTTAATATTCCTACAATCAGGTAGTTCTACTATCAAAATTGATAAAACGGCACACACTTTGGTGGACCATGATTAGTTCCGATTTCGGCCGCGCGCAGACTTATCTTGCGCGCACTCTAAATGTTTGATGTTAATGCGAATTTTGATTACTAATAATACACTCTATCCAACGAATGACATGCCCATACATACCCTCAGCGCGGAGAGGTTGAGCCGATCGTCGTTTTCATGCTGCGCCGGCTGAGGCACCAGCGAGCCGAGGTGACGGGCCAGTGGACCACACCAGCCCGAAAACAACGAGAACAGGCTGCGGCACAGTTCCTTCTTCATCAGGGAGCCGTACATTTCCACTGCGGGGGAGGAGAATAACGGAACATCTTATTACAGAGATCATTGACAGTTATATGATGGGTGTATCCAACAACCCGTCGGAAATATCAGCGGACCTGTAAAATGATGTCATACACTGACGTAGTGCAATCTTATAACGAGAAACATTCCAGCAAGCTCCGCAAATATTTCGAACAGATTTCAAATATTATGAACTGGGTAGTCAATGTCATGAAGGGCAGTTACCTTAACCAATGAAGCTACAGGAAAACGTTCTTAGACTACCCCTAACTTGAAGAATAATTTCTATTTGCATACACAGATTTTCAAAAAAAAAATTGTCGGCGACAAAAAGGTCAGTTTTCACAAAACATTTTTATGATGTCAATCAATCATATTTCCCATAAGGATCAATAGACTTTTCAGAGGACCAACCCATTGTCCTTTTCGCATGCTAAAAATTGTTGCAAGCTAAATTAGGCATTGTGATGACGACATAGGATATAAATGAGCTTGTTGGTATTTCTAAGTTCATAGATGTCAGGTACACTTTTGCAGGACACTTTTATCGTGAATTTTGTGCTAGACTCGTAGTCCATACTTATTCTAAGTCAATAGGCCCATATTAATAATATAATTTATCATTGTATAAATAGCTTTTCAGTTGAGAGATCCGGCTCAAGTGTGGTTTGGATATGATTTGAAATGAATTTAATGAAATAAATGTAGTCAAACGTATGAAATTCTAATTTTTATGGTAACTTCTCTTGAAATGAGAGCTCTTTATGCGGACCTTACAAGAGGTTTGAAATGAGATTCGATTTATATTAATACGGGCCTTTTATGAGGTCATCGTTTTAGGAGCCAGTTTACAAAGAGAGGGGAGTACTTACAGGGGAAGCTCTTAATGAGCTCTGTGACGAAGTCGGCGAAGGTGATGCGCTGCTCGCGGGCGGCGGGCGCGTCCTTCTCTGCCTCCACTTCTAGGCACTGCCGCACTCCGTCAAGATACTCGGTGAGGGTCGGGTGTAAACTACCGCCCTCTAATGCGAACGCACTGTGGTAAACAAAACAATACTAACTTTTTATTCTGAACTTCTTTTTTATTATTGATATTACAGTCAGCGTCAAATATATCAGGATGAACAGACTGTTCATAATTACCTAAATAACTATAGAAATTAAACTCTATCGCAATAGGATAACATTCTTGTCAGAATGACAGTTGTCGTGTACTGTGTTCATTCTGAAACATCCCTTGTACCGTCGAGATATAGTTTAATTTTCTTAGTTCTTCAGATCATTTTGAATAGTCAGTTCGTCTCGATATATTTGATGCTGACTGTACTAGAAGGGGTGGAATTTCTCAGTCAATGGCAGAATTACATTTTATTTGATACTGTGTACCATTTGGTATGAAAAGTGTGGTGATTAATTTGGGTCATTATACCTATGTATTTATTAAAAAAACATTATTAAAAGATCTACTTTTAGTAGTGGACCTTTATGGGCTGCTATGATGGTATGACGACAGTGCTCACCTGTTTGCGAAAGTTTTCTTCTGAGCGATAAGCAGCAACATCTTATTGAGGTGTAGTCGTAATGCATCGCGACGTCGGCGTCTACGCATATTTTCTTGTTTGCGGTCTACTGCTTCACGTAGTAGTGGAAGTAGCTCCTCCATTAAATCTCTACACAGACAAAAGTTATACAGGTGAGTGTTTAAGTGTCGAAGAAATTCTCTTTTTAAATTCATTATCAGAGCGATTACGCACTGCATCCGATCTGAATCTGTGAAAATACCGATCTAGAGTAAAAATCTCGGACCGAATTCCGATGTTGCTTACGCACTATTTCGATCTCTGATTCAAATTCAAACAATTCAGGGGCCATCTTTGGCATATCCGTTTGGCGTCTGATTTGAATTCGGGGTAATGTGAAAGCGTTCATATAAACAGTACTACGGCTACTTCGGTCCGTCAATTGTTCTTTCGAATTAGAAACTCACGGATGACGGATAGAAATTGGATGACGGATGCCGGATGTAGTGCGTAAACTACCATGCAAATAGTTGTATGGCTACTTCGGAACGTATTTTCACGGATTCGGATCGAATGCAGTGCGTAACCGCTGTCAATCTGCGTATTCAACCAGTGCTGAATACAGGCTTCCTCCTCCAGGTTATAGACCAACTAAGGCGATCCCGCTCCACTCCGATCTTTACTGTGTTCGGACTACTTGGCTTGTAATAGAATGGAATGCGTGTTACTTGAGGGCATCAGGGTTGATGTTCCCGCAGGCGGCGACGGCGGCATCCCGCACCTCGGGCACCTCGCAGCGGGCCAGCGGCACAGCCAGCTTGTGCAACGAGCCCGGCGACGCCTGCACGCCGCGCGCCTCGCCGCCGCTGCGCTCGCTCAGCGAGTCAGGAGACGAGCTACATATAGCACACAGTTATCACCACGAAACACAGTATTACAAATAATTTTAGTATGAAAACTTAACTTTAACTTTGTTAGCAAAAATAAAGTTTGATACTAATTCATTGAGATAATTTAAAGTACAATTATTTGATCGTTAATAAGCTAAGTTATTGTAAAATTGTTTACTGAGAAATCTTTGCAATTCCCTGATAACTTATATTTTCAATTACTTTAACTTTTACTGAATTATTATTCAAATACTTATTTTACGAAAATAAACTCAATCTTTTATAATAAAAATAAAACATTTAGTTGTAAAAAAGTGCAACATTGAATGTTTTATCAAACAATAAAATGCATAATTATAATTAAACGTTGTGATTAAAATTTGATAACATTATATTATTTTATCTTGAGAACATGTTACAAACACAACTGTTACTGATAAGCTTACCTAACTACAGCTAAAACTAATTAAAGCAAATATAAATAAAATTGGGACAGTAATATAAGTAAGCGTAAACAACAGAACATAATAAAGACGTCACCAACGAAGCGCTGCGAATGCCAACAAAAATAATGATACACAGGCGTTTGTACATCATTCTAACGTAATTCTGTTAACATGTGCGAACAGCCGCTCTCTGTGACATTTGCTTGTAACTGTTACGTTCGAAACAACTACTACACTACAACTACCATTCAATTAAGACTAGAGTACACATCTGACATCACAATAGGGTAGTTGACTATTTATTGTTAACTATTGCAAAAATTATAAGCAACAGTAAAGGAACTAATAAAATATATAAAAATGCCCAAGTTAACGATTTACAACTGTTTACTAGACAGAAATAGTACTACTAACTTCACAGTAACTTGACATCACTCCGTACAATATGCCTTTCGCGCGACAAATACAGAAAATTCGCCCTCCACAAACTTTGAAAGCGTGTAACTTCTCTATTATTGCATCAGTTTAATTTATTTTTTACACACATTATAGTATTTTGTCTTTAAAATAATATGAAATTGTTGTTATTTTTAATAATGGTCAAATACCCTACTGAATGCAACAGAGTAACACAGTCTATCAGAATAGTTTAGAACATTCGAAAGAGTACATAGCACAGAGAAACAATCAGAGTAGAGCTCATAGAGCGAGGTGAATTAATTATTATAATATAACGTGACGCAACTCGTTACAAGCATATGTTACAAACTAGATAAGTCATGGACCTTTTACCCGATGATTTTGTTAAAACGCACACATTTGTGACATAGCCTTCTCGTGCATACTATGGATTTCTTTGATGAAATATGATTCTAATCATTATCTATGAGAGCTTAGTAACTATCTAATAACTGCTAGCTACACTCACATCTTAAATTGTATTTTTTTACTAACTTCCACTATTTGGTAAATAGGCTTTGCCTTAAGATATTTATGTAAATTTAGGGTGTCTATTATTTTACCGAAACTTCTTATATCGAATTACATGTCGCCGAAAACTTATTTTTGATTCACATAATTTTGAATTCATACCATTTTACACATAACGTTTCATCAAAATTCGGTTCGAATTTGTCTCAGTTGTTAGAATATCTATTCATCAAATTTACATTTCATAGAACTATCAGTTAATCAAAGTATGAATAATCTATCGAAACATGATTTACATAATTTACAATACACGTTTCCTTCTTTCCTCGAATCGCCACGAATAACGTTTCATCGAACGATACATTTGTTATTATAGGAGTAACTACGATCAACTAGTAATTAGCGCTCGCCGACCGCTGTCGTAACACGCTCGCTCGGCTCGCGCGCCTTTCCTCTCTATCCTCACCTAACCTATCTCGTCGGGGTGCCATAAAAGAGTAACTAAGACCAGCTTGGATCTACCGCATGCCAGCCGCTGCCAGCGCTGCCACTTTCAATTCTAACCTTTTGTTAAAATAAAGTCAAATAACTTTAGTTAGCATTCGATGAAACGTATAGATGTCGTTGAAACATATTTTCAAAGTATCGTGATATTAATGAAACAAAATTAGACGTAAAAAGAAAACATGAACTAAAACATACGTGGAACTGAAATTATGGGAAAGACGGTTCGACGAAACGTTACGTCGAAAAATTATAAAGAAAAACTCGATGAGTTGATTATTGAGTAAATGACTATTCGGCCAAATGTATGCCATTCTGCAAATAGTGTAATGAGAAACAAAAATCGATTGAATAATTTTCGGTAAAGTGACGGATTCCACTAAATTTCGCTAATCATGACGATAGCTCTTAACTCAATACCTTACTTGTTGAGTGGTCTGCCCACTAAAAAAGCAAGATGTGTAATTATACTTAATAAACGTATTTAACTAATAACAGTAGAGAGCAAACGGGTGTACTTGTTTGTAAATGATCATGTTCATGTACGATTAATACATTTGTGATGACAAGTAATTGTGCTGACTGTGTGTGGACTCGGACAGAATATTGATGTTAAAAATCTACTGAAAAGCATAGTATTCAGAATTAAAGACAGGAAGAAAAAATATTATTGTAAAATTACTAGCACATTATTGTAATGGTATTAGAAATTCCAAACGCGTCACACGTGGTCGCGACGCGCTACTCTTCATCACAAATGACAATTACCGTCACGGCACGAGTCCTTTAGCAATAAACAGGAGAACAATACGTCAGAACATGTATACAGCCAGAGCAAAATAATATTACCCCCACAGTGTCTCCGGACACGCTGATAGGAAGAGCGCACTATCAGGGCAAAAAATAAATAAAAGTATATACACCGTTAAATAAAATATTAACACGTTGCAGCCGTGTGATCTCAGCTCGTGGCACACATTCAACCAGTGTGGACATATCAAGAAACATCTTTACATGTAACTAGGGCCTGCTCATGAAGAATAATTGCGCAGACACTCTTTACCAAGTTCACACTTGTATGCCAATTACTGAATGCGATATTGCATTATAACCTCGACTAAACCTTGTACGCACAACTCTCCCTGCACAAGACTCTCCAAGTAAATAATGTGCTGATGTAGTTTAAAGTGCGCTTAACTAGAATCGCGACTTGCTCCCAGTTATAGAGGATGTAGCTCTAAATAATGGAGAAAAGATAAAACATTAAGTTTTTGTGTCTCGTAAAGAACTCCACAAAAAAAAAATACTATGAAAATGTTGACTTACGCAAGGCTAATTAACAACAAGGAAGAAGATCTATACAGGGTGAAATGGTATTTAACGTATTCCCTTTAAATTAGCACCCCATATACCCACCCTAGTCGAAACTTAAGTATTTCGGCTAGACTACATGGGGTGCTTATTTATCGCATATAGGATCCACACCTCAAAGGACCATACCTTAAAGGGAATATGAGTTCACGCTGTATAAGATATGAAAAAATCGAACATTATCTTAGGAAATTCGAGATTGCGATATAATACATTTTGGTAACGAATGTCCCCACTGTATTAACTACTGAAAAAGTTGCCAAACACAAGCAAAAATATTAGGTCAGGCATATAGAACTCAGCGGAAATATCTGTAGACCTAGCCTTAGCGGGGCTCCCACTGCGTCATTCTGTTGATAGCAGTTGTCGTCCGATAGCTTACCTAATCGTTCAACAACTGACTTATCGAATCGTTCTGAATCAGGAGGCAGGTCTACAAATATCTCCAAAGACTGACAATTTTATTTACATGGGTCTGTGGAGAAATGAGCTAAGTTAACGGAGTTATTTAAAAACAAACATAAGGAGAACAGGAATTAGAACAATATTATGAGGTAGTCTTTCGTTTCAAGCTACGGCAGCCACAGCAATCATTATAAATTATTTGTATTTTAGATTTAGTGCAAGCTGGAAGTAGGAGCGACCCCGCGATCTTTCTCGGCGTATCAATATTTAGTGCACAATATACATATTATATCCATATTAACTATTATTAATACAATAGATGGAGACTCGTCTAGTATTCTTTACTATATAGTACTAACTGACATTATAACATTACCTTTTTTAGAATCACAAATAGTAAGAATCGAATAGTAATAGTTTACTGCGCACTAAAAAACACTAAAATGTATTATTTTCGATTAATATTCTTAGAATTCGATTCGATTTCTCTGATAATCTCAAGTATTGGTACCCTCTCTCGTATCTGCCATTTATGCATTTATAAACGTATGTTTAAACA
The DNA here is from genome assembly GCA_905220435.1 of Amphipyra tragopoginis. Lineage (NCBI taxonomy): Eukaryota > Metazoa > Arthropoda > Insecta > Lepidoptera > Noctuidae > Amphipyra > Amphipyra tragopoginis. The sequence goes on from HG991991.1 coordinate 36,393,939, forward strand.
TGCACCGTATAAACTCTTAGCAGAATAACCAAGCTTCCAATATAACTATTGCTTAAATTTATCAAATAACGGCTATTGTGAGAATCTATATCTATGCGCTATATTAATAAAATATTTATTTTGGTCCTCATAAGCAGTCTAAACTAATCATCATCCATATTAGACAGTATTCACATGTTATCAATTACAAACATAAAAAACAGAACGCTACATGTTATACGCATGTATGGTCGTGACTTGTGTGATGTGTACATCGCGGAACGTGACCACCAAGTTATTGGCACAAACACAGCCCTCAATGACAATGGACTTGTCACCGTCCAACCTCAACAGAGTCGAGGAGAACATCGTATGGAATGCGCTAGCTGTGCGTTGACCTAGGCGTGATTGATGAGCGATGAGAGCTACAGTGACCTTCGTATTATGGTACACACTCGAAAAGGCCACTGCACTGAATTACCCACCATGAGTAAATGGTTTTGTGTCGATTCCACCCTAAATATTGTAACAAGCGCTCTAGCGAGATTCATTGTGACTTTTAAAATACATCTCCACTGCAAAGTTGTCATTTCATAATTATAAAACGATAAAGAAAACACAGTGCGACTACTAGCAAAAAACGGTATTACTCGAAAACAAAATAATACATAATAACAAAATAAATCGGCGCCAAATGGCAGATATACAGAGAACTGAGTGATGGAACCGACACAACAAAGTAATGATCAAAATCGAATGCGACGTGCACATAGCGAGCGTCAATGGCCACCTCGTTCGTTTGTGTTGTCTGTGCGCGCGCGCATAGCTCAAGGGCAGCGTGAAGAAGCCGCCGGGCGCGTTGAGGCTCTCGCTGGACGAGCTCAGCGTGGCCAGGCCGACCCACCCCTCCGCCTCAGTGCTACTGGACAGACAACGCCGATAGTTCCCTGCCCTAGTACCTTCACAACGCTCACACGCTCACCCGCTCTCCTACACTAGCCCCAATAACTTTAATGTATACGTGTATTTGTATATTATCTTGTTTGATTTCTATTTAACCAAATTCATTAACCACTTGGAAGATGCAATCAAGTCAAGTTTGGTTAATTAACAGGTAAAACCATTCGTGTTACAACTATGTTATATACTATTTAAGCTACATCTTAAGACAGCTTTAGTCCTGGTTTCCAAATAGAAAATTTGTTTTAAACCAGGTGAACTTGTGAATTACTAGATACATTTTCACAATGTGCATTTTCAAATGCTATAAACAGAAACTAAAAATGGCATTGGGTGGTAGAGAGGGTAAATCGTGTACATAATGGGAAGTGTGAGTTCTTATCTCGTATAGTTGGTTTGTTTGTCTAAATCTGCGTACAAGCGTACAATTAAATAAATCTCGAAAAAAAATCTTTTAGAAAATTGTCTTTTAAGGTATGTATTGATATGAACAAAAACTATTAATGTAAATAAAACACTGTACACAAGATTTAGACGGTCTATCACTACAATAGTACCTGTCCGTTAATATAGTAAGTGTTAAGTGTGGTTTGTTCACCAACGCATGCGTCTCAAAGTGGAAACAGTCGTTATTATCAAAGGAAGCGCGTCACACGGATCGTCGTAGACGCAAATGATTGAACATGTTCAATAATCTCGCGAAACATACGCGTCGCGTCGCTACGAACGTCGTTTAGTTTGCTGGCTGACATCGCCGACTAAGAACGGGTTCGAGTCAATAAATATTGCATAATAATAACATTATTTTTACTAAAACATAAAAGAAATACAAACATAAAATACTTGTTCAGTTTTAGATTTTTCGAACTTGTTAAAAACAACTTTGACTGAGAGAAAAGGTTTTTTTAACTTAACGCAACGAATACCGTAATTTATAAGATAACAATTTTGACTTCATGCATTATAACTAAAGAATACCGACAACACATCAGCGATGCCAGCTACGAATCTAAACAACATTAATATATAATAAAATTTGGATAATCAGCAAAATCTAATACATTTGCATAAATAAATAAACCGTACGTTACATAATATACCGGCTGTCCCAGAACACGTGGTCACCGAGGGAAAATACTTTAATATTAAAAATGGCAAATTTTACTTAGACTTAATTTTATTTTTTAAAGTGAGGTACTGCATCCTAAGATATTTTTCAAAGTATTTTGCGTGAGTTTTGAATCCAATCAACACTAACGCGAAATAATTTTATTCTTATCACTATCATCAATCGATAGGATCAATAATTAGGATCAAATCTCTCAAATAAACGTTGTATTTTAAATTGTAGGAAGTCCATGAAATAAGAATTAACAACTTATAAAATCCCATCAAAAGCTATCATGTTAAAAAGTCAATAAAAACGATATGGTACTGTTTCGTAGTTTTGTCAGTACTATTGCCGGCTCAGGCAAAAAATCAGGAAATACAGTATTTCTTATTCTTAATAATAAAATTTAAGTTCCCTTTAAGTAAAATTTGGTATTTTTGTTATTTAAAGTAGTTTTCCTCCATGAGCGCGTGTTTTGGAACATCTGGTATACAGAATTTAATGCCAATCAATAGAGATTTCGAAAATAAATTTGAACATATCAAGCCAATTTGCTAAGTAACGGTAACGATATTGTGTTTTATACGACAAGTCTATAAAGTGCAGACTCACTGGGGCACGATTATTACTTCCTATACCGAGTGAAGAACACGTGATCGCAGAGCGAAGGCAAGAGACTTTGAAGATCACAGGAGACAGAATTTCTTACTTTAAAAATTAAAATGAAGTCTTCTTTATGTAAAATATCATATTTTAATATTTAAAGTACTTTCCCTCTATGACCATGTGACCGACACCCGGTATATGTAGAGTTAAAAAAACAAAATGATCAATTATTTCAAGGTAATATTTCGTAGCCGCAGTGTTCTCGGCACACACGTAAGTATACATTAAAACTAAGTGGGGGTAGTGTGAGTGTCGTGCTACGTACCTCAGACTCAGGTCTGGGCTGGCACAGCGGATGACGGGGCTCGGCACGGCTGGCACTACTAGGTAGGCCATTGTCATGTAGTACTTCCAAACCTGGAAAACATAACACAAACATAGATATTATGAAATGATGAGGTGAATGATTGAAAATGTAATGTGAGTATGAAATTGATGGATTAGCCACTGACTTGCATGTAGCCGTCTCGTTCTTTCTCTGGCTTCCTCGGTAGGGCTGGCCCGCGTGATAGCAGTGAGGCGCGGTTGTCGTTCACGGGACTGAAAATTATGCATACATATGTTTTACAATATTTATATCAGAATATTTTTCTAAACTGAACACGGCAATTTCAAATAGTATGCCAAAATATAATTCCAATGCAATTCAACTCTTTGATACTCACGCTGGTTCGATAATAGTGAAGAGCGCGTGTATCCTAGCGTGGAGAATCGGCCAGGCTTGCAGGATAGTGGAGGGACATCGTGCAGGCACGCGACTGCGTTCCAATAGGCCAAATAGGACCACCTACAATACATGTCAACAGTTAGAGGTTTTGTTTCATTTTACTAATGATAATTTTCATTAATTGATTGTCATGGATAATCAGAAATCACAATAATTGGTCTTCTTAGGATCTAATCTTTGGATCATATCATTCAGCTACAGCTGATTAGAACACAACATGCTTAAAATAAATGAAAGGATGACGATGAAGAGCCGTTATGTTATACAACTTAATATAATTACCTCCCAAGGATCAGCGCCGCTTGAAGCGCTGCCGCTCCAGCTATTCTTGCTAGATGTTTCATCATGTTGAATACCTGCAAACATTTTATTTGAAATGACCATAGTATTTGAGTGCACCTAGTTTTGACGTTTTAAAAGTGCCTGTAATCTGGTCTATTTGAAATAAAAAACTTTGACTTGACTTTGACTTTGAGTCATTCAAGCAGTTCAAGTAACAAAATGGAATCTATCAACAATTATCTTTTATATTCCTTAAGCTGTACAAATGCAAAAAACCTATTTGGACCAAGACGCTGCTAACTTTCACCAGCCTGGGCTCTGATAAGCACTGGCTGCATAACACTTGGAATCCACTCCATCCGGATATACACTCATGAAACCAATACATGCAAAATACTTCTAAATACACTAACCCGCAGTCCAAACTGCGTGGCTTCTCTCAGCGATCCACACGAGGTCGGGCTGCCCAGCCGCAAGGATAGCTTGCTTCTCCGCCGGCGGCAGGAGCGGCAGACATTTCTCTGCGAAGTATGGGACGTGGGCATCGGCCGCATCGATCAGAGCCGGTTCGTCACGCGTCAGCTGGAGCTTCTCCAGCAAGTATTTAGCCTCCCTGGTGATTGAACGGAATCGTTAGTAGTGGTTCTTGACCTGAACCACAGGACATCTTTTGTATTCTTAAGACAAAATTCTATTGTTCTCATTGCTTATGTTTGTTTGGTTCAAGCATGGTATAACTGGTATTGGCAGGACCTATATCAAAATAGCTCTTGCCGATTAGACAGTAAACAATGTTGTGGTAGCGGGGCTGATAGCACAGGGTGCGCCGGGAGTACTTGAATATCGTAGAGTTTTAACAATGTGAATAGTCACCAACTTTTGTAATAGGGTGGCGGCATTGTTACACGACGTGGACTGATGACATGCTACTGTGACAACATCTTGAGCCCACCCCCTTGATTATGACCCTGCAAAGCGGGGGTGCGCGCGGAGTGAAGGAGCGGCGGTCACAGGTATCAAACATTACAATTTATTGCGCAGGTGACACCACGTCTATTGTCCACAACCGTTTTACAGAACGCATTAGAGTGCGCGCAAGATAACTCTGCGCGCGACTGAGGGCGTGCTAAACGTTGCCATGATCGCAAAAGTTCAAATTACCGCTTTTTAAGCTTAACTTTTTTATCGCTAAACATAATTTTCCCGTTAAATATTCCTACAATCAGGTAGTTCTACTATCAAATTTAATAAAACGGCACACACTTTGGCGGACCATGATTAGTTCCGATTTCGGCCACGCGCAGACTTATCTTGCGCGCACTCTAATCCTAGCTGTCCTTATAAATAATTCTTAGTCTGTATAATTTTGTATCGTTTCTTTCTACCTTCATACGTCTGTGTCTATTGTATATCCCCATTAAAGTCAACTTCATATTTCTTGTTAGTTTCTACTTATCATCGCCTATTGTACCTAATCACTACTTACAACATAACTATCTATCTCTATCTCCATACTACTTTACTAGCTGGCTACTACGAACTGTTACTGACCTGAGCACGTGCACGGCGAGACGGCGCGGGTAGGCCTTGCACTGGCACAGCATGACGAGTCCGAGCGCCTCCGCGCCGCGGATGACGGACGCCAGCGGCTCCTGCTTGGTGGGCACGCCGCTGGCAGTCGGTGAGCCGTTCTTCCAGCTGGTCAGCAGCTGCAGTAGCATTCGGAGGCCGTTCTCCACTAGTTGTGGCGATGTATCCTGAACACAATTTACAATACAGTATACGTTTGGTGACTCTCGTGTCGTCACTGAAGCAGATTGTAACCTATACAAAACGAGGACCTAGTATTTACAATGTAGTTGCTAGTATATGATAAGTTTCTTTTACATAAATTGGTAAGCTTCTTTTATATAAATAAATTAAATTCATAAATAGGGGTATAGGGAAGCCCTCCATATCTCGGTTACTTGGATTCGTGTGCTCCATCTCAAACCCTGTCAGATGTGACTAGGGTTAAACGCGATCAAGTCAAACAATAAATAAGAGGCTATGTAAATAGCACTTTCTAGAGGCTATGTAAATAGCACGTTCTAGACGAGCATAACGTCACACAATGCCAAAAAATTAAGCGCGAGTAAATTATAAAGACAATTTGCATGCTAGCAGAAATGACTGGGTCCTAGCAACTTAAGTACATAACGCTTTTCACATGGCTTCTACTTATACGTGTAGAACGCACCATATTAACAACTTTTTTTAAATTTAAGCACAAAAATCTTTTGAACTACCGACGAATGTAATGTTCATCAATTGATTATTTTCAAACCACTGCCTCTACAAACACCACCTAACAAAAATCATTAATAGTTTGCACAACAAAAAAAAATTATTTCAAGACTAACCAAATATTTTTTCTTTCAACTAGTCCGGTCAAATTAGATATTTCAAAGTGCAAAAATTCGCATAGAGCTGAAAATTGGTACGAACGTTCGGAACACCATTATAAATCAAATGTAAAAAGTCCCCATCGATCCCACACTTGCAAAAAAAAATATTCAAGGTCAAAGTTCGCAAATATGGGTTTTTTGCATTTTTTAGCCAAACGGTAAGTTTTATGATAAAAATAGGACAGACAAAAATTGTAGATTATGCAATTATCTTTATGACTTGTCTACAATTTTTCTCCTAAACGTCACCGTTTCTGAGATATAATGGTTGAAAAAGTTGTATTCTTCATAATATCCGTTTGCTCGCCACCTGGAAGGTAGTGTACTTGGCGCGTTTTTTTAACGTGGTTTCCCCAATAAGCCTATCCCACAATCTATTGTGATCCCGTTTAATTCAATACTATTTCAAAATATGTAAAAACTGGTACTATTGCAAATGATGAAAGCCGTGTGAATACTAAAAAAATAGGTAAAATTATCCGTCTCATTCATAATCATCTGATAATTCTGCTTCCTCTTCTTCTTGTTCGTCTTCTTGTACTTCTTCCTCTGCTTGTTCTTCTTCTTCCTGCTGGGTGTAAGTAAATTGTTCTAAAAGCGATGCATCAGATATCTCCTCACTGATATCGTACGAATCGTCTTCTGATGGCGATTAACATGTACCAGTTGTCAAGGTCAGTCGCGCTCCAATGTTGAATCACCATCAGACGAGGATTCGTACAATATCAGTGAGGAGAAATCTGATGCATCGCTGTAAGAACAATTTACTTACACCCAGCAGAAAGAAGAAGAACAAGCAGAAGAAGAAGTAAAAGAAGACGAACAAGAAGAAGAGGAAGCAGAATTATCAGATGATTATGCATGAGACGGATAATTTGAGCTAAGTTTTAAGAATTCACACGGCTTTCATCATTTCCAATAGTACCAGTTTTTACATATTTTGAAATAGTATTGAATTAAACAGGATCACAATAAGCCGTGTACGCACGAGCGAACACGAACATCACGAACACGACTATCGAACACATTGTTCGCACACGTGCGTACCACTACCGAACAGTGTGTTCGGCGAACACCTTCATAGTGATTCGTGTTCGATGTTCGTGTTCGCGATGTTCGGTGTTCGCTCGTGCGTACCCGGCTATAGATTGTGGGATAGGCCTATTGGGGAAACCACGTTAAAAAAACGCGCCAAGTACACTACCTTCCAGGTGGCGTGGAAACGGATATATGAAGAATACAACTTTTTCAACCTCTATATCTCAGAAACGGTGACGTTTAGGAGAAACATTGTAGACAATTCTTATAGATAATTGCATAATCTACAATTTTTGTCTGACCTATTTTTATCATAAAACTTACCGTTTGACTAAAAAACGCAAAAAACCCATATTTGCGAACTTTGACCTTGAATATTTTTTTTTGCAAGTATGGGATCGATGGGGACTTTTTACATTTGATTTATAATGGTGTTCTGAACATTCATACCAATTTTCAGCTCTATGCGAATTTCTGTTAACCTACCCCTATTTTTTGAGCTAACTTGACCGGACTAAACTACGTACTAATGTTATCATTAATCACTACAAAACCGGTCACAAAGGATGTATTTTTTGCTTAGAACCAAAACTGCACTGTTTTACATTAATGCACTGTTTTTTATTTTTTATTTAGATATCAATTTACCACAGAGGTTTAATGTCTCCCAAGGTTTAATATAAAATGTATGCATTAGATCAAAAAGATACTGGCTGAAAATAAAAATCAGCGAAATAAAAGGGACCTGGTGAAAAAAAAAATTGTACCATTGTAAAACTTTGATACTTCTTATTTAGCAAGAAAAGTTTAAAAAAATGTTATATGGATATTTTATCACGGTAGATAGATTGGTAGTTGAAAGAAAAGTAGATTACGCACCTTGCTTAAGTGAGTAATTAATGCACTCGTGTTAATTCAGTGCCCTCGCATGCGCTCGGGCACCAACATAAAATTCGTGCATTAATAACTCACTTTGCGCTCGATGCAACAATCTACTATTATTAAATTACCTGAACTTCCTTGGCAAGGAACTGAGTGAACCCAGCGAGGACGTCTTGCCGCCACTCGGGGAAATCCACGATGAGAGTTTGTAGGCTCTGGAACGAAAGTCCTCGTAGCTCTTCGTCCATGTGCACCGTCAGCCGGCTCAAGAGGTCCACCAGCTCGCTGGAGCTCATGCCCTCAGGGATCAGTCTAAGATACGAAAATAATTATGTTACATCATGCTGGAGAATAGTATGATTTAGATTCGGATTACGGGAAGGAGTTTACCGGACTATAACACGAGTCATTAACGCTTGAGTTACGAGGGAGACATAAAACCAGGTGAATATATGTAGAGCGCAGGATGTGTAGAAAGAATTCAAGGAAAGGTATACCACCAGCATGTAGGAATTCAGAAAGAGGGAATGTTATCACATAGTTCTTTTCTAGGGTCGAATGAATGTAAACAATATTTACCTTGGTATAGCAGCAACACAGGTCCTAAATAAATCAATCCTGGGCTTCCGTTCACCAGTGTTGATCTCCTGTTCCTTAGTCACATTCTGTGTGTTAGTCAGCATCAGAGGTCTGCCGTAGTGAGCGTCCAGAGCCCTCAAGATCTCGACCAGTACTCGCCTCACGTACGGGAAGTACGGACTCATGCCAATAGACCGAGCCGTCTCATCAGTCAACATCTTGTTCAGGAAAGTCTTCTTAACCCGCAGAGTGTTTCCTGAGGGTAGAGTCCCGGACGTTCTCGGCATTGGAGGTTCTCCCTCTTTCTGCTGTAAGCTATCTGCTACTACGAGAAAAGCTCGGAGTCCAATGGACATTCTTTCTGGAGTTAGGATAATCTTGATTGGTCGTCCTACCATGAGGAGGTCGAACACAATCTCTCGCATGGCGAAGTCGAGGCGTTCTTGCGCGATGAACTGTATGATCTTGACGAAAATGTTGAGAGGCATGTCGCGAGGCACCACTCCCTTGGACCCCTTCGGGAACAGTGAGTTGACGATGCTCTGAAGTCGGGATTGGGTAGCGGAATTGCTCTCGCATTTGATTCTGATCATGTACACCCATAGGAGGCGGTACAGGGATTCTGTGAAGGAATATTTAAAGTCATGTTCTCAGAAAGTCACATTACACATATTAAGGTTTATAATTGAAAAATAATATGAGTATTATTCTCACCTAAAGCAACCCTGCACATCTTTGGGTCTCTATTTTTGAGATGAGACAGGCACATAGCTAAGAAGCAGTGCCAATTGGCCAAGAAGAATTGCTTCTGCGACACGCAGAGGAGGCAAGTGACGAGCGGGAACAAGGCCAACCGGTGCTTGGACTTAGTGCTGGCATCCAGCGTGTGGCTGTACAGCATCTCCACGAAGTTCTTCAGGCAAGGGACATTCACTTCGTTCTTGACGGTCTGAAGGAAATTCATAGTGTGACAACAGCTTAATTCACGTGATAAACAAGTTTTACATTTTATCTGAACGATCGAGCGATCGTATTATTCATATCGAACAGAAGATTAAAAGTTGTGATTTGAATGGTATTTTCAGATTTAGCATAGATTCAACGGTCGATAATATGAAGAACTTACCGCAGCGACCGGCACCAGAATTTCAACGAAGAGACCAGCTAATGCATGCCTGATGTCTTTGTCTTTAACCTCCAGGAAGTACTGCGCGCACTCTTGGAGGAACTGGAACGAGGCCTCGAACTCCTCGATGGGCACCATCTTGACGCGGAAGAACTTCATGCCCATCAGTAGGGAGATGATGCTTTGAGTCGTGTGCGGAGACGGCTCGCGGCTCTTTAGCTCCTGTTGGGATGTAATACGTACGATATGAGAGACCAAGGTCACAATTGTTTAGAAAACCAGTTTAATTATACTCAAATCTTAGAATAAGACTATACAATGTTTCAGCAAGTGCATTCAAAAGTGGATTGCAAGAAAAAGCTCCTAATTTTTAGTATGCAGATATGTTAGTGACCAGTAAATGAAAACTGCACTATTAAAGAAACGAGAAAGATACCGGCACAATTACCACTTCAAAAAGAAAACCTTAATTATCTTTCTGTCTACATTACATAGTCCAGTTTTATCAACTTTTGACATATTAACATATTAAAGATACATTAAGCATTTATAGACTGACATTTCCTTAGTGCCCAATGCCCATGTCTGTTCATATAAAAAATAATGTGAGTTTTTTTAATAACCAGAGGTTACAAAATGTTGTTCATTCATTACCTTAAGTTCGGCTGTAAAACGCTTCCTTACTGAAGCGAAGCGTGACTGTGCGAGTACAGCAACCACTTCGGCGTATAGATCTGCTATCAAATGAACGTTTGCAGCATTCGGGTTTGACTGCAACCTGCCACAAAAATACACACTTATTGAGTAGTAGTTCTATAGCTGGAGGACATTGAAGGCGCTAGATAGCCGTGAGGACATGTCCAGAAGTGAAATGCAGTAGGCTGTGTAGAAGGATATTGTTTATATAACTTTGTATAAAATATTATGCCATAAAATCAACATACTGTACTAGACAGACATTCAATTTATCGGAAACATTTGGTTCAAAATACAGTTAGAAACTTTGAAATTAAAACCTTTTACTAGGTATTCATTCTCAAGTAAATTGAACCAAACCTTTGTTCGTAACAGCGCATCTAGTACAAAGTAAATTGACGACGTTACTCATCCTCTTCCTGCCCTCATCCCATGTTACTTCGGCGCAACAAGTTTTCTTCTTCCATTCCGTCCTATCAACCGTCATGATATATCACTGACTCCCTTCTCTTTCATATCATTCTTCACACAATCCATTCATCTTTTCTTTGGCCTCCCTCTTCCTATCCATCCATGCACATTTATATTCATAACTCTTTTGGTCACATGCGTTTCATCCCTCCTTTTCACATGTCCATACCAAGGCAAACGGTTCCCTTTCAACTTTTCCGTCACTGGCGCTACTTTCAAACTTCCTCTAATATACTCATTTCTGACCTTATCCATCCTGGTCACTCCACACATCCAACTCAACATTCTCATCTCCGCTACATGCAATATTTTTTCATCCATCTTCTTCACGGCCCAACATTCCGATCCATACAGTACGGCAGTGACGACGTTACTATACTGTGATAATTTATTTATTTATTTAAAAATAGGTTATCCAACAGTACATACATTTTACACTTATAAAAATACAATGTAACATAAAATTAACAAACAATAAAATTAATTAGCTAAACTACTACTTATGACAGTTTAAATGTCTGTTCAGATGGGAATACAACAGGCTTCTGAACTTCTATAGGGAACTAAAGAACTATAATATAATCTAATGCAACTTACCCTTCTTTATAATTAAAACGTTTGAAGGCCACATTTTCAATGTACTGCACGAGATCTTCGTGTCCTGGGTGGAAAGGCAGCTGCTTCAACACTTCAATGAGCGCCAGACAGAATAGAAACTCAACAGCCAGGTCCCGTCTCTCCGCCTGCAACTCCTCGCAGCTGCGCTCCACCGTCTCCGTGCCGGCGCCGCTGCCCGACACGATGTAGATTATACTGCTAAGAAACACAGATAATTAGCATCTGTCATTCATAAAAAAATAGGCAAAAAACGTGTGAGCCGAAATCCTCATGTTCATCCTCTTGGAATGCCATAACATTATACAATGAGGCCTAAAAGGAAATTTTTACTACACAAATAATAGAAAAACTCCGAATTTCCATTTTTACTGCTTGGACATGACCAATTTATTAATTGAGGGTCATGTGCTCAAATAGAAATGCCCAAAATAGACAAGTTTGGAAATGGCAAAATTCAAAAAGAATTTAAATCATTGTATGCTGTATTCATAACAGCCGAATTTTAGATTAATATAAATCAGCAATAATAAAGGTAACAGTTATACTTGAGTTGTTTATCATATAATTTGTTATGACCTTTTGTTCCTTAGGTCCTGGTGGGGTTTCTTAGCCTGTTCGCTGAGTTGTGGCGAGTCGGCCATCTGCCGCTCCAGCCAGCCGAAGAGCGCGCGCAGTAACGAAGGCAGACAATGTTCTGCGACCGTACCGAACGCTTGCAGTATTTGGTCTAGTTGTGGGTCTTCCCCTCGCTGGAGGGTTTTGGCTAATGGTTTTTCCTGTAGATAATAAAAGTATTATTAAATAATTTTACTTATCAACAGCATCATAAATACATCACAAATATCAAGGAAATATGATAATGTGTCTGTATTTAAGGTGCATACAGACTAGAGCATTCACTTATAACAGAACAGCAAGCATCAAGCTATATAAGTTTTTAAACTGACATGGTCACTAACACTATCATTAGAACTTAGAACGGGATATTTACCATGTTTATTATTTGTTTTGAGTTTAAGCATCAAGCTGTTCTGTGTACTGTTTAGCGAAACGACCATTGTGTAAGTTTGAAGTTGTGTGACACCTTGAATTAAGAAACCATACAACCAATTTATGTTATGTTGTACAGGTGATACCTTACAACAATAAGATGAAGCTGTTAACTATTTCATCGAACAAACAAAGTTCAAACTTTAAAACTCATTTATTTTCAAATAGACTAGAATTACTCAATTCTTTTTGAATGTTTCCCTTCACTGCTTCTTAGTGTTTATGCTGTAAAGAAGAAACGGTGCACCAAACTCCCCAAAAGAGCGCAAGCTCTAAACATAGTTCCGAAACAATAATTTCAAACAACATTGCTGCGTCGTGCTGTTTTAGTATCACTTGCCAAAAGCAGTTTCTTAATAATTTCTAATTTCCATACCAGTGGTTCAGCCATTACAGCTTCCATCTTCCTCTCGGCCTGAACAGTGAACTCAGTAAAGAGCAATCTCATGACGAACTCCCCTGGACGGAGGTCGGAGTCCGGAGGGGGGATCACGGGGCCTTTGTGTGGGCCCCACGGTAGCATGGAGCCTGTGACAACAAGAAAATATTTTGAATGATAATATGAACAAATACATAAATCACGTATGGCTGACTTATCAACACATAACAAATAATTTGTTAATTTATGTATAATATTGCTATTTCAATATGAATTACATTAAATAAGTTGCTTAAGTTTGGGATGGCACAGGGAAAGAGTACATAGATGAACTTGGGGGAGGCCTTTGCAAAGAGTAGAAAAAGATTTTAAAAAAACTTTTTAATCTAAACCCGGTTTCTGGAAGGCTGATCAATCTTATCTGCTGTTTAATCTGTTGAGTATTAATTCGATTGGTTGACCAACTACTAACAACAACAACCATACGTAGCTATTGCCCATAGAAACCACGCTCGATGAATTTCATGGTGACATCAATAGCATTACACCATCCATGCATGTACTGAAATGATTTTATTTATATTGTTCGTTAATTAATTTAGCATATTAGATACATTTTTGTATATTCCTATGTAAAACAAAAAACATTTAAAAATATAACAAATACTTAGTTTTTTTTTCTTTTTAATAAATCTTTGCCCCACACTAAGATTTCTCTTGCATCGTGGGTGCGTTTACAGACAATATCTCACATACACAAACGCCCAGGCCCAAAATAACTATCTGTAGGCCTTACAAATTTTTGTTCCGTGTGGGAATCGAACCCACGACCCGTAGCGCAGAAGCCAATCGGTTAGCCACTGCACCAAAAGTGTCATCAAATAGTAGCCTACCGGCGGCATCGGGAACAGGGTCATTTATATTTATTTCAATTTGATTGACACCCAATTGTCTTTTTGATTATCAGATGTGTTTGTATTAAGTAAGGGGAAAATCATGTTCTATCGAGGATGTTGAGGAACACATATAAAAACAAAATGCTATAAACAGACCTCTGGTAGACACGAATGATGTGACGGTGGTTCCGACATTCCTCCAATCACTGATGGGCGGCATAGGCCTTTCGTGCAGTGTGCTGGCGAGCTCGGCTGTGGGGTCGCTGATGACAGCGCTCGCCTCGCCGTCGTGACGCGCTTCCGACAGCACGCTGCCTTCTGACTCCGCCTCGCTGGAGACCATGGATGATGGAGCCTCTTCAGTGCCTGAAGCTGCAGCAAAATCATTTTTATTTATACTTGGTTTTTCATAGTAACAACATCATCATCATTATGGTCTTTTCACAACTAATATAAAGTACTGCTAGAAGTATTATTTACAAAACAACAGAATCAAGTAAGTATACAAGATGGACTAACAATTTATGATAACCTCATATTGTTCCTTATGTTTTTCCATTTAGAATATTTTATACAGAGTTCAAATATCAATCATTGTTTTATCAACACCATCATGAGCAACATTTTAAGCTTGTATGCTGTATATGTGTGCTATTTTGATAGTTTGAACAAAGTCAACATGATGTTTAGTTTCCAAGGGCATACGTTATTGATTTATACGAGGAAAGCTTTAAAATATTCAACCAAGGCCAAGTAAAATGGTAAACTTTGTTGTATTGGCCTATTTACTGATGGAATGCATAAGGATGACATTGTTGTGGAAAAGTGGACACTAAAGCCAGCTGGTTCCGTAGGTTGGTCAAGGTTGAATAACAAAAACAAAGGAAAAATACTCTCATAATTCTCACTCTCTCACTACTGTTGGATGCAAGCAAACCAGAACCATTTAATGTGTAAACCTGAGGAAGGGTTATGTCCAGCAGTGGACGTCTTTGACTAATATGATGATGAAACCACGGAACAACTTATTTCCGTTTGCTTGGAAAAGGACTATAAAATATGTTGCTGCAAACACACACTAAAACTACTAGTAATTTTTATGGCAAAATATATCAATTTTAATTAATTTAACCAAAAACGTAATGTATAAATACAACAGTGACTCATTGCACACACCTGACACATCCTCGGGATGTCCATCCGATGGGACAGTGCTCAGTGAGTCCGATTCCTCTGATGTCATCATTTTGATTTGTTTCCTTGTACCGTTGTTCTATATTTCTACAAAGGATGTTGTGTTATCAAACATTCACATAATTAACAAGTATGTTACACCCACAATATACATTATATTTTACAATTATTACCTTCTTTTACTTCAATGTTGAATATCCCATCTTCTCTCATCATTCCTAAAACAAAACATGTGGAAGTTGTATCTGATATGTCAATTTCTAACTCAATATTGTCGTAAGGCAAAACATAAAACATGTATCAAAATCAGAGAACCACATTATAAGCTCCAATGCTATATAACAAGTAATAACAATGATGTGCAATGCATGAAATTGTGACAATCGCATGAGCAAGCAAAACCAAAGAATAATTTACCAATACATATACCTACTATATGACTTAAATTCAATTACAGGTACATACAATGAACGTTTTTAAAAGGAAAACAACTTTATTCTGGTTTTTACTGTGATCCAAATGGCACAATGGAGCTCTAATATAAGTAAAATATCATTGTGCAAAGCAAAACATACAAATTAAAACCATTTTTGAATTAAAGCAACAATAATGCATTTGGTATAATTATAATTTAATCAATCTTGTATTAAACTAATAAAAAATGCAAAACATTTGAAATGTACTCTTAACATAGAGGATATTTATAATCATATGAATAAAACTATCTTATTACTTTAAATACAATCGCTTTGCAATCAATACCATTGAGCTCCAGCAATGTACTTAGATATAATATTACATGGTCTAGAAATAAATGAGGTCTGGAATCTAATAAGATAAACTATGTGCAACAACACACACAAACAAAACTGTATAGAGTTCACACATGCAGATAAGGAGTCATACAATATGCTCACTACACAATGATACTAGAGACAATGCATAGCTGTTTGTTACTGACGCATTCAAAATAAATAGCAAACTAAAGGCATTTACTAACATTATCATGTTACTTTAGTATCTCAAATTTGTTGAAACAATTAAAATGGATAACATATCAATTTTTTAGTTGTATAAATTTTTGTTATAGCATAATAAGTCTGTTTTGAATCAAACTCCACATAGGAACTGTTTTGATCATTCAGATTACATATTTTAGCTTTTTAGAGTAGAAGTCTAAAGACCATTGCACTCTTGGAACTAATTAACTGATTTTGCCTGGCAGTGAACTGTGAGAGCCTTAATATTATGATGAGGAATTTATGAAGCTATTCAAATAAACAAGCATCAAATGTATTTAATAATGGTATTGTGTGGACTCACAACAATCAAATGCAATACAAAAGGAAATATTTATAGCTGGTACAAAATATTGAGCAGTGTGATGTAGCTGGTGGCCTAGAACTTGAGGATGCTACAGAGGTATAACTCACTATTGTTTATTGATCTATTGTAATAATACACAGATAACTGTGTGTTATGACATGTTAAGTCTATCTGTGCAGGAGTTGTCCTGCACATGTAACATGACAGTCACATGCTGCTCCTCTGTTACATTTAGTCTGCATACAAGCAACAAATAACACCAGTCAGTCCCACCCACTTAGAGCTTTGCTAATTACAAACATATCATGAATTGTATAATGGTTTTGCAGACAGACTGAAGACTGGCTTTATTGATTAAAATAACATGTATTCACAATATCAATTATTTATTTATAGCTTTGATTAACTGATGAAATACAACCATCTTTTCGAGAATAAATGCAGAAAAATATTGTGAGAAAGAACAAAGTAGTAAATTAAATTTTACTTAAGCTATTTGACATATTTAATATTAATATATTTCCATCAATATCAAATGCGGTTAAAAGCGGCAGTGATAATGTTTACCGTTTGTCTTAGGGTATACAGAAATATTCAGAAAACTACCCGCTAGAAAATGACTAACACTGTATCAGATGACACATGCAAAGCAAAATTCAATAGTATTCAAAAATCATGAAAAAGTAGAGGAAAGTTAGTTCAATAGGTGTAGATCTCTGTATACACACCAGGTTAGAAAAATTACGGACCTACATCACAAACAAGACAATTTAGAAGCAATCAAAATTACCTTTAGGCCGTAAATGAGTCTAAAAAATATAGTTACGACACATGTGTGAAAAACACCGCAGGTATCTGCTGTCACTAAAATAGATTGTTTTTATTACCAAACTAGATTGAAAACAGTAATCCGATAAAAATCTCAGTCACGCAGAGCTTCAAATGTTAGCAAGTTAACTTTTTGACATTTTGCATTACTATGCTAATTTATTTATTAAGCGACTAATGTGAATGACACTTCTGACAGTACTGGTATAACGGTTTACCACGTCAATGTAATTTGATCGATTTATATTGTCTATGCGGATGGTATTGCGTTTCGTTCCACGTTATAATAAGCCACCGTTATAATATTTTGCAAGTTTTTAACAGTAACTTGGAATTTGGGATCGAATATTTCAACCGTACCAATGGTCTTACACACGCGGTAGAAAAATTATACTCCACAAACTTTAAGGGGATACAATTACTCCGACTGAGACTCCATCGGAGACATGTATTTACACTTTCTTAAAATCTAGGATCATGAGATTCATGAGTCATAGTCATAGATGTCTGTATGACAATGTAATATTGATAAAGCATGATTTTTTAATCACCGTCCAAATTTTTTCTAGGCATTGTATCATGCAAAGATTCCATTTTTGGATAGAAATAGGTAGGTAGGTGAAATTTTCTTAATAAAATAATTTTCCCGGAAGAATTATCAATTTAGCGTAGTTACTGAGTCAAATGAGTTATTTACTACGCTTGTCGCTCATACACAGAATCAGAGAAAGAGACTCTCTTACCCTTTAAACCGCTTAAGACAAGACTGTGGTGGAACAAATGGAGCGCCGCGATTTACTCCCGTTTGCCCTAGCCATGGGGTCTCAACTCAACTCGAACAAATTATAATTAGTCTTACTAAAAAGTTCATAGATGGCAGCCCGGGTTACAATTATGAAATTAACAATCACTAAAAAGTGTTAAACGGCAGATTTTGGTTGAAGTAAGAAGTACTAAAAATCAAAACATCCTTGCTTAATCTTGATTTATGTAATTACACACACAAATCACGTATTTTCAACAAAAAACATAAATGAAGTCGTATAGTTCAATTCGAACCCAAGAAAAGTAGCCATTGTCAGTAATTTTGTTTAGAGCTCTTTACAGTAGATGGCGTTTTACTCAATTTGTCGGCTAACACTCCACAATACCTAAATAAGTTCAATTTACGTTTAGTTGTTTCATTTCAAAGAAAATCTAAAAATCTGTTTTTTTAATCTAGTGCAAAGATTTTTATTAATATGTTTTTGGAGACTTTTCTCTATTTCATAAAGAAGCCTACCTCAAAAACTCAATATTTTCATATTCAAATTTTGAATTTCGCGGACTAATGTTCGGTTTTTGCTAAATAAGTGCCTTAGAGCATATACCTAGCTCTAAGTGTGCGCATACACGTAGAAAGCGGGTTGTCGGCGTCGATCTGCCAGCGCTTGTCGGTGCTGCCCGCGCATTTAGTCGGCACAGGTAGTCTCTATACTATGTGCCGAACAGCACCGACAAGCTCCGAACTTCGCCGACAATTTCCGACCTGCTCCGATCAGCGCTGGTAGGCCGTAATTTGTTGCTGTATTTGCAAGAGAACAACGCGTATTTTTGTTAAAAAATGCGGTTCTGGTATCAGATATGTACAGACGCCAGTACATCAAGCTACTACAATTTGTGAAATTTCTTTAATAGATTTTCATCTTTATCGCAAAAGCAAGGTTCAAGGTTGATTGGGAAAATTTTAGAGTTTCGGGTAGGCTGTACATTTATTTTGTGCGAAAGACATTTCCGCGAAAGACACTTGACCACTTTATTATCTCACACGTTTCCCCTCCAGAAGATCGGGGAGGTCAAAATCAAAATCCAAGATGGCGACTGTGAAATGTTACAAAATATGCGTAATGGGTGTCGTTTCCGCGATTTTCGGAGGCGCAGAAGATGAAAATGAGGTCAAAGTCTAAATCCAAGATGGCGGATGCAAAATTTTACTAAATATGAGTCATGGGTGTTGTGTCCATGGTTTTCGGGGGTGCTGATGCGAAAATGAGGTCAAAGTCAAAATCCAAGATGGCGGCGGCAAAATTTTACAAAATATACGTCATGGGTGTCGTTTCCGTGATTTTCGGGGGCGTTGATGCCGAAAATGAGGTCGAAGTCCAAATCCAAGATGGTGGCTAACAAACTCTACAAAATTTGCGTCATGGGTGTCGTTTCCGTGGTTTTCGGGGGCGCTGATGATCAAATGGTCAAAGTCAAAATCCATATCTTTCAGCTCACATCCAAGGTGTGTAGGCTGTAAGATTTTGCCCATTACCGACGCATACTTATTTTGTAAAATTTGGTAGCCGCCATCTTGGATTTTAACTTAGACCCCATTTTTGGCATCAGTACTCCTGAAAACCATGGACACGACACCCATGATGCATATTTTGTAAAATTTCACAGCCGCCATCTAGGATTTTGACTTCGACCTCATTTTCGTCATCAGCGCCCGCCAAAACCATGGACACGACATACATGACACATATTTTGTAAAATTTCACAGCAGCCATCTTGGTCATCTCGCTGACGCCTTACAATACGGCTGACGTATCTTAGCGAGTCTGTAGGTACCTAGTTAGATAATTGGCTGCGCAATGAATCTTTTACATACGAAATTGTCTATTGCGCAGCTAATCAGCTAACTTCAGACTCACCAAGATACCTAGGCCGTATTGTACCTACAGTGGTGGACATATAATTAGAAACACCAAGTGTGACTTTTATTTTTAGTACAATTTAACTTGATAATTAATGTTTTACGTATCATAGAGGGCTTATACCTATTTATCTATAATGTATCCACATCACGAAGTATTATTATGTCAGTTTTGGAAATATCATACAACCGTTTATGTAAAAACTGGTATACTTTATAAAATAAAATGAAGCAGCACAACGTACTAAGGTGGACAACTAATTAGAAACAGAAAAAAAACATTAGCATAAATATGAACAAAGTTAACGAAACAATAAATAATGAAGTTAAATGGTACAAACGTTTTATAATAAACAATTAATGCTTGGTTGGGAAGCCTCTGCTGTCGATTACAGCTCTACAACGACGTGGCATTGATTCTATGAATGTTTCATACATTTCTAGGGAATTATTCTCCAAGCTTCTACAAATGCGTCTTAAAGTTGTTGTAGTATGATACTAGTAGTAGTACGATATTAGTGATATGTTTATTGGACAATGTTTTCTTTACCATGTACCACAAATTTAAATTTGATTCAAATCCAGACTATTTACAGACCAATCTAACACCGACACTAATTAGTCTCTTAGAAATGCTTTAGCGTTGTTTCTTTGGTTTGGATTATTGTAGTGTCGGTGTTAAATTGGTCTGCAAATAGTCTAGATTTGAATCAAAATTAAATTTGTGGTACATTGTACAGAAAACATTGTCCAATAAACATATCACTAATACCGTACTACTACTAGTATCATACTACAACAACTTTAAGACGCATTTGTAGAAGCTTGGAGAATAATTCCCTAGAAATGTATGAAACATTCATAGAATCAATGCCACGTCATTGTAGAGCTGTAATCGACAGCAGAGGCTTCCCAACCAAGCATTAATTGTTTATTATAAAACGTTTGTACCATTTAACTTCATTATTTATTGTTTCGTTAACTTTGTTCATATTTATGATAATGTTTTTTTTCTGTTTCTAATTAGTTGTCCACCTTAGTACGTTGTGCTGCTTCATTTTATTTTATAAAGTATACCAGTTTTTACATAAACGGCTGTATGATATTTCCAAAACTGACATAATAATACTTCGTGATGTGGATACATTATAGATAAATAGGTATAAGCCCTCTATGATACGTAAAACATTAATTATCAAGTTAATTTGTACTAAAAATGAATGTCACACTTGGTGTTTCTAATTATATGTCCACCACTGTATATGTAGTATAGACGCCAAGGCGCGAAACTGGCACGAACCCCTACTAAAAATCGCTCAACGCAACTAACGCACATTTATGAGATTACCCCCTCCCTAGTGCGACGTAACATATTTTGCAATTTTACATCTAGAAATTATTAAATTAAAACAGCAAATCAAACATTAGTTTTATTTCCATTTAATTCTTAGAAATATTAGATTTTGAAATGTGACGTCACGAAATTTAGGACCCCTTCTCCCCTTGTCACATCACAACAATGTCACACTTCGTCGACCCCCTCCCCCCTCTTAACGTGTGACGTAATTTATGGATGGCCCCTAAAGATGTTTTCACTTCAAAAACTATTCCGCCAACTCGAGAAAACTTTTTTTGTGCCTATTGTTTTTATTTGTCCTTGAGCGCACGGGTGATGCATATGTAGGTAACTAGAGAAACTCATATCAACGCCATATAGTAGTATCAATGCCACCTAGCATCGATGCCACGTAATATCCAGGCAGACTGTTAGATGGCGTTGTAAAACTACAGCCTCTGGCAATTAGCGAGTCGCTGATGCTGCCATCTGTTAAAAAAATGGAGGAAGAAAAATAGCCAGACTTAGGGAGGGTTTATTTTTTGATTTTGTTTTAGTTGATTTTCAAAAATACCTCTTAGGGTTATCACTATTGGATCATGCCTTTTGAAAGAAATACACTATTTCGTTTACATCCTGTATGATCCTAGATATATGATAGTGTAATAGCCCCTTAAGAGGGGATATTTATTACATTACCTATCTTAATATCAATATACAGCGTGTCCCAGAAAGTAGTGTCAAGCGGAAGTCCAGAGGTAGAACATCCTTTGAGGTACCCAAATCACCCCCATGTATGTTCCGCGATTTTTTGTACCTAGTTTTCGAGATATGAATGTTTTTCATGTTTTTTAATCAAACTCTGACTATAACGACATTTTTGATCATAGTGACGTGAATAAGTGAGATACCTGAGTATTTTTTTTTCTAAATTAGCTGATTAGAGTGCGCGCAAGATAACTCTGCGCGCGACTGAGGGCGTGCTACACGTTGCCATGATCGCAAAAGTTCAAATTACCGCTTTTTAAGCTTAACTTTCTTATCGCTAAACATATTTTTCCCGTTAAACATTCCTACAATCAGGTGGTTCTACTATCAAAATTAATAAAACGGCACACACTTTGGTGGATCATGATTAGTTCCGATTTCGGCCGCGCGCAGACTTATCTTGCGCGCACTCTAGTGACCCTATCGAATGCATAAACAATTGTAACCATAGATGTAACGAATGCGTTACAAAAAAATATTGAATTGTCATAAAGTTAAAATCCTGCATGTTTCCTAAATCTTTGTGGGTGATTTAAAAATAAATCTCCCTAAACTTTTTTCGTCAGATGTATTTTAAAAACTTATCCATTTTATCAGCTATTTATCCTGTAAATTTCATCGAGCTACCTATCTCTACGACATCACAATAAAAATTTCATTCAAAGCATACAATATCGAAAATTCCAGTTGTAAAAGGGTGAATGAAAAATTGATTAAAACTAACTAAAAACTTATTTTTTAGTAACCCTCGACGCCTCGACGCAAAAAGAGGGGTGTTATAAGTTTAACGTGTGTGTCTGTCTGTGGCATCGTAGCTCCTAAACGGATTATGATTTAGTTTTTCTTTTGTTTGAAAGGTGACTTTATCGAGAGTGTTCTTAGCTATGATTCAAAAAAATCTGTTCAGCCGTTTGAAGATCATCAGCTCTTTTCTGGTTGTCGAAGGGATATGAGCAACTTCTACTGGTCTGATCGTTTCGAAATTTACTATCCTGTGACTTCAATGATATTGATGACATGTGACAAGAAGGAGGTCATTACAACTTATCATAAACTTAAAGAATCAATAGGCACACAATACCTCTACTGTAAGTTGGGTATCACGCTGTTTCAGATGATGTTTGAGTATCAGGTCAAGGTTACCATGTTATTGTAATATCATTGTAGTCACAGGATAGTAAATTTCGAATCGATCAAATCAGTAGAATTTGCTCATATCCCTTCGACAACCAGAAAAGAGCTGATGATCTTCAAACGGCTGAACAGATTTTCTTGAATCATAGCTAAGAACACTCTCGATAAAGTTACCTTTCATACAAAAGAAAAAACTAAATCAAAATTCGTTTAGGAGCTACGATGCCACAAACAGACACACAGACACACACGATAAAATTATAACACCCCTCTTTTTGCGTCGAGGGTTACTAAAAAGACGTTATTAGTTAGTTTTAATCAATTTTTCATTCACCCTTTTACAACTGGAATTTTCGATATTGTATGCTTTTATTGAAATTTTTATTAAGATGTCGTAAAGATAGCTCGATGAAATTTACAAGGTAAATAGCTGATAAAATGGATAAGTTTTTAAAATACATCTGACAAAAAAAGTTCAGGGAGATTTTTAAATCACCCACAAAGATGTAGGAAACATGCAGGATTTTAACTTTATGACAATTCAATATTTTTTTGTAACGCATTCGTTACATCTATGGTTACAATTGTTTATGCATTCGATAGGGTCACTAATCAGCTAATTTAGAAAAAAAAATTGCTCATGTATCTCACTTATTCACGTCACTATGATCAAAAATGTCGTTATAGTCAGAGTTTGATTAAAAAACATGAAAAACATTCATATCTCGAAAACTAGGTACAAAAAATCGCGGAACATACTTACATGGGGGTGATTTGGGTACCTCAAAGGATGTTCTACCTCTGGACTTCCGCTTGACACTACTTTCTGGGACACGCTGTATATGTACCTAATTGGTCTTAGATCACTATTTAGATAAATGATTGATGAACGTTGGCCATCTTACGAAAGAAAAACGAAACTGATACCCTGGTACTTATGCTTCATCTGTTTCGGCAATCGTCGTGAAATCAACGAAGTGACGTTAATAGCCCCACTGACATCAGTGACTAACAGTGGGGCTTAGCACAGCACCGAGAAAGTTGATGCTTTTCCGTTTTTTAACCGACTCCAAAAAGGAGGAGTTTCTCAATTCTTCGGAATGTTGTTTTTTTTATATCTTTTTTACGCGTTATCTCCGCCAATTATGAATGGATTTAAAACTAATACTGTTGATATGACATCCTAAACCTTATTGCGTACTGTGTGAGAAGGAATCGAATTTGAAATCTGATAAACATTTCAAATCCGCGACTGTACGGTACGTTCCTATGGAATGTTACATTTGGTCAAAGCCATAGCCTGTGGTTGATAGGCAAGGGCGCTTCACGCTCGGGCCACTGATGCGCCAGCGATTCTTAGATGAGGTAATTGTATTCATGTGGCGTTATTTCTAATGTAAACCTATCACCTTCCTCCCCTCCGCGCCGGAAGTGTCAAATTCCTGCGGAAAAGAAATCCGTAAATAGGTACTCGACGACTGACCGTGTGGTATATCTGTCATCGTCCAATCAAAGAATTGGGTGCATCATGATCACATGATGTGCCTGGGCATATGATGAAACAGCGCCATTCCTGGAAATAACTACTAGCTAGTCGTCATTATCATGATCAAAGTCGGGCGGATCGATGAAGAGCAAACGTTTGTCTATATTCTTAGCTAAACATATTCCCATAGCATGATATGGCCAAAGGAAACTGGGTATTATAGCGTTTGATCATTTCATGTAATACTTAGTTACATTTCACGCCACTATTGGCGCTGTCTCCGTCTCCCTCCACACTCTCCTCCACTTTGCTTAAAGATTTTTTACTTTTGATGACGACACGTTTGGTGCAGTGGCTAAGCGATTGGCTTCTGCGCTACGGGTCGTGGGTTTGATTCCCACATGGAACAAAAATTTGTATGGTTATAATTTTGTTGGTATGGTTTATAATTTTAACGAACATGCAAGTTGGCTGTTTCATACCAAATTGTTTATTGTGAAATAGAAATGGCTAATAACCGATTTTATGAACCATCCGTGGTAATGCAAAAATAAGGCGCCACTGATTAGCTCCTATGAGCAACAGCTTAATAGTAGATTGTTGCATCGAGCGCAAAGTGAGTTATCAATGCACGAGTGATAAGTTGGTGCCCGAGCGTAGGCGAGGGCACTAAATTAACATGAGTGCATTAATTACTCACTTTAGCAAGATGCGTAATCTAATTTTCTTTCAACTACCAATCTACCTACCGTGATAACATGCCTACTCAAAATAAAAACTCAAGTTAATGAAAACAAAGTTATCCCGCGACTTTTGCGACAAAAGGTTATTAACAATTTCATTTGCAGCTGTTTTTATACTTTCTGGAGTTGAATTCATATCGCTATCGCTGTTTATTTGATCTATTTCCATTTTCTTAAACTTTTCTTGCTAAATTATATACCTATGAAGTATCAAAGTTTTACAATGGTACAAAATGTGCGCCATTTGTTTTTTTTTTTTCACTAAGTCGGTTTTATTCCATATAGCGTATACCTCTAAGGTTTATTCATCCGATTTTTATTTTCAACCAGTATCTTTTTGATCTAACAAAGAGGTTAAATGTCTCCCATTAAGTTTAATAATTGGAGACATTTAACCTCTTTGGTAAATTCATATCTAAATAAAAAATAAAAAACAGTGCATGTAAAACAGTGCATTAATGAGATTGCATACAACATTTCTGCACTGTTTTGGTTCTAAGCAAAAAATATGTCCTTTGTGATCGGTTTTGTAGTGATTAATGATAACATTACTACGTAGTTGAAAGAAAAGATAATTATGTACTCCTTAGAGAAAAGTCCGATCAAAATTAGTCCCAAAAAATATTGCTAGGCTTCTGTATCAGTACCTAACCCTCAATTAAAATGATGGAATATTGTCATATAATTCAATGAACAGCAAAAGTTCCCAAAAGTATGAGTTGAGTTTAATTTCGACACCCTTAAAGAATTGATATGCCCAACTATGGGCAATCGTGGATCCTGGAAAATGGTCAAACGCTTGGCATTGAACGATATGACGGGCATTAGTTAGGCTCATCATGAACTGGCGCAAATGAAATGCCCAGTTACGTCATGATGCACCCAATTCTACGATTGGACGACTTGACTGGTTAAATTGACGTTAAATCTTCGTCAGCCGATGTGTATGCTGGTTTCACTTATTCAATGGACACTGTTGTAGGTACCTTAGATAACTCTAAAGTTAGAGTCCTATACGTTAATTTTTAAACTTTAATTGGTCCAGTGTTCGACGCTTCTAAGTAGTGCTCCACGTAAAGTATACTTTCTAAGAAATACGTGTTTTGAACATGTGAGGTCTTTGTGAACAAATACATGCCAGTGTGGTGAAAAGCTGGAACTAGTTGTATGCACCTCGTGTAATCTCTGAGTTGTGAGACAAAATCCACAGGTTTCAATAAAACTAGGTAGAGTTGAAAGAACATTTATCCGGGATCCTTAGGGACTCACCGTATACCTGTTCTGCGGCAGAGCATTCTTAGTCCGCTTTGTAAGCTGTCCAAGGGCCAAATAGAACTACCGGGAGAATAATGAGATGAGAAAGGCTTCTGGCGGATCACACCTACCAATAACTGCATGCTTGCACGCCTGTTTCATGCTTGGTGAATGCTTGCTGCATGCACGCTGCATACTTACTGCATGCATGCAGCACACAAGCAGCGAGCAAGCATGCATCAAGCATGTAAGTTACAATTACGAATGTCATCGGTAGAATAATAATATAATTTTTACGTTTATCCACTCTGACAGCAGTTGCGCCTGATAAAAGTTGAAAGCAATTACCTACGAAGTAGTTTTGCTTTACTCAGGTGATTAAGATAAAATATGAAAGTTATACAATACAATGTTATACGCAAAAGTCATTAGGACAATGATTTTAAGAAGTTTAGTATAAAAAGTATTAGGGATTTTAATAATTATGACCATAGTCATTAGGGCTTTTAATCTTTATGGATTTCGGTATTAGTACCTACATACCTATTAGTACCTACAATCGATGATTATGATGAAGAATTTATGGCACAGTAAATTATGATTAGGTATAACAAAGTAGAGAGCCATTAATAATTCAAAAACATTTATATTCGTATTCTATTGCTACTTGTAGTCGGTTTTCGTGAAAATATTTCTTTAGGCACTTTGAAACTGTGCGCAACTAAGATTAAGGTATCATTTAGTTCCTTAGGCGACCTAGTTTTGATAATAGCTAACAGTTTTTCAATGCCTGTTATATTGATGAAATAATCGCCTGTTAATACCTAACGTTTCCACCGTGTAGAAATCAAAAAACTTTGGGGCAGTCTGGCAGTATTTTATCACCGCCAAAACAGTCTGGGATTTTTGTTTCTGGATTATGTTAATGCTAAACTAAAAAATTTAAACTATTCCATCGTGCCTAAAGTATGTTGCGTGGGATGTTTTTTTTTTAAAAGTGAAGTACTGCGCAGTAGCATAATAACCGCAAACGCGCAGCCAGACTCTCGATTTCAGGTTCACCAACATTGATTAGTACGCGCTATCATAGTTTCAGGGTGCCTAAGTACCTTCCCAAAATTCGTCACCAGCTTTCCAGCTATTACATGAATTAAACTATCAGCAATAGCTGACTGATGTACACGACAAAGGTTCAAAAACTGTCAGATTGTTTCTAGAAACATTTAACTGCCACTTACTCACTAGTAAACGCTGTTTATAAACACTGTTTAATAAAGACATCGCCTTTAAAACCTAATGTGTCAGTTAAATACCTTCCCAATTATGAGAAATTCCGTACCTAATTCATCGATATTGCTGTATCGACAGATAAGCGCTCCTAGGTTTTGGGCGTCAATGAGGTTTTTTTATTAGAATGTCTGTGCGTGAGAATTCCCCCCGTAAAAATGACATATTATTTGAATTGAAAGAGAACGCTACAGCCACTCCCGACTGAGTCTTCGAGCGCATTGCTCTAAAGACTAAAAGTATTTCAATATTATAATTATTTCTATATGAGGCCCCGAATTTTCCAATCCACACACTTAGTGTATATAGAATTCAATTGTTGAGCAACGGCTAATGGTCTTCCTAGATATTCGAACGTCATTAAATTACACTAACAAATCACCTTAACATTCAAATGGTAACTATTAACGTACAAGAAATCTACGCGCATAATGACCTTTATAGTAAAAATATTAAAGTTCAGGTTTAGAGCCCACTAGATACAGAAATCCAAAGTTACCTGACTAGTTGTTAGCAACAGTTTCTTGGACAACGTCGCGTCGGCCGGGCGTGCGGACCTGTGACACAACGCTCGTGAGTAGAAGCCGTACGATCTCACGAGCCAGCTTATTGACACACAGGAAATATAAACCGACGCCTAATTGAACAAATCGACCCTTGACTATCGACTTTAAGACTTACATTTTACTCTGTACCCGGTAGAGACATAAGTTGCTTTTCGTTATTCGTGTGGGTGGAACTGGTTGAGACAGTGAATTTATATTTGTTTAATTTTGTTTTAGAATATGTCGAAGAAGGTAATAGAACCGAAGAGTAAGGCGAGCGGCAGCAACGAGAATGTCAGCGAGACCACTCCGCTGGTGGGGCATAAGGTAAGGTCTTCATCGTATTATCTGTTAACTTTTCTTCAAAATTTTCTTCGGTCCTTTAGGTACTGGTTACAGGGCCGACCAAGGCCATTTTTTTTATAAATATTCATGTTTATTTCATAACTAACCTGTTCTTATCTGGTTTCACGTGCTCCCTCCGTTTTTTCTAGCAGTTATGATTTGCCAGAGAATGTGGTACGCAGGATTCTTATCCTTAGAAGGTACCGTAGATGAATTCGTCAAAGAGTGTTTAGCAATTTTCCAACGAGCTCATGTAAATACACAGACAGGGGAAACTGAAGCTGTCATAAAGTAAACAGTTACTATCTTAAGTCTATAGACTATTTTAGCCTATTTCTGAAATACATTAGATTCATATTTGTCTCTTAAAACATGTCTTTGTCTTTCTTGTATACAATTTAATAGCAATTAGACTGATAGGTATCTGCCTATCCTCTTATAATGTAAGTTTTTTAAGCTGTCGCGAGATATTTTCCGGTTTGGTTTCGAGTATAAATAACTTAGAGTTAAACTTATACCAAAATAAGCTACATGCGCTCCAATAAATCGTCAAACTTAGCTTTACTAATCAATTTAAGCGTCTACAACAACTCTTTCGTAGACTTTTATAAGCCACAGATTATATTAATATATCCTAAATTAGTAGTCATGAATACATTTGATAAAGTACGTATCTCTTCTTGTTGTTAAACTAAACCTTGATATGCGTCACAGTTACCTGGAGGTACCCAACTCATTGCTCAATGCAGCCGTGAGGTGTTGTGTAACATGTGAACTGAGATAAACTTGTTAGTTTTAACTTAATTGTACTATAATACAAGCTTTGTTGAAGACAGTCACTCAAGCTGTATATAATTTATTATTAATATTAATAACACGTCCGATATTAAGGCATTGTGGCTAGACTAGATTTTAGTTTTGGATTTCACATTTGCAGTCCCAAGGACAGTTGTGTATTTATAATAATAGATTATTTTCAAATAATATGTATAGTTAGTTTAGTATCTCTGTTCCTTATGGTCTATTATTGTTCTAAGTGGTGACCGGTCCTCATCGCTAGTCGGAGCTACTACCGTTATGTTAATACGACATTCTCGCGCCGAAAGCATCGCTATAATATTATAATCTATTAATAATGTATTTCATACGTAAACCAGCCGGTCTTCCTACCCACCATGTTCGACAATCATTAGTTTAGGTATTGCGCAACATTGCACCCAGTTTTTTACTCCGAAAAAGGTGGAGGTTTTAATTTGATACGTTTTTTTTAATGTCTGAGTATGTCTACGGATTTTACAGAGATTTGTGGAACTGTTTGAGATTTTTTATTTTTTTATTTGGTGCTGTATACTCTCTTGTAGGTCTCACATGAATTTCATTAAGTTTGCTTCAGTAATTTTTTTATACAATGGTAAACTTTAAAAATGAATTTCCTGTACAGGGTGTACGAATTCGTGTAATTCCTTTCTAGTTGTATTTAGTGGTCCACTAATTTGTACACTATAAAACCTACATTAAAGAAAATTTCATTCAGCTTATAAAGGCACCGACTTCTGAAATTGACAATTTTATAATAATTATGGTAATTTGGTTGGAGTTATGATAAGTAAAAAGACTGGTTCTACTGTTCCAATGTAGGTACCTCGTAGCAGTGTTATCTCTCGTAATAAAGTAGCTTATGGGCATAAGACAGATGGAACTTTTACGTAATACTTAAAAATAAATAGACTATGCCTTGTCGTGAATGAATGCTTCGCTTTGAATAAACCACTCAATCACTTCCTGTGAGTGTAGTACACACGGCTACATATCAAGCTATACATTTCCAGTATAAGCTGACCTCTCATTGTAAGGAAAGCCTATGCAATGCGAGATCAGCTCAAACTAGAATAGCCGTGTGTACAAAGATTGATGGGTAGAAGAATGCGTCTCTCGAATTATTGTATTACAATTCTAGACTTTCTTCTCAAGGAGATATGTTAGTATTCAGCTAACTCAGCGGTTAATTGCCTGATTAAATGATGATAAAGCTAATAATAGCTCTGTATAGTCCGGCAATTAGTTTTAGAAAAAGTCAACACGTATTCTTCGATTATTCTCAAACCAAAATAGTTTGCTTACCTTTTGTACAACATTTTAATGGCCGGACTATATCTATTTCTAGGTCACATTTAGCTTATCTGGTCAATACTTAGTTACAGATTACTTATTGATAGGTTGGTGAAACAGCCCCTTAATCAATCAAACAACACAGTCTATACTGGAAAAATATATTTACTAATTTGCACCACAACACCTAGTTCTTCGTCCATTAGACCCTAGCTGCCTTCTTCAATTACCTTCATTAGCCTATCTCCTTGTCTGACAGGGCGAAGGCGATGGGGAACGCCAGGGTCTGTCCATGGAGCAGACTGCTATCCTGATCGCCGGAGAGATGGCCGGCAGCGGCGTGCTGGCACTGCCACGGGCTCTCGCCAAGACCGGTAAGTTCCTCGTAGATAACTTAAGGATATTCTTAGCTGATAAGATGTTGAACTAGTTTGCAAAGCGTTAAATAATTTGCTGAGCGTTAAACAATTTACTGGCGTCAAGCTGGAAGCCAATTCTTGTAACAGTATTGTTATGAAATCGTAATCGAATCGCTGCTCAACTACGGCTGTTTGACCATTTTTTTAGGTCTGATTATTGATTATTCCTGTGAAATCGGCTCATATATCATATAATACTCAAAAGCCTTGGTTGAGCTGCGGTTCTATTTTGATTTTAAGCCATTTTGTTTGTTGAATTATTATTGTCCTTCTGTCGTTTTGTTTGAACTTGCGCAGTTGAGTCAATCAGTACTTCAGTTGTTTACTATTGGACAGTTGAGTTCGTGTAGGTATTCACTGTTTACACACTGTTTTTGCTCTATTAATGGCCTGCTGTTTCTTACTTTTTGCTGGTCTTGCTTGTCATGATGTTAGGATACAATTTTTTGATCGAATTCGTATCAATCATGACGTCGACGGGTGGCTTCACCTACATAAAACTCCCGAAATCTAAATATGATAAAACTGTATTATTATGATGCTTGGCGAACGTACTGCTAGAATTACTTAAACATATAACGTGCGAACTGTTAATTAGGTTTCCACTGGTTTCCACTAACTGTTACGAGATTAATAGACTAGGAGTTATTTCAAAATTAAACAAAAAGGAAACAGACTGTAATGATGCTAAGTCCCGTGCGGGGTAATCTATAACAGTTTTAAGGAATTACATGAATTACAACCTGTAAACTACTTATAAGTAACAGATTTCAATTAAATCTTTTTTAAACTTATCGGGCCTTATTACAAAAGATGGTCTAAGAAAAACCCTGGTTTTAGGGTAGCCCCGTCTCTCCCCCTTATTACAAAAGATGGTTTAAACCAAGACTAAGGTAAACCCAGGTTTAAAATATACCCATCACTTTCTTATGTCATATAACAAAAAGAGACGGGGCTATTTTAAAACCTAGGTTTTTCTTAGACCATGTTTTGTAATAAGGGGGTTTTTGTTATATGACTTAAGAAAGTGATGGGTATATTTTAAACCTGGGTTTGCCTTAGTCTTGGTTTAAACCATCTTTTGTAATAAGGGGCGTTTGTCTTTAGAGCTTATTGATAACGTTAACTGTATGGTCAAAACTACTCACAATGTACGGTCGCGGACTCCAAATGTTTATCAGATTTCCAATTCGATTCCTTACTAGGTACACTGTACGCAATAAGGTTCAAAATGTCGTATCAACTTACATAATTATTAGTTTTTAAAATTGTAAAGCGTTGATTCTAGCAAAATTAACCACTTTTTAATGTTACGAACTCCGTTTTAAGTATGTGTGTCTATCCAAAAGTTATATAGAGCCTTATAGAGCGAACTTGATTAAATTTACTAAATAGGTTGATTTCTTTTTCTATGCTACCTAGTATACAGCCTCTTTAATTTAAGAAAAAAATATCTTTGCTCTGTCAACTCTTTTGGGAGACACCGAGCGACCTTATGAAAAAGTAATGTGCAAGCAATTATAGACCTTACTGGTAAACATTTCAAGTCCGCGACTGTACATGACATAGTTTGCGATCAAACACAATTCAGATGATGGGTTTTCATTATAACGTTGCAACTGTATTCAATGGCACAATGTTAACAAAAGATAATTAATTAACATGAAATACACAATGCTGCTAAATAATATTGTTTTCATCCCCCCATCTCGGAAAAAGTATTTTTGCTCTTCGATATGCAAAAGCCGTTTTTATCCGCTAGAGGATAAAGTAAATTGAATTTAGAACATCGTGTGCACCAAGTTTGTGAATTCAAAACTTCATTAAACCTATTTACTATTACCTCCATGGTGCCGAATTTATCATACAACCTTTTTTAATTTGTTAAAACTCAGACTCGGAACCTTCTTGGTGTATTACTTTTTTTTAATTTGCTTTACGCGCGCCTATTTCTTTTCACGTCATAATGTTAAAACCTTAGGTTAAAAATGGTTAAAAACAAGAAACTTGAAAACAAGTGAAAAACCTAAAATGAGTGATTCTAGCGACGAGGAAGTTAATTTTTTTACATTAAGTCATTTCCTCGCTGAGGTGGGATGAAAAGTTACGTGTTGCACTTGAGTGCAAAGATTTTTCACCTCGTGCTCTTTTGATTCCCTCGCTAAGGCTTAAGCTCAGGATTCTAATTTTAGAATCCTTCGCTTGCTCGGTCATCAAAATTGAGCACGTGGTTAAAAAGCAACTTTGCACTCTTGTATAACAAATAACTATTACTTGCTGGTATAGGTACTTATAAGTACATCTTGTAGTAGTAGAAATGGTCACTACAATTTTGACATAGCTATCGCTCTACGAGTCACCTTGCATTCCAATAAAACGTATAACACGTGGTATGAGACGAACTCTCAGTCAAGTCAGTAAATTATTTTTTACGATATACTTAACTAACAAAACGTGTTTACCATGTTGGTTTCGTGTTTTGTAACTATGTCAGATTTTCTATACATAAGTGGAATAAAACATGAATACATAATTTGGGCCCGTATACTCTCAATCTCAAAACGGCAACCTGGGACCAGCATCCCTGGAGGAGCTGTTAAAAAGTTATTTGAATTTCCTGTGTGACAACATTAATTATAGATATCAATAATTAATAAAAAATGTAATTAACAGCTCTATAACCGTCCGACGCCTTATAGATATTGAAGCGAGGCAGGCAGCGTGGGAAGATACTGCGCAAGCTCATTTTTTTTATAAAACGTTCCAAACCACTTCGATATGGTAATGGCAAAGATTGTCGTCGCTCTGTTATCAGCACTGCTCTGATCAGATGATCATCTGATAAGATAACTATATGTGAAGGATCTTTATATTACCATAGCAGGATCATTTGCAAACGAAATCGAATACAGGAAAAGATATATTGCTTTTGATAGTAACTTTTAAATAACGTTAATGTAATCGACAGCTAATATCTAGGCAATCGTTTTTTAAAATATTTGGCAAACGTTGGCAAACACCGCCGCCTATAACAACACCAAGAAGATTGCTGATGCGTTGCTAACCTTAGAAACAAAGTTGGGAAGTCTCATATGTGTCTGTAATTTCACCGGTACCCATACCAGCAGAAATAGGTATGGTGGTTCACCGGATTTGTTTCACAAGGAGCTGTACTACTCTTTTAATATATTGTCAGTAGCCACTAAGACTTAAGTTAGACATAAATTACGATGGAGCAATAGCAATCAGTCTGCAAAGCATAGCGAGTATCATTGGGCGGGGTGATAACTTGATGGGTTCTTGTAAAAGTACGCATTTTGTATGGTTTCAGGTGCTCCCTAGTGGGGATATCAGCTTTCAGGTGCTCCCTATACGTTTTCCACTGATATGAGCCAGGAAGCAATGAATTACACTAATTTGTTTACAGCCTGTACTAATATTTCGTGCTATTATGTATTTAAAATGTATGTCGGTCAATGATTTGGAGATGATAGAGACAGAATGACATTTTAAATATTTTTAGCACTAAATGTATTTAGCGATATGTTGCGTAAGCAGGCTTTAGATTGACTCATTGGGCATCTACAAATTTACCGGCTAGAATATTGGAAAATCTTAGTAATTGCCACTGTCTAGGCTTCTAAACTTACGATCTTATTCAAATACAAATTGTGTTAGGTAAACTCGGGATATTTTACTTTTTTAAAATATTTAATCATCTTCCTCAAAGCCTTGCTCAACAACGCCTTACATTGTTTAAAAAACAGTTACATAATATATTATTAAACAAAACGTATTATAGTGTTAAACAATTTATGGACGACAACTGTATAAAATAACATTTTGCAATTATATAAAACTGTGTGTGTGTGTTTATCTAGGTATGTAATTTAATTGTTAGGTCCTGAATTTATATATATTTGCACGCCGCATGTGGCAGAATATGTCGGAATCGATAACCTTGTAAGACCATTGTACGTACCATGTTCTAGCAAATAAAGTATTTGAATTGAATTGAATTGAATTGAATTGAATTTTAAGTTTAGTATTAGAAGACAAAAGAATTGTAAAATCCTTACTGTGTTCCGTATTCTCTAATTTTAAACATTTTATAGTTATCTCTACAGTTAGGTAATTCGATACAAGTTTCATTGGTGAACCGTTTCGGACGCTGATCACGAAAAACAAACTCCGGTTGTATAAATTACATTGACCTTCGATTAGCCACTTACCATATTAAGATATTTATATTTTTGAGACAGATATTATCATCAATATACCTATTGTGGTATTTTGTGACTGCATATAATTATTGTATCAATGCAAATATTAAGAACATCGAAATAAGAAATAACAGGTAGTTGTTATACGTATAGATTCATAGGTACAGTCGCCATCAGATATACAGGGTGTAAACGAATTCGTGTAATTCCTTCAAACCGTGTGATCTACTGGTGACACTGATACACCCTGCATAGGTTTTTTTCAGAATTAACAAAAAAAAGTTTTCAAAAAATGAACCATGGTATTCTGTATCTGAGTATTTTTTGCGTCCCAAGTTAACTGACTGTGTAGAGCGATATCGCGCTAGTCATGCCCGTGCCTTCATTCCTTTATGCATGGCATCGAAATTTTCTATCACATAAAAAAAGTATTTGGGAATAAAAAAGTCTCTTTTTATTTTCAATCAATCTAAATTCCGTGCGGGGTTAATATATACCATTAATACCTAGATCATGTGGTTTGAAGGAATTACAGGAATTCGTTAACACCCTGTATTGTAGCGGACAATATAAACAACTACTTCTGAACAATTTTAAAATGTCCATAAGTTCCTTATACTACAAGTTACCATTAATATTTGAACATTCATTACTCATTAATATCTGAGCAGATTCTTGTCAATAATTTCTATACACACAAATAACCAAAAAATATCTGAACACTTACATAAGCAGAGACTAGGTCCTACGATCCTTACGTATAGGTAATTCTTTGATTGTCATAAGATTATACCCGCTAGACGTATATTTACTCATACGACCCTAGTTTTACTAATTGAAAATGGATAAGCAATTACGTAATAGTATTTTAAACTAGCTACATTAACGAGGTACCTATTTATTAACTAATGAGGATTGTGTACCTACCTTGATCCACAATAAAGATATTGAAATTGTAATACGTTATTTAATTGTTACATGCCATCTAACTAAAGTCTTAAAGCTACTGCTCATGCATATGACTATTTTTATAATACTTGGAGACATTCACTGAAGTGTAAAGAATAACGATATCAAACTATTCGAATTCCGTTTATAGTCAAAGACCTTCAAGTCTTATAATATTGTGTTACAAGCTGCCACCACACGTTGTGATGCCAGTAGGTACCGTCCTTCACCTTGTGGTCACCATCGCCTCACACACGCACGGCCCACGGCGACCACGGCCCGGTGCGGAGCGACGCGGACGTTACTAGCCCAATTAATAAACTGGTTCTACAGCTTTTTTGTGCATTTTTTCCATCGTCCGACCAATTCGTTGATATAGTTAGACATTTTGTTTTTATTATTAGACTATGTTATAATTTGTCATTTGTTTTTTTAATGTTAACTCTAGTTCAGTGTGCCATGAATGAGCTACATAACACAAACAAAATAAATAAATATTAGTTAACAAGAATTATTAGGAGTATTATTGCATAAGATTTATTATTTAGTTTCGTTTTTGTTATTTTGGTATCTTAATTCATTGATCTATTTGTCTTTGTATATTTCCACTTTCTTGATTTTGTATCAGCAAGATTTACATCTGTATTAAGTACAGCAAATAATGATACCTACACCTTTTTTCCATTTTATTATTCGATAACTGCCTATTATCAGGTGGTATGAGTCTGTCATGCTCACTAAAATGCCCTGCCTGGTGGCGTCGTGCATCCGGTCGTTAAGTTCCCTGTAATATGGTTGAGCTGAGCGATGCGGATGTGCACGTCATGCTCGTGAACGGGTGCCGTTTGTCGGGACTGGTCAGCTCTAAACTGCTATGGCAATCCTAAAAGGCGTATTTTTCTATTTGTTACTAACCTGCATTATTCTCATAGTATTTTTCTCACTTTACTGTGGTGGAATTGTCGTGATCTATTATTTAAAAAGAGTATCCATGGAGTTTCTTGCCGGTTCTTCTCCATAATACCTACCTTTTGGAACTGTGCACCTATTTTTGACGTTTTAAAAGCACCTGTAATCTAGTCTACTTGAAATAAAAAAAGTTTGACTTTGACTTTTGAAATCCATCAGAATGA
This sequence comes from Amphipyra tragopoginis, assembly GCA_905220435.1. NCBI lineage: Eukaryota > Metazoa > Arthropoda > Insecta > Lepidoptera > Noctuidae > Amphipyra > Amphipyra tragopoginis. The sequence continues at coordinate 36,431,607 of HG991991.1, forward strand.
TTATCGCATTGTATTACAGGATGGGTCGGCGTGCCGTTGATAGTGCTGATCTGCGTGGTGGCGGCATTCAGCGGCAAGCGGCTGGGCGACTGCTGGTCCATCTTGGAGGCACGGGACCCGGAGATGAGGACCCGCAAGAGGAACCCCTACGCTATAATCGTGGACCAGGCGCTCGGCAAGACCTGGAGGTGACATTCTTACTTGAGAGTATTATGCATTTGGTAGAATTTGGGACATATTTATGTCTTTCAGTGGACTAACTGTTAAAGACTGCGTTTAGATCCATAAAGGAGATTTGTAAATATCACTGAAATGATAAATAGAATCATTTTTTTTTCAAGTACTCCTTTTTTATTCATGTAACGACTTGATTCGTTAAAGTAGTAACTTGTAAGAAAATTATAATGATGACCCGGCAGCAATTACCTAAATTATACCTAACATAAGTAGACGATGACGCATCATCTATTGGTCCGCCTTGTTGTACACAAAGTCAGTAAGCAGGTTCACCTCAATCAGCGTCAAACTGCAGACTCACAGGCTCAGTAAGCGAGCAAGCAAAACACAACTATACTACAGGCTGAACCAGCCGCGGTCCCGACAATTTGTCCTGACAAGCTACTTCGTAGATCTCACCTATTCCATATCTAATGAAAAATAGTAGGTAGCCCAGTTATATTAGATAGTAAATAAACCATTATGCGAAAAAAACACTGTTAGCTGAATTTTTGTATACACCTTCTGTCCCATCGATATCGTGTGTCCGCTTCGCGAGATAATCAAGATTAAAGGTCACAGAAAACTGTTTTTCGCTATTATTATCATGCTTCCAAAGACTCGGAGGTCATGGGGGTTCTTTTAAATATTGTCGAACATCTGATTCGCTACAAAAAGGTTCCAATAATCGACTTAAAAAATGAGGTGCTCAGTTTGGCCTTGAAAAATGTAAGTATGTCTAAATGAATGTAGCTATGTTCGTTATTATCTCGAGAACTGTTGTTCATATTTCGGTGCGGGTTTCACTAATTAAATATGCTATTAACAAGAAAGATTCTTACATGTAAAATATTTAAAAAAAACACAAATTCGATGGGGATATTTACCCTTTTATCAAAATATCTAAACGAAGGTGTATTACAAAAATTCAGCTAACTGCAAATTTTATCGCAGAAGAAATCTAAAATGATTGGGCTATAAAATAAGTTTCTCTGACTAATTCTGTTAACTTGCTTGGATCAAATTTGGTAGAAGATACATTATATTCCTTCTACTTTTTTGCCAAATTCCTTTTAAACTGATCTCACGGCTACCATAACATCCAACTGAAATGCTTCCGACTTGATGCAATAACTAATTACAGGCATTCATGTTAAACATATTCTGTAATATATCCAGCGTGATAGTATCAATGGCGATGATCGTGACTCTGTTCGGTGCCTCCGTGGTATACCTCCTGCTGTCGGCGCAGATCATCGAGGCAGTTCTACTGTCGCTCGTGCCGACCATCAACATCTGCACGTGGTACATCATCGTCGTCGGCGCCATGACACCGCTGCTCTTCTTCGGAACGCCTAAGGATTTCCAGTAAGTAATAGATAGATGGCTAAGGATTGATTAGTTTGTGTAGATTAGAAGCATCTAGCATCAGCCCTATCACCTGGCGCTCACCTCATTCCAGCAAGAGCCCAACTGCCAAAGCAATTGCTTTATTAAATAAATTTGTTGAAAACTGCCCAGATGCCGACATATTTTCTGATAATAGTAATGTATTAAAAAATAAAGTATTATTGTTTCTTAGCAAAAATTTCAATGTGTAATGCTTTGATCTATAATTTTAATTGTGGAGATTTTTGTACTTTTTCTACTCTCTTTAGCATGTAAGCGTTTTGGTGTCTAGACTGTAAGCTTATATTGTTGTAAATGAATAAATAAATAAATAAGGGTGCAATGTCTAACGTCTTCAAAGAATGACCGACGTCTCGACCTGCTCAAATATCCTTCTATCGCAACAGCGTCACCTTATTAGAGGAATGGCTTTACGGTCATAAATCCATTTACCAAGCTTGCTAACTACGGAGACTTTTGGCAATACGGCGATATAAGGTTTGTCGAAAAGGGGGTACTAATCCGAAAGGCTGTTAGAATACCCATAATAATGAATAACTTTGGTTCTACAACTTTCCCCAAAAATCAATAGTTTAAGAGACATAGATGTTCAAATTCAAAGATTTCATAAAAATACGCTAAAATCTTTCTTTCGTCAGCTATGATCAGATGTGTTTAGGTTTAGGTATTTTAGGTCATATTTGGGGTCCCGAATTAGAAGCTCCATTTTCTGAACTAAAGCAGGGATGAAGAATTTTTGAAAAAACTAAAATTAAAATCATTTTGTATGGTAATACAAATTATGGAATTTTGAAATTTTAACACTTTGCTATTAAACAGTAATCAGTGATACTTTATGTGGTCTGCGGATTAGTATCCCCTTTCCGACTAACCTTGTATTTAACTGGAACATGCTTATTATCAGCAGTGCAGTGGTTTTCAATATATTTAGGTTGAAGATTGGAAAATCTGTATCCATAGAACCTTGCTTGGTCATGTAGAAAACTGTTAATGTGTAATATTACATCAATATTGTTTACTTCTAGTCTCATGGGCATCCTGGCGTTCGGTTCCTCTCTCGTGGCTTGCATCCTGTACTTCATCGAGATGATGAACGAGACCTCGCCATTCACCTTCCGTTACGGCATCCACGGGTTCATGGACTTCTTCTTGGCCACCGGCACCATCATGTTCGCGTTCGGAGGAGCCTCCACCTTCCCTACTATTCAGAACGACATGGTTGACAAGACCAAATTCGGGAAAAGTTTGCAGTATGGCTTTTTCGGTATGTTTGACTTATAACTTGTAAAAACACACAATTCGGATAGTATAAAACATGATAAGACATGTTCTGACTTCGGCGTTAACATGAGAAAGTATTATCATCCCTTTCCTTCCTAGGAAGCAGATGGCAATTTTGTGCCATGATTTAGGTGTTATTTATCACGATACAGTGAAATGCTAAAACCCAGAAATAGTTCACCAAACATGGTTTCCTGTTGTCACAACAGTGTTGTGTGTTTAGATCGTCAGGAATAAAACGATAATAAGATTTTTATGTATGTTGATGTCTTCCTCAGCTGTTCTCGTCCTATACCTGCTGGTGGCGGTGGGCGGTTACGCGGTATACGGCGAGCGAGTGCTACCTAACGTCGCGCTCTCGTTGTCCCCCACCCCTCTCACCCTGGCAGCTAACGTGCTTATGGCCGTCCACCTGCTCTCCGCCTTCATCATCATCATCAACCCCGTCTGCCAGGAGGTCGAGGAGCTCTACAAAGTGCCTAGAGGTTGGTTGAGAAATTTATAACTTATTATTTGCTTCGTAATCTTTAAAACAGACGGAAAGTGTACTTCGTAGTTTACGAGTACCAAACTTATAGAGTTCGTACTTAGAGTTAGTTTTCTTCTATTTTCAGTCCAGTTCCAATACATGAGTTTTGATTTGACTTGTGGTTCCTACTTGGTCTTTACTAGGTGACAGCTGAACATAGGCCTAACTGTGGTAATCTTGACGTCATTTAAAAGTCTAAATATCATCAAGCCGGAAATGGCCACCGCTGCACATGGAGCATTTCAAAACGTATTGGTGATCGCAAAAAGTTGTTATTAGCGCAATGAAACAGTGTGTGGCCCATCGACAACCACGAGCAAAGTCGTGGTGTTCGTTGCCAGGAACCACGCGACCAATGTAACCATGTTCCTTGAATTTCGAATACCTTATCGGTTGTTTATTTCTTGCAGATTCCACCGGCTGGCGCATGGCGGTGCGCGTCTCCATCATGCTTGGCATCCTGTTCATCGGCGAGAGCATCCCGCGGTTCTATACGCTGCTGGCGCTCATCGGAGCCACCACCATCGCCCTGCTCACCTACATCCTGCCCTCTGTCTGCTACTTGAAGCTCATCAGCCAACCAGTTGGAGAGGGACAGACGCCTATGTGAGTGACCCTCGACAATAGTTACCTTAATCTTAAACATTGACAGAGTACGCAGTGTTGTGGTATTTCGTGCATGAAACAGCGGTTTCGCAATAAAGAGCCGGAGTCTGCCTTTAATTAATTACTTTCGCAGATAAATAAAATATTCTCTTAGTCGGCTCTTTATATTTGGTAGGAAGCTTATTCTTCCTTATCATTACTAAACAGTGCCTCGAAGGTATCCACGTGCAAGGCCTTTTCCTGGTGGGCTACTAAGTGCCAAGTACACTAAAATCCAATCTTCGTAACAAGTCTTCTACGAGCATCTCCTATTCAACGGAACCCCGTTCTAATCTAAGTAAATAATTTAGGAGTGTTATTCAGTCGTACCATAAGCCACTATCAAATCTGAGTGATTTACTCATCATATCTTTGTCTTAACAGCACCACGAGGCAGCACGCTTGTTTTCTCTACATTTACGCGAACTAAACTGCAATACAAATTAAGGAAATATAGTGACAATATTTAGTGCGACATCATTTGATATTTTCTTATTTTTACCATCACTTCTAGCACTAGCGACCTTTTATGAATTTGTGTGTTATTTATGCCCAAGTTATCAGACAGTCTTCGTAATAACTAGATAAACCCTTTTTGTTTTCAATAAGGGTTAACTCTAAGAGCTAGCGCGCACTTGTGACTTTTGTCACCGTAACAATTTCATCACTCTTATAAAATCTAAGAGTACCTATGGAGATGCATCCAGTTATCATGTCGTAACACACATACCAATAGACTTGAAAGAGTGACAAGATGTTCACGGTGACAAAAACCCGTGCGCTATTTTATAAGAGTGATGAAATAGTCACGGTGACAAAAGTCACCCGTGCCGTGCGCGCTAGCTCTAAGACTGAGTAAGGCCAAGGGCGACTTTGTTTGACAATAACTGCTGATTATTCCGCTCATGTTTTTCGATGTTTGACTGGTTGTAGATGGTCCGTACCGTTGTGTGATGCACCGTTTCTACATAACCGAGCATTTATTGGCGACACCTGAAGGGTGGGTCTCCAGCCAAGCCAACACAATATAATGTTGCCCTAATAAAGACTTTGGTTTGGTTTGACTCAACGTAGTTAATTTCATCTTGATTTTTTGTTGAGATGACATAAGTGTTTAAGCCTTCCAGAAAACTTATTTCTTATCGTGTAATTCATATCACTGCTAGGGCAGATTAACTTCCCCTTTAAGATTTTGCAATGCTAATACCCTACCCATCATCCAACAACAACTGTGGTCTGAACATAATTATTGCCAATATTCACCTGGCCAACAGTAAAACGCATACCCCGGTATTTCTCTAATAATATTTTCTCTGCACTCTTCGTGGACTAGTTTAGTGACAGAATCAATTTCCAGTTTTCTAAAAAACATGTTATTATCCTTTCCAGTGAGACTCCCGGGTGGAGGAAGATGGTGTGCTACGAGGTGATCGCGCTGGGAGTGGTGGGCTGTGTGGCGGCCACCATTAGTGCCATCAGCGCCATCTTCAGCACATCCATGGCTGTGCCCTGCTACTTGTGAGAGAACACAACATAACTACACAGCTCTTGAGTGCTTCGTACACAGCCGGAGTTAGACGACGACGCCCTTTGATCATATTTCATCAAGCGTGGCTTTGGCTGTGTAAACGTAGAGTCCATTATATTTTAGTTATATATATTTTAGTTATATATTGGAATATACTTACTCAATTATGAGCGTCAGCAAATAATAATGAACCATAATAATTAATAATCATAGTTGATAGAAATAGGCTTTCATATTTGCAGATTGTTAGATTGTCTCTGTTAAATGTATATTTTTATAATAATGTTGTTAGTAATGCTTGGTCAAGGATTATCGCTTTTAATCGTTGTTACAATTTTAAGATAATAATAACTGCCATAAGTCGATTCATGAGTATTTGCTCAAGAGTTCACATATTTTGTAACTACCTATTGCCAAGAAGTCTTGCCAAGAAACATATAGGTATCGCCGTAATAAGAATGTAAGAATCTGAAATCAGTACATGCTGTTGGGGAACTTGGGGACCAGTGTATGGAGATAACGCAATCCAAACAACGGTCGAAATGGATATCTGGTTAATTACTGAAAATGGTCAAGTGCGAACAGAGATCGCTTTGGTCGCGACGTTGACCCAAACCGTGGTAGTTAGCGAGTGGATCGCAGTGCGCCGGTGCGGCGGTCCATTGGTCCCCCGCCTCCGGTATCCGTTCGTGTTAACAGATGTAAAATACACAGACATTTCATCAATCCCCATGCGCGTGCGCACTAGGAGTCGCACGAATTCGTACCGTTACGCATTTATTTACACTGCACCACAGTAATTCAGTAACAGAGTACTTATGACCATTCCAAGTTTATTACTTATACACTAATGAAGCTTCCACGGTTAAGTTAAACTTGTATGTAACAACTGTTACTTTACCTACTCTATGTACTCTGTTTCGCATTGTTACGCTTCAAATCGCAATAAAAGTATCGTCATAGTTCAAATAAAGGGTTTAAGTTAAGTTTAACTTGTTGTTTTATTTGGTAGTTATAGTCCCAAGGTTACTAGGCTATTTATTCCGTATCTGTTCTTATCTTAGTTTATTTGTTAACTTACAACACGTACTTAGTTGTTTATATACGTACAGATGAGATGTATTACGCATACGAAGTAAAATGTTGATATTCTTTCAATATTGGAAAACAACACTAAATACATACATACCTACACAATGTTTGTTGGGGCAATTCGGGATATGGGGTAAATTAGTTTAAATGAATTTGCCGCAGAATGTGTCGTCCAAATATAACGACGCGGACTGAATTGACGGGCAGAAAAATGGCGTCACACTCTATTCTTGCAAACAATTACATCACATTCTACGGTAAATCTACTTGACCGAATTTACCTTACATTCGAATTTGCCCTAACGCATAACATGCGAATTCATTTCTTGTTGGTTTTTCCTGGTAGTCGTCTCTTTGGTTCATTAAATAAATTAATACCTAAATACTTACTAATAGAAAAATAAACATTTTGCGCCGAAATTAATATAGTAGAAATAAGTCATGTCAATACAAAGTAATCTTGAAAGTTAAACTTCTCTGAATTATCTGGCTGTTGTACATTATTATTTTACTATCTGGCTTATTATGTAAGTAAGTCAAACACACGAACTCGTAAATCTAGTTCCACGAGATTTTAATTTACTTACACTTAAAACATCAGAAAAGGTAAGCCCTACAGAGAATACAATTTTAAAACCTTTGCGACTGTTTACACTAACATCCAGTTCCGTCTTTACCTTAAGGGCACATGGGGCACGGGCCCAGGGCCCCTGGTCTGATGGAGGCCCCAAAATGTCGAAAGCCAGTGCCTCGGTATTTAGCATACAAAAAAATTTAATAAAAACACATTGATTTCTTTGTTCAACACATCATTATAAAAGCACCCAGATAGCCAAGGTTGTTCAGCAAAAGTTTGCTCAGCTGAAATTTCCTTTAATTTGAGTCAAATTACTTCCAACTTTCTAATTACAATACGAATATAACTTGAATTACAAATTGTCGTCAATCTAATAACCAATAAAGTCACTGAACAAAAGTAAATTCTGATGTTTTCATTCATGTTTTATGGTTTTCTAAAAGGGCCCCAAACTCTGTGTGCCCTAGGGCCCCTGCGCAGCCTAAGACGGCCATGCTAACATCTTGACGTAAATTATCCCAGTTATTGCCATAACTCTTTAGCTCATCTTAAAAACATACGCACCTACTATGTATTATCAACATGTTAATCGTTACAAACACCGCGACCCCCAGCAGGGTGTCGTCATACTGATAACACTTATCTCGCGATGCACGCCACATTGTCAAAGACATCTGTGTCTGTCGGCACCGGGATGTGCGTATCTTATGCGAAGGTAATTAAATTATTTCAAATTAACTATACAGGGAGGTAATTTGGGATGGGGCATGAAGGGCGGCTACCTTAACCTTTGTAGCTACAGGAAAATGCTCTTACGAGACTGTCTTTATTTTTTAAAATATTTTGCCCTGTTTATACAATTCTGAAAAAAATTTTAGGTACAGACAGCGAAAAAAGGGCAGTTTTCACAAAACATTTTTAAAATGCCAATCGATCTGATTTCTCTTAAGGATTAAAATACCTACTCTTCCAGACCAACTGGTAGGAGTACTAGAAAAGTCAGAAAAGGCAAAAAAAACTTATTTGAGATGGGGTAATAGTTATAGCTACCTACTGTGGTTACAATTGTTCTTAGAAGACAGTCCATAATTTTTGAAATTGTATTTGTCCGCTTCACGTGTCGTCAAAATATTTAACGACATGTTTAAACACTCTATGGCACTCTATCCCCTTTTGCAAAACCAACCCCCTCCTCTCCGGATGGCAGCCATTTTGATTTTAGGTAAAGGCTACCGTGCACCATCGTCGACTATCACCGCTTAACATCAGATGAGATAAGTAGGGGTAGAACGGGAGCAAATCCACTGTAAAAAAACTTGGTACACACTGATTTTACTTTGGGCTACGCTGTCGTGTCGTGGTTGTGATAAATTCAACATCTAACTGTGCGTGAGTTTGTATAGAGTGGGGCTTCTCTGCCCATTTATTGTGTGGATAAAATGATAAAATTGAAGAGACGCGCGCGCGCCTCCCCGCACTACAGCACCACGCGCCGACCAGCGCGTACGACACTCCACGTCTTCCCGGGATCCACGTCGTCTTAGGTAAGCTTATTGTTTCTTTACTCAACTGGGGCTATTTTATGGACCATTAAGTAGTTCTAATATCTACACAAAGAAATTAGAATAGAACATTTATTTATCAAATATTTACTTCATCATTACAATCAGGGACTTCATTATTTGGTTAAACGTAACTACGTCTACGAGCGCCAACGATAATAATATTTATCTGTTAAATCTTCGATGAAGTATGCAACTTGCTAGCTTGCTGGAGCATTTTAATATTATAGAATTGCAATTCTTATATGCGAGTAGTGATAAATTCTAGATTTGTTTTTGCTACTGAAAACTGAAACCCAGTTCCTCCTGGACTCTCATGCAGGCTATTGATTATTGTGTTTATAATTCCAGGTAGCTAGTTAATTAAAAATGGTGGTGTGCAGCGTATTCCGTGTGACGTCACGACTAGCCCGTAGCGGACTCGCCGCGCAATGCTGCGGCCGCGCACTCTATAGTACAGAACAGAAAGGTACCTTGATATCCTACAATCAACCAAATGATTGTGCCTTCAGACGAGCATGCTAGCATAGTAGTAGAGAAAAGAGGCACTGCCAAATAAAAACTTAGATTGTGTACACGGGTTAGTGAACTATAACTTAGTGTAGTCCGTCATTTAAATTAAATACACTCAAATCTACGTCAACCATCTACTGCTAATATATCTCTCCAAATGTTCTTTCCGCTGAGCTGTTTCATGTCAACAACATGTCAATTTGGCTCTAAAACAATAATTATCTATACAAATTATTGTTTCGCAAAGAGTTCATTTAGTTTAGAAAAGTGTATCTAGTGATAAGGCGTCTGTTGATTTAGAAATAAGTTGTTTTAAGTACCTAATATTTAATATCATTGACCTTAACACAATGAAAAACTTAAGTATGATAACTTTGATTTTAAGTACCTATCAATTTTTTATTGTACTTAACTGTAGCTTCATTGGCAATGACCTGGTAAAGAAAGCCACTCGTTTTATTTATCGTTTAATTTAAGAGGGATTTAATATCACGACCTCACATTGGTTACTGATTGTCCGTACACTCAAAAAGTTCCAATAAATAATTAATAAGCATCTGTTATCAGTCGTGTCGAGAGGATTACGCAACAGTCGCCTTGCCACTATCTCACCCTACTCTGTCTCTTGTAAATACCTCGAGATCTTGCGAAACTTACTGAATAGAGCCCTCTTAATGCTTACAACATGATGTAATACGCTAAAAGTTTAGATACAAACAATAATTAGAATATATTTTCGTTATATTTAATTTTTTTATATAGATAAATGCTACAAGCGCCTGGCGAATTGATTTCATTGTTTTTTTCTTTTTTTTAAAACGTTTTTTCACACTTGTAATACGCCAGTATCATGGGTGTGTTTATAGACTCCGAACAATTATCTGTAGGTCCTACAAATACTATTGCGGGAATTGAATCCGAGACACGATTCGCAGCAGCCAAGTGCTCAAGCACTGCACTGGGCCAATCGTGTCGTGTGATTCTTTGTTTTAAATTAATAGTTTGATACAATAAGCGAATGTCTGATTTTTGTTTTAATAAGTAATTATTGTACAATATAAGCTGTGCCTATTTAAGCTAAAAATTCAAGATTGACAATGACTTTTTTTTAAATTTTCCTACTGCTTGAAGTAGTATTAGAGGAGCTACTCACCCTACGTTTTACAGATGGGCTACGCCGCGTATACACATTTATCTTCGTAGCGTAGACGCTACGTAGACGCCGTCCAAGGACTTTGTCTTGGTTCGATAACTAATGGTCTATTGTAAACTTCTTGCAGGGCGTCTAAATAATCTTGATTTTAAGGTCTCAGGCAACCACAAACTATCAAGCTAAGCTTGCCCAATATTATCATTTAATTAAACAAGACGACTCAAATGTTGTAGCTAAGTATGTTAGATAACCGAGTTGATCCTTAAGCGCATGCTACACGGTCAATATTCATTTATTTATTAAGGACCAACAAAGGACATACACAGAAAATCACAAAAATTGGTAAATAGAATGAGCTTTATATCCGAGTACTCCTTCAATTATAGGAGGCCACAAAATGCCTTTTTTTTTCGACTTCGCTATTTTACCATACTACAAGTTCATCACGATATTTTGACCGTGATCCTGGACCATGATATTTACTGCGCGTTTAATGTATGAATACACTGAATAAAACAATAAATAAATGCCTATTAAATCAGATAAGATGTTAAGGAACGGTTGTTGATGATGTTAGGATGTTACGAAGTAGTTCGAGCGTTCAACACTATATGCAGCACGTTTGCACACGTGTAACGAAGTAGATCGAACGTTCATAACTGAACGCAGCACGTTTGCACACGTGTTACGAAGTAGATCGAACTTTCATAACTGAACGCGTTTGAGATGGCCTTTATCTTAGAAATAAATAAAGCGTTTTGATAGAATTTCTACACAAAACGTCAAGTTAGTTAAGTTATCCGACGCTGGTAATAAAGCCTTCATACCAGTAACTAACCTAACCCTTTAATGATAAAATTTATCAGACAATCTTAAACATCGAATTGATCTAATCAAGGAGAGATCTATGCACTATATTGGGCACCTTCCAAAGGTTGCTTGCTTTCTACAATTTAGTAATGATAATAACGTACTTTGTTTCTGTTTCCAGCCCGGTTTTACACAAAGAAACACGAATGGGTGTCGGTCAGCGATAACATAGGCACCGTGGGCATCTCAAACTATGCACAGGTTCGTACATTGTCACCCTGGATTTATTCTTAGCATGTCAGGGTCCGCTGCTAAAGCCACCTCCTTTTTTAGCGCCAATGAAGGTTTTACACAACTAATAATAATAATTAATTGGAAGCAAAGTGCACTCCTGCAACGGTTGGGTCATGCCGGTTCTGATGTACTCCTTTGGCATACTCAGGTTGGTGGACTCAGACCGAACTTGACGCCCTGGATAGAAGGGTCCGTACGCTGCTGACTGCAAATCGAATGCATCATCCACGCTCATCGGTAATGAGGCTTTACATCCCGCGGAAGTGTGGGGGTCGAAGCTTTTTAAATGCTGAAACCCTCCACAACTGAGGTGTGCAGTCTTAGGGAGTACTTCTCCCTAGCCGACGTGGGGATTGCATCGAGATGTAGTCGCAGTGGACAAAGGACTCACCCCGCTCTCTTTGGCTAAAGAGAACTGGCTCAAGCCTGTAGTACTTGATACTAATGGGCGCAGGGAGGCATGGCGGCGCAAGGAGCTTTACGGACGCTTCTACCGGGCCCTTCATGGGCCCGATGTAGATTTTCTAGCGTCCGTGGCATGGCTACGTTTCGGTGACCTCTTCGGGAAAATCGAAGGTACCGTTTGTGCAATTATGGACGAAGTTATGATGATGAACAATTAGGTATAGAAAATATATTGTGAATGAAGGATGGCACGGTTGTCATCAGTCGGGCATGCCACTGTCCCGGTGAATCTATTCGACATATTGTTGTCTCTGGTTGTTCTCGTCTTGCTAACGGTGAGTATTTGCATAGGCACAACCTTGCAGCTAGGATTATCCACCAGCAACTTGCTCTGAAATTTAACCTTGTGGACACAGAAGTACCATACTACAAGCATGTGCCCGACCCAGTTCTCGAGAATGGTCATGTCACACTGTATTGGGATCGATGTATCGTCACCGATAGGACTATTGTCGCCGACCAACATCTGATGAGGCTCTCGTTAGGCAGCTGGATCAAGGGTTTGATTCAGAAAGCGGTACTTCTAGACACGGCGCGTATTGTTAGGAAGTTCCTCTCTCTGGAGTCCTGACCGCCGGTAGCATGGACCCTGTTTCCGCTGCCGGTGGGCTACTATATTTTTTGATTTTTAAATGTGTATTGTTTTTATTTTTTATAACATAAGTATTTAAAAATATAATATTCCAGTGAATAAACGAATTAATAATGAGTACCTAAATTAAGTTCGTTCGGTCCGACACGCGCCGATCTACACCGGTTATATCTGTGTTGTAGAGGTCAGGTCCAGTCGGAGCGGCGATGATTCGCGGTGCGTTGACGCCAGTCAGATTATCACCGCGCTACGTTTTATCACCACGCTACAATTTAGGCAAGCACATTAGGTAATTACGTATTAATTGTTATCTTGAACGTCGTTAGCTTTGATTCTTCTGACTGGTATACAAGTTTAGTCGAAAAGAGGGTACCTACTAAGAATGGTTTTTAAATTACCATTATGGGTCGCGTTATTATGGGTACTCTAACATGAATAATTTTTGTTCTACCACTTTCCCTAAAAGTCAGTAGGTAGTTTAAGAACTTTTAAAAATTTCATATGCTAAAATCTATCTATCCTCAACTATGACCAGCTGTGTTTACATTTTAAGTCATAACGGATTAGAAGCTTCATTTTCTGAATTCGTAACTAGAGCAGGAATTAAAAACTTTTGAAAAAAACTAAAATTAATTCATCAGAAAATAAAAATTATCGATTTTTGAAACTTAACACTTGCTTTAAAACGGTCATCAGTGATACTTTAACCCTTTGGCTCGACGAGATTTTGACATTTGTCATACCCGCTGACTCGGGGAGTTGTCGCGTCAATTAATTGAATTAAGTCACCAAATGCAGGAATTTGCACGCAAGTTTTAAGTATGAATTTAATGTGAAAAATATTTTATTTCATTAATATTGTACCTAATATGTCTAGTAAATTTCTTTAAAAATGTGCTGTTTACGTGAAGCTACGTCAACATAATGCGAAATTAGAATAAAATAGATATTTAATATACCTATATCCAAATATTAGTTGAAATAGATTAGCTCAAAAACAATAATTAACGTACCTAGTTACGTGTTGAAACGCTGAAGGGACAAGCTAAACATAGTTTCTTTTTCTTTTCATTTTCACTTTTACCATTATTCAAATACAAAAACGGATAAAAAAACACAATTCAATTCAGTAAAAATTGTACGTCGACTTAATTCGAACCTAGTGCTGACCATCAATCCAAAATTGTTAATACAATACAAATGTTGCATTCAGCCAAATCGATACTCATTCAGCCTAATCGAAACTCATTCATCCTAATCGAAAAATAATCATTAAATAAATAAAATCGCTCGAAAGTTAATTAATGACATTTATTTATTTTCGGCATAGCTACAAATAAATAATTTCACGTGAATAGAAATTATTTTTCCAAAACCGGCACAGATTAAATATTAGTACAAGTAGAATGAACACGAAGATATTTTAAGTATCTAATAGACATAATTAGAATGTATTACCACATTCTCTCCTATATTCCTACATGCAGTCGGTCAACGCGGTACATTGTCGCAGAGCATTCGTGCTAGGGTTTGCTGAGGAAAGCGAGCAGCAGAGAGGCGGAGCTTATGTCCTAATCTGCCATACCGCAGCTCGGGACATAAATTCCTGGGCCTTTGCTTCCTGATTTCAAATAGAAGTGAAATAGTTCATAAGATAGAGGACGTACTACTATAATCAGGTTTTAATAATGTTAGAGGACATAAGGTCGGTTCACAAAACAAACATGGCTAAGATCGATTTCTAAATCTAAGATAGCGGCTACGAAAACTTACTACTTATTCATCATGGGTGATATTTCCATGGTTTTCATGGCTCTTGTTGCAGAAAATGAGGTCAAAACATGAAAAGTTCACTAGTCGTCATGGGTGTCAATTCTGTAGTTTTCGGTGGCGCTGAGGCCGAAAATGGGGACAAAATGAAATTCCAAGATAGCGGCTACAAAAATTTGCAAATTAGTCGTCATGGGTTTCAAAATCGTGATTTTCGGGGGTGTTAATGCCGAAAATGAGATTAAAATCCAAATCCAAGATGGCGGTTACGCAAATTGGCTAGCTGTCATGGGTGTCAATCCCATGATTTAAGGGCTAGTAAATTTCATTTAACTAGGTAGTGAACTTTCATAACGGCTATCTTGGATTTAGGAGTAGAATTTATTTTCGGCTTCAGCACCCCCGAAATCTATGGAAATAATATAATTATGAAATAATAAGTAAATTTTCAAGGCCGCCATCTTGAATTTAAGAATAACTTATGTCTACCTACTGCTGCAAGGCTTATCCGCTGCGACTAGCAGCTCGACAAAATGTTAAGGTCTAAAAAATGTTGTAAAAGTGCCAAGTAAAGATGGCTGAACTACTGTTGCCTTTGCACCCCTGTCCAAATAAAACGAGCAAAATTTCATAAAGCGTTTAAAATCGATCTCGAAATAAAATCCTACTTCAAAACCCAGAGGTGCCTAGTCTGAGGTGAAACATTTAAGAGTTCGTGTAATGTTACAATTATTCGCCATTTTCACATAACAGCATGTTCATTGCTCGTTTTACGTTCTAACTTATTCGAATTCTAACTACTACATTATAAGTAAATGCTTCCGGTCAGCATCCGACTTAAGATGGCCCAAGGCCTCATCAATGTCTCGCATCGAGAATGCCAAAAGCTTTCCGCCATTAAATCTTCCCCGAAATCAAATACTCACTACGCCTATGTCAGATATACTGGGCACCCTATACCATCTACGCCTTCAAAAAATAAAGTCTATAATGTATGACCTCTTCACCCTCTTCACCTCTCTTCTGTTTTTTTTTCGCTTATTCACAACCGTCAACCATCCTGGACATAATAAAATTAATATTCTATGTAGCACCTATGCAATTTAAAATTAGTACATGAAGGCGTAGGCGAGGTACCTAGATTTCGCACTATTAAGATCCCGTTTAACAATTTTAAACCTTATTACAAGGAACGTTTCGTAGATAATTATTATTTTACTGCCGATATTGCGTCAAATTAGAATTTATTTTTTGAATTTAGAATAAAGAATATCAGTCTACGGATGCATTGGATTCCACGGTGAAGTTTCGGTACGAATATTTATTGATGTAGCCACAGAGGATTATGATTTATGATGAATCTAAATCTATTTTATTTTATTTAAATGTACCTACTGACTTATTACGATATTTAAAAAAAAGTATCTTTGATTGCTTGATTATAATTTTAACATAGATAGAATGTTAAATTACATCAAACATGTAAAATATTTACTATAATTAAAAAAATCGATTCGAACAAAATCACAACGAAATAATCGATTCACATAATCACTTTCTCACATCATTAACCATAAAAAAGTAATATGGCGGCTGATTCCGAATCCCAAATTGAGTAGTGATAACAAAGATTTCGTGATATTTTACGTACGTTTACGTTTTACGTTAAAACATGGGCTTTTTCTAGTAGTATATCGCATTTGTCTATAGATGATGGATTGTTTTTAACCACGCCTACTGTGTAATTTGTGATATTAGTGATAAATGAACAACAACAAAAGTTCAACTGGCGGGAAGCTTTTACTTTGGATATCAAAAACTTTGTTATCACTACTAAAATTACCAAAACTATGGATGATTTCCTCGAGTTAATAAATGATTTACTTATTTTGTGATGATTGGTAGTCCAGAATCCATTCTTTTTATGATTTTTAGCGTCCACCACGACTGTCATCAAATGGCGGTTATCGCATTTATACATTCAGTTTTGTAAAGGTAAATATTAAAACTCGTGCGCTAAATAGGATTGATTCAATGGTACTCAAACTTGAGCTTTTTATTTAGTTCTTATAAATTTCATCCAAGAACAAGATCCGATAAGTAGATAATTAAATGTTTACATTATTAATTAGGATGTCGTATGACCTAATTCTGGGCCCCGATCGGGGTCGAAAACGAGTTTACGGTAGTTCTTGTGTTCGTCCCCTTTCGGGGCCCGCTACGGACTATACGGTTAAGTGGGCTACGGATTAGTACCCCCTTATCCGCCTAATCTTGTTCATATCGAGATACCTAATTTCTTCGAATTAAGTAAAGTCTAGGTATTTTTTTATTTGCATTTGTTCTAAGTAATAGTAACGCTGTAAATTTATCAAGTTTATTTCAAGTAGGTAACTCTAAACTTAGCCTCAAAATTATGAAACTTTTTTTTTTTAATCATTTCCCCTCTCTAAGATTTCTCTTGTATCGTGGGTGCGTTTACAGACACAAATCTCTCATACACAAACGCCCAGACCCGAAACAACCATTTGTAGGCCATACAAACTTGTGTTCCGTGTGGGAAACGAACCCACGACCCGTAGCGCAGAAGCCAATCGCTTAGCCACTGCACCAAACGTGTCGTATTATAAAGTACAGTGCCTATCAGTTGTATCACACAGACATTGAAATAGTTATTTGTTATACAAGAGTGCAAAGTTACTTTTTAACCGCGTGCTCAATTTTGATGACCGAGCAAGCGAAGGATTCTAAAATTGAATCACGAGCGCAGCGAGTGATTCAAAAATTAGAATCCTGAGCGTTAGCGAGGGAATCAAAAGAGCACGAGGTGAAAAATCTTTGCACTCGAGTGCAACACGTAACTTTTCATCCCACCTCAGCGAGGAAATGACTTATTGTAAAAAAAAAACTTCCTCGTCGCTAGAATCACTCATTTTAGGTTTTTCATTTGTTTTCAAGTTTCTTGTTTTTAACCTAAGGTTTTAACAATATGACGTGAAAAGAATTACGCGCGCGTAAAGCAAATTACAAAAAAAATAATACACCAAGAAGGTTCCGAATCCGAGTTTTAACAAATTAAAAAAGGTTGTATGATAAATTCTGCACCATGGAGGTAGAAGTAAATAGGTTTAATGAAGTTTTGAATTCACAAACTTGGTGCACACGATGTTCTAAATTCAATTTACTTTATCCTCTAGCGGATAAAAACGGCTTTTGCACTCAGATATCGAAGAGCAAAAATACTCTTTCCGAGATAGGGGGATGAAAATGCTTTTTACTCGTTGTTATTGTTTTTTTTTAATTTCTTTACTCGGTGCGAAGAATTAATAAATATTTTTTTCTATGTCATAAGATATGGAATAAGGGGGCGTTCAAGTATCACGTAACGCAATTTTTGAAGATTTTTGACCCCCTCACCGCCCCATGTAACGCGGCGTAACGTTTTTCTGTACCCCCCCCCTCCCCCTTCCTAAACGTTACGGATCACATACTATTTTTTTGGCACAGTTGCGCTGGCAAGTCAGCATGGAGAGCCTTTATAGGCCAAGAACGGCTGATGATGCAAATCTCACTCGTTTGAGGACACTGACTACAGCAATGTGCTTCTGCGTTATAAACACCAACAAAAAAAAAAAAAAAAAAATGACGCACCTACAACTACAATACAGTCGAGTGATTCCAGTAAAACATAAACGAAAAAGGTTGCCAACTTTTAATTCCCTAGTTTTTTACTTAAATAAAAGAAACAATGTTACGTAACGCGTTATTCTTATTCGAACCCCCCTCCCGCCCCTGTAACCCATCGTAACGTTTTACAAGACCCCCCCTCCCCCAAATTGCGTTACGTAATACTTGAATGCCACCTGATGTATGAGCTCTTCAGTTTTGTCGTAGCTTGAGACTTTCAGTATACAAGCTGTCTCCGAATTCGTGTAATTCCTTTAATCCTCGTGGTCTACTGGGGACAGAGATTGACCTTGAAGGGGATTCTTAACCCGAGCCAGTTTAACACCCCGAGTTTACTCACTGCGCGGAGTGATGTCGCGCTAGTCGTGCCCGTCAGCTGTGTCGCCGTGATTTTCCATTCATTTCTAGTTAATCTGTACCAGTAATAGAACATGTGTTTTTAAGGAATTACACGAATTGTAAACTAGACGTTAGTGTTGTTATAATAGAGCCAACAACATTTTGGTCAAAGTTGCACAACACCTTTTGCCTCCACGACTGACGATGTTTAAGCATGTCTGGAGTAGGTACCCTGGACTGTCAGAGCGATTACGCACTGCATCCGATCCGGATTCGTGAAAATACGGACACAAAAAACTCAGACCGAATTCGAATATTGCTTTTCGCACTGCATCCGATCCGAATTCGTGAAAATACGGATCTAGAGTCTAAAAATCTCGGACCGATCCAAATCCAAGCAATTCAGGGGCCATCTTTGGCATGTCCGATTCGAATCCGAGGTAATGCGAAAGCGTTCATACAAACAGTACCTACTAAGTACGGCTATTTCGGTCCGTCAATATTTCTTCCGAATTGGAGACTCACGGATGACGGAGAGAAATCGGAAGACGGAAGTCGGATCTAGTGCGTAAACTACCATACAAACGTATTTCGATCGGATGCAGTGCGTAACCGCTCTAAGCCTCGCTACGAAACTTGCTGCACTGGCTAAATCTTTTCACCAAGTTATAAGCTATTCTCGTATAGTTCGTACCAACACGACAAGGTGTGTACGGACTGCGCGTTCCTGTGTAACGCGTAGTCGGAATACGCTGTCCACGCATACATTGGATACGCGTACAGCTCCTGTACGGATACAAACAACACAGTACTGTTTGTACTTGCCGACTGACGGGGCGGCTCGCGGAGCTCGCGCGGCACGCGTTCCCTAAGAGTGTACCCGTAGCTGCAAGTATGGACATAGCGTTCCAGGACACGCGTAACCGACTACGCGTACCAACGTACGCGCTGTCCGTACACACCTACAGAAGACACAACACTGAATGAATTAAAGAAAACTGAATGCATAAGACAATTCTACTTTCTTTATTTTCAAATAATTTGACATTTATATATACGAGTTTATCATATTCTTTATTTTCAGGAAGCGCTTGGCGAGGTAGTATATGTGCAATTGCCTGAGGCGGGCAAGGACATCGCAGCCGGGGAAGAGTGCGGAGCCCTCGAGAGTGTCAAGGCGGCCAGCGAAGTCTACAGTCCTGTCTCCGGCACGGTAATTTTAACAGCTTCGTTTTACTTACTTATTACGTATTGTCCTTCCTAGTCCTACAAGGTTCTCCTGTGAGGACCAGTCCCAACTGTTTTTGACTGTGACTACGGCATATGGAATGCATCTGTTATGAGTTTTATCCCGCGTGGGGACGAGCTAGTATATAAAACTTCCTCACCGCAGTACGCTCGGTGGTAGGATCTATTCGGTCCGCCTGGCTAGCTACTACACTCACATTAAAGTTCGGCGCCAAGCAGTTTACTGTGTTCCAGCGTGTGTATGTGAGAGCCAGAGGGGTACCTCTACCTACAGGGGAATCTCTCTGTATCTCTGTTACTTGGATTCGTGTGCTCCATCTTAGACCCTGTCTGCTCTTGCCATCAGGTGCGACGAGGGTCAAGAGCGACCAAGTCAAATAATATTATAAAAAACTTGAATGTTTCAATGTTTAGACTCCTTGGGCTATTGCCAATAGTCTTTTTGCCAATTGGGTTTTGTTATTCGTTAAGATAATGACACTATCTATAATACACACAGTAATATCTCTCTGGATTTACATTCAATATTACTTTGAGAAACATGTCCAAAATATTATAAATTCCTTGGAGGCACATTCTGAAGACGCTCAGGTGTGAAAGTATTTCTTGGCGTTAGACGTTGATCGTTTTTAAAGCATATTTTGTTTTAAATATTCAAGTCTGAATAGAAAGGTAGACCATCGTCATCTATACATATAAAAGGAGAAGCTGACTGACTGATCTATCAACGCACAGCCTAAACCGCTGGGGTTAGAAAGTTGAAATTTTGACAGTAGGTTCCTTTTGTAACGTAGGCAACCACTAAGAAGGGATTTTTCGAAATTCAACCCCTAAGGGAGTTAAATAGGGGAAGAAAGTTTGTATGGAACATCGTCACTTAACGGGTTCAAAATCTCACGCAAGCGAAGCTGCGGGCGAAAGCTAGTCATCCATAACCCTTCATATTCCACTGTTGCATAGGCCTTCACCTCAGTCCAGTTGTCAATCGCATCAAAGTTCGACATGCAACTTTAACAATATCACCGGCCCATGTCGCCATATTTCACCAACATGATCTGAACTTATTTATTAATAAAATGTATCTTTAACAAATTGCAGGTGACAGAAAAGAATACAGAGGTAGAATCAAAGCCTGCGATGATTAACAAGTCCTGTTACGACCAGGGCTGGCTGTTCCGCGTCAAGCTGTCCAGCCCCGAAGAGCTGCAGCAGCTGATGGACCAGACCACCTACGACAAGTATCTGGAAGAACACTGACCACGCACACCCGCTTAGTTATAGGACTGTATTTATATTGTTGTTGTTGTATTTACCGATATTAGCCAAATCCATTATTATTACAGATCTAAGACATATTTTGTTAAAGCTATGTTTCGTATACTTGACCAGGTCAATATTTTTGATCCTTGTTTACTTCTAAGTCTAAGCATGTCCAACGCACCCTGGTCGCAGTGAGCTCAGCGACTGACCTTGCTGACCGGCTAATCCTTTCACCATGGCACGAGCTGTTTTTGAAATAGCTCATACCGATCTGACGGAATAAGAAGACCTATTTTAAGTGCTCTCTAACCCTCTTATGCTATTATAAATGACAACTTTTATGACTTCAAATACTGTGAAAATGTTACTAAAGCTCTCTTCATTGATATTTATGTCATGTGTGTGAAGTGCACGTAGTGTAGGAAATGTTTTGTGATAATTAAATTGTTCCTTTTGCTCGTTTGTTGTTTTGAATTGAGGAAGAACAATGATGAAGATGGCTGCATTAACTAGGCATTATGTAGCTCTTCACAGACAGCCTAAGCTACCGAAACGTGACACGAAAATGGTACTCGACATACCCGTTTTCTTAAGAATATTATGCTAAAAATTATTTTGTAATAATGTTAACTACGCTAAATAAAAAATCAAATTAAAAAAAAAACAAGATAACTCTGTATAAATAAACCACCAAAACCATCATTTTACTTGGAAATACTTTAAAGTGACACAAAGTTTCAAGTCTTAAGCGCCGCGGCGCCCGATATGATCTCAATGAGTTCCCTAGTGATGACGGCCTGCCTAGTCCTGTTGGACAGCAGCGTCAGTTTCCTGATCATCTCTGCGGCGTTCTTCGTTGCGTTTTCCATAGCAGCCATGCGGGCAGACTGTTCCGAGGCTGCGCCCTCCTTTAGCGCGTAGTACAAGAGGGCCGCTAGCGTCCACTCCGTGTAGCTCCTTAGTGCTTCTGCGTCTACGTCATCGAATGAGTGCATGTTTGGGGCGCTCTGTGGATGGCATAGAATTTTTGATTAGTGCATTTGGTATTTTAAGTTCGTTTCTAAGGAATAGTGATTAGACATCGTCATCAGAAACATTTTCTTATGCGGTAGCAACACTGAAAAGGTTTTAGTGCTCTTAAGCAAACGTTTTTCAGTCCCCTTTAATATTTACATTAACGAAGCTCATAAAGTAAAACGAATAGAGGATCAACAAGCAGTAAAAGTTAGTTAGCACTAAGTAATTATGTTTCCTTATGACCAGTGATCGGAAAAGGGTGAGCTAATTTACCTAAACTTCAAAGAACACAGACAAAAACTGGAGACTTCCTTACGACAACATTTTTTTTCGGGAAAATTATTCCGGGTTTCGGGACATTCCTAAAGTACATTTAATATTAATGTTATTAATACAGAAAACAATTGAACTAGTTTCCTGTTTTTATGTCCCAAAATTTACACAAAACCAGTTAACACGTTTTTTATTGTATTCAAAAAAGAGTTTTTTTATTGTTTTCAAAAAAGGAGATTGTCTTATTTCTGAAAACAATATAAAACGCGTTTGTTGCGTGGCTTTGTGTAAATTTTGGGAAACAAAAACAGGAAACGAATTCAATTGTTTTCTGTATTAATAACATTAATATTAAATGTACTTTAGGGATGTCTCGAAACCCGGAACAATTTTCCCGAAAAAAAATGTTGTCGTAAGGAAGTCTCCAGTTTTTGTTTCTGTTCTTTGAAGTTTAGGTAAATTAGCTCACCTTTTTCCGATCACTGCTTATGACAGACATTTTGTTTTGTTTTTACTAACTAAGAGCATAAGCATTAATTTGCACGCAAACACCCAAATAACTGCAAAGACCGTACGGCAGCTAGACAACCGTCGATCGACGTCGATGAGTTTATAGTAATCACCTCAAACACAAACGATGACACTGGACGATCGACGAATACATAGATTGATCGACTATCGAATGAGCATCGATCTATTGATCATCGATGCCATCAACATATTGTTGAACGGTCAATGTCATGGATTATCGCTGTCGAAAGCAAGACTATCTCCCGTGCCTCCACTTTGATATTGAACGTTCTAAGCTTCTAGCTGAACTATTGAATGATAAGATGATAATCACCTCAACCATTTCCCTGTTGAAGAGGGGCACGACGCTTAGCTCGTACTTGACTGGTGAAAAGTATTTGTTGTAGAAAATCTCGCCGATTTCGAACGCGTAGCCCGCCTCGGTGATGACGGCAGCTATCAGCGACGCGTCAGAGAACCCCGGCGCTATTCGACCCACCTGGAACATCACAACCAATGTGGTGGGGCTCGTGATGCAAGATCTGCTAGGTTAAACGAAGCTTGGTTGTATTAATACGCCAAGTCATTGGGTAAGATCGCCATTGCTGAAGACTTTCACTGTGAATATGTGAAGGTATCTGTTTTGAAAAGACCATATTGAATTCCGAGAAATTTTAGTCCTTTCCGAAGTATGTTCGAATGAATTTCCAGAATGCTGTATGAATCTTATTATTCTAAAAGAAGCGATTGCCATTGCCTCACCAATATTATTGTAATAGTGACATCACCGGTATCCTAAGCTAGAACTGATGGAATTTCCGGCCACATGACAACTGCCTCCTCAGGCTCCATACATTCGGATCCGAGCCAGAATTAATTGATTTCTGCATGAGCTGGCTGGGTTAAGCCATTCATGTGCTCTTACGGTATTAGTTTGATGTAGGATATTCGATTTGGACGTGGCGTTTGGTCCCAAATTAGAGAAAGCTGATTACTTAGCTAATTTACTGTTAAGTAGTGTCAAGCGGAAATCCAGAGATAGAGCACCCGATAGGGTACCCGAATCACCCACATGTATGTTCCGCGATTTTTTGTAGTTTTCTAGTTATGACTTCTTTTTATGTTTTAACGAAACTCTGCCAGGCTCAAATGGGATTGGGCGGGTCACGTCAGCCGCATGCAAAATGGCCGCTGGGCAAGAGTCTCCACCACAATGGGTACCTGAAGGGGGACGGCGCCGCCGCGGTCGGCCCAGAAAGAGGTGGCGAGATGGTTTAGCTGTAGCGCAGGAAAAGAGTACATGGAAGGACTTGGGGGAGGCCTTTGCCCAGCAGTGGGACAGTACAGGTTAAAAAAAAAAAACTCAACTCTGACTTTAATGACATTTTTGATTATAGTGACGTGAAAAGTTATTTTTTCTAAATTAGATGAATACAGATAAAAAAAACATGCATATATCTCCACTATTTATGACATTATGATCAAAAATATCATTAAAGTCAGTTTGGTAAAAATACATGGAAAAACTTGCAACTCGAAAACTACAAAAAATCGCGGAAAATACATGGGGTGATTCGAGTATCTCCAAGTGGTCAATCAGACTGCACTAGCGGGTGCGGGGGCGGGCGCGGGCGCTCGGGTCTTGGCGTCTGCGTGTTCACAGTAGAACCACACGCGCAGTCACCTAACAGACGCTATATTACTGTGAATGATACGAGCGGACTGAGCCATTAGAAAGACCCGCGCCACCGCGCCCGCGCCCGCCTCATGCAGGCGCGTGACTCGCGGGCGCACTGTGAATGCAACTGGCGTCTACATACATTTGATTTACACGCGCCCGCGCTAGCACCCGCACCCGCCTTCACTCTGAAATACGGCTAAGGACGCTCTACGTCTGGACTTTCACTCGACACTATTTTATGGGATTCCTTCTAAAGACACACATTCATCAGTTTCTTAAACTTTTATATCTTAAAATAATAATTGTTATTCTAAGTTGAACATGCGTATACACACATCTTTGATGAGAATGTGTGACGCGTAAATGTAGTGCAGACTTGTCTTCCATACAGACTAGCTGGTTTCCAGCGCAGACTTGATGTATAACGTAATACTTACATCTCTGACGCTGACAAGCATGTTAGATGCGCAGACGCGGCGCAGTATGGTGCGCGCCTTGTCACCCACACAGACCAGCTTGTGTCCGGCGCCGTCGGCATTGCGCTCCGCAAGCCTCAGCTTGATGCGACGGGCCACGCCGCTGTGCACGCCGCCGCATAGACCTGCAACATTACACAACTCACTTCAACTCCTTAAAGACAACAGGCACAACGATTCTATAGGGTTAATAGCAGAGACGAATAAGGCTGAACATCCATCAGAGCTGTGCTAAGCTGCGTAGCGAAGAATGTGTTTTGTAAGCATCAATAGAATCACTTCATTTACCTAGCTTCGCCCTGCGCAGCTCTGGTAGTTATGGGCTTAGAGGAGCGAGGTGTTTGTTCATACAAAACAAGCGAGAAATGCGAGCAAGGAATGTGGAGTCTTCGGTCAGCTGGACCCACTCGCTACTGGACCCGCGGGTCCACTTGACCACATCATTTATTTTCTGTATTTTGTTTGGTTAACTGGATCCACATTCAAACTTAAAAAAAAACGATTGTTTAAAGCTACCAGAGGATACAGTCGAGTGCAAAATTGATTAGTCAAAATATAATAAAACGTAACTCAATTAGGTTTAAGCATTTATTTTCAAGCATAGTATCCGACCGAAACAGGATTTTTAGCCGAAACAGAAACCGAAACGGGATCTTCGGGGCCAGCCTCAGTTTCGGCCGAAACCGAACCTTTGGTCGAACACTAATCAGAATCTTTTTAAAGCGCTTATTACACTTGGCTGAATTTAGTCGTCTTAATTCAGTCGATTCTGAATTTAGTCAAGTATAATCGCAATTAGCAAGCTAATTTTGTTTCTAACTTCTAACAGTCACTGTACTAATAATGAAATTGAGCAGTGGGTCCAGTCGACCTATCCAAAATGTGATTGGGTTGAGTGATCCCGCGGGTCCATTTCCAGTGGGTCCGGTTGACTAAAGACTCGGAATGTGTTGCGAGGAATGTGTTGCTAGGAATGTGTGTGAGGATTTGAAAATATGCGCCTACCAGTCAGTCAATAAGTAGATTATTTGGAAGAGGTAGATGATCATTTGTACACATTAACACATTCCTCGCACAGCTCTGGTGGAAAGGGTTGTGACGGTGCAGCGGTGGCGACTAGCGGGGTACGCCTATAAAAGGGCCGGCACGCTGCACTCCGTCCTCTTTCGCGCCTCAGCAGCCTCCTAGTTAAGTACTACCTACTACACCTGAAGACCCTGGACTCCTCGTATCGTATTCTAAGAACCACGCCCTGTAAACTAGTCTAATGTTGTAACCGTTATAAATATATATTATTGTATGGTTAAAAGTGTTTTCCTTAATATTCTCATAATATTCTGATTTTATGTGCACCTGCTCGTTAAGGGTTGACTCCTCAAGCCACCCTTAACCCGCTAAGCGTGACAGGGTCATCCTCGCTACACATTTTCGCATCGCACATTTTCCTAGCACAGCGCTGGTGGATGTCCAGCCTTACGGTAACACCACACGATAGGTTGCGTGGCGTTGTTGTGCATGCGCGGCGCGCCACATGTGGCACCTCAGCGCACCGTGTGTCACCGCTCTTTGGGATTAAATTGAAAAATTATGGGCAAGAGTAGTATACCTCTTCAAATATAGCAATAAAGTAAATGAGCCGAAATCTTCTGAAACAAGACTTCAATAATTTTGCTGTAAGAAAATTTTGAAATCAAATGGCTCACTGAGCTACTCTTACATTAAGCCGGGTCCGCTGCGCCGTGTTTTCGTGTTTGCAAACAGCGGATAACATTGTTTGCTAACCGAATAGGGGCGTGACCTAACAGTTTTGTTAGCAAAATTGGCGCTGCGGACCCGGCTTAACATTGTTTGCTAACCGAATAGGGGCGTGACCTAACAGTTTTGTTAGCAAAATTGGCGCTGCGGACACGGCTTAACATTGTTTGCTAACCGAATAGGGGCGTGACCTAACAGTTTTGTTCGCAAAAACACAATAACATGTTAGAAAATTAGCGCTGCGGACCCGGCTTTAGGACTACATTTTAAAGGACATATTAAGGTGAGGATCTATTGCTGCGCTCGGCAACACTCACACGTTTTTTTAACTTGGCTTTGTATGAAAATGTAGAGGAGAGTACCTATCCTCTGCTGCGCAACATGATTTTTTGAAAACCTACGTTTTTACGTTTGTACGTAAATACGTACTACGTATGTTTATGATTAGGAGTGCGTCTTGTTTACATCTTTTCAGTTCTTATTTTTTTAGGTACGCTTTTAATAAGTCGGGTTTTTTGATATTCTTTAGTTAGCTTTTTATTTATGTGGTTCTTTTTTATTACACACTATTGTCTACATTTCTTGTTCTAAATTCTTCTCTCACAGGTCTTCTGAAAGAGATTTCTTTTAGAAATAAGCAGTGCCTTTGGACGCTATGTTCCTGATTAGTTTATCTTTTATTAAGGGCCGATTTTTCAATCGTCAGATAACTTTTATCGAAGGAATAAATAGGACGGTTTGACATATTTCCTATACAAAACCTGTCAAAACACCGAACTTATTCCCCAGATAAAATTTATCTGACGATTGAAAAATCAGCCCTAAGTGTTTTGTGCACATAAATCCTAACTATATAATAATTTATAGTAAAATTATAAATGCGAAAGTAAGGTTGTTTGTTTGTTGTTACCTTTTCACGCCTAAACCACAGAACCGATCGTACTGAAATTTTGTATATACTTACGTTGTCAGGTGTACAGAAACGGACGTAGGGTACCTATCATCCCGAAAAAAGTACTGTTCCCGAGGAAAACAACAATAACGTTCATAGATGGCGCCACGTGTCTTTCAAATCACGATTGTATTATATTAGTATAGAAGTTTTAGTAGTGTGTTAAGAGTTTTTTAACGCGAGCGAAACCGTGGGCAAAAGCTAGTGATTAAATAAATGTAAGTATAAATACTTATTACTATAATTAGGGTTGTCGTAGCCGGAAACAACGTCGCTCGTCGGTAATAAATGAAGAATATCAAATCTAACACTAACTTGATTAATATCGCAACTGCATGACTACATTAAGTGAGAAATTACGTTATGTTTATTTGTTTTCGTCTCGTGTTGGTACATGTGTGGGTCACACGCGCCGGTTATTGCGTTCTAACACGTATAAAACGAATACGTGAAATAATAACAAACCTGATGAATACTTGGAGTTTATTGCAACAGCCCTGTTGGCAAATAATCACTAATAAATACCGCGCAATATTAATGACTAGCGTTTAAAACACGCTGAGACTTCCGGTCAATCGAGTGTCAGAAATGGGATCGTAATAAAAACAACTCTGGCGTACTAAGTACAGCGGAGAATTTACTGAAGGACATTCTAATTATTTTGTAGGTGGTTATTTCCATAGACACATTTGGCCAACTAAAGACGAACAACTTACCTACCCCTGATACTTTTTTATTACTTATCCTCAATCTGCATATTTTTTTTTATTGCAAGTAAGTAATATGTATTATGTTTTTATCTTATCGTCATCATGATATCAGCCTATTTCCATCCACTGCTAAACGTAGGCGTCCCCCAGAGATCGTCAACCATCCCGGTCTTTGGCAGCCCGCATCCAACCGCTGCCAGCCACCTTCTTCAAATCGTAGGTCCATCGTGCCGCAGAGCGTCCCACACTACGTTTGCCCAAACGCGGTCTCCACACTAATGGCCGGCCCAACCGACGCCACGTTGGGATGGTTGGTGTCCTTCTCGGAATAAGTGGCCACTGTCGAGGGTTATCGTCTCCCCCCCCCGCCTGTCTTCGGATCTCCGACAGTCCCACAACGTGCCAGTTGATACGACTTAACTCTACTTCCAATTTAGCGAGGTGCTTGTTCAGCCGCAGAGAGCGTCCATTAAACATCGCATGGTAAAGGTTATGGTGTTGGTACCCTGCCGTCGCCCAGGGATTCTTAGCATCCCTCACCGCACCGTTATCGTGGCCGGTACCATGGCCAGGAATAATGCAGCTACCTGGAACGGGGGGCCGTGAATTTGTGATGCTAGTCATTGGGGGGGATTTGCCAAAGTCACCACGCTTGGCAGGCGGGTTGGTGAGATTCCAGAATAATTCATGGTTATACCGCCATGTATCGGTGAGTGAATCCCTTAGTTGTCTTTTACGACACTCATGGGGAGAGATGGGGTATATGGGGGTGCTATTCTTTACGTCCGGCATCACACGGCACATGTTTTTATCTGTATAGACTCAATTAATTTATTCACCTGAATGACAGACAGAACTGTATTGCTAGGCAGTTTGTTGCGCCGTTTCTTGTTCACAGCATAAACACTAGGAAGCGGTGAAGGGTGGCATTTTTTGCGGGCTGTCTATTGTAACATTGACGTTCAAAAAGAACTTAGTAATTGTAATTCTAGTCTATATTGAATAAATGAGGTTTGAGTTTGACCATTTCTCTGCATACATTATAAGCGACTCCACAAAATATTTTTATGTACCCACGTCCGGCGCACTTGCTGACTGGTTAACCTTTCACCACTAATCTATCTAACCGCCATTTTCAATATCCTAT
The DNA here is from genome assembly GCA_905220435.1 of Amphipyra tragopoginis. Lineage (NCBI taxonomy): Eukaryota > Metazoa > Arthropoda > Insecta > Lepidoptera > Noctuidae > Amphipyra > Amphipyra tragopoginis. The sequence goes on from HG991991.1 coordinate 36,461,099, forward strand.
CGATCGGCTGTTTGCCTTACTACAGATAGAAATTTGACATTACTTCTATGGAGCTTATGTCAAATTTCTATCTCTAGTAGGCGAAACCGCCGATAGATAGGTTATTGAAAACGGCCGTAAGAGAATATAATGACCGTTTTCAAGGAGAAGTTCGTTTTCATTGAGTCTCTTCCTACTTACCAAAAATGTTTGTAGACGTAGTTGCAAAAATTAATCAACATGATTGACGTAACTAACTCTCAATAACAACCATTTGTTTTGTATCGTTATGATTATGTAAGTTTGACTTATACATTTAGGATTTTTTGCTACGCTTAACTCATTGTGACATTGCTATCCTGAGTTTTTACACGACTGCCCAAAAAAAGGAGTGTTATGTTATCAGGGCTCATGTGTATGTATGTGTGTATTTCTTTATTCCACTACAACTTCTAAACGCCTAAACTGATTCAGATGTATGTGGTATCGTTGGAATCCTAGAATTACTAAGAGCTGTTTGTTACCCGGATAGGCTAGGAAAACTAAAAAGTAATAAAATAAATTGTGTTAAACTTTTCAAACACCTCCGCTACGTATTTGCGTAAATACTACTTTTAAGTATACAGAATTTATATATGCCAGCATTAAAAACGAATTACACAAGTTAAGTATATGAGTTTGCACCAGAGAGACTGCATCAGAATTTCAAATACATACAGAATTTACCGTTGTATTCAAAAAAATAACACAACCTATTTTTGAGTTTTTAGTTAAATTTTTCAGTCACGTAGGTAATATTTTTTATCCCGTAGGTACCGACTACGTTTCACTCTAAAACTCATCTAACTTAGCTTAATTGTAATATTCTAAATTCTGTATAGTATTTACGCAAATACGTAGCGGAGGTGTTTGGGCATGGTCGTCGGTCGGCCGGCCATGATCTAGCGATCTGCCGATAACCCCCGCTATCACCAACTGGGTGTATCTCCAATCCGCCTGCGCCCGCCCGCTAACTAAAATGCGGTTATAAGCGACGGAAGCAAGTTTTGAGATATCAGAAAAACTGTGTTACTTTTCAAAGGGCAATGCGTAAAATGTATGGATGCTCTTAAGTGGATAATTCCTGCCAACAAACATAAAATGGTGACGATGCGCAGACACGGTCTATAATAGAGCTTGCGAATTCAAATAGCAATGATATAGGGGGACTCTTTTATACCCCTATGGCTCTCACATACCCACGACGGAACACAGTAAACTGCTAGGCGTCGGATTTTAATCTGAGGGTGGAAGCTAGCCAGTCGGACCATAAACATCCTACAACCAAGTAGAGGTGTAACTAATATATTCATAATAGGTACAGGTATTATAATACAAGCCACGTATATTAATATTAGGATACGCGAATATAAAGTAATAGGTTACCACTTTACCAGGTATTAGTCAAATATTAGGGACGCGTAATAGCGACGAGGATATAATCTGTGCGACTCACCTCGCTCGCTAGTCTATTACCTACTATTTGCCGACCGACCGCATATTTTCCATTTCCGGAAATATTATTACAGAGCGCCGAACGAGGCTGAAATCGGAAAAGGTCAAACAATTGATGTTTTTAAATGTAAATATGTAATATATGTACTATATACCTTATACATAAACGAATAAAAATTGTACATAGTAAACTTATAAAAAAATCTAAAAAACCAAAAAAGTAATATGTTATAAGAAAAATACAGAAAAAAAACAATGATTATTGTACATATGTGATTAACTTTTTAAATACGCCAACATAATCACTGTTGACAGTCCTAAGCCTGTTAAAGTATGAAGGAAAATTTAATCACAGTTTTACTTCTGTAATAGGCAATGATATTATAAGTTATAATATCATTGGTAATAGGCATATTTCATATTCAGAGAATAAAAGCAGATATCAATATTAGATTGAGTAGCTAATAATGAATCTGTTCACTAATATTTGACTAATACCCAGTAATAGGTATGGTATCATAATATGCGTTAACTAATATATTCAATAATATGATTACTTAAAAATGACCCTAATATAACATCTCTACAACCAAGCGTGCTAGGTTTCGTTGAATCTTAAAATACGAGTCCATCCTAGCGTGCAGTGAAGAAATGTTATATTCTAGCCCGACCCGGGAAGATATGGTAGTGCGATATGAATTGCATATTTTTTGCTTGGAACCCAAGTAAACATTAATGCGGTTAATCTAAAATTATAAAAAAGGTTATCTTAATCGAACTTCCTGACCGACTTTTTGGCCTAATATCGGTCAAGATGCAGCTCTTTCGGGAGCTATGTTTAAGTAATTTAGTGCGACGCTGTTATAAACTATAACAACAGATAGGGACCTAAATAAATAACGTAGTACGCATTACGCAGTTTCTGACAAGGCATAATAAAGTTTCTGTTTAATGACAACCTTGGCAAACACACTTGAAACTTTATACTTTTAAACTTCTTTAAACCAAGGCTTTAAAGATCACCTGCATTCTTTTGGATTTTTATTCAAGTATTATAATAATGAGATCGCAGGAGAACCAAGGTAACCGACATAACCCGAAGAATTGCCAAACTTAAGTGGCAGTGGGCGGGGCACATTGCTCGCAGAACGGATGGCCGATGGGACTGAAAGGTTCTGGAGTGGCGACCGCGTACCGGAAGACTCAGCGTCCGCTGGATGCGAGAAGCATAGGACCGGTAGATGTGACGATGCTTGGAGAAGGCCTATGTCCAACAGTGGACGACTTTTGGCTGAATGATGATTGTAATATTCCTGCCTTATGTCACAGTAGACATATAAGCTAAAGCAGTACCTCAACTTACTATAATCTCAAGAATTTAAACACTCACACAGACACGCTCTGTATACTGAGATTTTTTTTTGTTTTTGTATGGAACTGCATCCCGAAAATACCTTATTTGTCTTGTTGCAGTGCGTGTCTGTGTGAGTGTGTCAAATCGGACGATTGTAGGTAGTTGAAGTACTGCTTTAGCTTATATGTCTACTGTGCTTATGTTGACTACAAAATAACTATATACTCTGTGTAGATCTCTATTCGAAGTAAAGAGCGCAGGCCACACCGCGAGCTAACCTGTCTTAGCTCACCGTTCACGAGGCCTGAGCTGAGCGTTGCATTTGTGTGAGAATGAATGCAGACGCGTCCTTTGCTGGTTTAAACCGGTTTAAACTGCTTTTTGGCAATCGATTCTATGTGCACACACACAGATGCAAAGCTCAGCTTACGTCTCGCCAGTTGTACCTCACGTAACTTAGCGTGCAACCAACGATACAAGCTTAAATATCCGGGTTTACATCAAAAACGAACGACAACACTATGTTAGCTTGACACGTACGGGGATGAAGAGAGGCAGATTGACGACAGAGTTCACATAGCTTAGCTGGGATCGTCGGATTAGTAAACCCTCATAGTTTAGTTAGCTCGGTTACCTTAGGCCGTGGTCTGTTACAAACGCCTGAGGATGCGGCGTCAGGCGTTTGGGAGAGACCACTATATAAGGTTAGTCGGAAAGGGGTTACTAATCCGCAGGCCATTTAAAGTATCACTGATTACTGTTTTAAAGCAAGCGTTAAAATCTCAAAATTCGATAATTTTTAATTCCATAAAAAATGATTTTTATTTTAGTTTTTTCAAAAAATATTTTTCTCTTCTTTGGATATGAATTAAGAAATTGGACCTTCTAATCTGTAACTCCAAATCATCTGCCTAGCCTTGTCCCAACTATGTTGGGGTCGGCTTCCAGTCGAACCGGATGCAGCTGAATATCAGTATTTTACATGGAGCGACTGCCTATCAGACCTCCACAACCCAGTAACTGGGTAATACGATACTCTTGGTAAGACTGGTTGTCAGACTTTCTGGCTTCTGACCAACAGTAACGACTGTCAAAGATCTACAAATGACAGCCGGGACCAACGGCTTTACGTGCTTTCCGAGGCACGTAGGAAACTCGCTATGGTAAATGGTCACCCATCCACAGACCAACCTCGGCAAGCGTGGCTTAACCCGGAAGATCGGTTTATGCGGCTGTAATTATTTAGCCACGAGCTCCTCTGTAACTCCAAATCTGTAACTCCAAATATGACCTAAAATAAAAACACAGCTGATCATAGCTCAAGATAGATACATAGAAATATATGAACAGCCATTTCTCTTAAACCATTCACTTTTGGGGAAAGTTGTAAATCAGAAGTTATTCATTATTAGGTACTTTAAAGGCTCATTTACACGGAGATAGTTTCTCGAAGCGAGTCTCATGCTATCTCTGTTTTCGTCGTAGAGAAAAACAAAGACAGAACGAGTCTCGCTTCGAGAAACTATCTCCGTGTAAATGGCGCTTAAGGCCATTTCGGATTAGTACTTACCCCCTTTCCGACTAACCTTGTATAGTGCATTTCCATAATAAATATCGTCGGCCGCGTACAGCGTCAAGCTTGACGAGGTCTAAGGCGTTCGCAACAGATCACGGCCTTAGTTCGCGATGCAAACCGAAGTATGAAAAGACACCGCAGCTTTGTAAGCTAAGTTAGTTGGGGGTGTGGCCTGCGTTTCAGTTGCGGCACACGCATTTTTGAAGATTTACTTTAGCTATAAAGCTATGTATGTATACCAGTGCGCTTCCATGTTCATCTTACGTCTTCGTCTGAAGCATGCGTGAAGCGCCATAGCGCATGCAATAGCGCATGCCTTAATACTAGTTCGACAAAAGCGCATGCTCCTAGTGCACGCTAATCCGTCTATTGCATGTCGACTGACCGAGGCGCACCGGTGTAGACGATAAGCTGCATGCGTCATATGGCAATCAATATTGCATGCGCTTGACGCCAGATGAATTGAAAGTTGAAAGCGCAAGATGAACATGAAAGCGCACGGGTGTAGACATACCATATTACCTCTATCCGAAGTCATGGCGATATAAAGCCGCTTCTTATCCTTGTCTCTCGCTATTTCCTCAGGAGTCGGTGGAGGAGCAGGTGGTGGGACCGTGCCCTTTGGTAAATCGACGACGCCTTTCACCAGTTGGGTCATCTCGTAGAACTTCCGCGGACCATATCCGAACGGCCGCGCCGCTTGCAGATCACGCTCCGCTCTTGTGAACCTGTATGTACGTCATCAGCATGTATTACTTCAACTGCTGATGGCACCTTAATCTAAATATAATAAACTGTTTTTACGGCATTAAAAAGCTTAGTATTCGCATTGGTGATTGCAGCATGTGGGTAGTTATTAGATCATTTGCCGCACAGAAGGATAACTTTTATTTGTTTTTAAACCGTAGCGTGAAGATCTAGACGTGTTTGCGAGGCTAGCATGGTCAGAAACGGCACAAAATAGAGATGTTTAGAAGAGAAAAGGGGAGGCCTTTGCTCAGCAATGGGACAGTAAGTAGGCTAAAAAAACGTGCTGAATTTCTCATATGGATTCCCTCCGCCCTGGGAAAGGCTAATACCCCACGATGTCCCTCCAACGGACCTATGGCTGAGGTCGTGGGCATCGCTATTGCATGCACCCGAACCACGAGGTTACTCCTGACAAAACAGTACCTACTTTGCTTCGTGGTACCTACCTACAACTATGCACAGTACAAAAAGTAACCAACCTCCAATTATGCACTATGCTAACCAACAAAGCGGAGTGATAAGTAATACGACTATTAGTTGCCTAGTTTCGAGCATAAGTAGTGCACTGGTTGCAGCCATTGCAGCTTCTAAAAAGCAGCGTTAGTTGGTAGTGCCTAGTACTGTACTGCTGAGCTGATGGTCCTAAAAGGCACTTATTTTTATAATTTTCATGTGTATTTAATGATTATTGTACTGTGTGACAATAAATACCTACATTTTCTGTATTTCTTTCTAAGTGGACTATATACCACGAAATACTGCTGATGATCAACTTATCATTCACGCTTGTTGGATTTCGAAATTAGAGTTTTTTAATTTCTAGTCTAGTAGTACGTTACTATTTTTCGTTAATCATACATCAGTGTATACGTTGACTGCTCCAGTTCCAATGGCCGCTTCATTGAATCATTTGCCATAACCAGCCCGCTAAGGTTAGTGGTAGCAAGCAGTATGTTATTATTAGCCCACGAAAAGACGCTTCTGTCCAGTGTCCATTCTCTACGCGTGACATAGGTATCACAGGGTTTGCTCACATGATCTGGTTTTTTGGTCTTAGGTTTACCAGGTAAACTGTGTCTGCACTCCGTTGGCTGCACGGTCTACGCCCCCGTATACGCTTAGGACCTAAGCGTATACGGGGGCGTAGACCGTGCAGGCAACGGAGTTCAGCCACAGTTTTATAATTTATACAGTTGGTGGTATCGCCCAACATCAAAGGCGTTGCCCACCCGTATGGATTGTTAAACTGTAGCTGGGGTCTTACTATGACCTCTTAAAGCACGACAGAAGTTGCCTGGAAGTTGAACTGCCCTGCTTTTTTGTACTATGACATCGTTAGAGCAGGCCTGCGGCAGGCCTGCTACGTTGACGTTTACGAAATCCGTTCACCTTTTTTTTTTGTATAGACTTTTAGTACCATGAACAAGCATTACCGTTCAACTTGGCTCAATAGTCGTTCACCTTTAGTACTGCCATGGTACGATTTTTAGCGATTCAGAAGCAGGCCTGCTTTTGAACGGAAGTTGACTGGCTGGCATTTGAACGTTTTCATAAGAGGTCATGGTGAGCCCCCTGAACAGTGTGCAGTTAGCCTAATGTAAATAGAAATAGCTGATAATTACTTGCTGGCTGACACCATCTTCATAGTTTTAGTGATCTTCTGAATGTTAGTGATAGACTTGAGTCTTAACTGTATCTGCTTTAGTTGCACCATGGTGGGCAAGGACCCACAACAAAGCCTTGTCTAATAAACAGTACTCTGTGTGTCTAATAACCAAAACAAAACCTAATATATGAATGAAAACGTCATTTTGTCTCGTAATTTCAGTTTTGTGTATTCCCTTTGATTTTATGTCATAAATCCATAGATTTATAATAAAGTCTATGAAGATTAGTACCTATCAAAGAGCTTATATCACTATGTACTATGGCTCTAAATGAACGTGGATGGCGGCGCTGCTTGTGAAGGAAGATGACAAAAACCTTTCAAATCCATTTCATGTTAGTTCTCTATTTCGCCACGTTCATTTAGATGATTGATAAAGGAATGTTTAGAGGTATAGAGGTATATGCTCTAAGTTAGGTCCATGTCAGACTGTAAGTAAGTTAGGTAAATTATGTTTGACGAACATTGAAAACTTTCAGTCAAAGATCAAACAAACTATTTGGATTATATGCAACGTTAAAAATATCCCAAACCGGGGCAGCGTATAAAACAGGTTTCATGAAGGTGTTCTTATATTCCAACAAAATTATCTTAAGCACCACAACAACTTTAATGGTAATAAGAACCCATATTTTATTTTATTTGGTAAACAATGTCGGTGTATTTCTGTAGCCATGAGGAAACGGAAATGCAAGGAGTTCCTGTTGCAATATTCTGCATGCCTCTTGAGTGCTTGAGTGCGTAAAAACGAAGGCATTTTATATAAAACTCGTTTCTTGAATTAACTTTGGTTAATAATACTCAAACCTTTGGTCAAGTAGCCGAGTAGACGCTGTGGGACTGAGTGCTAAAGTAAAAGGTAAGTAAGATCTTTTACAAGTACCTACAACTTAATTAAGTAACACTGGGGAACAGATTTCGATACTGTGTTCGATGTCTAGTTTAGTGCATAGTAAATGCTGATCAGCGAATCTCTCTGCTTGACAAGGGAGATTCCTAGCATGACACGCTCCATGGTTTTTGGAATTTCTTTCATTTTGTCTAGACATGCCCTCTTTTTCTTTTTACTTGCTCGAGTTTTTTTTTTTTTTTTTTTTAAAAACGTTGCCCCACACTAAGATTTCTCTTGTATTGTGGGTGCGTTTACAGACACAAATCTCACAAACAAACGCCCAGACCCGAAACAACCATCTGTAGGCCATACAAATTTTTGTTCCGTGTGGGAATCGAACCCACGACCCGTAGCGCAGAAGCCAATCGCTTAGCCACTGCACCAAACGTGTCGTTTAACCAAACTCTGAGTCTAAAACTATAAAAAATCGCGGAACATACATGGGGGTGATTCGGGCACCTCCAAGGTTGCTCCACCTCTGGACCTCCGCTTGACAATACTTTGTGGGACAGCCTGTATTTTAATATTTTTCAAATCCTGGCTAATTTTAAATGAATCAGTTTTTAAAAGTTGTAATTGCGAGAATAGTTTTTTTACTGCCTTTGTCTCAATTTGCAATGCAATTGGCAACTATGAGCCAAAAAAGTTTGAATGATTATTTTAAAGAATTATTAATGTACTTACCTTGGCGCACCTTATGATAAGCGCAGACAGGGTCTAAGATAGAGCACACGAATCCAAGTAGAGATCTGCTTTCTTTCTTTCTTTCTTATCTAGAGGGATTCCCCTATACGCCTCTGACTCTCACATAAACACGGCGGAACACAGTAAACTGCTTGGCGCGTGACTTTAATGTGAGGGTGGCAGCTAGCCAGGCGGACCGTATAGATCAGGGGTGGGCAAACTGTTTTTACCAAAATACTAGAAAACTGCATGAAATTTTGTAGGGGGCCAGAAAAACGCATGAAAATTTGCAGTGGGCCAGAATTTTAAAATGCATTCAATTCTGCGAAAATTAAAATTTTTGGCTCAAATAATTACGCCTATTTGCTATGGCTCTAAAAAGGAGGGTTGGCGGGCCGGATTAAAACTCTTGGCGGGCCAGAACTGATATAGATCCTACCACCAGTCCTGCTGGGTTTTGTTGAGTCTTAAGACACGCGTCTATACCCAGCGTGTGGTGAGGAAGTTTTATATTCTATAACCCATAAGGCATAAAATACACGTTGGTTAAATGTCTTGGATCTTTATCTCCAAAGACATCATCCATCTTTCCAAAACCCTTCTCAGCTCGAAATGTCTAGTTTAACTACCCATATTAGAGATTCACGACCAAGAGATAAAGTATATTTGTCGTCTGTATGACGCGTATTCGTCAATATCACAGTCTTGAACATGTGAATTCGGAGGCCAATTTTCAGAATACTTACTGACTGTCTGAGAATTATATTTCGGTATCATGCACACCTTAGAATAAGAACTAAAGGATGCACACGTATTTGTCAATATAAGGCTATTTGTCAATACAACCCTATAACCTATATTCTACACGCTGACATTTAATTGGTTGTTTTTTGTTTTACGTTGTTCAGACAATGGCCGACTATCATTACATAGCATAAAAAAAACTAGGCTTTCTTAAAAAGTCTTATGTTGCTCAAACGTGTTCAAACATAAACCGTAACATTAAGCAGTCACTGCGGCAATCGCGGTAAAGTTCCCGGCAAATAACTTGAACCATCATGGCGCCGACTGCACAGGTCCCTTCTGACTTTATTAACTTTTTTTTGTGTTTTTTTTAAAGACCAATGACGTTTTTTTTATTTGGTTATCTAATGTGGTAGTAGACCATGGTCTGAACAACGCTTGTTCTAGCAAAACAACCAATTAAATATCAGCGTGTCTAAGCGTCACTAAAGTCGTTGCCCAAAGAGAACGCATGTGCAGAGCGAAGTCGCTGCCCCAAGATAATAATTCCGTAGTTATCACCATCAAATTAGGAGGGGTAATGATCTCAGCCACGCTGGTATCTTGCTTGCTACGTTAACTTGGATTTCCCAAAGTTAGAGGGAGGAACTTCTTGAGCTAATAATGCATTATCGTTCTCATCGTCCTTGGTTTTCAGGGTTCCGTACCCAAAGGGTAAAACGGGACCCTATTACTAAGACTCCCCTGTCCGTCCGTCTGTCCGTCTGTCACCAGGCTGTATCTCATTAACCGTAATAGTTAGACAGTTGAAATTTTCACAGATGATGTATTTCTGTTGCCGCTATAATAACAAATACTAAAAAACAGAATAAAATAAATATTTAAGGAGGATCCCATACAACAAACGTAATTTTACGTTTTTATAGATAATGGTACGGTAACCCTTCGTGCGCAAGTCCGACTCGCACTTGGCCGGTTTTTCTTTTTCTTTCTGTTGGCCTTCTTGTGAGTGTTCCTTGCGGATGTTTCTATAAAACTGGGCAGTCACTGGCAAGACCTGAAGGGTCTGCAGACAATGGGGTAAAGTAAAATACTCATCATCTGCCTAGCCTTTTCCCAACTATGTTGGGGTCGGCTTCCAGTTGAACCGGATACAGCTGAATATCAGTATTTTACATGGAGCGACTGCCTATCAGACCTCCACAACCCAGTAACTGGGTAATACGATACCTACTCTTGGTAAGACTGGTTGTCAGACTTTCTGGCTTCTGACCAACAGTAACGACTGTCAAAGATCTACAAATGACAGCCGGGACCAACGGCTTTACGTGCTTTCCGAGGCACGGAGGAAACTCGCTATGGTAAATGGTCACCCATCCACAGACCAACCTCGGCAAGCGTGGCTTAACCCGGAAGATCGGTCTATGCGGCTGTAATTATTTAGCCACGAGCTCCTCTTAAAGTAAAATACTAAACCTAAGCAAACTACCTATACTACACTAGCATCATAACTACTAGCAACAATAGCACTAAGGGCGACCCCTAGTGGGACAAGCACCTCGGCTTAGGGCGTTGCTGGCGGGAGATTGGTAGGGAGAAAGTTTGATGAGGCTGAATTATCGATGTGGACATCTCTTTTGGGAACTTGCGCACATAAATTTAAACTATTCTCAACATTTCATTGATAAATCTTGTTACAACATTTTCCGGGTCCTTTTTCAGGGTCAAAATACACGTCCGGTACCTGCTCCGGGATCCGGATCCGACTATCTGATCGGATTCATGAAATACACGTACGATTCTCGTATCCGTTTTTTTCTGGACGATGACAACGCCCGGACGATGCTTACGATTCTGTCATCCGATCCAATAGTCTGATCGTACGTGTAATTCATGTTCAAACAAATGTATGGCGCGGAGGCCTTCAGATAGTCGGATCAGACTATCGGAACCGACTATCGGAGGCAAGTATCGGACGTATATTTGGGCTCTAACGATACTAAATTCTAAATCGATCCTAAATAGTTCCTTAAATTTATAATCAGCTACTCATTTCCGTTAAAATCCGCTTCTCTAATCAAAAATATATTCCCTTATCAATAAAAAAAACAATTTAAATTAATTAAGTTATTAAATAAACAAAAATGTTTAATTCACTTATGTCTGTATAAAAGAGATACGTAGATAACTTATCAATAGAGAACCTTTATCATAGTGTTCACCACCTTTGGCCTAAAGAGGACCGCAAATTATTTCGATAGCATTGCACTTTATCAATGAACTCATCTATTCGCTAAGTCTATGACAGTTAGCTTAATAAGTTCGACCATTCATCGCGCACTTTTTGTTTATAAGAACAAGACTACACGATCTATTCAGGGTGTTAACGAATTCGTGTAATTCCTTAAAACCACATGATCTAGTACTGATGTAGACAGGCCCCGCACGGGATTTAGCTTGATTAAAAATAAAAAAATGAAATTATTATTTTTTCATGCGGTTTTGTTACCGATCGTATCTAAACCACCTAATAAGGATTCAGTAAAAAAATAAGAATTTATTTTTTTGCAAAAAAAAAGTTTTATTTTTGTGAACATTTCGATGCCACGCACAAATTAATGAAAGCACGGCGACACAGCTGGCAGGCACGACTAACGCGATATCGCTCTTTGCAGTCAGATAACTCAAGGCTCTAAAATGACTCAGAAATAGAAAATCAAGACATTTTTTTAATTTTTTTTCAAAATTTCCCATTTAGGGTTAATCTGTGTCACCAGTAGATCATGATGTGGTTTGAAGGAATTACACGGATTCGTTAACACCCTGTATAACCACCCTGTATTTCCACAATAAAGTGATGAAAAAATTGTAGTAGTTCAACATTGGAGCTTGACGTCTTTTTTCCTCAAACAATAATGTTTTTGCACGCATAACTGGTAATACAACATGTTATAAATTCCAACCGAAACAAAAACAACATGTTTGCCATTAAACGGGTATTTGATCAAATAAATTATTATCGCGAGCAATAGCGGCGTACTGCGAACTTGTTGAGACAAGGCCGACCTTCGGGACGACAGTAACATTGTAAAGGTTGTAAATAATAAAAAAAGTCCCAAACGCAACAACACAGCCATGTTGCATAGACAAACTTTTTATCAACACGTTGAGGTGGCAAGCAGAGTGTGCTCTGGCAGAGCGATTGGATGCGGCATTAACAAACCACCAAATAAAATAAAAGCTGGAAGGAATATGAAGAATTATAATTCGCAAAAATCATTCGCAAAATCCTTTTAGAAAAAAAAAAGCTTTTCTTAATGATGTCAGCCACAAGTCTCCCTGCACGTTATACATTCAATAAATTAATTACTTATTAATTAATTACTTATTAATTAATTATTTATTAATTAATTACTTATTAATTAATTAGTCTCGTGTAGTGCTGGACTTAAATAATAGCACTACCCCATCTCTTCCCGTGGGTGTCGTAAAAGGCGACTAAGGGATTAACTAGAGGATGGGCAGCAGCGTTCTCAGAGTACTTTAACAACCATACTGCGATCACCAACCCGCCTGCCAAGCGTGGCGATTACGGCAAACCCCCCCTTTTGGGAGAGGACAACGTCCAGCAGTTTACGTCTTTCGGCTGAATGATGATGATGATGATGAAATTAATTACAATCTACGCAAATTCAATTTTCGTATTTTTTCTTATCTAGACAAAAGAACTTGCTTTCTTTCTATCAGGTTAAGGGTCAATTTATTCTGTTCTAAAACAAGTCTCTAAACCGCCTAATTCACCAGCAAGTTTACTGCGCAACTCGACTTCTGCAACGGATTTTCGCAGCAAGTCTGCTTCTTCAAGTTTTATGAACAAAGCGAGCACTGGCGTGCAATAACTTGTGCATTACCACTGTCTAGTAGATTTGGCGCTTTACACTCGGCACACTATATAGGTATTAAACTTCCTTTTGTGCATAATTCCCTGTTCAGTACCACTATGTTCACTCAAGTCTCTTCTGACTCATTTTCATGTCTACTGTCCCTGGACCGTCTCCTATTCTATGAAAGAAAGAAAATGGATTTTATTCAGCCAAGGACACAATGATAGTATTAACAATAAAATCATAAAAATAATAATGTATGTCAAAAAAAAAACCATTTTTCTACCGTCACTCGCACCAACTGTAAATGCTCTTCTTAATTATTTCGTGTCACGTGTCCTTTGTAGAAGGTTGTTTTTCTATAACTTGCATTTTAAATCACTTATTATAGATAAATATAAATAATAGACACGCAAGTTAAACAACGAAATAATATAATACATATTTTATTTTCCGCTAAATCCAAATCGTGATCCTCATATTAGCCATTTGCTGGTTCGCACGTATTGGTGTAATCGTGCAGTAATCTGCGCAATTTATTAAATATCGATGACGTCACCTAGAATTAATGTGCTAGTTTTTTAATTATCATTAAATACCACATCCACGGCGCGCGGTTGGTGGCGCCTGGCGTGACGTCAAGTGCCTCATAAAAGCTGCGCGCGCGCCGCTCGCGTTTGTTTACACGCACAGCGTTAACGTAGCCTCCAGTGTCGCAACGGCTTGTAGCAGCTGCAAGATGATGAGCATACGATCAGAAAATGAGGAGGTGAAGCTCTCCTCATCACCGCCCGACAAGGTTAGTGACGAAATTACAAAAGATATTGAAAATACAGTATTATTTTTAGGTTTGTTAAAGTTTCAACAACGAGCTTTCGAAAAATGTCGTTTATCAATGTGATGATCTGGTTTTCTCAAAGAAATTCATGATTAATAAAATGTTTTAGGTATACATTTGTAGGCAAGCTTGCGAAATTGAACTGGTATTAATTAATTAACTTGTTATGTTTATTTATTTGTGTTGTAATCAGTTTGATAAACACTGGAATGTACACGGAATAGAAGTATTGCATCAGCGAAATAATTTATGTAAATGATCGTCCGATTGGCAATGTTAATGTACGAGCATTAGGTCCCAACGTAGGTCCCTAAATGGCGAATTTGTGTAAGCTTAAATACAAACGGAATTTATGTAACTGCAGTGTGCTGTTCAGTACAATTATTTGTGACAAGAAGACTTAATTTATGCATTGATATTTAAATCAAATTAAATTAAATCAGTTAGATATTGAATCCTATCAAACAGCTGGTTATGTGGTCATGGCATAAACACCTATTAAGATCAAGCACTGGCAATATTCATAGGTTACTTGTCATCGCAATGTCAATCAGAATTTTAAATCATTATGTACAGTGCCCGAAAAGATTGTGCGGAAAGAGTGGTGATGCCACTGATGTCATCTGTTGCCTTCCAACTTATTTTTTAATCGTCAGATTACATTGATCTTCTGAATAATAATTTTGATGTTTTGACAGGTTTTCTATGTAAAAGTGGTCAAAGCGTGATGTTTATCCCCCAGATAAAAGTTATCTAACGATTGAAAAGTCGGCCCTAAGGAAAATACCAAATAAATGGGGAATGTTTAACATGAAAAACTAATAACAGTAGATAATGCAACTGATTATATGCAGGTTATACAGAGTGTAAACGAATTCGTGTAATTCCTTCAAACCACATGATCTAATGGTATATGTAGATTAACCCCGCACGGGATTTAGATTGATTTAAAACAAAAAAACAATATTTTTCTCATATTTTTTTTGTGATAGTATATTTCGATGCCATGCATAAATGAATGAAGGCACGGCAACACAGCTGACGGGCACGACTAGCGCGATGTCGCTCCACGCAGTCAGTTAACTCGGGACGCTAAAATTACTCAGATACAGAATACCATGTTTCATTACTTGAAAACTTTTTTTTGTTGATTCTGAAAAAAATATCGAGGTCAATCAGTGTCACCAGTAGATCATGAGGTTTGAAGGAACTACACGAATTCGTTAACACCCTTTACATTTAAAGCATAAGAGTCAATGCTAACCGTCGCTATCAAAATCGATCTTTCTCTCTGTCATTTAATATGATGGATTTCGCCACTACATACACTACGCCACTACGGCATCGATTCCTCAAATATGGAGTTAATTTCTTTGAATAGTTTCATACAAGACCGAAACTAGAGCTGTTATCTATAAAAATACTACAAATAAGAAGTGTGTAATATACCTTCTAAGTAAGAATATTTACTTACATCTTGTAATATATGCGTCCGATCATCCTGCAATTGAAACGTAAAAATATTTAATTCATAAGTCCCGCTCAATTATCAGAGTAGCAAAAAAACTAGCCAGAAACTTTTTCCATCAATCCATGATTATCTATAATCTATTGCAGGTCACAGATAAGTCAGGATAAGCCCCACCATTACTTGTTTTTACTGTCCGACATGACTCTAAATGAAAGTAGATGTCGGCGCTGCTTGTGACGAAAGATGTCAAAAACCTATCAAATCCAGTACATTTTATGTTATTAGTTCTCTATTTCGCCACGTTCATATATCCACTTTACTTAATATTACAGTTTTTTTTAAATTACCTAATCATGCCAAGGCAAGGTAGACACGAACACGTTCGTTCAACTAGTTTAAAATAATTTGAACTAATTAATAGTTTGGTCAATAGTTAATTATCTAATGTAGGCTAACTATCAAGTAACTATTAGGTACATGCTTTATTATATTGCTCAGTAGTATAACTAAAAATTAATTGATCCTTATATATGTTACGGCTAATAGCCGAAGTGCGGCTACACCTAGTTTTAGCCGGGTACAACTAGGTGCAACCAGTAGCAGTTGGTTAGAACTAGGTGGAGCTTAAGTCGACGGAGCCCCGCTATGCGGGGCTCCTATTTCTGTCTGCAGGGCTTAAAGTAACCTAACACGAAGGGGATGACGGGGCTTCGTTCGCTCGCTTCGCTCGCTCACTCTAGCCCCCGTCATCCCCTTCGAACCTAACCTATCCGTGTCGGGGTTACCCTTAACCATCGGTGTGCGGCTGCACCTAGTTCTAGCCGCTATGATGAAGGCTAAACCTAGTTCTAACCGAAGATAAGTATGATAGATTTAAGTTTAACCGCATGTGGCCGGCTGCACCTAGTTGTACCCGGCTAAAACTAGGTGTAGCCGCACTTCGGCTATTAGCACACATATATACACACATACACACATATATACCACACGGTAATATTACGTTGCTGACAAAATATTACGTTGCAGTTACATAAGATAAAAACAAATAAAAATATTACGTTGCAGTTACATCATTGATAAAAACAAATGAAAATACTATTAACCTTTTGCCGACATCGGACTTATCTCTATGGTTATCTGTCGATCGAATCTAAAAGTAACAACAATAACATGTTAGTGATATGTTGTTTATGGTTTGAGAGTATCACAACAAACCCTCTTAGGCTCGTAATAAACAGCTCTCATTTGAGAGATGCGTCTCTCAAGAGACGCAACCATGAATTACAATGCGATATACTTGACAACTTTAAAAAATATTTAAACCACACTTCATTGGGATCTCCCAAATGAGAGCTGTTTATTACCTAATACGGGACTCGAATTTTTTTAGGTAAACGGTTGTTAAATCATAGAATTAATGTTGGTGAACACCAGCCTTAGTGTTCTAATAACTTCATAATCTTCGCCATCTATATACCACTGCTGGTAATGTATTGGCCACTCTTTGCTATACCAATATCAACCAACATCATGCTAGTGCGTCTGCCAGTAGCTGGCTTTCTACCAGAACTGTGGTAGGAAGTGCAGCGATGAACAAGGAATAAATCCACTAATAGGATTTCGTCATTTTCCTAATCTCGCACAATAAATGTGCGAGATTAGGAAAATGAAGAATCACTCAATCCTATTTTTCCTTGCTCACCGCTCTGCTTCCTAGTAAAGCTCTGTTGAAAAGCTAATCTTACCGTGTAACGGGTAACTTGTTATAATATTTTTATTTACACGTCTGTGACGAGCTTATATACCAATCTTCCTCTGTATTAAAATAATCCTTGTATTCCGGTATTTATAAAAAAAATCATGATAATCCGGATACATTTCACCCTGCCATCATTACATCCAACGTCGCTCCAATCTAGGCGTGATTGAGTAACATACCAAAAGTCAGTCAAATTATAAAAGTTTTAGTGTTCCTTCGTTCCCTCTCTTTGCCTACCTTCAAAGGAATCCATCAAAAAGGCTTGTTGGATCTCCATAGCTTTCGATATTTAGCTGATACGTAATATTGCTGCCTGTCTCGTTGGCCTAACTGCTGAGGTTGATGGCAATAGGCTCTCTCCCTATTATATGGGACTTAATCAGTACGACGAAATGAGGGTGTGCCTCACCCACCTTGTCACCTCTGCTCAACCCTTCGGGGAATACACGCGTAATGATATGGTATATTTTTTACAAAATCTCACACAATTTCACAAAATCACTCTCAATTTGATAAGTTTAGAAATTATCACAAAACCATTGAAATGTAAATGGTTTTTCGTTTTTCCTAAATACTAATAAAAGTGTTCATTCTATTCTCAGCCTAAAAGGAAAACCTAATAAAAAACCGGTCAAGTGCGAGTCGGACTCGCGCACGAAGGGATTAGTAGCATTATCTATAAAAACGGCAAAAAAATCATGTCTGTTGTATGGGAGCCCCCTTAAATATTTATTTTATTCTGTTTTTTAGTATTTGTTGTTATAGCGGCAACAAGAATACATCATCTGTGAAAATTTCAACTGTCTAACTATCACGGTTCATGAGATACAGTCTGGTGACAGACGGACGGACAGCGTAGTCTCATAGTAGTAGTAGTAATAGGGTCCCGTTTTACCCTTGGGTTACGGAACCCTAAAAATTAACCATAGAACCCTCAACTAAGACTTAGAAATGAATGTTTTTTGTCAAGTCTATCGCTGACCATGAAGTACCTATCTTTAGGCAGTCATCAATCTTATGTAGTTAGCACAATATTGCAAGTTTTTAACTGCTGGTACCTGAAGAGCGTTTGTGCACTGCATCCGATCCTAATCCGAAAAAATAGGATCTAATATAATAAATAAACTATTTTACTGTTTGAAGATGGTCCTTGCAGACCGCTCCTATTTAACCACACAGTTATGTGCAAGACCTGACGGATCTCCAGCCAAATCTGCCGTCCTATGTCTAAAAGGCCGTTAAGTGACTAAACTTAATTTTGAGTTATGAGCAAAAACGTCGGAAAGTGTTGTCCCTAGAAATTCTGAAGACATACAGATGTTTTTGATTATACCAAATTAATTTGACGACACGTTTGGTGCAGTGGCTAAGCGATTGGCTGCTGCGCTACGGGTCGTGGGTTCGATTCCCACACGGAACAAAAATTTGTATGGCCTACAGATGGTTGTTCCGGGTCTGGGCGTTTGTTTGTGAGATTTGTGTCTGTAAACGCACCGACGATACAAAAGAAATCTTAGTGTGGGGCAAAGTTTAAAAAAAAAGAAAAAAAAAAAAAACATTATTAATTAATTAAGGCCTAATGCAGTTTTTAAAATTGAAGTTATTGTTTTTATGTCATGCTTTTTTTGTACTCAAATTTGACCATCTACAATATGGTATGATAAGGTATTATATGGTAATGTCTCCGTAAAAGTTTCTGGATCTCGTAGGTAATTGACAAATGATAGAAAAATACGGACCAGACTGGTCGATAGAGAAAATGTTGCGCTTTTACGTAGTTTACAAATTTGACAAAATGTCACTTCACGGTCTTTTAGGACGGCTGAAATACGACCCGAAGAAGCTGCAGTACTATTAGTATGAACGATTGTGCTCTTCATCCGATCCGAACTTAATAGTTTTGCAGCAATGTTTCTTGGGATTACATTTTCTCGGATTCGAATCGGAAGCAGTGCACGAGTGGTCTTAGGGCATCGTTGTGGGTAACATTTTCAAGAATTTTGGTTTTGCTTATCTTTGGTAGACTGGACGAGTAAGAAGTCTATTGAGCCTATTGCAGTAAGCAGCTGTATCTAGGTGGACTGTGTTAAGTAAAACAAATTACTGTGCACTAGAAATAGTATGTAACTGAAAACCCTTCTTGATGTTCTCTCTTCCCTTCAACTACTTACTAATTCAAAATCAAATCAAATCAAATCAAATCATTTATTTCTTTGCAAACATGGGTAAAAGATACATAGATGTTTTTCTTAAAAAAATAGTTCTCCATATTTTACCGTCATATGGGTATGCAAATAGTAAACATAACAAACATAAAATAGATTAAAATCATTGAAACTACAATACAATAAAATAATAGAAAGAATAAAAGTATGTCAACCATAATAACATAATTATCTCAATCAGAGTAACAGTAATTAATGAAATTTAGGTACAAGTACAATATAGTGAGTCTATCTATGTTTTGCGTTGAACCATACAAATTCAAGAGGGTGCAATACAATGCTTATAATAAATCTTCATGCTTAGTCAATACCAATTTTATAAAATGTAATGTCAAAATGATAAGAAATTAAATAAAACAATTTAATTATGATGATTAGTACAGGTCATTTCGCAATTATGGGGTAAGAACCTTATTATAATAATATAAATTAAACACAGAATCAAAATAAATCGGATGAAGCAGGTTTAGCATCTTTCATTCAAATAATCATTAATTGTATAATAACATTTCGCAACTAAAAATTCGTGTAAACATTTTTTAAATAAATCTATAATCTTAATTTCTATGATATGTTTAGGCAGTTTATTGTATATTTTGGGTGCCATTCCTAAAATATTTTTACTAAAAACAGCTTTTTTATGCTGTGTTATGCATATTTTATTTTTATGGCGTTCGTTCTTTAGGTGGTTATATAAATGTAGATTTGCTTTAACATAGCTAGCTATTTCATATATGTAAAGACACGGAAGTGTAAGCAGCTGAAGGTTTTGAAAATGTGGTTTACAACTATCTGTGCTATGTATTGCCCTTATGCATTTCTTTTGTGCTTTGAACGCCATTTCTCTATCTGGCGAGTTCCCCCAAAACATAAGTCCGTAACGTAATGTTGATGAGACATATCCGTGGTACGCTGTTAACAGTGTTGCCTGGTTTGCTACTTTTCTTAGGTTATAAAGGGCATAGGAACACTGGCAAATTTTTTTGCAAACATTTTCAATATGTATTTTCCAATTCAGGTTTTTATCAATCCAGATACCTAAGAATTTAGTGTGATCAGTGTCCCGAATAGGTTTGTCACCATATCGGACATCTAGTTTTTTATTTTTTGCTCTTTGTTCAAACGAAATGTAGGTTGTTTTTTCTAAATTTATTTTTAGGTTATTTTTGGTTAGCCAGGTTATTATGTCATTTAGGTTATCGTTTATCTCTTTTTCGAATGTCTCATCATTTTTACTTTTAAATAATATTGTGCTATCATCTGCGAATAAGATCATAGGATTAGTAATAATTTCAGGCATGTCATTAATATATACTATGAACAATAATGGTGCAAGGACACCGCCCTGCGGTACTCCAAATAAGCATTTGCGATGTTCAGATGTATATATAATTTCTGTTTTGGTATATGGGCAGATTTTCTTAATGGATATAAATTGTTCTCGATTAGCAAGGTATGATTTAATAAGTTCAAGGATATTGCCTCTGATGCCACATTTTTCCAATTTGTTTAGGAGTATTTTATGGCTGACATAGTCAAAAGCCTTAGTCATGTCCATAAATAATGCAACCACAGGAGTTCTATTGTCGATATTTGTGAGAACGTGTTCAACAAGCGCGTCCATAGCGGAATTAATGCTTTTATTTTTCCTGAAACCATATTGTTCACTGATTAAGATTTTGTTGGTTTCTAAGAAAGAATATATACTTTTATGTAATATTTTTTCAAATATTTTAGAAAAGACTGGAATTAATGCAATAGGTCTGTAGTTACTAGGATCTTGCCTGTCACCTTTTTTAAACATAGGTTTGATAACAGAGATTTTCAGTTTATCGGGAAATATGCCTTTCTCAATACAATTATTGACAATGTGACTTAGTATTGGAGCAATAATGAATGATGTAGCCTTAATCACTTTAGTGGTTATATCGTCATATCCAACGCTATTAGTATTTTTCAGAGAATCGATTATTTGAATAATGTCAGCGGGTACCGTGGGTATCATAAATATTGAATTGTAATTTGTGTTAAATGTCAGCATATTATTGTAGTTAATGTCACTCTGAGATTGAATTTGGTTTATAAAATATTCATTAAATGATTCCGCTATTTGTTCTGGACTGTTTATAACTTTATTGTGTATCATTAACTGGTTTATTCCTTCTTTTAGGTGATTTGCTTTCTGTGTATTGATTATACTCCACATAGCTTTGCTCTTGTTTTCAGAATTATGTATAAAATGACTATTTTGTGCTTTTTGTGTTTGCTTGATTATGTGTTTCAATCTATTAGTGTATGTTTTAAGTTTATTTTTATTATCTTGGTTGGGTGTCTTTCAATATTCCCATA
Organism: Amphipyra tragopoginis; assembly: GCA_905220435.1. Lineage (NCBI taxonomy): Eukaryota > Metazoa > Arthropoda > Insecta > Lepidoptera > Noctuidae > Amphipyra > Amphipyra tragopoginis. The sequence goes on from HG991991.1 coordinate 36,482,764, forward strand.
GCATTGCCCTTTTCCGTTGAGAACATTTTTTCATTCCCGTTGTTATCCACTTAGGTCTTTTATTTACCGAAACTTTAATTCTATCAATTGGAAAGCATAAGTCATAGAAAAGTTTATATAGGTCGTGGAACTCATTAAATGCATTATTGGGATCGGAGCAGATAAATACATCATGAAACGTTAAACTTTGAAGGCATTCTCTAAATTTTTTGATGTTTTCATCACTATAGTCGCGTTTGTGTATGAACCAGTGAGATAATGTGCAGGTTTTCTTGACACGACATTTTAGTAGTTGCGCTGTATGGTCAGATATAGCCAATTCTCTAATCTCACACTTGCTGCCTCTGATATTATGAATAATGTTGTCAATACAGGTCCCACTGCATAGGCGTGTTGGTGATCGAGTACCCAAAGTCAGATTATAGCTGCGTAGTATATTTTGAAAAATGACAGAGCTTTTGCTATTTTTACAAATATCTATATTAAAATCTCCACACAGTATGATCCTGTTATTACGTTTCAAACAAATTTCTTTTAAGATCATATCTAAATTATCAAAAAAAGTAGATACTTTGTTTTTGTTATTATTTGGGGGTCTATAAATACAAATAATTATGATAGGGTGGGAGGAAAGTTGTATCGCACAGCATTCTATTTGATGAGGGATGGCCCATTTGTTTACATTGACGATTTCATATTTATGTGTGTTCTTGATTAGAATGCATGAGCCCCCGTTTCTATCATGTCTAGCGTAGCATGTTGCTAGTGAATAATTAGCAATATGCAAGTGTTGATGATCACCCTTTTTCATGTTATGTTCTGTTATGCAAATGATATCAATTGACTTACCTTCCTCTGATAGTTCACTTAGATGTACACCTAATAGATCCGACTTACTTATTAAACCATTGATATTTTGGTGCATTATAAATATATGGTTATACACGAAAAAGATCATTATTATTGAAGCCGTTGTCTTCAAGCTTATTATTTGTTGTTTTTTTATCTGGCTGTTTAGATCGATCTAAATCGTATAGCATATTGCATACAATTCGGTCGTGTATGTTTCTTATTCCGAAGTTATTTATTTTCCCAGTTCTGTGGGAGAACATCGCAGTCGATAGATCGCGGTTACTATCAAAGAAGTATGCATATTCATTAGTTTGTAAATCTAAATACAGGAGATTGTTAAACATTTCTACTTTAAAATTATATATTGGAGCACCTGCAACATAGGTGGCTGCACAGATAATTACATTGGTGTGATTTACTTTTTGCAGGGATGCTCTAATTTTGTTTATTATGTTTATGTAGTCTTTTTCTTCTTTTATATCATTTTCCCCGATAAAAAGTATGCAGTAGTCGTTTGGGGTGAAACCTTTTAGTTTAATTTCAATGTCGCTTAGAAGACTTTCTGCGCTGCTGTTAGTCCTGATGTAGTGACAGAAGTGAGAGTAATTTGAGTAGACTTCTTGAATTGTAGACAAGGACCCCTTGGTTGTGCTGCTGGTTAAAATACACAATTTGTTTTTTTGTGTAGGTTTTGTAGTATTGTTTGCCGGCTCTTCATTATTTTCATTTAGAGACAACTTGGGTACTTTCTTCAGTTTGTTCGGCGAAAAAGTCGTTTGTGTCTCCTTGTTCTGCATGATGGACATGTTTCCTTGACAATTGATTTCCAGGTCATTTATAATTGTCTCATTAATGCTTCGCCAACTGCGTTCATTATTTTTGTTTGGAGTTTTTTTATTGTGTGTCGGTGTTATGGTTTTTCTGCATGGTGTGGAGCATATTTTCTTGTATGTATTGGTTGTTTTGATAATTTTTTGTAGGTCCGATTTCAAACGAAAGTTTTCACTGTTTAGATTCTCAATTTCATTGTGTGCACTCGATAATTGCATTTTTAGTTTTTTTATTTGTTCATTTAGATCACCTATAATGTAACTAACTACATTATAATTAGTACATTTAAAATAATAGACTAAATACTATTATTAACCTGTGTAGTACTGTAATTATAAACACAATAGATAAACAATGGCGGCCGTACCGTTTTCGGTACACTTGGGCGGAGCACGTTAAAAGTATTTTTTAACTTCTTCTTCTATCATGTCGGCACGAGCTATACGAGAATAGGTCATGCCGTAGTGAAAAGATTAGCCAGTCAGCAAGGTTGGTAGCGGGGCTGACTGCCCAGGGTGCGCCGGACGTACTTAAGTATCTTCACTCGTGGAGGCTCTTTTCATGCATCCCCTTAACTTAAAAAATATAGAAAAAAGGTTTGCAATCCCTGGTCATATTTCAATAATAAAGAAAATGAATAAAATTCTGTCACAATAAGCTAGAACTCATTTCTATGTGCGGAAAACGCCAATCGGCGTTAAAGTGTTTCAATATATGATGCGTCCGACGCCTGTCGGCGTTAGTCCTTTAAACAGCCCGCCTCTACGTAAAAAGAGCGATTTATTGAGCCGCCTTGAATGGGATAATTGATTGCAGCCCTGCTAACCGAATTAAAGACGTGATACCTATCTCCTAAGTATTATCTGTGTTTTAAATACATCGTAATACGTAACACGCCGAAGTGATAATGATTAAACAACTATATGTTTTCGTTAATTATTTCATAAGCATTTCAGTTGCGATGTCAGCTCATAGTTCGCGATAATTTTATCAATTTTCAATATTTTGTCAAGTCACATTCGTCATGAGTCGTTCATAAACCTCGGGTTATCTGTAAACTATTAATTCTTTATACTTCGCTGTACGAGCCACTGTAAATAATAACACGAGGACTTGATAAGACGCCTTGTTATTATTTTTTTATGATCATAATTAAATTATAATTGAAACAAAGATAATTTCGTTTTCATGTAACATTTTATGGTGCCGTTTATTGTTTTAATGGACACAACGGTTGCCATTTAAAAATAAGTTCTACTTGTAAAAAATATGGTAAAATAGCCTATCTTGATTTATAAATGCAGTTATATCGCATGACTTGCTTTTATGTTCACTATAGCTTAAGTTGAAAACAGTTTCAAAGATCACTTTTACCAGTGACGTCATAATAGTTTTCACCCATGCACTGTGCACGCGCATACCTTCCCGGATTAGCGATGTCATGAGCACAAACACATGCAAGCATCCAGTGCACACTGCACAGCAATCAAAGTGTGTTCAGCTTCAGTCGATAACGTTTATCTATCGTTAGACATACTCGTACATGACGGGCATCGACTCGCCACCCCGGGGTTATCGCGCTAATTCTCCACGCAACCTGGATGTGGCTAAATGGAACGCCAGTTATCATCTATATGGACCGCTCTATGACGCAAGACTAATAGTTTCACTCCTAATGTTCTAGTGTTTGTTTTCCTGAGATGTTTGTTGCTACGCAATTTATTACATTTATACGTCGTTTGTTACTGAATTTGTAATAAGATGTTTTGCCAATTGATTAATCAGACTAATTTATACTATATCCTGGTTTTAAGAACAGATCATATTGAGATGCTGAGTTATGTAAGTAGGTAGGTAGCGTAGGTACCATACAATCCCCTGATTCAGAACGATTCTACAATTTTACCTGTTTTCATTAAGCTTGTTTCTCCTATTACAATATTAGATATATGTATAAAGCTCCTTATATCAAAAAGTTCTGAAACACACCTGTACAACTCAGGTATGGATGCTCTTGTTTTTCCGTGGGGTGATTTGTAACACAGGCAGTTTCATGCCTAACTCAGACACCAGCTCCTCACATATTCTAGACTGTGACATACCCTGTATTTATATAGATGTAAGTAAAATTGTAATTGTGTCTGTTATTGTGAGGAGTAAATAAACATAACAAATAAACATTATTATTATTACTCAATTATTCAGTTGTCGAACTATTCGGTAACCTATCTCTTTTTCTTTCGTTACGAGAATCGTACAGAACGCGATAACAAACCTAATCGATTGATAACTGTTTACCGAAGGACCGAAAAGGTCCTGGGGCCCAATTCTCCTAAAATAAATTGTTGCCAAACGCAATCGAACCACAACCGTCAGTCAGTTTTTGTTTTCGAAAACTTTCAAAATGATTGATTTTGTTTTTTGTGTCAAACAAATTTGATAGCTTTTGAAATTGAGAACTGTCTGAATGAACGGTTCGGCCTTGGTTCGGTTGTGATTTATCAAGATTTATTTTAGGAGAATTAGGCCCCTGAATCTGAAAATGAAGTAACGATTTCAATAACTGACCAAAAGAAAATCGTCTTAGTTTTAGTTTTTGAACTTAATTTTTATAAATAAACTTCATACCTTTCTAGCTCTGAAACCCCATTGATTAAAGTACGAAGTATGGGATGTAAGTTAGGCCTTATACAGAGAGTCTTAAAAAGCCTTAAACAGTGTTTATCAAGAAGTGTTTTCTCGAGAACAAGAATTGTAAATTCTCGTTTCTTTTTCCAGCCAAAACTAATGGAGGGCGGCAACTATATTCGCGAGGGTCGCGACTCCAGCAAGTCCACATGGCTGCTTTTCTCTCCAGCGACTCCTGACGAAGCTGGTGCCTTAGCCAAGTTCCTCAGTGTCTTCTCCTCGTACGGAGTCAACCTCATGCACATCGAGTCCCGCTCCTCTGCCAGGAGGCCGGGCTACGAGTTCATGGTGGAATGTGAGCATGGGGCAGGAGACTTTGGAGGGGCACTCGATGAGCTGAAGAATAATGTCGGCTATTTGAATATAATCTCAAGGAATTACAAGGATAACAGATGTAAGTTATTAATTGCTGCAGATATATTTTTGTCACACGTGTCGGTTTGGTCGAAATGTTTCATATAGTCGTAAACTAACTGCTACTTTGAACGATTGTGAAGTAATAGTTGTCCATTATCAATTTGCTTGACAGAACTTTTCTGTCACCTTCTAGTCTAACCAGATGCAGGTAAATACCAGTGTTTTACACGGAGCGACTGCCAACAGACCTCCACAACCCAGTAACTGGGCAATGCTGATATCCTGTGATTCGACCGGTTGTCAGACTTTCGGGCTTCTGACTACGCGTAACGACTGTCATAGATATTCGTATGGCATCCTGTACCGACGGTTTAACGTGCTCTCCGAGACACGGAAGGGCCTCGATGTGTAACGAATGGTCACCAATCCACGGGCTGACCGCGGCAAGCGCAGCTTAACCTTGCAAAATCACATGACCCGTGCAGTTGTTAAACGCTTGACATAACAAAAAACAAAATATTTTTATCAGCTCGTGATCGATAAAAATATGTTGTTTTTTAACAATTATATTATGCTAAGTTATACCTACTGTACTTCAATCAGTTCGACGGTATGCTGCCTCCTAACTAACATTTTTACCAAATTATTGTTTTTTGCGCCATCTGTTAGCTTAGATGTGACAACTTATCGTAACTGTTAAAACACACTAAACATACAAAAAACCGTTAGAGAAATATCTTCTATTTATTATTTATTTATTTTATGGAAACACCTTCCAAGTGACCGAGAGCCCAAAAGGAACATGATTTAAAAAATAACTCATTAGAAATAATAAGCGTACATAAAATTAAAAAACTTGGATTTTGGGTTCATAAATATTACTTGTATTTTTATAAATATTCAGTTTTTATGGTCTCCTGTAAACTTAACCTCAAAACACTTAGGAGGTATTGGCAGCTTACGGTCGAGTTGTATCTATATATATAAAAATGAGTCCCTATTTCCCTTGGTCACGGCATCACGCGTGAGTGGCTGGACCGATTTCGCTAATTCTTTTTTTTTTGTGTTCGTAATTGTCAGGAGAAGGTTCTTATGAAAGAAAATTTTCAAATTAAAAAAAAAAACGAAATTATCTTAGTAATATATAAAAATGAATCCCTATTTCCCTTGGTCACGGCTGACAGATTGACGTTCAGTTGTTCAGCCAGCAGTTGATAACAAAAATATGGCGGTACGAAGTGCGCCGGGTCAGCTAGTAACTTATATTAATTTAGAAATAACATTTGACGAGTTATGCGAACATAAATGATGATAAAGGAAACAGCTGTTTTTTTTTCGCGATTTCAGGTTTGGTCCCATAGTAAAAATTGTACATAATGATGAGTACAATGACCCCTTACAGCTTAGAGGTTGTTATTGTTTTACCAATCACCCTGTATATTACAATAGGAAACTTATTGGCTCCATTGTTTTCATTTCATCACACAAAACATCAATAGCAAATATATTTTTTATACTTCACCAGATGCGGTGCCTTGGTTCCCTCGTCGTATCCGTGACTTGGACAGGTTCGCCAACCAAATCCTGTCTTACGGAGCAGAGTTGGACTCCGACCACCCCGGGTTTACGGACCCCGAGTACCGCGCACGTCGCAAGTACTTCGCAGACATCGCCTACAACTACAAGTACGGCCAGCCCCTCCCACACGTGGACTACACCAAGGAGGAGATCGCCACATGGGGGGCGGTGTTCAGGAAACTAACAGAACTGTACCCGACACACGCCTGCAAAGAACACAACCACGTCTTCCCGCTGCTGATAGAAAATTGTGGTTATAGGGAAGATAATATACCTCAGTTGGAGGATGTTTCCAACTTCTTAAAAGGTAACTACTAATTAACATTATACAGGCTGTAAGGGTAAACACCGTTATCCTTGAAACCAGTGGTTTAGTTTCATTTATAGAACGTAAAATCAATTAAAACTACTTTTTTTTTATAAAATTTTAATTTTTCCTCAAAAGCATTTCACTCTATGCGCGGGGGCAACAAGCTACGGGAGACGGCGCGGGGAACTCGCCGCGTGGCCTGACGCACGGCCCCGCACAGTTTGCTACCCCAGTCAGTCAGCTATCTCGTTAGCGAGTGTGTGTAGTGTACGCCGCGTCGTAGCGCCGCCGCGCCGCTCATTTTTCGCGCGTATATTTTTTTTTTTATTCTGTCCTATATTTTTATGTTTAAGTCAACTACCCATGGTTTGAGTGATAACGGTGTTTACCCTTACATGCTGTATAAATTATGTAGTAAATGCTTATCAAAGTTCCTGCATTAAAGTTAAAAAACTCTTCTTACCAACAACTCCTCCATTCCAGACTGCACGGGCTTCACTCTCCGACCGGTGGCAGGCCTCCTGTCTTCCCGCGACTTCCTGGCGGGGCTGGCGTTCCGCGTGTTCCACAGCACCCAGTACATCAGGCACCACTCCCGGCCACTGTATACACCAGAGCCCGACGTGTGCCATGAGCTGCTGGGCCACGCTCCACTCTTCGCAGACCCCGCCTTTGCACAGTTCTCGCAGGAGATCGGACTCGCGTCTCTCGGAGCGCCTGATGATTATATTGAGAAACTTGCTACCGTGAGTACCTACGAATGGACTTAATTATAAGAATATTGCTAACCTTTATTTTGAGATTATCATTTGGCTAACTTTCCTCTTCTGACTATTTAAAAATTTACAGACAATGTGTCCGGTCATGGACTAGCAATATTCTAGGTACTTATATAACAACTATTCTAGTACACAAATACACAATACACTAGGGTCCAATCCACTTCCATTTTTTTTGTTGAGGTATTCTGTACGTGTGTACAAAAAAAGTCATATCTCTCAAAGTTTTGGTCCTACTGAAATAAAAGTAAGCTTATTCGGAGGGCAACAATATTGTCTATCGTTTACATTACGATACAATGGGTTCACATAAAGACATACAGTTGTAGACAATATCTCAACAAAAAATCAAAATGGCTGCCAAATAGGGGGGAAATGGATTGGGCCCTAGTGTGTAGTGTATTTGTGTACTAGAATAGTTGTTATATAAGTACCTAGAATATCGCTAGTCCCTAGCCGGACACACTGTATAGGTTTAAAAGAACTTGACCCACCTAATTACCGTATGTAAGACTCGCGAAAATGTTTGTAGAGTAGTCGTATTTTAAAATGAATACGCACATAAGTAACTGCCTCGTTGGTCTAGTGGTCGCGACTGTTGAACGTGTGGTCTTGGGTTCGATCCCCAGGTCAGGCAGTGTTATTGGGTTTTTCCATGTGGAATTTGTCAGTAGCAGCCCGGAGTCTGGATTTGTGCCTAGTTGATGGCAGTAGGTTCGCCCCCTATTACATGGGACTTAAAAATAGCGGCGAAATGGGGGTGTACTGTACACCTCTGCCCAACCGTTTGGAGAATATAAGCGTGATGTTACGTTATGTATGCACACTAAGACCCAATTTCACCATACTCTGTTAGTTATTAATGTCCTGTTAAACATTTTAACAGACTGTTAACAGTACATTGAAATTGACATTGACAGCTTAACAGAAAATTAACAACTAACATTGTATGGTGAAATTGGGTCTTCGATTGGTTTTAACGATAATCAACCCGTGTGTTTTATTTTTAATTATACCAGTACCTTCATTGTACATATTTTTATTTAACAATATCTCTGTTCTAGTGCTTCTGGTTCACCGTTGAATTCGGTCTGTGCCGGCAAGAGGGCAAGCTGAAAGCATTCGGCGCTGGCCTCCTCTCCTCGTTCGGGGAGCTGCAGTACTGCCTCTCTGACAAGCCAGAGCTGCGGGAATTCGACCCTGACACCACTGGAGATACCAAGTACCCCATCACCGAGTACCAGCCCGTCTACTTCGTGGCTAACAGCTTTGAAGACGCTAAGGAAAGGATGATGTGAGTAACTTAATCAGCATCAGTGATGCAAAACGTTGTGATGTTTTACAATTAGCTGTAAGCTGAATTAATTAATATTGCTACAACATTTTAAAAGTAGTTTTTTATTATGTCCGGCTGAACAACTAAAATAGGAACTCCTCGGCCAGTGGGTGGTATCTAGGTGTAGGCGTGGTGATAATAGTAGAGCCGTGGCACTCATTTTTTTGGGTTGGCTTACATCGACAGTCCTGTGTCATGTGACGCGAAAACTTTACCAAATTCAGCAGATAATGATTATTAGTCCCTCAAACTGATTGATAACGTCCCTTCTTTAACGATTTCTTCTATAATTTTTAATCATTTAATTACAGAAAATTCGCACAGAAGATCCCTCGTGACTTTGGGGTCAGATACAACCCCTACACGCAGAGTGTTGACATCCTAGACTCACCGCGCCAGATGAAGGATCTTCTACGAGAGGTGCACCAGGAGATGAACCTGCTCCTCAACGCCATGGATAAGTTATAAACGTGACATCGACAGATAGAAGAGGTCTACTTTATACAGTAAGCAATGATAAACACAATAGTAAACAAAAACGATTGCAATCCACGATAGTGGTTTGAAATTGTTCTGTTTTAATTGTTATATTCTGAGGTCCTGACTTGTTGTCAGGACTGTACCTTTCCTACCTTCTGACTGTGTGATACTGACAGAGGTATATAGGATAAAACAGGGCTACAGTGAGAGCTAGAGTAGACTATAGAAAGAAAGAAAACTAATTTATATGCGTCTTGAAGTGACGCACATAACCACCAAAAATATAAAAAAAATACAAAATAATATTTGGGAAACATTACGTCACATCCGAGCAAATGGGCTATCGCTCGGCATACTGCTCTGGCACATGCACAGAACAGCGCCACAGCGCGACAGCCGAAATAAAAATGCGCCGCTATAATCAAAGGCTAGGCTAATAAATCCATGTCAGCGGCCATACGAACATCACTAGCCCAGACTAACTAAACACAACATCAGTGTTGCTCAAATAGGCCTAGGCTATAAAATGGAATAAGATCTTACCAGTTAATACTTATTTAATTTTGAATTAAAAAAAGAAAGATATTCTGGAATCAGTTTTAACTTTTATCTCGTGAAAAGCTAGTTTATTTTCTTGGAAGTGCGAATCGAAAGGAGAAGATATATTTTGTTGAATGGAATTGTTTTATTCCTATATATAAAATTGTTATAAGTCTGGTCTATATTGATACTTTGTTATACTAAATGTTACTTTTATGTTTAATTTTTAATGTAATTTCGTTTAGAATTACGCTTAATACTATGTAATATTAAGAATATGCCTACTGTTGTATTTCTTTTAAGACGATTCAAGACATGCCTATATAATAGTGTACATGGTGTATATTTTAAATATACGCAGGTATAGTGTAAATATTATTTTAAACCGATGTGTTGTATTTTCTGATAAGTTTATTTTAAGTGTATGATAGTTCAAATAAATAAATTGTTAATAAATTATGGTTCTTTTTGCATTTCTAATTATCTTCAAAAATCCCTGTATGCTGTTTTATCAACAGAATAATTGATCTTCGGCGTCTATTAACAATAGCATTAGGTACATTACTGAGTGATATTCACTTGTCATTATTGTGTTCTTTGGCAGCGTTTAGAGAAACCATAATGAAAATTAGTTTATAATAATTAAAACAATAATATTAACCAACATAATATATTTAAAAATTTGTACAGAATAAACTTAAGCACCTAGTACTTGCAGCAACTAATTAATTACACTAAAATGACGAGATGACGCACTACATGTCACTTAACATCTACCATCATAAATTAATATACCCTATATTGTGTGGAAACATACGGACCAAGCGGTTGATGCGGTCCCGTGGCGATTTATTGACCGGCTCTACGAAACTGCCATTACCGCAAGCCCCTTATGTTACCACGCCTTATTTACAATAATTAAGTACATCAAATTGTTTTATTTACAATACTGAACAAAATCTAGTAATAATCCTCGGTAGAAACTACACATTTAATTGACATACCATACAAGAACTAGAATTGCCGAGATATATTGCAACTTTTTACAAAACTTACATATAGAAATTAATAACATGAACAGGGATTAAAGTTTGAATTGTTTATTCGGCTTTTTAGATTTTGTAACTATGTATTTAGTAAAGAAACAGATTTATATCCAGCTAAGTGAAAGCCTATTTATTTTTCACAGATTCTATAAAACCATGTATATTATGTGCAATAACAAAGTGCTATACATTCTGCTCAAAGTCTGTGTTGCTTGACAAAAACTTGCACAAAAAAGACCTTTTGTCATTCATGTTTGACATGATTAATCCAAAGTGTTTATTACTAGCGTGCCCAGTGCTACATGTAGGCGGCGAAATAGGGAACTAAATGCTGTGTACTGAATTTGACGTTTATTGCTATCATTTGCCTTTGCAAACGGTATTGCCCTAAACTGCCAAGAATACAGGCCACTGACGTTTCTCTGAATTAGATTTAGACCTGCACACGAGATACATGATCTCTTAGTGATAATAGTTATATCTTAGGTTGAAATAAAGTTAAGATAATTATACTTAAGTACACGAATACGAAGCTTGTCACACTCTCTCAAATTCTATTGCTTTTTTGCACATTAATTGCTTTTTAACACTGTTACACACACGATTTGGCACTAAACTATAGTAATCTAAAGATGTATAAAATTGCATATAAAGATTATATTAAATTTTAATTTATTACAATATTTTGAAATGTAAACAAACCGAGAACAGTTACGATAGAGAACGTATCACAGTTACTAGAAATAAATAAATAAATATAACTTTTTACAATAAATATTCAATGTCCGCTTCGAGAATCATATGATATGGTTTTGTTAAGATTACAAAGTTAAATGCTACCTGTCCTTGTCCTGCTATCCGTTGTTCTATTTTATTATCATAATATCAAATACGAAGGTTTTCAGAGTTCGCGGGAATTTTACAAGTCTAGCTTGAGTTTAGTAATATTTTATACAATTTACTTAAACGACGCTAGTCGAAGTTATATAAACGAAACGCACTATAACTGTAAGAGTTCAGTTTACTAAGTACATTGTTATAATATGATAGGAAAAACATTGTGTATGGCAAACTGACCAAATAACTCTGTACATTCACGTTCGGTGTTGTCCATTACAGAAACTAGCAATATATTAGATTTATAGAAGTTTACAATGAAGTAAATTATGGCGAGTATGTACAGATGAGCGCGTGGTCGCGCGTTTGCGGTTGAACCGTGGCTCCGTGTGTTTCCGCTCACACTTCGCTCTGCATGCAGTGGATCGACGAGTCTTCTGACAACTCATCCATTGATGAATCCGTGAAAGATGTTCCATCTGTAACAAAAATCCATTGCGTTATTACGACCTGAAGAAATTACTTAGTCAGGGTAGGCTGGCTGTGAAAGACGGTATACCGAATGTGCGTAAATTGAAAAAAAAAACAGCAATGTGCTACGATTTGGTTAGTAGTCATCATCATCATCATCTGCAGCCTGATTGAACTCACAACTGAGTACGCACTTTATTTGGACGAAATTCCTTGACACTGTGCTAATCGTATTTATAGCTCTGAGACGAATTATAGTAACAAAATTGTTTAAAATAGCAACCGAACCGGAGATGAATGATGACTGATCGACCGTTATAAAAATTAAGCAGCCGCGTGGTACAGCTACGATTCAGAGCGAATATTGCTAGTAGAATTGTCCTGGAAAGGACCAGTTTTAGTATTTATATAGAGTCAGATAGGAAATGCCGGCTCCATCTAGTCTTAAAAAAACATATAAAATTGACTTGTAAAAGTGTCTGTAACAGATTTATTTACAGAAATAAATATCATTTATCATTTATTTGTTTAAAATATAGTTTCAATGTAGCTAATCTTAATGTAAATGTCACAAATATTATTCTGCTATAACTATTGTAATGAAATCAAAAATTGATCGAAGCCAAAACGGTACTCTGCTGTACATTCTGAACTGACACTACTCTTTAAATAAACTTCAAAACTGAGATTGAAATGAGTCTGTAACTAGATTAGAATGAGATCACACTGAAACCGGACTAAAAAAGAAGAGCAAATTGCATTTTTTTTAAATTTAATTTCTTTTCTTTCAATATTCAGTCATAGTGTACTTTATAAAAGAATCACGTTTTTTCAAAAATTATTACCATTCTCATAGAATGTACAAAATTCTTGAGTTTTATGAATATTTTTATACTGTTCAGCGGAGCTTATATCCCCTAGATACTGAAGCCCAGATGAAGCCCTTCGATACTACATACGTCATAACATGTCCTGATTATCAACTGGAATCTGATTGTTGTTGTGATTTATATGAACATGTTGCAACAATGCTTTTTTGATGAAATTACATGGATTGCAGCAAAAAAGAAACGCTTTAGTTCTTATTGTGAGAACTACGAAAATATTCTATGGTAGTCTATAGGTAATGTCAGTACTTCTGGATATACTGGTTCCCATAGGATACATAAATTGGGTGAAGATCGCGGGAATCTGCTAGATGCTAGAAGCACAGGATCGCTGCTTGTGTGATGCCTATGCCCAGCAGTGGACGTATTTCGGCTAAATGATGATGATGATATAATATTATAATTACTGGATTTATTCTATAGATCGAATCATACAACGATTGTAAAATATTCAAGCAGAAAACGTAAAAAAGTTGTTTACTTATTTCAAGTTTATCGATAATGGTGATATATTGATATGAATAAATATGTGATTATAGCAGGGGGCTTATTCTACTAACAGAAACTTTTATCAATTGCAACTGAATCGTTCATTTAGGCAGTTTTTGTTTGCGAAAACTGTCAAAATGTTTGGTTTTGTTTTTGTTGTCAAACAATTTGATAGTTCTTGTACACGAAAACTGTCTGAATAAACGATTAAGTTGCAATTGATAAACGTTTCTGTTAGTAGAATTGGGCTCCTGGCACTGTGATTGCCATAAGTGACTATCCCTCAATTCATCCTATGTAAAACAGTGTGCAATTATGTACCCTCTAAATAAGCGCTCCTTTTTAAGTGAAATTTTGATACCTGAAGAAGCGAAGATTGGGTAAAAATAATAATTGCCAAATGTACGAAAAATACGTTTTGTAACTCCTTACCTATCGGTACAAAAGGTGGTTTGTTCTGGAAGGAGTAGGTGAGGTGCAGGTTGATGGGCCGGCCAAACCCCGCCGGATCTGCATCACGAGACACCACTGCGAGACACACAACACAGGTAAACATGGAAGGTAACAAGTTAGTGCAACTATTCGCCGAGCACACAGTCGCGGAGCAAGCTGTACGTGTCAAATACTTCGCCAATGGTGTTGAGGCAATTATAAAAGCAGTGTTGATTTTGTATACCTGTAGGAAAGATGTGCTTCTAATCAGATATAAGTGCGTATCAAAGGACCAAAAAGAACACAAAATGTTGCTTTTGATATTATTAAATAGAAGCACACCCTTCCTACCGCCCTGCCCTGGATATACTAACATTGGCTTTGCTTGCCCTTCCCAGTGTGCTGGTGCTTCTTCTGCCTGGCGCGGCTGTTCTGGAACCAGACCTGCGTCACCCTCTTGCTGAGACCAGTGACTTGTGCGATCCGCTCCAGGTCTTGGCCGTCGGGGTTGGAGTCCAGCTGGAAGTTGGCCTGTAGCACTTGCAGCTGCTCCTCCGTGAAAGTCGTGCGCACGCGCTTCGCCTTGCTCTTGTGGTAACCTTCTGAGTCGCACCCGTCTGTGGTTCAGATCGTTTTTGCACATATTGGACATGTTAGTCTACAACTACTTACAAGAGAACTGTTTAAGATCTTTGAGGTGTCAAATTCTTATTCTCGTGATTGAACATAAATTATCAACTTGTGATATTCTTTACTGTGAACTAACTTAATTCAAGGGGATTCGAAACAAGTCTAACTTGGCCAACTTAAACTCTACTCACCATCAGACGAAATGGATCCTCCATCCAGCGTTTCAAGATAATGCGGCTTGCAGAGCACCCTGTCCTCATGCAAGGCGAACTGTTCACCTGTCGAGAGCTGCCGGCCGCAGGCATCGCAGGCAAAGCAGGCCAGGTGGTAGACTTGCTCCCGCGCCTTCCGCACCCAGTCCGACGATGAGATGCCTCGGCAGCACTTCGAGCACTTGGCGCCGAAACTCCTGCGCAAACACACACGTCACGCTGGCGGACAAACGCTGCTCGCTGGCCAGCACGACACACATACGTAAGAAAATAAGATGACACTGACAAGACTAACTATAACGTGTATCTTGAAAAATATTAAGACAATTATTACATAAAAAGGGGTCAAACAAGACTACAAGATGGAGTACTTCCCAATGGGGACAGAACATGCATGAGCTGGATCAAAGGACCATAATTTATCGTTCGACAGTTATTATCCTGGCAAATATTAATATTGGAAATTACCGACAAGTTATTAAGTATTCGTTAAAAAAAGAACAAACCAATAATTGCCAAAATATTTTAGTGACCTTTTAGATTTGGAATTTTAATTAACATCGCCAATTAAATCTGTTGAGGATCACCAATGTGTCCTGTTCTAAGGAAAATATGGCTTCAAAATGTTTAGGTGACTTTAGTTTCGGCAAACTTATGAAACTTTCTATTTATAACTATAAAACAGTTAGAGTTTTATAAAGTCAGAGATAGAAAACTTTCCACACCATGATTTTAATATTAAGTGTAGCAGAGCGTGTTGTACACAACTATACGGTTTTTGTTTTGTTTTTTTTGCAAAGTTCATTAAATCAATGTTGATTTTGAAACTTTAAATAACGCGATCGAATATCTCTGCAAAAGTCTGCTTTAATGGTCGCTCATGCATCAAAAGTGGTACTAAACGGTGTATTTTTTTGTTAAGCCAATTGGTACACGTTAGCGGGACCTTGTCGGTGTCATTGAAGTATCTACAATTATTATAATTTCGCAAAGCACACAGCACGCAACACACAAAGCGCGTAGCCAATGTAATGTTCTCGCTGAGCGCCGCAGCGCAACGCAGCGCCTGCGTCGGCACCGCGTGTGCACGCTATTAAAAACATAAATGAATAACAGATTATGTTAGCGCGGCAAAAGGCCACCGCGCACGCGCACTGGGCCACTTCAATTATATTTTAGTTGTTGTAAATTTTATTGCTAACGATCACGTCGACGGTGTAGTGTCGAGCCCGCACGTTGGCGAGCGCGCGCGAACCTTCAACCTACGATGCGCCTACTATTACTGTACACCTAGGACGAGTTTGCTAACTACAAAAACGACAAGTTTTCGTGAGCTCGCTAAACTCTATCTCTCCTAAACACACACAAGACAAAAAAACAAATCTTCTTCTGCCTGCCCATATCCCAATAATCCCTTTTTCTTCTTCCATTTTCCCTATTATCCGTCCTGCTATCATTTACTTTCTTTTCATTCATATCATACCTCACACAATCCATCCGTCTTTTCTCTCGTCTCCCTCTTCCCCTTCATCCATCAATATTTACATGCTTCACTCTCTTAGTCACATGCTTTTCGTCCCTCCTCATCACATGCCCATACCAAGATAACCCGTTACCTTTAAAAAGAGACACATATTATTCAATTTAGCGAGTTCACGAAAACTATTGCTGTTTTTGTAATTTACAAACTCGTACCAAGGGTAACTAACCTGTAAGTGACCTGGCGAGCAGCCGGCCCACTGTGTGGTCGTGGCTATATAAGGGTGAGGTTCCACGTAGGTCTTATTTGGTTTATGGGTGATTTGAGTGTATACTGTAATAATTGTTTGTGTAGTAATCTTGCTGCTATGTTTTACGATCGGTCTGACATTAAAGTGCTGTCGTGGTCGAGGGCGGCGTGCGTCCACGCTGTACAAGGTGGCACGCCACCTTAGTCAATTTTAAAGCGACATTTAATATCAATTTCATGGAACCTATCACATAATAAAATCTACGTAAAAACAATAATTTGAAAAACGTATATTTATTAACAGGGGAAACCTTGATTCAAAACGTGAATTAATTCTTATATTACTTTTCTCAAACAGGCCTATTAATTATTTAAAACTTTTGCCAACTACAATTATTATCCTTATCAGAAAATGCAATCTTTTCCTAAAACAAGTAACGTGTTGTTTGTGAAAATACTTATTAAGTATACTGGGTGGATAATAATTAATAATAAGCCTCGCTGACACCAAGTTTGTTACCCATTTAACTTATGTATGTTTGCATGTTATTTAAAAACTTTTACTTATATAAATCTTATAACTGAACGAGGCCCCACAAAACCGTCTTTTCAGTTTTCTGTGGGAACAAATTAATCTCACCGTTATTACAATTGAGTTACGAAAAGTTAAGTTAAAACCGATAACGACTATTCGGCAATAATTAAGTCTATGGATGTACACATCATCTAAAGTTTCTATAAAATTGTTAAATATGTTGCTCGATCGTGTGCTCTATCCACCCTGTCTACTCGGTGCTACTAGAGTCAAACGCGATCAAATCAAAGAAAAATTTTGTAAAAATATGTGCTAGATAGACCGAGACAAATGGAAAGCTTTGGAGGAGGCCTTTACCTCAGAGGGGGTTCCAGTGGAAAAATATACCTACCAGTGCTTACCTAGGTACTTAAATATTGTGTTTTTTATATTAATAATAATTAGATATTTAATAAGATAATTTAGGTTACTTAGATATTAATTTCTATATTTTTCTAATTATTTGTATTATCTCAGTACAAAGGTAGTTCATCAGCATTATTACCTATGTTATTCAGCAAAAACTGGAAATGAAAGACTTTTTTTTTTTATTTATGTGCTAGATACTGTTATTGATATGAAAATATGTGCTAGATACTGTTATTGATATGAAAATATGTGCTAGATACTGTTATCGATATGAAAATATGTGCTAGATACTGTTATTGATATGAAAATATGTGCTAGATACTGTTATTGATATGAAAATATGTGCTAGATACTGTTATTGATATGAAAATATGTGCTAGATACTGTTATTGATATGAAGATATGTGCTAGATACTGTTATTGATATGAAAATATATGCTAGATACTGTTATTAATATGAAAACTGGTGGAATTAGAACTGATTTCACATATGCACTACCAACAATCGTGTTAATAAACATCTCTCATTTAAGGAATCCCTCATAAGCGTAGTTTAAAAAGGAAAAGAGATTTTTTTTTTTTACAAATGTTCTGATTTCTGCTTTATGGCAGATTCTCTTAGGAGATCGTTCAAATGATGTTTATTAAGACCTACGTTTCTTGAGACACAGTTTTTAACTGCAGACCATACCAAACGGTAACTGCAGCTACAAACAATTAGTAATCAACTATGTCCTAAGCAAGTAAATGGCCTACGTGCGGTCAGCCTTAGTATACCATATACCATCCCAATCGATATCGAGGCCTGTTTGTTATCAAATGAGGGAGAGATAGAAGTCTTTGTTCAAAATAGGATTACGATGGGGAGAGTCGATTGATCTAACAGCTAAATGAACCATTTAACCATTGAAGGCTTTCCAACAAAATGAACCATTCCCAATGATGTTATACACCGTTATTCAGAAAGGTTAGGTACTTTTAAAAGCAAGTGTTAATATTTATTTTTATTTCAGTTATAAATAAAATATTGTTTTAAGTCAAAAGTCGAGAAACTAGGGTTTAATTACGAATTCAGCTCAACCCGTGATGATAGGATTGGCTTACGTATTTTTTAATCTTTGAATAGATCAGAGAAATAGTTCTCTAAAACTAGACTTTTGGGGAACTGTTGGTGCCCCATCCCATTTTAGATTAAAGTTCTCAAAGGGGCCTCTGCGCGTTGGACCTGTGTCCCCCGTATGCCTTCCAAAGGACAGACCGTCACAGTAACAGTCAGAGCCGTGATAAAAAAAGAGATATAAATAAATTATTTATAATAAATATATTTTTTACATAATAGAAGAAATTGTTTTCTTCCATGATCACACTTTAAATTATTCTTATTATAATTACAATTATAGTAGGTTATTTAATATCAAGATTATAATTTAATAAATATATTAACCGATTTTTATTAAAAGGACAAAATAATAAATGAATTAATTTGTACTATTTTACCAGCAGTTACTTAATTTTTTATTGCCTTACCATCATTACGTTTATTGTATTTACTGGACGAATTAAATAATCCTTAATTACTTTAAAATCATCAATGATATTGAAGATAAGGTTCCAGACGAAAACCAGCGTCAAGTACTTATAGTGCTTGACATTAAGCTGATCTGGACACCTTTTTGGTGTTTTTTTTATTTATATCACACTTTTTATCTGTTGTGTCTCTTTGTGCTACGTCCAAATAAATGATTCTTTATCTTCATATGAATATTCAGATTTTCAGACCATGAATTTGATTCCTACTTATATAATTCCCTTTAATGAACTTTTACCAAATAGTTTTCGATTATTAGATGTAGATAATCGAATTGTTCTTCCAATAAACAATCAAATCAAAAAATACGCTTACGATAATAAAGTACTTACCCACTTTTAAACCCTCTTGGAGTTTTGGACCCCTTTCCGATTAACATTGTATAAAAAAAGAAGTAGATCATCACAGACATAAAGCCGGGTGTTCACATGCCTGTAGCTGGCACAATTGCATGCAAGTTGCTTGTAATGTCAAAAAGCTTGCATGCCAAAAACTCAAATGTTGTCCAAGCTACAGGCATGTTATTCTCGGCTGTAATCTTGCAGATAGCTTGATAAATAGATCTCTATCCCCCTAATACTATTCCGAATTCTGTCTCACTTGTAACGCATTATGTTCGCTAGTAGCTCCATAGATAGAATATAATTTTAAACGCCGTGTTCTACTATAAACGTAACATAGGTACCTATCTATATTTATAAAAATGAATTGCTGTTCGTTAGTCTCGCTAAAACTCGAGAACGGCTGGACCGATTTGGCTAATTTTGCTTTTGAAATATTAGTGGAAGTCCAGGAAAAGTTAAATGGTGAGAAAATATGGAAAAATTGTTAGCAAAATAGTGAAAACAATAATTTTATTTTCCCATACAAACTTCCTACCTGTCAAACATTCGTTGTTTGTCCCGTCGGTACGGTAAATTCGGGTCCCTCAAATCAATAATATTGTGTATCCAAAAGCACTTCAATAAACAGATTTTAAAACCAAACACTTTTTTCTTTACGTGGCATTGCAACGCATACAACGCAACGGTACAGCTAGTGGATTATAATAATTCATTGTCCATTCCCAAACATATACAGAAACCAGAAACGAAACATCACTTCTTTATAATATATGGCAAGTTAACAAGTGGAAGTCACGACATATTATCAGGCCGTCGGCCGAGCGTCACCGCGGCTCCAAGTCCAGCACCCATTACGATTCGCAAACCCTTCATATTTAATTAATTAAGTCAACGCATGCAACACGCCATTAACACGCTATCATATCACTTAACGCGAACATTAAAACGCTCCTGTTTGTTTATTTATACATTTGGCGTAAGGTAGGCCGCTCTGACCCGGCTCCCGACTAAACGAATTCATTACTCGTAATGTGGTAATGAAGCTATCGTATCAAAGATGTATTTAAAACACTTAATTTCATATAAAACGTTGTTTGTAAGGATATAGTTGTATTTTATGTTACAGTTTTAGTAATTAAAAATTAACCGTTTTAAAGTTTGACATTGTTTGTGGTCAATACTTCTTTGACTGTCTTTGTTTGTGGTCTCATTATAAAAATGTATCGATTTGACTCCGATTTTAATTACTTTTATGTATGCACTTGTTCTAACTGGACTATAAGAAAAGACGAAAATATAAAATAAAAGGTTAGTCCGAAATGTCCGTATTAAACTGCGAGCCACTTAAAGTATCACTGATGACTGTTTTAAAGCAAGTGTTATTTTTTTTTTCTACATCCCTTTCTTATTCAGAAAATAAACCTTTTAATCCGTGACCTCAAATAAGACCTAAAATGTAAACACAAGTGATTAGCTGAGGATAGATAGATTTTAGCATATTTTTTTATAAAATATTTGAATAGCCTTTTTAGATAAATTGACTTTTGGGCAAAGTGGTAGAACAAAAGTTATTTATTATTATGGGTACTTCAACACCCTTTTTAGTACCCCGTCTTCGACTAACCATGTATAAGTTGCAGTGAAATAAAACCTAATCAACATGGAGAGTTTCCTCATGCAACATTAGTAGCGTGTCGTTTTATTTCATGCAATAATAATTACTTCAATGTTTTCATGTTTAAGTAGCTCTAGTGACATTCCGTCCACCTACGCTCATTGCTTCAATAAGCCCTATTTAATAAACACTTCAATCATCACTTCAGCTTAATAAACGCAATTAGGGAATTAGGTACTTCGTTTGTTTTTATTTACAACAATTAATTGTTGTAAACACTGCTTTTAGTAAATCTATTACAATACAATACAATACAATGCTCTTTATTGTACACAAAACAAACTAGAAACATTACTATAAAAATAGAGATATTACCTACAATAAGTGCAGGATTCTCCTAAATTGTTTGGTCCTTTGAGTCGGATTCAATCTGTGGAGTCATTGGGTCAACAGCAAGCAGTTTTGTCTATTGAGTATTAATTTATTAAATCGTTAATTGGTATTATTATCATCATTAGGCTTTAGGCATTTAGGCTTCGCTTACCTACTCTTCACTCGTCTTGCGAATAATCAGTAACCATGACTCAAAACTGAAAACCAACTAGCAGGAAAAAAAACTAGCCTATTATCTTCCAATGTGAGTTTTGTTAATATGAATTGATAAGGCGCATATACTGAGAAGATAAGTGGGAACAGGGCAGGAAGAAGAAGAAGATATACTGAGAAGTGGCTATAGCTCAAAATATTAGCAATGAAGCGGTCTTTACACAAAGGTACCACATTGGTCCGATTATTTATTTATTTATTTTTATTAGGAAAACCAACAGCTACAAAAATTTGAATGAGTAATTAACATTAGTGACATAAAGCCAATTACAGGTTTTCACGAATAGCAACAGACATTAAAACAAAAACTTAGGGAACACTTGATAGCAAAACAATTACGATTCAGTAGTATAGTCTCAACATAAAACTACTACTAACACGTCACAATTAATTGAAAAACTTAAGGTTAAGCGCCCTTCTTGCCGTGCTACTATTAGTAACAAATGGGTCAAATGAGAACTCTTTACAAAGTTTATTAAAATCATTACTTGCTCGCACAATGTAGGAATTTTGCCTATAATTAGAAGAAGAGGTAGGGATAGAAATTGGTGGATTATATCTAATGGATCTGTAGGGAACATTGAAGTGAAGCTCATGCAAGAGATCAGGACAGTCAATTTCATTTGAGATTATTTTTAATAAAAACGTACAATCAGCTAATCGACGGCGATTTGTAAGTGGTAAAATGTGGAATTTTTTACAGACATTTGTGTAATTTTCAGAACAATAAGGAATTCGAAGCCGATAACATAGAAATCTGATAAAACGTTTCTGTATATTTTCGATGCGGTTTATATATTTATCGTAACATGGATTCCAGACTTGAGATCCATATTCCAGGTGACTTCTAACATATGTACAGTACAATATTTTTAATGTTTTAGCCTGTTTAAAGCACCTAGATAGTCTCATTATAAAACCAAGCGCCCTAGAAGCCCTAGCCACCATTTCCTCAATATGCACGCTAAAAAGAAGTTTAGAGTCGTGATAGACGCCCAAGTCACGTATTACATCGCACCTTGGTACTGGTAGGTCTTTAAGTTTGTATGCTGTGGGAAGAGTAAAGCGTTTACGGCTATAAGAAACTACAGAACATTTAAGAGGATTGAGATCTAATTTATTAAGTTTGCAATACTCATCAAGACGCGTCAAGTCCGATTGCAGGGCTTCCATATCTTTGGTAGATGATATAGATGAATATATCTTCATATCATCCCATTACCATATTATACAATACAAGAGGCCAAATTATTCCACCAAAATAAGATAGTGATTTAAGGAATTAACCCTAACTACATAGATATAACACTGGAAGGGATTATAAAAGACAAAACCGACTTCAAAAAAATAACTAAACGGAGTAAAATAATTATCATAAAATAAAATTATCAGTTTCAGAAGTCGGTGCATTCAATTTGTTTCAGCGCAGAATTAGGTACACCGACTTCTGAAACTGATAATTTTATTAAATAATAATTATTTTACACCGTTTAGTTTTTTTTTTTTGAAGTGGTTTTTACTTTTTTTAAGGTTTTTTATGTAAGTAATACTTTTTAGTGCCACAAATTTTATGAAGTACAATTAGTGTACAAATTCTCGGACCACTACTATAACTAGAACGTCGTCTATGTACCTACTATAATTATGTTTTTTTTTTGTTTTTGTTGATTTTTTCAAAAAGCGTTTATTCAATTTCGATAGAATTTATATGGGACCAAACGGGAAGTATACCCTCTCAAAAAAAAAGATTTTTTCAAATCAGTTCATAACTTTGTAATTTGTATCCAGTTTTTAGTCTTTTGAGCACAACAACTATCGAGCATCACTTAGGCTGGTGTTCAGCAACATTATTTCTCTGGTTAAACAGCCTGTTATACTAGGAATAATAAACTAACGTAGAATACAACTAAAATATTATTTTATAGGTATTTTAATTATAATTATAAGCAGTGCCTAGCGGTTGAACGCTTGTCTTGTATGCTTGTGCGACTGAGTACGATCCCGGGCCGCACCTCTGACTTTACGAGTTCATATACGGATAATAATTTGATTATCACTTGCGTGGTGAAGGAAGACATCGTGAGGAACCTACACACCTGTGAGGACTCCAAACAGTTCTCGATGGTGTGTTACCAGGCCAGCGTAGAGGATTAACTCGTTCCGGGACATTACCTACGTCGTAGGGCGGGTATAGAAATCCAATGCGATGCGGCACAACGCCTGTCGACGATTGTCTTTGAGCCTCAATTAAAGCCACTGCGTCGACAACCGGGCGCCGGCAATGGAAGTTTCATAGTGCGAGATATCTTAGCTTAGCGGTGTGTCGTACTCGTATCACTCAAAACAAAATGTGCATGATTTTACACAACGTCATCAGACGTTGAGTTAAAATGTATGGATGATTCGTGTGTACAATCTTCCATACATTTTGATGAAAAATCTTGATCCCGCCTCTCGACGGAGTGTCCCGGAACGTGTTAAGGCATAAACCTTTCTCATTGTGAGAAGAGTCCCGTGACTATCAGTGGGACAGTAATGAGCTGATGATGATGTTAATTATGTTTTTACACAGGTCAACTAGAATTATATTGTAACTGAACAGCTCGATAGTTTTCATCTTAAATCTAGTTAATTACTTTTATCAGACACTTACAGCTAAGCAACAATATTAACTAGAGCCTTAAATAGCCACTGTAATAATTGAAGGGATAAAATGAACTCAATTACCATATAAAAATATATTAGTTGCATTAAAGGATGGGCGCACACAGACGCGACGCGGCGTCGGGACAGCGTGCACACTGCCGCGCTCACGCTATCGATAACACAGCTGTACACAAAGTGCAAAATCGCGTGTTACACGTATATTAATTCAGTCAGTCCCGTCTCTTATCGGCGCTATCCACACCAATATTCCAAAAGCACGATTTGCATTTCAAAACGTAGCGTCTCCGGACAGAAGCACCGTTTCACCACCGCTATCACCGCTTATTAACATTTTGTCGTCGGCTGAATCAATTAACTGCGGCCCTCGCATAATAATTAACTAAGTGACAGATTAACAAGTTTTAACACTCGGCGATAATGAAGATGTCGCTTACCCGAGCCAGATAAGCGCGTTCACTATTCATGTGGATGGGGGGGTCTAAATCCATAGGCCGCTATCTGATTTACAGTGTTAACCGTTCGGTATTTCTGTTTATTAAACGGATGACCAAATCCGTGTGTCCCGAGGGCGTTTGACAAAATCGGGTGCGTGTAGTGCGCGGGCGCAGCGCGGTCCGCCCGCGGCTTACCTCATAAATCCTCGCTCGTTGATTGCTTTCCGCGCGCGCGCCTCTCCCCTGCCACCCTCACATTTTAATATCCATTCAGACTCGCGTCCCTCCGTCCTCCTCCGTTCGTCCGACGCATGATTTAACTTATTTGTTTTAGATACAACACCATACGAGATATATCGCAGCATTATTCCACAGTTTGTTTTAACAATTTGGAGGCACTGTTAGCCGCCGGCGGCGACACGCTGACCGATGGCCGCGCCGCCGATACAATACGAACTAATAATATAACCTTTATGAATATCGACCACTGATTTGTTACTATTACATTTTTAATTACTTCGCTTTTATAAGAGTTAATGACATAGATAAATATTTCCGTGATCACAAACTTTGGCCCTACGTAGGAGGCGCGTCGATTACATTTCTATAACGTCGCCGAAGCGTAAGATCGCAACTTTCTTTACAAAAATATGTCTATTGATTTTATTTGTGTACAAATTCAAGTACATTATTGTCGTACGTTAACTTAATGTAAATAGGAAACAAGTAACAGAGAATAATAATTGTAAATCGAGTAACAGCAGAGATTGCCACCGATGTTAAGGTCTGTCCACATTAGCTCGCATCGCCTGCGCCGGCCGCTGGTCTAGTATAGACTACGATTGATGATAATTACCCTCATATTTAACAGCTAGGTGTACAATAACCGCCATCAAGTTGAATGGCTCGTGACAATAAGAATGCAGTTGACGGAGTATGATTTGTAGCCGAAATCCATTATGATCGGTTTAATTCGACTCTCAATCGGAACGTGGTAAATTACTGTATTTTATGATCGTGTATGCATTTCTAAAAACTATGTTATTTAGTTTTCACAGTCCAGAATGAAAGGACAAGTTAAAGAAAATGAAATTCATAATCAATGCTTGTTACTTAATTCAGAATTAATTCTTCATGGGCATCGAAATGAGAAACAACAGTAAATTATACAAATAATGCACTGCCTAGGCGGTTGTTAATGTGGCGAGTCCTTTAAATTCAAATGAAGGAAAAGTAAACACGTTATTATAATAACATATGCAAAATATTCAATCAGCCAGGCAATCGTGTTTACGAGCGAAACTCAACTATCGATATATTCGAATTATGATAACGACAGGCCGAATCGAGTTGCCATTGTTTATTCTCAATGGATCGATCTAAGGCAGGGCTTATTTATGCGGCTAGAGATTAATTAAAGCCAAGAGTGGACATGGTGCATTTACATAAGACACGGCGTGCGCATTTGCGGCGGCCGAGGCGTGGGCGGGACATCGCGTGCGCCCGCGCCGCGCGACACCCCGCAAACACACTGATATGCGACTTGCGGATATGAAATTGAGATAATTATGTGTGTGCCGAATACATTGTTGACATTTATCAGTTGGTGCTGATAAAATTTGCGCTTAAGCCGAGTAACCTGAATTGGTCCTTTTATCCATGATTTCAAAAATAAAGACAATATTACCTCTTAAATTATCGCAATTGTAATCTTAAAAATAGACTCTTGAATTAAAAAAGCCTTTCTGGCTATTAAGCATCAGTTTACTAATTATACAACTAAATAAGCAGAAAGTTTGTTTATAAATTAGTGAAAGACTTGATTGTAATTGTAATCTACAAAGTACACCGGTAGTATCTAAGAATATTGTCCGGTACGATAGGAAGTTCTAAAGTGAAATGACAACAAAGACAAAGGAATATTAAGGTTCTGTCACTTTCACAATAGGACCTTACAGACACAATTAAAATGAAATGACTTGAGCTGCGCGGGTGCAGTCCTAACTGGCAACACTCAAACATCCTGGTTAAAACAAAAGCTGTGTCGAAGGAGGGCGCGCGCGTGCCTCCTCGGCGCCGCTACCAGACAAAAAGACGCGCTAAATAAACAATAAACAGATGATACATCAACGAAAGCAATCACCGCAGTTGCCGGCGGCGAGCGCCGATTTACGCTGGCAACACTGCTCGTTATGCGCGCCACAACACACAAATATTATTTAAACTGTGACACGGCTCACATTTTAACGAGCACCCGAATGTATCGTCTTTTTTTAATTTTGCAACATTATTCGCTCGGCTGCGGGCTAATGGGAAACTTAAATTGGTTATTTGCTCTATATACAGCGTGTCCCAGAAAGTAGTGTCAAGCGGAAGTCCAGAGGTAGAACGTCCTTTGAGGTACCCAAATCACCCCCATGTATGTTCCGCGATTTTTTGTAGTTTTAGAGTTATGAATGTTTTTCATGTTTTTTAATCAAACTCTGACTATAACGACATTTTTGATCATAGTGACGTGAATAGTTGAGATACATGAGTATTTTTTTTTCTAAATTAGCTTATTAGTGACCCTATCGAATGCCTAAACATTTGTAACCATAGATGTAACAAATGCGTTACAAAAAAATATTGAATTGTCACAAAGTTAAAATCCTGCATGTTTCCTAAATCTTTGTGGGTGATTTAAAAATAAATTTCCCTATACTTTTTTCGTCAAATGTATTTTAAAAACTTATCAATTTTATCAGCTATTTATCCTGTAAATTTCATCGAGCTATCTCTACGACATCACAATAAAAAATTCATTCAAAGCATACAATATCGAAAATTCCAGTTGTAAAAGGGTGAATGAAAAATTGATTAAAACTAATAACGTCTTTTTTAGTAACCCTCGACGTAAAAAGAGGGGTGTTATAAGTTTAACGTATGTGTCTGTGTGTCTGTCTGTGGCATCGTAGCTCCTAAACGGATTTTGATTTAGTTTTTTCTTTTGTTTGAAAGGTGACTTTATCGAGAGTGTTCTTAGCTATGATTCAAGAGAATTTGTTCAGCCGTTTAAAGATCATCAGCTCTTTTCTGGTTGTTGAAGGGATATAAGCAACTTCTACTGGTCTGATCGATTCGAAATTGACTATCCTGTGATTTCAATGATATTACAATAACATGGTAACCTTGACCTGATACTCAAGCATCATCTGAAACAGCATGATAGCCAACTAACAGTAGAGGTATTGTGTGCCTATTGATTCTTTAAGTTTATGATAAGTTGTAATGACCTCCTTCTTGTCACATGTCATCAATATCATTGAAGTCACAGGATAGTAAATTTCGAAACGATCAGATCAGTAGAAGTTGCTCTTATCCCTTCGACAACCAGAAAAGAGCTGATGATCTTCAAACGGCTGAACAGATTTTCTTGAATCATAGCTAAGAACACTCTTGATAAAGTCACCTTTCAAACAAAAGAAAAAACTAAATCAAAATCCGTTTAGGAGCTACGATGCCACAGACAGACACACAGACACACACGTAAAACTTATAACACCCCTCTTTTTGCGTCGAAGGTTACTAAAAAAGACGTTATTAGTTAGTTTTAATATATTTTTCATTCACCCTTTTACAACTGGAATTTTCGATATTGTATGCTTTGAATGAATTTTTTATTGTGATGTCGTAGAGATAGCTCGATGAAATTTACAGGGTAAATAGCTGATAAAATGGATAAGTTTTTAAAATACATCTGACAAAAAAAGTTTAGGGAGATTTATTTTTAAATCACTCCCAAAGATTTAGGAAACATGCAGGATTTTAACTTTATGACAATTCAATATTTTTTTGTAACGCATTTGTTACATCCATAGTTACAAATGTTTATGCATTCGATAAGGTCACTAATCAGCTAATTTAGAAAAAAAAATTACTCATGTATCTCAACTATTCACGTCACTATGATCAAAAATGTCGTTATAGTCAGAGTTTGATTAAAAAACATGAAAAACATTCGTATCTCGAAAACTACAAAAAATCGCGGAACATACATGGGGGTGATTTGGGTATCTCAAAGGATGTTCTACCTCTGGACTTCCGCTTGACACTACTTTCTGGGACACGCTGTATTATTGTCATGTAGGCATAGGCATAACCGTTGTCTCTGTCGATGCCAGATTTGCTGTTCTGTAGTTTGTAGAAGTAATATCTTTACCATAAAAACATGACGATAGCAAACAAACTTTTCAAGTGGAGTTTTTATTATATCTTTTATGTACAAGGTAATCGGAAAGAGAATATTAATTCGAAAGCGTATTAAAGTACACATAATAATTAATAACTTTTGTTCTACAACTTTCCCCAAAATTAAATAGTTTTAGAGAAATAGCTGTTCAAAGATGTCATAAAAAATACGCTATAATCTATTCATCAGTTCATATTTTAGGTCATATTTAGGGTCATCGATTAATTAGCCCTAAGTTCTGAATTCGTAACTAAATCAGTGTTGATGTTATGAAATTAATAAATAATATTAATGTTGTATGGAAATAAAAAATAATCATATTTAATTCGTTTGATTTAAAACAGTCATACTTTAAGTGGGCCGCAGATTAGTACCTTCTTTCCGCCTAACCTTATATAAATGACCTAAGGGTCAACTTGGAGTCACTTATACGCTGAGAATATTTAAACCAATCTTAGGTGTACGCTCTATGAATTACTTTATCAAATAGGCCACCAACACAATTGTGCTGTGCACACAACACCATAAAACTAATAATATGAGAAAGAGAAAGATAGATGTAGGAGTGTAGACACAGAGATTTATCACGGGGATTGTGATCACATCTGCATAAAATTTATCTCAGCTATTAATGAATATCACTGTTTGTTTAGCTAGCAATGTTCAGTTTTGAAGTGTTAGTCAGTTTTGGTATAAGGATAGCTATCAATCACGCTTACAAAGAATCCAATCATACCATTACTACGCAGTGCTGATAGTTACACAATATCTTTGACAGCGGCGTCACTGCACGGTGCCTAATGTCAAGGCGAAATGATACTGTACGCTCTCCGGCGCAGGCGCAAGCCACTAAATAGGTATGCACAGAGTGTCCACAGTATCCGATCTTTTTTTTACTGTAGTTTTCTTACTCGACTTTGTATTATATAATATACTAGCTTCACCAATTCGTTGCAATGCATTTTTTCCTACTGACTACCTACCTACTACCTACCTTCAGAAGCAAAATCAAAATACTTGGTAAAAAAAGTTAAAACCATTTTCATGCATGCGGTACCTAAACAAATGACAAATATGGACCTAATGAGATAATTTGGTTTTTTTTTTTAAATATCAAAATTTTATTTCATAAGAACCTTCCCCTGACAAGTAAGAACACAACTAGCGAAATCGGTGGAGCCGCTCACGCGTGTTGCCCTGACCAAGGGAAATGGGGATTAATTTTTATATACATAGATATATTATTCTATTTGGTCAAGCGAGATTGTGATTTAATGGCCAACTTCGTCATCATCATCATTTTAACCAAGGGCGCGGCTGGCCTTCAAAGACTTGGGGCAGTTGAGCCGGCAAGCTGGATATCGATCACTAAAACTTTATTGGTGAGCAGCAAGGTGCGGCAAGGGACCGCGAGCAGGCGAGCCTGATGTTTGGAAAAGCTGGAAAGGCTGCTTTTCGCTTACGTCATTACACTTATGGCCAAAAAGTAATTGTTTTGGTTACCAAAGGTAGCTGTTTTTATTGCTGAACTGGACATATTAATAGAATCTTATACTTATCGTTACCTGTAATAGCTACTAACGTATGGGAGTGTGTACGATGCAAAGCTATGTGGTCTTTGCTTCATTATTAGTAACGATACAAATCTCTTCATTTAAACCGATAACGCCGGGAACATTATCGGCCATACTGCCTGACGCAGAACCAAACAAAAGTGTCTTCAAAATATCACGTCACGACTGTATTGATTAACGAAAAGGTACAGTAGGAACCTCACAAAGATTTGCAAACTCAAATCAAATAAGAAAAATTTTTCACATTAACCAATACAGGCGCTTATGAAAAGTCGAATTTAGGTACACGGTTTCAATTATTCGTTTCCTATGGAGATAAGCCGGCAAGAAACTACATGGTTACCTACTCAGTTTAAAAAGTATATCTTTAACAATTTTAGTGAATACAGTACTATGATTTAGGATAGGTATGACAGAATAATGTAGTCCTGACCACAGACATGTGAGTAATGTAGTATCAAGTACAAAAATTAACAAAAAAAAAACACAATAAGAATAATAGTAATTTACTAATTGGACCCTGTCAAGCAGAAAAGATCCAACTAATGTTTTATTACTTTTGAGTAAATGCATTTTAAAGTTTAGTAGCGATAATAAAAATAGGTAGTACTACACTTTTTGAAAATTAGTAATGTAATATAACATACATCATTTACATTATTTTAAAAATAAAATATAGGTAGTGCATTTTCATATGAAGATTATGAAACTCCATTTCATAGAAAATGTTCGTTGGATCTTTTCTGCTTAACAGGGTCCAATTTATATAGGCCTCTGGCAAATCCATAAAATTCTCACATTTACAAAAGATAAAAGGAAGCTCAACTATACAAGACAACTGACATAATTAAATGTCATCAAAACTTACAGAAAAAAATATTGTAAAATAAGATAAAGATCTTGAGAGTAAATATCGAAAAAATAAAAATTATCATAGTTGAGGATGGTTAATAGACATACGTCCCGTGAGATCCTAGGGAAGCCACATGTGCAGGAACTAATGCCAAACATTCCTGTCGTCAACGTAGTTATAAAAACGTAGGTACGCAATTACCTAGAAATGTCTTACTAGTTTTCCTTAATCTAAATTTAGGTATCACAATTTTATATTTATCCCGTAACTTAACTCGGAGGAAATTGTAAACACTCGACAAACCGAAATGGGAGATTGTACTATGAACAACTTTTACTATGGGACAAAACCGGAAATCACGAAAAAAAAAAAACAGGTGTTCCCTACATTTATGTTCGCATAACTCATCAAAATCTAGGGAAAAACAGATGTTTTCGCGATTTCCGGTTTCTTCCCATAGTAAAAGTTGTTCATAGTGATGAGTACAATCTCCCATTTCGGTTTGTCGAGTGTTTACAATTTCACCCTGTATACAAGATTAGTCGGAAAGGGGGTATTAATCCGAAAGGGTGTGAAAGTACACATAATAATGAATAACATTTGTTCTACAACTTTTCCCAAAACTCAATAGTTTAAGAGAAAGAGTTGCTCAAAAATCTCAAAAAAAATCTCTAAAATCTATCTATCCCCAGTAATGATCAGCTGTGTTTACATTTCAGGTCATATTTGGGGTCATGAATTAGAAGCACCATTTTCTGAATTTGTAACTATAGCAGGGATGAAGAATTTTTGAAAAACTAAAATAAAAATAATTTTATTTGGAAAAATAAAATATCGAATTTTGAAATTTTAACACTTGCTTTCAAACAGTCATCAGCGATACTATAAGCGGGCTTCGGATTAGTAGCCCCTTTCCGACTAACCTTGTATACGAATAATTTCAAAGCGATGCGTTATTGTTACAAGTGGGTCTTCTATTTCCCGCTATTTGTGGCGCGTGTGTGACGTGAGTTCTCATGTCACTGCTATTATCGCTACGTTTTGCTGCGAGCACTACACGATATATTATCCCATATTGCAACGTTTCGGTAATGCTAATACATACAAACTTAATTCAGGGTCAGAAGCATTCTTTTCAATTTCTGTCAATAAGATTATTAGGCTTAGGACATAGATAGCCCACAGCGTGTGATCAAGGTTTCGGCAATGCCATAACTGCGAATATCTGAATACCTGAACACGGGTTCTTGCAAAAATTTATATGAAAATGGAGTAGCTACTTGTATAGTTTAGATTTATGTATAAAATTCGCTTTACAAATCTTTAATTGTGAATGATTTATTTTGTTTTAAGACCGCTTTGTTTTAAACGTTTGAAGAATACTTAAGTAGTTACTTAAAAACGTTTTACTGTACCAGGAACTTCTCCTCTCAATAAATACCAGACTAGCATATAAGGAAAGAGGCTCGCTCTCAGCAGTGGGAATCATTTATGGTCATCTAATACTTGCTACCTTTTTTACGTTATCTGTGTAAACAAGCCAACGGTCCACCTGATGATGAGTGATTACTGCCGACTGTATACACCTGGGGGTCTACTCCCTAAGCACGAAGTCCGAGGTTTCGGCCTTAGTTACGAGCGTTTCCTACTCCCTATCACCTACGGATACGAATATTTCGGGGCCCAAACTAAGACTGAATGACATCACGATTTGACATTTGTTCCTACTACCGATGTGTATTTGCCCGTCCGCAAAGTTGAACTTTACACTTATTTTGTTCACACCTACGTTTCAGGCTACTTTCGGACGGGCGACTAACTTCGTGACGGACTTAAGGAGTAGGTCCCCTGGAACCCCAATAGGGTTACTGATAACAACTTTCAAACCGGAATACAGCAATGCTGATTAGCGGCGGAAATATTCTATAGCTCTACTAGTCCTTTTAAACTATTACCTTTTTAGTTTTTGTCCCAGGTGAGTAAATCTACATCAATGAATATGAAAACCCGTTGATTAACCTAATTACAAATTGAATATTTTATTTCCGGCATGAAATATCCTACTCATTATGTCCTACTCTTAAAAAATCGGTTCAGCAGTTAGCCTTAAAAATGAAGCAAACCGATAGATTCACTTCGGCATTTATCGTGTTGGTGTAGAAGTGTGTGATGGGTGTATTCTCATCGTAAGTGGTAGGAAATCATTTCAAAGCATTCTATAGGAACCTTTTTGGGTGGTTGATGCCTCATCGAAGACCACCCCAACTCTTGAACGTGATGAGACCTATAGTTGACAACAAACGCGTCACCGCCGTGTGCTCGTCATCAGACCACGTCGAGACGTCCCGATTAAAATATATGGTTCCACGTCTCACCCAGTTATCACAATCAAAATAAATGACAAATGAAAACCACAGTGTTGCAAGTCACGACCCGCCCGCTGTATTTTTTCATCGCTGGCAACATTCCCCGTCGCCGCTTTGTTGTTCCACACTCGTCCGACGGATTTTCAATAAAACCACTCTTAGGGACATTGGCCTCTTTTTTCTATTTTGACTCGTGAGAATAGGTTCTCACGCACCTGTTACCCTTTCAATTTCTAAGTTAGTATATCACTTGTTATATTTCTGTGACTGACACGGTTGTCATGTATAATATATTAATGAAATTGTCTCTTTTCTGTCTGTCTCTCATTCATGCTTCGGTTAACACTTAATTATGATTATTTCAAATAAAGATTTTCAGATGATTTTCTATTTTTAATTGATAGGTTGACCATTATTCGGGTGAACAAAAAAATCATCGGAAACTTTTCAACCTATTGTTTTTTTCATTTCTTGGGAACAAACAATTAGAATTAAAAATAAACGAATCAAAGGTATCGATTCCGTGTGTCGATAGCTCGTATGTGCATGATGATGCGGAGGGCGCAAGCGTGGAGTGTGCTGGTGCGTCATCGTGCGCCCGCGCCGCACACAGCGCGCAGGTCACAGGTCGCCTGTACACCGGACCGCCTACCCTGCGTGCATTCCTTCATGCGTGCCGATCGCAACCCGACCGGCGCAGGAGACCATGCAACGCAACCACACGAGCTAGTAACACAGCACCACCGCACTTGGCCGCATAGCCCCCTTCACGAATGACTCGGATAATGATGACTTTGTATATTTCTAATACGTCGAAGGTTAATTGGACGTAGGCAGTGTATTGTAAAAGAATTAACTCGCGGTCCGACTAAACGATTCTGTGTGTACACGTGATTTTTTCCCCTTTCATAAACAATTTTGTGGAAATAATTTTAACAATTTTCGTTTCATGGCGAAATCAATTCCGCACTGAATGACACAAAAAATGTTTAATGGCTCAATTATAACATAAGAGAGCGCCCGCGCCGTTGACTCTGTGATGGCTGATGAGCGAGGATTGGTCGAAACGTCAGGGTTTCTATCTAGGGTTGTAAAGTGACGGACATTATACTATAATGTACGTGATTTATAATAACGGTTCCGTCACAAACGGACTTTTGTTGTGACGAATCGTCAGATATATCTAATAATTTTAATGATTATGGAGAATTCTGATGTTTTTTCACGAAAAGTTACAGTCAGTCTTCTTTAATGTTTCATGAAACATCCACCGGATTTTCGAAACAAAATGGATGTACTCGTAGGTAAGCTTTTAAAATAAAAGCATCGTTGGAAATTTTGCGATTTTATTTATTACCATTCTTGTTGTGTCCTAACTCTAAATATCTATCTGCATAAAGGTTGGAATATCCAGTAATTTTTTAATTCAATTTGACATTCCTGAATACTGTAAAAAAACAAAAATATATTTGAGAAAATGTCCAATTTGCTCGGTCTTATTGGCCAGACACGTTAACGTCACTTTACAAATCTAGTCAGAACTAATTGAAAGAACCACACCGATATCATCTCAAGAAAATTGTGATGTTATTGTCTATGCACGATGTGAATGATCAAACACAAAACCCAACAGTATTTAGAATCTGAAACGATTTCACAAGAAGATATTTTCAATGAAAAATCCAGATGTAGTTATTCCCGTTATTGGTAACGTGACGATATTTGTAGTAGAATCTAGTAGTACTATTATTCCAGAATACCAATACTTAGTATAACCTTTTCAATTCAAAAAGACATTAAATAAGTAATAAATTGTATCAATGTTACAGAAAATATAAACCGCACCTCCAAAGACATTCAATAAGTTAATCTCGTTGACCTGGATCTTGTTGAATCTTACAAAACGTCA
Organism: Amphipyra tragopoginis; assembly: GCA_905220435.1. Classification (NCBI taxonomy): domain Eukaryota; kingdom Metazoa; phylum Arthropoda; class Insecta; order Lepidoptera; family Noctuidae; genus Amphipyra; species Amphipyra tragopoginis. The sequence continues at coordinate 36,518,378 of HG991991.1, forward strand.
TGCGGTGAGGAACTTTTATATTCTAGGTCGGAAAACACGGGAAAAAATCGTCGTCGAGGTCAACAGCGGTGTAGGCAGCGTGAATGCATTTAGGACAGGAGATGTGAGAAATACTTCAGTAAACGTAATACAGACTACCAGCCCACAATTACGCTACAAAAACAGCTTTATAAATGACTATGAGTCCCATTAAACACCTGAGCAATGGACTCGATACCCTAGTTCTTTGCATCCGCTCGCTTTACATTTCACCCCCAAACCAGGAATTGATAGGAAAGAAGTACAATATAAGATCTTTACCGATCTTTTACCCGACTACAGCAGAGAGGAAGAGTTATGAATCTTTCTGTCTATGTGTGTATGATGTAAAGAAGACGATTTTTTTTGTTTGGGGAATAGGCCCACTACAAAATTGTGGTTTACCTATGGTAATGAAATGCATGTTAGTTTATTCTTTATAATCTCTAGATTGCAGTGGTAATATTAGCAAAACTTTAAGTAACCGAAATACTGTGAAATACGACTGTCAAAATATGACTCTCACAATAACATAATGGAGATTAGACGGAATAAACCAGCATGCATTTCATTACTATACGCCACAATTTGTGGTGGGCCATGTGATTAATATGGGTACACCCTTTATAGCAGAACTTTTTACGTCATAATTTTATTTTGCATAACAACTGATAGCATAAACCTCTTTTCGCAGAAAATCGTTTGGCGTACACTCATTTAGCATACACTAAAATCCATAATTTTGTAAGTTAGAATCATCTTTAGGCATAAATTTCATATCCATAATAATCAAAAGTAGAAACATCATCGCAGAAAGAGTCGACGGAGCCCCGCTGCGCGGGGCTTCTACTTCTATCTGCAGGGTTTAAAGTAACCTAATACGAAGGGGATGACGGGGGCTTCGTTCACTCGCTTTGCTCGCTCACTTTAGCCCCCATCACACCCCCTTCGAACCTAACCTATCCGTGTCGGGGTGCCCCAGATTACCGAGCTCGCTTCGCTCGCTCTTGAAATTAGTCAGTTGGAAACCAAGTAATAGTGTTTAGCCAAAAATCCAGTATGTCAAGTGAAACTGTACCAAATAAAAGTTATGCTAAACGAAATTATGCGGAATGTTAACTTTGCTAAAGGTAATTATGCCAAATAAAATTCTGCCATCTTAAAAGTATGCCAGTGTAAATTCGGACATATAAACATTCGGCCAACAAATAATTATATTAAATATTTTTGTATGCCTTAAAAATGTTCGTTTAAAGAATTTTATGCCAAGTGAGTTATGCCAAATAGGTTTCGGAGCATCAAGTTTCTGCCAGATAGAGGGCACCCGATTTAATATACGTTACCATTTACTAGTGGGCCCAAAATAATTGTCTCCTTTGTGTCCTCGCACAGCCTTAACCTCTGAACCGATTTTAACAGACGAGGTGTCCTTGGATTGGTCTTGATCCAGAGAGTGTCTTAGGGTACGTGATAGTACAACCATAATTTCGTACTTTTTTACTTTATATGCTTACTGAAAAATAAATACAGAGACAGGCTCGAAGGACCAAAATAATTGGTCGATTTCCTTAATTATTTAATGCTTAAAAGTTTATGTTAGAGAAAGAAACCCCTACAATTGTTATTAAGGAGTTTATTGTTAACACAATAATTAATTTCATCGTTACACATTGGATAGCGTATCAGATCTCGCATCGCTCTCTTTCAGGACGGCTTTAGTAAGAGATGATGACATATACAGCTGTACAAGGTTAGTCTGAAAGGGGGTACTAATCCGCAGGCCACTTGTGTCACAAAGTTATAGAACAAAATTTATTCATTATTATGGGTACTTTAACACCCTTTTGGATTAGTACCTACCCCCTTTCTGACTACCTATGTATAAAATGTACAGAATATGCGCCGTACGCCTAATGGATGGAGAGGAAGAGGGAAGCCAAAGAAAAGATGGATAATGTGTGAAGAATGATATGAAAGAGAAGGGTGTCAGTGATATCATGACGGGTGACAGGACGGAATGAACGAAGAAAACGTGTTGCGCCGACCCCAAGTAACATGGGATAAGGGCAGGAAGATGATGATGCGCCGTACGCCTAATGTTAACATTGCTATTGTATAAAATATTACTACAGCTTCAGAGGGTATGGAAGTAATCGGATTCAAGCGGTCGAAGACTACGTCCACACTAGTTATATTGCTGTGATCTGACCTTCAATATAATGTGGATTAAGTGGAAAAACTTTAGGTAAATGATGATGTTAATATCCACATTGGTATAGTAATACAAGTACCAGGTACCTTCGTTAAAGTTACAACTACAATCATAGCTCGGTAATGTCGGTTAGTTTCTCTTTACATACATTAACAGAGACATCTTTATTCTCTGTTTAATTTAAACTAAATGAAATTGTATAAAAAGCAGCAAACGAGTTAATTAAAACCAACATCATTAACATGTAGGCCGGGCCGGGCGGCAGGCGGCACTATAAACGTCGGCCGGCACCGAACCTGGGACGTTTATTGAAATTAGGAGACGAGCACGCGGCGAGGACATATGACCCTAGACCACACACTATGCGTCTTGACTCTATTATGGTGGAACAACCCCCATGGCGACGGGACTAATTCAAAGGAGGTGTGTGATAATTTACAGGAGTTTCATAAATTAATATCTATAACTTTCTTGAACAGTTTTCTATAAACTGAGCTATAAAAAATGCGGTATTTTTTGCAGTGCACAGTTCAGGAGAAAAATTCCAATAGATCCCAATTCATTCCAGAAACAAAAACCAGATTCTGTCAGGATGTCAGAAACCTTAACGATCTGGGGCCCAATTCTCCTAAAATAAATCTTGATAAATCACAACCGAACCAAGGCCGAACCGTTCATTCAGACAGGGGCCTAATTCTCCTAAAACAAATTGTTGCCAAACGCAATCGAATCACAACCGTCAGTCAGTTTTTGTTTTCGAAAACTTTCAAAATGATTGATTTTGTTTTTTGTGTCAAACAATTCGACAGCTTTTGAAATTGAGAACTGGCTGAATGAACGGTTCGGCCTTGGTTCGGTTATGATTTATCAAGATTTATTTTAGGAGAATTGGGCCCCAGTTCTCAATTTCAAAAGCTGTCGAATTGTTTGACACAAAAAACAAAATCAATTATTTTGAAAGTTTTCGAAAACAAAAACTGACTGACGGTTGTGGTTCGATTGCGTTTGGCAACAATTTATTTTAGGAGAATTGGGCCCCTGTTGCCTCATCACGATAGGTTCATTTGATTTAGATAAAACAATTATTTATTGCTGCACGTGACAGGAATATTTGATTTTACGCCACAGACTCCTGAGTAACACCCACACTATCATTACAATATCAAAATATGTAACTACGTTCCTAAGACCTATGTTGGCCCGGTTTTAGTCTGATGCTACTGACTCAGTTTCTCCTTGTCCAGATTGTCCCTAATTTAACGTAGTTTTATCTTCTAAGAAGCCGTCAGTCATTAAAGAACTAGTGAACATGACATGGCGCAGATGTATCGAGTCGGATCCACATTTTTATCATTTTGGTGTATCGCGTGTCACTGGCATATCATGACGCTGACTCTGAATTTAAACACGAATTGATATGCGATCATGTGCGGCTAAAATAAACTTTAAAAAAAAGTAAAAACCGACTTCAAAGAAATACTAAAAGGAGTAAAATAATTACCATAATATAAAATTAACAGTTTCAGAAGTCGGTGGCTTCTATTTGCTTCAGTGTAGAGTTGCACCGACTTCTGAAACTGTTAATTTTATATTATGGTAATTATTTTACTCCTTTTAGTATTTCTTTGAAGTCGGTTTTTACTTTTTTTTAAAGTTTATTTTTTATTAAAAACGTTTTAGTGTCATAATTTTAACACCCTCCTTCATAACCCTTCTTTTTGGCTTTGACGTAGTCGGGCATAAAAAGTCCTTTCAAATGATACCTTACACGATATAATGAAAACATTCCAAAGGGGGGGAGGGGGGGACACGCACCCCCTCCTCTTTTCAAGTAGTCAGTTCCCAACAACAAATATAAACAAAGCAATATTAGTGATTTGAGAATTTTGCTTTGATCCGACGAGGAGTTCCGTTCCATATCTCTGAAGTTCATGGTCTGATCATAACAAAATTTAAATGGGACCAATCGGAAAGTATACCCTTCCGAACAAAAAAAGATTTTTTCAAATCGGTTCATAAATGACGGAGATATGAGGTAACACACAAAAAAAAAAAAAAAAAAAAAAAAAAAATACAACCGAATTGAGAACCTTCTCCTTTTTGAAGTCGGTTAAAAATAGCGATCATGACACACGATAGAAAAGATACAGCAAAATTATACAAATAGGGATCCAGCTTTAAACGCTAGCAGTTTTTATAATTAACTATACAGGGTGTAAACGAATTCGTGTATTTCCGTGATCTAATAATGGTATAGATTAAAAACGGACGGGATTTGGTTCGATTATAAAAAAAAAAACTTTAGTTTCTGGTAGGTACGGATCATATCTAAATCATATAAGGTTCAATCTTCTGTAAATATAAAAAGAGAAACCGTCTGACTGACTGATTTATCAAAGCTTAATAGCCTAAACCGCAGGACGCTAAAATGAATCAGAAACAGAAAAAAAAAACTTTTTTCTGTTTGTGTCCCATGCAAAGTCAATCAGTCTCGTATATAACCTGGATAACAGCACGCTTTATTATGAACTAGCGCCACATGACAGTGAGTCATTCTGTTAGGATACTAAGAGGGCAATAAATGTTTATGAAATGAAACCTAAAATATTGCAAGTCGACGGAGTTATAGATCAACCATCACCATATCTATCGGTCTGTTGTATACCATGGTGGGTGCGGCCGCGAGGCACGCGTCCATGGGTGCGACATCATCAAAAATCAAATTTACTTCCCATTTGTCGTTCATAATACAATGTCTAATCGTTTCTCATTTCATTGAGAATTTTATTAACATATTTATTACCTCATCATAAAAATGTTGATTTATAGTTTCGCATCTTTATAAAGATTTCATTGAACTGGCAGATAGCATATTGAATACCAATACAAAGTATTTTATAGGTGGATTGATTTAAAATAATTTCATTATACATAAATCTTCAATTTACTAAACACAACTAAATATAAAACTGTAAATGTTGCTTTACGAGTTGGAAGAACATTTTAAGTGGGTTTTAGCCTGGGCATAGATGAGAACGCAGCGTCACGCGACATCACGTTCTTACTTAAGAAGGCTTAACCGCGATCATAGAAGACGTGTTTTTTTTTCTGGTAGTGTAAAACGATGGTACATCGCGATTTGTTAGGAAGCGCTTCATCATCCCCTGGTCAATAGTGATTGTGCGTATTATCATTATTATCAATTCCATAACCCTGGTATCCCGTGACAAACGATGCGCGTAATGCGAATCAGTGCAAAGATAAGGTCGCCAAGCCGTTAGCAGCTGTATGAGACTCACTTGGCATAGTCCTGCTTGCAGTAGACCTGCCGGTCACGCAGGAAGCAGGAGGGGTGGCGGTCCAGCTGCACTGCGCAGACGCAGCAGCGCAAGCAGCCGGTGTGCCACGCGCCGCCGCCCACCTCCAGCAGGAAGCGGTCAGCGATTGGCTCGCCGCACGCGCAGCACGTGCGGTGCTCCGTCTGAAACATAGGAAAACAACAGATGAAATACAAGACAAAAGCACATAATTGCGGTGTTTTTTTAAACATTGTATGGTTAAAGATCAAGGCTTAGAGACAGCGTCAAACATTCTGATGTCTTAAACATAAATTTTAACCATATGGTATATTGTTTGCCAATATTCCTATCTTCCATCTAAAATACCCGAAGTCGACGCAGAGCAGTAGCGTTATCGCTGCTAGATGGCTCGCTTCGCGGTCACTGATGCAAGCCGGGAATTTCTTTCCTTTTTAATGTGGCCTACGTCCATTAATAAACCGCGATAACTTAAACAGAACATAGAGTACAGTATAAAAGTAAAAAGGTTGTTTATAACTGACAGCAATGAAGATCCTACTTTATGTACGAGAACACTTGATGTGAGAGAAGTGTTCTATAATATAATACTAGGATTAAGAGCCAGCCTCCAACACGCCCCGTATGGAGCAACGGGCAGTAATGGGCTATGCTCCAGCCTTCTCCTTTCAAATGTGAGTGAACATATATAGGTATGTCAAATATTATAAGCTTGACTGACTGCCATCACGCTGTAACCAAATCGGGGGGGATAACGTTGCCCTAAAGTAGTGCTGGGCAAAGTACGGCCCGCGGCCAGCTCAGGTCCGCGAACCGTTTGGATACGGTCCGCCAACAACCGTAGACATAAAAACGTTTCGAACAGTCTAATTTATTACCATACGCCTTCAATGTCCCACTGTAGGATGAAAACGAGTGAAACCTTTATGACAAATAATCTATCAATTGTATTACTATGAAAACTACATAGTCATGAAAATTTTGGCCCCCATAATATTGACTTTTTTATTGGCCCTTGATGAGAAAAGTTTGCACAGCCCTGCCCTAAAGGAGACGTATTGTCAGACTTTTTGGGATTCAGAAAGTTTAGGGCTTACAACCGGGACCGAAGGATTATCGAATGACCGATGCTCTGCAAAATACAAAATAGTCTCGATTTCTTAGGAACGGGCACGAGTATTTTACCTTGTTTCTATAGATCGACCCGGTCTTTTGAGCCATAAGGGAAACTCAAAATAAAGAACCCTAAAATGTGTTCTGATAACACCACCATGTTTACATATTGGTGACAAACAATAACACGAAACTAATAAAATTACATTGGCTAACATTCTTAAAGCTCCCTCCGCGGATTTAACAAGTAAACAATGTCCGTGACAGTAATAACGATGCAACACTTACGTACCCCCGTACTACCACAAAAATAATTGAATACTTTAAAATCGAGTTATGACGCGACACACGACATGTGCGCGGGCGCGGCGCGGCGGGGCGTGGCGCGGTAATCTAATGCTGCACAAACACCGCGCCCCTACTTGTGCAAGTACGGCGAGCTCTAATCAAACGATAACTTAGTTTTGTTCACGCATCGCAATGAATGCTGAGTTGCGTCATGGTAGTGAATGATTGACAGCGAGGCTAGGATTGCAAATATTGCAATTGCGATGGGACCATAAATAAAATTTCAAGCTGTACGATTTTTGTGTGGTCTAAAATAAAGATTGTATCAATATAGGTACGGCACCTATACTATTCTAGTAATCATCTATATACATATAATTATAAAAGGAGAAGCTGACTGACTGACTGACTGATCTATCAACGCACAGCCTAAACCGCTGGGGTTAGAAAGTTGAAATTTTGACAGTAGGTTCCTTTTGTAACGTAGGCATCCACTAAGAAGGGATTTTTCGAAATTCAACCCCTAAGGGAGTTAAATAGGGGATGAAAGTTTGTATGGAAAATCGTCACTTAACGGGTTCAAAATTTCACGCAAGCGAAGCTGCGGGCGAAAGCTAGTTATTTAATAAGTTCTTTAATGATGATGATGAATTTCCAGGCCGATTTCGGCCACAGCACGCACAACCTCTTAAGGGATCACTGTGTTCGCGATTTCTTGATGAGTACAGTGACCCCTTGAGGTTGTGCAGTATTCATGTTACACCTTGTATATGTGTCCTATCTTGGCCGAAAAGTTGCCATTACAACGCGTGGGTACGTCAGTATACCGTTAACATAGTTGTATTTATTAAGCAGCAGCTTTCCTGAATAGTTATTCTAAGGAAGTAGTATTTTGTTCTTGAAGTCGATCTGCCGGGGTCGCATAATCTTATGTCTATAATTAAGGTAACCTTAGGATATCGGCACTGCCCAGTAACTGAGTTGGGAAGGTCTGATGGCAATCGTCTTTGAGAAAAAAAAAACCATGTACTTAATATAATTTTTATTTAGTTGTTCCAAAAAAAATCTTCTCTACTTTAGTTAAGAGTTCATGAATTGGAGCTTCTAATTCGTGACCCCAAATATGACCTAAAATGTAAACATAGCTGAACATAGCTGAGGATAGATAGATTTAGTATGTAATTTTTGAACGGCTATTTCTTTTAAACTATTGACTTTTGGGAAAGTAGTAGAACAAAAGTTCCTCATTATTATGGGTACTTTAACACCCTTTCGGATTAGTACCCTCTTTCTGACTAACCTTGTATAAGTAGTTAAAAATATTTAAAAAAATGGTTTCTTAACTAGAATCACGAGAGCCCAACGACACGGTGTGAGCACTAGTTATAGCGGCTACTTAAAATTGAGTGTTTGAGAATTTAGCCAAAAGCAAAATAAAATTCTTTAAAAAAGCAATTAAAATGACATCATGCTATCCGATTTTTTTATAACTATCCTTTCTTATCACCGCATCGGTTGCGACGATGGTTTGATTTAGATTTTTTTTATGGTTGGCTTATGTCCGATTGTTCGGAATCTTATAATAAATAGTCCCTCAATCAACTAGTACAGGAATAAAACGCAGAAAATATGCCCAAAATTATAAATAGTATTAATTAAAACACCTATAGTTGTGCCATTTAGAAGATTTTTTGAAAATAAAATTAGGTACATGATTATTACACGAATATAACTAGTTACATTTCGTGTATATGTTACCGGCAATCTGTGTAATCCGGTATTCTATACAATGCCTAGGCAATGTATAGAATGCCTAAAACGTTCAGGTAATGTATGAAATATTATTTATTTTATATTTTGCCTAGGCATTCTATACAATACCGAATGCGCAGCCGGTAATGTGTGAAAAAGACGAGAGCGGCGAAGGGGAAGACGTGCGAGCAGCGCGAGGTACAATAAAAACAAATGAAAAACTTAAGGGGATGTTTGGAAGGTTGTTTGGGTTTCCAAAGGAGAGTCGACGGAGCGCCGGCCGCTGCGCGTTTAAAGTAACCTAACACGAAGGGGATGACGGGGGCTTCGTTCGCTCGCTTCGCTCGCTCACTCTAGCCCCCGTCATCCCCTTCGAACCTAACCTATCCGTGTCGGGGTGCCCCAAATGAATGACCAAATCTATTAACTTCACACATTGCCGATGGACCAGCAGGTATTCTATACAATCCCTAGGAAATGTATACATTACCTAGGCAAAGTATGTAATGGACAATAATATTCATTATATTTCATACATTGACTGGAGGCCCCAGGCATTCTATACATTGCCTAGGCATTGTATAGAATACCTGCATTATACACACTGCCTGTAACATATACATATAAAAAATCTCCCGATTTCTCCCGTTTTTTAGTTGACAAACCTCCCGTTTTTCCAAATCTCGCTTTTGCAACTGCAACTGTGGTCCAGTTACTTTTGCCTGCAGCCATTGCCGCGCCATATTTCATTGTGTTGTTAAAAATATTACGTTTTCAAAACGTATTTCATTTTAAAAAAGTTTTTAGAAAACACGATTTTTTTTATCCAGTATTTCAAATACCATTTCCATAAGTATCTTGTATCTGATATCTCAAATACTTTACTTAAAAGTATCTTGGAACTTCTAGATAGTTTTTATGAGGTATCTAGTACATCTCTGTAAGGGAAGTACTCGTACTACAATTGAAATAATCGCAACAATTCGCGAGGATGATAAGGAAATATTTTATTTATCTATTATTACTGAAATCACAAACGCAATATCTTTTGAGAAAAGAGATAGTGGATGGAATTTAGTTCCAATGATGGATTTGATAATGATGAAATTCTTTATGATACATACAGACCCCTAAACTAGTAAGTTTTACCGTGATCTTGTTTTGTTCCATTCCATCTCCTACCCAGAATAACTTTTTTCCTTTTAAGAATATTACTGGCAAATTGAGCTATCTACACTAAATGTGCTGAATATTTCACTGCATACTAATAAATCTGTATTAGAAAGTAGGTTCAAATTGCACTCTTTTTGTAATATACTATATTATAGTGGTCTTGAATGTTAGATAGATATAGAGAATCGAAAGAATTCAATAGAATTCTACTAAGAACAACGCAGTCGACGACTCAGATCGTCGACTTCGTTGCTCTATAATTAGATTTCTCGGCAGAGATAATACTTAGTTTTTTTAAGAATTGTGTTTTTTTATAAAATCGGTAATATAATAATCCTTCGTATTTCAGATGCAGATTGTGACCAGCAGAGGTCCGCGATAACCCGATTATGATGATGAATATGATGATGATGATGATGAAGTGAGGCAGACCACTGATTTGCGTCACTGTAGCTTATTCACCTGTTGACATATATGTAGGGATCAGATATTCGGATGCATACCTAACGTGAATTTTTAGGTATGAAAGTATGGGAGCGGCTTCTTAAAACATATTATTTGTTAAAAATAAACCGATCTGCCAGGAACACCGGGAATACGTAATTAGTCGGATGTATAGTAGGTATCTAGGGACATCTTAAAATGATTTATTAAAAAAAGGGATTCTTGGATTGCATAATTATTTAAAACTAGCTTCTGCCCGCGACTTCGTACGCGGCTCTTGTTGCTTATGCCAGCGACAACAGGGTCGTCAAAATCGAAGATCTGAAACGTCTGATGTCGAATTCTAAGAGCCTAGGGACGGGTAAACAACGGGATGCGCGAGACGATTCGAGACGTTCCAGATCTTTCATTTTTGTAAGTTAACAGGAAATGCCCATCAGACTAAACAACTATTGCTAAGACGTCATTCCTATACATGTTATAGTGTCGATGGGCTTTGGAGTTCCACAACAGGTGTTCCAGATCTTCAAATTTATTCTCACAGCAGGAAATGCTCTTCACGTGGAATAATTTTTGCTAAGGCACCATTTTTATATCTCTTATACTTTAGCTGGTATGTTGCGGTTCTGCATCAGGTGTTCCATTTTCCAAAATAAATTATAGCCTGTATGTTGTCCAGATTTAATACCTATATCTACAACAAAAAAATCTTTTCTTCCCGTAATTTCGCAGCGGATCCCAAGGGTACACTGAATTAATAATAATATTGCAAATAACTTTAAAAAAAAATCTTTATAAACTATATTTGGGGTTTTTCCTTCAGGAGCTAATATATAAAGACCGGAAGCGTTGCTGACCCTTGAAAAAGCAACATAAAGTTGGCCATGAGAAAAACAGCCGGTTGTCAGGTCAACACCAGCGGCTTTAAGCGTCTGCCCTTCTGACTTGTTTATTGTCATGGCAAAGCATGTAGTCACAGGAAACTGTGAGCGCTTAAATTGAAAGGGGAAATTGTTGGAGATGAGTGGTATGCGCGGTATGAACACAGTCTCACCGGCACCACACCCAGTGAGGATTATAGCAACAATTATATTACGTTGTAAAGCGTTGACAATAAGACGGGTTCCGTTGCACAGTTTTGGCGGAGTTAAATTTTGCATCAGCATTATGGGAACACCGAATTTAAGTCTTATTTTATGAGCAGGGAGACAACTCGCTGTAACTGAATTGAGAAACTAAACTGGGTAATTAGTGGCGTCGTTCTGATCGACAACATTGTCGAAAGAAGTGAAAACCACTTCATCCCCTACAATATCCGCCAAAATGTTTTGATAAATTTTTGCAGCTTGATCATTTTTGGGGTCAATATGGCGCGTTCGCATAACCATGAATTCTCTAATAATCTAAGTGACTGCTCCCCTGCGTTACCGGGTAGGCTACCGTGTCACGAAGATAAATGGAAAAGGAAATTAAACACTCAAATAACATAAGCTCGAAGGCATATTTATTCGATAAAATAAAAAAAGTAATGAGAGTTTTGGCCAGCAGAGTCAAATTTTCAATGATATACCATCGTCATCGAAAATCAGTCCTAAACTGTTACCGCCTTCACCGCGTGGAGGTACTCCAAGCTTATGTTATTTTATAATTATACAGTGAAATTAGTGATAGCTTTGATTTCCACACCAGATGTATCTGATCTTCGATTTTTATAAGTCAACAGGAAATGCCCATCAGACCGAACAACTTTTGCTAAGACGTCATTCCTATATGTGTTATGGTGTAGCTGGGCGCTTGGAATTCCACAACAGGTGTTCCAGATCTTCATTTTTTATACGTCAACACAGAGTGCTCATCAGGCTGAACAACTCTTGCTAAGACGTCATTCCGATATATGTTATAGTGTAGCTGGGCTCTTGGGGTTTCACATCAGGTGTTCCAGATCTTCAAATTTATTCTCTCATCAGAAAAGGCTCATCACGTGAAATAATTTTTGCTATGGTATCATTTTTGTATCTCTTATAGTTTAGCTGGTCTGTTGCGGTTCTGCATCAGGTGTTCAAGTTTCCAAAATTAATTATAGCCTATATGTTGCCCAGACTTAATACCTATACAACAAAAGAAAAATCATTCAAATCCGTCCAGTAGTTCCCAAGATTAGCGTGTACAAACAAACAGACAAACAGACACACAGACAAACAGACAAACAGACAGACTTTTTTTTTTGGATTCATGCTCTATTACTGTTTCTAAACCCCCCTCAACTATTGTTTTTTTAATATATTCAATGTACAGACACAGTTTTTTTACTGTTTTATTATATGTATAGATTAATGTTTAACCCCCGATGCAATCATGTGTGTAAGTAGAGTGTAAGAAGAGGAGTGGAGTGTGATAGATAAACCAAAAAAAAAATACATAAAATAAAATAATTGTCCCGGAACCGCGGGATTTTTTCGATACAAAAGCGCATTCCATATTAGCCACCATCTCAAGTTTAGGTGAATATGTATAAGAATATCCGATCTCTACATACATGTCACGCCTTGTCTTCAAAGTACTAAGTATGTAGACAGAGTTTGTACTGATTACTATCATCATCATTATCATCATTCAGCTGAAAGACGTCCACTGCTGGACATAGGCCTCCCCCAAAATGAGGGGTTTCCCATAATCGCCACGCTTGGCAAGCGGGTTGGCGATCGCAGTATGATTGTTAAAGTACTCAGAGAATGCTGCTGCCTATCCTCTAGTGAATTCCGTAGTCACCTTTTACGACACCCACGGGAAGAGATGGGGTAGTGCTATTCTTTACGTCCGGCACCACACGGAACGGAACTGATTACTTTACTAAATGGAAACCCAAAAACGTTTTGCTTGGCCTGGGAATCCAAACCAAGACCTCCACTCGACAGACTTCCTACATTTAGACCAATAAGGAAGTGACTCTATTTACTAATCAGAGTGAATCGTATCACAACATAAAGCGCTAAGAAAACATCACAGATCGCATCGTTATCAAAGTATATTGCTAATACTGTGTGCAATCAAGTAATAATGTAATTAATATAGTAACTCGAGCTCAAGTGACTATAACAAGCGTCTCAGATGCAATTAAGATGCGACGCGGTTTGATCATAATTACTGCAGAGTATTTGCACAAATTAATTAAAATTACACTATGTACTTACATCTGTAGCCGTCCAGGAATATTCATATAAACTTATATTTATATTCTGTGAAGAAAATGCGAATTTAGATAAGGAATAAGTTCATTTTGGTGTATGAGGAGAAAGTTCTATGGGTCATAGCTGGAGATCGGATATTCGGATGCATATTCACCTAAACTTTAGATGTTGGCTAATATGGAACGCGCTTTTGTATCGAAAAATCCCGCGATTCCGGGACAATTATTTTAATTTATGTTTTTTTTTCTTTGGTTTATCTAACACACACCATTTTTCTTCTTACACTCTACATACACACATATTTGTATCGGGGGTTAAACATTAATTTAAAATAATTATGCAATCCAAGAATCCCGGAGTTTTTTTTTTAATACATCATTTTAAGATGTCGCTTCCATATTGTACACCCGACTAGTTATGCATTCCCGATGTTTCTGGCTTCCCGGGTTTTTTCTTACAAAAAATATATTTTAAGAAGCCGCTTCCATACTTTCCTAGCTAAAAATAAACTTTAGGTAAATATGCATCCGAATATCCGATCCTTAGTCATAGCATTTCGGTATTACCATCAGCCGGATGGATGGCAATGGATGAGACAGGCTCAGGAGTCAGGACCAGCTAAGTTAGCGTAACACAAAGGAGGCAATATACGAGTATACAGTCATCATCATCTGCCTAGCCTTTTCCCAACTATGTTGGGGTCGGCTTCCAGTCGAACCGGATGCAGCTGAATATCAGTATTTTACATGGAGCGACTGCCTATCAGACCTCCACAACCCAGTAACTGGGTAATACGATACTCTTGGTAAGACTGGTTGTCAGACTTTCTGGCTTCTGACCAACAGTAACGACTGTCAAACATCTACAAATGACAGCCGGGACCAACGGCTTTACGTGCTTTCCGAGGCACGGAGGAAACTCGCTATGGTAAATGGTCACCCATCCACAGACCAACCTCGGCAAGCGTGGCTTAATCCGGAAGATCGGTCTATGCGGCTGTAATTATTTAGCCACGAGCTCCTCGAGTACGAGTATACAGTATGTGTCTTAATAAACTGCACAATGGGGTGAAACAAAGTCATATTTTTACCGAAGGGGAAAATTAGAAAAAAAAACAAACTAACAAAACTACGTTATTTTTTACATTGTATTTTTTTAACCAAATTGTCTATCATGTTGGAACAAAAACAGTAATGATTGTAAATAACAGGCAATGGCGGTGAAATAGAATTTACCCCAATTTTTTTTTGAAAATTTTAATATTTTTCAGTGTTTGTCCAGATAAAAGAAGCAAAAAAAAACCTTTCGATTTAATTATGTCTTGTTTCACCCAATTTCATATAAGTTCTTTATGGAAACTCACACTGTATGCTCAGCAGTGGGTGATGGTAAGCTGTTTATTTTTTTACGCAATAGATTGGCAAACAATCCGACGGCCCACTTGATGGAAAGTGGTTACCGCCTATACAGAGTGAACACGTAATTGACGTATTCCCTTTAAGTCGTGATACTGTGTACTTTAAGCAACAAATTAGCACACCATGTACCCTAGGCGAAAGCACGCGCGAAAGTCAGTCCATTACAAGTTTAAAATTCTATAGTTTTTTGTAGAATATTATTCAGCATCCGTTATTAAATTTTATTTATCACTTAAAGTATAAAATTGAATGACGTTGATATTCATAACTTGTAGCAGACATTTTAAAAAAGCTTTCTATGTTTATGAATATTTAAAAATACCAACCAGTTGAAAGTTATTGTGAAAAGTATACTGAATGTTTTATGAAATCATCCAGATACTGCTTAAAGAATAATGACTAACTAAAAAAAATACTATGACACTAAGCGTAAAAAATACGAGTAAAACATACTCATTTCATCAGCTATCCGACAAGCTAAGAATGTTATAAGAAATGTTTTAAAATTCTTTTAAAACATTTGAAAATGCTGACAAAGGTGGAAAATGTCATTGTTAGAAAACTTCAGGGAAAATAGAATAAATTATACATGTTTACCTAAAATAACACTTTTTTATTCGAGATTTAAGGGTGCCATTCCACCAGAGATGTGCTATGCACCTACGCTGTGAGAATGTAAAAGCTGAGCTACGAAACTATGTGACCGTTTCCACTGATGCTAAGCTATGTAGCGAAGCGAGTAAGATGTGCTGTGAAAATGCCTACTTTCGGTGACAAACTTGCGCTTACTGTAGGTTCACTGCTCTGCACATAGCTACACCACTCGCGCCCATCCATAGCACGCATCCTTCCATATAAAAAACGTAGCTTTTTTAATTAGTTTTCACCAGTGCTATGCTATGTGGACCAATGAATATGATTGGTGGATATCAAACGCATCTATAGCAACGTTGCGTAGCACATTTCTGGTGGAAAAGGAGCCTTACTCTTGCTTTGCACCTCTGCACCTGGTACAATCCTTTTATTTTTAGGATAGTTCAGATTTCGTGACTCTTTTATTATCTGCCTCAACACTTCTACTCTAGCCACATGCATCAGATAACAGTAATGCTGTTTAGCGACAGAAATAGGTATGAAGGAGTACTTCGTGGACGAACTACTTCAAAAGGAGCTCTACGTCATACTGTTAAAACTACTACTCTTACAGTGTCATCATCATCATTCCGCCGAAAGACTTCCACTGCTGGACATAGGCCTGCCCCAAAAGGGGGGGGGGGTTACCGTAATCACCACACACGATCGCAGTGTGTTTTTTAAAGTACTCAGAGAACGCTGCTGCCCATCCTCTAGTGAATCCCTTACTCGCCTTTTACTACACCCACGGCAAGAGATGGGGTAGTGCTATTCTTTAAGTCCGGCACTACACGAGACTCTTACAGTGTGTTTGTTTTGTAATAGAGGGTTAGGTACTTCAAATTAGCTGGCGAAACTTTACAGAGTTACTTATACGAGTAAGATAACAAGACACTGTATTTGTAGGTATCTTGTTATCCTAATCCTAACTAATATTATAGCGAAAGTAAGTTTGTTACCTTTTCACGCCTAAACCACTGCACCGATCATCCCATAATTTTGCATATACGTTGTCAGGTGTACAGAAACGGACATAGATTACCTTTCATCCCGAAAAAAAGTACTGTTCCCGAGGAAAACAACAATAACGTTCTTATGATATTCTTATGTTCTTATGATTATAATAGATGGCGCCAAGTGTCTTTCGAATCATGATTGAATTATATTATCGCGAAAAATATGGAATACGCGATAAATCTCATCCACGCGGGCGAAACCACTAGTGACCTCTAGTCTTTAAATAAAGTTTAGTTATTTTATTCTACATACCACACACTGCACTTCTATTAAGTTCACACTGATAATTCAGCCCTCATCACGTTGTCTCCCCCCAACCTCCCGCCAGCAACGCCCTAAGCCGAGGTCCGAGTCCCACTAGTGGTCGCCCTTAGTGCTGTTGTTTCTAGTAGTCGTGATGTTAGTGTAGTATAAGTAGTTAGCTTAGGTAAAGTATTTTACTTCACCCCAATGGCTGGAGATCTCACCAGGTCTCGCCAATGACTGCCCGGTTACATAGACCATCAAAAGCATCTACTAAGTCTGGTTATTAGAGTTCGGTTCCTATAACCAAAAACGGCTCGATTTGTTTACCAATGGTAGCTGTTTTTATCGCCAAACTGGACATGTAAATAGACTCGTAAACGTAAACTTTTACGTGTGTTATGTACTAACGTATGGAAAGGTCTACCATGCAAAGCTCAATTCAATATCTTTATTGTGGATCATAGGTACTTAGTTACATAATACAGGTCTTAAATGATTAAATGGTGATCAGCTACGTCCCGCCATTAGGGCATACAATAGTAACATATAAATTAAATTTAAATCTCTTTGGAATCACGGCTCATCTTCCGTGCGGAATATGTCCGATCCTTTGGAATGCATACGGGGGACACAGGTCCAACACGCAGAGGCCCCTTTGAGAACTTTAATCTAAAATGGGGTGGGGCACCAACCGGGGACTATCCACGGCAGCACTATTGGAGTACAGTCATGGACCGTCCCAGGTGGGTGCAAGACTATTGTAAAATATGGTGAAAAATATCTGGTCTATGGGAAGGGGTGTTAGGTGGACTAGATAACTTCTATTGCCGGAAGAAAACGGCGTCTGCCTTTCAACATTTAAAATTGAAAAGTTTTGGCAGACGGTGACTCGCCAGCTCACTAGCTGGGCTCCCTGAAAAGCCGCCAGTACATAGGCGAAGCGAAGGGGGCAACAAACGTGTGAGCGGAAAAGAACAATGGTCACTTTGTACTAGGAAAAACCAGAAATTGTTCCCGAGATGAAACTGTCACCAATATGTTAGTGCATTGTTAGTGTATTTATTGGATATCTTCGTTTATTTTTAAAAGATGGGGTAATTTAGATAATCTTATTTTAAAAATACTATTTTATTTATCAGAACGCTGTTTATAATATCTAACTTCGAACGCATCCGTAATTACTTACGTTACTAGAGAAGTCCATACTTTTTCTAGTCTATTATGAAGTTATTTCATAAATCGAAATAAAATCCCAGGCTATGTCAACCGTATAAACTCACATCAATATTATACTAAGCTTAGCCACTAATAGAATTTGATGTTACTTCGTGGTAAATTGTTTTAATAAAGCTATGAATTAGATAAAAAACTAATGATTTTACATCTAAAAATCGATACTGTCATAAATCGATTGATTACGTCCCTCCCTATTCTTGACAAGTAAAAATAAATTGACGGTTTTCTGTAGCTAGCTACTATTAACTAATCTGTGGTTTTCTGCGCTGACCGTGTCCATGGTAACCATGTCGTTATAGTTTCGGCGACGACTGTGTTCTCCTCGCTTATTGTTACAATATTCTTTGGTGTTCTGTGCGATTTTATATTATTTTCCCTTTTTTTTATATTTTTGCATTGCTTACAGACTCCGATTGATCTTCTACTCTTGTTGACTTGGCGTTCGTTTAATGGACTTGGAATTGCATCACGTTTTGAATGTGTTAATGGAAGTGGCAAAATATCTTGTCTCTCCGACCTTTTAAAAATATATTGAAGGCTGTACTTATTTATATTTATGTAGGCGAATGAAACGATATTATGTTTCATCAAGTTACGTTTTGTTAGATTTTACTAGTCCAAGCATGTTAGCCGAGTGATCATTGTTCTTTATGTTATCGTTACAAATTATTAATAAATAAATAAATAATAATAATATATACAGGGTGGTAATTTGAGATGGGGCATGAAGGGCAACTACCTTAACCATTGTAGCTACAGGAAAACGTCTTTAGAAGACCACCCTTAACTTTTGGGATAATTTAAATCGGCATTCACAGATTTTGAAAAAAAAGTACAGTCAGCGAGAAAAAGGGTTGTTTTCACAAAACTTTTTTATGATGCCAATCGATTCCATTTCCCATAAGGATCAAAAGACTCTTCCGGACTAACTGAGGTTGGAGTACTAGAAAAGTCAGAAATCGCAAAAAACTTATTTGAGATGGGGTAGTAATAGGGGCAGCTACCTTAATCGTTGTGGCTAGAGGAAAATGTTTTTCAGAGACTATCCATGTTTTTTGAAAATATTTCGAACTGCATTCACAGATTTTGAAAATAAAATAATTTATTTTTTCAGCCTTAACGTCACTTTTAACAAAATGTTGTTTTTCGTGATTTTTGACGTTTCTAGTACTTTTACCTCAGTAGGTCCGGAAGAGTATTTTGTTACCTATGGGAAATAAGATCGATTGGCATCATAAAAGAGTTTTGTAAGAACTGACCATTTTTTTGCTGACTGTACCATTTTTTTTTTTCAATATCTTTTTATGCAGTTCGAAATAATGTCAAAAACTATGGCCAGTCTCCTATCAAAATTTTCCTGTAGCGACAACGATTAAGGTAGCTGCCCTTATAACTAACCCATCTCAAATAGTTTTTTGTTATTTCTGACGTTTCTAGTACTCAAACCTCAGTTGGTCCGGAAGAGTATTTTGATCCTTATGGGAAATGGGATCGTTTGGCATCATAAAAAAGTTTTGTTAAAACAGCCATTTTTCTCGCTGACTGTACTTTTTTTTCAAAATCTGTGAATGCCGATTGAAATTATCCCAAAAGTTAGGGGTGGTCTTCTAAGAACGTTTTCCTGTAGCTACAATGGTTAAGGTAGTTGCCCTTCATGCCCCATTTCAAATTACCACCCTGTATATACAGTGGTGGACATATAATTAGAAACACCAAGTGTGACTTTTATTTTTAGTACAAATTAACTTGATAATTAATGTTTTACGTATCATAGAGGGCTTAAACTTATTTATCTATAATGTATCCACATCATGAAGTATTACTATGTTAGTTTTGGAAATATCATACAACCGATTATGTAAAAACTGGTATACTTTATAAAATAAAATGAAGCAGCATAACGTACTAAGGTGGACAACTAATTAGAAACAGAAATAAAACATTAACATAAATATGAACAAAGGTAACGAAACAATAAATAATGAAGTTAAATGGTACAAACGTTTTATAATAAACAATTAATGTTTGGTTGGGAAGCCTCTGCTGTCGATTACAGCTCTACAATGACGTGGCATTGATTCTATCAATGTTTCATACATTTCCAGGGAATTTTTCTCCAAGCTTCTACAAATGCGTCTCAAAGTCGTTGTAGTATGACACTAGTAGTAATACGATAATAGTGATATGTTTATTGGACAATGTTTTCTTTACAATGTACCATAAACTTAGATTAGATTCAAATCTGGACTATTTGCAGACCACTCTAACACCGACACTATTTAGTCTCTTAGAAAGGCTTTAACGGTGTTTCTTTGGTTTGGATTATTGTAGTGTCGGTGTTAGAGTGGTCTGCAAATAGTCCAGATTTGAATCTAATCTAAGTTTATGGTACATTGTAAAGAAAACACTGTCCAATAAACATATCACTATTATCGTATTACTACTAGTGTCATACTACAACGACTTTGAGACGCATTTGTAGAAGCTTGGAGAAAACTTCCCTGGAAATGTATGAAACATTGATAGAATCAATGCCACGTCATTGTAGAGCTGTAATCGACAGCAGAGGCTTCCCAACCAAACATTAATTGTTTATTATAAAACGTTTGTACCATTTAACTTCATTATTTATTGTTTCGTTACCTTTGTTCATATTTATGTTAATGTTTTATTTCTGTTTCTAATTAGTTGTCCACCTTAGTACGTTGTGCTGTTTCATTTTATTTTATAAAGTATACCAGTTTTTACATAAACGGTTGTATGATATTTCCAAAACTAACATAGTACTACTTCACGATGTAGATACATTATAGATAAATAGGTATAAGCCATCTATGATACGTAAAACATTAATTATCAAGTTAAATTGTACTAAAAATAAAAGTCACACTTGGTGTTTCTAATTATATGTCCACCACTGTATATATTAGGTATTTATATTTTTAAATGTTTTTGTTTTATTTATATGGAAATATTTAAAAATGTAATTTTAAATGTGTATTTTAATGAATAAAGGAATATAATAATAATATTTATTCCCCCCCTGGGAAAAGCGTTACCTCATCATGAGATTAACGTAAAACCGGAGGGAACATTAGACTAGCTTTCTACAACCCCATCATATAATAAAAAATGTATCATGAGGTCTACTGAAAAGCTTACAAACCGCAGGGCAGCTTGTGGCGAGCTGTTGGTGAGTGGCGACACTGCGTACCTTATTGCCTCAGAGAGTCGGTCAGGGCCTCGTCTCCAGTTTGCCTTTATTGGCTGGCTGGAGTGGAACCCCAAGAGTGCCCGCAGGACTCTCAACTCTGGCTTGCCTTTATCGGCCGTCCAGAGGGGGGCCGCCAGAGCTATATGCTCGGGGGTGGAAGTGTCTAAAGGCGTAATAGCGGGGAAACCCACTCCGGGTCTTTTAGACCCGCGACGGCGAAACCGGGGCCACACCTCTCTACACCCCTAGCCGCTCACACGTCTGTTGCCCCCTTCGCCTATGTACTGGCGGCTTTTCAGGGGGCCCAGCTAGTGAGCTGGCGAGTCACCGTCTGCCAATAAATTTCAATTTTAAATGTTGAAAGGCAGACGCCGTTTTCTTCCGGCAATAGAGGTTATCAGTCCACCTAGCACCCCTTCCCATAGACCAGACATTTTTCACCACATTTTGCAATAGTCTTGCACCCACCTGGGACGGTCCATGACTGTACTCCAATAGTGCAGCCGTGGATAGCCCCCGGTTGGTGCCCCACCCCATTTTAGATTAAAGTTCTCAAAGGGGCCTCTGCGCGTTGGACCTGTGTCCCCGTGTATGCCTTCCAAAGGACCGGACATCTTCCGCAAGGAAGATGAGCCGTGACTGAAGCGAGATACAAGAATATTTATTCAAAAAAACATATGGTAGAATACAATAAAAATCTTAGTAATTGGTTAAGGTATTTACAATGTTAGGTGCCTGTACTAGGATAAACCTGTGTCACAAAAATTAAGATTTCACATAAATAAAAAAGACAAAAATAAACTACCACTGAACGCATCATGACTGAGGGGGACTATATTGGAGCAGTGATTTGTCTGATAGGAAGTCTTTTACAGAGTAGTAGCACTTGTTACTAACAGATCATGAAGATTCTTTTCAACTTTTTTCATTTCCGTAATTATTAAATAAAGACACGAGATCTTTAATTCAATATTGGTAAAGACACAAGTCTCTTAATTTTAACCAATTACGCTTGTTAAATCATAGGAACCGGCCTTTAAGTCGTTTATCTATGCTGTATTTCATAACTTACTAACATATTCATTTTCAATTTAAGCTAAATACGTGTTAAGTTTACGCCTTACAACATGGGTTTGAGATCTGGAAAACAAAACAATATCGTCAGAAGAACAAAAAGGTTAAACCAATATAATATAACGGTTAACAAATTTCAAACAACGCTTAATCTATACATATAATAAAACAGTAAAAAAACTGTGTCTGTACATTGAATATATTAAAAAAACAATAGTTGAGGGGGGTTTAGAAACAGTAATAGAGCATGAATCCAAAAAAAAAAGTCTGTCTGTTTGTCTGTTTGTCTGTGTGTCTGTTTGTCTGTTTGTTTGTACACGCTAATCTTGGGAACTACTGGACGGATTTGAATGATTTTTCTTTTGTTGTATAGGTATTAAGTCTGGGCAACATATAGGCTATAATTAATTTTGGAAACTTGAACACCTGATGCAGAACCGCAACAGACCAGCTAAACTATAAGAGATACAAAAATGATACCATAGCAAAAATTATTTCACGTGATGAGCCTTTTCTGATGAGAGAATAAATTTGAAGATCTGGAACACCTGATGTGAAACCCCAAGAGCCCAGCTACACTATAACATATATCGGAATGACGTCTTAGCAAGAGTTGTTCAGCCTGATGAGCACTCTGTGTTGACGTATAAAAAATGAAGATCTGGAACACCTGTTGTGGAATTCCAAGCGCCCAGCTACACCATAACACATATAGGAATGACGTCTTAGCAAAAGTTGTTCGGTCTGATGGGCATTTCCTGTTGACTTATAAAAATCGAAGATCAGATACATCTGGTGTGGAAATCAAAGCTATCACTAATTTCACTGTATAATTATAAAATAACATAAGCTTGGAGTACCTCCACGCGGTGAAGGCGGTAACAGTTTAGGACTGATTTTCGATGACGATGGTATATCATTGAAAATTTGACTCTGCTGGCCAAAACTCTCATTACTTTTTTTATTTTATCGAATAAATATGCCTTCGAGCTTATGTTATTTGAGTGTTTAATTTCCTTTTCCATTTATCTTCGTGACACGGTAGCCTACCCGGTAACGCAGGGGAGCAGTCACTTAGATTATTAGAGAATTCATGGTTATGCGAACGCGCCATATTGACCCCAAAAATGATCAAGCTGCAAAAATTTATCAAAACATTTTGGCGGATATTGTAGGGGATGAAGTGGTTTTCACTTCTTTCGACAATGTTGTCGATCAGAACGACGCCACTAATTACCCAGTTTAGTTTCTCAATTCAGTTACAGCGAGTTGTCTCCCTGCTCATAAAATAAGACTTAAATTCGGTGTTCCCATAATGCTGATGCAAAATTTAACTCCGCCAAAACTGTGCAACGGAACCCGTCTTATTGTCAACGCTTTACAACGTAATATAATTGTTGCTATAATCCTCACTGGGTGTGGTGCCGGTGAGACTGTGTTCATACCGCGCATACCACTCATCTCCAACAATTTCCCCTTTCAATTTAAGCGCTCACAGTTTCCTGTGACTACATGCTTTGCCATGACAATAAACAAGTCAGAAGGGCAGACGCTTAAAGCCGCTGGTGTTGACCTGACAACCGGCTGTTTTTCTCATGGCCAACTTTATGTTGCTTTTTCAAGGGTCAGCAACGCTTCCGGTCTTTATATATTAGCTCCTGAAGGAAAAACCCCAAATATAGTTTATAAAGATTTTTTTTTAAAGTTATTTGCAATATTATTATTAATTCAGTGTACCCTTGGGATCCGCTGCGAAATTACGGGAAGAAAAGATTTTTTTGTTGTAGATATAGGTATTAAATCTGGACAACATACAGGCTATAATTTATTTTGGAAAATGGAACACCTGATGCAGAACCGCAACATACCAGCTAAAGTATAAGAGATATAAAAATGGTGCCTTAGCAAAAATTATTCCACGTGAAGAGCATTTCCTGCTGTGAGAATAAATTTGAAGATCTGGAACACCTGTTGTGGAACTCCAAAGCCCATCGACACTATAACATGTATAGGAATGACGTCTTAGCAATAGTTGTTTAGTCTGATGGGCATTTCCTGTTAACTTACAAAAATGAAAGATCTGGAACGTCTCGAATCGTCTCGCGCATCCCGTTGTTTACCCGTCCCTAGGCTCTTAGAATTCGACATCAGACGTTTCAGATCTTCGATTTTGACGACCCTGTTGTCGCTGGCATAAGCAACAAGATCCGCGTACGAAGTCGCGGGCAGAAGCTAGTCCTAAATATAAACCAAAAAGGCAAACACTTATGCAATACCTTTCATATCAAAATAAACAGCCCATTAAAATTTGTAACATAAATCTGTTCCCGTGATAATAGCACTCGACTTTACAAAGTGTGGTATATTGACACCCCTGCGGTTATGATAGACATGAAACTGTCGCCTATTGAGCGTGGCGGGCCTTGCACCCGGCCGTCGTGCAACAACAAACAATGAGCGAACAACATCGGCGTTTAGCGTCGCTCCGCCACCCCACGACAACTCCTCGGCAATAAGCGACGGAGCATACGACCCGCCAACCACCGCACATATGTACCGCGTCCCGGAGTCCCCCGGGCCTTCGTTCCCGCCGCGTAACAATAGCTTGCCACCTATCAAAATCTTCGTAACAAATTTCTTAAGGGCCCCATTGAGAACGGCGTATAATAGATCCCCGGTGGCCGCATTGTCGACGCAGTGACTTCAGCTGACTGATATTCGCTTTTTATGACAGTTTTTCTGAACAACCCAAAGCGAGCGAGCTACTCGTTTATAATGACGTTGTTTGATTGCATTTAACGCGTCATTTACGAGGGTTTGTTTGTTCTGCCTTTTGCTTGAAATTATGTAAATGAGATGTTCCGTTTTGTCACTCAGAGTTTGAGATTCTGACGTAGCATGGTGGAGGATTAGGAGCTCGAATAAATTGTTTCTGATGTTATTTAATGGCGCACATTTATAACCGTCATTGATACTCGACAAAGGTTGACAAAGGGTCAACAACGGTTGTGGCAAACAAAGAGGACTCATACGAACTTCATGAATTGAATAGCGTTTGACAGCATGAGAAGCGTCCCAAACGTACATTGTGCGATGATTTGGCGGGCGCGGGCCGGGCGTGACGCGGCACCTCGACAATGTACTACCTCAAGGAACTCGAAGCACCGATCATTTAGAACAATCCAGAATTTCAGCAAAGATTTGATTGCATGTTTTGATCTCAACAACCAAAGTGAAAGATCTAGGACATTGATAAAAGAAACACTACATTCATAAAGCTCGCCTTAATAAGTGTTTTGAGCGTTTCTTGATTTACTGAATTTATTAAAAGACTTTTTACATAAAAAACCTTAATCTAATTGGTTCAAGTATCACTTACAACACTGAGAACATCATCGTCTTAACGCGAGTTCATCCTCATACAACAATAATCGCAAACCTGTGAATACAAATATAATAGTTTACCACAATAGTGACTTCATAATCCACAAATAAAGCATAATGCACAACCGCGCGGGTGACGTGACAGGCGTGATCGCGGACACCCGCTTTGTGCACCAAACTGTCCTGCCATTGTCCCGCTTCCGACTATTATCCTGGAATGAGAGGCCTAAAGGTGGCATCACGGCGCCTGCCTACGCTATTGTTACAGGCTTACGTTTGCAAATCCGATTTATATTTGAATATAATTGACTTTCGGCCTCGTATCAGGTACGGAGAGCGTGTATCTTATTGTGTTCGGCTGATCTCAATGGCATTTTTATCAGCTGAACATGATAAATGTATTTGGGAGATTAAGTGTTGTGGGTGGGTGTGCTCGCCCGTCCATGGGCGCGCTCAGCTATTCAAACATTTTAAGATTTGTTCCGTGTGGTATTCGGAAGCTTATGGTTGGATTCCAGGTCGTCTAAGGCTAAGGTTTTGTTATACTGAATTTTAAACTAGGAATCTTTCAACGTAATTTCAGTAACTTCAGTAAAACGACTTGGAAGATTTATTTTGAAATTCAATTTGCAATCTCGACACAATACGCGGCAAACGAGATACAAGCCCGTGGTCATATTTTCCATAACAGTGCTCAATCCTGACTCCCGACACTTTCTGCATTGAAATTCTTTCGTTGGCTCGTTTCATATTCAAAGAGGAAACAATTTCCGAGCCGCGAGCAAATCACGCGGAAATTGAACGTGATTTATTCAAAATATTTGTACCAACAACTCTTTGTAGGAAACTGAATCTTATTTATACGTTTCTGAACGATACTTTTGTTATTTGTTTTCGGTTCACGCATCGCGATCGATCCCGATTTCCTTAACTTTGTCATCGATCATCGAAAGTCAAAGCTCAAAAGTGTGTTCAAAAACCAACTGGCTAACAAAAAATCATTGAAAATAAATGATGTGTGCACGTCAGCGATGCGAGAGGTATCTCCGAGGTATCTGGTGGGCGCACAAAGCGGCGGCAAGAATAGCGCAGCGGGGGCCCCCTGCCCATAATGGAGAGAGTTTCACACCATTCACGTATCGCCCTCGAGTTTTTTTACCGTGACGGGGGTCACATGCACCATCCGTCTTGCCAGACAGCCACCAGGAATATAGGTATGCAAATGTAAATGTGTCGTTATCTGTGCGACTATCTTGAAGGTGTCCCAGCTTCCGCGAAACGAGAAGGTTTACCTATGTGTACGTATAGTAGCGCACATTTACAAGAGACTTGGTACTTGTTTGAACGGACGAAGTTGAACATTGTCGCGGCGGATGTTTGCTCTCTCGCACAGCTATGGCAAGTTACCATGGACCCTATTCCATTATTTTAAGGTATGCAGTCGATTCGTGCGGTAAAGTGAGGCGCCGCCGACAGCGGGGCGGGGCTGGGCGTGGCGACGCGCGCCGTTACACGCCGAGTGACGTCATGGATACTACTACGCGTCTGAACGCATGCACCAGTGTGCGTGCTTCCAGTGTTTGCACTGTGACGTCACCGGTATAAGAACTGACAACAAAGTCAAGCACCACTTAGAAATGTGACATTGCTCTATCTAACATTGCTTTGAATGAATTTATTGAGATGCTGATGTCATTTACAAAATGTTTAACATCACAAACAAAGATTTGCCCATCTCAAATCTTAAGACAAGACTACCTACCATGTGATGGGATATGCCAAAGTTATAAAAGCAACATCGCACAAGTCAATAAATCAATCAATCTAGAGTGTGCACTTAAAGAATTCTAAAGGTTCTTTTGGAATAAGTAACATAACATTGGTCTGAACTTTGTCTGACCCTCTGCCGCGGGTCTCGATTTGATCATTGAATCGGAATTCGGAAAAATACTTTGAAACATAACATGCGAGCCACTGAATTTTTTGACAACGGATTTTTGGATATAAATCCTAGTAGAGTCATTTCGTTAAGTTTCAGGTCAATAAATATGGTAACATTGTTTCAATACCAATTCAAGTTATGTTTGAGAGTGATGTACTGGCGCGATGGATGGCGAGTCGTAAGTCGTGTTAACAGCCGATGCGGCGACGTCATAACGCGTTAATGACCCGTGGAAGGCGCATAAAATCGACAGGCGCCAACCAGCCCGCCAGCTCGCCAGCCCGCCATACCACCACCGATATATCTATTACAGTGCCGAACGTTCCCACATACCTCAATCAGTGTTACGAAACGTCGCGGCCACGAGTCTCGCCAATGGCGGCCTATCACAACATATTAAGTAATAAACAGTCCATAAAGACGAGCGCGCACGGCATACAGCGGCGCGGGCGCACCGCGCACGGCGCTAATTACAAACAATTAGACGCCATGTTGCCGCCCCGCCGCGCCCCGCACCCCCGAGCACCGCGCCCCCGCACCCCGCCGCGCCAGCGCGCGCGCACCTCGTTATTACCCTATTTATTGCATATTGGAAACAAAAAACAGATCTTCCAAACGGCTATTATAGTTTTTGGATGTCTGACTTAATTTCCGAGGCTCGTTTGTGCGGCGCGGGCGCACTAGTCAAACTGTTCCCTTGACTTTACTATCACGTCAAACGTTCCACTTTATTATGATCTCATCAAGTTTTATTTATTCGATGTGATCGAATCGATTCGTCTTTTCTCTCAGCCGTATTAATTAGTTTTGTGTTATTATGTAAACGGTCAAGTGCCCCGTTCAGCCTAGTTCGTTTGATCGCGCAGGCGCAGGACTGGTTTAATGTCCTTACGGTCGGAGCGATCTAAATAAATTTTTCATCGATCAGTAATTTATGAGACTTATTATAATATTAATACCTACATGCTAGAATTAGGCATGAATATGATAAAACTAACAGATGTCCGAACAAACCTGTTTGTCTATATTAAAGCATTGAGTAAATAACTTGTCTCTACCTAAGTGTTTTCTAATAATCCTCATCCTTTTTAAACTCTGAAGGGGTTCTTTTGTAGTTTTTTTTCACAATTTTGTTATTTTTCGTGAAATAAATATTTCAATGTTAAGTAGCTATGCGTGGTTTGCTACTTAAAATGTTGCACGTTTGAAACCAAAATAGTCAATTCAGTACAGTTACAGTGAGTAGTTAGTCAACGGATGAATAACGTTCGTCCAAATGAACAGCGCTCTGCAACTCAGGTTCGTAAAAATAAACTGTACTTATGCTAATACAGGTTTTTTTTACAGATTTCGTTTACAAAAACTGTCAAATCGTTTGACAACAAAAACAAAACTACAATTTTTTACAGTTTATGGCACGTTTACTGCTTTAAGAAAATACCTGAATCAGCCAACTGCTCTCATTTGAGAGTACTCCTAAGAGGAGCTGCCATTAACAAAAATTTCGTACATTTGAAACTTTTTTTAAATTCATTTCGTCGTTTCTAAACGATACATTAGAGGGATTTCTCAACTGAGAGGTGTTAATTATACGGGTCTCAGTAAAAATGATTCAAAATAGAAATATGCGTATGAACACTCCACTTACTAACGACTCTGTGAATGTTCATCAATAAAATTAATAAAATTTCATATGATTATAAAATAATCACATGCGTACAGTCAACATCAAAACTGTGACAATGCCATACAAATGATGATTATACAAAGCTTCAAAAGTGTTTTATGAATCTAAACTAAGTAGTTTTTTATTAATATTATTTTGCATACAAAATAATAACAGAATAGGCAATTTTTTTTAAATATTATTTTGCATACAAAATAATAACAGAATAGGCATTTTTTTTAAGTAATCTTCTCTTGCCCATATAGTTGAATATGGTATTTGACTGAAAAAATCTAATTAGTCCGTCAGTTAGATTATCAATAAATATTTGACCCGTATTTTTTCTTTTGTAACGTAAACCAAAATTGACAAAGATACGACACTTTTAAAATTAGCAAACGTCACAAGCAAGTATAATTTTTACTTGCTTCTGACGTCACAAGCCCCCACTCTCGAGTTTTGATGCGTTTTATCATTCCAAATATTCATAGATTTAACAAAAGAAAAAATTCGTGTCCATTATTTTTCAAAACTCTAAGTGGTGGAATAATTAGATTTGCAATTTATTGATGCTGTCAACATGCCTATTCAAAGTTTCAAAAAATCATCAACTTTTGCTGTTCACTGTACCTATACCAAGAACGGTATTTGTTCATAATGATGCACTAGCGTACCTAAACTATGAATACTATTAGTTTACACGCGTTAATACCTAAATACACATTGTTCACGGTTCTCCGGTCGATGCAATCCTTTCACGCGTTAGCACGCACTTCGACTTCGCTCCTCTCACATTGCCTTGAAAGAATAACTCCACCACTTTCCCATACTAACTAAGGACCAAGATCATCTGCTCATAAGTCTTATCTCACACAACCATGAAATTCGCTCAGCGTTTTCCTCGTATGACGTCATTTTACACTAAAATGGATTATTTAGATTATAAATCACATTCTGCAATACAGTGATGGTGCAATACCATCGTTACTCAGTGTAATATAATGGTAGTATTTGGTAATAGTCGACGCAATTATTTTGCTACGTAAATCGTAGAGCCGATCGCTACGACACGGGTGTTAGGCGATAAAGGTTGTTTGCTTCACTGTCCGTAATTTGCCAATATCACCAAGCGGCGTGCGAATATTTGCAATGTTGGCACAGCTGCAAGAGTTGAAGATGGTGGCAAGAAGCAGTGGTGCGTTACAGTTGCTGCGCACCATGAAGCGGCAGCGTTGGGCGCGGCGCAGGCGCATTGGGCGCACTCGGGCCCGCTCGGTGCCGGCACATTATAACTGTCATATAACTCACGAGGTAATAGGAGCGGCGAGCCTTGTGCCAACTATTAAATACTATTCACATTTTACGATAATGCCCAATGCCCAACAAACTCTTATTGACGTATAAATTCCGAGCTTTTTTTTCTCGACGGAACGACCGAAGGCGCCAGTTGTTTCTCGATATTAATAATGCTATGCTAGTTCTGTTTTTCGGGTTTAATTACGTCCAGGCCGGTGATAGTCGGCGATTCGACGCCGGCTCGAATGGTGGAAAGTAGTAAATTAAACGGTCGGCGAGCCCCTTTTAATATTCATAGCGTTATCAAACAAAATTTTAAACTAATTAAAAGTTGTTTTAATAATTCCGTGGTTATGAATACGAGTGCCCGAGGCGACGGGTTCGATTTGTTTGCATTCTGGTGCGCGACAGGAAATTGCTTACGTTATACGTGCGCCGGCGCAGTATATTACTCGTATGGATGTCTTTAGTGGTAGGTCAATGAACTTCACTTGTTTTTTGAATCCACACAAAATGTTTCCGCGCTCCGTAGCGGCGCTAACGAAATTGTCCGCCAACGATTGGATCGAATGAGTTAGTTTTTTACTTGATACTAAAGATACTTTTTACTCTATAGATACACTAAAATAATGTTTACCGTGACTATTAACGAATCGACCCATCTTAAGTGTGTTTCCCATGTTAAGTTTATGACAAGAATTGCACAAGTGTGTACGGTGGTGAGCGGCAGGTGTTAATGCTCGTGTCATCTTGATAGCGCCGCGTGCGCCCGCGCAACGCTACGATCAAACCGACATATACCGACGATCCAGACGCAGATAACAGTCTACGCGCAACGACATCGCACGTCACCAGTAGGGAATAAGTCACTTTGTAATTATAATTGTTTCTTGAATTATGTTAATTTGAGTGTTGTGTCGCTAATTTGCGCTTCCCTGCTCATGTTTGCGTTATAAACGCATCATTCGCGTGAAACACATTTCTTTTATCATCAGCCGCCGACATTTATGATACTATAAAGTGGTCGCGCTATCTTAATGGATATGCAGTTTAAGTATGAAAAACAATTTAATGCTAAAATGCCTCTGATGATATGTGCTGTGGAATCAGATCATTTATTGGGCAATTGGGGTAATGGTATAAGTATATTTAGCGGCAGTATGGTTGTTCTCCGTGGTGCAGGCGGCCAGTCTGCCGTTTCGTTGGAGTGCTGTGAACGCGGCGGGGCGTCGCTCGTGCGCGCGCCACATATACCTGCCGTCGGTTAAGTAGGTACTGCATCGATATTGTTAACAATAATTGTAACCACCTTTATTACAACCATTAACACTATTTGAGACTTATATAAGATATCAAACCAGCTGTGCATGACTGTTCAATATTTCCCAACTTAATTACGTTATTTTTTCGTAGTTTTGCTTCGGTCGGGAATCTGGTCCTTCGAGTCCAAGTTGTGCGAACGACCCATGTATTTATAGTCCACTTTAAATATGTACAAAAATACTTAATCTTCGTTCAATTCTTTATCTTCTTGCGCCACTAGTACTCTCGTGTCGTTACGACCTATATGGAAATAGCTAATACCGTGATGCAAAGATTAACAGTCACTAAGGATGGTAGCAGGGCTGACTGTCCAGGGTGCGCTGGCAGTAAATAGGAAATAGTGTAACAAAAACAAAGGTACGGTACACCGGGGCAAATGCAACTAGAAAACAACAAGTTCTAACTTGAATCTTGTGAAGTTTAATTTTTATTAAATACTTACCTTCTTTACTTGACTACTCTACACGATTACGTATTTAGTTAATAATAACATAATATAACCTAGTTGTGCAAAGTAAACCCGTAAGGAATGGATAGAAAAAAGAGACTCCACTTGAAACACTAGCAATAAAACACTCTATAACAGATTTTTTCGACATGTTACCTGACATGACATGTTTTCGTAAAAAATTGCGTTAAAGTGGCGGTTTGACATTACGATCTGTTTAATCATCATTTTTAGCTGCAGTGATGTCATCTATTATTCCCATGAAATACTATGGTATGTATTCAAAAACCCAATAATAACAGAGATATACATATTAATTTAGATGCTATAACCCCATAGTTGCTATAACCCCGGTGCACCTTATTTAGAACTAAGATTGGGAAAATGGTCCTTCGAACCCTATTTGATATTGAACCAGCCCTTGGATCTGTTTACCCCACACAACATTTAATTGTGAGACACACGGCACTTTGAAACCCAGTGTTCAAGTTCCGATACCTAGCTCAAACTCTGGTATGGATTTGGATGATCCGGTAATGGTCTTTCGGTCCCACTAGGGGTCGCCTGTGCGTGTGCTGTTGTTGCAGGTAGTCATGATGTTAGTGTAGTGCAAGTAGTTAGCTTAGGTTAAGTATTTTACTTCCCCCCCATTGGCTGGAGACCCTTCAGGACTCGCCAATTACTGCCCGGTTACATAGAGGGGGTCCCCAAGAAATATCAACAGAAGCCCAATAGAAAAAAAAATTGTCTTTCGAGGCGTAATTGAACCAGTTACTTATGTATCTGTCAGCCACTGAAATATGACTTGAATAAGGCATTAAAAACTGTCTGGCTGCAGAAGACAGACTTCCAGAAGTTATGGCTAAATTTGAGAAGAAGAAATATCACACAGTGGCTTGCGATCGTCTGAATTGAAGTTAAAATCTAAAAACACGTCGTTTGTAAGTCTTCTAGTTGTCGATACTCATATGTTTTGCGCTTGTTCACTTGTTATGACCGTTTCACACGATTGTACGTCGGTAATACAATTCTGTTAACACTCTGTGACCCGTTTAATTTTTTTCTACGCCGGAACGTAGTACAATGTATCTAATACCTATTGAGCTGATGTTACTTCGACACGCGAGGTCATTTCTAAAATCATTTTTGTGTGAAGGATTTTTTGTGGCCAGTGGCGCCATGTTGGTGTTAAGTCCTAACGAAAATTTTAGTTACCTTCCTTAATTTTAGACACGATTGTGTTTTACCGCATTGTTTATTCTAGGACTGATCTTCTTAAATAAGTAGAATCACAACATAACATCCGAATTACCGCGACCGAACGTACTCATTTAGCGTCACCGTCGGTAAAAGAAGATCTGCAATAAATGGCATACATACACTTAGGCACATTCCATTTCCAGTGTCATGAGTGCCATTACACAAATAGAAAGTGTCCTCGTGATGCTGGATGGAAGAATATCGAATAAAATCGCGAAATAGTTTCATCTCCAACCACAAATGGCGAGCGCAACGCGCCGCGGTTTGAATAACAGAAACACAACTCCTTAAAAAATGAATTAAAACTACCGTAAAGATGTCGTTATTACCAAGATTAACATAATTATATCAAAGCGTGAAGATGAGCTCGGTAAAGCGATGCTATCAGTGCGCGGGCGCAAGGCAGCAGCCGTCGCTTCGACAGTGCCGCATTACTTATTAATTGTGTTAGTTCCCATAATTAAGTCATCATCGGCACCGAATCCCGGACTTTTTCCTTTATTATTAAGTTTATAAACTCTCTCGTTCTCTACAAATTCGAATCGAATAAATTGGTGGAGCTATTCCTTTTTTAATTGCTCATACGGGATTTTATTTAGTGTGTGTACAATAAAATGCAGTGTTTATTGTAGACGAGTGGGTTATTTAGCGGTGGATGACGGTCGGAACATACAATAACTCTATTAAAAACATGTTAGAGCTGCATAGCTCAAAGCTGCTATGGCTCTTTCCTCAAAAAGCCATTCCAGACGTTGCCCTACATTGTTACACTCGCATAGTTTTTATACCACAATATCTGGACTTTAAAAGAGACCTTGATCTCTGAGTTTGTTTCGGCTTTTCTTCTCAGAGCTAGTCAGATAGGAAATGCCGGCGCCACCTAGTCTTAAAAAAACATATAAAACTGACCTAATATGTTGTAACAGATTTATTTCATCATCAACATCATCATTCAGCTGAAAGACGTCCATTGCTGGACATAGGCCTCCCCCAAGCCACGTTGGGGGGGTTTGCCATAATCGCCACGCTTGGCAGGCGGATTGGTGATCGCAGTATGGTTGTTAAAGTACTCAGAGAACGCTGCTGCCCATCCTCTAGTGAATCCATTAGTCGCCTTCTACGACACCCACGGGTAGAGATGGGGTAGTGCTATTCTTTCCGTCCGGCACTACACGAACACAGATTTATTTACAGAAATAATATCATTTATAATGTATGGAGGTTTGATAAGCTGACTGTATTTATGAAGTAGGTATCAGTATTGTTCTGCCTAGTCTATTCCTAACTTGGGGTCAGCTTCCAGTCTAACCAGATGTTTTACTCGGAGCGACTGCCATCAGACCTTCGCAACCCAGTTACTGGGCAATACCGACATCCTAAGGTTACATCAGTGGTCTGGCTTTCGGACTCCTGACTACCCGTAACGACTGTCAATAGGTATTTGTATGACATCCTGGACCGACGGCTTAACGTGCCTCCGACGCACACAAGGGTCTCAATATGTGACTAATGGTCACCCATCCACGGACTGACCGCATTAAACGAAGCTTAACCTACCAACAACAGTCTCTAGTAAAATTCACGACGATTATTTTGTGTGTAGTCAGAGTTGTCAGTTCGCGATGAGGTTTCTACAAGACTCTCTGATTCTAATCCTTGTTTCTTTTTGTTTTGTAATGCGCCTCTACCTACGTTATTAATTTCTAAATTCACATGTTATTATAGAACCTATATTTGTTCTAGCTAGAGGTCGACCTCGGGCGGGTGGCGGGCGATACTCAAAGACGAAACAATGTCAAACACATTTATATCGAGTCTGTTGTCGATGTAAGACAATAGTTACATAACCGCGGCGATGTCTTTGTTGAAGATGAGCTGGTGTAGAACAATACGTGACGTTACAAATAGAGAAATAACGCGAATTAATACCGAGCAGGCTATGTTTGCGCAGCGCTGTTTGAGAGCCGCCATTATGCGCGCTTCAATACGCTGAAAGTAATTTACACAAGTGACTCGCGCACACTACAAACAAGCGCGCGCGCACATACCGACACACATACGCGTTAGTAATATAAATCTTATCTTTGAACACATAGGGTCGTCATTTGATTGACGGCGGCGTGAATTGACCGTCGTAATATAGATGTCAGACGGGACGTTCAGGCCTAAGTTTGCGTTTCACACGTGTTCTTCCACAATACGACCTACATTCTTTCTCCTTCTTTAATTTACTTTATGAGTAACTCAGAAACAATAACATTTTATACCTACATTGATTTGAAGTCACCTGACCCGTCGAGTAAACAAACACAGAATCTAATCTAGACCATCGTAGGTTCTAACCAGACTATATTTAAATTCTACCGGTTATTGAGTTTTAATCTACATAACTATGATCAAAAACTTAAACATATACATTACAAATACCTACATAGCGAATTACACGTATGAAAATAAAAAAACAAAATAAATTTGACACATCATGTGTTGAGATGTCACCGCCGTCTATTAATGTTAATAGCCTCAATTTGTATAACAGAAAAAAATTGTCTCCCAAACTGGAATAGAGACGTAAGACTCGAAGCTCATTTGAAAAACTAATCTGATCTTCGTTGCCAATAAATATAACATTTTTTATTTATTTATTATGAAATGTTCGCTGAATATTTTAATAAATCATATTTTATGACAAACTGATACATTATAACTGTATATATTATTAGCTACAAATCATTAAGTTCGCAAAACAAGCATAAAGTAACTATGTTATCATTAGAAGTCATAATGAAAGCTATAATGCTGAACAGATTTATGATAAGTTCACGTTGGAGTCTGTCAAATACTGCTCTGATTCATGATATTCAAGATAAACCATTATGCCGCGAAAATAATCAATAAACATAAAAATTGTGACTAGAGTCTAAAAGAATGCAAATTCATTCATTCATCACAATCATTAAGAATTTAAGACATGGGAACCGTAGATGCACCTACTTAAATGTATTTAAATCGATGAAAGCTCTCTACCTATGTCAAAATGATAAGTTCCCATAATAAATCTCGCTGATTGCGACAATGCCCCGAAAATAAGTTTTTCATAATTCTAAATGTACTAAGATAGTAACGATAATAATATCTAAAAAGCAAACACAAGGATAAGAGGCAATATAAATACATGTGGACGTTAATAAAAGGTGTGCGAGCCGGCTTCGGACGGACACAAATTGATAAATTACACTAAGTTGAACATGGTTAATCCCAACGAAATGAGCACTTACGGCGGGATTACACCTCGCGGAGCACCCCAGCGATGACATTAGCCGGCGCGGCGCGGAGCGAGCAGTGCGGAGCGAGCGGAGCAGACGCGGGGCGGCGCGGGCGCACGCGTGATGCATGGCGCGCATTGTGCGCCGCGCCGAACGCATTTGTAACCACCGCAGTGATATACAACGCCTTTATGTAACTCCCATAATAAGTTTATAATGAAAAATGTTATTCTGTAACTGTTAATGCCGCCGTTATAACTCCTCTATTGGTAATGCTCTTGATAAAGTAACGCGTCCTTTTCATTTCTCGTGTACGACTAATCTTTTTAAGTTCCTTTTCAGTTCAGAAATAAAATATGAATATGAACTCTCTTAGGAATAATTCGGGCTTTGATCCGCGCCGAGCCTTGATAGGTGCTCACCGGACAATGGTAACCTTACTATAAATGAGCTTTTAAGGAATCAATAAACTGATTTCTATGTTCAGATGTCCAATAATCTTAACAAAAATCATAAATCAGATCAGAATCAGAGTTAGGATTGTTTTTTTTCGCTATAGTTACCGTTAAATCCTTACAAGCGGAACACAACTGCATTGGAACCGAATCCAATATTCTCAACAGATCTAATCGAAGCATCAATCATGTCAACTCATTGTGGCGACAGTTTAATCAAGACCGTGTTAAATTTGTGTATGAACTTTCAAATCCCATGTGTTCAATATGTTCACAATTTGTTTATGATGAACATTGATAACCCCAAAAATATAACCAACTCTAAGATATAATAATATCGTTGCGGTAAGCTAATTAAGAAAATTTGTTACCCTGGGAAGGCCGTTTTGGTCCTTTTGGTTAGATTCTTCCGTCATCATGCTATTTGGATATTGGTCAAAATGAAATGACATTATTTTTTCTGCAAATTGGATTTTTAAAAAACACTTTTACAAGTCGATTTGTTATTTTAAGGCTAGATGGCGTCGGCGTTTCCTCTCTGGCTACTTTTGAGAAGAAAGGCCGAAATAAACTCAGGGGTCATGGTCTCTTTTAAAGTCCAGACATATTTTCTGTTAGAAAAATATGTATGAGGACAATCCAGAGCAATTTTTGGGCTGGCCTTTTGAAGGAAGTATTAGAGCAGTTTCTTCAGATCTTTCTTCCATGTCCTTGTTCACCATAATGATTGTTTTAGTCATGTCACCATCGCATTGCTTGCGCTATTTGTGCGCTTTCTCATAAGAATACTATAATCATAAGTATTGAGTGTATTGTAATTGTAATGTTTTCATCGCCGCGTTACCCGCCGCGCGAACATCGCGTGTTGGCGGCAGTATCAAGGTATCAAAATGCTTATTAGGTATTGCCCGCTACTAGCGCGCCCCCTACCCTATTAAGATATAGATTATTTTTTATTCTTTTATTTTCTCATTTCCTGTCAGACGACATATTTTTTAATGTAGTTTAGTTTTTACAAAAATGAACACTTTGTTTTATTGTAAGTTCAATCCAAGATAATTTAACATAACAGAATATAAGGAGACAAGAAAAATTATGATCCATGAAATTATATTTATTGTTTCGACGACATGGGGCGTCATAAATATTGAGGTGAATGCTAGGAATCTGAGGCCCGTAAACTACTCGTAGCTTGGTACTGGGCTGGGAAATTATAAAGGTCACCATATATAAGTAACAACATTAATCGAATCAGCAACTAATGATTTATCAACTATACTTAAGAAAGATTCATGAAATGAGCGGTTATAAGTATACTGATCTACCCTAAAAAATGCACACTTGATAATAACTGATAATAAATACTTGCTTTATGTTAACCTTATAACTTAATTGTGATTATACGTAAGTGTTAAGGAAAAAAATATGAAGCTAATGACGAGCGATCGCTGAGCGCGTGCGCCGGCCGGCTGCGTCACCAAGTTCTGGGCGCTAAATTATCCGAACACAAAAGACTGGCGTTATTGTTGCTTAAATACCGAGAACCTGGCACATCGGACCCGAGGCCCACGCCCGCACTTTATTGCCACTACTAACGATTACCATTCGATTATGACCATGTTTGTATCTGCATTGTGCAAGTTAATGACGTCCCAAAAGTTCTGCTTTTGTTAAATTTCGGTTTACCGATATTAGTTTATAGTTAAATAAAATTGTGGTCAATAAAACTATTATACGGAGCCGTAAAAGCTTTGAGTTCAGTTCAGTTTCAACATTAAATGTTGTTCTTAATTTTAAAATACTTAATTTTTTTGGTCCTTTTGCCCAAATGTTGATCCTCTCAAAAGCGATGAGCCCGCAGGTGAAATATTTAATGTTTTCACTCAATGGCGCGGACAATCAGAACATTTTTTGTATCGGAATCGTTGTGGGTGGAATGGAGAGCAACAGAACTATTAACACAACAAGAGACATCATCTCGCGTCTGTTTGATGAAATATTAATAGGGTTAAATTCCTTGCGGTCGCACCATACCGCACCGGACTGCACCGCACCGCGCCGAGCCGTCGATATTAATCATCGCAGCTCATATTGTTGTATTGATAGATCAGCCACGTGCAGGCCGCACTAACTAATGCGTTTGCGCCGTCTGCCCGCGGTGAGGCGGAGGTGTTAAATGTTTACAAGGTGAGAGGTGCCGCCATCTGTCACTGTCCAAACAAACCACTTCGCGGACAAACAATAAGAACGCTCTTTTGTTTGTACCCCGTACCTACTGGCATTGGAGGCTTTGTCTCTAAAGATAGCACATTATACATTACAAGTATTGACATAAAACTACGTCTAACAGAGCCTATCGTGAAACCTAATGACACTATCGACAGGAAAAGCGATAACGTATTGGCTTTAAAGATGCAGCTCTTGCGCATAAGTGGCGATAGGCTGCTAACTTATGATAAGATACTATTATTATAATATCTCACATCTGTTGCTTGCGCACACTGTAAGCCTTATACACTTATCTTAAATCTCAGCAAGCCAATCGATATGAATACATTAGCCGATGTAATCCTAAACTGAGTGAGCGGTTGTTAATTCACGGACCACTGGGGGCGGTCCTTCCGTCCTTAACGTGTAAACAAAGCCAGTGTGAACTATATATCAGCTAGTTTTTTGTTTAGACAAATAATTAAAACAAATGTTCTGCGCGGGCGCAGGAGACGGCGCGCGGACCAGTGTGGGAGTACGACGTTACTATTGCTTTGTTCTCTATCCACTTCTCAGACTATTATTGGTGCAATTAATTTTAAATTAAAACTGTCGACGAATATTAGTAACTCTAATCGGGATTGCCCGACGGCTGTTTAGATCTTGGAAACGAATGACAAAGAGAAACGGATCGATAAATCTTTGAACATTAGGCTGAACTGTGTGATCACAAACTAATATGAGTTTTAATCATTCGGTATTGCATGTTTATTAGTTCTGTAAGCTTGGGAATATCTCGAATAGGCTTTAGATTAAAAAGTCAACTAAGAACATTGAGTTATTATCTGGGATCGGAACATTATGGTCAATATTGTAATCGCTGGTCTTGTTGCAGTTGTTTCCGTGTCTCGGAGAGCTCATTAAGTCTTTACTGCCAGTTGTCATACAAATTAATATCTTTTTTACTGTAAGCCAGAACACCGAAAAGTCGGACAACCGGTCTAACCTAAGGGTCTCTGTCAGAGGTCAGATGGAAGTCGCGCCGTGTGGAATTATGATATACACTTCTCATTAGACGGAAGTCCCAACGAAGTTAAAGAAAGACTACAAATGTAGGTATTCTAATATAAATTAATTAAAACTAAATTCATTCCTGAAGGTTACAAAAGGTTTATTTTATTGAAATAATACATTTTCCAAATGGTATTGATCCTTCAGATCTAAATCTGATCGATGTAAAGTAAATATTATCCACTTCGTTTTTTGTCAAACAATAACAAACAGAGTTCAATGTGTCTAGTCATGCTTGTCACATACCTTGGAGCGGTTGCTACGTCATTACAGTAATTATATGTAATAACTATTTTATTATTGAGAAGGAGAAATTTACGAATGTTTTCATACATTTTCAGTCATATAGCTATGCTATTTTACGGTAACACCGACGACGGTTGCAGAAAATGTATAGATTATTCCGAAAATATATCATGTAATTATCAAAGTAATCGAAGTTTCTGTTTGTTCTTTTGTCTAGTAAAATGTTTAATGGTTTAACACAATCAGTCGGTACAATTGCTTACGTAACAACTCAAATATATTTTTTATGCGAGCCGTTCCTGCCGCGCCGGCGCCGTCAGCCATTCAATCGCCGCGCAAAGATCCGACAATCACCCGTGAATGTTATCTCCGTATCTGCAAACATCATTCACGCGAAAACAATTACGTAACCACTATCTATTGCAGATAAACGATTAGTCATTTTGATAGTCGAAAGCTTTTGTGCGTTTTGTAATGAATATTGGCATTGTGCGCAGGCGCATGGGTGGCGTGATGACGACCCACACCACGCTGATGAGCAGATAACGAAATTAGTTTAATTACAGCGACCATGCACTCTGCACTTCACGCGAACTATAAACATTAACGTGTAATTTTACTAGGAGTTTTATATACGTAGGCATTAAAACTGCGTTAGCTATTGTCCTAGACTTACTAGACTGTGAAATAACATTATAGATTGAAAACAATTCACTGTGCAGCGAAGAATGCAGCTTTACTACTAATTTAGAGAAAATTAACATCTTAATTAAGATTAGATGTTATTTAGAATTGTCAGTAGGTAAGATGAAGTCGAATGTCGAACAAGCGGCAGGTGGCAGCAACCGACGATATTAGCAGCCGTGCCTTATTATAAAATATAAGCGAAAAGCATAAAAAATAATGATAACCACAACATCCAATCGGCGCAACAACAACGCTTAAAGTATTCCAATAAAAGATGAACGACAAAAAATAATATTAATTAATATTTTACGAATCAAAGTCCGGAGTTTTTGCTTTTCTTTCGATACGTTATATTTTTTACGGCGAGATGTTTGTGACCTCCGAGAGGACAATTGATTAGTGAGGTCTGAGGTGCTCAACGTATCAACGCGAGAGGCTCCTTGTTAAAATATACGCGGCTTGAGTTATGCGCTCCAGATGCAAAGGGTTCCGTATTGTGTGTATCATATAATTATGTAGCGGAACATTCCTTTGCAAAACTGAGGTTGATTTTGATTATTTTCTCGAAATACTATATTGAGCTGATGGTTTTTGAATTCAGAATTAGCAATGCGCGTTTTTTTCAGTAGACCTTGTGCAAGTGAGCTAAGTTTCTAAGCCAAACTTAAGGTACTTACTTGCCTATACATGTTAACTCATTTTATAGGCATAACAATCTAGTCTTAGATTATATTTGTTGAGTTGTTTGTTTTGTATCTATGTCTGGTAAGTGTCTGTCTCGCCGGATGCAACACAATATACATTTATATTAGAAGAGAAACTTCTAGAACCGATATTATTCTACTTTCTACAATCTACGCACTGGTTAATGGCGAGTGCGGCCGCGCATAAAATATGTCGTTTATTTGCCGGCGCGGGCGCAGGAGTGCTGCTCTAGACAGAGGTAATGTTCCCAACGCCCGTGTATTTCTCACTGCCAATGAATTATGTGATTGTCCAAGTTAAGAACGACGGAGATTAATATGAAGTAGGTAGTCTTTGTTGCTAATAATTGTGTTTGTTGCTTTCGGCTGTCAGAAAATTTGGTTTAAAAATCAAAAGGACCAAAATCAAATAGATTTTTTTCGTCCTTGATACGTTGCTATGATTTTCTCATTTCTCTAGTCTGTTCTTCAGATAGGTTCTAGATGGTACCAAATCGTGGGTTTCTCTGTATGTCCACAGACCCCAGCCGTCAGTGGAGCAAGAATCCTTCACGTCATGGCGACACAAAGCGCGGCGGCGGGACGCGGCCCCTTGCACCCAACGCCTTGTTTATTCAATAAACAGCCCCGCCTCGCCTCGCCTCACCTCGCCTCGCGCCTCGCCTGTCACTTATGTCTAGCATCTTCACACATAATGCGCTTCACGGTAGCACATCCTCGCGATACCATCTGCGCCCGCGCCGCACTCTGTTCATTGTCTGTATCACGAACGATCAACGCAACTTTTTTTTGTTTACATCAATTTTATTTGACCGTCACTTTCTTATTCAGTAATTTGTGTGAATTTTAGTTTGCAACACTTTCCTGGTGATGGAGGCGGCACGATTGTGTCTGTTTTTTTGGAAATGTTGATCGACTGTCTTTATGGCTCACTAAAAACTTAATTGGATGTATTTTCGAAATTAAACAAGTTCGTTGATGGCGCTAGAATTTTAGACAGCGTCGATGATTAGCGTGTCACATTCCACGTAGACCCAGGCACTAAGGTTGCGGTGTGTCCGGTGTGGGGGGTGAGGGGGGGGGGGGGTGAACTCGTCAAGCGCGACTCGCGAAGAAGACATTGCGGTTGTGTTGAGGCGCTGATACATTTGGATCATTAATATCCGCATTGAGCCGGTGGCGGCGCCGCGGGGCTCCGCGCCCGCCTTAAATAACATATTAGTCTCCAAAGCGGCCGCCGCCATATTTCTCTATATAACGTATAACTTTTTCGGTAAATCGGATCGTAACGAATCGCCGACGACAGTGGAGGCCGCGACGATTTATCGCGTGCACCCGATTCTACAGTAATCGGATTTGATGGTCGCGGCGGGATTACCGGCCCTTGTCTCTCCATGATGCATGGCTCCCTGCCCAGTGCCCAGCGACACCTAATGCATCGCTGTAACCAACCGTAGTAACCGTACCAAACCAACGACCAACATATTTATAACAGCTCACGTTTATTTTATATAGCTTTTAACCTTTTGTTGAGGCTCGTTTACATCGATAAGTCTTATACTTATGGAATCAACATTTGTACCATATCAATCAATATTGGAAACCATAAAATAGTGTTCGTTCGTTACTTTAGCATATACCGTGTCTAAATCAAAACTATGACGTAGCATGAACCAAATAATAAAATGCGGAGCAAAGGACCAATAAATACGGGAAAAATATTTAAAAAAAACGAGTTGTGTAGTTACAAATTGAGTTACATTACCTACTTACAAATGCTATCTGACAATACTTGACCATTAGAAAA
The DNA here is from genome assembly GCA_905220435.1 of Amphipyra tragopoginis. Taxonomy (NCBI): domain Eukaryota; kingdom Metazoa; phylum Arthropoda; class Insecta; order Lepidoptera; family Noctuidae; genus Amphipyra; species Amphipyra tragopoginis. The sequence goes on from HG991991.1 coordinate 36,562,484, forward strand.
TTTGTAGAAAAATATGTACTTATGTCATTAGCATAACGCTCATAAAATGACTAAATAGAGTTTTACATATAAAAGATAATTTATGCAAATACAATTATTGCGCGAATATAAAATAACTCCCCGTTTTAGCGCATTATGGTAATGTTGGAGTTATGATGTAGAGTCCAGGTCGACAGTAAACTAACGCAGGACAACTCTATGAGGTTATTTATAAGTGTAAAATAATTAGAGGTGCACCAAGCAGATGTTCTGTTTAAAAATAAGGTGGTCGTTGATGTCTTTTGTAGGCGCTACGGCGAGCCGTACAAATGGCGAGATTCTGCATTTGAAAGGAAAGGTGTATGTATGATTTATAAATTATAATTATATTTATACGAACGTATTTTAATTAGTTATTTTCATTTTTAATTTAGTTTAACGATAAAATGAAAAAATTACTAAACAAATAAACTCTACTGTTAAAATATATTTTAAAGGTGCAAAAGTGAAGATATTTTTATTATTACTGACAACTTTTGTTGTAGTTTCCATGACCCGATAATAAATTGAAAAAGTGCAATTTAACAACTTGCAGTTCAAGTTGTAAAACTCAAGGAAAATAAAATTAAATTCTTCGTGGCTTTGAAAACCTTGTATTTTTATACATTACACAAAAACGTTTTGATCAATTACTACTAGATAGCAAACAAGTTTTATCTTTTTGAACAAAAAAAAAAATATTTTGAAAATAAAATAAAAAAGGATCATAGTTATCCCAATCATTAAATAAAATTATTTTTGTGCAAAAAACTCATCACTCAAAGCACCTGAATGCTATAAAATAGTTAGAACTATTATCAGGGTCGTTTATTTTTATTTATTTTGCCCTTAGAAGGAAAACTAATCATCTGCCGCCGCCGCCGCGTTTCAAGCTCCATAATATTATATTACTACAATAAAATAATTATACTGTAAATATTTTAGTTAGTTATAACCTTTTAAATTGGATTTAATGAAATTTAATCGTTGTAAAAGGTAAATAGCCTGACTATCGATGAAGTGAGGCTTTTGATAATGAGCGCCGGACATTCTTTTTTTTTAGGAATATTATTTGATGTCGGCTTTACCCTAGGTGGATAAAGACAATTTCAGAAGTGCCTATTTTTAAAATATTTTTTTACCTTTGAAAGCCATTGTGTAATTTAACCGCGTTTTTTTTTCTTAAACGTCTATTAATGTTTTGATCGCACCAATCCTATAGGCGATATTATTTTTTACCAAATAATATAAATATGGATTTATCCAACGTGGGTGAAATGGTATTTTTTGACAGTTATTTGCGACTCGACCGGTCGAAGAGTTAAAAAAACTTCTTCAATTAAAACAAAATCAACCATTTAATAGCCTGTATTAAATGGCTGATTTTGTTAATTAATGACATAACAATGTACCTATTTTCAAATAAAAGTGCAATGTTTAAACCGCTAATGCATTCATCGTTGTATTTGCTATCACAAAATAATTTAAAAGAAAGATAATTAATCACTCATTTTAATTTATTATGATTTAATTAAAATGTAATAAGTGTTACAGATCCGTGTATGATTTAGTTTTGTAATAACATGTTAGTATTTGTCGACGGCCTCTACGCCGATTTGCTACAGACTTTGGGCCTACGAACTGAGTGTAGGTACTGATGGAATCTGTTAAAAAGAGGTTTTGCAAAACGGATACCGAGAAACGAGCCTCATAAGTGTAGAAATAATATTATATTGTTAATGTAGGTATTTGTAGTAGTATTTTTTTTAATTAAGCGGGAAATTAATGTAATGGTGGAAAATTATATTTCGAATCGAGACAACTTTTTCATGATTGATAATGTAAGTGTAATGGTTTTCAACTGAGATGTACCTAGTTTCTTATTTTCAGCATAATTATTGTGTTAAATCAATATTCTTTCACAATGAAGAACAAGAACGCAGAAAACTTTTTTTTTGCTATCTAGTTTATAATCAAATGCATTGTGAAGCCTCCAACATTTAATTTTGTAACAAGATCATTAGTATTCATTGTTATCTCTTTCCGTGGGCGTATTAATTTGTTCCTTGTGTTGAAATAGGTAGAATAGATTCATTTTATCTTAACTTACCTATCTGTTTTATGATACGAGGTGTGAAATAGGTATTTTATATTCACTTTAAGATAAGATAGAAAACATAAAGTTCATTTATTACCAAATATTATACTACTTTAAGCAGATGATGACATGAGTATCATAAATAGGTATCCAGATGATTTGTTTAATATTTAACGTTCTAAAATTCCTCTGTAGAAAAAGAAGTAAAGATTTAAAATGCATCTTATGGAGTCACTCAATAAAACATACATAGTTGCAGTAACTCGCCCCGAGTAGTTAGCAGTCACGGTCTTACCTTCATCTCCAGCTTGACACCCAACACTTTGATAGTTATTATCTGCTGCAGTTCACAAAACAAAACATCAACATGTGCACACCGTCATTCAACTGTCAGCACATGTCACTGCACACAGCGGCACGACGAGCGGCAGCGGGTGCGCGCGCGCCCGGACAACGCGAGACTACCCGCGGCACGTAGCGCGCGACGTGCAGGAGGCGGCGCCTCGCCGAGCACGACTCCGAGCGCGCGACCATTGGCCCAGAACAACGCATGCCGCGCCCAGCACACACAGCCGAGCCCCACGCCCTGCACAACCATGCCCCCCTCTCCCCCCTTTCTCCGCTCTATGTAAAGGTGTTCGATGGCTCGATGGGTGCCGCGAAAAAATACTCCCCACTGAATTAATAGTATAGGTACGCGTACGCTCAATAAACTATGAACCGGCTTTTTGCGTGACGTATCGGATTTCAATTACGAGTTCCTGATTGAAAACTACGGCCATCAATATTTCCGACATTTTATTACTTTTTAAGTGAACTAAACTACAATACAGGAATATTGTAAATTGAACCTAATCGGTGATATGGGTAAGGATGCTGTGAGCTCGGATTCGTCTGACTTGAGACAACGTTATTAACGTTTATAGCCGTTTTATGGCGGCTCTACACAAAGAACCGTCTACCAATATGAAATTGTTAATTTATATATGATTTACATTTTATTGAAAAAATAAACCAGTCAATCAAAACTGAACGGACGGTATTTTTTCAAAACGTTTCAGAAATAAAACAAGCTTATCTACAAAATATTTTTGTTGTAAGGGTTCTGATCACCGGTGTGTAAAATGCGCGCAATCAATTTGTTTTGCCTACGAAATGGAAATGCATCTATTATCGATAAAACCTTACATTATTTTACGCTTGAACACTTCTAAGGAGAAATGGAATTATTATACATTGGGTAGTTAAGTAAACGTCGCACTAGGAAGCTTTACTACGAATCTAGCTAATAGCTTCTGTAATATTAATGACAACAATATCCGAACACGCTCATGACACACAGCTCTCAATAATACGCTCAAATCAAAATAACATACAACTGCATAATTTAACGTAATTTAATTGTGACTTTAAGCACTATGCAGAAAAAATCCCAGAGTACAGCAACGAATAAATTAAGAAGAACAAAAAGGTATTTCGACTAACGCTAATTATTGTCAACTGTGGAAACATTTAACTCTCCTGAACGATTGCCAGATAGTTGTTGGAATTTGGGGTTGTCTGTTTAAAGAGAGATAACATTACATAGTATTAAAAAAAACTAATTTCACTTAATTAGACATTATTTTCAATTATCAAAATTTTTGTTATGGGTGGAAATATCTCCCTTTGAACAGACACTCCTCAATTGAGGTTTTAGTACAAGATAATACCTATAATAAAAGGACCTTTAATTAACAATTTTATTCTTTAAGCTTCGTAGCATATTACTTCGTAGCATATTATACGTGTAACTAATCAATACTTATTATACCTTTATTTCTGTACTCGGCTATGTATTTTTAATAGCTTTGTATAAGTTGGAGAGTTTGAAAATAAAATAAATAAACTCCTATCTAATCAATTTCATTAGGGACTTGGAGAAATGAGAGCAAAACTATCTTGATTTACTATGATTTCTCCATCTTCAATTAAGATAGCTCAAATTAACACCTATTATTAAAATTCTGTTCAAATTAAACCCTGGTCCAATTATAAAATTACCAATCATAGTGTAGAAACAAAATAAATGCGTTTTTTTTTCTGCGTTTTAGGTAATTTTTGCCAAAGTTTAAGTCACACATTTCAGAGGAATATACAATCAATCAACTCAGCATATCGTCGAGGCCTTTGTCCAGCGCTGGACATAAATCCCGACTATGTGGCCTCTTCGAAGTAACGCCACAACATTTGGTCCTTTGGAACGTAAGCTTATTTTTAATTTATACCAACCACATCTAAAGTACTTTGAATCTGACCCTTAACATAATTGGCGAAAATCTGAGATAATGACAAAATAATGAATACTCCAAATCTATAGTTTAATAGTCGTGTCCCCTGTTCGTTGAGACGTCATAGAGTATGTGCTAAGTAGATAATGTGTGGGATTAGTGCAAGTCGCGCAGTCGCGGCGCAATCAGCGCTCTTGTGCCACTCAGTAACTCGCCGCGCAATTTGTGACCCTCGCGCGCTGCACAGAAAGACCACTCCTTGCTACATGCGAAAAAACACAAATAAAGATACTGATGAGGTAAGGAGATAAGACGGAAGCGCATGGCATCCAGATTTCTCAAACATCAACCTCATCTTTACGCAGTTTTATTTATTTATTGATTCACTAGCTGTTGCCCGCGGTTAATCTTATATCCTAATCCAGGTCATGGTTTACCTGTATGCCAAACAACTAAATCTGATCAAAGGCGTGATTGATTAACAAACATCCAAACTTTCATGTTTATAATATAGTAGGATTTGTTTTCATATAGGGCCCATAGATATTACATACTTTTATATTTTACAACTAGCTTGCGCCTGCAGCTTCGCTTGCGTGAAATTTTGAACCCGTTAAGTGACGATTTTCCATACAAACTTTCATCCCCTATTTAACACCCTTAGGGGTTGAATTTCGAAAAATCCCTTCTTTGTGGATGCCTAAGTTACAAAAGGAACCTACTGTCAAAAATTTCAACATTCTAACCCCAGCGGTTTAGGCTGTGCGTTGATAGATCAGTCAGTCAGTCAGCTTCTCCTTTTATATGTATAGATGGAAGTGGACCTTCTTAACCCATCTGTTATGTATGCGTGAGTCTGCCGCGCGTCGACAGCCTGCAAGCCCGTCATTAAACGATTATCGAGTCTGTGCCGAGTGTGACGAGATGCCGAGTGTCCTCCGGATGCGAGCGATGTCGCCCCAACGCTAGCTTTAATACGAAAATTACTTAACTGAGCACTTTTTGTATCACTAGGGATGTATTTAAAGTGCTCGCCGAAACAGAAGTGGTAGTTTACATTTTATTGGAACCGACTTTTGATTGAGTCTTGAAATGAACTCTGATCTTACAAGTCATATTAGAATAAATACTGAAAGAATGTTGCCTCAGTCATGGATTAAAGCTAACTCTTCAATTGAGGGAAAGATCTTTATAATTACATAAGAATATTAAACTTGTTTGTCGTAGATACAGCTTACATTACAAGCTATGTTATTTAGACAGATGAATTGCTAACAATTACCATTAAGTTTATTCCTCCACATAATTTAAAGTTCAGAATACAATAATTTAATTTCTATGCAGATAAGAGAAACCAAGGAGAAAATAATAATAATATACATATATCAACCCACGCATTTCTCCAACAGGAGTATGCAGAAGCTGCAGAACGCCACATACTTCGATCCTAACTATAATATTTATCTAGTATTTAAAATCGTGTAAGATAAGGAACTTTCTTCGTAATTTCTAACAATTAGTCGTTCCAACAGATCTACGCAGCTGCGATCTTTGCGGTCATCGCTGGTGTCATTGTTCTCTGTGTACCTTGCCCCCTCACGCCTCCTCCTCCCCCTAGCCGATATTAATTGTCATGATGACGTATACAATGCACAGCGCTAACGTGATATCAAGTGCACTCGCTTGTACTAGAAGAAGAAGAATAACATTTTACACATAAATAAAGAAGCATACTACACGAAATGCGTAGGCGTAGTGCATAGTAGAGCTTCTACGCGCTACGCACTACGCGTCTACGCACTACGTGACTACGACATTAACGATAATGAGACTGACATGAGATTTTATTAGATGTACGGTTTAGTTTTAATTTGTAATCTAGGTTATAATCAGTTGATAAATGCTAAGGAGTAATGCTTAAAATAATGTTATGGTTACTAGACTCTTAATCTTAATTCACTACCTGACTCCCAGGGATACGTATCAAAACTTTGTAAGACTGTATTTTTTCCGAGACTTAGATGATGTTTTTTGAAAATGTTGATAATGAATATACCGAAGAGTTACCATCATCAGATCAGCCCAACCATGACTTGACACATCATGTAGGGTTGCTAGGCCCAAAAATTTAAAAGCCAGGTCGGCATTACTTTTGGCCGTAAATGTAGCATTAAAAGCCGTTTTTTTTATAAAAAATCTGTTAAGTATGTATTTTTATATTATTCAATTCAATAGCAATTTCAGGTACGCTTGCGACTCCCAGCGTTGTTGCGAGTGGTCGGGGCATATCACTATCATAATCTGCTTTAATATCATAATTTACAAAAGCCTACAAAGCCCGACAGGCCGAACGAGTAAATATTTGGCCGGACATGACTGTAACTACCAAACATGTCTGACTAAAGCCGGACGCCTGGCAACCCAAGACACATGCCCTGCGCGTTTATTTAACCGACTTAAAAAAAGAGGAGGTTCTCAATTCCGCTGTATTTTTTTTTTATTTTGTTTCCGTTTACTTCGCCAATTGTGAATGTTTGGTAGGTCATACTTCAAAGGTGGTCCCATATAAATTTTATCGAAATCGACACAGCCCTTTTTGAAAAAATCAACAAAAACATAAAATATATACTCAGACTAGCTTTTGCCCGCAGCTTCGCTTGCGTGAAATTTTCAACCCACGTTAAGTCCCTTTTTAGTGTAGTTATAAAATTCAAAAAGTCCATCTTTTAATATTTACTTTGAAGAATGTTTGTGCCAAATTTCAAATTAATAACTCCATGGAAGAAGGATTTTCATATAAACGTTAACAACCCATTTCACCCTTTTATGGGTGGAATTTCCAAAAACCCTTCGTTAATAGATGCCTACGTTATTAGAGGTCTGTCAAAATTTCAAGTTTCTAACCCCAGCGGTCTAAACTGTGCGTTAATAGATCAGTCAGCCAGTCAGTCAATTTCTCCTCTGTGCCTTACTTCAAAAGTACCAGATTTCCCATAAAAACTTGCAACCCTTATTATTTCACCCCCTTATGTGTTGAATTTACAAAAACGTTCAACCACGTATACGTGCATATTTCTAACCAGAAACCCTATTATTTGATATTGTCATGCTTTTAACTTCAAAAAATCTTTCATATTTCACCACTTAGGGGTAGAATTTCCAAAAACCCTCAAACACGTTTATGTTAATTTCTCACCATAGGCCCAGATTTTAATTCCATGCTACTTCAAAAGTTCCAGATTTCTCATACAAACTTTCAACACTCAACAATTTCCAAAAATGCTCAAACACATGTACATTTATTTCAAACCAGAAACCTTAACATTTTATTTCAGGCTTACTTCTAAAATGACGGACTTACATACAAACTTAAATCCTCTGTTTCACCCTTTAGGGGTTGAATTTCGAGAAATCCCTTCTTAGTGGATGACTACGTCACAAAAGGAACCTACTGTCAAAATTTCAAGTTTCTAACCCCAGTGGTTTAGACTGTGCAACGCACACTATCTCAGTCAGTCAGTCAGGACTTTGAATTTTATAGATGACGTTTTGGTTTGTGGTTCCCTTCACCGTAACCGTCACCTTAACCGTTTCATTTAAATTGAAGTCTTAGACCGTGTAATTTATGGCACTGAAACGTATTTAATAAAAACTTTAAATAAAAGTCGAAACCAACTTTAATAAAAACTAAAAGGAGTAAAATAATTACTTACCATAATATAAATTAACAGTTTCAGAAGTCTCGGTGCAAATCTACACTGAAACAAATGAAAACAACCTACTTCTGAAACTGTTAATTCTTGATAATAAGGTAGTTATTTTACTCGTTTTAGTTTTTTTTACTTTTATATAACGCTTTTTATTTTGCCATGTGAGTAATTGGAGAATACTTAGTTTTTGTTACATTGATCTCAATTTTATAGCTGTTTTACCGATTTTTGTTTACCAGAGACTAATAACGAGCGAGAGAGATACGATATTTTTTTTTCAAAGTTCTTCTATACTGAGGGTATTGAAGAACTTTGAATTTTTTTTATCTCCAATACCTATTCTGATATATAATTATAATTCCTATTTTTCAGTCAAAACAAATTCATAGAAATGCTTTTTAAATATGTGATAGTTACCAAAGAAAATGTATACTTATTTAGATTTGGTTGCTACTCGTATATAGATTGAACTAAGTAATAATATTAATTTTTATTGTTTAGTTTTTGGTTTACTACATGAGAGCAGACCCACCTCACATTTATAGTATTATTTTATTATCATGTTCATTATTTACACGTAGACTACAGTTTACCAGACACAATGAATGAACGACGCTGTGTAGCCCGAAACGCGAAGGATACACACTGAATACTAAGCACAAAAATTATCTCAATAAAATATTCTGTGAACTTGTTACAACTCTGTATTCCGTTCGGGGCCGGACCGGCAATTATCCGGCTTTCAGCGCGATATCCGAGGGCGGCTTCCGGCAACCGGCGCACTTTTAATTCGACACTTGCGTTTTTTTTCATGTCAACGGAAGGATCCGTGCCGATATTACGCGGATGAACCGATGAGTTTGAATATGATTAGTATTATAAGAACTTTGTAGATGTCGTTTTGGGGTAGAATGAATTTTCTCGATATGAACGAAAGAATCTAGAAAGGAGATTTTTTATTGGACGCGTAACAGCACATGTTGTTGTTGCACAGCTAGCATAGGCTTTCCATACAATGTGAGGCAAGCTCATACTGAAAATGTACAGCTTGGTAGTCGTCGTGTGTACTAAACTGATACAAAAAACGCTAATACGATTTTTATCCATAATACCAACATTTTAAATACATTATTTGATTATTTGAGGGATTTCAACAATCTCATTCATGATGTTAATATATTCGTGTTTTTTACAAAAAAATTCGTCTCACAATCACAATTTTCTTTTCAATTATGCAATAATACTATAAGTAAGTATAACCTCCGGTTTCTGAACTGAGAATTCTGGATAAGCAATACTTAAGTAGTATTTGAGTACGGAGTTGTCAAAAAATGCTTTAGAACCGTGCTTGACTTACCGTAAGAGCCTGTTTGAAATGAAAACTGCTTCTTTTAAACTCTTGTGCAATTGTACGAATAGAAAACTTTCAAATGTTTTGAGTATCAGGAAAAATATATTATTTAAAACTACATTAAATGAGTTTTATAAGAGCTCCGTTATACACACTCACACAACATCACGCCTGTATTCCCCAAAGGGTTGGACTGAGGTGTATGGTACATTCATTTCGCCATTATTTTTAAGTCCCATGTAATAGGGGGCCAGCCTATTGCCATCAACCGGTCACAAATCCAGACTCCGGACGGCTACTGAGAAATTCCACACGGAAAAAACCAATAACACTTTGCCCGACCAGGAGATCAAACCCAGGACCTTACACTTGCGAATACTAGACCAACGAAGAAAATTGGAAACCAAGTGGCATGAATCCGTTCTTACCAGAAATCATTACACCAACAATAGCTAACAGGCAATAGTAGCGGTTTAATTCTCTTTTCAAATATCTATTATTGTTATGACGTCACTTGTCATGATTTCTGATACAGTGGTGCCACCTGCCCGCGAGATCGTAATCTACCCCGCGAGATCAGCCACAAACACAATGATAATCATGCCAATTATCTTTAATATTGTCGCTAAACCCCGCAGGTGGATGGAAATAAAACATACTGATATGATCTGAGACTAGTGTTCCTGTACATAGTAAATTGTAATAAGAGCCATTCAGTTACACAGTAGTTGCTGTATTGTTATAACTGCTTGTATACCTAGTTGCAATAATGCTCCTTATACATGTAATAGGAACAAGTAATATTAGGCGGTTCGGTTTGACGGACGCACATAGGAGCGACAGGCGTCAGAACTCTTCTCCGTGCGTCAGAACGATTTAAGCACCGCACTGAATTGTACGGAGTCGCACTGGTCGCACATAGCTGTCGCATAGACTACGCACGTCTCAGTAGTAGGCACTCGGTTGGGCCTCTGGTAGTACACACCGTGGGCACGAGGTACCCGAAAATTTTTAACCATCGATTCCGATGCCTAATTGGAGAAGAAAAGCTTGGACATAGTTTGTTGAATTAAGCTTAATTTTCGAGATATTATTCATTACTTACGGAAATTCACTAGTCGAAAAATGTCTAGGGTAACAAGCCCTAAGAACGCAGCGTTGCGATTTTTGTCATACCATATCCCACTCGCCGTATGTCTTATTTGTCGGGGAGGGTTGTGAACTGAGAAGTTTCTGATCCACTCACACGATAATTTATAAATGTTTCCATTTCAACTTAAAGTTTACAAGGAAGTACAAAAAATATACTTGGGAGCAAATAAATCGAGCCACTTCTATTTTTCACGTACGTATAATTGTTATTATTTTTGGTAAGTATTATGGAACAGTACCCCAAGTGTGAGTTTTTTCGTTAACTACTGTAGTTGCGTCACGCCAAAAATGTATGAAAATTTAGGCTGCGTCTCTAGGCGCACCGTTCAATTAACGCGCGAATATTAGTCAGTGAACGGTGCGCCTAGAGGCGCAGCCTAAATTTTCATACATTTTTGTCGTGACGCAACTACAGTAGTTAACGAAAAAAAACTCACACTTGGGGTACCGATCAATTCTAAACATATTTCGCCTGAAAGGTTATTTGATAACCTTTACAATGAAGGTAGTTTTTTGTATTTTGAACTAGCTGTACCCGGCATGCGTTGCAATGCACTTTTTCCTGCATACTACCTACCTACTACTTACCTACCTTCAGAAACAAAATCAAAATAGTAGCAAAAAGTTAAAACCATTTTCATGAATGCGGTAAACAGATTAAGAATATGGATATACGATATAATTCGTTTTTTTTTTAAATATCAAAATTTCCTTTCATAAGAACCTTTTCCTGACAATTACGAACAAAACAAAAAAAAAATTAGCGAAATCGGTCCAGCCGTTCACGCGTGATGCGATGACCAAGGGAAATAGCGATTCATTTTTATAATACAGAGAAGAAGATTATATAAGTCATGAAATGTACGGTAGGTATTTTAAATATTTTCATAATAAAGTCGATCTGTTTCTATGCGGCAATTATGTAGTCCATAAAGAAGTTAAAACGTAAAAGTTTAAACAGTACTTTGGTGATGTCGTATTCGTAACTAGCTGTACCCGCGGGCTCGCCTACGGGCTCATCACCCACACTCAACAGCGTGATAATTTGTACCCTATAACCTGACCCGCTCTCTAATATACATCTTTGCTTTTAAGTAAATCTGTTCAGTAGTATTGGTGTGAAGCTCAAACATACAAACAGACAGTAATTCTAAAAACTTCTGTTTCAGCATCAGTATCGAGTATCGTTCCTAGTTTATATTCTAGTATTCATTTCATTTCATTTCTAGCCTGCGTTATCCCACTGCTGGGCAAAGGCCTCTCCCCATGACTTCCAAGTTTTTCGATCCAGAGCCAAAGTGGACCACTGGTCATTGGTTTTGTCTAGCTCGTCCCGCCATCTTCTTCGAGGTCTGCCGCGACGCCTTCTGTCTGTGTCAGGGCTCCACAAAGTAGTTATTTTGGCCCACAGCTCATTGGGCATGCGGCACACGTGGCCGGCCCAGGCCCACTTCAGCTTAGCGGCTTTTTGAGCAACGTCAGCAATTTGTGTTTTGGAGCGCAGTGCGGTGTTGCGTATATGGTCCGTTAGCTTGACGCCTAGAATGCTGCGCTCCATAGCACGTTGGCAGACCTTGAGTTTGGACTTTTGAATGTTTGTCAAAGACCAAGTCTGGGATCCATAGGTCAAAATGGGGAGAATGCACATGTCCATGATTTTGCGCTTAAGCGACAAAGGAAGATTTCCTTTCATGAGCTCCTTCATGGACCAGTAGCTCTTCCAGGCGTTTTCGGTTCGTCTTGTGACTTCCTTGTCTTGTCTGGACTGGAAAGAGACTAACTGACCCAGGTAGATGTATTCATGGACATATTGCAATTCTTCACCATTCACTTTGATCCTATGCTTAGTGGTGTTTGTCATCAGTTTGGTCTTCGACATGTTCATCGCCAGTCCAACCTCAAGGCTTGCATTGCTGAGTTGATTTAACATTAGCTCTAGTTCTGCCGCAGTGGAAGAAAATACGACAATGTCGTCAGCGAAGCGAAGGTTTGTTAACCGCACCCCACCGATTTCAATGCCGCTTCTCTCCCAACTAGCCGTTAGCTTTTTAAACACTTCCTCAAGAGCGCTGTTAAAAAGCTTAGGTGAAAGCGGGTCTCCTTGCTTTACGCCTTTTTCTATGAAAAATGATGGTCCGGCTGTTTGAAATTTGATTGAAGCTGTGCTGTTAAGATAGACTTTACGAAGTAAATGTATGTAGGTGGGATCAATTTCTTGGTTAGTTAGAGCGTCAAAAATAGCGTTATGTGTCAGACTATCGAAGGCTTTCGAATAGTCAATGAAGGCAAGATATATTGGTATATTGAACTCGTGATATTTTTCAATTATTTGGTTTATTGCATGCAGGTGATCGGTAGTGGAGAGGCCTGACCGAAAGCCAGCTTGTTGAGGAGGTTGGTGTTTTTCCAACTGGGGTGAGATACGGTTGTCTATGACTTTGATAAAAGCCTTATACAGATGGGATACGAGACTGATTGGTCGATAGTTGTTGAGGACCGACTTATCTCCCTTTTTATGCAACAGTATTATATTGGAGTGGCAGAAACAATCCGGGAATATGCCTGTTTTTAAAATACTATTAAACAGATTGGTTATTAAAGGGAGAAGAGTAGGCTCGCCTATTTTCAAAATTCTAGTCTTCTATTCTAGTATATTATATCTTTTTTTTTTCAATAATATTCAAAGCATAGTTTCCGCTATGTTACTATTTTATTATTATTCGTATTTGCAACAGCTATATTATTATTCGTAATGATACAGCTGTTGCAAACAGGAAAACCTAATTCGTTTTTTAATATTTTTTGAGTCTCCAATATAAATAAACAAATTCAAAGCAGCCCGCACCTCTGTTCCTAATTCGATTTATTAAAAAGAAAGGGGTCGGTTGCAATGTTTGACAACAAGTGTTGCAAGCAGCGCCGGCGCAAACAGAGCGATAGTTTGCCTCCGAGATTACTCCCCTACTACAGCTTCTGTGACGAGAACATGAAAACAAAGCTGGATTCAATTATATAGTGTGTGCACGTCAATATTTGGGCATTAATGAATGTTTCGGTAGTGTTGTCCTCCCCGGAGACCGGCGACTTGGCTCACAATTACTTGTATCCTTTTCTGCGTTCTTTTATTGAGCTTAGTATGCAATAAATGAGTAGTGCATTAATTTTGAAGACACGGAAGTGCAGTGACTGAGCGGTTGGCTTCTGCGCTACGGGTTGTGGGTGCGATTCCCGCACGGAACAAATATTTGTATGGTCTATAGATACTTGTTTCGAGTATAGGCTTTTGTGCATGTGAGGTTTGCGGCTGTAAACGCAACTCGACATAGATAATGTTTCAAAAACCGAAATGCACAATATTCATCTCAATAATTGTATTTTTTCATATTTTTAAATATTAATATTGTGTTTTTAAGAAGTGTATTTAATAAATTAATTTCTATGTACAGTGGTGGACATATAATTAGAAACACCAAGTGTGACTTTTATTTTTAGTACAAATTAACTTGATAATTAATGTTTTACGTATCTGAAAGGGCTTATACCTATTTCTCTATAATGTATCCACATCATGAAGTATTCCTATGTCAGTTTTGGAAATATCATACAACCGTTTAGGAAAAAACTGGTATACTTTATAAAATAAAATGAAGCCGCACAACGTACGTTGTTAAGGTGGACAACTAATTAGAAACAAAAAAAAAACATTAGCATAAATATGAACAAAGGTAACGAAACAACAACTAAGGAAGTTAAATGGTACAAAAGTTTTATAATAAACAATTAATGTTTGGTTGGGAAACCTCTGCTGTCGATTACAGCTCTACAACGACGTGGCATTGATTCTATCAATGTTTCATACATTTCCAGGGATTTTTTCTCCAAGCTTCTACAAATGCGTCTTAAAGTTGTTGTAGTATGATACTAGTAGTAGTACGATGTTAGTGATATGTTTATTGGACTATGTTTTCCTTACAATGTACCACAAATTTAGATTTGATTCAAATCCAGACTATTTGCAGACCACTCTAACACCAACACTAATTAGTCTCTTAGAAATGCTTTAACGTTGTTTCTTTGGTTTGGATTATTGTAGTGTCAGTGTTAGAGTGGTCTGCAAATAGTCCAGATTTGAATCAAATCTAAGTTTTTGGTACATTGTAAAGAAAACATTCAGTCAAGTCAGCAGACTGATAGGTAACTATTTTACCACGTTAGCCGCTGCATAGGCCTTCCAAGAGCAAGAATTAAAAAAAACGACCAAGTGCGAGTCGGACTCGCGCACAAAGCGTTCCGTACCATTATCTATAAAAACGTCAACAAAATCACGTTTGTTGTGTGGGGGCCCCCTTAAATATTTATTTTATTCTGTTTTTTAGTATTTGCTGTTATAGCGGCAACATAAATACATCATCTGTGAAAATTTCAACTGTCTAACTATCACGGGTCATGAGATACAGCCTGGTGACAGACGGACGGACAGCGGAGTCTTAGTAATAGGGTCCCGTTTTACCCTTCAGGGACCCTAAAAAAACATGCCTAATTTTCCCCATGTCTTATAATGTAAGGAATGTTAACTATAAAATGATGCTTTACTATTTATTTGATAACATATCTCAATCGTCACATGTTGTAACAGCTCTTGATAGATCAAGGTGACATGCCGTCACAATATGAATGATGAAGAGCTCTTCAAACTGTTTATTTATTGACCTCTTAAGTCCAATAAGGCCTCAACTAGAATCAATAAGGATATTGGTTTACAAAATCAATTAGAAAAGGTTTTATGTGGTCAGACTAGATTCTTAAATAAAGTTATATAAGTGCTGTCACATTAAAAGATCAATGGCGAACCCGAACAAATCTTGTCTACATATTTTTTTGCGTCTGCAGATGTAAAGTATTTAATAGCATAGAGTTTGAATTCCTGAACAGTTTTGTCTGTTTTAAAATGTTTATTATATATTATTACATACAAGGTTAGTCAGAAAAGGGGTACTAATCCGAAGCCCACTTATAGTATCACTGAGAACTGTTTGAAAGCAAGTGTTAAAATTTCAAAATTCGATATTATTTTTTTCCAAATAAAATGATTTTTATTTTAGGTTTTTCAAAAATTCATCATCCGTGCTTTAGTTACAATTTCAGAAAATGGTGCTTCTAATTCATGACCCCAAATGTGACCTAAAATGTAAACACAGCTGATCATAACTGGGGATAGATAGATTTTTGAGATTTTTTTTGAGATTTTTGAACAACTGTTTCTCTTAAACTATTGACTTTTGGGAAAAGTTGTGGAACAAAAGTTATTCATTATTATGTGTACTTTAACACCCTTTCGGATTAGTACCCGCTTTCTGACTAACCTTGTATAATAAAGGAAGTCAAGAATAAAAAATAGTCTAGTTTGAAGATTTTTAACATAGCCATTTTCAATAATTCAAAATCAAAATCAAAATCAAAAGTTTTTATTTCACATAAACCATTACAGGCGCTTATGAAAAGTCGAATTTAGGTGCACGGTTCCAATTAGTCGTTTCCTATGGAGAAGAGCCGGCAAGAAACTCCATGGTTACTCTTTTAAAATCCATATCTTTAACAATTTGAGTGGGTACAGTTATGACTTAGATATGAGAGAGCAAAGTAGACTTAAGAGCAGGAACCACACAAAAAAAAACAAAATGAAAAATATGGTCAAAAATTAACTAGGTATCCAGGCATCTAGCAAGTCTACAAAGCTCTCACATTTACAAAAGGTAAAAGGACGCTAAACTATATAAAACAACTGACATTGTTAATTGTCATCAAAACACATTACAAAGAAAATCACTGTATAGTAAGATAAAGATATCTTGAGAGTAACGAAAGTAATATAAAAAAAAAAAACAAAAAAAGCTAATCGTAATGAGGTTAGTTAATAGACATACCTACACATACGACGTTAATGAGGTACCAGGGAAGCCACATGTGCAGAAGGAGTTATTTCCAAACACCTTTGTCGTCAACGTAGTCCTTAGTCTTGTAATATGCTTTTTGAATAAGGACACGTTTAATATGGGCTTTAAACTTCCCCTCGGTAAGATCAGTTACAGATTTCGGTAGCTTATTATAAAAACGCACGCCATTTCCTAAAAATGACTTATTAGTTTTACTCAATCTAAATTTTGGAATCACAATTTTATGTTTATTACGTGTATTTTTATCATGAAAATCGCTTCTAACATTAAACGTATGCAAATTTTTCCGAACATACATAATATTTTCAAAGATATAGTGTGACGACAAGGTAAGTATATTAATATCTTTGAACACGTTTCTAAGGGATTCGCGGGAACCCATATTGTAGATTGCACGGATTGCTCTCTTTTGTAAAATAAAAACAGAATCTACGTCAGCTGCTGAGCCCCACAACAGAATGCCGTAGGACATAATGCTGTGGAAATATGCGAAGTATACTAACCTAGCTGTAGCTACATCAGTCAGCTGCCTAATTTTCCTAACTGCGTATGCAGCAGAACTTAACCTAGCCGACAGGGCAGTAATATGCGCACCCCACTGCAATTTTGAATCGAGAGTTATACCTAAAAATACAGTGTCATTAATTGTATTAAGATTATTGCCTTCAAGCATTAAATTTAAACCTACTTGGGGAACATTTGGTAGTGAAAACTTAAGGCATTTAGTTTTATTTGCATTTAGTAATAGATTATTGGCTGCAAACCATTTAGAAAGAACAGCAAGGCTCTCGTTAACATGTAAAACGTCCCTATCTTTTCTATCTATTTTAAAAATAAGGGAAGTGTCATCGGCAAATAAAATTATGTCTGATAAGTCGGTCATCATATAGGGTAGATCATTTATATAGGTTAGAAACAGAAAAGGTCCAAGAATTGAGCCTTGAGGCACGCCCATCTTAACTAGAGACCCCGAAGAAATCGCACCGTTAGCACCAACTTTTTGCTGTCTATTAGATAAATAGGAGAAAACAAGGTCAGCAGCTCGGCCACGAATTCCGTAATGGTGTAATTTACATATGAGGGTGTTGTGGTCAACGCAGTCAAAAGCCTTGGAGAGATCACAGAAGATGCCAATAGCATCCTGAGAGCTCTCCCAGGATTCCAAAATATGAGTGACTAGTTTCACTCCTGCGTCAGTAGTCGACCTACCTTTCGTGAAACCATACTGGCGACTATGCAATATCCCGTTCAGGTCAAAATGAGACATCATCTGATCAAGCATGATTTTCTCAAAGATTTTACTAAGTGCTGGAAGCACCGAAATGGGTCTGTAATTTGAGGGGTTATTCTTGCAACCTGATTTGAAGATTGGTATTACCTTACTATGCTTCATCAAATCAGGAAATGTACCGCTATCTATACATTGATTAAATATGTCTGTAAGTAAAGGGGTAATGGTGTTAATGATAGCTCCAAGAACCCTAACAGAAATGCCCCATAAGTCTTCAGTATTTTTTATATTTAGACTTTTAAAAGCTTTTATAATCGAGGTAGCAGAAATGTGCTTAAATTCAAAGATAGGTATATCTTTACAGAAATTCTGTTTAAGTAAGGATTCGGCTAGTATAGAGGACGAAGCAAGGGATTTCGTGACCTCTATCGGGATATTCGTGAAAAAGTTTTCGAGTGTCTGAGCGACTTCCGACTTATCTGTAATTAATTTATTATCTGATTTTAAAATTAGTTCGTTATCCCGTTTTTTTGTGTTTCCGGTTTCTTTATTTATTACCTGCCACACAGTTTTTATCTTATTATTAGAGGCACCTATTTTGTTACAAATTAATCTAGATTTAGCTAGAGTACAGACTCTCTTAAATATCTTTGAATAATTTCTTACATAATTATGAAAAGCTTGATCAGATGTCAATGATTTTTCATGATATAGACTATACAAAGTTTCTCTACTTTTCCTTATACCTAGGGTGGCCCATTCACTAAATTTTGATTTACAATTAATTTTACGTTTCTTGACTGGACATGTGTTGTTAAATTCTTGGCAGACTGTAGCGAACAATGTACAATAATTTATGTTGGGATCCCTTGAACTAGAGCAGGATGTAGGAAGATTACTTAATACATTATTATTAAATTTTTGCAAATTATTTTTAGTCAGTGGGCGTAATTCAATGATTTTGTCTAATTGAAGCTGCTTATTTAACTGAAAGGACACTAGTTGGCCTGTATGATCAGACCTAACGCCACTAATTAAAGAAGAGTCTTTTATTTGACAGTTTGTAAAAATATTGTCTATACATGAAGCTGAGGTAGCAGTTATTCTAGTTGCTTCATTAAAAATATACTTTAAATTAAAACATTTAAACAATGACACAAGTTTACATTTTTCCGGTGACTCAATTAAAAAATCTATATTCAGGTCACCACAAACAAAAATTAAGTTATTATTTCTAAAAAGTTTTCTCAATATGTCTTCCATTATGATCAAAAATGATGACAAGTTTGATGCGGGTGGCCTATAAACGCATAATATAGTGTGGCCCTCTACCTCTGCACATGCTCAATTATCAACTTACTAGAAATCGAAAAGTTACAGTAACAACACTGTCACTGATAATAATAACGTTGTTTTGTTGTGACTCTATTCATCTTTCAGCCGAAAGACGTCCACAGCTGGACATAGGCCTCCCCCAAGCATCTCCATGTTGGGCGGGTTTGCCATAATCGCCATGCTTGGCAGGCGGGTTGGCGATCGCAGTATGGTTGTTAAAGTACTCAGAGAACGCTGCTGCCCATCCTCTAAAGAATCCCTTAGTCGCCTTCTACAACACCCACGGGAAGAGATGTGGTAGTGCTATTCTTTACGTCCGGCACCACACGGCACTCTCGGTGACTCTATTGCATAGAAGTAATAAGTACCTACTGCGTAATATAATCCTTGCGCGATTGTAAGAACAGTAAATAATTATAGCGGTTAGTTTTGTTGAACAGGAGCTCGTGGCTAATTACAACCGTGCCGATCATATGATTTGCAAGGTTAAGCTGCGCTTGTCCCGGATACTGGGTTGCGGATGTCTGATGTCAGTTGCTCCGTGTAAAATACTGGTATTCAGTGGCATCTGGTTAGACTGGAAGCTTACCCAACATGGTTCGGAAAAGACTAGACAGTAGTAGACAGTACTGCTGGTAAGTTGATACCTACATCAATTTGAAGCATGCTGCAAAAATCCCTTTACTAACTCTACTGATTCGACTGTCAATAAAAACCAAAGAAATTATTGAATGTCTTTGATAAAACCAACCGTAAAATGATTAAATTCTTAGTAAAATCCGGTAAAATCATTCAAATCTGAAGATGTGAAACATAGGTAAAAAAAAATCTAATAAGGTTAACTTTCATAAAACAGAGTAGAGAATTTAGGGCGGGTTGTTTCAGCTCCACTTAACGCACGCGTATACGTTAAAAATGGCGTTAACTATCGTTAAACCAAAAAAAGCGTTGTTTCACAAAATCTCGACGCTAACGTACGTAAAAAAATAACGATTACGATTACAGATGGTTCGACCACTGGTTAGCGTTACTTTAGCTGCGTCAAACAGTAAAACAATATAGACTCTCTTTTGTATTCGCCCATCTGGCAAACTCTGCGTGAGTTGCAGCCCAAGTTCCGTTTTTTTTTATTACCTGCTATTATTATCTGTTTTGTTACAGAACAATATTTATTCACATTTTTTAATCAACAAATTATTATCTCTATAAAAAAATACCACATACATCCAAAAAAATTATGAAATAAGATTGCAAAGTTTAACAAATATTATTATCGGACTAAACACACCTACTTACTTTCGTGTAAAAGTATATATTTTTTTTTTAATTGTAAGCTTTTCATTTGTCAAAATCTACGAATATGTTTTCAGAATTACAGAATTCAGTTGTAAAAGTCGTTCGCGATATAAAAGTAAAAAACTATTTGTTGGCAAAACATAAAATTTTATATGAACGGTGAAATGTTGCTATACTAGAAAAATCTCCCATCGATTTTTATTAGGAAAACATCTTGCTTTCTACTGGCAACTCTGATAACTATGACAGCCAGTTCTGTAGGCTATGAAACAACACTTTGTATTTAACGTACGTTAAACATCTGCCGTAATCGTTACTTTTTGACGTACGTATGTTACGTTAACGAACCGGTCGAAACAACCCGCCCTTAGTGTCAAAGATTTCCGGGCAACCTTCAAAGGACAGCACAGAATTGATTGCAACCTAAAAGTGGCACTTGTAGACAAAAGCCGATCTTACTGACATGAAGAGCAGTGCTCACGATCACAGTTCTGCCAGTATTGAGGGCGGCCGGTATTACGGAGCGGCGGCCGCCATTAACGACGTTTAGCAGCGCAGCGGGGGTCAGCTGCTCATCGCCCCATTTTATTTTATTACACGTTTTTAAACATCGCTGCTTTTCTTGCTGAGGTTTACGAAAAAATATGTTTTTGTTCGTTTGGTGAGAATTGGTACTCCATAAAACTCTTAAGAGGTGCATTTGTTTTATATGATAAACAATTGATATTTATGAATGAATTTAATTATGATTAGTAGTAGGTACATTGTATAGAGTAGGAGGTAGGACAGGTATTAACAGCTGCAGTCATCACGACATTATTATCACAGTTCGAACACCTCTGCTGTGGTAAACAGTACAGTAGGAAGTTGCTTCCTTACTACACAGCAATACAGAACATCATATTTAACAAAAGGCCTGAGTCGATGCCTGTGCATCGCCTTAACAGCGGCGGTGACATTTGGCGCGTCAAATTGCACCGTTTGATCAGCCCTTTGTGCGCCTTAAGACTATTAGGACAACGAGATTACATGGGAGGCGCGCGCGCACCCGACCGGAGCAATGCGATTACAACGCGCCGTCCCTCGCCTCTCTACCCGTCGCCCTCACATCCCCCGTCAGCCCCGAGACACGGGAACCCCTATTTTTTGATCTGTAACTGGATTTCGTCCAGAGTACGATTGAGAGCCACTAAAATGTGTCTTTACGGTGACCTGGTGGTACCTATTCAACGGTTTGGTTTTGTCAAACTGTTCAAAAGCAATTAAACTTTTTTAGCAGTAGATAGTTATAGATACTGTGATTATAAGAAAAAGTATGTGGTCGTGATAGGTCAACGTAATACGCGACTTGAGGCTTCGTCTTCAAAACCTTCAACAACTTTACAAAGTGTTTTTATACTAGCAGAGTCTAAGAAAGTGCAACGGAGATTAATAAAACATTAATAATAACGTAAAAACAATAAGTTAGATTTAAATTGGCTGTTAATCTTATAGGGCTAGATTGCAATTTATTATTACGAACATGGTTCTTTTTAAAAAAGAAACATTACCAAACTTCATGCGAAGCTTTTATAATATCGTTGTACCCAACTAGAAAGTGCAACATTTTAGCGCCGAAGAACCCACATTTAATTGTTTTAAAAATGCAAGCTTTGTTCTTCACAGTGTCAATAAGGTCGGTATTCGCGTCGCACCCTCGGGCTAGGGGTGTTGCATGCGATAGTCCCACAGGACTTGTTATAGTGTGTTGCTAGCAGTTTGCGACAATCGCCCTGTTATTGTTTCTAATATGATATCCCTTAGGACTCGTCCTCCAGGGAGGTCGCTCAATCACTTGTCTGCAGCTTCCCTAAATGGAAGAGGTGGTGTAAATGAGACCATTTTATCCAAAAGATTTATTTCAAAATCTCGTTATTTAATTTTTTTGTTGCAATACTTCATACGTGTTTTACTACATGGCTCGTATAATTTATGAATACAGCTAAGTATAGAGTATTAAACATTTCAAGAGGCAAACGATTCAATGCTCGTCTGGGCCTAGCAGGCGCAACGTAATACTTAATTGACTATAATTTGATTTTGGTTTTTATACAAAATGTGCTTTTGCAAAATTGGCTGTGGGAACAAGTTTCGTGAATCTGATTACCTTTTTATCATAATCTTCTATTATGATCAGTCAAACAGATACGTTTGTCTTTCTAATCCTACCGATATTAAATCTTGAGGTAATCCACAAAGTGCGCCTTGATATAATAGTTCAATAGCAAATCAATTTCCCCTCGTCAAAGAGTGACAGAGTGACAAAATAGTTATCTTTCCAAGCCAGCAAACCGTCACACACAAATTAGCGACACACGCCTCGCAATTTGCGCATTACGTCACAGGGTTGCGCCCGCGCCGCTGACTCGCGTGAGAGCAGCACGCGACAACCCTACACACGTCACTGACCACCAATACATACCACGATATCATCCAATATCACCATATTATACGAAATTGATCCTTATATCAAAGTGCTTAGTGCATTTACAGCTGAAGAGATAAGGTTGTTATCTAGCCTGCTCCTAACTCTAGGTGCTAAAAAGGAACGAGGGCGTCTGAAGCTCATTGATTCGTAGCAGATTCTGCGTGAGAATTGACTTCAATACAATACTTATTACGACTATAGATGAGTGTCTTTCAATGCAATAAGTGTAGTTGTACTCAGATCACATTTCCCATTGGCATCTTTGGTGGATATCGTACTCGTAGGATATTAGCGATTCATCATCTGCCTAGCCTTTTCCCAACTATGTTGGGGTCGGCTTCCAGTCGAACCGGATGCAGCTGAATATCAGTATTTTACATGGAGCGACTGCCTATCAGACCTCCACAACCCAGTAACTGGATAATACGATACTCTTGGTAAGACTGGTTGTCAGACTTTCTGGCTTCTGACCAACAGTAACGACTGTCAAAGATCTACAAATGACAGCCGGGACCAACGGCTTTACGTGCTTTCCGAGGCACGGAGGAAACTCGCTATGGTAAATGGTCACCCATCCACAGACCAACCTCGGCAAGCGTGGCTTAACCCGGAAGATCGGTCTATGCGGCTGTAATTATTTAGCCACGAGCTCCTCCCCGTAGGATATTAGCGATTATGAAATTAAATATTCCAGGTAGTTGGTAATATAGAAGGATCATTCTGTCTGATTAGATATAATTATTACATCACCACTTAGTGCTAGTCAGCACTCACGTTAGAAAATAGCAAATAGTTTCTGAGAGAACCGAAGTGAAAGCTTCTCAGTATGAGAAGGCAAAAGCAGTACAAATACTTAAAACTTTCAGGTTTTGCAGCAATAGTGACTTATTCAAATGGTATGGTCGATTCTACGATAAAAAACAAACTTCAAAACCACATCAAAAATCAAACAAAAAAAAAAGAAAACATTTATTTCTCCAACAATATTTACAAAAACAACTTAGTGATTGGAGCCTCCCTATAAGCAAGGTAGGTAATATGTAGGGTATTAAACTTACACCTAGCTATCCCTAATGTACATTCGCCTAACACCAGATAAACATAACCAAGAAAAAGCTCCAGTTATTCAACCATTTCATGCAGTAACAATCTCATCACAAACTCTGAATTGAATTTGGAACATCCAAACCAAAGTCTTTCACGTAATTCCATCTCGCGTATCGATCATACCAAGTTATTCGGCTCACGTCTTGGCCGTCTGTGATACTGGAATAAACATTGGGAAAAACGCTACAGTTTCAGCGACCAGACCGGAGGGGAGAAGTGTGAGGGGGAGAACCTCCTCCGTTCGGCGAGGGAGGTTCACGATTAGATTACCTGCCCCCGTGGGCTGCAAACACTTCGTTACCGGCGCGGCGTAACGAACTCGCTGCCAAGCAACTTGCACACCCGGCCGGAATTTATTATAGACTAGTTTTGATTCTGGTTTGGTATTCAGCGGGCTGGTGACTGTCCACTGCCAGAAGTTTGTGGCCGCAATGGAAATTGTTACATCCTGCCACTTTGTGTGTTCTGCCAAGATAAGTTGTGTAACTGACGCTTGCACTACAGTTACTCGACCAGCCACAAACGATACCACTGTCTTAAACTGCTTTTAAAACTATGTGTACTCCATTTCATTTTAGACAAAACTGGCCCAACGAAGCACGAATATCTTTTGAACTATTTCTTCAAGTTAAGGGCTCATACAAGTATAATACTGTGTTGAATCTCTGCTGAAAGCAAACACGTTGTTTATTTCTATACATTTCCGCGATAAAATGGGTCTTATTTGATTTTAAATAGAGTTAGTTCCGTTTAGAAAATTCCATTATAATTGCCACAATCTGGTAGCACGTGGTCGCACATTTGAATACCTATTAAAAAAAAAAACCTGTCTTTATGCCCCTTTTCATGACTATGATATCCTCATAGGTTACCTCCTATTAGTCGATGTCAGAGAACAGTTTTACAATTCACAATATGATAATCTGACGGATAATCCAACCATAAGTAATTATTGGTCAACTCAGCCCATCGCAGGCCAACCTGCCGATGCTCTACCTACATACTACATAAAATAGTCTTTTCAATATAGCCAAAAGTTAGAAAGAGACATGCGAGTACGAACGACTGAACTTACCTGCGGTTGTCGTATGCAGTTTTTTATTTTCTATAAGATCATAATATCGTATCCTAGGCCTAATTAAAACTATACGATCCTCTTCTAAAAATCTTGATACTTTAGCAAGAATCGGCGCCAGTGCTCTCGTTTCTCAAGATAGACAGAGCTTGTTTTTAGACAAAATAGAAGAAACTCAAAAGTAAATGATATTTTGGTCTCCACGAATTTTCACATATTTGCAATTTGTTTCAGCAATTTTATGAACCGATATTTATAAAAGGCACTCATAATTGCTAGGTTTCATCTTATTTTATGACAGAAGTCAATAAATAACCTTAAAATGAACATCACAGAATTAGTTGACGTCATTTAACAAGAGCTAAATAACCCTCTATTGAGATGAATATCCGACTTGAGTCCTAATTCATATCGTAGATAGCTTCTTGATTGAGCCCATTAGTTTAGTACCGAGAGATTCAATAAAATGTAAGGCTACACGCTGTAATGATGACAAATAGACGGACGTCGCCAGGAGCTAGAGTAGTATGCGGTCTATGAGCAGCTCAATAAATATATTGTAACGGCGGCTCCCCCGGCCACGGCTAAACTGAATAAATTTAAATAACACAGCGCGTAATGAGGCGCCAGCGCCAGCGCGCCACCGGAGCGCTGATGAGCGAGAATCGAACCCCGGACCTAACTAAACAATTGTCATTCATTCAGCCGTGAGCCAATTCTGTAATCCTTTTGAATAATAATTCCTTTTGGTATTCTGTGTGTGCGCGCCAATCATAGCGTGGCAACCGAGCTCGATCATTATGGAGCACAGCACTAGCTACTGAATATATTAACATAAATCCTTTTAGCTTTCCTTTATACCGAAATATTTTTTTACTCATTACGATTTCAACTAAACGGTTTTAAGTAAAATACGGGAATAGGCTCTACAGTATACTCTGATACTAGAGCTACTCGGATGAGGCTTCTTTGATTGATTAAATTAAAATCCAATTAAGTATTCTACACGTTAATTATCGAAGACGCTAAGGCATCACCCGGCAATCAGATAACGTTGATTGATAAGAAATTCAGGCCCCAAAGCATTCAAATACTGACAATTCATACTTAGGTTTCGATATAATATACGATTCACACCAAAATTCAACTTTACCATTCTCTTCAAGATATCGGTAATGAAATCTCATGAAGGTGAGACGTTCAGAGTCCTATTGGACGTGATCAACCGTGTCGTCACGAGGCGCGGAGTGCGGGGGTGCCGGTGCACGGGGGAGGGGGTGCTGGTGTTTACACACGGCGCGATTTATTCGCCCGGCGTCGTAAATAACGCGGGCCAGCGCCGACAGATATATGGATCTTCGTATTTATTGCTATTTGTTCGTGGATACGGTCAGCATGCAAGTAGAAATAAATCGGGGCAACGAGGATGATGGTGTGGTTGTATGCTTCGTAAGTGATGATTGGCTGCACGTGCACATCATACTAGGCTACTTACCTATAAGAAATATAAGTGAGAGGCGAGCCTTAAAACCTTTTTAGTGGGCACAGAGACAGGAAGTTATAAACTTAAAGTTTTACTATAACTTAACATAACAACATCACGCCTATATTCCCCGAAGGGTTAAGCAGAGGTGTATAATACACCCTCTGTTCCCCTTATGTTTAAGTCCAATCCCCCTATTACGGGCGAGTCTCGAGATCAACCGGGCACAAATCCAGACTCCAGACTGCTATTAAGAAATTCCACACAGAAAAACCCAATAACATTTTGCCGAGTTTTAGGAGAATTGGGTCCCAATTCTCCTAAAAGAAATCTTGATAAATCGCAACCGAACCAAGGCTAAACCGTTTTCAATTTCAAAACTGTCAAATTGTTTGACACAAAAAACGAAACCACTCATTCTGACAGTTTTCGTTAACAAAATCTGACTGACGGTTGTGGTTCGTTTGCGTTTGGCAACAATTTTGTTAGTCGATTTGGCTCCCAGGGGATCGAACCCAGGACCTCACGCTCAGCAGGTCGGGCTTGTGACCTCTAGACCAACGGGCCAACGGGACGACAAGGCAGTCACCATAATTAATGCTCGATGATATCTTTAACTAATACACAGTACCTCACGCAATCGTACTATAAAGCCAATACGTAATTTTTCCGTATTGAAGCTTGAAATAAGTAATTCACATATAAATTGGAATAACTAAAATAAGCTCTAGCTACGCTACAGTTAGAGCTTTTTAATTGCTCATTAGACCAATATCATTTAAAAAGCTCTAGCTATGCTACAGTTAAAGCTTTCAAATAGCTCATCAGAACAATATCATATAAAAAGCTCTAGCTATGCTACAGTTAGAGCTTTCAAATAGTTCATCAAAACAATATCATATAAAAAGCTCTAGCTATGCTACAGTTAGAGCTTTTAAATAGTTCTTCAAACCAATATCATATAAAAAACTCTAACTATGCTACAGTTAGAGCTTTCAAATAGCTCATCAAAACAATATCATATACTTAAAAAGCTCTAGCTATGCTACAGTTAGAGCTTTCAAATAGTTCATCAAACCAATATCATATAAAAAGCTCTAGATAAGCTACAGTTAGAGCTTTCAAATAGCTCATCAGAACAATATCATATAAAATCTTTCATATAAGAGCTTTCAAATAGCTCATCAGAACAATTTATATATCTAAAAATGAATCCCTATTTCCCTTGGTCACGGCATCACGCGTGAGCGGCTCCACCGATTTCGCTAATTTTTTTTGGTTGTGTTCCTAATTGTCAGTAGAAGGTTCTTAAGATATTTAAAAGAAAACACGAAATTATCTCAGTATGTCCATATTCTTCATTAGTTTACCGCATGCATGAAAATGGTTTTAACTTTTTGTTACTATTTTGATTTTGTTTCTGAAGGTTGGTAGTAAATAAGTAGTAGGTAGGTAGTAAGTAGGAAAAAGTGCATTGCAACGCATGCCGGGTACAGCTAGTAGTATCATATAAATGGTTGTTTATATGATACTACTAGTTGTGAAGCCCGAAAATCTAACAACCGGTCTAACTTTAGAATATCGTTATTGCCCAGTAACTGGGTTGCGGAGGTCTGATGGCAATCGCTCCGTGTAAAATACTTGTATTCAGCTGCGTCTGGTTAGACTGGAAGCTGGGGGTCTACTCCCTAAGCACGAAGTCCGTGGTTTCGGCCTTAGTTACGTGTTTCCTACTCCCTATCACCTACGGACATACGATTATTTCGGGGCTCGAACTAAGAATGAATGACAACACGATTTGACAGTTGTCCCTACTACCGATGTGTTTTTTTCCGTCCGAAAAGTTGAACTTGACACTTGTTTTGTTCACTCCTACGTTTCGGGCTACTTTCGGACGGGCTAAGTTCGTTGACGAACTTAGGGAATATCTATATATATATATATAGATATATATATATATTAGTCAGGGGGCCCTGACGCCAACAAATTTTGGAAAAGGCTAGGAGAAAGAAGGTTGTTTATTGAGGAAGTAAACAAGTATGACAAGATGTACCCTCAATGATTTTGTTTTTATATTATTGGTCCTGTTTTCCTGACGCTACGCCACAGCCTACACACATCGTTTCTGAATGAGAAGGTTTTTTCGCGCGGCAGCTCCGTCCGCCGCATTAAACCACTTCATTGTAATACTTAGATATTTAGTAGTTGTACAGCGAATAAATTACCCTCATAATGAAACCCAGTTTTTTCAACAACATCCGACAACATTTTAAGCTGTTATCAACGCCCGCGCCCGCCTGCCTGAGTTATGGCCGCGAAACGGAACGCAGCCCGCCGCCCGCGCCGCCGCCGTCGTGCTTTTTGCAGTATTCTCATAATCAAATTTTGATTTACTGCGGCCTGAGTTATTAAAATCCTTTTAGTTCTGCCTGGGGACGGGTTGGCGAGGGACTTCGTATTCGGAACTCTATACCCCGTGTCACAATGTAACGTAATTGAAAAACAGTCCGGGATACGCAGCGCTATCAGGGATGTAAATCAAGGTGGGCTTACGTTCCTAAAATCGGTATGCGGTTGTAAATCGTGCGCGGGAGTGGAGCGGCGGAGGTAAGTCGCGGGCGGCGCGGGCGCGGCATGTCAGATCGCGATCAGCTAAATCATGCTTATTGGTAACGAAGCGTAGCGAGCGCGTGCGCGTGCGTCGGACAACGCGCAGCGATAGCGACACCATGCTGCACACAGTAAATTGTCACTTGTCACCCATAAGCGAGCTGAATACGACGTACCTACATAGGTATATACTTTACATTTAACTTTGGAGGAATTTTTGATCATTCTTTTTTGAACAACCCACATATCTCATGACTAATCATTTACTTTATTAGGTCTATAATATAACCATAGAATTCTATGCAGAACGTTAAATCATTCTATAGAAAGTTATAATCAGATTACAAGTGGCCGTCAGGTCTACTGGCAGTATTGTTGTGATCGTCAGCATGACATAGTGTTGCGATTCTCATAGCAGTCACAGCTACGACAATAACCCATCGAGTCACCGGGTAACACTCCCGGTAATGTTAGTAACGCGGTCATAACGATAAATAAACTTGTCACTATAAAATTGTTTGAATGGTATTTAGTTAGGTATTATGAGGCCAGTTAAACCCTGTAACCATTTTACAGGCAGACTGTAAAATGGAATTACTGAGGCGACAAAAAAT
The DNA here is from genome assembly GCA_905220435.1 of Amphipyra tragopoginis. Classification (NCBI taxonomy): domain Eukaryota; kingdom Metazoa; phylum Arthropoda; class Insecta; order Lepidoptera; family Noctuidae; genus Amphipyra; species Amphipyra tragopoginis. Next base: position 36,592,255 of record HG991991.1, read on the forward strand.
AATTCGATTTATAGACATTTATTTTCATACTACCTAAGTATTAGCTCTATATATTTCTCTCTTAATCAGTGTAGACCCTGCCAAAAGATCTTATATTGCTAAGTTGAGAACTTAGTATTAATAAACTACTCTCATTTGAAAGCTCCTAAGTGTCGTTCCAATATGACTTAAGAGAAATATTCCGGTCTGTCCCCCTGATCTGTCACCTTCGGGGGACAATCAGGAATAAAAAAATCGATCTGTTCCCCTGTCATCAAGACGAACGGACAGATCGAACGAGTTATTTCTGGTCTATCCCCTGCTGTTCTTTAGGGGGACAAATAGAAATAAAAAGTTTTGATCTGTCAGCCTGTTACCGACGACTGGACAGATCAGGGGGATAGATCGGAATATTCCGTCAAATGTATGGAAGTTGACTGCCTCTTTGGTCTAGTGGTCGCAAGCCCGACTACTGAGCGTGAGGTCCTGAGTTAGATCCCAGGTCGGGCAAAGTCTTATTGGGTTTTTCCGTGTGGATTTTTTTAGTACTAGCCGCGAGTTTGGATATGTGCCCGATTGACGGAAATAGGCTCGCCACCTATTACATGGGACTTAAACATAACGGCGACATGAGGGTGATACTATACACCTCTGCCAATCCTTCGGGGAATACAATACGGCCGACATATCTTGGCGAGTCTGAAGTTAGCTGATTAGCTGCGCAGTAGACAATTTCGTTTCTAAAAGATTCATTGCGCAGCCAAACAACTAACTTCAGTCTCGCCAAGACACGTCGGCCGTATTGTACAGGCGTGTTACTGGAAGTCTACTCTGTAGCAGCGTCTTTTGGGAGCCAACTCTCAAGCCGCCACGTTGATTATTATTTATTAATTTGTGCCTAAAAGACAGAAAATAATCTTCTTCCAGAAAATATGTTGCTTATCCTCCTATAATTTTGATCCTCACCCAATAACAAGGTGCATTTCAAAACAAACGTCGCAATCAAGTAATAAATTGCGTTAGTAGTTACTGGCCGAAACGCGGGGCCGACTGCCGAGAGCCGAGGCCGAAAGCTGAGCGCAAGGGGACCAAGGAGGCCTATTTATCGAATTAGGACTGTGTAATCACCGCTCATAGTACTACGCAGCAATTGTGAGGGACCGCGCTTAAATTACTTGATACTTGCAAAATTAAGTATTTTTTTATATATATTTTTTCAGTGTCCGAGTTTTCAATGCTTTTGAACTTTTATAAGCACTCATCATTGATAGAAAAGGTTTGATTGATGTCCAATAAAAGAAAATCTTTTTATCTAAAAGATCACCCTTTCTCTTCCAGCTGGTCCTAGAAAAAGATTAAGGTAAATGTGCAGCGACGTCTTCTTGTGCGCTTCTAACAACATACTGTGCTCATCAATCCAGTTGCCATCGTGATAATTATAAACGCCAAATCCATTAATTAGCAATTTTCACTGCGCAAGTTGACTTGTGCAACCGATCAATCGACTTTCAAACTGTGGACACGCCCGCAGCAAATCGATTTCTGCAAGTTTTACGAATCAAGCAAGAACTTACGTGCTTTTACTTGCGCAAATTACCTACATGGTAAATTTGACACTATAGCAATGTTAATTACAGTCGGTTATCATAGCGATTTTTGGGACTCCACTCGAATAATAAAGTTTAGAACAAGTCTTGCTTTTGTGTTACTTACCCGATTTGGCTTTAATACAAAATATAAGGTGTAAACGAATTCGTGAAATTTCTTAAAACCATTATATTACTGGTATAGATTAACAATGAATGGGGTATTGCGTGATTAAAAATACACATTAGAAAGTTTTGGCAATCAAAAAAATATTCGTTCGATATCGTCCCGCGCAGTCAGTTAACTCGAGGTACTAAACCAACTCACGTTAAGAACAAAATGTTTTTTGCTTAGTTGATATTGTATATTTATGGGAATCTGCAGGGTCAATCTGCGTCACCAGTAGACTACGAAGCTGCAAGGAATTACACGAATTCTAAAAATTTAAATTTATCTACCTACTAATTAGTTACGAACTTTACTTTTTGAAAATAAGCTTATCATAATCTTATCTTCGAGTAGGTGACTATGCTGTTCAAGTCGCAAGTAACATAAGCATCTAGCAACCAGGCCCCTCTTTCCCACTGCATGGGCACTCTGAGCACGTGCCCAGGGACCCGCGTTAGAGGGCCCCCTAGTTTCTGCCAGATCACCAAACGATAACCGATATTTTTTACTGAAAAAACATATTTATTTCGAAAAAATCAAACGATAATGACTGACTACAACACCTACTTGCTTATTAGCAAACGAAGCTACTCTACTCCCTTTTGTGGATTATAATATTATCTATTCATTTAATGCGACTTTAAAGAAATGAAATAAATCTAGAACTTTGGTTATCTCATTTCTTTGTCTATTGTTACAAAATAGTGCTCTGTCTAGGTCATAGGGGCCCCATTATCATAGGGGCCTCCAATATGTTAAAAACGGCCCTGCTAGCAACTATCAAAACTTGTACCTCCCCCGCGTATGTCAAATCGCAAGGGGTGAACATAATAGAGTGAAGTGACGCGTGCTACATGTAATAACAAGTGAACGGAGACAGGAAGAGCGGCAGCCCTGAATTATGCGGTAATGATCCCCCGCAGACTCCGGCCGACCTCCGCGTGACGTAACAGCGACCTCGGCTGTACATAGGTCATAGTAGGAGTACGGAATTACTACGTTATTACTGCTGAAGAAAAGTCACTAGTAGATAAAAATAAATCGTCTGGATTATTGTGGTTGGCATGGATACTACCCCAGTAAACATAATTATGACTTTGGTTAAATCTGTTGGATGTCAGCGGATCAAAACTCTTCGTTGTTGGAAGTCTATGTCTATGTGGTAACACAGAGTTATTAAGGCCCGATTTTAACAACGTTGGATAACATTTATCTGAGGAATAAGTTTTGACAGAATTTCAATCCAAAAGCTGTCAACACATCTCTATTCCTCAGAAAACCTGACAGACAGAACTGTGTTGCTGGGGAGTTTGTTGTCGTTTCTTCTTCACAGCATAAACACTAGGAAGCGGTGATGGGAGGGCTTTTTTGGGAGCTGTCTTTTGTGAATCTGACGTTCAAAAAGAACTAAGTAACTCTAGTCTATTTTAAAATGAGTTTTGAGTTTGAGTTTGAGAAGTTGGTAAAATCGGCCCTAAACTAAGCAAGAACTGTTATTAAAACCTTACTAATATGAACTTTCACAATAAAAAACATAATCTTATCATAAACCTCGGTTACAGGTTAATCAACGCTGATCCAACGCGCCGACCATCATAAAACCAATAAACCACTGATTAACATATTGATTGTTACAAAACTTACCATAATAAAATAGAAAATAAACCATTACAACACTACTAATCCGTATTACTAGACCGAGAACAAGAAAACTGGTAAACACACCTTTTTGGAACAACTTTTATAAACACCGGAATGTACAGGGTGTCAACGAATTCGTGTAATTCCTTCAACCCGCGTGATCACAGATTAACAATAAATGGGTATTTTAGAAAAAAATGTTTGTTTGATGTTGATATCTTTGTTTTTTATTTTTCAGTCATTTTAGAGCCCCGCGTTAACTGACTGCAAAGAGGATATCGCGTTAATCGTGCACACCAGCCGTGTCGGTGTGGTGGCATCGAAATGTTCAATAACAAAAATATTTTTATGCGAAAAAATGTTTTCTATTTTTTACTGAATCCTTATTAGGTGGTTTAGATACGATCACTATTACATACACACACACATCCTTAATTTTTTTTTTTTTTTTTTTAATCCATCTCTTTTCGTGCATTTCCAATCTACACCAGTAATAGATCATACGGTTTTAAGGAATTACACGAATTCATTTACACTCTGTATATTCTAACAAATAGTAGTCGTTTGATGTCTGTTTCCGATGTTCAGTACAATAGGCGGATAATTTGAGGCGGACTCCCCCCGTCAACAGTCGTAACGGCAAACATTGACATGCGGGCTCGACAGACGCGAATAAAAACACCAACCCGCCCCTCACCCCCCGCCCGCGCCCTCCGATTGAAACAAGCTTTCAACTTACAACGTACAGTGCATAGTTATTTTATGCTAAACCTCTGTTAGTGAACGGACGGGAAGATGTTTGCTTACAATTAAGTTTTACTTGGTATACCAACACTTCTACCACGTATGTGAGATTTCATTAATCAAATTTCAAAACTCATTTATTCAAAATGGACTAGAATTAATTAGGTACTTAGTTGTTTTTGAACGTCAATGTTATAAAACACAGCCCCCGAAAACGTCCGCCCTTCACCGCTTCCTAGTGTTTACACTGTGACGTGACGGCGGTCCAAGCTACCCAGCAACACTGTTCTATCTGTCAGGTGAATAAATACATTAAGTCTATACAATAAAAAAACATAACAATTGGTATAATAATTACAGTAGTCTTGCACCCACCTGGGACGGTCCATGACTGTACTCCAATAGTGCAGCCGTGGATAGTCCCCTGTTGGTGCTCCATCCCATTTTAGATTAAAGTTCTCAAAGGGGCCTCTGCGCGTTGGATCTGTGTCCTCCGTATGCCTTCCAAAGGACCGGACATCTTCCGCACGGAAGATGAGCCGTGATTCTTAATAGGTATTTAAGGTATAATAACAAAAATTTATTGTTTATAAAACAATTCTGTCTGTAAGTCACATGAAGTCACATGAAGCCACATGTGCAGAAAAGAACTAGCGCCACACGTCCCTCTAGATCGACAGATCGACTCAAGAGGATAGGCAACACCTGAACAACAAGCAACACGAACTTACTTCTGCTGTGAGCTGATGACGATATACATCGGCCAATCATGATGATTAGAGACAGCTTTTTCATCATGCATGCACTGTAGGAATTGGGCGCTCAGTCTCTACGACATTTAAGAAAAATACACAAGAAACGCGAGCGAATTAAATTATATTTTTGCAGTTTATCATGGCGCTGCTTGTTAAGGCTCATTTAGTAATAAAATGGCAAATTCAATACATATTCATTTATTCCGGTAGTAATGCGGCTGTGTTTTTTGTGTGTCAAGTTTTGTTACGTTATGAATAAGGCTCAGAGCAATAAACAACTTAATTATTGATCTGAGGTCATTACATTTCAGTTTGGTCACTCATTTACTTTCGATTCTGTTTTCTTTTGTCTTCCACTCCGGAGGCGAAGCGGACACGGACTTGCTGGGGGCTCAAATACAGCGGTGAAAGTTTAAGGACTGATACTCTGAGTTTGCAATCACGCGATCGTCATAATCATCGTTGGCAGTAATGAATAATTTAAATATAATTTTACAGGTTAAGCGGAGGTCATTGTGTGGTGCACAAGCACACTCGTGATGAGCTTGCAACTTACAAAATAGTTCTACGAATTAAACACCGCAATGACTGTTCATAGTAATTACGTTGACATTTCAAATTCGATAACTTTGTGATCCTCATATTTAATTCAAGAACAAAGTAATTTCTCTCTGAAATTAGAAGAGAAAATATTACACTAACACCATTTTCTTCTTCCCTCATGTCGGCACGAGCTAGAGAATAGTTCATGCCGTGGTGAAAAGATTAGCTAGTCAGCAAGGATGGTAGCGGGACTGACTGCCTAGGGTGCGCCGGACGTACTTAAGTATCGTCACTCGTGGAGGCTCTTTTCATGCACCCCAAAAATATATAGAGCATCCACACATAGACAGACATACACATATACAGAAACTATTAACTATACATTCAGTACATACTAGTACCATACACACATACCTAGTACTAATCTATCGTGTTAGTTACTTCACTTATAACTCAAGAACGGCTGAACCGATTTAGCTGAAAATTGGCAGGGAGGTAGTTTAGAGCCAGGAGAAGGACATAGGATACTTTTTATCCCGTTCGACATTTTGATATTTAAAAAAAAAAAAATTATATCAGTATATCCATATTCTTAATCTGTTTAGGTAGTAGGTAGGTAGTAGGTAGGTAGTAGGTAGGTAGTAGGTAGGTAGTAGGTAGGTAGTAGGTAGGTAGTAGGTAGGTAGTAGGTAGGTAGTAGGTAGGTAGTAGGTAGGTAGTAGGTAGGTAGTAGGTAGGTAGTAGGTAGGTAGTAGGTAGGTAGTAGGTAGGTAGTAGGTAGGTAGTAGGTAGGTAGTAGGTAGGTAGTAGGTAGGTAGTAGGTAGGTAGTAGGTAGGTAGTAGGTAGGTAGTAGTTAGGTAGTAGGTAGGTAGTAGGTAGGTAGTAGGTAGGTAGTAGGTAGGTAGTAGGTAGGTAGTAGGTAGGTAGTAGGTAGGTAGTAGGTAGGTAGTAGGTAGGTAGTAGGTAGGTAGTAGGTAGGTAGTAGGTAGGTAGTAGGTAGGTAGTAGGTAGGTAGTAGGTAGGTAGTAGGTAGGTAGTAGGTAGGTAGTAGGTAGGTAATAAGTAGGAAATAGGGCATTGCAACGCATGCCGGGAACAGCTAGTTATGTATAAAACCGATTTACATCCGTCACTTCACAATATATTGTCTAGTTGAAAACACGGCTGCCCGATCAGGCACCTACTGGTCTGGCGTTCTGCTAAACTGAGCCTATTTGGCGCAACCAAAAGGCTCCCATTTTTTTTTTAAATTAATTTTGTTTTTGTTCCAGTGTTTATTTATTTTTTGTTTTTCATCATTTCTCCTTACGCTGTGTAAAATAAACTTTATTTTCTTTCATTCTTTCTTTACAATAAAAAAAAAGCTCTACAAAAGTCATAAGCTCATTATCAATCATTGATCAACTGTTTCACCCTACACAATTGTAACAACGCAGTCTTCTACACCCCATGATTGTCACAACATTATTCTTCAAAGTAGTTGGGCATAGCAATAATTGTGTTAAAAAGGTAGGCGTATGTTGAGGAAGGAAGCGATCGACGGCCGGCGCGTGCTCCCCATTGTTTTGACGCGAGCGTCACGCGTCACGCATCGCGTGCGCGTGCGACCTAATCGCGTGATGAATACAGCCCCGCGGCCTAATTGATAACTAATCAGCTTACGCTCACTGTAACCGCCACTTTGTGTGAAAATCAGTCAAGCTGTCTTTAGTTTGTAGAGTTAGCAGGAAGCTCTCGGAGTAACTATACCTTATGTAATACAGCACTAGACAAATACGACTCATTTTAGCAAGGGAAATTGTAGAAATAGGCCACATGTTTGCTTTCACAGGGATTCAACAGAGTATTATACTTTTATGAACCATAACAGTCAATTAAGATGAGCTGCAACTCTAAGTAAGTGTCTAAACACACTATGCCGAAGATACGCGACCGAAGTTCGGCATAATTACGCCTGCAATGCTTTTTAAATTACCCGCGACACTCCAGGCTGAAATTACGTCGCGTTTTACCTATATAAAAAACGTAGACGCCGAAGTCCCGTCGCGTAATTTCGACATGGTGTGGGACACTAACGAAGAAATGGTTCAAAACATACTCGTGTCTTGCGACGCCACTTTATATGAAATGGAGTATAAATTACATAATCTAAGAATCTCCCCTTGTTCTTTGCTTATGAATCATCTATACCTGAAGCATACCTGTAAGTTTGACGTAGGTAAGTATACGACGACGTTAATTCACAGCATGAGTCAGCTGTAGCTTTGTCAAGTTTAGCGTAGATGTCAGTAGAGAAGAAAAACACAAATCTTGTATTCCGTTCTTCACTGATATTAATTTTCATGCATTTCAACTTCAAAACACATTTATTCAAAATAGACTACAATTACATACTTACTTAGTTCATTTTGAACGTCAACGTTACAAAACACGGCCCCCAAAAACGCCCACCCTTCACCGCTTCCTAGCGTTTACACTTTGAAGAAGAATCAGCGCAACTAACTCGAGCAACACAGCTCTGTCTGATTTCTAGCAAGGTGTTAAGAAAAACAAATCAAACTGTTTTGTATTTGTCTTGGTAAATTGTTGACAAAGGTTTGAAACTGGTTTGATTGGCTCTATGAGTTATAGTATCAGAATATCTATATTTGGGTTTACATACATTCAATCCTAAAACTTGAGTCGGACATACATATGAGTCGTCTGACAATGGCTGCATTGTGTCCTTAACGTCAGTAATTGGTGAAGAGGCAGGTTTCCAGAGATGAAGCCTCCCAGCGGAGGAATGCCGACCTCTGGCCCGACCAGCGATGCTCGGCGACCAGTAACAACGAGCTCACCACCAAGTAATCTCCGAGAGTTTTGGATAAGGTATCTCAGATTCTCAAACAATATCTTGTTAAATTTATCAACGAAATTATTTCATTTTTTTCTTTACTATTACTTAGGTAACTCTAAAAAGACGCGTTTATTCCTAAGTTTTTTTAAATTCTTTATTTCTTGATTCCGTTTTACCCTAGTCGCACCTGATGCTAATCGCAGACAGGGTCAACGATGGAGCACACGAGCTAAAATACAGAGGGACTCCCCTATCTGCCTGGCACTCGCATATACACGACAGAACACAGTAAACTGCTTGGCCAGGCTTCATTTAATGTGAGGATTGTAGCTAGCCAGTCGGACCGTATAGATCCGACCACGTCGCGTGCTGGGTTTTGCTGAATCATACAATACACGTCTATTCGCAGCGTGCGTTGAGGAATTTTATATTCTAGCTCGTCCCCATGCGAGAAAAAGCAAATTTAAGTAAATAAACTTTTCAGATCAAGAATAAGGCAAAGCAATTTTGCAAATAACAGTTTAGTTCATACCTTATCTTCTTATTCGGTACCCAGAGAACGAGTCAAAACAAAAACTTTTTTGACATGTAGGTAATTGTGGTACTGTGTGAGTTTACCGCGTGTAACATACATTACACATACCATATCTATGATCAAAACGTAACCCGAGTCTGCAGGTTACAAGGCAGTTTGCCTTATCCAAACAGAACGGTTGTTCTTGTAGGGCGCGGGCGGCGAGCGGTGTCCACTCGACCCACTAACAGATATTGACGGGCATCAAAGCAGCGCGTCACAGCCTCTCCATATATCATTCTCGGTTGCGGCGATACTAGCCTTTTCATGTCGCCAGAGACAACGATATGGGCACAGGTAAGCTAGCAACAGAGACTGCTCAATATGTTTTCTACGGTTTAGGATTTAGATTTGCTACTAGCTGCTGCTCATAGAGTGACATCTCGCTGGTTTTGGATCTAAGAATTGAGAATAGGTACAATAATCGAGTTGCTGAGGGAAGTCCCGATGGATAAGATAGTAAAGGAAAGACAGGTGATATGATAAGATAAGGGTAAGGTACGAGTAGTTGCAGATGAAGATATATTGGATTTCTGCAGAAAAAATTAAAGCAAATGTTATTATCTGTTACAAAGGTAACATAATATACCAAAGTTTACACCTTTGGCACCTGCAGTCCTCACCTATAAAAAGTTAAAGGGTACTGCGGTCTCTAAATCAATGACTAATCTACACTTTTGATCGAAGCTAGTGGTCGGCGATTGTTATGAGGACCACCGCGCCTCTGCAAGTCACTCCGCCTCGAACCGTCAAACCCACGCTATTGCCACACTTACTGCGTACAACATAAAGACTACATTCCAGTGTGTTCATGTCCCGATTGTGTACTACGTAGGTTTCAACAAAACAACAAGGCAGTATCGATATCTGTCGATTTTGATTTCGGTAATCGAGCAGCGTAGAGGTGAGCAATGTGAGCAAACCTCACTCATATTGTGTCGACTTCTAAATGTTATATTATAATACTGACGGGGTATCTAGAAATCCGTTTACATTACAGCTATCGGTTATACACCTGTCAATGAATTGTTTTATAAGTTTAAAAAAAATGCTTGATCACAAAAACAAAGATTTCCCATCTTTATAATTGTTTATTCCAAGAGCAAGCTCTTCTTTAAAGCAATTATTATAAGGTATTATAGCATCTAGGTATATCCTACCTAGATACCTAGAGGCATGAGAGACGGTCGCTCGGTCGGCTCGGGTAATACCTACGCAGTACGCACACTGGGGAACATAACGCAACATAAATTAGCATGATGTCAATTGAACGTATACCGGGTGTCCCAAAACATAATATTTATGTTTTGGGACATATTACATATTATGGTCAATATGGTCATGGAGGGAAAGTAATTTAAATGTTAAAAATAGCAGATTAATGAGTCTTCATTTTTATTTTTAGAAGTAAGAAAATCTGCCTGCCCCCTTTTTTCAAAAGGTCTCGCCTGATCTGGGAATTTAGCCAACACAAACGCGAAATAATATCACCTGTAATTTATGTCACGTACAAACGTAAAAAGATAATAAATATATAAACGTAGTTAGTTACATATCTAATATTCAAACAGTTGTATAATAATCTTTTAGAGCTATCTCTTTGGCTTTGTGTATATAAATAGCGTTGTAAGTATATTAATCGATGCTTGCCACTTATAAAATCATGCTGCAAAAATGGCTTTTGCAAGCGTTCACTTTTTTACTTTTGGTACAAGTTACTCAGTTACTGTTGTTGTTATTTCTTCTTTTGCTCTCAAGTTCCTTTCAGTTGGGTACGGAATAAGTGAGATGTGCCATGCAGACGTTGTATAATACACGGAAACTTACCGAGCCGACCTTCTCAAGCCTGAAGGTATGACATAGTCTTGAAAAAAATATATATTTCAAGATGTTTTTTTCGTTGTTTTTAAAACAATCATTCATTGACATTATATCCATAACTTTTATGTGTAAACGGACTAAAATAAATCAAAAATACTCAAAAAGCCTTTCTATGCAGGTAGCTCAAAAGCTGCAAATTTTGAATGTATACTAATACCCTTACAGTAGGTAGATGAGAGTCCGGGAGCCTCTGTTTCATCAAGTGTAACGGTAATCATTGGCACGGGGCGTGGCGGCCGATCAGATTGTGAGCGCCGCCCGCGCCCGGTATTTGCATAGTTAACGAGCACCCCCTCACACCCTCCGCAACCCCTCGCCATCCTGTGAACTGCTAGCCTCGGGTGCTCGGGGTGCCTAGCTACCTCCATGTACTTTTATACATTTAAATACTTGCGTAGTTCAGGGTGTAGGGTCAACATAACTTACATATTGTAGGTACCTACCTACCTTACTTATATGTAGCTTCAGACGAAACGCAAATCTTTTGAAATCTTCGTAAACCTGTATCTATTGTTGACCTTTTTTTTATGGATGTGAAATCATCAAATAACTTCTTCCGCGGAAGAAGTTTTTTATGGATGTGAAATCATTAAATAACTTCTCCCGCGGAAGAAGCGGAGCGGAAGAGAGTGTCAGACTCTTACTGACTAAAACCCATCCGTGTTCCTCCTAGTGCCCTTTATGTTCTAGGGCCGCGGTAACTCTTTCGAACAAATTCCGCAACCCTGGCCGGCACTGGCCTTAGCGGGCCCAGTCTACTATGCTGAAATCTCTTTGAGGCGCGCGTGGAACACAACGCGCCGTCGACCCGGGCCTAATTCTGATCGGACGGCGAACCACCCAATGCTAGCCATCTAATAATGACCTACGGAGCAAATAACGAGAGGTAGAAAACTGAACATCGTCATAAAATAGGTATGGCTAAACCCGACTCCAGCATACCTCGTCTGGATAATTCCCAACGACTCCAATAACGTAAACAAAACATTCTTACCTAATTACCAGACTCAATCATCATAATAACATAACATCACGCCTGTATTCCCCGAAGGGTTGGACAGAAGTACACCTTTATTTCGCCGTTATGTTTAAGTCCCATGTAATAGGGGTTATAGGGGGCGAGACCGGGTACAAATCCAAAATCCGGGTGAACAATTCCACATGAAAAACCCAATAACACTTTGCCCGACCTGGCGATCGCACCCCGGTCCCAACGAGGCAGTCATCATAATAATTTTATAGTATTGTTGTTCCGTGTGGTGCCGGATGTAAAGAATAGCACTACTACATCTCTTCCCATGGGTGTCGTAAAAGGCGACTAAGGGATTCACTAGAGGATGGGCAGCAGCGTTCTCTGAGTACTTTAACAACCATACTGCGATCGCCAACCCGCCTACCAAGCGTGGTGATTATGGCAAACCGCCCCAATATAGCTTGGGGGAGGCCTATGTCCAGCAGAGGAAGTCTTTCGGCTGAATGATGATGATTGTTTTTGTTATTAATTAGCTTAAAGCAAGTATAGGAATAGCAGGTAGGAAATATAGTAAATTTGTGAATTTGAGAAAATTTTAAGTACTTAGCCCTTTCAATGAAACGAACAATAATTAAGAACTGAGCAGGCAACATCTTCCGCTTGTCGGATTAGCTTTGGACGAAAATAACTATACATTTGGTCCCTAACAGCTGGAAACACGGTAGGCCCAGGATGTGGCCTAAGATTGCAAAAGATCGGGAAAATAGAAAGAAGGAAGGGTCGTTGGACGTTTTTTTTTTATTTGTGGCTCCGTCCCTGCTGTGTACGTCAGTGTTTCAAACTATAAATTAATGATATTAAGATGCTCCAATCGATTTAAAATAAATAAGACACCTAGAATTATTCTACCAGAGAAATTATTTTTAAAGATTAAATTTTACAATGTATGGCTAGAGTGCGCGCAAGATAAGTCTGCGCGCGGCCGAAATCGGAACTAATCATGGTCCACCAAAGTGTGTGCCGTTTTATCAATTTTGATAGTAGAACTACCTGATTGTAGGAATATTTAATGGGAAAATTATGTTTAGCGATAAAAAAGTTAAGCTTAAAAAGCGGTAATTTGAACTTTTGCGATCATGGCAACGTTTAGCACGCCCTCAATTGCGCGCAGAGTTATCTTGCGCGCCTTTAGTACTTATTCTAAGTTGCGCGCACTCTAGTGGCGCCCCCAATTCTTCAATTAGTTAAAATCGTAAACAATACGATTTATAATGTAGCAACACTGTGTTTTAGTAGACCGCTTCAAAGCCGTTGTTGATCAGTGTTGCTAACACTATGTATTTTTAGTAGATCTATGTAATCAGGATATGTCGCTCGGATCTACGAACTTCGACCCGTAAGGACGCATTTGCAGAAAGCGTAGCATACGTCATCATCAAATTAGGACAATTCAAATCTTTGTGACGGTAGAGGGATCTATTTGACCGCTTATTTCTGCTATCAAGCAACTCGAGTCCAAGCAAGATGATGGCCAGTAAAAAATTGACAGTTGACAGATGAAAAAAAAACTTATTCTGATGTTATAATACATCTGTGTAGCAAATTATGTGAAAAAAAAAAAGTTTTCATTTGGATATTCCTTTTTTTATTCTCACCATTTTTAAGGTAAATAAGTCTGCTAAATTATCGTAGTGTATTTATTTATTAAAACTATTGAATTGTTCAGGAATATATTCCGAAAGTAACCCCATTTTCAATATTTTCGTGGGAGGAGGCTTTGGAAAATGATATTTTTTTGTAATTATAAATCATCAAAGAAAATGTTCTCTCCACCTTTTTTTAGATAACATCTAGCTTAGTTTAAAATGTGCTAAAAATATCTAACTTATAACAGTTTTGTAAACACGTCGTTAATCCTACGTACTTTAAAAATCACTAATTTACCTAAATTCACTTTAGGTATAACTCGTTCCTTCGTTACCCTAGAAAATAGTTCAACAATTTGTATTAAGTATCGTTCCGTTTTCTACCACATTACGCAGTGCCACAGACGTGCAAGAATAACACACGTCTTCGTTATCAAGTCACAATATTCTTTATTTAAATATCCGACCGACACGTTTATTTACGCGTGTCATACAGGTTCTGCTTGCTATTATACACGGACAAAGCAGTATGACTTTGTCGCAAAGTATTGGTTGGGGGCTCTTTAATTTTATTTACACGTTACACGCGTACACACAAACTTAAATTGTTTAGTCAAACTCAATCGCCAAAAAAGACGAAGAAAAAAAAAATCATTCAGATATATCCTCTACGCCTCAACAATATAGTAATTTTTATTAAATATACCTATAATAAAAATTATCTTCGAAATTTTCATGTACGGTTTATATAATCAACGCATCAATTTTATTCTACGTCTTTTTAAAATATTTGTTGGCAACATTGCTTTCTGTTCTCTAGTCTCTATGGTTTTGATTCGTCGTTCGTCAAGTATCCGATTCGTACATTCATTCATTCTTTAAAAATAACCAAGCTGAACCATAGATGATCCAATGCCATTCGGTAATTCGGTTCGTTCAGTTCAGCTTCAGCCGTTCTTTACTTGCACAACGATCGTACACGCCCTTTGAAATTGAAAAACAAAGTAAATAAAAAACAATAACTATGAGAATATTCTGATAGTTTATTGCCATTTTTATTTAGTTTTATATTTTCGTTGACATTTCGATGCGGAGAATGTCTGTGAGTGCCAGCGCCGAGAACCTTTCAACTGACGCACAGGTAAGTTTAGCGTATTGTGTTACTTGGACTCGTTTATTTATTCATTATTATAATATGAGTAATCAAGTAGGCGACAATGTAATACATTGCCACTAGACATCGCTTCAAAAATGGCCCGTTTTCCCGTTAATATAAATTAGTAGTGAGTCATTACCAAGGGGAACCAAATACGGAAGCTGTATGACCTATAAGTGTGGACATCCGCATGCGACGTAGTATTCCCTCCCCGCGTCCGCACCAGCATGCCTAGATGCACAGCACTAGTTACTAAGATATAGACAGCCTGGTAACAAGCATACAAGACTTGTACACTGACTTTGACACAAAGAAAAACTTTATAGAAACTTTTGTAAACACTATAATAATAACTTTTTTTAGAACGGATAAGTAACTGACAAGTGGTTTTTAGGTCAAACATGTGTAACATTTAGGTACATGTTTATTTTGCATAATATTTTATACTGCAAATTTTGTGTTAGGCCAAAAGTTATCAAGAGTTTTTATTAATATACCAAGAACAGTGTCCGAAAGTCCATCACAAAAAACACAAAATTGTAATACCAAAATTATCACTTTAATTTAAAATTATTATTAGTACTAACAAAGATGCTTCAAACATTAGACCTACCTCCACTTATGAATATTTCTAAAATGAGTTAAATAATATTTGTTACCTTACCATGCAGTGTCAGAGGTCACAGTAAAGCTTTTTTGTCATATAAAGAAACATAATTACTACATTCTATTTGTTGACTTGCCTTGTCTCTCACTTGTCCAATTATGATTAATATCAACTAGTAAATATAGGCTACCACGATCCAGCCATCTCCTTGTTATGCCAATATTAATTAAATTTTAGCTAAACACCTCAAAAAGATAGAACAAAGAGGCAATTCACATCCTCTATTCTAATTCAAATAAACAAGGTTGGAGTCATATCAGTTTTTCATTAAGGAATTGATTCCATGCACAAAATTATTATCTTGTGCGACTCTGTCTCACAAAGATTGAGACAGCACCACTATAACATGATGTGTTACAATGTATTCCACAGAATGTATTGACAGTCTGACCTCTATCGTTATGGTGTTAAATGTGTTGCATTTGTCTTACAATGTTTCACAATGTCCTTGTTTAAGATAGCATAACATTAACATAGTTATTTGCTGTTACACATAAATACTAATGTTGTGTTTACATATTCCATTGATACAACAATAATTACAACAATATTGTATGTGAATGGAGGCGAATTTATAGATGACTAGTCGACCCGACAGATGTTGTCCTGTCATCCAAAAATCTCATTGAAAAAATAACTTTAATATTTTCCCGAATTTGTCAATTTTCCAGGCAACTTTTCCAATATTTCTTTCCATAAAAATCTAATACGCAATACTAGTAACATTTTGTTTCCACCGATTATTAACTGATGCGCTTACCAAAAAACAGCATTTAATTTTATTTATATAGACTACATTCCAAAAATTACCCGTGTTACTGCATCGGCTGTACAAGTAATACTGATAGAATATGCAAATCATAAAGTGCAGTCACCTTTTTACTATAAAAAGCATATCACTCCAATAACCAATGGCCCCGATCATGGAGTGGTCATGTTAATTGACTGCAATGAACGAGTCATACTGGATTTGATTATTTTCCTTCTTGTTGCACATTTTCGTGTCAAATCGAACATTAATAAATATTCAGTGAGTCACAGATCAAAGTGTGTAATTGTTTATGAGTTGTTTTATATTTGTTTAGATTATTTATGGAAACTGAATTCAATGAGAATGACACATTCTTCAAAACATTTTCCTCTTTGTTTTTGTAACATGATGACTAACTTTTGAATGGGCATGTTGTGGAGAAAATAATGTGTTCTTGCATCCACAAACCATAGCCAAAGTCTATTCACACTGATATTATCATTTGGGAAGGATAATTCTTCGCGATTAAACTACTTAATCAGTTGTGATGAAACTTGAAAACTACTGAGATATACTTAGCCTGTATTAATCAGTTGTGATGAAACTTGAAAACTACTGAGATATACTTAGCCTGTAACCCAGAAAAGGTCATAGGATACTTTTTACGATATCTATTTTATACTTTTTATCGACATACCACGCGAAAGATGGCGTCCTCTTTCGTGTATTTTTAAAACCCACACCGTCAGCTAGTTTTAAATGAATGTAAGACCTACTATGACCTATATTGAAAGGTCAGAAGATCAACAGCGCACAGACCACCTACCCAAATGTCCACCAATGTTATGTACCTAAACTACAGCATGATTGGTTATGTATACCTCAACAAGCATGAGTGGTTAGTTGCTATACATCTGAAAACCATGAAATCTGCTCATCATAGAGTACAACTTTTAATATGGGAAAAAATGTGAACTCATGAAAACAAAAACAGCTGTTCCATACAAAATTATCATTATTGCTTAACAAAATGTAAGGAACAGCTGTTTTTTTTATTCATGAGTTCAGATTTTTTCCATATTAAAAGTTGAGAAACTAACCAGACATGCTAAATATTGTATAAACATTGACTATATTTAATTTGCATGCATTCTTATCACCAGAGCTGCGATGGCGGCTCGATGTGCTTGGAACTGGCGCTGGAAGGCGAGCGACTTTGTAAAGCCGGGGATTGCCGCGCCGGCGTGGCGTTCTTCCAGGCCGCCATACAGGCTGGGACCGACGACCTGCGGACACTAAGCGCCATATACAGCCAGCTCGGCAACGCGTACTTCTATCTCGGCGATTATAACATGGCAATGCAGTATCATAAGCACGACTTAACTTTAGCTAGGTAAGATATTTTTTGTTTTCTATGGAGCCAAATGAATTTAATAATTTAATTAAAAACCATAACTTGTCACAGTCTGTACTCAGCATGATGGTTCAGCACACAAATCATAGTAGTGACATTGGTGCCTGTAACAAACCCTAATGATGTAGAAAGAAAGAAAGAAAATAAATTTTATGCAGCCAAAGACACAATAACAGCATAAACAATAAAAAAAACATAAAAGAATCAAATCATATAATATATTACAAATACATATTTCATGCTGTTGAGTGCCCATGCCGAAAGGGTCACCAACTCAGCATATGCTGGCAAGTTGTTGGGTTGTCCTGGGGGCCAAATCGACTAACAAAATTGTTGCTAAACGCAAAGCAACCACAACTGTTGTCAGTTTTTGTTAACAAAACTGTCAAAATGATTTGTTTTGTTTTTTGTGTCAAACAATTTGACAGCTTTTGAAATTGAAAACTGTCTGAATAAAACGGTTAAGCCTTAGTTAAGTTGCAAATTATCAAAAATTATTTTAGGAAAATTGGGCACCTGTCCTCTGTCGGTCTTCAGAGCCACCTTGGTTAGAACCAGGGCTCACTGTGTTATTCTCCACAGTGTTTCTTGTAAACTACTTGATAATCCTAAAGTACCTTATACTTTGCAATCGTTTCAAGATTTTAAAAATAAAATGAATTTATTACAGAACAATGAATGACAAATTAGGGGAAGCAAAGGCATCAGGAAACTTAGGGAACACATTGAAAGTGATGGGCAAGTTCGCGGAGGCGATACAATGCTGCAAGCGACATCTAGAGATATCGCGGGCTCTAGGAGACAAGCTGAGCGAGGGGCGAGCCTTGTACAACCTGGGCAACGTGTACCACGCCCAGGGGAAGCAGCTGGGCCGCGTCGGACAAAACGACCCTGGGCACTTCCCGCAAGAAGTGCGAGAGTGTCTGATGCAAGCGGTCGCTTACTATGAGTAAGTAGACATAACTCTTACTTTTATATACAATCAATCTTTATTTTTTAAAAATTAAATTTTAATAGAGGCTATCTGTCGGTATACTATTGTTCATCCACGATTTGCGGATGACACGGTTCCATACAAAGTCTATTGTAATTTTTCGGTCACAAGTCCAACCCCGGACAGTGATGGCGATTCTTTAGGGAAAACCAATACCCCAGGTACCGAAAATGGTAACCTTTATTCTATAAATATTCTATGAAAATACCGGTTTTTCTATAGAATAAAGGTGGTCTAGAGCCCACCAACGGAAATCGTAGCCCCAGGAACAGCGGGCGTAAATACAACCATCAAACTGTTACGTTTATTAAAGAGGTAATTATGTCAAATAAACCACTTAATTGCTTTAACAAGTGAAGTCATATATCTCGAGTCGCTAGAGCTATTACCACGTTATTGACAGTCTTATACGCATGGATAGGTACCTCATCAATTACCAGTGCGCTCCCAAGTGCTCACATATTTTTATAAAAAACCTTACATTATCCGCTTTTTTTTTACAATATCCAGACCGGGTGCCTGTGTTTTGGCCGAAGTATTTTATATCGAATTTCATTACGCCGATTACGATTCGCCGAAGCAATGTTCTCCCTAATTTGATTTCGCCGAATAATTATTAGCCACCATGATGGCCAAAAAATCATTCACAAATTTTGTTTTAGTCGAATACTTATTTGGCCAATGTTTAATTTGGTCACACAACGGAATGTAATATTAATCCGACTCAGCGCACCCCGACTGCACGTGGTCAGATTCTGTCCTACCCCTAGAGTGTTATTTGAAAGCGTGGAGCCAGGAGCCAGAAGTCTTCTGGCGGAGCAAACCCAGAAACACTTGCATTCTTGCTTGTATGATATAAAAATAACCCATCTAACAAGTGTAAAGTGGCCAATAACATTGGCCAGCAGACTAGTTGGCGTAAAAAAAATTACCAAAAATAATTAGGGACTTTAATCGTTCGGCGTTTTAATTAATCGGCGAAATGAAAAGTGGCGAAACATTTTCGGCCAGATAAGGATCGGCTACACATATGTCGATATTCCAACAGAGAACCATCTAGACCCTTTTCACATACATACCTACATGAATTTTTTCTGAACAAAAATGCGTGTGATCATGCATTTAAGGGTTAAACGATACGCTTTAGCGATGTATTCATTAGTTTCATTAATGCATGCACCGGGCGTGTTTTATTCATAACTTTAATTTATGTAACACGTGGGCTCCGTTGAACTATCTGTTTGCACGAAACCGATCAGTTGATTTATAGAGAATACAGTTCGATTAATACGAGAAAATTTACGCTCATGTATATCCCACGCATAATCTATCTTGTACAAACCTCGAACCGTAACAATCTATGTATATTGACCACGAAGCAAATATTTACTTCGTGGTTCGTTATGTTGACCTATGAAATAATACGTACAATGTCAATTTCATAAAACCCATATAACTATCATCATATCTGCCTGTACACTGCCACAGCTGAATACAGTACTCCCACTAAAACTCATAAATACTCTGTGCATTACTGAGTACTGACCCACTGCTGGGCACTGGTCCCTGCGCAAAATGACAAAGGTTTAGCTTAATTTACCTTAGTCCCTCACGCTGGCCCTCTCAGATGTGCAGGCTTCCTTACGTTATGTTTTCCGAAGGGTGAACCCTCAACGCAAGTGATAATCGAAAAGTCAGAAGTGCTGGCTGGATGAAACTTATGATAATTTAAAATTAATTTCCGGTATTAACGTTACTCCACAGAGAGAATCTCGAGCTGATGCGTAGCCTCGGCGACCGTCAAGCCATGGGGCGCGCGTGCGGGAACTTGGGCAACACTTGCTACCTACTAGGCGATTTCGCTAGAGCCATCCGGTACCACACAGAGCGACTACAAATCGCTCGCGAGTTCGGCGACAAGGCGGCAGAAAGACGCGCCAACAGCAATCTCGGCAACTCGCACATATTTCTGGGCCAGTTCGAAAACGCAGCTGAACACTACAAGTAAGTACCACGACGACTTACGTCGGTACAATTCTAATATGGCGTAAGTCAACATTTGGGAATTTAGGAACGACCAAAGAAATTAATTACAGGAGCTGTTATTACCGCAGCAAAATTAAATTTTTCTAATATTAATTGCATACTAAGTGTACATCATTTTTTTTATGATTACATTTCAATAGATCTTTGATAATTTTTACATAAGCCGTGTTAGAACTTGACCGACGATAAACAACTTCTTTCAATACCTGCATGTATGTATTGTGTACACATAACTCATAAATACTATGCGTTCCTCGCCAATGCGACTGTCATTAGAGAGTTGAAAGCATGCTAGGAATGCAATTAGCATGCTGTTTTTCGTAGCCACATAATGTAGATTGTGGAGAATCTGTATTTATTGTAGTTCTTCGAAATGAATATGTTAATTCACATACTACATCAGAAAGCTTTGCGCAAATTTGAATTCGTAGTCAATGTTTTCGCAGCTGTGGCTTAATATGTTACATAATTGAAATTTTATGCACATTATGCACAAGAATGTTGTCTTGCGAGGTAGCCACTGCACAATTGACATTTATACTCAACACAAAAAGTGAACTAAACTTCTAAAATTGTAAATGTACATTGTGTTATGCATTTTTGCGATTTACATTTGAAATATGCTTCGCGCTCAAATCGTAACAAGTATATTTTACATGAAGAATGTAATCATTCAGTTATAATCCTGACTATGTTGACGCATTATTTTTGGACTTCCAAACATAATATTACAAAATATTCTTTGCATTGTATTTTATTATAATTATTCTTAACATGTAATTTATTACATATATTTATCTATCGCCACCCCTTTTTAGACATTATGTAAGCAAGAAAAGTCTACAAAAACTTGTGTTCAATCGTCCCAAAGAGTTTATATATTTTTTATATTGATTTATCTTACCAAATAAGATTTGTGTTTAATCACTATCTCACCAGAGCCCTGATTCTCTAAGACATTTAAAAATACATGCAAATTATCAACAATATTTCAATTATATATTTTCATGTCATGGTGGTGCTACTTGCGAACACGTTTGATAATAATATTTCAAATTCAGTACATTCAAAAACAATACCACTTTTTTCTGATTGTTCATTATTGTGGGTGTTTGTGTTGTTCTGATTTGTCATTGTGAATGTGCGGTTGATTATTTGTTTTGTCTTGTTTGCAATCAAACTATAGTTATGTTTAAAGCTAGATTGTGTAGAACCAGTTAATTTGATAAATATATGAGCTATTGCGTTTTAAACTATAGTTATTATATGTATTTGTTTATTTTTTCCTTGAACATATTTGTGCAGGAATAACAACAGCTTAATATCAAGATTTCATATAGGTAGGTACTTACCTTGACATAATATATGTAATTTACAAATATGTATAATTTTATGCTACTTACATATTTCACTAAGGTCCGATTTTACCAAAGTTAGATAACTTTTATCTGAAAAATAAGTAACATGTTTTGGCAGAATTTCTATAACAGAGTTGTCAAAACGTCAAATTTACTCCTCAGATAAACTTTATCACCATTGATAAAATCGGCCCTAAGCATGTTTTTGCAAAATTGTTGTAAGCTGTACTATATTCTTCCTCATTTTGATATTAACGATACATAAAAAAGCTAAAGCGCAAAATGAATGAGTAATTAACGTTCATTTGTTTACTATAGTACTCCCAGTCATAATACCTACTGTAATATCGAAAACACATGAACTAAAATGTAACTTCAACAAACACACTAACTAGACGTTACATGTAGAACACATAGCATTTAAGTGTTGTGACCTCAATTACAGACGAACATTATCACTGGCCGAGGAGTTGGGCGACGCCGCCGTCGAAGCCCAAGCATGCTACTCTCTCGGCAACACGTATACGCTGCTGCGCGAGTACAGAGTGGCCGAGGAGTACCACGCCAGGCACCTGGCCGCCGCCCGGAAGTTGCAGGACCGCGTGGGCGAAGGCCGCGCCTGCTGGTCGCTAGGCAATGCGCACGCCGCTCTCGGCAACCACGAGAAGGCTTTGTACTTCGCCAACGAACATTATAACATATCTAAAGAAGTGAGTTTTGAACAAGGTAACAAGGTTAAAAATGTGGTGATGGAGTGTGTGTATGAAACTGTGTTAAATGTGGTTTTAGAGCTAGGAACACCAACACAGTTGGTCATCATGTCGTTTCCTTAAAATACCGTACAAAAACCATATTTTGTGTATTTAAAATTAGGAGGCACATGAAAAATCGTTGTAATACATAGTAAGGGATCAAGATACTATTTCTATAGTATTCATAAAAAGCAGAGAAGTTGTAACAGAAATTTCTAGATTAGGCGCACAGTAAATAATAGCCACATAAAAACATCATTGCTTAATATTGTACTCTGCTCAACGTAAGCTGAGTCTGACATAGCGGTCACTTCATAAATTGTAGCCGTAAGAAGACTGTCATCTAAAAAACGTAACAGACATCATCAAAAACTGTAAAATAGCTATATTATCCATATTTTGTAAAAAATATTTGATAAGTATTCTTTGTATGGTAATATTTTATAGAGAAACGTCAGGACTCACCGGAAGGTGAGTTAAAAAAATACGGATTTAAATAGCTCCAATTAATAATTATTAATCTTATTATTTAACGGTACAATTCGCTAGTACTCCCACATGCTGGCGCTGCATGACATTTCTTATTGACACTAATTATTGTCATCGACATAACGAACAAAATCGATCGCATCAATGTTCTTTCCGCCGCGTAAAACAGCAGCCTATGGAATTAGTCTCTAACATAGATGAAAACTGCATGACTAACTTTGTCATAAGACATAATTTCAGTGGTATAAATATAATTATGGTCTACATTGGTATCAACTAAATGTCTAATCTGATCTTGCCGCCTCGTCGATCGTGTTCTTATAGGTTTCAATTGTTAATTACTTACAAAGTTGATCATACTTTAACTTCAAATACATTCTTGACTTAAAAAAGGGGTTTGATACAGTCTTATGTCCCGAATTTGTTACGATAACTAAGAACGCCTGGGAATTTAAGGCAATACATTATATTTTTTTCAAAATTACCTAACAGGGAATTATACGCAATAGCTAAAAAGTTGCAACACTCTTAAACTTCGTATTATCGTAGGAATAGAAACGCTATAGTTCCGCAAGGTACTATAATAGGCCCATCTAGTGTTGTATTTCTATCATGCAAACACGTTTTTAACGCCTGATGATGATGATAATACAGTTGTTATCTTTAATGAATGTAAGCTTAATATACTGAACAGAAAAGGAACGGCAATAATTGATATCTAGGTAGTTATCTACAGAAACTTTAAAATCAGCATATACAGGGTATCCCTGGAAGTATGGATCAAATCGAATAGGGGCGTGGGCAAGGTCATTTCAAAACTTGTAGTAGTAAAAACTTGAGTAAAATATTTGCCAGACCAAAAAAGCCTGCAGTAAATGTTTTTTCTTATTGAACGCATGTTTTCTAGCTGCGTAAAAGTATTACCACAAGAAAGGCCTACTGTTCGCCAATGTCCTGAAAAAAAATGATAGCTCTGACAGTCTTAAAAAAAAAACAATAATTGGTCATAACTTTAGAACCGTAAAAAATTGCACCGACATTTTCACGAGTTAAAAAGTTTGGAAATGACATTGCTCATAGGGGCGCTATTCGATTTGATCCATACTTAACGTAATGTTACATGTAACATAACGTACACTTAACGTAATGTTAAACATATATTAAAAAACTGTAAACTAGGGTTAAAAGAGTTATCTTTATTAATGTCAGTCACATGCCGCCAGAAGTTTAAGAAGCAGTATTTCATGCAAATTATGTTATTACTTTTTGTAATATTACTAAATTATTTTACATAGAGCGACCATGTCGCTCACTCTGTGTAACCAAAGTTTAAAATAGTTAATAAACCAAACCGATACTGGAACTGAGTGTTGCTGATGACATCTCCTAACACAATTTAAAAATTAAATCCGTAATTGTGTAGATTATTCATCTCAATAAATTATCGTTAAGCACGGCACGACAAAGGTGTCATCGATTCCACCGGACAGGCCCAGCCTAGTATTGAATTACGCGTCATTGATAATATCATGACCAGTCTCCCAATGTACAAAATATTATTGTAATAGATTTGTATTTAGCGTAAGAACATCTTGTGTAGTTTGTGTACCTAGATTGTGACGAGATATTAGTTCATTAAAATAAATAAATTTGCTATGTTACAACTAGATGCCATGCCCGCCCCTATAATTTCAGCACGTAACTACCAAAACAGTTCTGCACCTAGTAAATCATGGCCCATCCCTAAATTCCTTAACTAATGTGTCATTAGCATCCTCTTGCCCTCATCCCAATTAATTTGTCATCGGCCTCGGCGCAATACTTCATTTTCTTACGTTCATTTTTCAGCCGTCACCTCAGTGCTTGCTTTCCTTCTTATTCAAAGCACATACCTTCCATAAAAGATGTGAGTGTATTGATATTTAAGGAATATTGTTTATTTGGTGAACACGTAACGCATAACCGAAACACAACTAAATGATTTCAGTATTTGATAAAGATTTTCATTACTCACATCTTGCAAAAGAAAGTTTCACAACATATTTTGAAATATACAATGTTAGTCGATGTTGGTATTAACCCGTATGTACTTAGTTTTAATTTTCGGTGTGCCCAAATATGAAAACCTCACATTTTAATAGCATAATAATTGTTAACTAGCAAATTTGATGCAGCTCCCTTATATTTTGCGTATTCGCATTACAACGTGTACAACCCTAATAGCTGAAAGTAATAAAAATGTTGGCGCCATCCCTATTAAAGTTTACAAGTGGTAGATAGCGACCAACATTAGCTCAAACGTTGGCACTGTTGCATAGTCTCCCTGCGAACACATGGCGGCGGCTCAGGTCAACAGCAACAGGCTCGGCCGGGCTAGACGCCAACCCGGCCGACTTCAGCCGAGTTAGTACGAAACCTTCCCGCCAAAATCCAAAGCATACAATTAGAGGAAGTTCACGCATGCGTCACCTACTGATTTGAAAAAATGCAGCACCCGTGCCATTGTTATTGTTTCGGCAACATATTTATCTGAAACCCCGTTCTAATAAAACCTGTATTAAAAACTGAACCGTGGCTTAATATAATTGAGTTTATAAAATGATTAACACGTTTGAGGTTAAATATACATGGTCTCTGGTGTTACAGGCAGTTACATTCTCAAAAATAGACAATAGAAATGTACAGTGATACATCGGCCGGCCGGCGTCTGGGGTCCGGCTCTGCCATTGGTGCAGCCAAACAGTGGTTTGCTTTGTTATACGGTGCATCAAGTACCCCAGCGGTAGTCTCGCCTTTGAAGAGCCGCTCAAGACAATTTTAATATTAAATCTTTCAGATTAATTTTAATTTAACATACCAATGGCGGAATCAAATGTAATTAGTGCTTAGAGGGTGTTTGGCTACAATAAAGTTCATAATACAAAAGAATTTAATATTATTTTAATGAAGATATTATTTGAAAGGACAATAGATGAACAAATTAGGGAGCTTACACGGTTTTGCAGGTTTTGATAGGGGCATAATTTTTTTTCTTTTTCATTTGCATTTTAATTGTTTTCTGTGTATCTCGCGCGAAACTGACCTTGTACTGAGTGGTGTAAAGTTACAGTGACGTTAGGAAACTGACCTTGTACTGAGTGGTGTAAAGTTACAGTGACGTTAGGAAACTGACCTTGTACTGAGTGGTGTAAAGTTACAGTGACGTTAGGAAACTGACCTTGTACTGAGTGGTGTAAAGTTACAGTGACGTTAGGAAACTGACCTTGTACTGAGTGGTGTAAAGTTACAGTGACGTTAGGAAACTGACCTTGTACTGAGTGGTGTAAAGTTACAGTGACGTTAGGAAACTGACCTTGTACTGAGTGGTGTAAAGTTACAGTGACGTTAGGAAACTGACCTTGTACTGAGTGGTGTAAAGTTACAGTGACGTTAGGAAACTGACCTTGTACTGAGTGGTGTAAAGTTACAGTGACGTTAGGAAACTGACCTTGTACTGAGTGGTGTAAAGTTACAGTGACGTTAGGAAACTGACCTTGTACTGAGTGGTGTAAAGTTACAGTGACGTTAGGAAACTGACCTTGTACTGAGTGGTGTAAAGTTACAGTGACGTTAGGAAACTGACCTTGTACTGAGTGGTGTAAAGTTACAGTGACGTTAGGAAATCAACGCGCGGTAGTGCTGTTTATATCTAGTTAACAATTTTAAAACGTTTATATCTCATATACCTTAATAATTTTTCACTCGTTTTCACTGTAGCTTATCTTTTTTTGTAATAGTTTCGAGATAAATAATAAAGAAATAATAGATAGTCAAACACCAATAATGCATAAGACTTGGGTCAGATCTTGAGTGTATTAATTTTTGATTTTAGACTTAATTTTGATGGAACTTCAAGAACAAAAATGACAAAATAATATTCCTTAAATCAGGCTCATTGCTTTTAGTTTAAACGAAATTCAATTCATTGTTTATGAATTATATTCAAAATCAAAATTAATGTATATTACTAATTATTTTTATTAAATACTTGTATATTTAGAAAAAAATAATTTTACCTATTCAGAATTGTGATACACCAGAAAATTTAACATAAAATATGTATTCAGTAAAAAAAAATACTACTTGTTACCCACACTCTCGACATTAGCCATGTTAGTCGTCGTTTACGTCACCAGTGGACGTAGAGGTGTTTTTTTTGCCGGAAAGTACCGGTCCTGTACGAGTGATACTGTTTTCAGTGCACATCACGCACGTAAAACAACGTTGATCGTACGATACCTTTTTGTTACCTGCAAATGATTAGCTCTTCTTTTAAAGCCCGTATTAATAAACTGCTCTCATTTGAGAGATCCCTCTTAAGTGTAGTTTTTATATGCATTGAAATAAATTTAAAAACGGTGTCAGATGTATAGGATTCTCGTTTATGGTAGCTTCTCTTGGAAGATATTTCAAATGGAAACTGTTTATTTAATACAGGCCTACAATACGGCCGACGTATCTCGGCGAGTCTGAAGTTAGTTGTTTGGCTGCGCAATGAATCTTTTAGAAACGAAATTGTCTACTGCGCAGCTAATCAGCTAACTTCAGACTCGCCGAGATACGTCGGCCGTATTGTACGAGTGAATGTCTCTCAACTGACTTAGTCACTATGATTAAATTTAAAACATTTACTTGTTGTCCGCAGCTTGGTGACGTGTTAGGTATGGCGACGGCACAGATGAACATCGGTGATCTTCGCAAAGTACTCGGCTTGCCGGTCGAGGCGGAGTCTCCCCCGGCCTTGCCTTCCGACGACGACACCGCTCCCCGGACGCCATTTAACGCGCTCCGCGTCAGAAGACAAAGCATGGAACAGTTGTCACTCATACAGGTCTCATATTACATTCATTTTCATCGTATATACAGGGCGTCCCACAACTTTGCCACATGGAGGGAAAGTACCATAAATGCTGTAGATAGAAAAATTTACTGATTAAAGACTTCATTTTTATTTTAAAAACAATATGAACTGCATTCAAAGAATTTTAAATAATCACCTGTCTGAACCGGGAATCGAACCCGCTAAATGTGAAAACAAAACAAACTGTAATTTTATTGTACTGATCGAAAGGCTCGATCAGGTAAATTTATTTCTTCTGAATAACATAGCATCTAAAATAAAAGGAAGACCATGAAATTTAACATTTAATTTAAAATTTTGTTCAGAATAATGAATAGCATTTTCTCTGACTCGTGCTTATAACAACTGACTATATGTACTACTTACTTTCTGATTTATAGTCCGGTCAAGTTAGCTCAAAAAATAGGGGTAGGTTAACAGAAATTCGCATAGAGCTGAAAATTGGTACGAATGTTCGGAACACCATTATAAATCAAATATAAAAAGTCCCCAGCGATCCCACACTTGCAAAAAAAAATATTCAAGGTCAAAGTTCGCAAATATGTTTTTTTTGCGTTTTTTAGCCAAACGGTAGGTTTTATGATAAAAATAGGTCAGACAAAAATTGTAGATTATGCAATTCTCTATAAGAATTTGGGTACAATTTTTCTCCTAAACGTCACCGTTTCTGAGATATAATGGTTGAAAAAGTTCTATTCTTCATAATATGCGTTTCCACGCGACCCGGAAGGTAGTGTACTTGGCGCGTTTTTTTAACGTGGTTTCTCCAATAGGCCTATCCCACAATCTATTGTGATCCTGTTTAATTCAATACTAATTAAAAATATATAAAAACTGGTACTATTGAAAATGATGAAAGCCGCATGAATTCAAAAAAATTAGGTCAAATTATCCGTCTCATTCATAATCATGTGATAATTCTGCTTCCTCTTCTTCTTGTTCGTCTTCCTCTGCTTGTTCTTCTTCTTCCTGCTGGGTGTAAGTAAATTGGTCTAACAGCGATGCATCAGATGTCTCCTCACTGATATTGTGCGAATCCTCTTCTGGTGGTGATTCAACATTGGAGCACGACTGACCTTGACAACTGGTACATGTTAATCGCCATCAGAAGAGGATTCGTACGATATCAGTGATAAAGAATACAACTTTTTCAACCATTATATCTCAGAAACGGTGACGTTTAGGAGAAAAATTGTAGACAATTCTTATAGAAAATTGCATAATCTACAATTTTTGTCTGACCTATTTTTATCATAAAACTTATCGTTTGGCTAAAAAACGCAAAAAACCTATATTTGCGAACTTTGACCTTGAATATTTTTTTTTGCAAGCGTGGGATCGCTGGGGACTTTTTACATTTGATTTATAATGGTGTTCCGAACATTCGCACCAATTTTCAGCTCTATGCGAATTATTGCACTTTGAAATGTCTAATTTGACCGGACTATTATTACTATTTCGAAGTATTATTTCAAATATTCACCATGAAAAAATAAATAAATCAACGGTAAGCGAGATTATTAAAAAAGTTACAATTTGTATATCAATAGGAAGAGACACATTGTGAGCATTTAATAAATTAAATTGTTTGTAAATTGCACAGTTAAATGTGTCTTATTATTTAAATAAATGTTAAATTTCATGGTGTTCCTTTTATTTTAGATACCATGTTATTTAGAAGAAATAAATGTATCTGATCGAGCCTTTCGATCAGTACAATAAAATTACAGTTTTTTTTACTTTCACATTTAGCGGGTTCGATTCCCGGTTCAGACAGGTGATTATTTAAAATTCTTTGAATGCAGTTCGTATTGTTTTTAAAATAAAAATGAAGTTTTCATTCAGTAAATTTTTCTATCTACAGTATTTAAGGTACTTCCCCTCTATGTGGCAAAGTCGTGGGACGCCCTGTATATACAGCGTGTCCCAGAAAGTAGTGTCAAGCGGAAGTCCAGAGGTAGAACATCCTTTGAGGTACCCAAATCACCCCCATGTATGTTCCGCGATTTTTTGTAGTTTTCGAGTTATGAATGTTTTTCATGTTTTTTAATCAAACTCTGACTATAACGACATTTTTTATCATAGTGACGTGAATAGTTGAGATACATGAGTAATTTTTCTTTCTAAATTAGCTGATTAGTGACCCTATCGAATGCATAAACATTTGTAACCATAGATGTAACGAATGCGTTACAAAAAAATATTGAATTGTCATAAAGTTAAAATCTTGCATGTTTCCTAAATCTTTGTGGGTGATTTAAAAATAAATCTCCCTAAACTTTTTTTGTCAGATGTATTCTAGAAACTTATCCATTTTAGCTATTTACCCTGTAAATTTCATCGAGCTATCTCTACGACATCACAATAAAAAATTCATTCAAAGCATACAATATCGAGAATTCCAGTTGTAAAAGGGTGAATAAAAGATTGATTAAAACTAACTAATAACGTCTTTTTAGTAACCCTCGACGCAAAAAGAAGGGTGTTTTTAAGTTAAACGTGTGAGTTTGTGTGTCTGTTTGTGGCATCGTAGCTCCTAAACGGATTTTGATTTAGTTTTTTCTTTTGTTTGAAAAGTGACTGTATCGAGAGTGTTTATAGCTATGATTTAAGAAAATCTGTTCAGCCGTTTGAAGATCATCAGCTCTTTTCTGGTTGTCGAAGGGATATGAGCAACTTCTACTGGTCTGATCGATTTGAAATTTACTATCCTGTGACTTCAATGATATTACAATAACATGGTAACCTTGACCTGATACTCAAGCATCATCTGAAACAGCATGATACCCAACTTACAGTAGAGGTATTGTGTGCCTATTGATTCTTTAAGTTTATGATAAGTTGTAATGACCTTCTTCTTGTCACATGTCATCAATATCATTGAAGTCACAGGATAGTAAATTTCGAAACGATCAGACCAGTAGAAGTTGCTCATATCCCTTCGACAACCAGAAAAGAGCTGATGATCTTCAAACGGCTGAACAGATTTTCTTAAATCATAGCTATGAACACTCTCGATACAGTCACTTTTCAAACAAAAGAAAAAACTAAATCAAAATCCGTTTAGGAGCTACGATGCCACAAACAGACACACAAACTCACACGTTAAACTTAAAAACACCCTTCTTTTTGCGTCGAGGGTTACTAAAAAGACGTTATTAGTTAGTTTTAATCAATCTTTTATTCACCCTTTTACAACTGGAATTCTCGATATTGTATGCTTTGAATGAATTTTTTATTGTGATGTCGTAGAGATAGCTCGATGAAATTTACAGGGTAAATAGCTAAAATGGATAAGTTTCTAGAATACATCTGACAAAAAAAGTTTAGGGAGATTTATTTTTAAATCACCCACAAAGATTTAGGAAACATGCAAGATTTTAACTTTATGACAATTCAATATTTTTTTGTAACGCATTCGTTACATCTATGGTTACAAATGTTTATGCATTCGATAGGGTCACTAATCAGCTAATTTAGAAAGAAAAATTACTCATGTATCTCAACTATTCACGTCACTATGATCAAAAATGTCGTTATAGTCCGAGTTTGAATAAAAACATGAAAAACATTCACAACTCGAAAACTACAAAAAATCGCGGAACATACATGGGGGTGATTTGGGTACCTCAAAGGATGTTCTACCTCTGGACTTCCGCTTGACACTACTTTCTGGGACACGCTGTATATATTGTTTTTCTTTTTTTCAAAAACTCTATATATCTCTCTCTGTACTGTATACTTAACTCTAAATATCTACTTTCATCATCATGATCATTCTAGCCTACTCTTGAATGTGTTAGGGTCAGTTTCTATACCAGCCGGATTCAGTATTTTTCCAAGGAGCGACCCCCCCATCTCCTCACCCGTCATATCCAGTTTTTATTTTTTATTAATATACTTGGACGCGTTTGACCCCTATGGTAAGCGCATACAGGGTCTAAGATGGAGCACACGAATCCAAATCATAGAGATATAGAGGAATTGCCTTATACCCCTTTATGTGCAAGGCAACGTACAAAGCAACGTTTCCCGTATATTTTGATGTGTTCGAAATACATAAACATATTTGAAACAAAATATGTAGAATTTGTTAAGCCCCATTGCCAATAGCACGGTCCTATGGACCCAAGGTTGTTGAGTGGCTCAGGGTTGATGCAAGCCACGTATACGAAAACTGTCAAAATTCTGAGTGCGGATGTGTTTTGTTTGCAATTCTGAAAGTCAAATTGCCTTACCGGTTTCTGTTACAAAATCTCACTCTGTAGGTCATGTCTGTTTTTTTTTCGTGTCATGTTTTTTTTTATTTGATATACAATTTCTTCGTAATGGTTATTGTGACCGTTCTTTATTTGGTGTCGCTCTTAAACCATTGTTTCGTATTTTTTGTAACACCATTATGTTGCACTCATACCTCATAGTAATTTATCATATTATTAGGTCATGTACATTCGCAGCCAAATCAATACACCACCATATAAGGTCGAAACCTATTACTTTAATGGACGACTCGTAGACTTTATCCCGAAAGAAGTTTCCCGAATCACTATCCCTCCAAACAACGCTATTCCGATAAACTCCAAGCCGAATGAACGCTAATGCGATAAATTGAATCTGGAATCAACGCTACCCCGATAAACTCAAACCCGATAGCACGATTGCCTAAAAGTGAGAACAAACTATCGGACGCGGCTTATTGAAATCTAGCCAGTAAGTACATTTAGTACTACACTGTGCAAACTACCGGTCGTAAGACGCGGACGTGACCTTGAGCGTTCAGACGTCCGAACAGAATCTAGCCGGCTGGATGTTTGTGCGTCCGCGGACGGTATGAACGGGGCACGGGACGCGTCCGCGGACGTTTCGAGTGTCACAAGTGAACCAACCGTGCTCTCGACATGACTCCTTTTTTTTTTGGAGGTCTTCATAATGCTTCTGCCGCTTACTCTATAAATTCGTCCTCGCTGTCGCTGCTTGTCATGTTTCTCGATTGACAAACCTTTATGGAATGACCGAAGCGAGGCGTCCAAGACCTCTAGACTACCGTGCACACCGCTGCACCGCTAAGCCGCATCTATCAGAAGCGGTTGACAGACGCGTCCGATAGTTTGTTCTCAGCTTTAGCCTTGTTGTTTGTAAACATGTTCGCGGCATTGGGGTGGCCCTGCTAACGTGCTGGAGATCGGGTAGCGTTACTTTAGGATTCAAGGTTAGCGTTAATTCGGGTTGGAGTTTATGGGGATAACGTTCTTTCGAGATAGAGTATACTACCTTTGCCACTAGGCTTGTTCAATTATTATATTTATCTCATGGCAGTTATAATCATGTCACTAAGGAGATAATGGTTAACGACGTGTGGTTCCCAACAAAGGACCCACTGAGAGAAGGGGGCAATCTCTCAGTGGGTCCTTTGTGACATAATTATAATTCCATGAGATAGATATAATAGTTAAGCAAGCCTAGTGGCAAAAACGGTGTAGCTTTGTCATGTCAGTCTATCCATTCGTATGTCACAAACCAATCCCCTACATCCTCCAAAACTACTTGACCCATCGTTAGTGAAGGTTCAATTCATTTGGTCCATTTTTTAAGCAAGGAACACTAAGGCCTCGTTCAGGGAGACGCGGGGCGTTGCGCGGCGCGTCTGGCGTCGCGTCTCGCGGTCTAATCAAACATATGGCAATGTATGAGAGCGTTCATGTAGAAGCGTCATCACGCGCGTTTTGTTTGATATTGAGCGCAACACGCAGCGGGTGGATGACTGGATTTCGTTAAGATTATTTTTTGCTCGAAAGCTGGTTTTATCAGGATAATTATAAGCTGCATATGATGGAAATCGGTTCAGCCGTTGCGTAATTATCAGCTGTTTTCTCAGTTAGGTTACATAGGTGTGCATTGCACGGCGATACAGCCGTTGCAAGAGAATGGAAGTGAATTTGCTACTTAACTGTGAAAAGAGCTGATAATTACGCAACGGCTGAACCAATTTCCTTCAAACGTAGCTAACAATTTACCTCATGGTGGTGTGGAAATTAGTTATTTGACCAAAAAGCGTGTTGGAGTGGACTTTGCGGCACTCGTACGCTAAAACTATTGATTCTACAAAAAAAAATGTCACTACATAAATTGTAGGAAATTTTCTGTAGTTTAATTTATTACCCAACTATTTTCATCGCAAAATGAGTCGGAAAGAAGTTGTCGTCAAAAAACTGTATTTGGGCGCCATTTTTCCAATATGGCGGCGCGAGCGGCAAAGATAAGAGGTGGCAAAATAAAAATTCAAAAAGAGCACGTCGAAATCTATATAATCACCAATTTTCAAAACTCCCGGAAAACTTTCCAGGTAACCGCCTTTTTGTGCACCAAATGACTGTACTATAAGCTGTGCGTTGTCTATCAGTTAGTCAGTATTACAGTTTTATTAAGAAGGTTTTGTAACCCCGTACCTTCACTAATACTACCATTCGAAAGGACTATATATGTCTCTATTTGTTCTTCGATATTCTCATGCTTTCACGAGATCATAAATGGATAAGCTAAAAGTTCTAGTTATTTACCAATATGAGATCCGCCATGACTGTAGCACAGGCTGCTCACAAATTATCAATATCATTTAGATAAAACGACGGCATCATGTTGTTGTTCTTAAATAGTGTCGTATTAATAAACTCTTTTTCATTTGATAGCTCTCCAGATGCTGATTTGATTATTAAACATATCTTTAAATGTTTGAAGCTTATATTTTCACAGTGAAATAAGTGATACCCGCGAACGCTATGAAGAGAGATCGGTTTATTATAACGCACCATAGACTACTGATTTTACTCCGTGGATAAACGACAAGTGAACTTGATGGTGATAATTGACCTCCAAAGGCTAGCACAAGTTGAAATCGCCATTATTTTATCTTCATAATGTGGTAGATACTATTTCTCATACTATACAGAGTAATTGAAAAAAATACCCGATACCGCTTAGTAATAACTTCGTATCACGGCTCTGGGCAACGTTTGTTCTACATACAGGACCAAAAAAAAGAAAAAAAAACTTTACGCTCTTTTTTTTTACGATTATTTACGGTTAACTCACATCCATTTTTCTGGGTGGACCCTTATTCATGAGCTGAACACGCGGCGAGGTTGCGTGTTGAACCATATTCGAAATTAACACAATTAAAATATATGAATTGTGTTAAATTTGCGTATACTATAGAAGGCGGAAACCACAAAATAGCTACCAGGCTGAAGGCAGAAGAGCGTAGCTAATTTACGCGGCTCAAAATGAGTCTGCGTAATTTTTTAGAAGGATTTACTTACTAAATCCTTCTAAAAATTACGCAGACTCTTTTTGCGTCCTGTAAATTACGCCGATTCATTTTGAGCCGCGTAAATTAAGCTCGTCTGGCTCCAGCCTTAGTAGGTACTGACGTACAGCCGACGTGACCCGAATCCAAATAAAAAAGTTTCGAATCATGAAAAGTCGTAGAACAAACGTTCAGGTTCAGAATACAAAGTTAGTGCTAAGAGGTTTCGAGTGTTTCTTCAATTACCCTGTATATCGTCAATCAGATAATAATATTTTAGAATTACGTCATCTATTTTTAGTTACTATAAGTAATCAAAACAAAGGACAACTAGTGACGTGCGAAGGGTCACTATAATAACAAAAGATGGCGTTACTCGTTGCATATGAGATGCGTTCGACTTCATTGTTGCAAGTTGAATACACAGCAAAGTGTCAAACATTGCACGCTCAGTCGAAATACCGGCTACCGACGGAACGGTCGCGGTCGGAGTCCGAACGAATCCGTAAAGTTACCGAAGCCCTAAGCAATAATGGGTACAATATGTACTAAGGTAATATTAATGGGTCGTGCTTACGTATCCCTTGGATTAGTATAACTGTTGTCCTGTGACTTTCCCTGGGTGCCTCCAGCTTCTACCTGTTAAACGTTACTATGAATTGTTGTTATTTTTTTTTTGTGTACGGACATTTAAAAAGTTTACATTTCTACTATAAACAAACTGTGTTGTGATCAATTCGTGAATCTTTGTTAGATACGGATAAATTACCTCTTTGTCTAAATACTTTTTATTTAAATTTGAGAATTTATAATTCATTAGTATTAATTTATCGTAACAACCTTCCTCGAAATTAACTGAAATGGGGCGAGTTTCGATACATATTTCGCAAGAACTCCAGGATTTAATAAATAAAAACAATACCATTGATTAATAGACATTATTTAATTTTAAAAAGTGGAGAACGAAAACGTAAATGTTTGGAAACGCACAGGATACGAAATAAATATTATTCATATAATTTGCGATGACAATTATATTATTATCCGTGTAGAATGAATACGCTTGAATTTTTATCTATCATTTTTTTGTCGGCCTCTATCGTGTGTGTACTCGAGTCGTGTGATATATGCGTCTTTAAAGTGACTAAGATAAATCAGTAGAAGAACTTAAACATAACTATTTAAGTTTTCACTTAATAATCGTATTTCCCGTAATATGTGGTGTAAACGAATTCGTGTAATTCCTTCAAACCGCGTGATCTACTGGTGACACAGATTAACCCTAAACGGGAATTATCGAAAATCGACAAAAAAAAAACAAAAAAGAACTTGATTTTCTATTTCTGAGTAATTTTAGAGCCCCGGGTTAACTGATTGCAAAGAGCGATATCGCATTAGTCGTGCCCGCCATCCGCGTCGCCGTGCTTTCATTAATTTATGCGTGCCATCTAGGGTTTCTGTTTTCTCGACATATTTTTTTTCTCGGGTTTCGAGAATTCTCGAGACCAATTTCTCGGGTTTCTCGGGTCTTTCGAGAAATTTTTAAAAACCTTAAAATATCACCTTATGCCCGTTTTCTGGGTTACTCTTGAACGTAGTTTATCTGTTCGATAGCGCTATTGGTTCGATAAACTGACTCATTGCGTTTCTGGACACCCCAGTCAGAAGATGATCTTAGTTCAAACTTCAGTTAACTTATCTGACCAATTTGGGGCATTTATCGGTACTAGAACTTTATTTGTCGTTTTATATCATATTTTATACAAGAGTATTTGGAATTTTATTATTAGTATTTTATTTTGGATCTTTGCCCTAGAACCCATTCATGCACCACAAATAGACCAGGTACGGTAGCCTAAAAATATTTTTCTTTCAGATATAAATAAACTTTACTGCCCTGTATTATAAATTACAATAAAATTTTTAAATATTCTGGTTTCATAGTTTTATTGTGTTTTTGCTATAATGAAAAATAACAAAGAGAATTAATATTGTGATTTAAATGTTATATTTTATGTACGTAATGGTTCGTTTTAAAATCATTGCATATACCAGAGATTTTCATTTAAACCTGGTGCCTACCTGCAAAAAGTTGTAAAGTTTAAGTGAGAAAAATATATTTAACTGGGGTAAAAAAAGAGATCTAGTGGTCAATTTACGAACATACTTATTGTTTGGGTAATGTAATTGTCGATTTTGTATTCGGAAACCCAATAATAGATGAACGGAGTTTATCTTACAGTTAATATTTATTGGGCGTTTCATGTTACATTATAATAAGAGTAATCGGATCTCGAATTAATTGATGGAATCGGATTGGAGGTAAATTAGGTGTCTGTTTCGCTTGCCTAGCTTACTCGCGCCTCGTAAGGTGAACAATGACGCCAGAATGCAAATATTACGCAACTTTTAAGCCAATTTTACAGTAATAAAAGAAAGTCTTTTATTTCTCGAGTTCTCGACTTCTCGAGGTGTTTTTTCTTGTCTCGAAGTTGGCATGATTTCTCGACATTTCTCGCCTCGAGAATTCTCGAGCAGAAACCCTATGCCATCGAAATGTTTAATAAAATAAAGTATTTCTTTCGCAAAAAAAATAATTTCTCATTATTTTAAAAAGAGCGAAAAAAAACGAATTCCCGGGCGGGGCCAATCTACACCAGTAGTAGATCATGTGGTTTTAAGGAATTACACGAATTCGTTAACACCCTGTAAAATAATAATAACCGTAATATTCCGAAAAACGATTACCTTGTCTTGTTACGAACATAAATAAAAACAACTGCTATTCGTGTTTATTATTTATATGGCCCTAACCCCCATCTTTAATTTACATCACATACTGCCATAGAGATACTAACTTTCATTAGGTGCTTTTGCGTGGCTGACGGTCTTGTGTTTTAAAACCATTCATTCATACGCAGATCACCCCCGACGCAAAAAAGCGGGAAGAAGAAGCGGAGGCTGAGAAAAAACCGGAAATTGTACGCACGGAGTCGGAGGACAACCCCGAGACGTTCTTTGATTTGGTTATCCGCTGCCAGAGCACTAGGATGGAAGACCAAAGGGCGACGCTTCACAGTAATAAAGAAAATCGGCCTAAGCCAAAGCCAGCTGCCACAAAAATGCAGTGGTCCTCCGGCTCTGCCCTCACCAAAACTACAGGGTAAGTTTACATCAACTACAGGGTAAGTTCACATCAACTACAGGGTAAGTTTACATCAGCTACAGGGTAAGTTCACATCAGCTACAGAATAAGTTCACATCAACTACAGGGTAAGTTTACATCAACTACAGGGTAAGTTCACATCAACTACAGGGTAAGTTTACATCAGCTACAGGGTAAGTTCACATCAGCTACAGAATAAGTTCACATCAACTACAGGGTAAGTTTACATCAACTACAGGGTAAGTTCACATCAACTACAGGGTAAGTTTACATCAGCTACAGGGTAAGTTCACATCAGCTACAGAATAAGTTCACATCAACTACAGGGTAAGTTTACATCAGCTACAGGGTAAGTTCACATCAACTACAGGGTAAGTTTACATCAGCTACAGGGTAAGTTCACATCAGCTACAGAATAAGTTCACATCAACTACAGGGTAAGTTTACATCAACTACAGGGTAAGTTCACATCAACTACAGAATAAGTTCACATCAACTACAGGGTATGTTCACATCAACTACGGGGTAAGTTCACATCAACTACAGGGTAAGTTTACATCAACTACAGGGTAAGTTCACATCAGCTACAGAATAAGTTCACATCAACTACAGGGTAAGTTTACATCAACTACAGGGTAAGTTCACATCAACTACAGGGTAAGTTTACATCAGCTACAGGGTAAGTTCACATCAGCTACAGAATAAGTTCACATCAACTACAGGGTAAGTTTACATCAACTACAGGGTAAGTTCACATCAACTACAGGGTAAGTTTACATCAGCTACAGGGTAAGTTTACATCAACTACAGGGTAAGTTTACATCAGCTACAGGGTAAGTTCACATCAGCTACAGGGTAAGTTCACATCAACTACAGGGTAAGTTTACATCAGCTACAGGGTAAATTCACATCAACTACAGGGTAATTCTGAGAGAGTCTCACTTATACTTTAGAAATCTTATAATTGTGCTACGTATTTGTACAGTCGCGGACTTGAAATGTTTACCATCCTAAGGTCTATAATTGCTTGCACATTACTTTTTCATATGGTCGCTCGGTCGCTCGCTAAGAATTGACAGGGCAAAGATCTTTTTTTCTTAATTGACATAAAAAGGTTAATTTAAAGAGGCTATACTTATACTAGGTAGCATAGAAAAAGAAATCAGTCTACTTATTTAG
Organism: Amphipyra tragopoginis; assembly: GCA_905220435.1. NCBI lineage: Eukaryota > Metazoa > Arthropoda > Insecta > Lepidoptera > Noctuidae > Amphipyra > Amphipyra tragopoginis. Next base: position 36,631,761 of record HG991991.1, read on the forward strand.
TAAATTAAACCAAGTTCGCTCTATACAATTTTTGACTCGACACGCATACCTAAAAAGGAGCCCACAACATCAAAAAGTGTTTAATAGCCTTTTTGCTAGAATCTACTTTCACAATTTTAAAAACTAATACGTAAGTAGTTGAATCGAAATAGAAATCTAACAAACATTTCTAGTCCGCGCTTGTACATTCCTTTCCGACAACACATAAATTCCTAGAAATTCATGAAGTGATATGTAACTGGATGCACTGTAACGTAGCGACCTTTAAAGCGTGATCATTCGTGACATTTTTAGGCATTCCGTATTATTGCGTACAGCTATTGTTAGCATTTCTTATTCTTTTTGATTGAAATTACTTTTTTTTAATAATTCCGAATGTGTGTAAATAGACAGGATCTTTCTAAATAGTGTTTATACATTTGTGTAAGTGTCATCAGTTTAGTTTTATTAAATACAATATTTGCTTGCGTTAATGGATTATCGTAAAAATAATTTTGTGGTTTTACGTATTTTGAGGTATTTGTATTCGTTTCAAACTTTCACAGTTTGCTTTGGGCAGTTTAACCCCATATTATATTTCAGTCGGGTAGGTCAGATTGAGTTTATTATGGAATTAATTATACAACGTGAACTAGAATTCGACGAATTCGTTTAAAGGTGTAGTGTATCCTATCTGCAACAAATAAGCACCCCATATATTTTACCCCGAAGTCAGATTGCGGGAAATGCGCTTTTTTACCCGACTGCAAAGGCAGGGTATATGTTTTTCACGCGTATCTATGTATGTGGAATTCTATTTATACCCTCGAAGCATCTGAACGGCTGGATTGATTTTAATAAATGACGTGTCTATCGATTCGTCTGAGTCGTGCGATGGTTATAGGCTAGGTTTTGTTTTTATAAATACAAAATGGCGCCCGTGACGTATGAAAAGGAGGGAGAAATAAAGAAAAATGTCGCCTACCATATTATGTTGGGTATCGCTGAATAAGTCTTTATGTTTCCTTTATAATTTTACAGCCTTAAGCTCCGTTTAAGAATTACACAACCTGAAAGTTGTGTAGGATCTACTAGGTTGTTCGGAAAGTAGTTTCGTTTTAATTGAATTTTAAGTCGAGCCTTTCCTAAATTTAGGCGTTTCAAATTATCGTGAACGGTCGAATTCGATAAACTTAATCTTTCAGCGATCTTACGAGTTGTTATTCGCCGATTTAGACGACACGTTTGGTGCAGTGGCTAAGCGATTGGCTTCTGAGCCACGGGTCGTGGGTTCGATTCCCACACGGAACAAAAATTTGTATGGCCTACAGATGGTTGTTTCGGGTCTGGGCGTTTGTTTGTGAGATATATGTCTGTAAACGCACCCACGATACAAGAGAAATCTTAGTGTGGGGCAACGTTTTTTAAAAATTAATGCCTTTAATGTGTCTTCATCAGCGTCAACTGGCGTAAAGAACGTGGTGCATTTTCAACATCAAAATTGCCGGATCTTAATTTTGCAAACCAGTTGTGGCACGACTGTTCTGTCAATAGATCTTTTCCATACACATCGGATATTTTGTTTCTTGCTTGAACAGCATTTTTACCTTTCTGATGGTAAAAAAGTAAAATATGCCGAAAATACTGCTTTTCACTCTCCATACTTGAAAGGGTACCAACCGAAAACTACTACGTAGAATTAATCAAACTTTTCCCAAGCAAGCCTTGCTACTGAAGTGTGAAGTTGGCTGTGAAAAAATACAATTAGGCCGGCCATACACGGGCAGCTTGAAGCAGTCAGGATCGACTGCTTTAAGCTGCAACTGCATAGTAAACTACAGCCTTCTACGTACGTACATACACGAAACAGCTCGAGCAGTTGCAACTGCTTCGGGCGGTTGGCGGCACGGCTTGCGGTCAAGCAGTCGCCAGGCATACACTGACTGCTCGAGCTGCCCGTGTATGGCCGGCTTTAAGTCATCTGTTGGGAAAAAACGAAATCCGAAAAACCTATTACATTGTGGACTAGTGCGAGTGACGGTATATTAAATAAGGTGTCTGTAGATAGATGTGTTTAGGCCTCATTACAAATGTAGGTAATTATAAAATGGTACGAAACATTGCAAAAAAAAAGGAAATAAAAAAAAACGAAAATCCCGCCTGCATAAGAAGCAAGCTAAAAAAATAAGAACTGAAAAGATGTAAACAAGGCGTACTTCTAATCATAACAAACATAACATAACGTAAAATTTAAGTAAATTAAAAAAACATCCTATCAAATCATACCACTCAATCGGAGGCTACCTACGACTTATGTAATTCACAAACTGACTGACCAATAAAACACATAGCCTCCGACTGCATGTTATGATTCGATTATCGATAGCATGATTTTTTTAAACTTGACTCTTTAATTAATTTTAAATGCCTACCGCTCTTTATGACTACAAATTATATAAAATGGAATAACAAGTTTCTTAAAAAAACAATGAAAAGTTTCGTTGGGTTTAAAGATATTTATTCCCATTAAGACAATCGTCACTTACATGAGAACAATAAAATAAAAAATAGTAATACATAATATTATCCCCGTGCGGGTATTAGAAGAACAAAATAGTTTTGTCGGTTGTCAACAACTTGGAAGCGAATTCACTGCATTCCTGCGATAAGGCGGTGGTACAAGTTAAAAGAGAAGTTCGTTATCTACTGACTCCCGGCTAGTGTACAAGGGGTGCTAATTTATACAACCATTTATAAAATCTATTTCCTCAGAGGGTGAGCGGAATACATTAAGGTTTCTATTAGACACTATTCCAAATCCCAGGAACTACGGAAAATTCCCTTACATAAATCCCAATCAATATGTCTACCATGCCCAGCAACTGCGCTGTGCGATGCCTAGAACAAAGGGAGAAGGTAGGTAAAATCATAAACTCAAACTATTTATTTGCACACTAAGGTAAAATAATACAGGTCTTAATATACAAGGTTAGTCAGAAAGGGGGTACTAATCCGAAGCCCACTCATAGTATCGCTGATGACTGTTTGAAAGCAAGTGTTAAAATTTCAAAATTCGATATTTTTTTTTCCCAAATAAAATGATTTTTATTTTAGTTTTTTCAAAAATTCTTCGTCCCTGCTTTAGTTACAAATTCAGAAAATGGTGCTTCTAATTCATGACCCCAAATATGACCTAAAATGTAAACACAGCTGATCATAACTAGGGATAGATAGATTCTAGAGTTTTTTTTTTTGTGATTTTTGAACAACTATTTCTCTTAAACTATTGACTTTTGGGAAAAGTTGTAGAACAAAAGTTATTCATTATTATGTGTACTTTAACACCCTTTCGGATTAGTACCCCCTTTCTGACTAACCTTGTATAGAGTAGGTACAGCTTAAACTCAAACTCAAAACTCATTTATTCAAAATAGACTAGAATTACTTAGTTAGTTCTTTTTGAACGTCAAATACAAATAAACAACCCCCAAAATGGCCCTCCCTTCACTTAAGCGCCCCTTACACCTACAATATTTTATTGTGCAATAATATTGAATACCCCCTTTGATTCCAAACGTTCAATAAATTCACTCAATAAAATTGACAAACCAGTCTGATCAATATTTTCGTGCGAGCAACATTTCTGACGACGAAGTTTTGGCAGCAGCAGTGCTGGTGATTTTGCTGAATAAAAAAAAACGTATATTGGTGATATAATGGTTGAAAAGAAGGCCAGTCTAAACTCATGAAAGGCTTTTAAAGGACTTAGCCTTCTAAACTCATGAAAGGCTTTTAAAGGACTTAGCCTTAATTGAAGAAAACAATTTTAAAAATTACGTGAGAATGGATATTGCAAAGTTCGAAGAATTGTTACGACTAGTAAACCCTTCGATAGAGAGATACACTAACACCGTGACTGACCGATCGATCGCGACCGCTCCAAACACTGAAATGAAAAATATTGCGCAATATTCTCAAATATTTGTTCAATCATTGCGCAATGTTTCAATACAATCCCTACACGTTGAATAATATTGTGCAATCAGATATATTGTGCAATATTATTGTAGGTGTATGGGGCGCCTTAGCAACCTTTTCCAGGTGTTGCAATATTTGGGGGCTCTAATTAGATAAAAGTATATTTATTTTACTTATGTGTCTACTTGGTACATAGTACCTAATTCTTGACTATTACCATACGATTTCGTTCAATTTTTTAAATGGAACAAGTACTGATACATGTAGGTACAAACTAAATTATGTGTAAGTTGTAGTAAATCGAAAACAATTTCATTAATTGCAAATTGAAAAGCAAATCAATTATGTTTTTTTTATTTAGCGATTTGCTCGCGTTTTACCTGCGTCTCGCCTGATGGTAAGCGATGATGTGGTCGACGGTGAAGCACGCTTACCTAGAAGTAACCTATTCACTCTTGACTTAAAGACCCCAATGCCCCAATGTGCGCACAATGAAAATGTTCGCAATACGCTTTCATTGATATGATAATATATAAGTCAATTAAAATTTATAAAAATTACATATTAAAAATATAGGTATGTATAATTCAGGCGTGGCAGCTTCAGCTTGTTGTTCTAAGTAAATATGAAAACTATGAAATAATTGTTTTTAAACTTTCGCGACTTGTACACATTATAAAAATATTGGTAATTGTAGTTGTGTGGTTGTAAAAAAGGTATTTTGTGCCTCTTAAAGTTTGTTACGCGAGAAGACCCGATTCAATATTTTTATAATATGAAATAATTGTTACGTTATAGTCGTGGTGGCCCGGAGGTTACAGACCCGCTTGTTAAGCACCGGGTTGCGGGTTCAAACCCAGGCATGTACCAATGTGACTTTTTCAATTTCATATGTACTTTCTTAGTTAATCTAAGACGCCACTGACATACGGTGAAGGAAAACATAGTGAGGAAACCTGGAATGGTCTGAAATCGCCAACCCGCAGTGAGCAAGCGTGGCGATCAATGCTCGTTCCTTCTCTGTACGAGAAGATGCCTTTGCCCAGCAGTGGGACAGTTACAGGCTAATATTTATTTTTAATTTTATTTGTTACGTGAAAAATAAAACGTAAATCTCTGTCTTTCACCCAAAAGAAAACTCATTTTTGAGTTAACCATACTGGTAAAAATACATTCTTCAGAAGGATTAGTATGAAACAATGCCCACTGCACGGACCATGCACCCGGATGCTCCGCGCTGTCATCCCTGTCTGATACAAGATATTAATTTGTTGCGAGTCTTTACAAGAAAGACCGTGCGCAAAAAAAATTGAGGATGAAAATCTAATAGATTTTCTCTGTAAATAATACGAATATTAATCCAATTAAAGACAATGTACAACAACCAATAGAACGGGCACTCAACGCCCATACGGGTATGATACGATCATCGTAAGCGTAAAACGGTTGATCCGTTACACTAGGCATCGTAGTGAACGGAGCGGTTCTTGCCGTGCCAGGCCTACTCTAAGTCCGTCAATGAAGTTAGTAGCCCATCCGAAAGTAGCCCGAAACGTAGGACTGAACAAAACAAGTGTCAAGTTCAACTTTTCGGACGGGCAAAAACACATCGGTAATAGGGACACCTGTCAAATCGTGTTGTCATTCATTCTTAGTTCGGGCCCCGAAATAATCGTATGTCCGTAGGTGATAGGGTGTAGGAAACGCTCGTAACTAAGGCCGAAACCACGGACTTCGTGCTTAGGGAGTAGACCCCCTGACACGTTCCAATTACGTTCATGGTATGATACGTTGTGACTCCTTTATGTTTGCAAATTACGTGGGAGAAAAGTGGCGACACTCGAACGCGCATTGAGAATGTACGGACAGCATATCTCCCGGAGATCTATGATAAAAATAAACAATACTAGGTACATTCAAGAGTTTTACTTATACTTTAGCCCCCTTATTAAAAAAGATGGTCTAAGAAAAACCTGGGTTTTAAAGTAGCCCCGTCTCTTTTTGTTATATGACATAAGAAAGTGATGGGTATATTTTAAACCTGGGTTTACCATAGTCTTGGTTTAAACCACCTTTTGTAATAAGGGGGTAGAAGTTTACTTGTACACAAGTACAAGTTCTAAGAGCCCAGCCCTACTATAATTACCGCAGCGTTATAAATTCATTGGAACTTGTCGGAGCCTCCCTATATACCGACGCTAAAATTGCATCGTAATGGGTTAGCGTTTTCTAACTTGCACTGGAACTACATTGATTTTACTGTCGTTACTCTAATGTCAACTATAAGTCTGATTGAGCTTATTAATGTTGCACGGGCCACCGTGCCGCTGCCCTCAATTGTAATTTGCATCGGCTGCCTTGTTTACGTTATAGTGTAGGAACAAAATAATCGTGTATAGAGAGAAATACGTCTGCTCGAGCCGACTGTAACAAATAGCGGATTTGCTAAAATATGTTCACGAGCGGACTTTGAAAGCGCTCATCTCGCCTGCCGCGAGATTTTTGTAGGCTGGACTCAAGGGTTCGATAGTACAGTTATCAGATTTTTCGGTTATACTCAAATGCAGTCACCGGTCGCTCGTCCTATATCTGCGTAACCTTTGGGAAACTAGGCGTTTCTGTCTATTCCCGGACGCAAGCAAAAGCCCTTTGATATTCTGATTCTTGTTTGGGAAGGCAGGCGAGAGAACGCCTGTCCCCTGTTATTTGATTGTGCAGTGAGGTAGCTGAGTCGTAATAAAAGTCCGGGGTGGTAAATTAAGAGGTATAATTTTGATACGTGTTATACACCAACTCACCACTTAGGTGGTACACTGTGAATCTCTTTGTGAATAATCATGGAAGTTTTTACATAGCCGTTTCGAGCGGCGTGGAATATGGCGACTATGTGTGTTAGGGTAGAAACTGCGTTAAGCGGACGCCCGCGCGTTTCCGTACAAAACTGCACCATCGCGGGAACACGCGCGGGCATCAGTCGCGGGGAGGTGGGCCCCTCGTCCGCGCAACGTTTTCCGCCTCCGTGCGACGAAAGCCCGCGCGGGGGCACGCGCGGGGATTCAATAAACGGGCTTGCAGGCTGTCGTATTTTTTTTCCTAGTCGTCGTTTTGCTGTGTTATAATTTATAATATACAGGGTGGGTCAAAAATCATGGATCAAGCAACGGGTATCCGCGACGGGGACCGCTGCGTTCCCACGGAGTCCACCTGCGTGACCACGCGCGTCGACACGAGACGGTTGCCCGTCGCGGGCGCCCGCTTTACGCAGTTTCAGCCCTTACAATGTTGCCAACCTTCGAACCATAAATAATTATAAGGTGCGTTCACAAACGCCACACCTGTAAGGATGCCGTGACATAGATAGAGATACACGTACCTACTTCACTACAGAGGCATGAGATATTCCTCGAATTCATTTCACTGCACAACATTATCGTATTACACAGATGCAGGATTTCTCGAACATGCAGAACCCTCACAGTGCGAAGCCTCGTGCTCTTGACCGATTTTATTATCTACCTAACGCGAACGGACACTTGTCTCTTATCTCATTATGATCTCCTATCTACACGAAACACCCTCGAGTTATCTACGCTTTCCAACTGCGTCTGCGTCTCGCTGCCTCCGCCACATGACGGACGACACAGTGTTTATACGTGTTAGTCATTTAGATACAATATATAAATTTTCAACATTTTCATACTCTTTGTCAGCAGTTTGTCTCATCTTGTCATCAATCCGCGGCGAATATTTTTAGTTTTGTGAATTCCCTAGAAACTTATAATGAAGGCTTACGATGAAGACTTGACGGGGTGTGTATTTCAAATTCATGAATATTTTGTGGGATTCGATTGCACATCGGTGTTTACAAGATAGCGCGCGGAAAATTTTACGAGGTTTGAGATTAAAAATAAACTACTCGTGACCCGGTATAAAATAATAATCAATTGTTGCCATAATAATTTAAGTGATTTCGCAGTAATATGAAGAAGTAAAATTGTTTGTGTTTATGATTATCTAAGGCTGTTAAGTCACCCTTTTTAACACTAAACAACAATGCAATGGTATTAGAGGCGGCGCTAATTACAAACACACGTATTTCTATAAAGTGCGCGTAGTTTAGTGTGGCGTTATATGCTTGTGTTTCATAGTGTCTTTATTTTAAGAGGAAGATATTATACAAAATTACAATTATAATCTAAGTACGACTTATAAACAGTATTGAAATATTATCCGTTTGTCTTGTATACACTCGGAATAGCCACGAACAATTCCTTCGATCACGATGCGATCAGTGTCCGGCTCTTGTCAAAGCGACAGTGGTATAAGGTAATTGGCATACGATGGTTTTGTGCGTAAACTCCCTTCGTTAGTCAGGGGGTGGCGGCCAGACTGGTACCACGTTTCTTACGCTGACTCGTCTCTGTACTAAGAATGCGATGAGAACATTATATTTTGATTATTATATTACTTATATTGTTTTGTGTACCGATTATCTAGATATCTATAACAAGTGTTTTTATCTTTCGCATTATACAGTCAATATAGGGTGCCAGATAAAGTGTATGGTCGTCTATAATGATGATATAATTATTATTACGTCAGGTCGAGCGATACCATGCTAGAAATGATCAATGAGATGCAAAGTGAGAGAATGGACTCTCAGCGTGCTGAGCTGCGCCCCACGCCCAAGAAGCCGGTGAGGGAGCCCGCCCCCGGGACCTCACTGCCGGGGCTGCGGCCACAACACACCACTAGAACCAAGCCCGAGGACGACTTCCTGGAAATGATAGCCCGAGTCCAGGTACATAAATTATTCCGTTGTAGGGCGCCAATTGTTTAATCTTCAACCTTTTAATCTTAAATGGTACATGCCTAAATCTTATTTTTATTGGATACTGACTGGATTTTATAATTAGATAAATACAAATTTCAACGAACTTTTTTATTAATGGATAAGTACACTACGATACTTTAGTTTGACTTCTGAAAACTTTTGTGCAGGGCTCTAGGCTCGAAGACCAACGTACCGAACTGCCGCGCCCGCGCCCTGAGCCGCAGCCGCAGCCACCGCGCCCGAGGGCTGAGCAGCAGCAGCGCCCCAGGGCCACCGTCCCTGATGAGGATTTCTTTTCTTTCCTCATGAGGGCTCAGGCGGGCCGTATGGAAGAGCAGCGCGCTGTGGTAAACAACATTTCGCTTCGAATTTTGTTTTGAATTTATTTCTCAGCCTTAGCTGTAATATTGTTTTGTTTCAGATTCCGAATAAGGACACTCGTCCTCGCAAAAATGGTCCCGTCTCTAAGAAGTAAATTCGTGGGAATTGACCCCGTTTCCTTCAGGTGTTGTCTGCTGTGCCCCCGTTGTCGTCTGTGTCGATACGATGTTTATATTCACTTTTCGTTAATTTGTCAAGCACAATGTACATATTATTATATATTTCGTCGTTTAGTTCTCATATAACGATATGTTTCCGGCCTAATGTTAAGATGAACCCCAAAGTACATTAATATAGTGACAGTACGCGGTGTCTGACAGCTTGGAGAATAACTAACAACGTGTAAGCTGCACGAGAATGTCTCATGTTTAGTTTTGTATTACATATCAACACTCGTTTAGTTAGGTTTAATAAAAAAAACATATTTACCTATTTAATAACTGCTTTTTTTTAATATGCATTCTTTTTTGAGGATGTTTTTCTAAAAAGATTCTGGTGTCTTTTAAATCTATCTATTAAAGTTGCCTTTATTTCTTATCTTTTTCTATTATAGCATAATTATTAATTTTAACACCGATATTTACAAATTTTACTACGAGGACTCGGGGTGCTCGAACGCACTGCCTTGAATAAGGCTCTACGGTTGGTTGCTTTTATGTTGCAAGAAAGGCAACCAATCATAGTTCAACGCAGTGCGTTCGAGCACTCTGTGAGACCTTATAGTAACATACGTGCACACGGGTACAATTCTAATTACTTTAAAGGTGTTACTATTTTGTCTTTTGCCTGTCGAATTACAGCGAGTGGTGCATGGAATGAGGCTAATTTACATATATATTAAGTATATATAATTTACTTTGCTACGTAAGTGCCTGACATCTTTGTCATTTCTTGCTTAATGTTATTTATATCCGATAAGCTAACTTTCTTAAAAAGTCTTATTTTCTATAACATTTTTATAATATGTACTCAACTAAATTATTAATATTTTAGTATAAGTGACTATGCGTTGATTTATTGATCAGTTATATCTAATTTAAAATATTATTTACTGGCTTCGATTTCCTGACCCTAAGCAATTTGTTAATTAATTAATGTATTTTTTACACTTTAAAAAATCTGTGAACAAAATCGAATTATTTACTTTAGTTACAATGAAATATCGAAGACATGGTAACTTTTATACATATTTTAGAATTTTTATGTTTTATGTAATATGCAATATTTTTATTTATCAATTTACACAAACTTTAGTTATAAGTTGTAATTTTAGGTGACAAATATCAGTTTGATTCAATTTTGTCCGTTATAATTAATTAACTGGTTCATAATGTACTACTGCACATCGTATCGCCATCACCCGCTTGCTCGCGCTCTGTCATACTACTTCGTTACCTGATCATTCTGATTATAACTTTAAATTGATATTTGGATATTATACATTATTTTCTAAAGAAATATGATCAAATTGACGTATAATATGATTTCCTTTATTGTACACAGTTTCAGAACCTAATTTATTTAAAATTAACTTAAAATTATCCAAAAATCTTTAATTTTTAATGAGCTTTATTTTATATTATATCCAATTCATTCCAAATGCATTTACTATAATTTGAAATTTTTGAGAAGATGATCTCTTTCGATAAAATGTAAACTTGGATTATGTCTATTTTTTAGTCTCATAATTTATGATTTAAGTAAATGTAGCATCTATGTTGTTTAAAAAATAATCAGTTTAATGAAAATAGCATCACAACGGTTTCGACATCGGTATTACAAATAGCACCCCAACAGAGATGTTTTATGTTTTTCAAATTCTTTAATATTGTCCTGGAGTCAATGAAAATAAGAGCTATACTCCTGTTGCGGCGTGATCTCTAACTCAAAAATACTAAGAATACAATGTTCATAGGATATATACTATTTAATATGTTTAAGTGATTGTTATTGTAGGCCAATAAATGCCAAACTAAGCATTGAACTGATATTCTTGTTTTATTTAGTCCCTCTGCTTCATAATGATAATAACGTGAGGTAAGATATAATATCTTGTAATGAGCCAAATTAGTTTTCTTCTTCTTCCTGCCCTTATCCCATGTTACTTGGGGTCATCGCAACACGTTTTCTTCTTCCATTCCGTCCTGTCAGCCGTCATGATATCACTGACTCCCTTCTCTTTCATATCATTCTTCACACCATTCATCCATCTTTTCTTTGGCCTCCCTCTTCCTCTCCATCCATCCACATTTATATTCATAACTCATTTCGTCACATGCGTTTCATCTCTCCTCTTCACGTGCCCATACCAAGACAAACGGTTCCCTTTCAACTTTTCCGTCACTGGCGCTATTTTCAAACTTCCTCTAATATACTCATTCCTGACCTTATCCATTCCGGTCACTCCACACATCCATCTCAACATTCTCATCTCCGCTACATGCAATCTTTTTTCATCCGTCTTCTTCACGGGCCCAACATTCCGAGCCATACAGTACGACAGGTCTTATCGCGGACTTGTAGATTTTCCCCTTTAACTTGAGAGGCATCCGTGAGTCGCAAGTTATTCCAGTGACCTGTCGCCATTTCATCCATCCTGAGTTGATCCGTTGTGTTACGTCTCGGTCTACACCGCCATCCCGTTGGACAAGCGACCCGAGGTACCGAAAGTCGGAGCAGGTCGGTATGGGCTTTCCGGCGAGAGATATTGGCACAGGACTAGAGAGACCGCCAAAATCGCAAAACAGCTACTCTGTTTTGGTTCTGCTCAATCTCAGACCAACACTCTCCAGTCTTTGCCACCACACCTCCAATCTGCTCTGGACCTCTAGGCCACACACACACAATGTCATCGGCAAACAGCATGCACCAGGAGGCCTCTTCTTGGATGTCCGCCGTCAAAGCGTCCATTATTACCAGGAAGAGGTAAGGGCTGAGGACCGACCCCTGATGCAAGCCGACAGCCACATTGAAGCTGCCAGTAGTGCCCACTGTAGACCGGACTTGGGTACCTAATTTAGTGTTAGTTATTTATGTGACAACATTGTTGGTGTGCTAATATAAACTACTCGCGTGATAATGGTCACTGACGGAATGTCCTGCGTAAGCGACAAACGCGACGCCAGGCGACACACGCGATGAAAATACACGTAACGTCGCGTCTCGCCGCAGACTGCTACATAGGCCGCCAGCAGATAATCACACGGAAGAAAATAAAACGGGTCATTCATTCCCAGTTGCCCCCACCGACAACGCCACCACTGGTGGCAAATTATATTTTTCATATTAAAATGTATACAAAATTTATTGGGAATGACCTAATAAAACCGGCAGTGTGCTTAACACGTTCAGTGCCGGGTGCCAGGGCTCCAGGAGGGCACCACCCTCTAGTCGCATTCGCGGTGCCGGCTGCCCTCGTGGAGGGCTCATTTTAAATGTAGGTTTTTCTTTGGAAATAGTTACTCCGTTATAAAACAAGCAAACACCCCTAAAAAACTACACTTGGGAGCAAAGAAATCGAGCCACTCTTTTTTCACGTGTCTTGGTTATTAGTTTGGTTTCATGATTTGTATAATTCAAAATACAAAAATCTACACTCACTGTAAAGGTTATTAAATAACCTTTAAGGCGATACATGTTTAGACTTCATCTGTTCCTTATTACCAAAAATAATAACGATTAGGTATACCTACGTGAAAAATTGAAGTGGCTCGATTTATTTGCTCCCAAGTATCAAGATTCAAAGATATTTATTTGCCAACTAAGTGTACATAAGGTGTTACAATATAAAATAGCTCTCTTAACTTAGTTGCCTTTTACAGGCGTTGCAAAAGAATTCTTAAGCGCGTAGTGTTCCACGCGCGCCTCCCCCTGCCTGCGATTGAGGTCTGCAAATGCGGGCCGGCACTAGTTGGGGGCTGCGGACGAATGTACTGCTCCCGCGGCCCCCGGCCAAAGTGTGAGATGGAACACCGGGGTGGTTTTAGTCAGTAAGAGATAAAATAGGTAAATTAGTTAAACGTAGATCGCCATAATAACTTTGAATACCTAGGTCATTTATCAACCCGAAGCAAAACCAAACATATTTAGTTGAGTCTATTGTTTTTTTGTTTTGTATTCAAAATATTCTTCCATTGAGTAAAAGCAATTTTGTGTAAGGAATGTTTTTAATTTTCTATTAAATATTGCTACACTCACCGGCATAATTAGCGGAACGCAACAAAAAACCGTGTTTTTTCCATAATTTTGTATTGTACACTAATGTTTTTGTTTAAATATTTTATAATTAGGGTTAAATGCATTAAAAGGACAAATAATCAATAATCATTTAATTGAATTTGGCAATTAATATCTTCAATTTGCTAAAATATCCATTTTGTAACTTTCGGCGCATATTTCTTGGAATAATTAATTTGCTATTTATTTTACTTTTTTGTTTGTTTTATCACCGTTTCTATACTGCTAGGGTCCTTATCAGTATTATGGCATGTTTTTTCTCTCAATTTTTTAATCCATTGTCTTTTCTTAAGACAAATTGTCCCCATACTCCCATGAAACACTTTTAATCCTCTAATGTTTCTGGGTGGCTGGATTTTTTTCTCTAACCCTATTTTCCGTCAAGGCCAGGTCATATTCTATTGGACTTATGTCCGGGGTCCACGTTGACCCACCCTGGTGGGTTATTACAACATGTTATACGAAATTGCGGACCACGAATACACATTCCGATGACACATAATCGTGCATATTTTGTTTTTCTTGACTGATAATTTGTCAAGTGGCATCGCATGAGGTTCTGGGATGTCTATCCTGCAAAAATAAGCAGCCAGTAAGCCTCCTTCAATAATGCCTAAATCCGTGTGCGCTTCAAAACAAATGACACCCCAAACCATTACTGGAGCCTCCAGTATAAGGCACATTCCAGTAAAATTTGACAGTTCAAAGCGATTCCCTTGACGTATTCATATTCTATGCCTCCCATACAAAAAATGTATATCAAAAAATAGCTTGCCCCTGAGAAAAAATCTCTTTCTAACTCCTTAGTCCGATCTCGGTGTTATTGAGCAAAACTTAATTTCACTACGCGATGACGTACATCACGTTTTGGACATTCAGCAGTCGCGTTAGACATCAGATTACCTTCAATGAGACGTCGTCTTTCTTTCCGCATACTCACAAACAAAATACGGACCACCTTCAGGATGCTACAGGCCCGAATAGCAGCATTGCGCCAATTTTTCAGAGCCTTTACTGGTTTGAACTGTCATAAACCAATCATCAGCGGCGCTCTTTCCTTGATTTCTGCATTATTCTCATCTTCTAACGAAACATCCTGTCTGCTGGTACCGATGGACATTGCGAGGAATGACTAATATCGGTACACCCAGTGCTTAACTTACTGCACGATAGGTTTGACTTTCATCGATCACTGTAACATACCTCGTAGCTTTTGTCACAGGTAAATTACTTCTTTCAGCCTCTACGCAATGTTTATTCTCCAAATGCAATGAATACACTAAGGCCAAACCACCAGTACTTGAATAAAACAAAGTTCCGATCAAAAACACAAAAGGGCAAAATCTTTGTAAAATCAAAACTGGGCCTAATTTACATCTAATCGCTTAGGAAAACCGAATTTTTCTTCAACATGCAAGTCCTCATTGAAGGTTCTTTTGAATAAAAAAATCGTCATGGCAATAGCAGTACCATATAATAAAAAAAAATGAAAAAAATAAAAACGTTCCGCTAATTATGCCGGTGAGTGTAGTTTCGTTTCTTTTGTTACATCGTTTGGTAATTTATTATAAATTTTTACTGCCTTATATTAGGGACTATGGTTAAGCATTTTTATTCTGGAGGGTGGTAAATATATCTATCTATCTTTGTGACGCGTGTTTACTTTGTGTGTTTCTTTTACTTTTGTGAAATGACTGTTATTTTTGAATACGAACAAGCATAGGTCGTGTATATACAGGGCGTCCCACGACTTTGCCACATGGAGGGGAAGTACCTTAAATACTGTAGATAGAAAAAATTACTGAATGAAGACTTCATTTTTATTTTAAATACAATACGAACTGCATTCAAATAATTTTAAATAATCACCTGTCTGAACCGGGAATCGAACCCGCTAAATGTGAAAATAAAAAAAACTGTAATTTTATTGTACTAATCGAAAGGCTCGATCAGATACATTTATTTCTTCTAATAAACATAGCATCTAAAATAAAAGGAACACCATGAAATTTAACATTTATTTGAAATAATAAGACACGTTTAACCGTACAACTTACAAACAATTTAATTTATTAAATGCTCAAAATGTGTCCCTTCCTATTGTATACTAATTGTAACTCTTTTAATAATCTCGCTTATCGTTGATTGATTTATTTTTTCATAGTCAATATTTGAAATAATGCTTCGAAATAGTACTATAGCAGAAAGTAGTACATAAAGTCAGTTGATATAAGCACGACATAGAGAAAATGCTATTCGTTATTCTGAACCAAATTTTAAATTAAATGTTAATTTTCATGGTGTTCCTTTTATTTTAGATGCCATGTTATTTAGAAGAAATAAATGTATCTGATCGAGTCTTTCGATTAGTACAATTAAATTTTATTTTTTTATTTTTACATTTAGCGGGTTCGATTCCCGGTTCAGACAGGTGATTATTTAAAATTCTTTGAATGCAGTTCTTATTGTTTTTAAAATAAAAATGAAGTCTTCATTCAGTAAATTTTTCTACCTACAGTATTTAAGGTACTTCCCCTCCATGTGGCAAAGTCGTGGGACGCCCTGTATATCGAGGGTAGTGTTAATAGTTTGTATTCAATGAAAAAAGGTCTGCAGCTTTCTAAATTATCTATTTGAGCTATAATTCTAATACACTTCTTTTGTAACAAAAATAAATCATGAACGTCCACGCTATTTCCCCACAGCATAACACCGTATCTTAGCCATGAGTACGCGTATGCATGGTAGGCAGACAAAGATGTTTTTATGTCTGTGCTACGTTTTAGTTGGAAAAGAGCGTAAGTGAATTTGGACAATTTTGATTTTATATGTTCAATAAGTGTTTTCCAATTTATGTGTGTATCAATGTGTATGCCAAGTAAGTTAAATGATTCTACTGTTTCTAAGGGTATGTTTTGAAAAGTTGTGTTTATATCTAAGGGGGGCTTTTTATATGATCTAAATTGCATTGTTTTGGTTTTACTATAGTTTATCTCTAAGTTGTGGTCATGAAGCCAACATGTTAATGTTTCCAAGGTTTCTTGTAGGATAGGGTTTGGATTAGTGGTATTGTCATATTTTATAAGTATAGATATGTCATCAGCAAATAAGACTGGTAAAGCTATTTCTTTATTTAGGATTTTAGGTAGGTCGTTTATGTACAATAAAAACAATATACAGCCCAGTACGCTTCCTTGTGGGATAGAACATGTAATTTTCCTTTCTTTGGATCGTATTGTTCTTATTTCATTTTTATCCTCATCAAAATTTTCAATTTGAACTATTTGTGTTCTATTTTGCAAATACGATTTAAACCATGAATAAGCCGGGCCTCGAACTCCTGAACCGTGTAATTTGTTAAGCAGTATATTATACAGGACTTTATCATACGCTTTTGTCATGTTAACAACAGACCAACGACATAATTTTTATCATTTATGTGCTGAAGTGCCGTTTGAACGTATTTGTATACAGCTAATGTTGTAGATCTAGATTTTCTGAACCCGTTTTGAGAGTCGTCGAGGATACTATATTTTTCAAGAAAATTGTATAGTCTAGTGCACATTGCCTTTTCAAATACTTTTGAAAATGTCGGTAGTAAAACTATGGGCCTATAATTACTGGGCGTTTGAGTATCGCCTTTTTTATGGATTGGTTTAATTAGTGATACTTTTAAAAGGTCAGGAAAATGGCCGTCTTTGAAGCTCTGGCTAACTAGAAAGGTTAGTGGAATCGAGAGTTCATCCGCACATTGTTTTAGTAAGATTGGCGGAATATCGTCTTTTCCACAACTGTGTTTGTTTTTGATTGAACGAATTATTTCGATTATTTCTTTTCGATCAACAGGGCGTAAGAACATTGAACATGTTGGTGAGTTTTGGACAGGTCGACCTACTACATTTTGCTTTTTTGTTCTATAGGGACTTTCTCCGACTGTCGCAAAATAATCGTTGAAGAAATTGGATACAGTTGCTGGACATTTAATAATTTTGCTATTTATTTTTAAGGATATGTTTTTACGCATTTTCTTTTTTATTTTGCCTGTTTTTGTATTTATGATATTCCACATCTTACTTAGTTTTTACTTTGTTGTCTGAGTTTTCCATTTGTTTGATATATTCTTTTTTTTTTAGATTTTTACACTGCGTTTTAGTGTTTGATTGAAGATTTTGTAGTATTTTTTAATTATTGTACTATTTGTTTCGTTTATGATAGTCTTTAATATTCTTTTATGTTCGCATGACTTTCTTAAATTAGTCAAAGATCATTTCTTCTCTCAACATATTTCTATTTCTTCTTGACATTAATACCTCATCATGAACCTACTTTGTTTTTCCTTATCACATAATTATATAACATGTATTTAAAATATATATTTATAGTTTTTGTATGTAAGTATTATGTCTATGTATTGTGTGTAGTATGTATTTGACAGCAGTACACCGCAGACTACCCCCTCTATCTTATTCATTGTCTTCCTGTTCATCCAAAGGTTGTCTGGTAGATATCGCTATCAGCGATAAGACCGCCATTGTACCCTTCAATATATGATATTGTATATGAGCTGTGTTACAATTTTGGTGTACAATAAAGTATATTCTATTCTATTCTTAAAGCTTTGGTTAACCATCCTTTTTTGGGTTTATTTTTTATTTTTATTTTTTGTATATGTTTATTAAGGAGTTGTTGTATAGAATTAATAAATGAATTAAAATTTATATTTATATTTGTATTTTCATTTTTTTTTTTATTTATCTGGCACATCAACAACATAAACACAAACATGGAAATTTTGACATTGCAGAGGTTAAGGACTAGTGTTTACACCAATTACAGACGTGCACAACATTTGATAGTAACACAGTATTAAATTATGAATATTAAAATATGAAATAAAATGCAAAAAAGAAATGAGATGCATGCAATTAAAAGTATACATTTAAAATTGAAATAAATTATAAATTAGTGCAATTGAAATATAAATAATTTTAATGAAATTAAAAGTATCCAACATTTTCATTTTTTTTTTAAACTGCTTTTTGACTTTTGTTCTTTTTCTCTATAATTTTGTTCCTAAATCGTGTGGGGTGGTCATGAAAAATATCTAGATCGAGTAGTTTATGCCAACTGTTATATGCTGAAGTCAGTCTCACGATTGGGGAATTCAGGCCGAGATTTGTTCTACATCGAGCAATATTAAAAAAGGAGCCGCATCTTCTCAGAGCACTTAGTTTGCAAACCAGTTTAGCATTGTATCGCATACTCCATATTGGTTTTGGAGCTTACCAATGAGTATTTTGTGATCCACGCGATCAAATGCACTAGCGAAGTCAGTGTAGACCGAATCCAGCTGTTTGTTCTTATCTATTCCTTCCATAATAGGCGTTATGTATGAGACAAGATTAGTCAGAACTGATTTATTCTCCTGAAAACCGTGCTGTTCCACTCGTATCTGGGATCTAGTATGTCTTGTCAAAACTGGACAGACAAGGCTTTCAAAGATTTTAGAAAAGCATGATAAAATCGATATCGGTAGTTTATTACATTATCGTTGTCTCCTTTCTTTAGAATCGGGACAATCCGAGCTCGTTTCCATTCACTGGGAAAAATACCGCATACAAGAGATTTGTTAAAAATCTCTTTTAATGGATAAGATAGGAGCGAAGCGCATCTCTTTACGAAGAGTGGCGGAAGTCCATCGGGCCCAGCACCTTTATTGGGATTCAACCGCTTCAACTGCATGAAAATGTCTCTCTCGCTGAGTCTTAAACAGGTTAATTTGTCACAGTATGGAGTTGCTGACTCATTAGTACTGTAAGGAGAAACAATTGGTGTGCTATTTGCTTTGGTATAAACGGAGCTGAAATGAGATGCGAATAGATTTGCGATATCGGAACCGCTTGACGAATAGTGTTCATTATTATTGTGCATTACTGACGGCATGGTATTTGATGGCGACTTCTTGTGTTTAATGAAATTCCAGAAGGCTTTAGGATTCTTTTTTAGGTTGCATTCTATGGTACTTATATAACTGGTAAAGCAGTTGCGCTGCCTAATGTTTTCATATTCAAGGCTATCCCGAGGATTATTAAATTTACGAAATCTGCGCCTCAGTTTATCTTTTTCTTTTAATAGACGAATCAAATCACGTGTGAACCAGATAGGATGGGAATCCCGTCGAGGTTTGCGTTTAGGTACGTGCTCGCGAATAATTGAATTAATTTTTTCGTAAAAAACTGAGACCATCTCATCAACGCACCCACAACCAGCAAAATATTCAGACCACTCCACGCTCTTCAGGTTAAGTATTGAGTTATTTTGTTGCAATCCCGATAAGGCTATGAAATCAGTCAGTGCAAATCCCAATCGATTTTTGTAGTTTTCGGCATTCAAGCTCATATCAATGCAAGGAGTCGTATATTTCGCGTTACAATCTTTGATCCAATTAATAAAATTTAAGTTAAAATCACCGACTACAATAATATTATCAACCAAATCAGTTACTCTATTCACACTTTCTAGGAACTTATTCAGGACATCCAGTTTAATTGGAGGAGGCAAGTAGACAACACATACCGCTATTTTCTTTTGTTTATTATTTTTTACAACGTCTAGTGTGATCCAGATGTCTTCACAATCACTTTCCCATGTGTGCATTCGATACGAAGGAGTAAGTCGCGATACGGCTATTAGGACGCCTCCTCCATCTGATTTAGAAGTTCGCGAAAGATCACGATCTCTACGGTAAACTACGTATCGGTCATCTACAACTTCGCTGTCGGAAATATTTGAATTGAGCCAAGTTTCAGTAAACGTTAAAATATTGGAGTTACATTGCAGGATGTTATTATACACTTCGTTTGTCTTTGTGCGTATACCTCTTAGGTTTTGGTAGTAAATATCAACAGAATTGAATTTAAACTATAATTTCTGTTTTCATTTCTGGGCTAATGAGGTACATTAATTACTTAAGCAAAGCTAAGCTTTCGAAGCTACGAATGTATATGGCTTGGCTTGTTTCCTTCTTTTTAGCGTATATCCGACCGTCTCGTATCCCGACAAATTTGTATTCTGCCTCCTTGGCCTTTAGCCTTGTTGCAGCGTGTAAATGTTTATTATGAGGGCTCAGGTGTTCCGCTACAAAGATCGGTTCACGCTTGCCACCTAGGCCTAGGTGTCGCGTTGAGAGCTTATCGTCCATGTGGCCTTTATTAAATTTTGTAACAGCAGCCAGAAGGCTGTCTCGTGTTGTTCGGTTGCAAAGTTTTGTGGCGGCAAAAATCATCACTCCCTCCGCTCAGCATTCAATCGAGCAGCAAGCAGCGAGTCAGGGGGGGAGTGATGTGGCGGCATCTATCTCGCCACATGCGAACTAGCGAACTATCCTACATCGCGCAATCAAGATTTAACACGCAGATTGTATATATACAACCTCCCAACATCAACTGTTGGGCAGTAGCCCGCCAGGCACAAGACTCCGCCTGGTTGGAGGATCCTCCCTTTGGTTGGAGGAACACCACACCAAGTTTCTCCACATTGGTGACCCCGACGTGATCGTCACAGACAGTGTTTCCACACTGGTGACGTCACACACAACCTTCGCAGCCTCGGCAGCCACATCATCACTCCCTCAGCAGCTCAGCATTCAATCGAGAGCAGCAAGCAGCGAGTCCCACAGCCAGCCAGCATCCTCGGCTTCAACGGGTGATGTGACCACTAGCCTGCAGCGAACGCGCAAGCCTGGTCACGACCCTCAGCCCACTCCAGCATCATGGCGCATCATACTGCACTTCGACCGGTCAACTAGCAGAGGCACTTCTCTCCTGGTCGACGCAGTCCACAGCCACCACTCACAGTTTCGACTCAAAGAAACCCTTCACTGGCCCTGGCAAGTTCTCAAGACTCAACGACCGCTGACTCATCAAGATGATCGACCTCCGGTCTCAGGGGGGGAGTGATGTGGCGGCATCTATCTCGCCACATGCGAACTAGCGAACTATCCTACATCGCGCAATCAAGATTTAACACGCAGATTGTATATATACAACCTCCCAACATCAACTGTTGGGCAGTAGCCCGCCAGGCACAAGACTCCGCCTGGTTGGAGGATCCTCCCTTTGGTTGGAGGAACACCACACCAAGTTTCTCCACAGTTTTACCACCACAGTTCTTGGACGATCGCTGTCTTTGTTAACCTTTGCGACTCTTGTAGCGTATTGTATGTTTTCATTGGTAATCGAACATTCCACTGTATTACCAAGTTGTAGGATAACATTTGGAAGGTTCTCGGTACGGTGTTCAGGTATCCCATTAATTTCAACATTACACTCTCGCATATTTTGTTCTACTGAATTCAGCCTTGCCGTTAAGTTGTTGACCGTTGTATGTAGTTCAATGTTGTCTTTTTCTAATTTTTCTATAATAGAAACCTTTTCGTTCAGTTTATTTTTCATTTCCTCCAAGAGGGTGTTGTTAAACGATAGGGAATCATCAAAACAAGCAATCTTTTCATTTATGTTCTTAAGATGATCCGTAACAAGCTCGCCAATAGCAGTATTAAACGCCGCTCTAATTTCACTTCTTATGATATCGCGTAACACTTCTTGGGATAACAGGCCACTTGTATCAGTTGTCGTATCAGAGAGTCTGCGCTTGGTCCTCTTACTACTGCGAACTGTAATATTACAAATATCTTGATCCGTGGTTGGTGAAGGATTTGGAGTGGTATCGTTATCAATTTTAGACTCGGGACTACGGCACTCAGTACATTGCCATATTTGTTTATGATCAGCCATCATTAAGTCATAGCGCTTCGTTGACACTTTTGAGCATTTAAGGTCATATGTTAGGGAGCAGCGGGAACATTTTAGCATATTATTCCCTTTAATAGTGCCAAGACAACAAGCGCATTGATGATCAGTCGATGACATATTCGTGAGAACAATAATGTTATGTTAAATAACTGATCCTGTTCCGTACATGGAACGCGTATGCAAATCGTTTCCGCAGAATGTTGGTAGCACTGGCGAATGCGCCGCAATGAATCACGCACGCCGTTGTAGCACCCTAGCACCAGCACTTACGCACTGCGCACAACCGTGAGAATCAGTTGCACTCGCGATCAAGACACTATGAGAATGCACTTTTGGATATTTTTATTCGATGTTGGGTTTTATTTGTTTACGCTTTTAGGGTTTGATTTTATATTCACATGAGTTTATTTGAGCTATACTATATATATATATATATGTATATTTCCGTGGTAAGTTTCGAAAAGAGAAGGAGCACTGTGAATACTCTGTTGACGGTTCGGAGCGCGGTCCAGTCCGTATAAATAATGTTTTCCCATTTTATATCTTTCAGACAGAGATCTTTTAAAGTTTATAATATTGTTTTTTGTAAATAGTCTTTTCTGTATGTACCATGTTCCATGACTGTTTGTATTTAGAAAATTAGTGTTTATTTTTATATTAAGAACCTTATGGTCAGATAGACCGTAATCTTGAACGTAGGATTTAAGTATTTATGAGGGGTGTGTAATTAGTAAAAAAGTAGATCTATGCACGTAGATGTAGTTTTTGTTACTCTAGTAGGTTCATTTATTAGTTGTTTAAGATTATATGATTGCATTAAATCGAGAAAGTCTTTAGTTTGTTTATTTTTATTATGTATGTTTATATTAAAGTCACCTCCAATTAACACGTATTTATTTATGTTTTTTGTATTTAACTTATGCAAAACCTTTTCTATCTGTTCGTAGAATATGTTAATATGACGATCTGCTCGATACAGCCCTATGATAATACAATTTAGTTTAGGTACTTCTATTGCACTAAATTCTATAATACATTCTTTAGAGTAATTAACAATATCTTTCCTTTCTGTACATTCCAAAGAGTCTTTAGCAATTAAACATAGGTACGCCTCCACCTTCACGGGTTTTTCGACAGAAAATGGATGCAATTTTATATCCAGGTAATAATACAGAGTCAAAGTAGTCTTTAGTTTTCCACAATTCCGATAACGAAATAATATCAATTTCAGAATCTACCAATAGTTGTTCTAATATATCTAATTTATTTCCTATACTTTGAATATTTTGAAAGATTATAGTAGGTATTATTAGTAACGAAAGGACTTATTTTGTTTGTTATTGTTTTTTAATTTTAGCGTAAATGTGTTATTCTGTTGAGGCTCTGTATACAGGGTGGAAAAAATCAATGGGCCCTGAAGGGAAACCACCTTAAATCCTTAAGATAGATTATTTTTCTTAAAGGAAACATTCTTTTAATTTTAAAAAGAAACAAAACTGCATTCACAGATTCCTCGACATGCTTACCTAAACCGGGAATAGAACCAGTTAAAAAAATAAAAAAATAAACACTCACTATTTTATTTCACTAGTCGATACAGTCAATGTTAGAGATAAAATTTCTCCAATAAACATTAGGTCTTACACTCGTCTGTCGTACAAGATATCCATGAAATCTAATATTTAGGTAGTACACAAGGGCATTAATCAACATTACCTAGACCAGAACTGTTCACTTTTAACAAGTAAAAGACACGTTATAGTTATCTTAAAACTCTTACATCCAAAGACATTCTATGAACTACAAGCTTGCTAATTTATCTCTAAGTACCTCGTTGAAGACTTAAATAAGAAAATCATTTAATTGGTAATAATAATTCTATGCAAATTTTCTTTCTTAGACGGGGCGTTCTGACGAAAAGTTTAAAAATAGAACGTTCCGTTTGACCATAATCCTATCGATTAGTAGAATAAAATAGCGAGTGTTTATTTTTTTAATTTTTAGCTGGTTCGATTCCCGGTTAAGGTAAACTTGTCGAGAAACCTGTGAATGCAGTTTTGTTTCTTTTTAAAAATGAAGGAATGTTTCCTTTAAAAAAAATAATCTATCTTAAGGATTTAAGGTGGTTTCCCTTCAGGGCCCATTGATTTTTTCCACCCTGTATATCTCTGTTGTTAATTGTTGTATCTCTTCATTGTATATATACTCATAGTCTGTATGTAAGGAAATGTTAGTAGGAATATAGTACATATAAGGTACTATATTCCTACTAACATTTACAACGTCAAAAATAATTTTCATTCCATAATTATTAATTACGCCGCTATATTTTGAAAACATGCTGAAATCATTTAATAAGTTCAGTACCCCAAGTGTGAGTTTTTTTCGTTAACTACAGTAGTTGCGTCACGACAAAAATGTATGAAAATTTAGGCAGCACCTCTAGCGGCGAATAGCGAGACTAAAAAACGAGAGTGCGAGTTTTTTGACACTTACTATAGTAATCTATTCGTAAACCTCGAAACTACAGTGGGTGTAGATTACTATCCGTCCTGTAGTTTACTTACAGTTTACCAAAATTTTGCGAGTGTGAGCTGCAAATTTGACATTTGGTATAGTTACAGCTGTCAACGATACTATAAATCTAAGATCAAGTATGTAACTAGATGGAACATTTTTAAAACGAAAAATTTGCTCTAGTTCATCTCTTCACTCTAATGAGAGACGATCCGAGGGAAAAAGAGACGAACTTACTGTCATGCGTGTACACGTCAAACGAAATGAAGCTTAAATGAGTTGAAGATCCTGAATGCATTTTATATATGATTAGCAGTGATCGGAGTAGGTAGATTGATTTTTGGTACTTGTATCATAAATGCACACAGAAAGAATAACATGGATAAGCCATTTTTCCGGAAAGAAATTCCGGTATTTCCGGATTCAATTAAATATTGTTAATGTTGGTAGTGATATTATTACTACTCAATTAATTTAAAGGAAGGTATCAAAACTAAATTAATTTAGTATTTATCTGTTGAATAATAAAAACAATCGAATTCCGATCGAAGCATTCATACATTTTTTATGCACTCTACGAACCGAAGTAAACGCGAGTGAGCTACTTGGCATGTCGTCGGCGAGCGTACACATTGTTTTGATAACCGGTTAGTGCACCACCCATGATCCTTTGTTCTGATTGGTCGATGGGTTGTGTCAAATAGCGACAGAGTGCCGTTAAAAAAAGTTTTGAAGAATATAATATTGCTCATTTTAATACAATTCCTGCAGAGTTCCGTTTTTTTTAATAATCAATAAGTTCCGAAATTTTACGAAAATTACGAAATTCCGGAGGAATGCCCATATTAATATATACGTTTCGGATCAATGACCCCAATTCAATCTACCTACTCCGATCCCTGATGATTAGAGATGAGGCAGAATAATCTAGGGACGGTATCGATACATTAAATATTTATTTCCTTAAAATTGAATAATGAATGACTTTCGAATTTGAAACGTTTTTGCAGCGACGTGACTATTCAAAAACGCCTTTCAAAATGTAAAAATTCCTTTCTTAAAATACGTAATTAATTTAACTAAAAAATCACTTAAACTAAATACAGTTTACAATAGAACTAAGAATGCATACGACGTGAATGATGATAATTGACCAACGGCGTATCGTAGTCGGCGTATCGTTTTAACGCTTAGCAGACTGGAGCAGTGGTGGTCCAGAAGTAACGGCGCCAGCGCCACGGTTACCATGGAGTTTCTTGTCGGCTCATCTCCATAGGACTTACTTTTTGGAACCGTGCAACTAAATTGTCGAGACATTTCCTAAATGCATGTACACTGCTTATTAGAAATAAAAAAAAAACGTTGAATTTGAGTTGTAGGTCGCGGGTTCGAACCCAGGCAGGCACGCACTGTGTAATTTGTTTTGTCACTGCTCTTAAAACTGTAAAGGAAAACGGCATGTCCAAGATCCAAAAAATCGAATACGTGCCATCCATCAATCCACATTGGGGCTGCGCAGTGTATTACAGCCCAATCCCCTCTTTCTAGAGAGGAGGCCTGTGTCCCCGCAGTGTTGTGCTTATGCTTAGAAGACGTGTGACGTAACACTTAAGCTCACATTTTGATGTTGCTTATGTGTGGGTTACATACCACTGGAATTTGCTATATGCATAGGTATCTACTTACCTACTCAATCACTCTTCTATATTTAGAGGACTAGGCTATAACAAAGGTGAGTACAAATTAAAACAGATAGCATTTGATCAAACACGTTTATTCCAAAATAATAAGAAACATTTTAAAATATATAAATTACATTACAATGAGCAATCTTCAACTTCAAAGAACCCGTGCCTCGGAGAGCACGTAAGGGCCAAAACACACTTAGCGTATCTTGCGCCATGTACTGCGCGAGATACGCGACGCAAAATACGCTTATGTATCGCGTTAGCCGCTAAATCTGCTCCCAACATAGTTGGGAAAGGCAGAATTGAAAGTCAAATTCAAGGAATAATATTGTAGTCACAGTGGTCAAATACTTGAATAACCCTATAATTATGTAGTGGTTGTCCATGCAATTCAAATATTCGAGTATTCGCCTCATTTTACTGTTCGAATAGTAAGAGCTAAGGTATTCGAGTTTTTTTAAGTAATGGTTTGCCATGTAATATTCGAACGCAAGAACGCTTTAAGACACGCGCCTACGCGTATCCAATCACTTGGCAGGGGTTGCATCAAGGGGGATGCTAACTAAACTAATTTATCCTCATTTTAACGGACTGCAACCTACTCCGACCAGATTGGTTAGGTAAAGTTAGAACTATGACGACTCGGCTGTCGGCGGTGGCTGGCGAGCGGTAGTTTCGACCTGGTCGTAGATTACTTATGTAAGGCACCCCGACCGAATCGGTTAAATTAGGTTAAAACAAACGCGTCACACAAACGCGCGCGAGTTTAACTATGCCCTTTTACTGGGAGAGCTATAGAAGCACGGGGCAGAAGCGTCGTCGTTCTCTTCTTCAAGAAGAGCGAAGACTTTATTGAAGAATTATAAATTTCGCTTCTGAGCCATGTCTAAAAGTTGTTTTCGAGAGTTGTTATAAATCGTTTCGCGCAAAGATTCGATGAATTTCAACCACCGAAGCAGGTCGGGTTTGGAAAAAGATATGGCACCATAGACCACCGCTTTCATCTGTCATTATCAATAAGTACGTCTGTCTCCTGTTTGTAAATTCATCACGCAAAATCTAAAGATCACCATTTACAAAACAATACAAAACAAAAATCCATGATTTTGTTAATGGTGGTAATAACATTAATATTGTAGTCTTTTATCTTTGTTTTGTTAGAAATAATTTCAAAACTTTTATTACGTATTTACAATTCACGGCTTTTACACTGTTTTTAAAAAACTATTTGATTTTTGATTTTGGCCTCCAATAACTAGCTGACCCTAACTGATTAATTAAGTAAATTATACAAATCATTCTACCAACTTAGAAATCTTAGGGCCAAAACATACTTAGCGTATCTTGCGCAGTACGCGGGGCAAGATACGCGACGCACGCGTAAGTGTGGCTGTAGCCGCTGAAAATACGCCGAATATACTTAGTTAACTTTACATCGCTCGAAACATTACTCGTTCTAGGCCCCATTAGGCTCGGCTTATCAACGTACAACGCGCGCGGTATGGTCGCGCAAAAGAATTTGTATTTATACGCGTAATGCGACGAATCATGAGCTGCGCCAGATACGTTCAGTGTGTCTGCAGCCTTATAACTATTTTGTTAAATTGAAGTTAATACTTAAGATATTGATATAATTGAATTATTCTACAACCTTAAACCTAATAAATAATAACATAGCTTACAAAACAAAATGTACATAAATACTTATACATATAAATATTAATTGAATTCCATGTAAAATAAACGTATGATCACTATAATTATGTACCTTTGATATTGATTGTTCTGGAAATATAGTGGGTACGGCATCACTACGTAGAGTTCTTTTTTTGTAACCTTCACGGTAGCAATCCACTCTAAAATGGAGTGAACATAATTTTGAGTACTGTGAAGGAGTCCAATTTTGTCTTCAAAGATTACGTACCCACTTATATCTGATTTTTGGTTCCAAAGGAAATCTAAAAAAAAACATTATATAATTACATTATAAATTATATAAATGTTGTATAATGATGTTCGCACTTACTATATTTCTACTATTATCTAAGCATTCACTTATAAATAGAAATATTTAAAGTGAACATCTATAGCGACTGAGAAAAATATCGATATTGTGGAGCTTCCCTACTTGTGCGAGTAAAGGTAGATGATCTGCCAAAAACTCTTTGTAAAATACAACAATGTTATTTCTTGAATAAACTACGTTGTATATGCTTACTGAAACTTGATAAAACTTTTAGTGATTACCTCAGATTATAAAACAGAAGGCAGATAGAGTGACAGGAACAACGTGAGTGCGGCCAAAAAAGCAAATACAAATTCAAAAGCGAATACAATCTCGAGTCAGTATGACACGAAGCACCGCATTGATAAGACGTCATAGATAATTTTAATATTTATGAAAATAATGCCGTCTTGCGTTTTTAAACATTGCAAAAACTGTTCCTAAAAACAAAATAAAGAAGATGGAGTATCTTTTCATAGGTTTTATTGATTATTTATCTATTTGGATATTATTTTACGTGATTATTATTAGTGACAACTTGGAACACAAAACCTTCACAAAAATCATTCGGTGTTGCTTGTTTATATTGAAACATTTACCCCCTAAGTTAGGAAATAAGTAAAGAATACAGGAATAACGATTTACAAAAATATTTATTTCGTTTATAGTGTTTTATTTATCGCGTTTTTTGGTTGGTATGTTTGTAGGTATGTGTGTCCGTTTGTATCTGTCTTCGTAACTAAAACTACTTAATGTATTGTCTGTCTCTAATAATAATCATGTACGTCAGTCGATTTGCCAACATAAAGTAAATATAGCTATCAAAAACATAATTACAACCATTCACGACTATACTAAATGACTGCCATAAATCCACAAAATATTTCTATTTATCATCTTCTATTCTGTAATCTGAGATTAATAAATTTCTAAAGTAGGTACTTGCATTAAAATACAATCTGACTCAATGGCAGATATTCACTTTGTATACATATGTACAACTCTGTATGTATCTGCATTTTTCGGAGACAGTAAATTGTTTATTTAGGGCTGATTTTTCAATCATCAGATAACTTTTATCTGGGGAATAAGTTAGACGTTTTAACAGCTTTTCTATAGAAAATATGTCAAACCGTCATATTTATTCCTTGGATAAAATTTATCTGACGATTGAAAAATCGGCCCTTAATATTGTAATGAAATATTATGGGAATTTTGTCATTATCATGGCAACCGTACACGCACAAAGAGGCAACGTGTTCTTATAGTGCTGTCGTGCACACATGTCTACAGACGTGCCTCACATTATGGTTCAGTACAGTCTATCTGCCTTTTGTTTTATAATCTGAGGTGATTACTAATACTAAACGTAAATGGCTTAAAACGGCATTTGGGAACAGTCTTTTCGTAAAAATGAGTGTCGATAACTTACCTATGGAAAGATAACTTGCTATTATTTTCACTTAGAACACTCATACGGCTCTTACAGCCGACTGCAACACAAGCCATATTTAATGGGGCAAGCAATAAACACACTCACTCAGGTCACAATGGCACCAAAACAAGAATAATTCGATGAAAACTATGTAATTGAGCTTGGTATAGTGCATTATACCAAGCCGACTCGCAATGGTTATCTCTTTTTTCTTAATTCTTAATTGTCATTTGAACAAAAGAGACAAAAAGTAGAATGAAATTCATTTTAAAAAGGTTCCGTCTAGTTCACATACTTTGTCTAAGCTATAAATACTGTAGTTTGTCAGTCACTTTGATTTCCAAGGTGAAAGGCTTGTTTACTATAATAGTTTTGCAATTTTCGTTATTTATTCATAGTTCGTGTCATAAATTATGCCAATGTGTATTTTTTCCTGCTTGGAGCATGTTCGTGGCCTACCAGGCAAAAGAACAAAGTGTTCGGATTCGAACATTTATATTGGAGTTTTCGTGGAGTGTCTTGAAAACGTACTATAGTCTGAGTAGATTTAACAAGTAAAGACGGATCACGCTCATGATTTCTTCAAACGCTACTAGACAAGCCATTACAAGTAAGTTTTTACATTTTTATTATGTACAGTATCAAATGCACATAGGTACCTACATGTCGTAAAAGTGCAATACAAGCCTACACAATGTGTTCATATCATTCAGGCTATTTATGATAGTAAATACACGTTATCATGGTACCTGCTTTTCAACCGCTTCAAATAGCGGTATTGATAAGGCTGCCAAAATCATTACTCCCGACAAACGAATTAGTGATTGCAATCATAACCAGCCCTCAGGAGTAGGTATGCTGTGCGGCTGTGACCCATCTTTTTGAATTATAACCCTAAGAGCAAGCTCCTACCTACCACTATGACAGTCATATTAGTTAATTATTTTGGTTTTAATATACTTAGGTATAGTTAAAAAGAAAAAATCTTACTAACGTACATGTTTTTGCTTTTAGATCACGGTGAATGTGAATAGAAGATCTTCTTGGTTTCAGAGACTCAATCATTTCAAATCGAGAAAGATTCTACCGAGGTGTCTATCAATACAAACATAGCGGCGATATTTTTTTGTAATTTCTTTAATATCAAATTTAAAAAAAAACATGTCTTTATGATACAATCAAGTAAATTCTTATTCCCAAATTATTCTAGTTTTATTCCTATAGTTACATCGAAATGCTATAGGAAAGATAGGTACGAACAACAATATAAAATAAAAGCATTTTTAAGCAGGCTTCAAATGTAACTTATAGACTATTGAAGTCCACTGCTGGATCTAACAGGTTTCTTAAGTTACACCACTACACCTAATTCTGCACTCAACATCACTGCGCTCGACTTTGTTACATCTTTACTAGGGACAAGGAGATTGCATGTTTCCAGCCCTCCTCGCCCACATTTAAATGCATATGGATCCATCTTCCATTCATCCTGATAGGTATATCAGCTTTCTGAGCACGACCTAATAGCCGTAACAGAGACAAATCTCGACAATTCTGTAGAGGACTCTGAAACATCAATCGGAGACTGGCGCATTTTGCGCAGAGACAGAATGGCCCTGGGCGGCGGAGTGTTGCTTGCTGCGCGCCCTGGTGTTACTATGAAAAGGCGGCTTGATTTTGAGACTGAATGGGGCGAAGATTTATGGGCTACGATTACAATTTATGGCCAGAAAATATCTGTATGTGTTATCTATATAAAGCCCACTGCAACTGACGATGACTACATGACTTGGTTTTGCAAAGTTGAGAGCATTATACCTTATTTGAACGGAACTGTAATAATATTAGGTGACCTTAACTTGAAAAGTGCTTCTGTAAATGTCAACAATTATTACTGTTACTTCTTAAGCTTCTGTTGTATGACTGAGATGAATGAAGTGTGGAATATGCGTGGGAGTAAGTTAGACGTAGTGTTGGCTCGGGAGGGTACCGAAGTAAACTGTGAGCATGTCAAAGGTACGGAACTGGTCCCAATCGACTTGTATCACCCTCCGTTAGATATTGCGTTTACTATCAAAACGCACAAAGATAAAGAAACATTGGATCCCAGCAACATTGATCGGAGCAAGGATTGGAATTTTGTCAAAGGGGACTACGCACTTTTAAGTGGTCTAATTCTTTCTACTCCATGGCAAGACGTTCTTAGTTGCGATGATGCACCTTCTGCTGCTGGTAAGTTTTATTCAGTCATCTATGACCTATTCGATTCCACAATTCCAAAGAAGAGGAGAATGATAGCTGGTAATAAGAGGTATCCAGTCTGGTTTACATGGGATATTGTGAACGACATTCGGCAAAAAACTAAACTCCATAATAATTGGAAACGTTCGCGATGTGAAGTCACATATGCAGCGTTTAGTGAACTCAGGTCGAACCTAAAATTAAGAACCCAGGACGCCTACAGGTTGCACTGCAGCAGCGTGGAAAATAGCATACGCAAAAACCCACGACATTTTTGGCAGCATTTTTCGAGCCTACGATCTAAGGGTGGTTTCGAGCCGAATGTTGTTCACAATGGTGAGACATGTTCGGGTGTTAAAGCGGCTGAGGCGTTTGCTCAGTATTTTGCTAGCGTGTTTCAGCCCGATACACCTAAATTAGACCCAAAGAACGCCAATCTGACATGTATCGGAAATAATATTGCCCTCCCCTTCTTAACCCCATCAGACGTAGTAAAGGGGATTGCTAAACTTAGACCCTGTAGCTCGGTTGGCTCAGATAACATTCCAGCCTTTATCGTTAAGGGATGTAATGACACCCTGGCAGCTCCTCTGTGTCATATTTTTAACCTGGCCCTTCAGTCCGGCGTATACCCTGAGCAATGGAAAACCTCGCGAGTCATTCCCATCCCTAAAACCTCCGATAAAACATTGGTAGAGGAACACAGACCCATTGCTATCCTCCCAACCATTGCCAAGGTTTTCGAGCATATTCTCCACACCTTCATTCGCAAACGCGTAAATGTGCTTTTGTCCGATGCCCAACATGGTTTTCGACCGGGTCGCTCCGTCAATTCAAATTTGCTGATTCATGTAGACTACATATCCAGTAGCTTGGACATCGGGAGGCAGGTCGACGCTCTATATTTTGATTTCCGCAAAGCCTTCGACAGAGTTGACAACGATGTCCTCTTGACAAAGCTGGAGGCCATAGGTTTCTCGTTTGGATTTGTCAGCTTCTTTTCCGACTACCTGCGAGATCGCAAGCAGTTTGTCAGACATGGTTGTTTTGAGTCTGAGCCTTACAACACCCGCTCGGGTGTGAGTCAGGGATCCGTGTTAGGGCCACCTCTGTTTCTGATCATGATTAATGACTTGATCACAAGAGTTAAATTTGCCAAATGCCTGCTATACGCCGACGACCTAAAACTGGTTGCACAGATCAGAACGGAAGAGGATTGCAAACTCCTACAGAGGGATATTGATGCCATTTGTGAGTGGAGCATTGTGAACAAGCTGCCTTTCAATACAAGCAAGTGCCATGTCATGACGTTCGGTAGAGGGTTACGACCGATCCATTACAAGTACAGTTTAGGTGGTGAAGTAATTTCTCGAGTCACCAACGTAAAGGATTTGGGAGTGACGTTCGATCGCTGTCTAACATTTAAAGACCACATTGCTACCCTCGCAAAGGAATCTTTCAGGCGCCTGGGCTTTGTCATGCGAAATGCTCGTGATTTCCGCGATCCCAATGTCATTCGATTGTTGTACACTACCTTGGTCCGAAGCAAACTCGAGTCTAGTGCCTGTGTCTGGCACCCCTACACCGCTAACCTAACACTGATGCTCGAAAAGGTGCAGAAAACCTTTCTGCGATACTATTTCCAAAGGCTATACTACTTTTTTCCCTTCATGTACCCTACCAACTATCTGTTAGGGATGTTGGGGTTTAACTCTTTGGAGGTGAGAAGAAGCTCTGATCAGCTCACGGTAGCCTGTAAAGTCCTACGGGGACTAATCGACTGTCCTGAACTCCACAGCCTTTTATGCCGACTGTTCGTGCCCGACAACTACCTTGGACACCGTCAGAGCCGCCGGCGCAATCTGTTTGCCCTACCGTCATCCAAAACTGTCGCCAGAGCTGAATCTCCTGTGTGTCGTACTCTTATGACGCTCAACGCCCTTTTGTCTGCCAACCCTGAATGTGATGTGTTTGCGGATGAATGGAATAAATTAATGCGTTTAAGTCTGGCGTTTTGTGAGAGGAAGTATGCAAGAGTGTCCACTGTTCCATGTTAGTTTTAATTTAAACCATTAATTGTTGTCTACTGGGTGTTTTACTTTTATGTTTTGTTTTCTGTTTCCATGTTAATTATTGTAATTGGTGTTATACCGTTTTAATTAACTATAATAAATAAATAAAAAAATAAATAAATAAATCAGTTTTGCGCGCTTTTGCGGAAGAACACCAAAATTGTAAATCAGCCTTCTTCTAAACATTCACCGTTAAAATATACCTGAAGTATTAATGATAAGCTCCAAAAGATAATTTCTTATTTTTACCCTCAGATTATAAAACAGAAGGCAGATAGACTGACAGGAACAATTGGCTGGAGACCCTTCAGGTCTCGCCAATAACTGCCCGGTTACGTAGAAACCGTCCCCTAGGACGACCTACTGCAGTCCAATAGAAAAAAAAAAAAAAAAAAACTGACAGGAACAACGTTAGTGCGGCCAAAAAAGCAAATACAAATTCAAAAGCGAATACAATCTCGAGTCAGTATGACACGAAGCGCCGCATTGTTAGGACGTCATCGATAATTTTAATATTTATGATAATAATGCCGTCTTGCGTTTTTAAACATTGCAAAAACTGTTCCTAAAAACAAAATAAAGAAGATGGAGTATCTTTTCATAGATTTTATTGATTAAGTATTTATCTATTTGGAAATTATTTTACGTGATTATTATTAGTGACATCTTGGAACACAAAACCTTAACAAAAATCATTCGGTGTTGCTTGTTTATATTGAAACATTTACCCCCTAAGTTAGGAAATAAAAATAAGTAAAGAATACAGGAATAACGATTTACAAAAATATTTATTTCGATTATAGTGTTTTATTTATCGTGTTTTTTGGTTGGTATGTTTGTAGGTATGTGTGTCTGTTTGTATGTGTCTTCGTAACTAAAACTACTTAATGTATTGTCTGTCTCTAATAATAATCATGTACCTACGTCAGTCGATTTGCCAACATAAAGTAAATATAGCTATCAAAAACATAATTACAACCACTCACGACTATACTAAATGACTGCCATAAATCCACAAAATATTTCTATTTATCATCTTCTATTCTGTAATCTGAGATTAATAAATTTCTAAAGTAGGTACTTGCATTAAAATACAATCTGACTCAATGGCAGAGATTCACTTTATATATACAATGTATAACTCTGTATGTATCTGCATTTTTCGGAGACATTAAATTGTTTATTTAATATTATGAAATATTATGGGAATTTTGTCATTATCATGGCAACCGTACACGCACAAAGAGGCAACGTGTTCTTATAGTGCTGTCACGCACACATGTCTACAGACGTGCCTCACATTATTGTTCAGTACAGTCTATCTGCCTTCTGTTTTATAATCTGAGTTTTTACCATACAAAAAAGTTATTTACCTATAAGATTTCATATTAGAGCATTCTGTGACAGCGAATGACGTATTTGTTTGACAGTCATCTAGAATATTTTTGGTTGAGATTTTTAGGGTTCAGTAGTAAAATATAGAAAAACGTTAGATTTCGTCGTTTGTCACAGGCAGGTTTATTTCGTCATCGGGTTCTAAAAGTGTGTGCCTGGGACGGCGAACTTTACTTATGAGAGAGGGACTGTAGTCGGCCGCTGCGGCGACTAGGGGGTTCAGATGGAGGGATTTTATTTACACTGCGCCCATGCCTTAAGTACGAAAAGCAATCTGTTTGAAAGATTATTCCATAATTATACGTAACATCATTAAACTTTGAACTGATATTGGAACTTGGCAACCAAATGAATAAAACATCACCAATGCCTTTTTAAAACAAAAGAAAATAAAATACAAAAAAATGTGGGAGTGCGAAAAAATAACATTTATTTGGTGTAAGGTTATATTTTGAAAAAATATTAATGTCGCTTTATGCAGTAAGCAACTAAGTTTCGATACGAGTTTTTTTTTTAAATAACTTTATTTTAGCCGAATAATCCCATAAAAACCGTATTTTGCGCATAATGTATTGGCGACGTAAAAATAAAATTTTGGTCATAAAGCGATTAAATTAAAAAAAGATTGTAGTGTCATTTTGCTCCTTTGGCAACTTAGATTTGATATTAGCCTTACATTTTTCAATACTTAAATAATCGCCTGGTGTCACTTAACGTTTCCACCCTGTTCATAATTATTATTCTATTATGTATTGATAGCCGGTACTTCTCATTTGTAACGAAAACTGTACACTGCACAATTATTATTAATAACGTGTAGTATATTATTTGGGTATCTAGGTTGCGAATTAATAAGTTACTACGTCATTTTTTTGACAACTCCGTACTCAAATGTTACTTAAGTACTGCTTGCTTATCCTAGAATTCGCAATTCAGACACCAGAGGTTACTACTTAGCTCAATAATGGTAAAAATACAGGTTTTGATATTTAATCAATTGTTGTTTTGAAAAGCAGGTAGGTGACAGAAATTAACAGAAAATAGGCGCTTAAACGATCTGACTAAGTGACAGTGACCTATAATTATGGTAAGATATATAGGATAGTTTTAAGTTTTCTATCTTATTTTATATAAGAATAATAATGAATACTTTACATTCCTCTTTGTGTTTAATCGTTGGTTCACAACTTAGTGACATCGTTTAGGCGCCCATTTTCTGTTCATTTCTGTCACCCTGGTACTTTTGAAAACGACAAAATAATGATTCAATTTCAAAACCTATATTTTTACCATTACCGATTTCTGAATTGAGAATTCAAGATAAGCAACTTAAGTAGTACCTATTTGAGTACGGAGTTGTCAAAAAAATGCTTTAAAATCCGTAATTTTTTTGACAACTCTGTACTCAAATGTTATTTAAGTACTGCTTATATCCTAGAATTCTGAATTCAGAAACCGGAGGTAAGTCGCTTAAGCACCTAGTTGCAATTCATTTCTGCTTTCCTAGTAGTTTTAATAAATAAACAATAAGGGCAGCTGAATTTTAAAACGTTTATCGATATAATTTCACTACGAATCCTTCATGCTCTTCTCTATGTTTCATCGTTGGTGCGTTTCGAAGAATACTTTTGGTGCAGTTCAAAGTGGTGAGTTCACAAAGCTATTTATTACTGAAAGATGCCACCTTATTAAAGCCACAAATAGTTTTGGTAACGCGTTTTTTGCCACATATTAAAACTTTTTAATCTGACTGTACTAAAAAGCTTCAATAATTTGATGGTGTCCGAATATTCAGTGAAAAAAATATTGAAATTAAAATGTGTCAATTTGGTCACTGTCAGAGTCGTCTGTCTTATTGTTCGAAGAGTGAAAAAATGCAGTCATGTCACGACACTCGCAACCCACCCTTATTGCCTTGTGCGTAGATGTTTTGAGAGCTCGGCTCGAATTACAAACGGACGTGCTGTCACCTTGGATTCTAGGATGGCACTGAAAATTTTTTGCGTGCGTACTCTTTTATAAAACAAATTACGGGAGAGTATTGCTCCATACTACTGTATGGGGAACGGAAAACAATTTCCGTAAAAAATTAACGATGTTGAGACGTAGATTACTCTCATTTGGTTTGATTTATTAAAATAATAAAACGGTAGACCTGTTACTCATACTTTCGTGTCACGATTAAACTAAATAGATTTTTATATATTCCTTTAAAATTAAGTAAATTCTGCAAATAGAAAAGGTCGATTTAGATGTTTTTGAGGAAATTTAACATTTTTTTTTCTCGAAATTAATGATGATTTCGCAAATATCTCGCGGTGAAACTGTTGGTACATCTATTAAGGTTCTTCATTATTTTTTTTACGTAATTCCATGCGGAGAATTTATAGAAATTTCGAAAACAGTAAGTGCCTTTTTAGGTGTTTCTTAAGGACTCACCTCTAGGATTCTATAGACATGTTAGGTGATTCGTACAGCATCGCTGAAAAAAGATTGTTTCAACTTGAGAAAAAATTTAAAAACAAACCAACTTTGAAACAACAATATTCTGATTTCATTCGCGAGTATGAAAGTTTAGGTCATATGACTCAATTAAACAGGACACCTGTATTTGGTTGTTATTTCCCACATCATGCAGTAATACGAGACACTAGTGAGACTACTAAACTACGTGTTGTTTTCGACGCCTCAGCAAAAACATCTTCCGGAGTATCGTTCAACGACATACAACATGTCGGACCAGTAGTGCAGGACGACCTATTTTCTATTCTGTTGAGGTACAGGCAACATCGGTATGTGGTCTCTGCAGATGTGGAAAAAATGTACCGCCAAATATTGGTGGATCCAAGTCAGCGAACTTTGCAACAGATTCTATGGCGCGACGATCCGTCAGAACCGATTAAAATATTTCAATTAAATACCGTGACATACGGAACGGCTTCGGCTCCATTTCTCAGCACAAGGTGTTTGGTACAGCTCGCCAAGGAATGCAAGGACGATAAAATATCAAACATCATAAAAAGGGATTTCTATGTCGATGACTTTCTCTCAGGAGCTGAAACTGAAAGAGAGTTACAGAGTATCATAGAGTCAGTAACTGCAATTCTTAATTCCGCTTGTCTTCCTCTTCGCAAATGGCGTACCAACTCACCATCCGCAATTCATGACGATTCAAACCCTTCATCAATCAAAAACTTAGATTTAAGCTCTCAAACTTCAAGTGTGTTAGGTTTGAAGTGGGACCCGGCCCAGGATGTCTTCCGTTTTTCAGTTGACATACAATGTGAACAAGTCGCAACTAAACGTTCAATTTTATCCAAATCAGCTAAGTTATTCGATCCATTGGGTTTACTTGGTTTATGTACTATTGTTCCAAAAATAATATTGCAAAGGCTATGGCTATCGAATTTAGATTGGGATGAACCTGTAGATAATGAAATACAAAAGGAATGGACTAATTTTTTGAGAAATTTGGAAACTCTCTCTAAAATTGAAATTCCTAGATGTGTTCTCATTAGCGAACCAGTTGTAATTGAGCTTCACTCATTCTCAGATGCTTCCCAAGTTGCCTATGCTTCTGCAATTTATCTCCGCTCGGTTGATAGTTCCGGGCATACTCTCGTTAGATTACTCTGCGCTAAAACTAAGGTTGCACCAGTAAAGTCTGCAACCATACCTAGACTAGAGCTGTGTGGTGCCTTGCTTTCCGCACGCCTAAGTAATAAGGTTTTAACGGCGCTACGTTGTAAAATTGACTCAGTTTTTCACTGGACGGATTCAACAGTGGTCCTGGGTTGGTTGTCTGCTCAAGCTTGTACTATGAAAACCTTTGTGTCGAACCGTGTTAGTGAAATACAAGCACTGACTAAGTCAGATACTTGGAGACATGTTCCTGGTGCCACAAATCCTGCAGATCTAGCGTCTAGAGGATTAAATCCTAAGTCAATTCAGTCAGCTAAACTTTGGTGGGAAGGTCCATTGTTTTTATCTGAGGACTCAAGTAAGTGGCCTCAGACTATTAACAGCAAAAGTATTCCTGAGTTGCCTGAAATCAAAACTAATAAAAAGGTAACTACAATTACGTTGCAGTCAACAGCAGCTCGTCCTAGGCTGGTAGATTTTGACCGAATTTCCAGTTTCACTACTTTGCAAAGATCCATAGCCTATGTCCTACGTTACATAAATTACAAGCGATTTAAACAGGCCAAGGTTACTACTGGTCCATTCACGCCTAGTGAATTGGATGCTGCATTAAATGTTTTAATAAAACAACATCAAGATGAATGTTTTTCTAATGAGATTAAATTGATTAAAAATAAGCGTGACTTACCTTCAAAATCCAATCTGTTATCTCCGAGTCCATTTCTCAATGATAGTGACATACTCTGTGTAGGCGGCCGCATCCAAAATTCCAATGAAACCTGCAATAAAAAACATCCAATATTATTAGATACTAATCACAATCTTACGAAATTATTATTCATTTATTATCATAAAAAACTTTTGCATTGCGGCCCTCAATTATTACTCAACGATTTAAGAAATAAATATTGGCCTTTGAAAGGTAGAATATTAGCCAGAAGAACTGTGAACAATTGTAAGTTGTGTAGAATTATAAAAGCTAAGAGCATTAATCCTGTAATGGGAAACTTACCCGCTTCCAGAGTTACTCCTAGTCTTCCATTCCAAGTAAGCGGTGTTGATTTTGCCGGGCCGTTCTACATCACCGATCGCAAGGGTCGTGGGTGTAAAATCACAAAATGTTACATGTGTCTATTCGTCTGCTTTAGCACAAAGGCGGTGCATTTAGAAGTAGCAAGCGACCTTACTTCCGATGTTTTCATTTTGTGCTTGAGACGTTTTATATCCCGCAGAGGAAAGCCCTTAAACTTGTACTGCGATAACGGGACAAATTTTGTCGGTGCAAACAATGAATTGGCAAAATTTCTAAAGTCAAGCAATGAATGCGTTACCGATTTTGCTGCCGACGAAGGCATTACGTTTAAATTTTCGCCAGCCTACTACTACTACTACTTTGGGAGGCAGGCGTTAAGTCCGCCAAATACCATACCACTAGGATTTTAGGTGATAAACATCTTACGTTTGAGGAGTTATCAACGTTGTTTGTGCAGATTGAGGCAATCCTCAATTCCCGTCCGTTGAGCCCCCTATCATCTGATCCTAATGACCTTACTCCTTTGACACCCGCGCACTTCCTGATCGGCAGGCCATTAACTTCGTTCCCATCGGAAGCCTTACTCAACACCAACACCAACAGACTTGACAGATACCGAAGTCTAGATCAAATGCGGCAACATTTCTGGGAAAGATGGAGAAACGAGTACCTCAGCGAGTTGCAGCAAAAACTCAAATGGCGCATTTCGCAACCAGGACCTCAGGAGGGCGACTTAGTAGTCATCAAGGAGCCAAACGTTCCGCCATTGAAATGGCGTATGGCGCGGATCCATAAGCTGTATCGAGGGACTGATGGAACAGCGCGAGTGGCAGACGTCTACACTTCAAAGGGCACCTTCTGTCGTGCAGTCCATCACCTATGTCCTCTACCCGAGCCAACTTCAACCGCAGAACCTCGAAACCTTGAAGCGTTCGAGGGGGGGGAAGATGTTTAAGCCGTTTCTGAACGCAACCATAGATGTCAAAGACAAGCGCGGGCGCGCGGAGCGCGCGGTTTCCCGCGCTATTGCAATGACAACCACTTCACGAGAGAACACGAAAAGTTTTATTCTAATATAAAATATTGTTAAACTGCATTAAACTTCATAATTAAGATACAAGAAGGCGTTTCATTAAGTGGAGTGGCCCCCAACAAAGCAACTAAGCAATCACTGCCAATATCAGGAGTTACCGCCCAGCTCGGGGCCCTAAATTACTCCGTGAGCACCGGACTTCAGTTTTCTCGGAACTGTGCTTCATGGACTCTGGAGGACTGGAATAAAGTATTGCTTTCTGATGAAGCTAGAATCTCTTTGTGTGGAGAGGACCGACGCCGGCGAGTGCTGCGAAGACCACGGGAACGCTATGCGGAAGTGTGTTTCGAAGAAATCACTCCTTATGGCGAAGCCTCCGTTATGTTTTAGGCAGCAATTAATTCGACGGAGCGTACGGAGTTAGTTTTCATAGAAAACGGAACATTAAATGCACACCGGTACATAATGGAAGTCATAATTCCATATGCACAACCCACATTGACTGCACTTCGGGAAGATTCCATTTTTATGGACGACAATGCTCGCCCGCACCGTTCTGGCGACGTGGAAGCGTACATGCAAGAAGTTGGGATCCGTCGTTTAGATTGGCCAGCTCGAAGTCCTGACCTCAATCCAATTGAGCATGTCTGGGATGTTCTAAAGAGACGGGTAAGATCAGTGCAACCTGCTCCACAAAACATCAGGGAGCTAAAAAGAGTCATTGCAGAAGAGTGGGAACGTATTCCTCAAAACGTTATTAAAAACATCGTGGAAAGCATGCCCAGAAGGATTCAAGCTGTGATTTTGGCAAGAGGAGGTCACACTCGTTATTAGGTTTTTACATTTGTAACTTTATTTAATTTAAAAAAGTAAAAAAAAAACTTGTCTTTATTGCCGACCACTTCTTATTGTTTGGGCGCGTGTACATCGGTTTTAAAGAATCCATCGTTTTTTTCTTTTAATTGCCCGAATTCACTTCACGCGCATTAATTTACACGATCATAAGTATACAGACTACGTCAAAGAAATACATTTCATTTAATTAATTCAAATCGACCTTAGAACGTAAATTTCCTTAGGTGCCCGTTTTTTTTGCAAAAGAGTGTATTAGCACAAATGAGATCGTATAACATATAGCAAGTAAAGCATTGTACGCTGTCTTCGCCTTCTAAAGCACTCAAACATCCCGCGTAGTTATTTGTTGACATCGTAATCACACAACGGACGTTTCGAAGCAAGATTCAAATTTAGCACGAAGCTAGTAAAGCGATTCAAGCAGTGCGCACAGCGGTAGGCGTCTAGTCATGCAGTAGGCGGGCAGCGTTGGATACGCTTAGGGCTCTTTCAATTTAGACGTTTCGTGTCGGACCGCTGCGGTGCCGAAGCGGTGCGTTTGTGGTATTGCGCACGGACGGTCGCTTGTTTTCATACAAAGCGCGCGGTACGGCAACAGTGCGGCGTCCGTACCGCGAACGCTCGACAACAGGACGGCAACGTCGCGAACTCCACGTGTTCTTTTCAGGTACACTACAATAACACGAAAAACTAAATTCCGATATTCTTAATCCCGATTTTCATAATACCGATTTTCATAATTCCGAATGATTTAAAACTCCTAATATGACAATTCCGATTAATCATAAAACCTACTTTTATAAATCCTAAATTACAAAACGCCTAACGTTTACAATTACGAATATCAAAATGCCGAGTTTCAATATACCCAACAATAAAAAGTCACATTCAACAATAATCCGAAACATCAAAAATACGAATTCCGAATATTGAAATACCTATTAATTAAAAGTCCGAAATTAAA
The DNA here is from genome assembly GCA_905220435.1 of Amphipyra tragopoginis. Taxonomy (NCBI): domain Eukaryota; kingdom Metazoa; phylum Arthropoda; class Insecta; order Lepidoptera; family Noctuidae; genus Amphipyra; species Amphipyra tragopoginis. The sequence goes on from HG991991.1 coordinate 36,674,862, forward strand.
ACGCCTAGTAAACCTAAATACCAAAACAGATTAACAGACAATGGTTCAACTTTATCCAAAGGGAGCAAGTTAATTGTTCATAGGAAGGTAGAAAAAGAAACTAATGACAGAATCACTTTCCCTAATTATAATAACATAATTGTGGGAAAAATATTTTTCTCTCATTTAAATATTTTTTTCTTTAAACTCACCATTACGCATTACGCGCTTTTTTATTAAGTAGGTATATGTAACTATAGTCCTTAAAATATAGCTTGATTAGAATGACAGCTGCCAAACTAGTGTGACTAGTGCTGGGAAAGGACTGATCAAATCGATGTAAACCATTGAAAATAAATATAATTTGTATATTTTCGTAGCCGTCATCTTGCATTTGGATTTTGACCTTATTTTCAGCATCAGCACACCGGAAAACCATGACATTGACACCCATGACGACTAATTTGCAAATATTCATGGCCGCCATTTTGAATTTGAGTTTTGATCTCATCTTCAGCATCAGCATACCCGAAAACTTTGGATTTGATACCCATGACGAATAATCATAGCCGCAATAGTTTATATCTAAAACATACATTTAAAACTTTTACAGACCTTTCCAATATTGTACGAAGTAGGTATACTTAATTATTTATTATCATCGCATAAAATTTTAATAACGCAAACGTAATAATTTTTTTATTCAATCAATTTACATTTATCGACGTGTCCCATCTCTAACATTTTTGCAATATGACTTAACTTTTGAAGAACGTAAGATTTATATTTTATGACTATGAATCAGTAAGAATTATTTGAGTTTTCAAGCTGATTTTTAATATTTTGAATTATGTGGAAAGCACTGTATTTAAAAAAAATGTTATCATGCTAGTTATGTGAGTGATTTTTCGTGTGCCAATTGACGTTCGACGTAACTGACGAGAGTGACGTCACGGACGTCAAGTTGGTCGGTACTCATTACAGTCATTACTGTTGCGAATAGTGATATAAATAAAATAACCCATTTTTTAAGAACAACTATAATACAGAAAGTTACATCTTACATTAGTTCACCACATGAAACGTTATCCAGTGTGCAAGTGCAGTGTATATAAAGCAATTTATGATTTAACTTAAAGCAAAAGACAAAGTGACAATAATCTACCCTATTATTAAGAATAGTGAAACATAATTATTTGAACTAAGTTAAAGGTTTGCCCTGAAGTGTCGCCCAAGAGTGTGCGTTTTGCTCTGTTTACCCCAGTGACGTTTTATGGTGTTATCAAGCCATAGATCCCTTCAAACCATAACATAAAACAGCGCCATCTATCAACACTGCGCGGAACGACCAACAGATCGATAACGATCGTATTTGGGAGACGCGGAACCAAGTACAGACGGAACATGCCTGCAGTGAAGTGTGGTAGTTGCGCAAAATTTTTGTCGCCGATAGATGCCGCGAAATGTAACGTCTGTAACGGGTTTTACCATCGTGCCTGTGCTTGCCTTCCAGGCACTGGTCCCATTAAACTAACTTGGCGTTGCCCTGAGTGTGACAAGAATCGGGCCAGGGACAATAAGACGGAGACACCGGTTCGAGCTGGGGCTGCTCAGGTAGAGGAGAACAGAAGTTCTGAGGAGTTCATGGACGCCAGCAATCTGGACGGCACGACTTTGGATGCGAACATTAAATTGTCTCCTGACTTCGCGGACGAGCTGCGGCTTTTTAAAGAAGAGCTGCGCAAAGAGTTTCGCCTGATGCATGCAGAATTCCAGCAATTACGGACGGAAATGATTCAGCTGAGAGACTCCATAAAAAAGACCAACGAGCGGATGGACAGCGTAGAAGCGCGAATCGATGCCCTCGAACTAAAGCTGGAGCAAAAAGTTCAGCCGGACAGGGATCCACTGGAGGACACCATTGATGAACTAAGATGCCAATTAAACGAGCGGGATCAGGAATTGCTACTCAATGACATCGAGGTTAGCGGTATTCCTGAATGCAAAGACGAGAGTGCCCTACACTTAGTTAAGCTGCTATCCATAAAGCTTGGCGTCGGCATTGACGAAAGGGATGTTGTCCACGCTGAACGACTGGGATCCACGCGCCGTAATCAAGTTATGTCCAACAATTCTTTCTCTGCCGACCCCGTAGCACAGCGGCCGCGCATCATATCCGTGCGGTTCGCAAGGCGAGCCACGCGCGACGCAATACTACGAGCGGCTCGAGTGCGACGCGGTCTAAGTACAAGTGACCTTGATATGACTGGGCCGGCGCAACGTGTTTACGTTAATGAGCGTCTAACGCGGACGAACCGCCAGTTATTTTATCACGCTCGTCAAGCAGGGAGTCAGCACAAATGGAAGTACGTGTGGACAAGGGATGGGAGAATCTTCGCACGCAGGGAAGATAACCAAAAGGCTGCACGAGTCCGATGTGAAAACGATATTTGTAGGATTTTTGGCTGATGGCCGGTTTGCACTATTTCCGATCAAGTAAAGTAAACCTTTTCTATGTACAATCTTTTCCTTTATATGCCATAACCCGTTTACTGGTTTGTTTCGCATGTCGCAAAGAAACTTCATCTTATTTTGTTTTACTTTTTTATTATTATTTTTTGTTTATGCCAAATCATAAAATTATTATTATTATCGAGGGGCGGTGTGTGTTTCCTGTGCTCCCGGGTGGGAGTAAACTTGGATTATTGTACACAGATATTAATTACAATAACATGGCTGATATACATAATCTTAATGCACGTATTTATTGTCTTTATTCGACTATCAAATTATTATATACAAAAACATATACACTATTTTTATTTACACATTTAACACTGATTAATATACAATTATTATTTACAATTCCTTTTATGGAGCTATTATTTGAATCTGTTCATTTAAAATTATTTCTGCCAATCATGATTTTTATGTTAGAATCTACAATGTTTATTTTTTACAATGGTACTTTTTTAATTGCCCATTTACCCTCAGTATCTGCTTTTTTAGCCTTTAAATACAGTTACTGTAATCAGAATCACTTCCTTGTGTTTTTACATAGGACCAAAAGTTGCCATTGCAAATGTGACCAACTTCAGCATTTAATGTCCTCGACAGTACGGTACTTGTTTGTGTTTGTTCGTTAATTAAAAATGCTTGAAAAATACCTTAAAGTTGGTTTTTTAAACGTGGGGTCCCTTGGCACGAATCACGATGATTTTATAGTAGCTGTGGAAGGGCATTCCTTCGATGTAATGGCAGTCAACGAGACTTGGCTACGAGCCGGCGAGGAGGGGCGCGCGCCTACTGTGCCTGGTTACCGCCTGCGACACACGCCGCGGCCGCTGACTGTACACGGGGGACGCGGAGGGGGCGTAGGTTTCTATCTTAAGCGCGGCCTGACCGCTCGTAACTGGTCCACACCAACTGACCCAAGATACGGGACCATAGAACAAATGTGGATTACCCTAACACTAAATGGTATTAAAATTGCTATCGGCACAGCGTATCGCCCTCCTCGCTTCGATTTGGACCTCTTTCTCGACGCTATAACTGTCTCCATTGGCTCCTTAGTAAAATGCGACCATTACATACTGCTCGGTGATTTTAATGTCGACTTACTTAATGCTAACGGGCAAACCAAGAAAGTGGGTGAGTTTCTCAATAGCCTAAGCTTAAAACAGCTAGTCGATTCGCCTACCCATTTCACGGACCATAGCGGAACATTGATCGACCTTGTATGTACTAATCTCAACCCCAAAGGGGTGTCCGTTGAGCCCTATGGTTTGTCAAATGGTCACTCGCTTATCGTCTGTGATTTTGATATTAAGCGTAGTAAATATAAACCCCATACAGTAACGTACAGACCCTTTAAACAAATAAACAAGGAGATGCTTGACAATGACTTATCGCATATTGACTGGGACAAAATTTGCGACTTGCCTAATGTAAATGACATGGTTGAGGTATTGAATAAAAACATTTTGACAACTTTCGACGCTCACGCCCCTATTAAGACATGTTTAATCAAAAAACCGTCATACCCCTGGATTACTGATACCATAAAGCTAATGATGGACCTGCGAAATGATGCCCTGGCCAAGTACCGTAAAACGAAATCAGATTCCAAAAAGGCATATTACAAGCAGCTCAAATCTCTAGTGTTAAGCTCCTTATTTAGAGAAAAAGTAGCATACTTTAAATTTAATATTAATAACAAAATAAAAGATCCTAAGACGTTATGGTATAACTTAAAAAACACTGTGCTGCCAAACAAACACATTGCTGACCTTCCTGCTCACTTCAAAGACCCAGACCGAATAAATAATCACTTTTTGAGTGTTCCTGGCAACCCTGTCTGCAATATTGCGCAGCGCAATTTCTTCGAGTCTCATCGATTTGGCGATGATAGCGTCACATTCACATTACAGCCAGTAACCGAAAGTCAAATTTTGAAATACTTTCGCGAGCTTAAATCTAATGCGGAAGGCAGTGATAGGGTGACCTTGACTATGCTTTTGTTGACCTTTCCACATACACTAAAAGCCATCACCGACATTGTGAACCGCTCAATCGGCTCTGCAACTGTCCCTGACATCTGGAAGATCGCAATCGTCAGACCGTTACCCAAAAATACGAATCCAACGGACCTAAAAGATCTCAGGCCCATTAGTATTCTGCCTTGCCTGTCCAAGATTGCCGAGAAGGCCGTGTACCAGCAGTTGTCCCAATATTTGGAAAGGAATGAAGCACTTCCTGAGCTACAGTCAGGTTTTCGTAAACAGCGTGGTACTGCTACGGCACTTTTGGATGTCACGGATAATATTTTGGCGGCGCAAGATAAAGGCCTATGTACACTTCTTGTACTGCTTGATTTTTCGCGAGCTTTTGACTGTATCAATGTTGAACTGTTTATTTCAAAGCTGAACTATTACGGTTTTGAACAAAATACAATGAACTGGTTTCTCAGTTATCTCACTAACCGTCAGCAACGCGTGGAGATCCGGTTGAGCAATGGCTCATCCTTTGTTTCGTCGCTCACCCCCGTTAGTAGGGGGGTTCCTCAAGGCTCTATACTGGGTCCCCTTATTTTTATTTTGTATTGTGCAGACATTATAAAGTCCTTGAAGCAATGTAGTTACCATATTTATGCTGATGATGTGCAAGTTTATATTTCTTTTAAGCCGAGTGACTATGACATTGCGTTAAAGGATCTCAACGATGATCTCAATAGAGTAGCTTGTTGGGCTGAGAACAACGGTTTGGTACTTAACCCTACTAAAACGAAATATCTGCTTTTTGGGACCAAGTGCCAAATCAGTGCAGTACCTGCAACACTCAATGTTAGCCTTCTGGGTGAGTCGGTCAGTCGAGTTAGTGAAGCACGTAATCTGGGTCTGAATATGGACGCTGAGTTAAGATACGAAGCGCATGTGGCCGCGTCAGTGCGCACTTGTTTTTATAGGTTGAAGGTCCTTTACAAAATAAGGCCGTATCTATCTGAGGAGCTGCGAATCCAACTAGTTGAGTCGCTCGTACTCTCAAATTTAAATTATGTGGATACAGTTATTGGCCCTCGACTGCTAGCAAGAACTGATCGACTGATCCAAAGGGTGCAAAGTGCCTGCGCTCGATTCTGCTTTAAAATCCCACCAAGAACTCACGTAACACCATTTTTAAATGAGCACTCAATTCTCAAAATGAAGTCGCGTCGTAAATTGCATTTGGCTTGCCTGCTGTTTGGGGTTATAAAGTACAAGCAGCCGAGCTACCTTCACAACAAACTGAGCTGGATCACTAGTAGAAGGGAATGCGCAAGCAGACAGTGCTCGCAACAGCTTGCTACTCAGCCGCACAAGACAGCCGCCTTCAGAGGCAGTTTCAGGTACGCTGCATCCAAATGCTGGAACAATATTCCCCCGCCGATACGAGATATTAAAAGACTTGATACCTTCAGAAGCCGGCTCCGACAGTTCCTTCTTAACTCGCAGAAGGAACTGGGCATGACGATTTCAAACACGTCGTTAATTTAAGTCTAGTGGTGGGTACCAACCTGTGAAAAAAAAGGGAAAATATATTGTAAACATTCGATCACAGCCAATATTTTCTGATCTATTAATTTCAATATCGTCTCCAAATAATGCCAATGACACAATTATAATAATACCTAACAACATTTATATTCCTAAAAGCCATTATACTCGTAATACTTACCTACATCTATTTTTATTACATACACACCTAAAAACCAAACAAAAATTGCGCGCCTCACTTATATTCTTACCATTATGTGCTTATTATATCTATTAACATTAAACACACCTGAAACAAATTATGTATAATATTAAAAAAAAAGAATGTGTTACTCACCAAACAGTTTCATATACAAAACCACTATTACACTTTTATACTTTTTGATATTTTAACTGTACTGCATCTGCTCGACGTCCGTATGTCGCTACTGGGATCCAACAGAATACCAGCGTCAGGTATATTTGCCTGGCACATGCTGAGTTGGACTCCCATTTGGTGCAACTTGGAGACACACACCGCACTTTGAATTTTTTTATTTTCTTATCGATTGGTTTTTATGTCGGTAGGTAGTTTGACACTACTGCCACAGATTGTTATAATGGGGTGTCTGACTGTTGTTTTTTTCTACACTTTCTTTAAAATAATACCAAATTGTTGTACATTTTCAATAGTAGTCAGATACCCTATTGTCTTTTAATTTTAACATGTTTTTTATTTTAATATTTCTATCTTCTAGTATTGTTTTATGTAATTGTGCTTTTGTGTGTTGTGTTTTCTGTATGTGCCAAATAAATGTCTTATCTATCTATCTATCTATCTAACTACAAAGTTATGTCGTCACTTTTGCTGACATCTGTCATTCTAATCAAGCTATATTTTATGGACTTTATTGTAGGGAACAGCTGTTTTTTTTTCGCCTTTTCAGGTTTCGTCCCATCGTAAAAGTTGTTCATAATGATGAGTACAGTAACCCCTTAAGAGGTTGTACACTTATTTATGTTACACCTTGTATATTATAATAATACGTTTGTATTAGTATAGAAACTTAATCCTATGTTAGTAAAACTTCACTTAAGCAGTATGTCATTGTGCGATCATGTGGCACTTGTCCGCGGAGGCGACGGAACACAACTCCCTTCGGCCAAAAATTCTCTTCCATGACGAGGTGCAGAAGACACTTTGGTACTCGCACCACAAACGCCTTGAAGTCGGCGTTATCAGGATCGGCTCCACCGGAGCCGTGCCGCAGCAGTTCTTGCACCGTCACAAATCCATCCTCAGCCTTTTTCGGCACCTTTTCTGGCACAGACTTACTACTAGAAGCGCCAGGGGCGCTCGCGGTGACGCTAGCGAAATCCCTACGTAAAGGTTTCGCCGGGGCTGCAGAAGTGCAGACACTGGTAGCGGGAGGTGCAGGAGCGGCGCTGTGCGAAAGAACTGTGGTGGCGGGCACGGGGCTGCGGGGTGCGCAGGCGGGGCGCACTGCAGGCTCAGCAATCGACGGATGCGCTGGCGACGAAACTGCTGACGCGAGATTCGACGACGATTTATCGAGGCCGGCTCCGCGACGCGTGTTTACGTTAGATGCATCGACTGGTGACCTAGTTACCGTCACACTGTAACTTCGTAAAACTAGTAAGTCATTTTTGGGAAACAGTATTAGATTCTATAATAAAATTCCACCATGTATCACTGAATTGCCTTACATGAAATTCAAGTCCTTAGTAAAGCGTATCTTAATGTCAAGAGCATATTATAGCATAAACCAGTACATTGAAGATAAAAATGTCTGGAATACGATTCCCAACTGCACACAGCGACCCACTGGCACTCCTTAACTGGCAGTCTAAATGTAAATTTTCACTTATATGTATTTAATATTTCACTGTAGGTATCATTTTTGTTACCTACTCATTATATACTGTATCATAGTTATTATATAACTTTTATTTTAGGACATGTAACATTTATTGTTTACAACGTAATATATTCTGATATTTATCAGTTTTACTTTTAGTATTGCCCCTGGCAACGATCTATTTAGTATTTAAGCTAATTTGAATGTGTAACTGTTTTATGTCCCAATAAAGTAAAATAAAAATAAGCATTATCAAATGTAAAATGTGAGTATCATGTAGCCATTATTGTTTACTACGTTTACTGTAGGTGCTTACTCCTACATAAACCTGCCCGTTGCCTGGTGGCTTGAGTCTGTCATGCTCACTAAAATGTCCTGCTGACGGTGGCGTTGTGTATCGGGTCGTCAAGTTCCCTACAATATGGTTGAGTTAAGCGACGCTGGTGCACTCGTCATGCTCGTGAACGGGTGCTGTCTGTCGGGACTGGTCGGCTCATACTTACTATGGCAGCTGTTAGGCACTTTCTCATTATTATTCATGTACTACTTCTGACAATTACCTACATTATTCTCACATTATTGTAATATGATTGTATTGAATTAAGTATAAAGGCATTTGGTTATCCTTATCAAAAGCAGCCACCGTACTATGCGTGGGTTTGCGGGCGAGGAGAAGCAAATTAAAGTCTTTGATATCAATTACAAGTCGTACTTTGACAAACACAAATAAAATGATGCACAAAGATAGACGACGTTCCACCGAGTACGTGGGGCGCGAGCGCACATGCATCCAATCCCAATCACTTTTGTTATCTTAATCATGATCACCATTAATAATCAACACCGGGGTTTTGCTCGATAGCTCTGACGTTATCTGTCTAGCTTTTCGCGGGCCGCCTCCCCAGTCCTCGGTGTTACGTCAAATTGACATTGACCGCTGTCATCTGGTAGATGTCATTCGTCCAGGAATCAATTAAGTTTGGAGTCGTCAAGCCAATTCTCTCGACGCGCCGACACGGCCACCCTGACTATCGCACGTCCTCGTGCGCTTGGTCGTCCTGATATTGCCCATCTGAAGTTCCACAGGAAACAACATTTCATTACAGTCAGCTCGTCCATTCCTGACATGCAGGAGTAACGTTTAAAATTTAGAGATCCCTCGCGATGCACTACATTGTAGCTCCGTTTGGGCTGGGCGTACTAGGTTTCATTGCCCAGCCACTAAGTCACTGCGCGGCGTAGACCGGGCATTCGAGGCCTCAACGACTAGCCACCGACTCATAACATTACCACAACCACTTACTGTGTGATGTGGGCCGTGCGTCCTAGGCCTCTTCGACCAATTACTAACTCACCATGCGGCCTAGACCGGGCGTACTGGGCCCTTCCGACCAGCCACCATCTCAACATGCGGCGTGGACCGGGCGTACTGGGCCTCTTCGACCAGCCACCGTATCACCATACGATGTGGACCGGGCGTACTGGGCCCCTTCATCCAACTTACTATGTGGTGTGGACCGGGCGCACTGGGCCCCCTTCGACCAACCACCAACTCACCATGCGGTGTGGACCGGGCGCACTGGGCCCCTTCGACCAACCACCAACTCACCATGCGGTGTGGACCGGGCGCACTGGGCCCCTTCGACCAACCACCAACTCACCATGCGGTGTGGACCGGGCGCACTGGGCCCCTTCGACCAACCACCAACTCACCATGCGCTGTGGACCGGGCGCTCTGGGCCCCTTCGACCAACGCTTAGCAATTCCTATTATCATGAGTAATTATCTAAAATGGGACTGGCGATGGGTGAAGAGCTTTCGCGAATGATGCCAGCATCTAAAAGAGTCTGCACTTTATCTCTGACGATTTCTTTTTCAGCAGGCGATAACCGATAAGGGCGCCTCTGAACAGTTTTACATGGGTCTATAAGATCAATTTTTAACTCACCTGTGGTCTACTATTTACAATTATTTCAGTCATTCTGCACCAATGTGTTAGTGCTCATTAACATCAGTAAGCTCATTAACACGTTCAACACTGACGGACAATGGTGGTGACACTACAAAAACATTGATTTTGCCAAATTTCATCGATAACTATAAACTGCTCTGATTTGCGGTCACCCGTGGGCGACGCGGCCAAAGTGTTGAACAGACAAATGCTTCCAATTTTTATTCGCGCTCGGCTTCGCCTGACCATGACTGATCGTGCGCTCCAAGTACATTCAATTTCTTTTGCAAGAAATCAAGCCTCTCAAATAATTGCCTTTACGCGCCCAACACATATTGAACACACATATTACGGATTAGAGGATATCTCGTCCGCATCCTTCAAAATTACACACATGATCTACCTCACTACAAGTTAAAATCATTTTATGAGGGATCAGAAGAATTAGGTACAAATGGTTCATTCTTACCAGGGTTATGACATTGGTTGCAATCATAAGCTTGTCCGTTACCTCGCTCGCACTTCAGTACCTGACGGCAATACACATGGTGGCATGACGCAATCACATTTGTAGCACATCATGTCTCACTGGGCAGCACCACCGAAGAGTCCATGCGACGTTTGACGTGTTGCAACAGGTCGGCAGATCCTCTGTCCCGTGTTGAGAGTCGTAGAATCAACTTTCAACCCATTTAAACTAACAATTACGATTAGACAGATTCGTAAACAGGAGGAACGTTCACAATTTTTTTTCTTTTTTTTTTTTATTGTACTGCGTAGGTAGGTACTCGTGTTTTTTTTTTTAAAAATAGCAATAGCGATTTATCAAGAAACAACTTGTATACTGTCTACAAATTAACACAGAAAATAAGATAGGCGATGGAGCCTATCCCACTTCTGATAAAGGCATTTGGTTATCCTTATCAAAAGCAGCCACCGTACTATGCGTGGGTTTGCGGGCGAGGAGAAGCAAATTAAAGTCTTTGATATCAATTACAAGTCGTACTTTGACAAACACAAATAAAATGATGCACAAAGATAGACGACGTTCCACCGAGTACGTGGGGCGCGAGCGCACATGCATCCAATCCCAATCACTTTTGTTATCTTAATCATGATCACCATTAATAATCAACACCGGGGTTTTGCTCGATAGCTCTGACGTTATCTGTCTAGCTTTTCGCGGGCCGCCTCCCCAGTCCTCGGTGTTAGGTACGTCAAATTGACATTGACCGCTGTCATCTGGTAGATGTCATTCGTCCAGGAATCAATTAAGTTTGGAGTCGTCAAGCCAATTCTCTCGACGCGCCGACAAGTATATTGAGTGTATACAATTATGTGTACCTATATTATGTTGAATTATCTATGTTGTTTAGATAACTTTAGGTAATTTTGTTACAATTCAACCAGAATTGTATTACTTATACTTTTTCTATAATCCGCATTTTGCATATTTCACTATTGTAATTAATATTACCTTTTGCTTTGTATAGACTCAATTAATTTATTCACTTGACAGACAGATATGTGTTGCTGGGGAGTTTGTTGCGCCGTTTCTTCTTCACAGCAAAAACACTAGGAGGCGGTGAAGGGAGGGCGCTTTTTGGGGCTGTCTTTGATGTATATAATTTTGACGTTCAAAAAGAACTATGTAATTCTAGTCTATTTTGAATAAATGAGTTTTGAAGTTTTGAAAAACTGTTGCGCAACTCGCTGACTTCCTTGCGTAAATCGGCGAAGGTGTATTGGGATGCATCTAACTTCGCTTGCATATCCGTAAAACTGGCCTTCAGAAGCACAATGTCCTTCAGAAGGCTCGTTACATCAGGACAGTGACGGGAGGCAGCTTTTGTAGTTCCTTCGCCACAAACGTTGGCACGTCGTCAGGGTTGGTCTCCTTGAACAGCGTGATGTCTTGCAGACTTTTCTTAGTCCCGTCACGCCGGCGGGACACCATCTGGTCGCGCTTGTTCAGCACAGTGAACAACAACAGATTGGCAGCAGCTATGTCATCCTCGCTGAAGTTCGTTGCGCAGATCTGGACAGCTAACACCTCGTCCATCACATCCAGCTTCTGCTGCAGGAACAAGTTCATTACTCATGACGAGTAATTACGAGCGACAGCTTACGCCGCGCTTATCGATTTATACAATACGTAAACACGTCCGCCTAGGAACGCGGCACAAGCGAGCGAGACTCGACATTTAAAGCGTGAATTACACAGAAAAGGCATTAGGTGCAGGCGCATATAAGGCGCGCCGCCGCACAGTTTCGCTTCAAAACTTTTTCATACGATATGTATGAAAGCGACGCGTTGTGAATTATACACAAGCGGCGCGGCGCAGGCAGTCGCCAATGGAGCGTCGCACAAGGGGCGCGTCGCTTGATATACATTAAAGTACGAGCAGTATTTAACAATACGAAAAATGCGTGACGATATTGAATACAATATACAATTCTGCGAAACAGTTGAGCAGTATCCTGCTCTCTACGATTATACTAAGCCCGAGTACAGTAATTAAATAGTCAAACGAACTTACCTGTAAGTGAAGTTCGACTGTAACTATACGAAGTTGTTGTCTCGTCCGAATATGATGATAGAAAACAAGTGTAGTCCCGGTTCTCTAGTCACTAACGTCACATAATTTTAAAGAAATTAAAATGTCTGGAACGCACTCGCCTGTGCTGCCACCTGCCTCTGTAACTAGGATCATTAAGTTCATAGCGTTTTATTGGTTTTACAACATAGGGTCCATGCTCATGTCTTTACATAGTATGGAGTGTTTGGGTAGGGAGGGACTCATCATATTCGGACGAGACAACAACTTCGTATAATTACAGTCGAACTTCACTTACAGGTAAGTTCGTTTGACTATTTAATTATACTCGTTGTTGTCTCGTCCTCTATGATGATAGAAAACAAGTGTACCTAGATGTTCAAAGATAAGTTGTAAAATCAATAAACATTTGTTAAAAAAGAAGACAACCAGGATTGTGCTTCTTAATTCAAATTAAATAATGTATAATGTATTCTTGTAAACCTTGATCTACAGGTACTTTTTAAAAACATAGACACTGAATCACAGTCAGTTATTAAGTTAACACAACAAAGTTAATCATAAAAAGGGAAAATAGCAAAAATATCGGACGTTCCTCAATGGCGGTTATTTTACTTACTACCCTAGAGCGCATGCGCGTGCCGCTGTTTTTATCCTGTGGTACACGTTTTTCCAATGTTGCCAACACGGCCTCTCCTGACAGGAGGCCGTCCTCGGACTCCCTCCCTCGTTCAGCATCGTTAACTCAGCATCGTTAACTCAGCATCTGCAGCTCGGCCTCCAGCGGCGCCGGCAGCATGGAGCTCAGCGCTTGAGAGCAGCTCCCCTGGTGACACTTCAGCAGGATGAGACTCCTCATTTTCAATGTCAGCACTGCATCTGCACAAAACACTTACAAGACCAACCACGCGGTTATGTAAATGCACGAGCATTTATAGCAAACATAAATCGTTATACAAAAAATACACACAAAGTTATCTATCGGGAAAGAGGCACTACGTGAAGCGTATCCCGTCACACAACCAAGCTAGAGGCACGACGTGAAGCATAGCTTAGCAAAAGATCAAGACAGAGGCACGACGTGAAGCATGTCTTAATAACCATGAGACAGAGGCACGACGTGAAGCGTATCTCAACACACAACCAAGCTAGAGGCACGACGTGAAGCATAGCTTAGCAAAAGAACAAGACAGAGGCACGACGTGAAGCATGTCTTAATAACAGCGAGACAGAGGCACGACGTGAAGCATGTCCGCACACAAATAAATTATAAAGGGAAAGAGGCACTACGTGAAGCGTATCCCAACTATTATACACACCTGAGAGACAAAGCAAACCTGTCTCTAAGTAGCCAACCAACTCACCATTACAGTAAGCATCACACACTTCAGAAGTCCATTCTCCCCGCCACGGGATCATGTACTCCGACGCTACATGCGTCGACTTCCCGTAGGATCCAGCCTGGAGCTGCAGCTCGTAACGCCTTTGGGGTAGTATCTTCACCACAAGGTATGGGCCGCGCACGAGTCCAGCTTATCAGTTGACTGTGCTTGCAAACTTCGGATAGGTGTCGCTGCATCGTTTCCCGCCAAAACATTGAGACCGGTAAACTCGGTCGTCCTGTGTTTGGTCATGTTCTGTAATATCAAGTACAATGTAAAGTTTCCACACAACACAACACTCGGCCATTCCTATTGCGACCACTAATAATGATTACAGTCGATGCAAATCATGTTGAGCACCGTCCGATATTCTTTACATGTTGTGTTACAAAACAAATCAGTGGGCATGTGAGATAGAATCACAAAGATCCTATCCCACTTCTGATCTTGTAAACCTTGATCTACAGGTACTTTTTAAAAACATAGACACTGAATCACAGTCAGTTATTAAGTTAACACAACAAAGTTAATCATAAAAAGGGAAAATAGCAAAAATATCGGACGTTCCTCAATGGCGGTTATTTTACTTACTACCCTAGAGCGCATGCGCGTGCCGCTCTTTTTATCCTGTGGTACACGTTTTTCCAATGTTGCCAACAGTATATATAAACCCATTAGGGATTACTTTAGAAATGGTTTCTATAGTTGGAATCTGTGTTCCACACGAACGCGCTGTAGAATGAGATAAACTTTTTATATCTCTTTAATTTAGTTGCATTGTTGCAATCTTATCATCTTTTAGAAAACTAATAAATTATGAAGTGGTATGGCGCTATTCTTCATTTACTACTTACGAAATTTGATCGATTTGTCAATAATTGATGTTAGAGCCATCTATCGAAAATTGCATGTAACTAAGTGCAACTTACGTGCGAACTCACTGTTCGGTGGGTTCCACGCCTCGATTGATATTTAGCGGCGTGATAATTATTTCCGCTAAGATGCGCTCAAAGTAAACTTCCGAGTAATAAATAGTTAATAAAGTATTTAGGTATTCTATTATTGGAATTAGAAACTAACTTTGGTAAATGAACTCTTTTTGATAGCTTTAAACTAATAGCCACCACTGCTAACTTCAATAGGATCAAGTTCGAGTAAAGTTTAATAAACTTTTTGAAAAATTTACAACAAAACATAACTCCTAGTATATATAACATAACTTTGGTATTCCTGACTTGTACTACCTATACCTACCCTTTTCATCCTAAACTGATATCTGACTTTTCTGTACTTACAAACGTTATCATGCAAGGAATACTTTATGTGTAGGTATCAGGTACATATATTTTGTATTCAATCCTCGTCATCATAATGTATCATTATCTATGTAATATAGCTATTTTACGTTTTTGATGATGTCGTTTACGTTATTTCGATAGCAGTCTCTATACGACTATTAGATAATTTTCAAAATGACCGAGTTGTCAGGGCTACTCAGGACTCATTTTTGGGTGAACAGGGTATAATGTACGATAAATTATTATGTAGTGTCATAATATTAGTATCATTGTATATCGCTGACTGCCTCATTGGTCTAGTGGTCGTCGCGACCCCTGAGCGTGAGGTTCCGAGTTCGATTTCCAGGTTGGGCAAATGGAGTTTTTTTTTTTTTTTTTATATCCTCTTTTCAGCCCGGTTTTTTGAAATGAGGGTGTACTACGCGCCTCTATCCAGCGCTATGGGGAGTACATGTGTGATGTTATGTTATGTGTATCTAATAGATATTTTATACTTTCATTGTTAGTAGTAATTCAACATAGTGAATTCATTCTGAACATTATGTTTAGTTGTACTAAGACATTAATGTTTGTTTGTGATTAGTTATGGATTGTATCCAACATGCATGTGTGTGGCACAAATATCAGCAATGTACCTAATACCCAAATGGGTTCCGGTAGTGTTTTCCAGGATCTTAGATTTTATTGATTGCAATAGGTACGACAATGCTAGTTGTTTTGATTAGCACTGACCTTCATTGCTTTTGGATGAACAAGAAACAGTTTTTTTTTTATACCTATTTGTTTCAATATTGTTTGTGTGTTAAGTAACTATAAATAGAATTTTGTAGAAACAGCATGTGTAATATTTTGTAATTCTAATAGATAAGTAATTTAAGGAATTAAATATTTGTATCGACAATTCACATACAAAACATTTTCTTTTTGACATACCGGTAAACCGGGGTTACTTTCAAATACAGGGGCGACATTGATAGTTACTAAACATTTTGCATTTGGTTAAATATCTGTGTGAAAATGGAACTTGTGCATTTTAATTTAATATTGTAGGGAACGTTGACAGTTTTCCTATTTTACCATTCAGTATAGAGGTGTCTGCGATGTTAGATGGCGATGATAAAAAATATTAAATGACACCCCTGAATATATAAAAAAAACGAGTTTTAGATTTTTCGATTGGGGCTACTTTGAAATTCAATGATAGAACAGAGATCATCAAAGTAGAAGCTCTACGGTCCAAGTTTGATAAGGAACATTTCTCCTTTTTGCTATCGAAAACTGTGCTCTATAGTTTTTTTTATCTAGTCTATGTGATTTTATATATCTCAGTTAATTGAGTCTACATAAAATATTTTTGATGTAGCAGCTAAAAGCGAAAATAAATCAGATACAAACACATGAAGCTCAAAAAATTGATCAAAGTAACCCCGTTCTACGGTACCTACATAATCTTCTATATTTTTTTAATTGTTTGAATACAGTAAAAATTGTATTGATCTACATGTTATGTATAATACGTATAACACATATTATCTTACCTTTACAATAATGTAAAGTAAAAAGCAAAATAATGCAATGTTATGATGTCCGCACAAAGAAAATTAATCACAGCACTCTGCACAAAGTGGTTTCAAGACCTTAATTAAATATTTTACTTATTTTATTATTATACAAGGTTCTTAATTTCATAAATATTGAGCATGAAAAGCGTAGTATAATTATGGTCAGACATCACTTTATTTATTTGAGCATAAATTATATTGAATATGGGCCTATTCTAGAACCTAATAAAAAATTCTGAACAGTTTGGCCCTTCTTGACCCAGTGATTAATTGTACTGAAGGTTACGGTCACAGCCTTACAGGGTCTTTTTGTTAAAGCATAGAAATTCTAAATCTCACAGATATTTTGTGAATACTTAATAGGTAATTAATTGCATTTTTATCTGTAGGTTCTATTTTGTTGTTGAAGAGAGAAAATACTAGAAATGGTTGGCATTTACTTGCCCGCCAGGTTTTCATTACCTTGTCTTTCTCTATTTTTCAATGTTAATAACAAGCTCGTTTGAGCTCTTTGGCCTCTAGTTGCCATTAACACACATTAAAAAAGGCACCATCTTTTTGGTAACAATTTATAATCACTTGATGTGTGCCTGTTGTTATTTTTAACATCATTTTCAAAAAAACTAACTAAATACATCTCAAATATTCCAATATTTAGGTCTTAATTTATAGAAACTTCCAATGAGTCTTTTGGTTCTGTTTTCTATACGGTACTGAAAAGTGATCCTATTTTATTGTTTATATAGCCATATAAAGTGGAGTAGATAATTGTATATATTATACTCATACTAATATAGAGTAAATACAGTCACTGTTTAATTGGGCTGTAGATACATATGTAACCAAAAGAATTATAGTTAATAGAAGGCTATTTTCTTTGAAACAGAATCTTAGTTAGGTACTTTTCACTTTTCTTGTTGACATTGATCATATATATATATGACTCTTTAAATTTAATAATACTAGAAAGATATTTTTCTGTTTGAGTTTACATACTGTGTATTTGGTGGTTTTCCCAACTTTTAACCGGTCACTGGTGGACCGGTTAACCGGTCAGGTCAGTTTTGACAAAAGTATGTAATTGAAGTAATGATTTTTTATATCTTATTACAAGATAAAAAATGGGCAACCAAAGAGCTGATTGTCTTAAGCATTACAGACTTCTATAGCTTTTAATAGGATTAATTCATTAATTTCAGATGCTATCTGCAAATTTTAAGTTTAGAAAATTAACCATTTAACTGAATGTTATTATGGTGTGATTTCCTTTTAAAAGTGGATTTTATATCCTATATCCTAATCAGTGATGATAGGTTATCTGGTAAGTTGTTCCAAATCACAAAAAATGAAATTGAAAGAACGGCCCACCTGTCAGGTTACTTCTGCCCTCACAGTGTTATCTTCTCCTCTTGATGACCCTGTTTTCACCTCTGGATGAAGGCCCCACCAGTTTAAAGCCTGACTTTTTTAAAGTTCCGTAAAACCGGCCATCATTGCCCACATTTTTACTTATTTTTGAGATTATGAAAAAAACATTCACCAGAACTCGTAATCAAGTAGGTATACCATGGTAACAATTACTATTAAAGGCTTTAAATCACGAAATGTGGAGCTTCTAGCTTTAACAGAATCCTAGAAAAAGGCAATTAAAGAGCCGGGCAAAATTATACGCACCACCGTCCAACATTGCTCAACCTTATTTTCTCTAAAACTATCAGTTCTAAAGCTTTGAAAATAAGGTATGTTTTAGTGAATTGTGTAAAGTTGCCATCCTTCGTGATCAATATATCAAAAACGTTATTTTTTTAATTTTACTGAGGTGGGCAATGTTACACTACACACCAGCTGCTTTTTCATACAAACTAAAACGGTGGGTTAGGGTTGATGCCACATAATGTGATAAATAATAATCTTTTGAAATATTAGAACTTTCCCCGTAACATGTTTCTCATTCCTCTGCATTACATGCCCAATACATGACAACCGCTTTCCAATAAATAAATTTAAATACTAAAAAAAATATTATTTTAATTATGGTTACCAACCCTAACACTATTTTTGCAGTGGGCAATGTTGTCACTCCTATGTTCAAGGAAGTTCGGGAATCATTGCCCACTCTATTATCTTGAAGTTTTTATGTTATAAAGGTCTCAAACTAGCATAGATATGAAGCGTGATACTTATCATAACTCTAGTTTTGAAATAAGTTGCCTGAGAGATGTCGTACGCTGACCGTGTGTAAAAACGTAAAACAAGATTTTGGCACCACCTCACACTTGTTCTACTTTCAACATGTCTGGCGGGCAACTGGGTGAACTTAGCAACGTAACGAACATTTCATTTTGTCAGAAAAACATTCAAGTTTACCCCAAAGGTTAAAAAATGTTGTCAGCTATATAAGTTTATTTGCAATTCAAGATTTTAGTTATTTTTCGTGTTAGGGCAAAGATATCCGCTAAGGGCAATGATGGCCGGTTTTACGGTTTTAGTCTAGACAACAAGGCATTCTTCACACACATTTGAAGATATGAGGCCAGCACTGACACGGCTGTAGCGGGGTGTTGCTGTCTTATTATTTCATTAACTGCAGCATTTATTCTAGGATATAGCAATGCACATAGCATTATATCATAGCGTTGTACCATTTACTGAAAATTAAGTAAAAGATGGATTTTTCCTCACAAATTTTTCTTCCTTAGCTAGGCCATTCTTTATTATTATTGGCCATCTTTCAGCAATCTGTTTACGTTCTCCTTGATTTGCACGTTGTGGAGAAGCAGCTAGTATCTCCATTAGGTTGTATTCTCACATTTCTTCCTGAGGGACTTCACCTCGGAATCAACCACCTCATTTAGCAAATCTGTGTTGTTAATGCCAAAAAACTCTGGTTAAATACATTCAACCACCTTCAGAGGCTGATTCTCATTATTTTTATGCAATACAGATGAATTGTTCATGCTTCATGCTGTTAGGCTACAAGCATTGCAACGTTATTCTAACCATGTAAGTCCCCGCAGAACTTCCCTTTAAGGTTATAACGAATGTCAACCACGTGCGTCCCCTCAGAACGCCCCAAAGGTTGCATGAATGCTCACAAGAGAGAAAGCGGTTTTAGACCATGTGCGCTCCCGCAGAACGCCCCTCAGGTCTATTGCATTGTTTTGACACAAAGTCAGAGAATCTTCACCTATGGCTTGGTGCGCCGTTAGGCTACAAACATTACATTACATCATTAATTTAACCACGTAAGCCCCCGCAGGACTTCCCTTTAAGGTTGTAAAGAATATCAACCACGTGCGTCCCTTCAGAACGCCCCACAGGTTGCATGGATGTTCACAACAGAGTAGTATTAGACCACGTGCGCTCCCGCAGAACGCCCCTCGGGTCCATTATGTTGTTTTGACACAAAGTAAGAGCACCTTCACTTGGGGTTGAAAAAACACTTGCACCAAGCCGCATGATAATCACACTCGATATTGCGATATATTATTCAATGCATTGAAAAATAGAAATAAACTGCATGCAGAGAAAAAAAATACAGTAAAAGCCACTCTTGTGTCATGGCGTTGAATTCTTTCTTCAGAATCGCTTCGGAGCTAAAAATGTTTGATACGCTTTTACACTGTATGTATCTTTTTTAATAGATCGGATTTATCTTGATCTTTTGATCTTCTTTTTCCTAGTTTTATGTTAATTTACGCGTTTTTTCACTAAGAATGAAGAAGAAACGATGTGACGTAAAAGTTGACATAAAACCGAATGATCCTAGTTACAGAGGCAGGTGGCAGCACAGGCGAGTGCGTTCCAGACATTTTAATTTCTTTAAAATTATGTGACGTTAGTGACTAGAGAACCGGGACTACACTTGTTTTCTATCATCATAGAGGACGAGACAACAACGAGTATAATAGGTAGAACCATAGGAAAACGATCAGGATATTCGTATAATTTTTCCATTATCTTAAAATACCTATGCTCTTGTGACAATTTCCATACAGGATGCACCCAATATCTTCTGTGCCTATGCACATTAATGAGTTGCAGCAAAGCAAGCGCATCTTCGTCTTCTGAAGAGGAAGACATGCTATCGCAACAAAGTCTAAATTTAAATATTCCTCAACGAAAATAAGAATTTTTAACACGCTAGTTCGTCCTGCTCTGGAATATAATTCTGTGTTATGGAATCCTCATTACGATGTCTATATTAAAACTAGAGAGTGTACTTGTATGAATGTACTCTATATATGAAGGAAGCTCCAAAAAAAGTTGGATTGTTTAGTTCATTAGCATGTACCAGTTGTCAAGGTCAGTCGTACCCCAATATTGAATCGCCATCAGAAGAGGATTCGTACGATATCAGTGAGGAGACATCTGATGCATCGCTGTTAGAACAATTTACTTACACCCAGCAGGAAGAATAAGAACAAGCAGAAGAAGAAGTACAAGAAGAAGACGAAGCAGAATTATCAGATGATAATGAATGAGACGGATAATTTTACCTAATTTTTTAGAATTCACACGGATTTCATCATGTACAATAGTACCAGTTTTTACATATTTTTAAATAGTATTGAATTAAACAGGATCACAATAGATTGTGGAATAGGTCTATCGGGGAAACCACACTACCTCCCAGGTGGCACTGGCGTGGTAACATGCTTATTATGAAGAATACAACTTTTTCTACCATTATATCTCAGAAACGGTGACGTTCAGGAGAAAAATTTTAGAGACTATTTTGTAGATAATTGCATAATCTACAATTTTTGTCGGAACTATTTTTATCATAAAACTTACCGTTTGGCTAAAAAACGCAAAAAAAAACATATTTTGCGAACTTTGACCTTGAATTTTTTTTTTGCAAGTATTGGTTCAATGGGGACTTTTTACATCTCATTTATAATGGTGTTCCGAACATTCGTGCCCATTTTCAGCCCTATGCGATTTTTTGTTAACCTACCCCTATTTTTTTGGGCTAATTTGACCGGACTATCCCTCTGGCTTTGGCTTTCATAATAATAAACACACGACGGCATACTTTAATGTTCCCGATCGATAGATGGCGCTGTTAAGCTTCTCTGAATCGCGCTATGGTTTCGTTACATGAATTAATGTATTCTCTCAAAGGCGAGGGAACAAGGACTTAGTAATGGTAGGGAACTATCCAACAGACATATATATTTTTGAAGAAATCTCTGGAAATGTTCAGAGGTTTTTATACATGCATTGACTTAGAATAAGTATGGACCTCGGGTCATCGCTCAAAAATGTCCGAACCGAAAGTGAGTTAAAACACGATGAATTTGAAAAGAGCTACACTTGCGCGCGTCATTCTTCTTTTGGGCGAACAAGCAGCTACACCTCAATGTCACATGTCAACAATGCCGTTCTGTGTAGTGAGATCGTGTAAAAACTACTCAAAAAAGTGAAAAAAGTTGATGGTGTATCACATTTTCAGTAGGTATATTATTGTTTTACAATTTTAAAGTATTATTTTGTTAAGGAACATTGTATTTTGCTTAAAATTGAATTAATTGCAAGAGCAAAACACACAATAATCCAACTAAACAAAAAGTATCTTATTTTCCTTCCTTTGTTTGACCAATTATGTCAACTTCATTTGGTTGGATTACCATAAGAAACTTGACATATTTGTCAGACATTAGAACAAAGATTCCAAAGAGTCGTTATTTTTACGCGATGTTTTTTTGTATTGCGATTTTGAACCAATTGCAATTTGTTTTGTTCTATTCATTTAAACAAGTTAATTTTAAACTTGCATTGTATGCAAACATATTATGTACGAAAATATGTATGTTGTCTTTCCGTTTCAAAATTGTATTGGTTTTTCGGTCACTACCAAGTTTCCGATCGAGCTGAAATTTTGCAGGTAGGTATGTGCATCTTAGATCATTAAAATGTCATTGAACTAATTTGATGATGGAGCCGAAGATTAGGCAGACACAGGAACAAATGGTAGGCTTGTCGAGTTTCAGCTCATGTATTTTGTCATTATAAACACTTTTCATTACATAAATAATGACGTAGGTCCGATAGTAGAGCCGGAAAACGGGCTCTGGAACTCCCTAATGGCAAATAGTGAACACGTGACGTTTGGGCTCGTTTGTTTAGTTATCATAAACTCTTTTAAATACACATGACAAAAGATAGTTTCATTCAAAAAAAAAAAAATGTGCCTCTGATTTAATTTCAGTTTTCTTTGAGATCAATTAGATGAAGATGATGATGATGATGCTGATGCTGATGGTGATACTTCAGCAAAGGAAGCGAAATCGCGTTTTTGAAAATGACGATGTTGTAATTTTGCAAGAAATGTTTATGCTCTTTCAGTTGGTTTAAATATTTAGCGATCGCAATAAAATAATATAACAAATAATAAAATCTTTTAAAAATTAAGTTGCTCTATTACTCCTATGTTCTCCAAATTTTCGTTTAATATTAAATGAAGTTTCGAAATTTGAAAAATTGAGCAGTGCTGTCATGTTTTCGTATGGTAAAAATTGTTGCAAGCAAAATTAGGCATTATGATAACGACATAGGAATTCGTACATCGTAAATGAGCTTGTTGGTATTTCTAAGTTTATAATATGTCAATTCAGGACACTTTTATCGTGAATTTTGTACTACACTCGTTGTCCATACTTATTCTAAGTCAATGTATACATGTCTGATTTTGTGCCGCCACCACCACTATGAACAGTACGAACACAGTTTAAGAATCATACAGTTGGGAAACGCCTTTGATGTCGGACGACACCGCCGCCCGCCCGTGTAGGTACAGTCAGGTACAGGTACAGTACATCAGATATATAGAAGCAGATCAGGTACTCAGATAATTCTACACTCTCAAAAACACAATAACATCTGCACAACAATAGCGTTCAAATTATTATTAGCATCCAATGTATCAATATCATCTGAACACTCGCAATTCAAATATTTCTATGCAAACAAATCATCTTGTCAACTGAGGTAGTCAATTTGACGACACGTTTGGTGCAGTGGCTAAGCGATTGGCTTCTGCGCTACGGGTCGTGGGTTCGATTCCCACACGGAACAAAAATTTGTACGGCCTACAAATGGTTGTTCCGGGTCTGGGCGTTTGTTTGTGAGATTTGTGTCTGTAAACGCACCCACGATACAAGAGAAATCTTAGTGTGGGGCAAAGTTTAAAAAAAAAAATGTATCTAAGCAACTAAAGTGTTCAAAAATATGTAAACAATAACCATTTCTCAATATATTGCTCAGTGATACTAAGGCCTGTTTCAAACGTAGCCGTTTTAGGGCGGTTACAGACCTTGGTGTTTTATGCTCGTTTTTAACCGACGTCAAAAAGGAGGAGGTTCTCAATTCGGTTGTATTTTTTTTATATTTGTTACCTCAGTACTCCGTCATTTATGAACCGATTTGAAAAATTATTTTTTTGTTTGAGAGGGTACAGGTACATTCCGTTTAGTCCCTTATAAATGTTGTTATGATTAGACCATGAACTTCAGAGATATGGAACGGAACTCCTCATCGGATCAAAGCAAAATTCTCAAATAACTAATATTGCTTTGTTTATACGTGTTGTTGGTAACTGGCTACTGGAAAAAACGACGGGGTGCGTCAAACAGACTTTCCGTAATGTTTGAATTATAATATCGTGTAAGGTATGGCATGAAAGGGCTTATTATACCCGACTACGGCAAAGTCAAAAATAAGGGTTATGAAGAGAGAGGGAGAGAGAGTATGGAGGAGAGAGGGTTTAATTTATGGCACTAAAACGTATTAATAAAAATAAACTTGATCAAAATTAACAGTTTCAGAAGACGGTGCAATTCTACACTGAAAAAAATTGTAGCCACCGACTTCTGAAACTGTTAATTTTATGTTTTTTTAGTCGGTTTTTACTTTTTTTTTAAGTTTTTTCATGCGCGCATTCAAGCGCGTTACATTCACGGTTTCAAAAAAACCGAACACACGTACATGCTACTGTTCGCACTGCCAGTGGGTCTCTCTGTAGCAATATGGATTCGACCGCCATGCCAGTGTGTTATCGCTGTAATGTGTACCACTGTACACATTACAGCGATAACACACTGGCATATTATTAAGATTAAAATGCAGGCATTGCAATTAAAGGCAGGCGGTGAGCCACTTAAAATGTAACGCGTATGGCTTTCTATACCAGCGCACGCACTAGCGGTTCTTTTTAAAATGACTATTTTAAAACGTATCTTGCTAGATTTTGGCTAAAGGTATATTCGATGCGATTCGATGATAACTGACTACTATTATTATTATTTTATTTATTATTATTTATACTTATTATTACTTATATGACAAAAAGTCTTATACATCCCATAATGATTTCCATAACTACGTCAGAACTTACTCAAAAATATTTAAAAAAGTCTGCATGCAAGCAAAGGCTGCCTATATTAGTAATCAAATAAAAAAGGCAAACAATAAAATTAAAACAACGTGGAAAATAATAAATACAGAAACGGGTAGTAGTAGATCAACGGACAACACAATTAATTTAAAAATAGACGATAAATTAGTGTCAGATAAAACTGAAGTCGCTAATTTCTTTGAAAAATTCTTAACGAACATACCTATAGAGACTACTAAATGTCTTCCATCGTCTCCTTTAGCAGCTGAAACTCTTTTGAAACAAAATGTTAATTTACATGTACCTAATGTACCTACTTTTGAATTCAGTTCTGTTACTCCCACTGATATAATTAAAGCGTTTAAAACTATAGCAGTAAAGAAAACGGAGGACTTATGGGGATTGTCAGTAAAAGCCATCGAATCAATTATCGTTAATATCGCGCCCATCTTGGCAGCGATCTTTAATACTTGCATAACGGATGGCATTTTCCCCGATCTCATGAAATCAAGCAAAATTGTACCCGTCTTTAAAACAGGCTGCCTAAATAACGCATCTAATTATAGGCCAATATCTGTACTACCAGCCTTGAGTAAAATCTTTGAAAAATTAATATTAAATCAAATGTTAGCACATTTCAATAAAAACGCGATATTACACGTCAAACAGTTTGGATTTACGAAGGGACGATCTACGGAAGACGCCGGTTCCACTCTAATCAAAACAGTACTGGGAGCTTGGGAAGAGGCACACGATGCTATCGGGGTATTCTGTGATCTCTCTAAAGCATTTGATTGCGTCGACCACCGCACGCTAATTCTGAAACTAAAGTACTATGGAATTCGGGATAGATCTATTGATCTTGTAAATTCATACTTGTCGAATCGGGAACAAAGAGTGGCTATTGATAAAGCCACTTCTGCAGGCTCACTAGTTAAAATGGGAGTACCTCAAGGATCGATTCTGGGCCCATTTCTGTTTCTTGTTTATATAAATGACCTTGCACACACCATAAATGATAAAATGTGTAACATAGTCCTATTTGCTGACGACACATCACTTATATTTAAAGTAAATAGGAAAGATAGGGATCTTGTAGAACCCAATCATACTCTTAATTTGATATCTAATTGGTTTTCTACTAATAATCTTCTTTTAAATGCAAAAAAAACCAAATGTATTAGGTTTTCTACACTAAATGTATCGCATGTAGGTGCAAATGTAAAACTTGATGATAAAGTTTTAGATCTGGTTCCCTCAACGACCTTTCTGGGTGTAACAGTAGACTCTAAACTGCAATGGGGGCCCCATATACAGGCACTTGCAAGTAAACTGAGTTCTGCTGCTTATGCCGTTAGGAAAATACGACAGATGACAGATGTGCCTACGGCTAGGTTAGTGTATTTTGCTTACTTTCACAGCATTATGTCCTATGGCATTTTACTGTGGGGATCGGCTGCTGATGTTGAAACTATATTTATATTACAGAAAAGAGCAGTCCGAGCTATTTATAATCTAGGCTGCCGTGAGTCTCTCCGGGAAATATTCAAAGAGATAAATATACTAACCTTACCATCCTTATATATATTTAGTAACATTATGTACATTCGGAAAAACATTGCCCAGTATAATAAGAAGAGTGACAACCACAACCTTAATACTCGCAATAAGGACAAGCTTGCAGTACCTGGTTTTAGACTTAGAAAAACCAGTAAGTCGTTTATGGGAAACAGTGTTAGATGCTACAATAAAATTCCACTAAGTGTCACTGATTTACCAGATACAAAGTTTAAATTATATATCAAACGCGTACTAATGTCTAAAGCATATTATAGCCTAAATCAGTACATCGAAGATAAAGATGTCTGGCATACGATTCCCTCCTGCACACTGCGACCCTCTGGCACCGTCTAACTGAACAAACGGATATTATTCAAATGCCTACTTATTGTAATTATTTTTTATTTTATTGACTCAATAAGTATGTCATTTTATCTTAGTTTTTTTATTCTAATGTTTCCAATTTTGATTGTTTTTTTTTTCTTGACATTTAAGTTATTTATTGCTAATATTTGGTTATATTAGTTTGACATTGAATCGCAATTATTAATGTTATTCTATTCTATTATTATTTCTACAAAAGGCTGTAAAATGTGAGGACCATGCAGCGTATAGTGTTACACTTTCATTATTAATATCTGGCTGCCTATTGTCTATCGGTATGAGTCTGTCATGCTCACTAAAATGTCTCGCTGATGGTGGCGTTGTGCATCGGGTCGTTGAGTTCCCTGCAACATGGTTGAGCTGAGCGACGCCGATGCATGCGTCATGCTCGTGAACGGGTGCTGTCTGTTGGGACTGGTCAGCTCGTAACTGCTACGGCAATCATTTTAAAAGGCTAACTTTCTCATTGTTTTTCATGTTGTTAACTGCATGTACATTATTCTGCATTGTTCTCACATTACTACAATGAAAATTGTCAAACCATTTACTTTTTTTAAAAGAGTGTCTATGGAGTTTTTTTGCCGGTTCTTCTCCAAAGGACCTACTACTTGGAACCGAGCCCCTAGTGTTGACCTTTTGAAAGCACCAGGGATCTGGTCTACTTGAAATAAAAACTATTTGACTTTTGACTTTGACTAAAATCAGGCTACAGTGCATGTTCATAGATAAGCTGTATGGCGCTTTTAGCATTTGAAAAAAAAGGGGTGTATGAAAAGAGCCTCCACGAGTGACGATACTTCGGTACGTCCGGCGCACCCTGGGCAGTCAGCCCCGCTACCATCCTTGCTGACTGGCTAATCTTTTCACCACGGCATGACCTATTCTTGTATAGCTCGTGCTGACACGATAGAAAAAGAAGCATTTGACAACCGCTTGCGTAAAATCATATAGCAACTCAGTGCGTGCTTAGACGGGCTGATTTTACATCGTCAGATATAGAAGAAAGAAAGAAAGAAAACAAATTTATTCAGCCAAGGACACAAATAACAGCATAAACATCAAAGAATAAAAACAAAAACATAAAAAAAACACACATATTTTATGCTGTCTAGCATGCCCATGCCGAAAGGGTCACCAACTCAGCATATGCTGGGCGTCAAACACCCAGCGCTGATTTTCAGTTGGTACCCCTGCAGTGACACACGGACGAAGGTAATTTTAAATATACAGGGTAATTTTAAATAGCACGACATACTGCAGGGGGTGATAGCTTGGGTTAATACCTACCAAAACAACACAATATATGTTCAGCAAAATCTTACGGATTTACAGTTTTACAAAATTTTCCGAAATGTCGAAAAATCTCTACCTTGAAAGCTTGAAACAGATTTTTTAGCATCTCGTAATGAAAAATTCCTTTTCTAGTTTTTTCTTTTACACCAAATTATTCGTGAATAGTTACTTTACTCATTGATAAGTTTTTTTTCTATCAAAAACAAGAATGTTTTCAAGAAATACAATTTTTTGTATAAATTTTTACAGAACAATTTTATTATCGCTTAACTTTAACCTACAGTGGTGAAAAAAAAATGTATGTGGCAGTTTTGTACAACAAACTTAAGAGATAGCCTGTTTAATGGTGATTTTGGTAAGATACAATACTAGTGCATTTTCATTAAAAAAAAAACAAAAAAATGCTATTTTAGTTCCAGAGAAGCTGATTTTGTTGAAAATGTAATTAACGTAATTTTGACAAAAACCACTACGAGAATAAGTAATGGCTGCTCATTTACGCGAATCATTATAAAACAAGTTGTGACATGTAAAATGCGACATACACGCGTAATGGATAAGGGCGTTCGCTACGTTACGCGGCGGGTACCCGCCTCGCGTCTGTGTATTGAAAGATAAGTAGTATGTACAAACCCGTCGCACGCGTCCGCGCCGGTTAGCGCTGCTCATACTATCTTTCAATACACACTCGCTAGGCGGGTACCCTCCGCGTGCGCATCTTTAACGTAGCGAACGCCCTAAAGGTTTTACCTGCTCGCCGACCGACCCGACCCGACTGGTTACTGTCTAACAAAAGAAGCACACACACGTTGACGTTTGGTGCAGTGGTTGAGCGATTAGCTGCTGCGCTACGGGTCGTGGGTTCGATTCCCACACGGAACAAAAATTTGTATGGCCTACAGATAGTTGTTTCGGGTCTGGGTGTTTGTGGGTGAGATTTGTGTTTGTAAACGCACCCACCTACATAGCTCACAGACATAGCTCTTTAGAGCGAAAGAGCTAATCGCTCTTTTTCTTTTAAGTGAGCTATTTGCCCATGTCTAACAGAGTTTTTTTTTAATTATTGGACTACTGTAGGTGGTCCTAGAGGACCCTCCCTACGTAACCGGGCAGTAAATAGCGAGACCTGAAGGGTCTCCAGCCAATTGCGGGCGGGGGGGGGGAAGTAAAATACTTGACCTAAGCTAACTACTTGTAATACTTATACTAACATCATGACTACCTGCAACAACAGCACTAAGGGCGACCCCTAGTGAGACTCGGACCTCGGCTTAGGGCGTTGCTGGCTGGGACTTAGGGGGGGGAGACAGCTTGTTGAGAGCTGAATTATCGGTGTGACTGCGGAATCTGAAGAGACGACCGGCTCTACGACGGGAGAGCTCGGTGGATCGTGACCGGCGGCGGTGGGACGTCGCGACGGGCCTCGTCGGCGAGGACGGTATGCCGGACGGCGGCGTTTGTTGTGTAGTGTGCTGGTCGATTTATTCGCCTCCTGGAGGAGTATTTCGTCATCGGGTTCTAAAAGTGTGTGCCTGGGACTGTGAACTTTACTTATGAGAGAGGGACTGTAGTCGGCCGCTGCGGCGACTAGGGGGTTCGGATGGAGGGGGGCAGTGTCGAAGTAACGCTTGGAAATGCGTTTGAGGTTTTGCCTGATGGTTGGCATTTTAAGATCGAGATGGAGTTGGACGTTACGCATGAACCATGGGGCAGCCGCGACTCTGCGCAACACTCGATTCTGGAGGGTTTGGAAGGATTTGAAGCGAAAAGGCTTAACGTGTGCGAACACGACGCTAGCGTAAATCAAGATGGGGTGGATGCACGTCACGTAGATTCTCAGCTTATTTCTAAGTGACAATTTACTGCGCGCTCTAAGAATGGGGTGGAGGCGACCGACAGCGAAAGCGGCGCGAGCGCGCACCGCTTTGATGTGGTCTCGGAAACTCAGATGATGGTCGAGGATAAGCCCCAGGTATTTTGCTTTCATCTCCCAAGGGATCTGTTTGCCAAACATGAGGACGGGACGGATGTGGGTGTGGGAATCACCGTGTCTCTCGAAAAGAACGGCTGCGCACTTTTCGGGATTCACCTCCATTCACCATTTCCGGAACCAGACCCCGAGGGCGTCGGCTGCGGTTTGAAGGGTTCGAGAGATGCTATCGAGACTCCTACCGGAATAGTAGATAGCCGTGTCGTCGGCGAAGAGAGCCAACTTGGCCAAGCCACATTTGGGAATGTCGCTGGTGTAGGTACAGCGTGAACAGAAGGGGCGATAGCACGTAGCCCTGAGGGATTCCGGCGCGAATGGGGTGAGGGGACGAGAGGGTGCCTTCTAGGCGATCCGACAGAAAGTCTCGAATGATGAGCACGAGACGTCTAACAGAGATGCGTTGCGCACGGCTTAAGGTAGCGTCCTGGCAAGCGTCGCAAAAAAGGTTGAGAGAGTAAGACACAAAATCACAATACAAGAAATAGCGGGATAGTTTTTTTTTTTTTTAGTCTGAAAACGTTGTCCCTCACTAGGATTTCTCCTGTATCGTGGGTGCGACACCCAGACCCGAAACAACTATCTGTAGGCCATACAAATTTTTGTTCCGTGTGGGAATCGAACCCACGACCCGTAGCGCAGCAGCTAATCGCTCAACCACTGCACCAAACGTCAACGTGTGTGTGCTTCTTTTGTTAGACAGTAACCAGTCGGGTCGGGTCGGTCGGCGAGCAGGTAAAACCTTTAGGGCGTTCGCTACGTTAAAGATGCGCACGCGGAGGGTACCCGCCTAGCGAGTGTGTATTGAAAGATAGTATGAGCAGCGCTAACCGGCGCGGACGCGTGCGACGGGTTTGTACATACTACTTATCTTTCAATACACAGACGCGAGGCGGGTACCCGCCGCGTAACGTAGCGAACGCCCTTATCCATTACGCGTGTATGTCGCATTTTACATGTCACAACTTGTTTTATAATGATTCGCGTAAATGAGCAGCCATTACTTATTCTCGTAGTGGTTTTTGTCAAAATTACGTTAATTACATTTTCAACAAAATCAGCTTCTCTGGAACTAAAATAGCATTTTTTTGATTTTTTTTAATGAAAATGCACTAGTATTGTATCTTACCAAAATCAACATTAAACAGGCTATCTTTTAAGTTTGTTGTACAAAACTGCCACATACATTTTTTTTTCACCACTGTAGGTTAAAGTTATGCGATAATAAAATTGTTCTGTAAAAATTTATACAAAAAATTGTATTTCTTGAAAACATTCTTGTTTTTGATAGAAAAAAAACTTATCAATGAGTAAAGTAACTATTCACGAATAATTTGGTGTAAAAGAAAAAACTAGAAAAGGAATTTTTCATTACGAGATGCTAAAAAATCTGTTTCAAGCTTTCAAGGTAGAGATTTTTCGACATTTCGGAAAATTTTGTAAAACTGTAAATCCGTAAGATTTTGCTGAACATATATTGTGTTGTTTTGGTAGGTATTAACCCAAGCTATCACCCCCTGCAGTATGTCGTGCTATTTACTGGACACCCTGTATATACACTGGACCGCAAAGAAAAAGGGTCGGTTAGAAAATCTTCAATATCTTCAAAAGTACCTGACCTAGCTTTATGAAATAAAGACTAAATTAAAGAATATTTAATGCCACATAAAATAATGTATAAAACTTTTTCATTTATTTTTGATAATTGTATAAAAAACTGAAAATGTTATATAATGGTCGTTTTTGGATTTAGTACCAAAAAAATCAAATCAATTGTTTCGCGTTTGTTTTAGTTTTGCAATAAAAAAGTTATAAATATGGTGTCTCTACCTTATAAATTTTATTATTCTGAAGTCGTCATGTCGTTAATCCTTGAAGAATGTACCAGAATCCTGACAATGCTTGAAGCTGGGCACAGTCAGCGAAATACAGCGAGAACTGTCGGTGTGACTCTTTCTACAGTTCAGCGAGTACTCCAGCGTTTCCATGAAACTGAATCCAATCTTCGAAGACCAGGAACAGGCCGGACAAGGTGCACAACGGCGCGGGAGGATCGCTATATGGTGTCAACAATTTTGAGAAATCGCTTTTGAAGTAAAGAATCATCATTTACGAGCTGGAAGAAATAATCTGAGTACGGATACAGTAAGGCGGCATCTGGCTGAAGCAAATTTAAAGCCATTAAGACCTGCAAATGGCCAAAAACTAGAAAGACACCACTGAAACTCATGGTTGAGTTATTGTAGAGAACACGAGAATTGGACTCTGAATGACTGGTCAAGAGTTATGTTTTCAGACGAGTCTAGATTATGTTTATACAAGCACGACGGGAGGAAAAGAGTGAACAGAAGACAGGGAGAGCGCTATAACCAAGCCTGTATAGAAGAAAAAGTACCATACGGCGGAGGCTCTGTTCACGTGTGGGCTGGGATTTCTTCCGAAAGCCGCACTGTGCTAGTGATGATAGAAAATGGAACTGTAATTGCAGAAAGATATGTCACTGAAACTCTGAATGACTACGTTGGTCCATTTTTAGTGGGCATGGGCGAGAATGCCGTTTTTATGCAAGACAATGCCCGCCCGTATACAGTTCAGATAGTGTTTGCCTATTTTCAAGAAGTCGGTATCACACACATGGAGTGGCTAGCACGCAGCCCCGACTTAAACCCCACTGAGCATGCATGGGACGAACTGGGACGATGTGTACGTCAGCGGAATTCGCCGCCAATCACGCTACGTGAAATGAAAGAAGCTCTAATAGAGGAATGGCAGAATATTCCGGAGCATCGCCTCAAAAACCTAGTAGAAAGTATGCCAAATCACATATCAGCAGTATTGCGAGCTCGCGGATGCAACACAAAGTACTAAAATGCGTGAAAACGGCACATCTGTAACCAATCTACATTTACGAAAATACTGGAAAAACTACGCATTTTTATTTATTTTACATTTATTGAAAATGAAATGCTTGAATAATTTTTTTTTATTTTCATTTAAGCACATTAAAATATTCTTAAATTTAGTCTTTATTTCATAAAGCTAGGTCAGGTATTTTCGAAGATATTGAAGATTTTCTAACCGACCCTTTTTCTTTGCGGTCCAGTGTATTTTATTATTTGTTTATGTGGTTGGTGTTTTTAAAATGTGTCGATAAATAATGCATAAATATAGGTACTGTGAATAAACTATAAAAATATTATAGAAAAAAAGATAAAAATGTGCTTTATATTTGACAGCCAATCAAAATCTGGCAATATTAATTGACCAATAGCAGGCGGCGGTGCGCACTTCCTGTTGAGATGAGGCGTTGTCATTATAATATTGTCATTCTATTTCATTTTCGGCTTGACCACAGGCTCGATAATATCGCTTTTTAAACTACTACGATTCGAATACTTCCAAAAATTTGTAATCCTAAATTATGTGAAGTAAATAAAATTAATAAATTTTTAAAATTAATTATATCCGCAATGCTGGGGAATGAATTATTATTTATTACAAAATAATGCACATCTAACAGGTGAGTTATATCAGATTAAATTAAAAATTAAACATTTCATTAGCAATAAATAATAAAAATTAAATTAAATTAATTAAATAAAAGATTTGTCAAAATTAATTACATTATATTCAATTTGAGAGGCAAGAATAAATAATTTTAGTCTAATTCTAAATGTGTTTATATTTCTCAGGTCCCTAATTGGTGGAGGAATATTGTTCCAACATTTGGAAGCTGCATACCGGAAGCTTCCCCGAAAGGCTGGAGTTCTGTGATGCGATATGGCCAGTTGCTGAGCACAACGTCTACCCTCACGCTGCCGGTGACTATTTACCCACGATAATTTAGAGTGCAGGTATGACGGACACTTATTATTTATAACGCCAAAAAGAAGACAAGCTAGGTGCATTTTCCGACGTGATTTCATTTTTAAAATGTTATTTTTATTAAGAAAAGGTGTAATGTGACTTCTTGGTGGTACATGAAAGCAGAAACGTGCACAAGCATTTTGGACTCTTTGAATCAGTCTCTTGGTGCGCGCTAAGAGCCTGGGTCCTATTACAGTATCTGCGTAATTTAGTTTTGATAGAACCAAACTTTCAACAAGCTGAATGCGCAATTCCTCGCTCAAGTATGGACGCATTTTATACAAAACTTTGAGGCGGTAGAAACAGTTTTTGACGCAGTTCAATGTGTGAGTTTCAAAATTAAGACTTTGGTCCATAATTTATTAAACCAAGGTTTCGCGCTTCACTCATACACTCAATTTGTTGTCCCATCACAGTCACGTCTCCATGGTTCGGTTTTATTTTATCCAATTGGCCCTTGGACCCGAATAGCATAAATTTTGTTTTGGCTGGGTTAAGTAGGAGAGAGTTTTTTTTCAGACCAATTTACGATCCTTTCAAGTTCTTCGTTTATGGTTTTTAGAGCGACATGATAATCTTGAGACTTAAAAGAAAGATAAATTTGTAGGTCGTCAGCATATATACAGGGTGTTAACGAATTCGTGTAATTCCTTCAAACCTCGTGATCTACTGGTGACACTGATTGACCCTGCACAAGTTTTTTTCAGAATCAACAAAAAAAGTTTTCAAAAAGTGAACTATCGCATTCTGTATCTGAGTAATTTTAGCGTTCCAAGTTAACTGACTGCATGGAGCGATATCGCGCTAGTTGTGCCCGTCAGCTGTGTCACCGTGCCTTCATTAATTTATGTATGGCATCGAAATTTTCAATAAAATAAAATAATAAATTTGAAAAAAAAGTTTTTATTTATTTTTAATCAATCTAAATCTCGTGCGAGGGTTATTTATACCATTAATAGATCATGTGGTTTGAAGGAGTTACACGAATTCGTTAACACCCTGTATAATGTTTACAATTTTTTATAATCTTAACAATATCAGCACTATACAAAATGAACAGAGTTGGGCCCAATATCGATCCCTGTGGAACACCCTTTAGTACGGGGGTCATGTCAGATGAAAAAGTTGAGCCATTTGCATCACGAATCTCAACAATTTGGGCGCGGTTACTAAGGTAGCTGTCGAACCATTTGATTGTGGATGCATCAAACCCATAGTACGCCATCTTTGAGAGTAAAAGAGAAATATTTATAGCATCAAAAGCCCTAGAGAAGTCCAACAATACTAATAGAGTACATAGACCTTCATCTTGGGCTGACAATATGTTGTCCGTTACATCCAACAGAGCTGTTGCGGTACTTCGGCCTCTCCTAAAACCTGACTGCGCCTCTGGGAGAATGTCACTTTCCTCAAGGTATTTAGACAGTTGAGCATTTACTACTTTTTCCAGTACTTTAGATAAAAAGGGTAAAATACTGATCGGTCTTAAATCTTATATGTCTGTTGGGTTGTTTTTTTTGGAATCGGACGTACAATGGCTATTTTCCAGAGGTCGGGGAAGGTTGATGTGTTAATAGAATTATTAATAATGGCAGTAAGAGTTTCCAAAGTTTGAGGGACAGTAAGAAGAAACATATTTAACGTAATTTGATCAATTCCTTCAGCATTTGACTTTATTTTAGACAAAATATTAACAATACTAGTTTGGTTAACAGTTTTAATAGAAAATACATTTTTACCAGATTTATTAAACTCATAATAGGTTAGATAGGACAATGGTAAGATTGTGTTGCCTGGAACATTTAGAAAATGTGCGTTAATAGCATTTGGATCATTAAAATGCGGGGGTAGTTCAGACTCATTTTTAGGTGGTAGCAAAGTGGCTTTTAAATTCTTCCACAATATATTAGGGCTTTTTATTTTATTGTTAATATTGAGCCTAAAATAAGCCACTTTTTCATAATAAAGGGACTTGTTCACTAGGCCCTTAAGCTCCTTGTAATATACTCTTTTACTCTCGGATTTAGTTCGCATATATTGGCCATGGGCTTGATTGCGCAAACACATCATAAACCTGATGTTATCTGTGATCCATGGATACGATTTTTCCTTTAGAATACGGGTCTTACGAGGAGAGTATCTATCAAACAATGAGGTAATATTCCAATTGAGATGAGATACCATAGCATTTATGTCGAGAAAAGAGGTCGCCGCGAGCCAATCAACAGAATCCACGTCTTGTTTAAACTGCTCAATAGGTATATTTGTTAGACTTCTGCCGGTTATGACCCTAGGTAACACTTTCTCCCTTTTAAAGTAAAAGACAGTTGAGATAAAAGCATGTGCTCCAAGTGCTTCTATCGGGTCCACTAAAATTTCTCTTACCCTCGCGTCCGTACATACCAGGTCTATAAGAGTCTCACTGTTGGTCGTAAAATGAGTGGCAGACGGCACCATTTGGTTTAAGTTTACACTTTTGAGAAAGGCATGCAATTTGTTCACTTTAGCATCCGATTGGTTCAGACAGTTAATGTTAAAATCTCCCAGCAGAACAGTGAATTTACATGATGACATTGAATTTATTGAGCTAGTTAACGCGTCCAAAAATGTATCTACATCTAACCAGGGCGGCCTGTATGCTGTGCCTATGGCGACTTTTGTACCATTTATAGTCAGAATTAACCACATTTGTTCGACAGATTTATGTAGAGGGTCGATGGGGTGCGAATGGGAACGCACATTAATTCCGCGCTCAACATAAAACCCACCACCGCCACCGCGGCCGCCGCGCACGCTCACCGGCCGCGGTACGTGCCGCAGCCGGTACCCGGGCACGGCGGGCGCGCGGCCCTCCTCGCCCGTCCTTAGCCAGGTCTCGTTTATTGCCATGATACCAACATCATGACGCTCCATTGCAGCAACAAACTCATCATGATTAGTGCCCAGTGAACCAGCGTTAAGAAATCCAATTTTAAGGTATTTTGTAGTCATCATAACGCTGTGTTAACTGTAGTTAATACCATAAAATAACAAATATAATTAATAAAGGCGCACTGGAGAATATTTAAAAATGTAAATTGAAAGTATATAGACAAATGTAAAAGTATTGACGGGTACAATAATACTATGGCATTATAAAAAATATTGCTACACAAATTATACGTAGATATGAGAGTAGTGTGTAATAAATAAACAGTTGGAAATAAGTATGAACAGGAAATGATATGAATGAATATGATATATGAAGGCTTGACAAAAAAGTAAACAGGTATCATCAGACTTGCGCCACTGCAAAGAATGCCCTCTGAAATAACGTACCCTATAGGCAGGGCATACCACGGCCAGGCATTCAGTATACAAATAATAAGTTGCGATTTAAAATAGTGTAACAACAATTTAAAATAGGCTAAACAGTTAGCAATAAAAACTGGTGGAGCGTGTAAATAGCTCCAGCCGATGGAGGGGTTTGGACAGCTCAGAGTACAAGCATCACATAGTCATGGGTGATTTCATTACCGATCTCTCGAAGAGCTCACCTCGGTCGCGCAGGCTGAGAGCGATCCTGGAATCATCGAATCTTTCATCTCTCCCTTTGAACCCGACTCATCACAACATTGATTCCGATGATTCCTGGCTTGATCTCATGCTAACGTCGTCCCTGGATCTTGTTGCCAACCATGGTCAGGTCGCGGCTCCGGGTCTCTCTAGACACGATTTAATATACCTAACATATAAAATTAAGCCACCCAAGCTGCGGCCTACCATTGTCTGGATTCGGAGTTTTGCGAGGTTGAACAAAGAAAAACTCTGCAGTGATGCGCAATCTATTGACTGGTCCAACATTCTGCAGGCATCAACAGTTGATGATAAAGTTAATCTACTGAATAAATCTATAGTGCAGCTTCTAGATTCACATGCACCACTTAGAGCCGTCAGAGTTAAGCGTCCTCCAGCGCCTTGGATTACCCCTGGGGTCCGTATGGCTATGAGAAGACGTGATAAGTTGTTCCGAAAGTATAGAAGGGATCGCAGTGATGACAACTGGCGCCTTTACAAGTTAGCTAGGAATCGTTGCAACCAGATGGTAAGAGTTTCTAAACGCCGATACATTCATGAAAATGTTCTCAACTCTTCTTCGGCTGATATATGGAAGTTTTTAAAATCTCTTGGCATAACTAAGTCTTTAACGTTACGCCTTAACGTTTTTTACCCTCCAACTTATCTCTCAACGATCTTAATAAGCATTTTTCTACAACAATTACACTTGCAGATGATGTGAAAAGAAAAACCATTCTTGATATTACTTCCATGCCAATTTCACCTTCAGACTCTTTCTCATTTTCCCCCGTGACCGACACTGACATCCTAAAACTTTTTAACTCGATAAAATCGAAAGCAGTTGGCTGTGATGCAGTCAGCAGGGCTATGCTATCTTTCATTTTCAAATTTATACTTCCCATTTTTACTCACATAATAAATTTCTCTTTGCAGACCGGGGTTTTCCCGTTAATGTGGCGAAAGGCTTACATCATCCCTCTACCAAAAAATACTAGCCCAAGTTTAGCTAACCACTTCAGGCCAATTTCTATTCTCCCTTTCCAGTCCAAAATCTTACATAAACAAATTTCTTCTTACGTTTTAAAAAATAATTTGTTATCATGTTTTCAATCTGGTTTTCGACCTGGACACAGTACGTCCACTGCTCTGCTTAAAGTATCCGAAGACATCAGGTCCGGCATGGAGAATTCAAGGCTAACGGTATTGGTTTTAATAGACTTTTCCAATGCTTTTAATACCGTTGATTATGATATTCTCCTCGCCATTTTGTCACAAATAGGGATCTCATCGTCGTCACGGGATTGGTTCTCTTCATATCTTCGTGGTCGCCAGCAGGCAGTACGTGTTGGTCAGGAATTTTCTGACTGGTGCGACTTGGTAACTGGCGTTCCGCAAGGCGGTATTCTCTCTCCTCTGTTATTTTCTTTATTCATTAATTCCATCACCAACGTTCTCAAATGCTCTTACCATTTGTACGCGGACGACTTGCAACTTTACGCTCAAACTGACATCGCCAACATCGACAACTGTATTTCCAGCCTCAACGCTGACTTACACACGATCGGTGATTGGTCTAGTAAGTTCGGAGTTGCCGTAAATGTAAGTAAATGTCAAGCAATGATTACAGGTAGCTCGTTCCACTTAAAAAATATTAATGTTAATCACCTTATGCCGATAATTTTTAACAATTCAGTCATTTCTTTGTCACCTTACTTGAAGGATTTGGGTTTACACATTGACGATAGGCTAAGTTGGAACAAGCAGGTCACTCAGGTTAGCCAGAGTGTCACGGCCATACTGCGATCTCTCTATAGGTTTAAGCATTTCCTCCCATCTACAACTAAAACCCTTTTGGTCCAGTCTCTTGTGCTCCCAGTAATTGATTATGCTGATGTTTGTTACTCTGATTTATCCCAAGAACTTCTGAACAAATTGGATCGTCTTCTTAACAATTGCATTCGTTTTATTTTTGGACTTCGTAAATATGATCACATTTCTCATTATCGTTCTCAGCTTAAATGGCTACCTATCCGGCAGAGACGATCCCTCAGATCTCTCTGTATGCTCTTCTCCGTTATGAACGATTCATGTGCTCCTGATTATCTGAAAAGATATTTTCAAGTTTTGGGCAGTTCTCACAATCGCAACCTGCGTGCTTCTGAAAATTTACTTCTCCAAATACCTTCCCACCGCACAGGTTTCATTTCTAACTCCTTCGCTGTCTCAGCAATCAAACTTTGGAACGTGCTCCCCCTTGATATTAAAAAAGCTCCGAGTAAATTCTCGTTCAAACGCAAAGTTAAGGAATACTACTTGAAGTCGCTGCACTCCTAACTAATCATTTAGTTTAGTCTTCGTCATAATTGCATTTAGATTTTCTTATAGTTTTGTATTTTATATATATTATAATATCTATATATTTTATTATTCGTATATGTATATTTTATGTAATTTATATCTTACCAATTTGTTTTACATTCTGTTCAACATTGTCAACTCATTTTTATTTATTTTTTTGCTGTACCTATTTCGATGCTTTTCTTTTTAACCCAAAGGTTGACTGGTAGAGAATACCTTATGGCATTAAGTCCGCCTTATGTACCACCATAGTGCATAGAAGTTTAAATAAATAAATAAATAAGTTTGGAGACTGAGAAAGAAGTAAAGAACAGTCCTAGTTGATGGCGGTGCGGTGCGGTGCGGCAATGTACCTATAATTTAAATATTAAAAATATGTCAACATAACACTGAACTCACCAGTCTCCGGATAACTGCACTCCTGGGTGTCTGTGAAGCACTTTCACAAAAACAAAAGAAAAAATAGGTGCGTTCAAGAGGGCAGTAGTAGGCGTTGTGAGGATTCAAATTTTTCTCCTCTTGAACTGTAATGAACTGTTGCACCGACAATTTTGACGATGCATATTACCGACGCGTGCAGCCAATCACAGGGCGCGTGGAAGGTGAAATTGTGAGACTGTGATTTAGCGCCATCTATTGGCATTTTACTGCAACGCCTAAATTCCCCTAATATTGGGGTTGTGGAACAGTGTGCGCCGTCGCCGGCAGATGACATAATTATAAAATTAAAACTAAACATTGCGCGCAACCATGCTCCCCGCCTTGGAAGTTCGGAGAACTTTTAAAGAAAAAATAATTAAATTTAAAGAAATTGCAATAATAGCGAATTTAAGTTACGGATTAAATATATCAAATTTATCTAATTTTATGATAAAGTAAAAGAATTTATATTAAACTACCACAGAATTATTTGTGTACCTATATATTAATTATTATTTTATTGTGTAGGTATAGGGTAAAGTTTGACTACAGGTCGTTTAAACGTGCCATTTTTGGACTTTACTAATGCGACCCTAACCACATTATCACTACTAGGATAAACTTCCTGAATTATACCGATAGGCCAGCGTAAAGGTGGAATATCGTCTTGATCGATAAGAACCACAGTTCCAACACGAACCGGGTTGTCATGCGTGCACCACTTCTGTCTAACTTGCAGCGTGTGCAAGTATTCGCTTCTCCATTTCTTCCAATAAGATTGAACTAAATGATCAAGCAATTTTTTGCGGTCGGTCAAGTTGACACGTTCATTTGAAATATCAGAAGACGGGAGATATTGAATAGGTGAAGACATTAAAAAATGTGCGGGTGTTAACACTTCCGGTTGAGGATCGGAGGATAACAAGCAAAGTGGTCGCGAGTTTAGCAAACACTCAATCTGCATCAATACAGTTAAAAGTTCTTCGTACGTGATATGAGGGGTTGATTTCCTACGACTCGAAACAAGTGAGTTTTAATACTCTTAATATTAGACTCCCACATGCCACCAAAGTGTGGTGCACGGGGTGGAATCATTTTCCATTCTATACGTCGAGTGGCAAATTCTTGGCTTAAGGTCGTTTGAAAATTTTGAGAAATAAAAAGATTATACATTTCGTCTAATTTTTCCTTAGCGCCGACAAAATTGGTGCCATTATCTGAATAGATACAAGACACAGGACCGCGGCAAGAAATAAACCTTTTGAAGGCTGCAAGGAAAGATTCAGTTGTTAAATCACTTACCAACTGAATGTTAATGGCTTTAGTGTTTAGACAAATGAACAAACATACCAGGGTGAATCAAATAGTTCTTAGAATTGCCAATAAAACGCCAAAAAAATTTGGTAAAAGTATTTTATTTTTCTACGTAATCTCTTTCTAACTCTATACATTTAGTGTAACGCTTCTCCAGCATGAGTATTCCCTCCAAAAAATAATAATTTCCTCGAGTCTCAAAAACTCCTCTACGGCGGCCATAACCGCGCCATCGTCGTCAAATTTTGTTCCACGAACATGCTCCTTTAATTTTGGAAATAAGTGGAAATCACTAGGGGCTAAGTCTGGTGAACATGGTGGATGATCCAAAATTTCGAAGCTAGTCTTGTGGATTGCCGTAAATGCAACGTCGGAACGATGAGCCGGTGTGTTATCGTGGTGAAACAATACGCCCGATGCTAACTTTCCGCGGCGTTTTTCTTTAATTGCATCACGGAATTTGGGGATTAAACTTGCATAGTAGGCACCAGTTATAGTTTTTCCTTTCGGCAAGTAATCAATAAAAATAATTCCTTCATAACCCCAGAACACAGAGGCCATAACTTTGCCTGCGGTCGGAACAACACGGATTTTTTTCACTGGCGGCGAAGATGGTCGTTTCCAAGACATGCTTTGCTTTTTTGTTTCAGGGTCGAAATGATGAACCCATGTCTCGTCCATGGTTAAGAAACGACAACAAAAATTATCCGAATCACGCTGGAAGATTTCGAGACTCTGCCTTGAAAATTCCAAACGTCGACTCTTGTTTGCTTCGGATAACATTCGCGGAACCCATCTTGCCGATACTTTTTTAAACCCCAAAGTGTTTGTTAAAATGGAATGAATACTACCAAATGAAATCTTTAGGGTCTCTGCAAGATATTTTATAGCTACTCTTCTATCTTCAAGAACCATTTTTTCCACTTTTTTGGCATTTTGTTCGTTTACAGAGGTGGACGGTCGACCAGAACGAGAATTAGCTTCACAACTCGATCTGCCTCTTTTAAATTCAGCTACCCAGTAAGCGACCGTACAATATGGTAAAACATCAGTCCACAATGTCTGCTGAATGTCCGAAAAAATATCTTTAGTGAAAATTTTTTTCAGGCACAGGTACTTTATCACTCCACGTAACTCGTTTTTATCCTTAGTTGATTCACTTTATACAACTGTTAAGCAGAAAAAATAATAAACTTAAAATGACAAACCGGAATTAACTGAAACTTGACGTAAATACTGTATCATAATGACACTTCAAAATAAAAAATAAATAATTTCAAAATAAGGTTTCATTATATGCGTTTCTAAGAACTTTTTGATTCACCCTCGTATATATGCCTTTTGTGCATGTTGGCCGCGCCTACGAGCTAAAGTAATTTTAATTGGACCAGCGTAGTCCACTCCAGTAGGTATGTACGAACGCTTTGGTTTCACATACGCGGTATGATGGACGATCGGCCATCTTAGGTGTTGGATGAGAAGGTGACAAGCGGAAACAAGTATTACACATGCGAACACGTTTGCGGATAATATTTCTGGCTGACAGTATCCAGTAGCGTTGTCGTATAATGGACATCAGTAAGCTTGCACCTGTATGCAAGTTGGATTTATGTTGGTGGTCAATTAAGAGATTAACGACATGATCATGTTTTGGAAGCAACACCGGATGTTTACATTCGAAGGGCAAATCGGACTTTGACAGTCGACCTTCGATTCTAAGAATTCCTTCCTCATCAATGAAAGGACAGAGATGTCTAAACTGTTTAGATGGTAAATTATTTTTCTTTAATTGATCAATTTCAGTTTGAAAATGCACCATCTGAACTGAGCGAAGGATA
Source organism: Amphipyra tragopoginis (assembly GCA_905220435.1). Taxonomy (NCBI): domain Eukaryota; kingdom Metazoa; phylum Arthropoda; class Insecta; order Lepidoptera; family Noctuidae; genus Amphipyra; species Amphipyra tragopoginis. The sequence goes on from HG991991.1 coordinate 36,718,460, forward strand.
GTTTTTTCGGCAATATTTAAGTCAGAAGCTGTAATAGCTCTGGAAAGCGGTAATTTTTTAATAAAACGTAATACGTATACTATAACGCGGAGTAATTTACTCCAAGAAGAAACGCTTTTAGCACGTTCATAAAGAAGTGGTGGTGTATTTTGAGCGGTAGTTATCAGTGTACTAGTTTTAAATTCAGGAAGCTGTTCGCATTTTGTGGATAAAAAAGATTGAAGTGGCCACTTATTAAGCGGAGAACACATCCAAGGTGGACCATTCCACCAGAGATCATGATCGATCAACTGGGAAGGTAGCAATCCCCTAGAAAGACAGTCGCTAGGATTCTCGGCTCCTGCGACGTGATAAATATTCTGAGGATTCAAGTTTTCTTGAAACTGAGCTACGCGAATGCTGACAAAGATGGACCACTTATGTGGTGAAGAGTGAACCCACGAAAGGGCGATAGTCGAATCAGAAAAGGTATACACACCTGAAATAGTAATGCGAGCCCTGTATGTCTCATGAACAGTTCTAACTAAACGGGACATCAAAACTGCAGCACATAGCTCTAAACGAGCGAGCGTAGAAATCTTAACAGGAGAAACTTTAGATTTAGAACACAAAAGTCGCACAACGATATTTCCTAACTCATCAGTTATGTGTAAGTAAATGACACAACCATGAGCTTTAAGGCTTGCGTCACAAAAAGCTACTAAATTTACGGTGCAATTGTTATGAACGCCGATGTGGCGAGGTATCTTTATCTTAGATAATAAAGGCAGCTCCCTAACAAGCATTGAAAAACATTTAATTATATTTTCTGGGGGCGTGTCGTCCCAATCCACTTTACTAAGCCAAAGATCTTTAATAAGCAACTTCGCGTATACTACGACTGGTGATACAAGACCCAGGACATCAAATAGACGCGCGACGAAAGACAGTATGGTGCGTTTTGTGCATTTAGTATCCACACAAGAAGTTGTTAACAGAAAAACGTCTTCGTCGTGAGTCCAAGAGAGACCTAAAACCTTTAAGTTGTTGCTGGCATCATCAGAGAAATTGACTGGTGCGAGATGAGAATGCGGCAGACTCTCAAGAAGTGCGGGAGAGTTGCTTGCCCATTTAACAAGATCAAAACAGCCACTTTTAAATAAAGCTATAAGTTCTTTAGAGAGGCGTATAGCACTATCCTCATCAGAAACAGAAGTTACTAGATCATCCATATACAGTTTGGATTGAGCAATAGAAACTGCATCAGGAAAGCGGTTTCCTTCATCCGATGCTAGCTGGTGAACAGTGCGCATGGCAAGAAAAGGACTAGACTTAAGACCAAACGGAACGCGGCTGAATTGAAAGGTGCGTAATTTCTCACTTTCATTAAAACGAAACAATATTTTTACGTATTTCCGTTGAAATTCTGGTACGCATACTTGTAAGTACACCTGTTTAATATCTGCGGTTAATGCTACAGGATATAAACGGAAATCCAGTAAAAGAAGAAAAAGATCAGCCTGTAGGTTAGGCCCTGCGTGCAAAATATCATTAAGTGACAACCCTGTATGAGTTTTGGCACTTGCGTCAAGAACAATTCTTAATTTAGTTGTGGATTTATCTTGCCTAATAACAGCGTGGTGCGGAATATAATAACCATCATTTTCATTATCTGTAGAAAATACTTCTGATAAATAACCATTATTTAAGTAGTCGGCAATAACTTTATTATAATCTTCGCAAAGAGCGGGCGTATGTTTTAATTTGCGTTCTAAGGCTAGAAAACGACGGTGAGCAACAGCGCGGGAATTTCCTAAATCCGCGGGATTCCTACAGAACGGAAGAGACACGGTATACCGGCCGTCCTTATCGCGAACCACCGAATCTGTGAACAAGGTTTCACATTCCGTTTCATCGGGTGAAAGAAAACGCTTATTCGGAATTTCCTCTAATTCCCAAAATTTATGGAGACTTGACTCCTTATCACTTAATGTGACTGCGGTGAAAGATGCGGGATGATCAGTGTCCACAAACGAAGAGGTAAAGTCTCCCATTAAAATATAACCGAAAGTGGTCAAAAAAGCGGGCGGAGCGGAAGTGTTTGAATTAAATCGATCACCTAAGTAAACGTAAGGGAATAATTGGGCACCAATCACCACGGAATATTCCAAGTAAGGTCAGCTAGAGGTACCTTGTTGAGACAGTCAAATTCACGAGCGTTAATCTCGAACGCGGGCAATTTTTCAGTTATACAGTCACCGACTAAAGCGTGAATATAATATTTATGCGATGAAACGCGAGACTCAATCGTTAAATAAACGTAACCATGAATAGGTCGAGAAGATAAACCTACGCCTCTAAGAGAGGAATTATAAAGCGGTATTACAGGTAAGTTAAGTAATTTACAACATCCCCGAGTAATTAAATTATTTTGTGAACCATTGTCCAACAATAAACGAATAATCTTTTTATCATTACACTTATTGTAAGCATAAACTTGCGCGGTTGATAAAAGTATCGTGGTACGAGGTTGTTTGGTGAACTCGTTATTGAGCGATATCATGGTAGCGGGTGATACACTATCGGTAACGTTCGGGTACCGGCCGCGGCAACGACGCCGGCGACGGACTGCACGGAAGATGCATTCAATGGAATATCCACCTTAGGCTCATACGCACAAGGTTGAGCACGCGAAGCTAAGTTCGCCATCCCGTCATTAGGTTTCGTGACAATCACAGGTGTATCAAGTACCTGCATTTTATTATGTTTATTAGTATTTTGATGGGTAAACGTACCTATGAAGTTGTACCGTCGACTTATTTGTTAAATTACTTTTATTAAAGTGTAAAAGGGTATGATGCTTCCTTTGGCAATGATTACAAACATGACGTGAATTACAATTCGTAACTGAATGAGAAGGGCTTAAACAATTAACACAACCATTATTTGATTTAATAAAATTATATCGCTCTTGAGGAGAGGATAAATTCTTAATGTAATTGAAAAGTAAATGTTCAGTACTGTTACTTACACATTACGCAAGGAGCGGTTTTTATTATTTGATTATTTTGACTAATTAATGTACGTGAATTTCGAGTATTTGAATCGAACTTATTCTTATTGGATTCTCATGGAGTTTCTTGCCGGTTCTTCTCCAAAGGACCTACTACTTGGAACCGAGCCCCTAGTGTTGACCTTTTGAAAGCATCAGGGATCTGGTCTACTTGAAATAAAAACTATTTGACTTTGACTTTGACTTTATTATAATTTGACGAAGAACTACGAGTTTGAAAAGTGTTATTACTGCTACCAGAACGTTCCAATATTTTTACTTGATCTTGCACAAACGAAATAAGTGATTCACTAGTAGGTACTTCGATATTACGAACGGATAACTCGAACGATTGTACAGTTTGAGTGTCTAAACGTTTTAATGCGAAATGCAATAATATGAAATCTGTAAGATCGGGTATATCTAATTGCTTGATAGCGGCGATTGACGCAGAATACTTTTCTATAAACGAGTTTAATGAGTTCGCGGAATATGAGCAATTTTTTAAGTCGAAAATATTATTTAAATAGAAGGTACCTAAGGAACGTTTGTCCTGGTACTTTTTTACTAGACTATTCCATAAAATGGAATAAGTTTCGCCAGTTGATACAATACCCGCGACCAATTGTAATGCATTATGCGTCAATTTACCTATTAGGTATTGAACCCGCTGCGAGTCAGACAGCTGTGGGTTTTTATGTATGTTAGCTTTAAAGGATTCGTAAAACATGGGCCAACTTTCGGGTTTTCCATCGAAAGAAGGAATCACTATAGGCGGCAATTTTACAATATTTTTCACTGGTTGTGACGATGTGGTAGGCAGAGATGTGCAAAATAGTATATTAAAAGTATTTAAATTCAAAATGCAAATACTTGGTTATATTTTTATTTCAAATAAAAATACAAAATGGTTTTCAATGAAAGTATTTAAATACAAAATGCAAAATACGTATTTTCAAAATAGGTTTTTCGAATAAAATACTTTTTTTCACTGATTTTAACACTAGTATTTGATCAAAGAGTTCCTCTTTTATGTTGAATCAGCGAATTCATGAGATATAGCGATTTAAAGATTGGAAAAATCATCAACATGAATACACATACATGCATATTATAAAGAACAAGTCCTAACGTAAGATTCTCGCACAGCCTAAACCGCTAAAGGTAGAAACTTGAAATTTGGAGAGTAGTTGTTTTTTTATAGCGAAAACACACCCTATGGGTGATAAAGTTTATTTGAAAAATCTTATTTCCAGTATTTATAAACTTGAAACTTGGCACAAATCCTCTTTAAAGTAAATAACAAGAATTTAAGAATGAAAAATATGAAACATGAATTAAAAAAATTAGCAAAACCATTTTGCATTTTACAAATATTAAATATTTTTAAAAAGTATTTCAAATAAAATAGAAAATACATTTTGAAAAAAAGTATTTCAAATGCAAAATAAAAATAGGTATTTTGCATTTTGTATTTTAAATACATGTATTTCAAATAATTCACATCTCTGGTGGTAGGTAAAGACTGCTGTTTAGCAGAATTAATATTATTACGGACACGTTTTATACGACTATAGACATCGTCAAAGGAAACAAAATTTTTGAAATCAGGTTCAAATTCTGGATTATTTACAATATTAATTTCGTTAATATTATCGACGATTGAGTTGAATTCATGGCGCATTTCGTCAATAATTTCAGAGTCGGCCATGAAGTTTTCCGTTGACCGCGTATCTGCGGTACTAACGACTTTTTTGGATTGATCGTATAGTTTTGTAAGCCTTTGGTAGATGACTTCCGACTTAGATTTTAATAATTTTATTTTATAAGCGTCTATATTTGATTAGGAAACGTAAGCTAAGTTAGTACCTAATTCGAAATTTTACTCTAAATAGGTATGGCGGGTGCGGGTTTACGTATAAATAATTACGCAGAAATAATTATTATGCTGATCAATCCGACTCGAATGGACCAAAATTATATATATGGTGGAGCGTGTAAATAGCTCCAGCCGATGGAGGGGTTTGGAGACTGAGAAAGAAGTAAAGAACAGTCCTAGTTGATGGCGGTGCGGTGCGGTGCGGCAATGTACCTATAATTTAAATATTAAAAATATGTCAACATAACACTGAACTCACCAGTCTCCGGATAACTGCACTCCTGGGTGTCTGTGAAGCACTTTCACAAAAACAAAAGAAAAAATAGGTGCGTTCAAGAGGGCAGTAGTAGGCGTTGTGAGGATTCAAATTTTTCTCCTCTTGAACTGTAATGAACTGTTGCACCGACAATTTTGACGATGCGTATTACCGACGCGTGCAGCCAATCACAGGGCGCGTGGAAGGTGAAATTGTGAGACTGTGATTTAGCGCCATCTATTGGCATTTTACTGCAACGCCTAAATTCCCCAATAATGGGGTTGTGGAACAGTGTGCGCCGTCGCCGGCAGATGACATAATTATAAAATTAAAACTAAACATTGCGCGCAACCAAAAACAATACAAAAACAATCGTGTAATTTACAATTTGACAAATATGCAATCAAACAGAGCCGTTGCCAAAAATTCGTGCTAGATCTGCATCAGTGCGAAATCGTTGTGTAGGAAAACCATCATCTTTCTTTACATACATACGGCCCTCCTTCGTCCACACGTTGTATTTATACTTATGCCGCTGCCCAGCCTCCCGAGCGTTACCTATAAAACAACTTTCCGTTGATAGGCGTCAGCCGCTCATTCAAGTAAAACCGCTGTGGCCGCCCGTGCATTTCGAGGTCTGCAGTAGTAAGCCCGCGTCGCACGCGCGCCGCTCTCAGCAGTCAGCAGTTGGTCGCGTGAAGCGCGGCGCGCTAGTCACACGATGAGGGCGCGCGGCCGCGGCGGCTGCACCTCGTCAACACCACCGGTAACGGTAAAGTTACGGCGCACCATACCAAAACGCTCTGCGTTAACAATATCTCGCTCGTCTAAACAAACCCCCAGCTTAAGGGATACTATATTCAGGAGGTGAACCGGGTTTTCTTCTTTAGTCTCCGGTATGCCAGTTATGATGACGTCATTTTGGAGCAGCTCCTGGTCACGATCATTAAGCTGTAGCTTCAGCTCGGCAATGGTCTCCTCAACATGATCGTAGGATGTTGGTACCTTCTCCTCCAATTGTTTTTCGAGGTTGGACATCTTGCTCTCCACAGCGTCCACACGCTCCTTGCATGAGGTGACGTCAGCCTTCAAATCCGCCATTACGTCTACCAACACTCGTAACTCCGTTCTCATGGCGCTCATCTCCTCTCGGAAACAACGAATCTCGTATGCTACGTCGAGAACCAAAGGCTTGGTGGCAGGTACAGTCAGCATCAGAAGTAGATGAGCAACTCAGGTGTCCAAATAATTAAACACATTCAAGATACCAAAAACATCTATGCAACAAAACTGTTCAAATTGTTTTGAGCATCGTATACTCCAAATAAATCTGAGCAGTCACATTGTCAAATATTTATTTACAAACTAAAAGTCTATGGTAAGTAAACAAGCTAAACATTCTAAGGTAACTAAGCAACACGTTATTCAGAAAGTCAGGATAGCAACGTAAAATTAATTGTATTTGATTGTACTTAGAGTCATAAATTAAAAGTTCAAAAATAGATACAATGTGTACTGTGGTGTCAATACAGCATTTTTTCTTTTTCTTCATATAGCTATATCCCTTTCATTTCGTGCGTGACGTCATTGACGTGTCTTTTGTTTATAATATAATCTGATAGTCAAGTTATAGGAAAACATCGTAAGGAAATTGAAACGAGTATTTATTCCGCGCGAAAGCCATTAAATTCGCAACAATCAGTTTGAATGAAACTGAAATTTTTATTTGCTACATTTTCTAGTATATCTTCAGGAATTGAATTCGTATTAAAGAGGTACCTACAAAATACCTCGATTCATTTTAACTATGTTTCGGATTGATAACCGTGTCCAAAAAAGTACAAAATCTGTTAAACGTCAATTTAATTACTCGGTTAAAAGATATCTAACGATGTAAAATCAGCCCGACTAAGCACGCACTGAGTGATAATATATGATTTTACGCAGGCGGTTTTCAAATGCTTCTTTTTCTATCGTGTCGGCACGAGCTATACAAGAATAGCTCATGCCGTGGTGAAGAGATTAGCCAGTCAGCAAGGATGGTAGCGAGGCTTACTGCCCAGGGTGTGCCGGACGTACCGAAGTATCGAATAGAATCACTCGTGGAGGCTCTTTTCATGCACCCCTTTTTTTCAAATGCTAAAAGCGGCTTATCTATGAACATGCACTGTAGCCTGATTTTAGTAGTCAGTTATCATCGAATCGCATCGAATATACCTTTAGCCAAAATCTAGCACGATACGTTTTAAAACAGTCACTTTAAAAAGAACCGCTAGTGCGTGCGCTGGTATAGAAAGCCATACGCGTTACATTTAGTGGCTCACCGCCTACCTTTAATTGCAATGCCTGCCTACATTTTAATCTTAATAACGTCACAGGACACTGTACACCTTACAGCGATAACACACTGGCATGGCGGTCGAATCCATTTTGCTACAGAGAGACCCACTGGCAGTGCGTACAGTAGCTTACGTGCGTTCGGTTTTTTTGAAGCCCGAAATGTAATGCGCTTGAATGCGCGCATGCAAAAACTGTAAAAAAAGTAATAACCGACTAAAAAAACATAAAATTAACAGTTTCAAAAGTCAGTGGCTACAATTTTTTTCAGTGTAGAATTGCACCGTCTTCTGAAACTGTTAATTTTATCCTATGGTAATTATTTTACTCCTTTTAGTTTTTTTTTTTTTTTTGTAGTTGGTTTTTACTTTTTTATAAGTTTATTTTTTATTGAATACGTTTTAGTGCCATAAATTAAACCCTCTCTCCTCCATACTCTCTCTCCCTCTCTCTTCATAACCCTTATTTTTGACTTTGCCGTAGTTGGGTATAATAAGCCCTTTTATGCTATACCTTACACGATATAATTCAAACATTCCGGAAAATGGGGGGGGGGGGGGGGGTTACGCACCCCCTCATTTTTTCCAGTAGTCAGTTACCAACAACACGTATAAACAAAGCAATATTAGTTATTTGAAAATTTTGCTTTGATCCGATGAGGAGTTCCGTTCCATATCTCTGAAGTTCATGGTCTAATTCAGGGACTAAACGAAAAGTACCTACCCTCTCCAAGAAAAAAAGAATTTTTCAAATCGGTTAATAAATGACGGAGTTCTGAGGTAACAAACATAAAAAAAATACAACCGAATTGAGAACCTCCTTCTCCTCCTCCTTTTTGAAGTCGGTTATAAACGAGCATAAACCAAGGTCTGTAACCGCCCTAAAACGTCTAAGTTTGTAACAGGCCTTAGTATCACTGAGCAATATATTGAGAAATGGTTATTGTTTACATATTTTTGAACACTTTGGTTGCTTAGTTACATTTGACTACCTTAGTTGACAAGATGATTTGTTTGCATAGAAATATTTGAATTGCGAGTGTTCAGATGATTTTGATGCATTGGATGCTAACAATAATTTGAACGCTATTTTTGTGCAGATGTTAATGTGTTTTTGAGAGTGTAGAATTATCTGAGTACCTGAATTGCTTCTATGTATCTGATGTTGACTGTACGTCGATCGTCGGGTTGTCTGTTGTTGTTGTTGGCTTACTGGTGATAGTGGCAGTATCTGTGCTGCCATCAGACGGTCCTTTAACAGGGGTCGCAGAGTTATCTGCCCTGGGTATCTTGGCTTTACAGCCCGGGCACAGCCAATTTGGGGACACCTTTGCCGCCACGGTGATGCCGACACAGATGTTATGATATGCCCCTGTGCATTTGCTGCAGCGAATACATTCAGCTGTTGTCGACATAAATTTGCCGCAGCCACCACACTTTGCCATTATTGAGCGATTTATAAGCACCAATATAACTGTCTAATAACTCTGTTTAATACATTGCTTTGTCATAAAATGTACTGTTATCAGTAGATCAGATTGACGTACCAACAAGGAATCACAGATGGCGCTGTTAGCAAGTAGCAAAATGTAAACAGTTCTGTTATGTTTATAAACTGATTAAGTATGTTATGTACTCTGCTGTACTCGTTACTGCCTATTAATTGTCACTTTACTCTGTTCCACTACTTAACTGTTCGGCGATGAATATTATTTTTATGTGTCGATAATATTATATGTACTTATCGGGTAGATTCTGTTTAGCACTTTCTATCAGACTGTTTTATTTTATGTTTATTACGTTATTTATAATACACTGCCACTGTACCACAATATATGTTATGTATTGAATCACGAACAACACTTCTGCGAATAAAGTTTTCTCTTAAAACACTGTTTTTTATTTTTAACAAGTAATCGTTATAAGCTAGTCAGCTGTTACCAGCGTCCGTCTATCTTTTAACCGAGTAATTAAATTGACGGTTATCAATCCGAAACATGGTTAAAATCAACCGAGGTATTTTGTAGGTATTTATTACGAATTCAATTATTCCTGAAGATATACTAGAAAATGTAGCAAATAAAAATGTCAGTTTCATTCAAACTGATTGTCTCGAATTTAATGGCTTTCGCGCGGAATAAATACTCGTTTCAATTTCCTTACGATGTTTTCCTATAACTTGACTATCAGATTATATTATAAACAAAAGACACGTCAATGACATCACGCACGAAATGAAAGGGATATAGCTATATGAAGAAAAAGAAAAAATGCTGTATTGACACAATAGTACACAGTGTATCTATTTTTGAACTTTTAATTTATGACTCTAAGTACAATCAAATACAATTCATTTTACGTTGCTATCCTGATTTTCTGAATAACGTGTTGCTTAGTTACCTTTGAATGTTTAGCTTGTTTACTTACCATAGACATTTGGTTTGTAAATAAATATTTGACATTGTGACTGCTCAGATATATTTGGAGTTTATGATGCTCAAAACAATTTGAACAGTTTTGTTGCATAGATGTTTTTGGTATCTTGAATGTGTTTAATTATTTGGACACCTGAGTTGCTCATCTACTTCTGATGCTGACTGTATCTACGCTATTATAGTCCTTAAAATATAGCTTGATTAGAATGACAGCTGCCAAACTAGTGTGACTAGTGCTGGGAAAGGACTGATCAAATCGATATAAATCGTAAAAAAAAACATAATACGTATATTTTCGTAGCCGTCATCTCGGATTTGGATTTTGACCTTATTTTCAGCATCAGCACACCGAAAAACCATGAATTTGACACCCATGACAACTAATTTGCTCGCTTCGCTCGCTCGGCTCGTGCGTAGGGGGTCGCAGTTCTAACCTAACCTAACCAACTGCTCACCTTTCTGTGTTATGTTTAATACTCTATTCCTTGACATAATGTTTATTGTTTTCGGAAAATTGCAAATCGGAATGCTGTTTTTCGGGCCAAGAACACATCGGATGTTTAATTCATCGTACTTTTGAAAGTCGGAAAACAAATAAATCGTATTTATGACATTCGGTAAAATATCTTTCGTGTTTTTTAATAATCGGTATTTTATTTTTAAGGAATTATCAAATTCGGATTTTTGAACATCGGAATATTCAAATTCGGAATAAAATATTTCGGAATATTTGGGTGTTCCCGTTCTTTTCGCTGTTGAATAGTGCGGTGAATAGACGTGAGAGCTAATTTCATCGAATTGTCATTTATTTTTTTGATTTAAATGGTTGATATAAACGTGGAAGAATTTATAAATAAAATTGAAATACGTCCTACTTTAAGGAACTCCAAAAGCGACAAATGCAGTAATCGCACGGAAATAAAATACACACATCAAAAGTGTCTAGGGATCAAGCATTTTTATGCGGATTTCTTGAGATTGAGATGTGGCTTTGTAATAAATTTATGATTTTATAAATTTATATGGATCCTTTTTGGTGCATTTCATAATTTGAATCAGGAACTGTGAATCAAATTCGAGTAAAAGATGAAAATCAGCTGTCAATATTTTCCCTATAAAAACATACAACGCATTGAAGACATTATTAGTGCTACTGTTTCCCTACTACTGATTAAAACCAACGTTATTATGGAGCGGCGACGTCATTTAAGCAGGGAAGAAATGCTCAGAGCCGTGGGAATGATAGAAGCTGGTTCCCGGCAACGTACTGTGGCTTTAGCTCTGAATACAAGTCAGAGTGTTATCAGTCGACTTTGGACACGTTACCGAAGCACTGGTACCGTGGCTGAGCGCCATGGAGGACGGTATCGCTGCACCACACGGAGACAAGACCGATACATTCAAATCTTAACTCGAAGAGCTCCAACAATAACCGCCATGATGTTAGCCGTGAGGCTTCATCACTCTTCAGGGAACTTAATTAGCGACCAAACAGTCAGAAACCGCTTGCATGAAGTGAACCTTCATTCCCGAAGACCGCTACGGGTACCACCTATAGCAATGCACAATCGTAGGATTCGATATCAAAGGGCTCTTGGACACAGAAATTGGGCAGAAGAACAATGGCGTTTCGTGTGCTTTTCTGATGAGTCTCGTTTTGGTATGAGACCGGATACAAGACGTATACGACACTGGAGGACCCCTGGACGCCAACAGCGATTAAAATCCTGCCAGGAAGTCCATCCTTATAGTGGTGGAACCATCATGGTATGGGCGGGTATTTGGATCGGCGGAAGAACTGAGTTGATTTGGATCAGAGGCAACCTCAACGCTCAAATTTATGCTGAGACGATTGTATCAGACGTCATCGTTCCTCTACAAGCGCAAATCGGTCCCTTATTTCAGTTAATGCATGATAATGCACGACCGCACACCGCAAGAGTTGTAAGACAGACTCTCGCCGCAGCTAACATCAATGTCCTGCCCTGGCCTGCTCAGTCGCCAGACTTGAACCCGATTGAGCATGCATGGGATATGCTACAGAGAAGAGCTCTGCCGAATATGGAGGGTATCCAGTCGCAAGAAGACCTTTTTTTGTTGTTGCAACGAACATGGGCGGCCATTCCACAGCGTGATTTGGATGAACTCATTTTGAGTATGCCAAACCGATGTTCTTGTGTTGTTAGTGTTCGCGGTAGAAACACGGATTATTAATTGTTTAAGTTACCCAGTAAAATTTTAAAGAAAACTGTTATTTCAGTCTTTTTTTCGAACTTTTGTGTTAGTGGTTCAAATGTCAAAAATCCCTTTATTAGGAAAATGGCAAATTTCTTTATTAATGCAAAGGTGACTTGGTTTATCGTTACTGTGACAAACGAAAACACTTTATTTGATGAATCCTTAAAGAAAATTTTAATTAATATCAATCAGGAGAAAAGTTATTGCAAAAATATATGTTGATCCCTAGACACTTTTGATGTGTGTAGTTTTTTGCCGCTGGATTTTACTTTTATCTAATTCAAGTAAGTACCTAATTCGTGGAAACATTCTATAGGCATTCTTAGGTAATTAAAAAATAGCTTGGATCTTGTTTTAACCTAGGGTAAAGATTATGGAAATCACCAAAGTTACATGTTAACGAAAACATCAGTGATGCTCTTTTACGGGGGCGTCGTTTTTGTTTCTGTTTGATGTTTTTCAACAAGAGCACTAACAGTAATGTTTCTTCGTCAAAGTCCATGGCTTAACTGCTGTCAAATATATTTAAAACATCACTAGCATACAAACGCACGGCAGTCAGATACGCTTTCAATTTAGACGTTTCGTGTCGGACTGCAACCGTACTGCAGCGGACCGGCAGCGGGTTATAACCAGCGGCACGGTAGGTAAACGTGCGGCAGCGGTCCGACACGAAACGTCTAAATTGAAAGAGCCCTTAGGCACCTCGCGCACTAGACGGCCACGACCACGACCAGTGGCCGCAACGATCAAATTATTGTTGCGGCTAAGTGCGCGACGTTTATATGGTTTCTTTAGTTAATCTGATCGTTGCGGCCACTGGTCGTGGTCGTGGCCGTCTAGTGCGCGAGGTGCCTTAGCGGCGATGCAGCGGCCGCAAAAAACGTTCGCGGAAAGAACGTCCAAAGCGCCATGTATGTATTTCGCGTCGCTTACGCGTTCGAGTCAAATCACTTCACAACTCGCGAAACACTTCTTCAATTTTAGTAATTATTTTGTTTATTGTTGTGATAAATTGTAAAAATGGGTAAACTGGCACTTGATATTTCAACACTGAGTCTATTGGAGTTTTAAGAGAGGATGTTGAGCAAAATTAACTTTAAAAATGTTTTGATTATTGTTTTGAGAGCAAAACGATAACGGACCGGCGCGGCGCCGCGGCGCGGCGTTAGCATAAAGCGCGCGCACTCAACCCTATATTTTACTACGTAGTACCGTTTATGGTTTTAAAGCTAATGCCAAGAACCCGCCTGGAGGGTTCACTCTTAGCACAATCGTAATGCCGTGGACCCTCCTGGAAGGTCCACTAACCATTATGTATGACGGCATGGCGTATGAGCTCCATGAAAAGTGTGCTGGACACGAATGTGTTATAAGAACATAATACAGCTGAGCCGCATTTGGGAAGCTACGCAGTCTTCAGACGCAGTCTAAAGACTAAGATCTTTGATCAGTGCGTCTTGAAAGAAAGAAAGAAAAAATATTTAAGTCTTGCTTGTCAAGTTCCTAAACTTACAGAGCCGAGACGTAGACACACGGTACCTACAGCTGGTCGACAAATTATTTAAAGTCGCTTAGAGAGCTATGCTCTGAGACCGCGAATCGGCAAATGTAGTTTGGGAAACCTTCAGGCTAGGTGGAGTTACGATGTTCACAAGGTGGCTGGTAGCAACTGCATGAGAGAGGCTGAAGACTGAGTCGTCAGTGTCTATAGGAAAGACCTATGTCCAGCCGTGGACTGCTATGGGCTGATGATGAGGGTAGTCTGGCTATATAGGCAGAAAAGGGGCGAATCATCAGTTTAACCCTTTAACCGCCCAAGTCGGATATATCCGACACGAAAAAATGTGTCCATTTCGCCTATGATGGATAAATACGACAAAAAAACTGTGTTTATAATGTATTCATTTATTGACATAACATGTTTATAAGTAAGTATACTTTTTTCTCTTTTTTATTATTTTATTATTAATACTCTTTTCACAATAGTTACTATTTTGCCGATTTATGAGCTGGGCGCTAGGGGCACGGCAACTGATAAAAAACCAAGCGGTCAAAATGTTAAAAAAAAGAAGTCTCTTAAAATACCTCGTATTCAAATAAATGAAGGTAAAGTCGATACTAGACTGGATGATGAGCGGACCTTCAGACTATAAAGAGGCAGACATTTCAAGAACAGTCCCTATCGTGAAAATATTTCAAAAAACTAGGTACCTAAGTACCTACATTCAACAATATAAAACTACTTACTAAGTACATACATGTATTTTAATAAATAATTATGGTTGGTGGTGTTGTGAATTGCTGAGATCCTATAGCACAATTTGCTATTGGTTACCTTGTTGAATATGATACAGGGATAAAAACTGTGTTTTTATTTCAAACCCATTCGCTACGCAATTGAAATGTCTGAATCATTTAAATCTGGAATGTTTATTTTTACTTACTTAAGTAGGTATTTTGTCAAACATCCTTCATAATAATTAATCGAGATGTTCATTAACCCCGCCCGTCGTCCCAGGACGACACTTGATTGTCTTATCTATTGTGTCTATAATTAGCGTGCTTGAGGTTTTAATTGATATTACGGTGATGAAACTGCTGGAAACTACGTAGATTTGTTCAGACTTGTTAGCTTTACAGCTGTCCGCGGCTGATTACCGACGCCGCGGCCGCAGTATGTAACAATAAGCAAACACATTAAATAAACCAATACCACATACAATTTCATCATAAACAACTACTGGAACGAAAAGGAGAACATCAGATTATCACGAGTTATAATGTAGAACAAAACTCTATCTTTAGTAAAAAAAAACTTCATCTGTGCTCTTTATTGCTTACGTTGTAATGTTTAATGTTGTAAACTATGGCAATTACGAAACGCGCTCAGTTTGACGTTTGTAAACTTGTATGTGTGCGACAGCGAATTATTGTTTCCAACATTTCGTGTCAATTTTAATTATATAAAAATTTTATTCGTACTTTTGTATCAGTGGTGTAAAGTTAAGACTTTCAAAACTCTATTTGAAACTTTATTGGTGTTAGTCGGTGCTACTTTGACATAGTTTTAGCAAGTTCTGTGTTGACAATCCGACGAATTAATAAGTTCTTGAAGTTTCCATGCTTTTTATCAAGGAATGGCAGATTTTACCAACGAATCTAATACTTCGCAGTGTGACCAGTGAGTAACTCTTTTATTCTAATTTTTACGTTGACCAGCACTTACCCTTGACGAATACAAAACCATCATGTCTGTGTCTGTAAACACCATTACACCAGTCACTACCTGTTTCTAATTCAGGAATGTGTTTATCTATTCATCTTTAACTAATCGTAACAAACACCACATAATAAATATGTAATGGTATACTCAAAAATGTTGGAGTTAAACCAAGTTCTCTCCGGCAGTACTTTGTGTTACTGAAGAACTCAAACTTTTTATTGCATTTACTACTGAAGTACTGGTCTGGTTTTTAGTGTAACAAGTCACAATACAGGTATATAATGATAAGCCTGTCTGTTTTTGACCTTTATATAAGTATGTTGCTAAACTGGGACGAAATCAGTAGGTACAGACTTAATTTTGAGTCTTTAGTTGTATGAAAATTCAAGTTTTAAAACAATGACTTTGAGTACCATAATTAGGTATTTGATTGACAGTACCAATTATAGATAGTTATTATGACTGTTATATCATTTAAGATAATTACAACCAGTGTATCTAATGAAATGCATGTAAACTTTATGATAATTAGTGGTAATTGTTGACTCAACAAACAAGTTAATTCAACCATTTTCCAACTCTCAACAGTCTCAGCCAACTATTTACTGTCAATGCTGAAAGTAGTTGAAGTTTTTAATGAGTTATCAACCTCAACGAGCTGCCGTCTGGGTTTCTATCAATTACTCTCTTCCAGAACGAAGGAAACAAACACCAACTCACCTTTAACTCAAAAACTAAATCTTCAGTTTATACTATTAATTGATTGAGTCCCGGAAACATAGACACAATACATAAACTATGGAAGCTACCACTGATCCGTGTTGTTAGGACATAGCGGTTCAAGAAGAACAATGATCGAATCGCGAAAATAAATAATGTTTTAAAGAATTTTATAGTAAATTAAAATACTTAAATAGTAAAAATCATATATTTCTTATAAAATTAACCAATACAATGGGTAAAGCAATCAATCAACTCAGCCTATTGCAGTCTAGTACTGGATATGACCTCTCCCAAGTTTCTTCAAAACACTTGGTTCATAATCATAATATGTGCATTTTTTGTATGAAAAATATATGGTTATTAAACTTATGCTTGCCATGAACAAATTATATTGTTCAAAATTTGTATACCGGTGTCCTAAAACACGTGGGCACAAGGGGAAAGTACATACTTTGAATATTAAAAAATTGGACAAGTGCGAGTTGCCCTAGCGCACCGAGGGCTCCATATCTTAGAATGAAACATTAAAAAGTAGAATTTTTTTTTGGTACCACTCCTTTTCTTGAATGTTGTTTGTAAAGGATTTTCGCTGATTTTTAATAAACTGCGCTAGTTACCTACAGATAGTTTTTCCTGTAATATTTACAAGGTTTGTCAGAAACATACTAATCCGAAAGGATTTTAAAGTACCCCTAATAATGAGTAACTTTTGTTCCACAACTTTCCCTAAAAGTCAATAATTTAAGAGCAATAGCTGTTAAAAAATTTCAAATTTACACTGTCTTGCTTTAAAACCGTCATCAGTGATACTCTAAGTGGCCTGCGTATTAGTACCTACCTCCTTTCCGACTAACCTTGTATAAACTTTTATCAACTGAGTTTATTCCAGATAAGGCCCCTAATTCCCCCCTGGGAATGGCATTTTTACAGAATTATTTCATCATACAAAAACTATGCGGCATTACTTAATGAAAATATACTTTCTAGAGATGTGCCGACTATGACTGGCCGACTAACCGATTAGTCGGTTGTAAAGAGGCCGACTAATCGGCCAAGCCGATCACGGTTTCGGGGGTATTCGACAATTTCTGTGACGCTTCGTTTACAGCTTATTCGCGCGCAAGTCGCAACCGCCGCCGCCTGCAAGCGTGTCGGAATATGTTTTGTTTACTTTGCACTGTTTCTTTTTTTTATTTAATGTAAGTTCTCCTATACAATGTTATCAGAAAGGGGGTACTAATCCGAAAGGGAGTTAAAGTATCCATAATAACGAGTAACTTTTGTTCTACCACCTTCCCCAATAGTCAATAGTTTAAGAGAAATAAATGTTCAAAAATTACATAAAAAATATGCTAAAATTAGTGATGTTCCGACTAGTCGGTAAAGCCGACTGACTATTCGGCCACTTTCGTAGTCGGCGACTTTTCGGCAAAGAGCGCCGACTATCCGGCTTCTTACTTTGTATGTATTTCTCAATTAAATGTGTAGGTACAAGGTTAGTCGGAAAGGGGGTACTAATCCGCGGGCTACTTAAAGTATCACTGATGACTGTTTTAGGGCAAGGTCATTTCAAAACTTGTAGTAGTAAAAACTTGAGTAAAATTTTTGCCAGACCAAAAAATGCCTTTGCAGTAAATGTTTTTTTCTTATTGAACACATGTTTTCTAGCTGCGTAAAAGTATTACCACAAGAAAGGCCTACTGTTCATAAATTCCTGAAAAAAAAAATGATAGCTCTGATAGCTTTTTTTATGATTTTTTTGCTATGCGAAGTGAAAGCCAATATTAAAATATTCCGGTCACGATCCACCGAGCTTCTCTCGTTGTAGAGCCGGTCGTCCAGTCACACCGATAATTCAGCCCTCATCAAGCTGTCTCCCCCCCAAGCCCCCGCCAGCAACGCCCTAAGCCGAGGTCCGAGTCCCACTTTTCATATTATGAGATTTAAAAAAAAAAATAGATTTTTTCAAAATTTTCTTTTACAAACCTTGTCCTGATAATAACGAACACCCAAAAAAATAATTATCCAATTTGGTGCAGTCGTTCGGAAGTTATGCGCGTACGTACATTTCGGCGATTCATTTTTATTTATATACTTATATAGATTTTATCGAGTATTATATCAAAATTCGTTGATAAGTTCATCAAGGTGACTAGATATTTCGCAACGCTTCCTAAAGGTCACTAGTATCTAAGTCTTGTTTTGTGACTCTAAAAACAAGAATGCCGTTTAAAAATATTAAAAAAATCACAAGGATCGCATTAAACAAAGAAATTGAAAATATAAGATTATTGTTTACTTACGTAATCTTACTGAATAATAAACTTCGTCCTCGTTGAGTGTTTTTACATACTTACATAGGTACTTAGGTACTTTGTTTTTCATGTAAACTTCACTAACCCTTTTCTCCGCATCAGGAGTTGATTTCTAAAAATCCTAAAAGACATAGTTTACATAAGTTTGAAGCTTTAACCTTTTGACCGCTTGGTTTTTAGGGTTCCGTACCCAAAGGGTAAAACGGGCTGTCCGTCTGTCACCAGGCTGTATCTCATGAACCGTGATAGTTAGACAGTTGAAATATTCACAGATGATGTAAGTAAGTATTTCTGTTGCCGCTATAACAACAAATACTAAAAAACAATAAAATATATATTTAAGGGGGCTCCCATCCCACACAACAAAACGTGATTTTTTGGCCGTTTTTAATTTAATGGTACGGAACCCTTCGTGCGCGAGACCGACTCGCACTTGCCCGGTTTTTTTATCAGTTGCCGTGCCCCTGGCGCCCAGCTCATAAAGGTTACAGCTCATTAGAACCACCCGGCACCCGACCCGGTCCACGGATGGACGCCGCGTTATCACTAGTAAACGTCGCGTGGTCAACCAGAGGACCTCGCGCGGTCACCGAGTGGACATCGCGTGGTCAACCAGTGGACCTCACGTAGTCAACGAGTGGAAATCGCGGGGCCCACGAATTTCCGAGTAGTCTGTCAGCAATTTGCACCAGGTCTACACGTGTTTTTGGTTATGTCAAATTTTACCAAAATTTGACATACATTTTTGAACTTCTCGATAAGTCTTTCTTTATTCATTTTGAAAGCAAAAACCATACGTCCGACATGTTAGAAAGAAGGGCTAGAAATGACGGGTGGGTGGGGAGCGGCGCATCGCTGACGCATTGTCCTCGCGTGAACCACTCGCGGGCCGCGCGCGTTCTTCTCGATGGCAGGGCGCGTTTCACTCAAGGCAAGCATGCGAGCAGCGAGTTGTCACCGAGTGGTCAACTCGTCGCCCGCGCGTGGACGGCATACGCCCGAGGCGATCCGGTGACGTTACGGAGTTGATGTAGTGAGCGCACATCCATACAAATTCATATAAAGAATACGAACCGCACGAGGCGAGGCGATGCGGGTCGTTTGCCGGGTGGGTCTAATGAGCTGTAACCTTAAATCGGCAAAATAATAACTATTTACTATGAAACTGTTTTCCGCCCAAGTCGGATATAAGTATCCGAAAAAAAATCCGACAAAAAAAAACTTTTTTGCTGTCGGATATATCCGACTTGGGCGGTTAAAGGGTTTAGGCTCCGCTCGCCCCTTACATCTTGCCCCTTTCGAGTAAAATGTTCCACTCGCCCCGTTTTTTATTTTTTTGTTGTAGTGTTTCGCCCCTTACGAAGGGGCGAGTTGAAAATTGACATTTAAATAATTATTTTGGTGTATCGATTCGCCCCTTGCGGCATTTTCTTTGCAATTAAACCAAAAAAGGTACAATTAGACAGAAAAATGCACACATTATGAATAACGGCATGTTTGATAACTTTAATAAATCTGTAATCTTCACCAATTCGTGACTCGTGACACTTGTGATAGTTTTTGCAACCTGGCTTACCAATTATAACAAACAGAAACACTTCACGGGTCAAAAAAAAATTTTTTTTTTTAAATTGTTGTCCATTGAGAAAGTCGTACATATAATGCTTTATCTTTCTAAGTTCGTATAATGTGGAAGAATTACGTTTTGCGATATTTGCTAATTAATTTAGTACTTATCTCCAAGTGTAACTAAGTAGATGAAATATTCCTGTGTATTGTTAGTGTAATTTCTGATTGGAAGTTAAGGTAGGTACATTTTTATTACAATCGGATTTAATTTTTTGTTAAATTAGATATTAATTAAGCTAACGCCTTATATTCTATTATTTGTGTTTGGCTACTAATTCTGTTTGGTATCAGTTTTATTACATCGCTACAAATATTATATAAAACAATTTTGCTACTCTTGCCTTGTACGCTTTATTCACAAATACAAATTGAGTTTTTGAGTAAAATAAATTCTAGAGTCGGCAGACTAAACCATAGTCTGCCGACTCTAGAATTATAAGTAGCATATTTTTAATCATTAGATTACAATGATACCTTTGAAAAGATAACTGTCTAATCTAAATCTAACAAAATAACGCCATTTTGTTGGTACCAACTGCACTTTGATAATCTCTCTGTCAGTACTGAATTTTGCTTCATTTTGTCATAATTGGTGCATTTTTCATAAATTTAACTTGTTGCAATTATTTTGTGAATTTTACAAACTGACATGCAGAACTTACTCAGTGCAAAACTGTTTACATTGATGGTACGTTTTTGTTGTAAAACCATTTTTTCAAATATTTGCAATACATGGTGACTTGGGTAGCACTGCATCAAGTAAAAATATTTTACCCCTTTTTTATGCTTTATTGCCAAACAAAAAAGGAAAAATTTACATAAGACTGAGATGCTAAAATGCTGCCTTCTTAATTAGTGTCCAGAGCAATTTAAACTTGATTTTGACGCAGCAACAATTAATGCTATTACTGCGGTTTATCCAAAGTCAAACATAAAGGGATGTTATTTCCATTTCGCTCAAGCCCTCAAAAAGAAAGCCAAAGAGTTGAACCTCTTAAAAAGTAGATACTCAAGACGACATGTAGACTTATGCAAAGCATTAAGTTTGATTCCGCCAGAAACGTTAGATGATGGATGGCTAATGTTATGGAGGATAGTCCAACAGATTCAGAAACATTAAAATTTAATAATTATTTTGTGGAACAATGGCTAGACAAAAGACTGGTGAAGGGAATGTGGCAGTTTGGCGAACAGCATCGTACTAATAATAAAGTGGAAGGCTGGCATTCTCGTATAAATTAAAAAACTTAATTATAAAGAACGTGAAATATTTTAAAATTCTGCACTATTTTAATTAAAGAAAGTAAAATAACAGAAAAAAATAGTGGCATTGAATCAAATAATCGAAAGAAACAGTACATTGAACGAGACCAAAGATTAAAGTACGTTGTAACGAAATTAATAAATGGAGAAATTAGTCTAAGTCTATGTTTACTATTACCCTACTACTTTACTATTACCCTATTTGATGCTATATGTACTGAATTTAATAAAACCTGCCAAGTAAAAAAAGTTACTTTGAAACGTAAAATCCTGTTTAGTGCCTGGGCTACCGAGGGTATAAGACGCAGCAGAGATGTCTTATATGAGTTATATGACAAAAAGTCTTGTACATCCAATAATGATTTTCACAATTACGTCAGAACTTACTCAAAAATATTTAAAAAAGTCTGCATGCAAGCAAAGGCTGCCTATATTAGTAATCAAATAAAAAAGGCTAATAATAAAATTAAAACAACGTGGAAAATAATAAATACAGAAACGGGTAGTACTAGATCAACGGGCAACACAATTAATTTAAAAATAGACGATAAACTAGTCTCAGATAAAACTGTAGTTGCTAATTTCTTTGAAAAATTCTTTACAAACATACCTATAGAGAATACTAAATGTCTCCCATCGTCTTCTTTAGCAGCTGAAACTCTTTTGAAACAAAATGTTAATCTACATGTACCTACCTTTGAATTCAGTTCTGTTACTCCCACCGATATAATTAAAACGTTTAAAACTATAGCAGTAAAAAAAACGGAGGACTTATGGGGATTATCAATGAAGGCCATCGAATCAATTATCGTTAATATCGCGCCCATCTTGGCAGCGATCTTTAATACTTGCATCACGGATGGCATTTTCCCCGATCTCATGAAATCAAGCAAAATTGTACCCGTCTTTAAATCAGGCTGCCTAAATAACGCATCTAATTATAGGCCAATATCTGTACTACCAGCCTTGAGTAAAATCTTTGAAAAATTAATATTAAATCAAATGTTAGCACATTTCAACAAAAACGCGATATTACACGTCAGACAGTTTGGATTTACGAAGGGACGATCTACGGAAGACGCCGGTTCCACTCTAATCAAAACAGTACTGGGAGCTTGGGAAGAGGCACACGATGCTATCGGGGTATTCTGTGATCTCTCCAAAGCATTTGACTGCGTGGACCACCGCACGCTAATTCTGAAATTAAAGTACTATGGAATTCGGGATAGATCTATTGATCTTGTAAATTCATACTTGTCGAATCGGGAACAAAGAGTGGCTATTGACAAAGCCACTTCCGCAGGCTCACTAGTTAAAATGGGAGTACCTCAGGGATCGATTCTAGGCCCATTTCTGTTTCTTGTCTATATAAATGACCTTCCACACATCGTAAATGATACAATGTGTAACATAGTCCTATTTGCTGACGATACATCACTTATATTTAAAGTAAATAGAACCCAATCATACTCTTAATTCAATATCTAACTGGTTTTCTACTAATAATCTTCTTTTAAATGCAAAAAAAACCAAATGTATTAGGTTTTCTACACTAAATGTAACGCATATAGGTGCAAATGTAAAACTTGATGGGAAAGTTTTAGATCTGGTTCCCTCAACGACCTTTCTGGGTGTAACAGTAGACTCTAAACTGCAATGGGGGCCCCATATACAGGCACTTGCAAGTAAACTGAGTTCTGCTGCTTATGCCGTTAGGAAAATAAGACAGATGACAGATGTGCCTACGGCTAGGTTAGTGTATTTTGCTTACTTTCACAGCATTATGTCCTATGGCATTTTACTGTGGGGATCGGCTGCTGATGTTGAAACTATTTTTATATTACAGAAAAGAGCAGTCCGAGCTATTTATAATCTAGGCTGTCGTGAGTCGCTCCGTGAAATATTCAAAGAGATAAATATACTAACCTTACCATCCTTATATATATTTAGTAACATTATGTACATTCGGAAAAACATTGCCCAGTATAATAAGAAGAGTGATAACCACAAACTTAATACTCGCAATAAGGACAAGCTTGCAGTACCTGGTTTTAGACTTAGAAAAACCAGTAAGTCGTTTATGGGTAACAGTGTTAGATGCTACAATAAAATTCCATCTAGTGTCACTGATTTACCAGATACAAAGTTTAAATTATATATCAAGCGCGTACTAATGTCTAAAGCATATTATAGCCTAAATCAGTACATCGAAGATAAAGATGTCTGGCATACGATTCCCTCCTGCACACTGCGACGCTCTGGCACCGTCTAACTGAACAAACGGATATTCAAATGCTTACTTATTGTAATTATTTTTTTATTTTATTGACTCAATAAGTATGTCATTTTATCTTATTTTTTTATTCTAATGTTTCCAATTTTGATTGTTTTTTTTCTCATGACATTTAATTTAACTTAATTATTGCTAATATTTGTTTATATTAGTTTGACATTGAATCGCAATTATTAATATTATTTTATTCTATTATTATTTCTACACAAGGCTGTAAAATGTGAGGACCATGCAGCATATAGTGTTACACTTTCATTATTAATATTTGGCTGCCTATTGTCTATCGGTATGAGTCTGTCATGCTCACTAAAATGTCCTGCTGATGGTGGCGTTGTGCATCGGGTCGTTGAGTTCCCTGCAACATGGTTGAGCTGAGCGACGCCGATGCATGCGTCATGCTCGTGAACGGGTGCTGTTTGTTGGGACTGGTCAGCTCGTAACTGCTATGGCAATCGTTTTAAAAGGCTAACTTTCTCATTGCTTTTCATGTTGTTAACTGCATGTACATTAATCTTCGTTGTTCTTACATTACTACACTGAAAATTGTCAAACCATTTACTTTTTTAAAAAGAGTGTCTATGGAGTTTCTTGCCGGTTCTTCTCCAAAGGACCTACTACTTTGAACCGAGCCCCTAGTGTTGACCTTTTGAAAGCACCAGGGATCTGGTCTACTTGAAATAAAAACTATTTGACTTTGACTTTAGAAAAAATTGTGTACGTACTTATGACTGTTTTAAAGTTATGGATAATCTGCCGTGTTGTGATTTTGACTTAAGAATAAGAATAAATTTACTGTCTCAAAAATATTAGGTACCTACATATAATTTAGTTGAAGTCCCAGACCTCACACTAAGATTCCTTGTGTCGTGAGATCTAGGCTCTTTCGTTCCGTTTACAAATATTATCGTGTTATAGAAGACAAATTTTTGGAATTAATGTAATTAAATTAATTAATTCTAATAAAATTCTTAATCAAAAGGGAATATGAAGTAAAATAGAAAAAATTGAAAGTACATCTTTAGTGTTTCATTTCTCGAATGAATGATTGATATGTGTGGGTATGTGTGATTGTGTGGGTGTGTGTGTTTGTGAGGTGGTGTATGTTTGCGTGTTTGAGAGTGTTTGTGTCAAAGGGGGTATTTATTAGGGTTTTCGCCCCGGGTACCCGGAACCGGGAATTCCCGGGAATTTGGGGATTTTAGGACCCGGGAATTATAAGGCGGGAATCCCGGGTACCCGGGAATTAATTGAAATGAAGAAATGATGATGAAAAATGAAGGGTCTGCACGCTTCCTAGGATTTTAGAGCATTTTACGTCTCTCTCGCGTGAAATGGACATTGTACTGCGTGGTGTGAACTTAGAATGGGGTAATATATCGTGATGTCAGCACACAGTACTGTTGTCTCTGTTTAGTAAACAAATTCGCTTGTTTTTTTTGTAAATGTTTCATTTGTAGAAACTATTCACAATGCTTATCTTTTGTGTAATTTAGAGATTTATAAATAATGAAAATATACAGGGTGTAAACGAATTCTTGTAATCCCTTTAAACAGCGTGATCTACTGGTCACAGATTAACCCTAAATGGTTTTCATTTGAAATACAAAATAGATTATTTTCAAAAAAAAAGTTTTGTTTTCGAGCCCTTTTTACGCCCCGTGTTAACCGACTGGAAAGAACGATTTATTGCTAGTCGTGCTAGCCAGCTGTGTCACCGTCCTTTCATTCATTGATGAGTGGCGTCGAAATGTTCCAACGAACAAAATTGTTATTTAGCAATTTTTATATTTTTATTTGTACCTTATTAATTGGTTATGTTTCGATCACATATCGCTACCGCAAGAAAAAAAAACTTAATTTTTATTTTAAATCAAGCTAAATCCCATGCTCGGTCATTCTACACCAGTATGTAGTAGATCATGTGGTTTTAAGGTATTACACGAATTTGGTAACACCCTTTATAGTCATACACCCTTTATAGTCATTCACCCTATTATTATTCCGTAATATTTTGCCATATTATATGAAGAGAAGACTTTTTTTCATTAAAGAAACTCGCGACGTCGCACAATAAATGACTGTAACTGTTCCTAGTTCAATTTTTAAATAAGTGCAAGATTTTTTATTTTAATAGGAAAAGTCGATTGGTATGTTAGAGAATTTTCCAATTTATCATGTTTAAATTACTTACACAAGTTTAATGTTGAAATATACGAGAAAAACTATATTTATACAAAAAACATGAAAATTCCCGGGTACCCGGGAATTCCCGGGAATTGTGAGAAAAAATTCCCGATTCCCGGGAACTCAAATAGGCCGGGAACGCGAAAACCCTAGTATTTATATGTGGATAGAGTGTGTGTAGTGTAAATTCCATAACTTTGATCTGTGATTTTTATTTAATTATCTATATACTAAAAAGTGTAAAAAAAATATTGTTAAACATTAAAAAGGTAATGTAGGTACCTACGTGATTAGATTCCAAATTAAACTTTTTTAACTACACAGTTTTATTTCAATCTTCTCCATTAAATCCCAAGAAGACACTATTATTGAAGTTTTAAGGAAGAAATATTAAGTAATTAAAATATTTAAAAACTTAAGAGTGCTGACAGTACTTTTAACTTACTAACAATCGGGGGCGATTTGGGGTATCTAATATTAAAGGGGGCGAGTAGATACACTTACGCAATCAGGGGCAAGATGCAAGGGGCGAGCGGAGCCTACACCGGTTAAAGGGTTAACAGGTTTTACATAGAAATCTCAAGTTAAAACGTCGAATTCCACAGATAAACGTTACCTGAAGTTGGTAAAATCGGCCCTAGTTTCGAGTGAAATAGACCACGCAATAGGATTCTCCCATACAAACTTTCACAGCCCTTTGTACCCCCTTTTACGAGTAGTTCCGGAAAATAGAATGAATGCATATTTCATTATTTTGGAGAGTATTTGAACCAAGTTTCAAGTTTATAAATTAAATCCGAGGAGTAAAATGTTTTATGTGTACAAAGTCCCCTTTTACTATCTGAGGGTTTATTTTCAAATAGTCTAAAGTTTCCTTTTTACAATACAGCAAGGACTGCATGTGTATTGCTCTTATGATACTGCATATTATCTTTAGGTAAAGCCTTTGTCCGAGATGCGAAAAATTATTGTCATCAAATATCAAATTATCTGTACAGTTATAACTTATAGCACAGCACTATATACATTCGTTGAAGGCATGACACGAAATGACGTAACAAGCAAACATTACCAAAAATAATACCATAAATTATGTTTAACAAACATTCTATACGTCGCCGCGTCGTATGGTCCAGCAACCACGATGATGTGATTCAACTGAGACTTCAGGTTTGCTTACGCACCGCTGTATCGAGCTACGGACGCTCTGTGACAAGTATACCGGAACAGGCATAGCCATCACGTATACCTGAGCATTTAAACCTGTAGGGGTTGTAGGCAGGTGTTGTTGTTTGTACAATCATTACATTTAAGCGTTGAGCACGAATATAACTCGGTTTTGCCCGATTTTGTATAATACGTCTACATCGAGGATAGTCTAACGGACTCAATGATTAAATTTGGGGACTGTACCGCAATTTTCTCGCTTCTGTATGATTCCTCTCGCACAAAAATTTTGGGATTGCTAATCTCCACTCTACAAACATAGAAGCCCATATTCTACTGTTAAGAACAGACTTCGTCCTAATGCGTTCAAGTTGCTATCATAATAATCATCTCCAGCCTAATATGTACTACTCACTTTTGACTAAATAAACGCCTAGCTAAAGAGCTAAGGGAAAGCCCTATTCCCCATTCTTCAATCCTACGTTATTCCCCAAAAACCCTACGATTTTCTTAATATCGCTAACTGATCGAGCCTCTCTATACTACCGCAGGCGGCATTAAACGTACTAGTGTGACAAAAGACATGTCTTGGATTTTATGTTTGTTATCGGTAGCGGGTAGCACTGGGCAATGTTGACAAGAGAGGGTAGTCGTCGATATGGATCGGCCCACCCGAGGTTATAAAGGCGGTGGTCATTGGACGAAGGGGGAGCATTCCGTGTTGATCAGCTGACGAAGTCTGACCTTTTATATCTGACTAGCTTGTCCTTATTTTATGATCTTGTAATAATTGTGTAAAGTAATATATTGTGATCTAGTTTATGTTACTAATATTAACCCAAATACAAGTACTCTCAGTGGTGGAGAGTCTATGTTGGTTTTATTTACTGTGTTTACCTTGCTCGCAATCCTGACATACCGATATTAGCTAAAACTGTAATGATAGAATCACCCCTGAACGATTAAATTGTAGTGTCATTTACATGTTACAACAAAGTTTCGGCATTTCTTCTCAGAGATAGTCAGATCAGAATGTTGGCGCCACTAGTCTTAAAAAAACATATAAAATTGACTTGTAAAATGATAAATGATGTTTATTACTGTAAACAAATCTGTTACAGACACTTTTACAAGTCAATGTAAGTTTTCGTCGGCATTTCCTGTATGACTAGCTCTGAGAAGAAAAGCCGTTGTTTCGGCTTTTCTTCTCAGGTCTAGTCACACAGAGGTCTCTTTTAAAGTCCAGACATGACAATGTGTGCGGAATAAAACTGTGCGAGTGTAACTATGTAGGGCTACGTCTGGAATGGGGTGCATGAAAAGAGCCTCCTCGAGTGACGATACTTAAGTACGTCCGGCGCACCCTGGGCAGTCAGCCTTGCTACCAACCTTGCTGACTGGCTAATCTTTTCACTACGGCATGACCTATTCTTGTGCCGACATGATATGAGAAGAACGTCTGGAATGGCCTTTTGAGGAAAAAGCCACAGCAGGTTTGAGGATTATTGTTTAAAAATGTCTGTAACAGATTTATTTACAGAAGTAAAATTGTGAAAAATGTCTTGTCTCTAGTCTGTCATGTGCTCTAGACCTTGCTATCTGACAGTCCACGACACTAATATAAGTGCATATCATGTCGCGTCGTGTCTACGTACTTGTACGTATTTATCACCATGCAAAGTGTAGAATTTGATGACGACGCGAAATTTTAGTTTTTGCGATGCTGTCATGATAGGCACCAGTTGCATATTTTTTTCTTGTTATAAGATTTTATTCCTATTTTGAATACACATCATCATCATTAGCAGCTTGCGGCTACTGTTGGACATGGACCATGGACTATTAGAATATTTTTGAAAAGGGAATTTCTGTTGTTTGTGTGAAGGGTGATATGGGTAAGAATGGAGTGAGTATTGAGATGATGGATTATAGAGGAGACTGAAAGAGGAATTCATGTAGTGCCGACCACACCTAGTGTGGGATAAGGGCGGGATGATGAAATTCTGTTGTTTGTTGTTACATCGTTTCCCATTGTCATTGTAGACTAATCCCTTGGCTATAGTTTGAGTATAATAAAATAAATGCACGCGTTATTATTTTTATTGAGACTTGTTTTAGTTTAGAGAAACTCATACTAATTAGAAACTAGAAAGTATTGTCATATTCAAATGTGAAAGTTGAGATTTTGATCGAAGTCAAGTGGTTATTTTCGAGGCTTAATTAACGCTTAACATTAATAAAGTCTTATACTTTGTAAGTATCACAGTTTTTATGTTCTATTGGAACCGATTCAGATAAAACTTTTATTTTGATTTTTTTCTTCATATTTCTCACTTATTTTTTTATCACAAAACACCTCATATTGCTGTGTATGATGGTTTCTTCGTGCCGAATGTACCTCGCGTACAAAACGGTGCCGAGAGCGCCACAGCTCTGCCTCAGTTGTCGTGCCTCGGTTATGGTACTAATATTTTTAGCGACCCTTTATC
Organism: Amphipyra tragopoginis; assembly: GCA_905220435.1. NCBI lineage: Eukaryota > Metazoa > Arthropoda > Insecta > Lepidoptera > Noctuidae > Amphipyra > Amphipyra tragopoginis. Next base: position 36,747,924 of record HG991991.1, read on the forward strand.
TCGGTGATTCGTTGCGGACGCTGTAGATGGCGTTCCGGGTGGTCATAGCGTCCACCTATTTAGATAATTCATTTTGAAGTGTTACTTGTGTACCTAGTGTATACTTTTATAATGTTGAACTTCTACGATTTTTTTTCTGCATGTTGTATGTGCAGCAAATTATAAGAAGCCAAGGGCATTGTTTGAAAATAATATTTTTATTATAGTACGTGGATCTATTAAAAATAGCTTAATTTTTTTTTAAATAGTTACTTATTTGTCATCTACTTAATTATTTTACTGATTATCTCTAAAAGGATACTTGGGACAAAAATCAGGCCGTAAGTAATCGTCGCCATGTGTTTTGGTCCTAAGTCTAATTTTGTTAAGCCTATTCAAGTTTCACCATTAAGATCTGCGAATGTTTTTAAATTTACTTCTTTTATTGCTATAGTAAAATGCATACTCAAACTCTGTATTAGCTCATTTCAATAATAAAACGTATGAACTGTATATAATACAGGGTGTTAACGAATTCGTGTAATTCCTTCAAACCACATGATCTATTAATGGTATAGATTAACTCCGCACGGAATAAATTAATTAAGTAAAAATAAACTTTTTTTTTCCAAATTATATTTTTATGTGACTAGTGCGATATCGCTCCACGCAATTAATTAACTTGTGATGCTAAAATTACTCAGATACAGAATACAATAGTTCAATTTTTGGAAAAAAAAATATTTTTTCTGAAAAAAACCTATGCGGGGTCAATCATTGTAACCAGTAGATCACGCGGTTTGAAGGAATTACACGAATTCGTTTACACTCTGTATATAACCTTTAAACATTGTTCAAAGTCATCATAAAACAATTTTACTTAATACTAAAACAATTCTAAGCACTATAGTACTTTTGTTTTATTCTCTACAATAAGCTAACCTTAAATCAGTCAAACCGTAATAGCCCACCTCTATTATCGATATATTTCACAAGCTATCGAAATAAATAATTAACTGGCACCGTTTTGACGTGCTACTTAAACTTAATAATCGTTTGGCACTTAAATAAATCGACTACTACACGCGAACAACTCACGATTTCAGAGTTAATTACACCCAACTAGTTTTGTTGAAGAAAAGAAAGGGAGCACAAGGTTACAACGAAACAGAAGTTGTTTCAAGTTGGTACTCGTATTTTCTGCATAAATAAATGAAATTAATCAAAGAACAGATCGACTTCGCCTAGGTCGTTACCGAGCTTGAAGACCTAACTTTGGTTTCTAGTTTGAGCCGAGAGTTTTAGAGTTTTCTTTATGAGATATTATCAATAGCAGTTTGGAAATGAAGAGAACTGTTTATTTTCATGAAACATGATACATATGGTGGTAGAAAAGGTACGGAATTAAAAAGAAAGATTATAAAGGAATGTTTAGCGATAAAAATTCAATTATTATCACAAACTAAATTAATATTGAATTATTCAATAAAAGGATTAAAAATATAGGAACGTGTCGGTATTAATTACACACAACATGTCAAAATATTAATGGAATTGTGCCAATTAATGGGAAAAGGGTTGCTTTTAGTTGTATTTTTAAATGGATCCTAAAGCTAATGACACAATTAAAATAGGTATAAGTGTTAAACATGATCACGTGATGAAGATCGCATTTAGCGATAAGATCGCCTAAAGCTACGTCCATATTTGTAGCATTTTGCGTATCGTATCTCCACAAGCACACTTATAAATGTGGACATACCTTAACCAGCGATCATGATACGTCAATGCCACGCGACGGAGATACGATAGCCAAAATGCTTCAATTGTGGACGTAGCTTAATGCACTGTTTGTCACCACAATTGATTGATTTTGGCTGTATCATTGATCCGAGATTTGTGATGTTTTGGAATACAATAAATTACAAATAAAGAAATATATCCTAGTATAAAACTATAAACTAAAAGAAGGTATCAAAATATTCTTCCCCATCGCTGTCGACGGGTAAATTAATTACGTGAGTTCAATCAAGAATATTCTATCTATCTACACTTCTGTCTACCTGTTTGGAAATTATTGTAGTGAAGCTTATCAAAACAAAAACATTCGTCTTTGCAATTTTTTGGTACTTAGATATAAATCTTATTACGCTTTGAAATGCAACATTCAGCTCTGTATTTAATTTAAGCATTCACAATTCAGACTGCGTTTTCCAAGAATCACGGTGTTTGTTTAGGTATGTTAGAGGTAGATCGAATTAAAGAACAATGGGTAATTTTGTTTGGAACCCGTACCCACCTTGTAGCATTTTAGACTAGGTGTCATTTAGAAGAGGCTTAAGTGAACAACTCAAAAATGAATGAACGAATGAATGAATGAATGGGAGACCGAAGTTATGATCACTTCTATTTTGCATTTTCAATCATCTATGTAGTGTTATAATAATTATTTTTTAGGCCCAATGAATAACCAGTCGTTCTGTTTCATAGAGAGAGACTGACCAAGCTTCCTAAGGTTTACTTTTTGCTACGGAAAATATTAATTAAAACGCCATCAATTCAATTAAGTGCAGTTTTTTATTTATTAAGATACACAAAATAAACAGAGTCCCGTACGGTATATACAAGGTTAGTCAGAAAGGGGGTACTAATCCGAAAGCCACTTATAGTATCACTGAAGACTGTTTTATAGCATGTGTTAAAAAAATTAAATTCGTATGTTTTTATTTCCATACAAAAGTAAATAAATATTATTTATTTCAAAAACTCCGCAACCCTAATTTTGTTATAAGCCTATCGGTTCGGTGCGGCGCGGGCGGTAAAATACAAAGCGCCAGCTGTACCTACGTACCTACGACTGCCGCCGAAATCGTAGGTTACTATGATACTGTGTATGTGTGCGTGTAGCGGAAGTTTTTGAACATAATTATGATTATTACCTAGAAACTTACCATTTCTGATGTCGACGCTTTCTCTGCCAACGAGAATGTCACACACGTGTCGTCTTAATTTTAAATTGAAACACAAGAAACACTTTTGGTCATTAATGTTTTATGTAATTACGTAGGTACCTAACCTACCTACGCATGGATGTATCCCCCGTATCACCACGGACACTACAAGAAGGGTTCAATTCCGAATGGAACAAGCACTTTCGGTTGTTAGTTTTATGAACTTACGTTAATACCTACAAATGAATCTATCACCACGGACACTACGAAAAGGGTTCATTTCCAATTGGAACACAAGAAGCACTATTGGTTATCACAAACAAAATAGGATCAATCTGCCGCCCTTATCGCGTGATGCACAAAGACGCGTGGCGATGTAGGTACCTACGGACGGATGCGATCGCATTACGTAACATCTATCTGCGGATTGTCTTTCATGCTCTCAAACGCAGATGTTACTCTTTACCCCATCTTGTTTTCATTGCTGTAGTCCGCAGCGTAACCCATACACTACACGTGACCCCACAATAAGTCCAGCGGAATCAGGTCTGGTGAGCGAGGAGGCCAGGCTACAGGAACGCCACGTCCGATCTACATGGGGAACTGCTGATCCCAGTACGCTCTAGGGCTGCGAGCGAAAAGAAGCGAAGCGCCGGCGCCGCGCCGCTGTACTAGCTGGATCACAACACAATCCTCGAATACTAGACCGAAAACCTTTGCCGGACAATTCATGGCCTGTTGAGAGCACGGCATCACAACTATCGTTACACATCACCATGTTATAACACTCCTCATTTGGTACTCCGTCAACCTCCGTGTAAAAACAACAAAAATTAAAACACGACTCGCGTAAACAATCAAAATTATCGACTGTATTCCGGGAAGTGTTGCAAGCGACTAAGAAATCTTACCTACAATAATACGAGTAATATCGGATAAAATGTTTAGGCTATAACACTTTTAGAGATGTGCAACGTTATCCCAAAAACTTAATCCCGCGATATTCCGGAGAATTTGACAATGGATTCAAATTCAATAACTTTTTTTAAATTCCTTAAATTTTGTGTCTTTCTGTCACGGGGATCTATCACTACATCATAATAATATGGGATTCGAACACACATTTAAAGCCTAAGATCTTAGGTTAGCAATAGCATGCTGAAAAAACTGATTTATTTTAAGTTTAAGAGGATGGAACTTTAAATGCTCGCAAAGTTTTTATCAAAAAGGAAAATAACTTATGAAATACGGTCAGTTACGGAAATCGATAAATCTATCTCGTCGAGTTCATGCGCTTTCAAAAGATAGTGCATAGGTACATTTCTTAGTACCTACACACACGTTTATTACGTACGATAATAATCATTAATTTGTTAGTCTTACTAAATGACTGACAGACAGGTCTACGTACGTAACATGCACGCATTCCCAAAAAAAAATGATAAAATTGAGTTTTGCACAACACTAAAGCGGCAAGCGGCCGGAACAAAGAGTCTAGTTGAATTTGCCGCTGGGCGCCGCGGCGTCTCTTTGTCGGCGTTACAGACCACGTATTGCAGAAGCGACATAGTGCGGTAAGATTATTGGTCAATTTTGAAGGTTTGTTTTGTTCGGATTGTTTGTGATATTAACTTACTTATTGTACTGGCTGCTGATGCATCGGAATAGTTGTTAATGTAGAATAGAGCATAATAATAATTACGTGCTTTTGTGATCCAAGCCTTTGATAGACAAGTTGACGGTTCTTCATCTGTTATTACAGATATTCTAAGTAAGTAGGTACAGGGAACCTTAATTTCAGGTTAGTCAGTTGTTAATAATAATAAGCCGATAAAATATTAGTCTAACAGCGCTAACACAAAACACTCTGAGATGCAGAGCATTATTAGGTACAATACTATTGCGAACTGTCGTGTCTGCGCAATTTTTTTGTTCGTTTAAATTGCAACTTTGTAAGGTAATCTTACAAAGTTGCAATTGCGAGGGGAAAAGTCGGCCATTTTTATTTGTACCTATACTGTTTCGTGACCCGAAATATGACCTAAGATGTAAACACAGCTGATGATAGGGTTGTTGTAGCGTATTTTTAGTGAAATCTTTGAACAGCTATTTCTCTAAATTAATTGATTTTTGGGGAAAGTTGTAGAACAAAAGTTGTCCATTATTGTGGGTACTTTAACACCCTTTCGGATTAGTACCCCCTTTCTGACTAACCTTGTAGAATTACCCTTGAACCATATAATTGTCTACAGAAAGCATGGTTCACCGTTGAATGGTCATACGAAAAAACTATGAGTCGATCCCATTATTTACAGACAGAGCGTTTCGCCGAAAAACGCTACAAAGAATGAATGATTGGCCGATACCAAGATTTGCCGATGTCATGGTTTGTCGGAACACGCTTGAACAGGCGTCGATTAAATTGCATTAACTTCTACTAACATGCGTTTATCTTGACTCCATACCAAAGTTGCGACAAGCAAATACACGACAAATGTTAGGGCGACAGCGCGATATGTCAACCATCAGTGGTGCGACAGTACATCAGCTCGACGTACGTTAGCGCGACTGATTGTTTTGTCGAAAAACCATAGGACGATGGAACTTTTAATCGACGAATGTTAGCGTGACACAAGTTTCGCTCGACAAACTAAAGGCTCCTACAAAACAGGCGCGATATCGTCGGCGAGTCGGAGGGAATGACGCGGGCTAAAGCGAGCGAGCAAAGCGAACGAACGAAGCTCCCGTCATCCCCTTCGTGTTAGGTTAGGTACTTTAAACCCTGCAGACAGAAATAGGAGCCCCGCCCAGCGGGGCTCCGTCTACCTTGGCCCCAGAGTCTTATAGGCGATATCGCGCCTGTTTTTAGGAGCCTTTAGTTTGTCGAGCGACAGTTGTATCACGCTAACGTTCGTCGATTAAAAGTTCCATCGTCCTATGGTTTTTCGAGAAAACAATCAGTCGCGCTAATGTACGTCGAGCTGATGTGCTGTCACACCACTGATGGTTGACATATCGTACTTAACTGTCGCCCTAACATTTGTCGTGTATTTGCTTGTCGCAACTTTGGTATGGAGTCAAGATAAACGCATGTTAGTAGAAGTTAATGCAATTTAATCAACGCCTGTTCAAGCGTGTTCCGGCAAACCATGACATCGGCAAATCTTGGTGTCGGCCAATCATTCATTCTTTGTAGCGTTTTTCGGCGAAACTTCTGTAAATAATGGTATCGACTAATGTTTTTTTCGTATTACCATTCAACGGTGAACCATGCTTTCTGTAGACAATTATATCGTTCAAGGGTAATTCTATGTACCGTACGGGACTCATAGCAGGATATTGGGCTAGTTCAAGGGTATGATTGAATGGCGCGCGGGGTGAATTAACGAAGAGTTTTCAGCACATTTCAAAGTTGAATAACTTTTTTCTCCCGTGAGATACAAAGTTGTCGTTATATAATATAAATATGTATTTTTAAAGACCTTTCCAATGGTACTAGTCTCAATTTGCTACAAGGTGGGTACGTTTTGTTCCATGTCCTTTCGTAGAACGTTTCAACTGTATTTAAAATACTACAATTTATGTTAAAAGCTAGTACATAGAAAATATTTTCAATTCTCATAGTAATTTACTCATCGTAATTTTTTTTATCGCTTTCATCTTTTTTGAAGTAGTTTTTATTTTTTATTATGGAGTTGTATTTAATTGTGATTAATGTAAAACGATTCTATTTGTAATAATGTATTTTGCAAATATCATTATAACAGCTAGCCAATTCTAATAACAAAATTGTTGTCTGGCTGCAAACAAACCACAATCGTCATTCGGGTTTCGTTTACGAAAACTGTCAAAAATTTTGTTTCATTTTTCTTATAGTCTTAAATTTTGACTGGTTTTGTAAATCTAAACTGTCTGAATTAACGGTTCGGCTTCGATTCGGTTGCGATTGATCAACTTTTCTGTTACAGTTATTATACGATTATTACAGCACTGGTGTAAACTGACAGGTGTTAATATTAAACAAGAATGCACTACTGTCAAACAACAATTGTAGGACCTGTTAATTTACTTCAGTGAATTAATAATGCCACTTTAATTGAATTGGCCCTCAGATCATGAAGTAAATATACGGTATTTTTTTGTATTTATAATTTCCATGAACTTTTTTCATATCTTGAAACTAAATAATAATAATTATATAGAATCAACCGATAAGTTTGTTGCATCTAATTTACTCAAAGCCACAATGTAAATAACACATTGATTTAAAGATTACTTTATTTAACCTTATTAACTTAATTTTTTTTTTCATGATGATAAGTATGTGTAGGTATTGCAGTATCATAAAAAGTATAGGTTTTGGGTTTTGATGACTATTTATTTATTTATTATACTCTTTATTGTACATAATACACCGGTAAACAAACAAGAAATACAGACATTTACACAAAATATGTACAATGGGCGGTCTTATCGCACAAGGCGATCTCTTCCAGACAACCTTAGGATGGACTGGAAAAACGGAAAGAGATAATGGGCAGTTCTGGTGTACAAGTAGGTAAGTATCGTACAAAAAATACTTCAACATAATATCATAAAATACATACCAATAATTACACAAATATAATATATAAAAAGTTACATTGTAGTATCACCTTCATGATCTTCATCTTCACCGACTGGCCATTTTTATATTTTATACTTTTTTTGATAATGACAGATAGGAATTCTAATTTAGACTTTGGATTGTTTTTACGCCATGGCGATTTCTTTTGATACAATTATTTTCTGTATAATTTACATATTGATATAAATATCATAAATTTAAATCTGTGACTGTTTGATTATGTGGCATGCCACAGCAACCCACCTTGAAGCACAATATTTGCCTGGGGGAGCTTACTATTGTGTGTCCGTCTCTCATGACGACGTCTCGTACAGGTCTGTCTTCTCATAGATAGCCTGTAACCCAAGATGTGCCTGCACGACGCTGGGACTGTGCTGCCTAAGCACTCTCGCCGTGTATCTAGCCGTCAATACGCGCTTGCTGCCGCCGGTTTCTGTCAAATGGCTGTGTGGGCCATTGGCGAGCGCCGTAACTACAGGAGGGACCTCGCTGACTGCTGCAAGGGACGTGACGCTGTCCTGCCTCTTTTCTCCAACCATTTCTACTATTGTATTTATGTACTAGGTATAGAATGCTCTACACATTCTTTACAACTGGTGTAGCAGACGTGCTCTCAGGAGATCCTAGGGCCGTCTGTTACATTACAACATACATCTTTAAAACAAACTAATAAATAAATATTTTATAAATAAAAATAAAAAAAAGACGAAGAGATGAGCAGTAATCAAGGAATAGCAAATTAAAGTGACAAGTAATGTCCCTTCACCAGCTTTTTAAAAACTGGCAGTGATTGCGCACGTCTCACATTAAGTGGTAATGCATTCCACAATCGAGCAGCTTGAATAGTAAAGGACTTGTCTAAATAGGAAGAAGAATGCTGTTGTATTTTTAATTTAAGATTTTCTGATGATCTCAAGAACCTAGAATGTGTGTCACAGAGGAACTCGAAGCGTTCTTTAAGGTAAAAAGGGGTGGAAGGATTAAATAGTACATTATAAAGCAGAGAAAGAATATGGGCATTCCGGCGAAGGCGAATAGGTAGCCATTTGAGCTTTGTACGAAATTCAGAAACATGATCATATTTACGCAAACCAAATATGAATCTGATACAAAGATTTTGAAGTCGCTCAAGCTTTCCAAATTGGTCCTCAGTTAGATCAAGAATGTGCGTAAGGATTGAGGGCCATAACCGTGAATCGAAAAACTATTGGTATCAAAATATTGTTATAAACTAAAATATTGTTATAATATAAAAGATAGCTGGCATCAGCATAGTCGAGGATGGGGAGAAGAAGAGATTGTGCTAACTATTTGCGTTTATTGCTGAATGAATTTTAAACTCTCAATCACCATAATTATAGACACAATAGATAAGACAATTAAGTGTCGTCCTGGGACGACGGGCGGTACGCAACCGGTTAATAACCACTTTTGTTTTGATGAGAGGGATAATATCATCGGCTGTACTCTGTGGTTATTCTTACTTACCCGACCGCAAATATACTCTCTACCAAACAGTAAAACCTTTAATATACAAAGCTGTTTTAAGGTATACACAAAAATCGAGACACAACAAGATTTTCATCAGAACTGCCTGAATTTTTTATTTTTAGTTAAGTTTATATCTCTAAGTATATTAAGTACCTACATGTATGTTATGTTTCTCGGCAGAGTGCGAAATACGCAGCGTGTGCCATACAAAATACACGAAAACTCGCCGAGCCGACCGTCTCAAGCCTCAAGAGATTCGCGGTTTAATGATATGCGAGGAAACCTATTGAATCCAAGTTGTAATAAGAACTTATTTTTGGAAAAAAATATTACGTCGTATAAAAACTATATGTTTCAATTGATTCTCTTGGTATTTCCGAAAAAGCTAGTTACTGGCTTAGTGTATAGTAAAATTAACCTTGCGTAGGTATGCGCATACCTAAAGTCCCTTTCAATGGAATCCGGCAATGATAAACAAACCAATTAAAACACGATTACTCTGTAATTACTTACACTTGAATATCAATCCTGATCATATTTACATTTCAAGGAACCATACATTGTTCTTACAATTATTTCGACACCAAATAACTTCTATAAGATAGATAATTTAATAAAAAATACTCGGACGACGAAAATTTCAATAATTTGTAAAACTGACATATTAATTTTTTACTCATCAAAGTCTTGTTTGTCTTTGGAAAGTTAGTGTTGTTCATCGTTTTTACGCACTAATCGATTTTAAAAAGATACATTATCATTTGAATCGATGAGTCACTTCGAATAAATTGATGATTGGTGGATTGCGTTATTTTTTTAAGGGCAAAAGAGTCTTGTATCCAGAGCCATAAACGGGTAAATATTAAAAAAAGTTCGTTACTTCACTCACTGTCGCTGTCCTGTGTGAGTGGGTATTGTGAAAAACGTGAATCCTGATTTCATAGAAAAAAATCGATACGTACACAAAAAGCCTAATACCTATAATATTACTTAATAATATAGGAGTAATACAACCACGGGACCCGCTGGATGGATGAGACGATTTATTGTAATTTCTATCAAAATTGTTGAGGTACATTGGATCTTGTTAATAAATTCGTGAGGTACATTGAACAAACCAAGCATTGCCACTGGTTTTTTCGGTGTAGCTCGAGTGGCCCCGGTAGATCGATACACAAGACTTTGACATCAGTATAGGTACAACACTATGATCATAGACAACTGTCAAAATATTATCTTGTTTACATTATTGCCGGATTCCATTGAAAGGGACTTCACCACTTTACACGTTATTCTATATTGTCTTTGTAGACCAACTACCATAGAGTAATGTAGAATACCTTCATACACACATCAAAAAAAGTTTGCGATCACTTTAAAAAATCGTTTTTTTTTTGTTACGGTATATTATGTTATGATTTCTTCTTCTTTTTAGATTCTTTATTTAAAAATATAGATTTAGAAAATAAAACAATTAAACAGTTCAATTGTTTTTCCATATAAAAGGCTTTCAGTCCTAGCTTACGCTCATTCAGAAATCTGATTTAGTCAATTTTAACGGATTTAAAATAGATTTCGCGGAAATTTGTGATTGAAAAATGCCAAGAGGATTATCAGAAGTTTTACGAGCAAGAATAGTAACTTTGAGGGAAGAAGGATACACCACGAGAGAAATAGCACGCAGAGTTGCTACATCCCAATCCTGTGTCGTGACTACGTTGCGGAGGTACCACGGGATGGGTAATTTAGCTGACCGACCCCGCAGTGGTCGCCCAACTGTTTTGACTGCTGCCCAAAAGCGCTATATTAGATTGCTGGCAGCCCGTGACCCAACAATCAACGCCACTAAAATAAAAGCAGAAGTTCGGGCCACCTCTGGGCTTGAAGTTAGCACTCAGACCATTCGGAATTGCTTGCACCAGGCTGGATTACGAGCACGGAAGTCTTGGCGAGCTCCTCTAAATTCCGGGCAACGTCAACGACGGAGATTACAGTGGGCTAGGCTTCGGCAAAATGAAGAAGAAAACATTTGGCAAAACTGTCTCTTCGTTGACGAATCGCGAATCAGTACTCATCCAGATAACCGATGTGTCCGTGTCTGGAGAAGACCAGGAGACCGTGAAAGGCAAAAAACTGCCACTGGAACAGTTCAGCAAGGCGGGAAATCGGTGTCCTTTTGGGGTGGTATTATGATTGGAGCTAGAACGCCTTTGATCCCGTATCGAGGCTTCATGACAGCAGACATACAGACAGAGATACAGAGCAGTTGCTATTGATGGAATTGTCAGACCATTCCAAGTAAACCATGGGCGCCAATTTGTACTGGTCGATGAAAATGCGCCCGCCCATCGAGCTCAACGAGTCAATGCTGCTCTCCGAGAATACGACATCACAAGGTTACACTGGGCTGCTGGCTCGCCTGACTTTAACCCAATAGAGCACGCGTGGGATGCTCTTAAGCGAGCTGTTTGGAACCGTCAGCCACGTCCCCAGACAGTGCCAGAGCTCAGGGAAGCCGCTATTCAAGAATGGGATAGGTTATCCCAAGAAATGCTGGATAACTTGATTCTCAACATGCCCAGGAGGATCTTCGCATGTGTTCGAGCCAGGGGAGAAGTTATATATAATATTGAATAAACCTTTTATTAATAAATTGTTGTTTAAGTTTGGTTATTTACAATTATAGACATGACAGCAAAGGAGGAGGCGTATCTATCTATATGTATACATGAAGGCATTGCTTTTGAAATAACAGAAGAGATTTATAAGGACAGTAACCACTACTTATGGACATATCTTCCCAAATTTGCTTTGCATGTTGGAGGTGTCTAAGTCTACAAACCAGGCGACACAAACATTAAGGATTTTCTTGAAATTCATACCTTACAACTAGAAACTAGAAAGAGGTCGATCGTGTTTGGTGATTTTAACCTGGACCTACTAAATTCGAACACATGTATATCACAATACCTAACAGTACTCGAAGAAACTGGCTATGACATTTTAAATAAAATAGACAAGGACTATTCCACAAGACAAACTGAGACTACAAATACTATATTAGATCATGTTGCAACGGACCTACAAAAAAAATCCTTTCATTTTGCTATCCTAGAATCTGCTATGTCCGATCATAAACAGATCTATTTGGAAATATAGAAAATAAAACAAAGGATTCAGTACAAAACAGTAGATTATGAAAAATTATACAAAAGCATATCTCAAACTACATACATAGGCAAAGATGATGAATACAAATATCTGGAAGATTTCATTAGATCACACATAATACAAAATAAGATACTCAAAACAAAAATAATGAACTTACCGAAGGATGACTGGATAAATAAAGAAGTTATTAAGATGATTGTTAGCAGAAACGTCTTATGGCAACAAGTAAAAGCTAATAAAGGAAATGAAATCTTAAAAATGAAGTTATTAGTAGAAAGAAATAAAGTTCGAAAGAAGATAAATAACGATAAAAAGAGCTACTATTACAAAGCATTTCAACAATGTAGCAAAAATCCAAAGAAGATGTGGACAATTATCAACTCTCTGTTTATAAATAAGAATAAAGTTAATATTGTACCTCCAAAGCTTATAGTAAATTCACAAATTGTAACAAATGGCGAAGATATTTGTAATATATTTAACATTTTCTTCTCTAGTATTGGCACGGAACTCGCTAATAAGATACCACCAGGATACCATTTAAACTCAGGTAACACATTAATGTACAACGACGGATACATACATACAAATACACTCACAAAATTCTAGCCCTGTACAGTTGAGGAAGTAGCTAAGCTTATCGACAAATTGGACGCTAATACCAGCACAGGTGTGGACGAAATAAGCACTATGGGCCTTATTACAAAAGACGGTTTAAACCAAGACTAAGGTAAACACTGGTTTAAAATATACCCGTCACTTTCTTATGTCATATAACAAAAAGAGACGGGGCTATCTTAAAACCTAGGTTTTTCTTAGACCATCTTTTGTAATAAACAAATGTCTTGATCTTGGCATATTTCCTGATAACCTGAAGCAAGCAAAGGTATCGCCTATTCACAAATCTGGGACAAAAACAGATCCGAGCAATTACAGGCCAATTTCAGTGCTGCCAGCGATAACAAAAAATTTTGAAAAAATTATTTATTCCCGCTTAAATAATTATTTGAATGAGAAGAACTTCCTAATAGACCAACAATACGGTTTCAGACAGCAATCTAACACCTTATCAGCAACTATTGACCTAGTGACCAATATAAAAACCAATATAGACCAAAAAAACATATGCCTAGGAATTTTTATCGATTTGAAAAAAGCGTTCGATACGGTTTGTCATTCGAAACTCTTGCAATAACTTAATAATTTAGGTATCACTGGAACAGCTTATAATTTATTTGAATCCTATTTATCAAATCGATCCCAGGTGGTCAAATTTGGTAACTTTGCGAGCACTACCCAAAAGATTACATGCGGAGTTCCGCAGGGCTCTATTCTGGGACCTGCAGTGTTCCTTATTTATGTAAACAACGTCAATCAGATAGGACTTACGGGCTACTTGACACTTTATGCGGATGACACAAGTTTATTTTACTTTGGTAAATCCATACATGATATCATTAATAAGGCACAAAATGATTTAAATATAATAAATGAATGGTTTCTGCATAACTTACTTACTATTAATACATCAAAAACATCGTTCATGATATTTGCTGCTAAAAACAAAAAGATCCCGCCTTATGCCCCTTTAAAAGTAAATAACTACACTATCAACCAATCTAAAATGGAAAAGTATCTTGGTTTACTGTTAGACGACAAACTTTCCTGGAAACCCCATATTGACCGCGTGAGAACCAAACTTGTATCACTTTCTGGAGCCCTTCGCAAGATAGGAAACTGCTTACCACATAAAATAAAATACACCATCTACAATTCTTTAGTAAAACCTCACCTAAAATATCTTACTGAGATTTGGGGATCGGCATCAAAGACCAACCTTAAAGACCTACAAACAACACAAAACAAAATTATAAAACGATCATATTGCTATGACTTTTTAACACCCACCTATCGGTTATATATGGAAACTAAACTACTCAATTTGTCTCAACTGTACAATTTCTACATGTGTATGCTAGTAAAAAAAATATTAGATAACACTATACAAACTAACATTAATCTTTCAAAAAAAACATACACCCACAACCTAAGAAATAAAAACAAACTCGTTCTGCGCCCCCCGAGGACAGAAAAATATGGAAAAAAGAACTTTCTATACGAAGGAACATTACCATCTTTTATACCATGTTTTTTTAGCAAATAAATGATTATTATTATTAAGGGGTTCAACTATACAACAAATTGCCAAATGAAATGAAAGAGTGTAAAAGTATTCAAATATACAAAAGAAAACTAAGAGAATATATTCAACAAAAAAAGGGTACCAAATAGACAAAAACCCAAAAAATAAAGTATAAAATTAATATACCTCTAATTTCACAAAAACAGGAAATAAGGAAAAAAAATTTATAAAGAAAGCCTTTACAAGGATTACAACTTATAACTTAAAGTACATGTTTCTACGTGATTATAATACATACATACAACATAGACATACCCTGGATATACAATACATATATCTAATATATTATGTGTATTAATAAACTTTACATCGATCATTTTAAATACATATATTTAATAATAAATGCTATTAACATATTATAAATAACAAAACGTAAACACAAAATCCATAATTACATTAAAAATAAAAAAACAAATTTATAAAATGGTTAACGGCCTCCTTGACTATACTGGACTGTATCGCACACAAGTAAACAAAACATGCAGATAGCTAACTCACACAGCCTATTATTAATTCCGCGCAGTGTTGTGCCGCTTTTGTCCAGTTAAATCGTTAGTCAATAAATCAATACTGTGCTTAGCCAATTTATGGAGTTTTGACTAACTGTTTCGGACAAACTTAAAGTAATACACATTGTATTTGTTTATTGTTAGTAAAGTTACAGTGTTGGTCCACTCATATCTAATATATTATACTATACTACAAACATTATCCGCATTCGTTAAAAACAGTGACAAGAAAAAAAAAACAAAAAAAAAAACACATTAAACTCAACTGGTTGATGAACTAAAATATAAAAAGTTTGTATTCTTTTATATCTTAAACATAATTATGTGTTTTACGATTCAGCAAGTTGTGTTAAAGATTCAGCGGTGGAACAACACTGCGCAATCTGGGCACTGCTACTTAAACATGTATAGCTACGTAATACTAATCACACGGTCACACTCATTAATTGTTCTTTTCTTTAGCAAATTATAAGTATTGACGAGGGTACCTTGGTGATAACTTATTACAAAGTTCAGTTTACCTACATAATATTATTAATCTGCGATTACATTTATTTTACTTTGTTTATAAGTAGATATGTGTTAGCATGCTTCGTCATTAGACAACAATGTACTTGTTAAAATACATCTCATGTAAGTGAACTGTATAATGTTTTTATGAGAATAAAGATTCTTTAAACCTAAACAGTCTTTTTCTTTCTATCAAATTTCTGTTACAATTACATTATGATTAATTACTAATTTTTTTTTTTTGAAAAAATAAGAAATAGTTTTATTTTTTAATTTAAAACTGGGTATTTCTATTTAAAGAAAACACACAACAAAGAATTTTTCTTGATAAAGTTCAATTTAAAAAATTATATCAGCTTATGCTAGTGATCGCAAACGTTTTTTGATGTGTGTAGTACACCGACTAAAGCCACCAAACTATGTCATTTGTAAAACATAATTATTATACCTATTTGTGAATTGGTTTGCACAGTATACAAGGTTAGTCGGAAAAGGGGTACTAATCCGCGGCCCACTTGAACTATTACTGATCACTGTTTTAAAGTGTTAAAATTTCAAAATTCGAAAAAAAAACATGCAAAACAATTAAAATTTTAGTTTTTTTTTAATTCTTCATCCCTGTTTAAGTTAGGAATTCAGAAAATGAACTTTCTAATCCGTGACCCCAAATATGACCAAAAATGTAAACACAGCTGATCACAACAAGATAGATGGATATTTTCTATGAAATGCATGATGATGGATGCGTATTTTCTGTGAAATCTTTGAACAGCTACTTCTACAAACTTCGTCAAACTATTGAATTTTGGGGAAAGTTGTAGAACAATGGCATGAAATTAAAATAATTACGATGCAACGTAGATTCAACGGAAGCATTCTAGATTTAATGGAACGAGACGTTTGAATTTGAACCTAGGTTTCGGAAATCTAAAATACTGATATGCTGACAAAAACATATTTGATATATAGGCTATTACACTATCATATAGCTAGGATCATGTATGTATAGGATCATAATAATATCTCTTATATGTCCTCTAGAGTCATATGTGTATATACCTACAACTATACTCATTTCTGAGGCATTTGTTTTTTCAGACATTGGGAAATTCAGTCATTTCAAATTTCAGGTATTCTGGGACTAAATCAAATTGAGATTTAGGCAAAATGATAAGAAGGCATAATGAAATTAAGTCCTTATGAACCGTACCCCATTGATCTATGATCCTGGATATATGATAGTGTACCTAAATAGCTATGACTCATAGATCTATGATCCTAGGTCCCATAGTATCGAACTTTGACATGAACGTAAGTTGATGCAAATGAAGTGAGGAAATATAGAAGTAATTATTAATTTTATTACACGAGTATCATATAAAGTCAAAAAAACATTATCACTTATAACAGAAAATCGAAATCTGTCCAGCCATTTAGGATGGTTTGTTCCCACTAGTTCTACTGAACAGTTCTACGATAGAACTAATGTACGGGTCACATAAAAATAGATAAATATAACATACATACATATTACATACGTAAACCCGAAAAACATAACCCTCCTTCTGGGACAGTGGTCACGTGTTGAATGTGAGACAATGATCTAAATGTATGCAATAACATGAAATATATTGTAATTCAATTCGCTCGCCGGGTATGTAGTGCACAATATTTTCCAGTAACATACATATTTTGTTGAAGCTGTCTTACTTTTGTTTGCGTATGATATACTTCAACGGTCAGTCGAATAGAATATTGAAAAAGTTATTTGTATAGCTCTTGAAACTTTACATGGAACCCCTTGATGTCAGTGTAAGTTGATAGTAGAGGATGTCCTGCTTTCGCCCGATACTCCCCGGTAGTCGCAAGAATATCGTCAGACGTCGACATACATCGATGTTGATGTTCTTCAAAAAGGATAGGTGCGTAAATACTCTCGATCCAAGTATGACAAGATGTATGAACGTAGACGAACCGACAGGAGTATGTAAGGATCGTAGCATGGGGCGATCTGTAGTTTCTGCCTGCGACATGCGAAAAAAGCGTGAGTTTAGGTATGTATGTACTACTAGCTTTTGCCCGCAGCTTCGCTTGAGTGAAATTTTGAACCCACGATAAGCCTCTTTTTAGTATAGTTATAAAATTCAAAACGAACATCTTTTATTATTTACCTTGTAGAGTGTTTGTGCCAAATCTCAAGTCAACCCCATGAAATAAGGACGTTCATATAAACGTTAACGACCCATTTCTCCCTTTTAGAGGTGGAATTTCCAAAAAACCCTTTCTTAATGGATATCTACGTTATTAGAGGTACCTACTCTCTAAATTTTAAGTTTCTAACCCCAGCGGTTTAGGTTGTGCGTTGATATCTCAGTCAGTCAGTCAGGACTTTAAATTTTATAAATAGATGAAAACATAGAACCGGCAGTCGGTATATCGTATTTGTATAAATATTCAGACAATTCTGCGTTGTTCATTGTAAGGCACATTATTACACACATAAAAAAATTTATTTGCATAAAATTACTAAAAAGGCTTACCCCGGTTTCTGAAAGGTTGATCAATTTATCCTGTTGTCAAATCTCATTTCACCGAATGTGATTGGTCGAACAAAATCTAACAACCAATCACCTGACATGAGATTTGACAGCTGATTATTTTATTTTTGCGTTGATCGATCTTTCAGAAAGCGGGTGTTAGTCCTCATTCGCATGAATTATTCGCCCGAATTTAAAAAACAAATAAAACATTGGCACGCACAATATCACGTTGTCTTCATTCGCACGCATTCACTGTACTGTTAACGAAAAGTGTTAAGGTCATGGCACACTACGTATACCGGCACCGCAACGGCACCGCTCCAAACCAGCAATTAACGTGTCATTCAAATTACAGCATTAAATCGTGTGTCATATAATAATATATTTCATAATGTCAATATGAAAAATCCAACGGCGGGCAGTCAGCGCGCTTGCCGCTACCATACAACGTGCTTACTGCGCGCCGACTCCGAGTCGCCAGCGAAACAACGTCGTTGCGCCGTCTTGCACGTTTGCATGCACTGCGAGCTTGCACCTCGCGGCCGATGCGCGGACTGCGAGCCTGCACCTCGCGAACGACGCGTAGTTAGTGTGCTGGCGGCTAGCCGTAGCCTAAATTCGAGGCGACGACGCCGTGTTGCAGCTGTGCAGTTGCGGTGCCGGTATAATGTGCCATGACCTTTAATATCTCGTTGTCTTCATTCGCACGCTTTCATTGTACTGTTATACTTAATGAAAAGTGTTCAGCGCATTATTGCAGAAGTCGCTGGTGACTTCTGATTTACCTAAACTGAACTATCGATAGACCACTTTGCGTCCTCTCGCAGGTGTGGCGAGATTTGTCAGAACCTGAATGCTAAGAGGCGGTTATTGTATTGTGACAGGCTGCAGCATTAACTTGTACAGAGTAGTGCAGTAGAATGTCAGAACAGAAGGTTGCTCCATTGATTCTAGTAACTTGTTATATCGTGGAATGGACCCTTTGTGAACGTCATCCGTTTCATATCGACTTATCCAACATGGTAACTTGTGTCGGTGATAAAGGCCAAATATAGATGAAGACAAAGGAAGCCATGAATATCCCTACAGTCCTTTGTTAGTAGTTACAGTTCCTAGTATACGGTTTAAGTGTGCGTCCTGAGTGACGGCGCACCGCGTATGGCGGATTGCGGAGCGGATTAATACGTGGATACAGGCCTGTCCTTAGTGCACGCGGGAAAGTTGACGCGTGCGCACGTGTTTAGTGTTGCGTTTAGTTTACTTTGGTTTTAATAATGTCGATATCAAAACTCAAACGTTTACAATATTTAGAAAGAAGCAGTTTCTTTACCGATGATATATTATTGTGTGAAAAAAAAGAAACTCGAAATTCTATCTACAGAAAAAGGAGCGGTAAGGTATAGTGTTCATAATGTTATTATGATTGAAATATATTATGTTAAAACAAATAACTTTAATTGTAGGAGCAATGTCGTCCTACAGTTGTTTGTTAATTTGTTGGGTGAATGAAATAAAAATGTCCGCTCTTTTTATTTCATTCACCAAACAAATTAACAAACAACCGTTTGTTAATTTTATTACACTGAAATTATTACCTACGTTACAAGAAGAGCATCGCACATTTAATCGTAACATCAGCAACATTTTTACACACTAACACAAGTAATGTATAGCTTGCTCGTACACGCTGCCGACTTAGAAGGAAACAAAAAATAAACAAAATTAAACACTTATGTTAACGCGACTCCCAATAGGGGATGTCGCTCTATCGACCTTACTAAAACGTACAGCATTTATGGGCTCAGCAATATTAACATTAATCTGGTCATCAATTCCGGGAGCATCTTCGCTAGGTCCAATCATATTCCGCTGTCCTATTCGTAGTTCTTGACGCCTATTTGTATACCGCCTCTTGATTTTCATAAAGCACCAGATGCTGACCGCTATGCTGCAAACTGCGACAGTTCCAAACGTCACATTATGATGAGTGTCCGATACATTTGCTTGTAAGTTTAATGTCGCCTGTTGGTCCTTTACATGTTGAATTTTCTTGTGCAGTGTCTAAAATTGCTCTTTATGGTTTTCTGGTTCAAAATGTAAAATGTCTGAGGTCTTTACTAGACTGTTTATGCCGGAGTCGGGTATGTATGTTTCCACTTCATTGATTAATACATCACTCTGTTACTTGTTATGTCCGTGAATCAGCTGATCGCCTTTTAGTAAACATCCGTCTACTAGTTATATGATTCCAGTGCCATTTAGTGTGTCTGTCGTTATCTCTGTGGAGCATAAAGTACGCACGCTGCACTTTTCGCAGCAGGTGTACAGCCATGAGCTTCGACTGTGTAAGCCGATCCACTTGTTTCTGCAATGTGATACCATTGTTCGGCAGCTTGATCAGTTTCTATTGTTTATTATGTGGACCTCACAAGATGATGCGGCGGCCTTTATGTCGTGGATCGGTTTGTTGATAGGGCATAATAGTTGATGTTCAGTCAACGTAAAACATGATGAGATATCTTCTAAGCTAGGGTACATCAATAAATCCTTTTCATAGATTTTTAGCAATATGATAGATGTCGGAGTAATATTTGCAATTGTGTTTCCTCTTATTTTGGAAATAAGGACCACTCGTGCCAATTCGTATTGTTTGTCATTATTATGAGGTATCCTCACTTCAAATTAAAGATAACTCTCTGTTAACTGAACGTGCACTCGTGATAGTTTGTACAGTACATGTCTCTTATCAAACGTAACTGTTCACAGATGGCAATGATAACCCTTTTGGGATTTGTCTTGATATTACATTTAATTGATATTCAAATTCGTCCGGTTTTAATAGGTGTGTGTCAATTCGCCCGCTTTTTATGTCTGTCTGTGTGCTGTGGTAGTAATGTAAATCATAGTTTCTTGATTCTGTTTGATTCTGGCCTCAGTTTCCTTTAATGGTTGGTTGATGATACTAAATTGCTTGTTCATCACTTCTTCGTTCTGTTTCAAAAGATTATTGTCACCTTTTACTATCGTGGTGTGTTGTTTGTATAAGGTCAGTAGATGGTTCTTATTTTCATGTACAACTCTAATGTCCTTATCATACTGTTCAGCGAATCTTTTGTCAAGGACACCGAACAGATAGTTTGCATGCGTATCCAATTCCGTTTATAAGTCCTCTTTTTACGCATCTCCCGTGTTCTGACCGTAGTACATCGTTATAGTGATTCAACTCACTCAGTTCTTGTTCAAGTTGAGCTGCAATTGTTAGAAATGATGCTTCGGTTTTGCAGAGACTGTGGAGGTGACTGACGTATTTTTCAATGTTTGCCAAACTTTTCCAATATGCAGACATGTATGTACTTAATACACCACCATTTTACATTCATCCTGGATTATCTGCATATCCGCTATTTTATCAAAGTGTATACTTAAGCTTAGAAGGATCCAATTTAGTAACGTTTGATAATTGTTGTGTGGATTGCGTTATGCACTACGAACGTCATCAACATGCCTAAAGGCTCATTTACACGGAGATAGTTTCTCGAAGCGAGTCTCATGTTATCTCTGTTTTCATCGTAGAAAATGACAACGACAGAATGAATCTCGCTTCGAGAAACTATCCTCGTGTAAATCGGCCTTAAGTAGTTGTTGAACGAAAGATGACCGGTTCTTTTTCTATGGTTTTACTTTTACTTTTTGTGGTTTCAGCATCATGTTCAGAGTCTACTTGGGCTAACTCCTTGTCTATAAGTAACCTTGATACTTTGGTCACAGGACGTTTAACATTTCTGTTGTTTTTAGTTTTCAGTGAGATCACTCGCATCAGTCCATCAGGACCCGGATGCGTATCTGTGACCTTTCCAAGAAGCCACTTTGCGGTGGTATGTTTTCTTCCCTCAGTAGAACTTTATCCCCGATTTCAATGTTCTTTGTTGTATGGTGCCATTTCCCGCGTCTTTGTAATATTTGGAGATAATCACTTGACCACCTTTTCCAAATGTCGCGATGCATTTTCTCTCTTAATTTCCACCCAGTGCTTATATTCCTGGTGTCTATATCAGATGATAATGGAGGTGATAACACTGGTCCACCTACAAAATGTTCAAAAATGTAAAAAAAAATGTTCTGGTGTGAGACATTCCATGTCTTCCAAATCGTTTGATAGTGGTATTAACGACCATAGAGCTTGACGAGTTGAGATGTTTTTTAGTGTCGAACACACTTGTTTCTTTTTCTTCAATTCTTCCTTTGTTTCGTATGATTTAGACTGTTCTGGCAGATTGCTGTTTTGTAACCATGACGGCTCCTCCCACCATAATAAGTGAGATGTAAGTTTAGATGCTAATAATCCTCTGCTAGCACTATCTGCCGCGTTATCTTCTGATTTTACATGTTGCCAGCAGGTTATTATTTCCTTGATTTCTGCTACTCTGTTAGCCACAAATATTTTCCAGCGCAACTGGTCTCCCTGTAACCAACCCAATACGACCATAGAGTCAGTCCATCCATATACTTTGACAGTCTGTGCCTTTATCAACTCTATGACCTTGTTCATAAGTCACGATAACAATAAGGCACCGCAGAGTTCGAATCTAGGCAGAGATATAGGTTTTTTAAGCGGTGCGAGCTTTGCCTTGCCTGCTACCAACTGTATAACCAACCAAGGGGATCATATAGCTTTGATAAGTCTGTTAATAAGTTACGCTTAATTATAGCGCCATTTTTGATAATTACTTGTACTGGACGAAACGTAAATTGATCCGTCTGCGGATTCCAAGTAATTCCCAGAATTTTATTTGTCTCTGAGTGTTTGAGGTCTAGCATGTTTTGACTTATTAAATCTTCTTGTAGATTTTCAAGTAAGATAGAAGTGTTGCTGGCCCACTTACGAAGATTAAAGCCGCCGCCAGCCAAAATGTTGATCAGCTGTTGCTGAGCTTGTTTTGCTTGTAATATACAGTTGCTCCCCCCTAATAGGTCATCCATGTACAATTGATTGTTTAAAATGTCTACTGCTAAAGGATATTGTTGGCCGTTGTCCTCGACTAACTGTCTTATCGTACGCATAGCCAAAAACGGTGCGGCCTTTGTTCCGTATGTTTTAGTACACATGGAGTCTGCTTCCGTCTCTCGCCATACGATTTTTTGTAGTTGTTGATCCGGTTCTTGTATGAGAATCTGTCTATAAAATTTCCCTATATCCGCAGTGTACACATATTGGTATGCTCGCCAGCGCAATAACAATGTTTGAAGATCTTGTTGCAGATTTTCACCACATTCCATTAGTTGATTTAGGGTGTAACCTGAAGTTGTCTTCGAAGAGGCATTAAAAACAACTCGCAGTTTAGTGGTCGTTGATTCCGGTTTACGAACACCATGATGAGGCAAGAAACAGCTAGGTTCCTATGGTAGGGTGCATAGCTTCATGTGACCAAGAGTCAGATAGTCGTCAATAAATATTTTGTAGCTTTCAGAAGGCGTGTTGTCTCTGACTAGCCGTTTTTCAAGTTGTTTGAACTGAGCCACAGCTTGTGGCTTAGATGCTCCTAGATGTTGTTCGAAATTTGCTTTCACAGGAATTTTGACTTCGTAACGCCCATCTGATCGTCTTGTTGTTGTAGATTTGTAAAGTGTTTCGCAATACTCTTCCTCTGGAGTTATGTTAAAATGTACGTTGTTAGTGGTAATGTCTTCCATCTCCCAAAACTGTGAGATTTCGTCAACGTTGTTAAGTAATGTATGGCAATTAAATGTTCTAAAATTTCCTAGCAGCACCCGGCACAATTTTGTTTGTTGTGCGATAGGTGTTTGGGGTGGGCCACGCAAATCCAAGATTATTTCGGCATAACTTCCTGCATCTAAAAGTACATCGACATCTCTCAAAATGTTGCAATGAGGGTCAGCCAGTTTTATGTTTTGAATGTGAGGCTAATATTTCCTTTCGAATGAGTAGTTCGGATGGTTACTAAGCATCTTGGCCATCACCAATGCGTCTGTTGTGAAAATGTAATCACCGTAGATGGATTCGCATAATAGATTTACGATTCCGTGACTCTGATTAACCGATTAACCAATTCCAGCTATTGTTCCTTTCCAGCTATTGTACTTTGTTGGCGACGCTGTAATCCAAGCCGTTGAGCAGCAGATTCGGTGATCAGGTTTATTTGTGAACCCTGATCAAGTAGGCATCTCAATTGTAAGGTCCCATCAGCTGCTCGTATTTTTATTATCAAGTATAACTTAGTTGAAATTCCCTGCTACGTGACTTGCATTAACTTATCGAGTACTGTCAAATTATAGACACAATAGATAAACAATGGCACTGACGATCCGGATCGTCAGTCGGGCCGCTAGCGGTTAAGTTGCGATGCTGACGTCGTCGTTGAAGGTGTCGTGTTGTTCGACTTTGTTGTAATAGTTGTTTGCGCGCATCCAGTTTCTCGTATAACATCATGTAGTATCGTATGATGCGACTTGTTGCAAACCTTGTCCCCCTTATTACAAAAGATGGTTTAAACCAAGACTAAGGTAAACCCAGGTTTAAAATATACCCATCTCTTTCTTATGTCATATAACAAAAAGAGACGGGGCTATTTTAAAACCTAGGTTTTTCTTAGACCATGTTTTGTAATAAGGGGGTATATGTTTTATGGGAACTACAAGTTTTACCACCCCGTGGGAAAACAAGCAATTCTTGCAAATGTTCATTTGTTCTGTAGTCTTGATTTTTGTTTCCGAGGTCATGTTATTAAAAACTTGGAATGTATCAAAATATGATTTGTCTTGCAAATGCGACAAGTTCGCCCCGCATAGGCATGAGAAGTGTTAGGAGAATTCTGTCTGAATTTTTCAACGACATGTTGTGGCTTCCTTGACTGAGCTTCTTTGGCTGGCTCGTTGTTGTTTGGTTTATTGTATTGTTTGTTCGTGCTTACTGGCTCCAATGCCGTAAATTTGTTTTCCAGGTAATTCATCAGCTCGTTAAAGGAAGGCAATTCCCTTGGCGCCTTTCTTGATTCCATGTAATTGGAGTAGATTTCGGAGTCCATTTTTCTAGTCAAAATGTGCACTAATATAGAGTCTCAGGTAGACGTGTTCACTCCCTAATTTTGGATTGCATGTCTCTTCTCTAAACTAATATCGTGCAATCGCTTGAACTCGTGCACTTTGGGATTTCATTGTTGGTTGGTTCATGAATATCTGGATTTGTTAAGTGAATAACAGATATAAACTGTTATACCTGTGAGTAAGTATATCCCATCAGGTACCTATCATAGTTCTCAGCGGATACTGTTAAATGTTGAACGAGTCGCTCTGCTTCACCTCGAAGTTTTCGCTTCAGATGCTGCATCTTTTGACCTTTGGTTTGTAGTATGTTCTTGTGGATAGCTTCAGAATGTAAATAAATGTATGTTGGTCATTGAGTTTAATGTCCGGAGAAGTTAGGAATTTCAAGTTGTGGTATCGATTTTTGTTGGTGAACAGTAGGCCTAGCACGAATGTTGTGACGTATGGTAACGTAAACAATGTTAACGCGAGTGAATTTTGAATTGGAAATACTCGTTTCGCACTTAATATTTAATTGAATTGAAAACTTTATTCATATCTATGTATGATACAAATTGTGGTTGTTGCATAAATTTAAACTAAAATGCTATTGAATAGTTTTATTTTCGATTCAAAATTCACTCAGATTAACGTTACGTTTACGTTACTATACTTAAAAACATTCGTGCTAGGCATATAGTAGAGTTGAGCTTGCCATTTAACTGTTTTTTAATAGATTCATAATTTGTTTTCTTGCGTCGAATATTCAAGCTCGTAATCAATGTCCCAACCATCACAGAGAGTATCTATTTGCCAGTGATTTTCATCAATTAATTTCCAGCGGGCTTGTAGCATGTTTAACTTATCTTCTATTTCGCACTTTTCAGAAATTTGATCAAAACGTATGTTTCTAATCAATCTTGAAAATGCTCTAAAATTAGCACGCTGTAGGCTGATAAGTTCATCTGTTTTCGATGGCACCCCACGCTCCTCTGATGTTGATGGATTGTAAGAGCGTAGTGCTGCCGGTCGCCGCCAAAGTTTCATACTCTCTTTTCACGTTTTGAAGAACGTCGGAAGTGAAGTATACGTGCGTTTTGTCTTCTAACTCCAACTGTGTATGGTTTGTTTAGAACTCACCCCACAATAGTAATAGTGTCCAATTTTTTCTTTATGTACTCCGGAATTTTTCGGTATGCAGGATCCTTTTTAAAATTCACGTGCATGTTGCTAATTGTTTCAACAATGATTTGCTGACGTTCTAGGAGAGAGTCCATGTTCATGTTTGTTGGTCCAATATTCTTCAGACCGTATGCCAACGTAGTTCGATTTTTTTGTTTGTATGTTCCGTGCGATCGTAATCTCACTACGATATGTGCGCCTTCTCAATCCAGCTGGGGCGACCCTCTTCCGGGAGACCAACTGAACCGATTCGCTATCGCAGCAAAATCACTAACCACACTTCACAAAAAAATGTTCACTACCAAATCCAAGGTCGGATCCGGCTCGAAGGACCAAAATGTAGGAGCAATGTCGTCCTACGGTTGTTTGTTAATTTGTTGGGCGAATGAAATAAAAATGTCCGCTCTCGTTGAGAGGTTTAATTACACTAAAGTTGTTACCTACGTTACAAGAAGAGCATCGCACATTTAATCGTAACATCAGCAAAATGTGTGAGCCAGGAACACCTCCATTAAACAGACATGGTATAATGTATAGTATACAGTGGGTGCGACCACGGCGACACCTTGACCATTTTTGTACCTATGCATTTCTGGATTTCTATTTGAAGTTTGTTCTTATTTCGTCCTTTTTAGACACCTTTTTTACGTAGTCGGGTTAAAGTTTTTTAACTTTATTTTATGCAAAAAGATAACAAATTATATTTTAACTAGAAATCGCTCACTGCCTCACCCGCGTCGTGTATGTAGTTTATCGGGTAATTCGTATTTTTCAGGATAAAAGTAGCCTATGTCCTTCTCCAGGTTCCACACTATCTTTGGAACAAGTTTCATCAAAATCGGTTCAGCGGTTTAGGCGTAAAAGCGTCACAGACAGACAGAGTTACTTTCGCATTTATAATAGGTATTATAGGGATATTGAAGTTTTCCTGAGCTTTGTGCATCAAGTACATCTTGGAAGTATTATACCATTTACTGCGAATACAAATGTTACTTACGTGAACAACTATTTTGTTACCTAGTGCTAAATTCCGCGAACCCACTTTATCTGTAAAAGTTAGAGATACAAAAATCTTAGAAACAGCATAATGAAGCCAAAGGGGTGTAGAAATAGAACATAGAGTATCTATGCAAAAAATATATAAAACATTTTGTTATGAGTTATGACAAATAGAGACATGATAAATTATTGTTCTTTTTGTACACAACGTTTCGCTCAAGGACTTGTAATATGACGGTATCGACCAAATTATTCAAACCACACATTTTCTACTTAAAAATCTAGACACACGGTAGTTTGTCAAGCCAAGTTTATTTTTTACTGAACACCACTTCAGTCGCTATGTAAAATAAAACAACCTGGATTATTTTGTAAACAAAAACCATTCTGCGGTTATTTCCGTGATCAACTTTCAATGAATTAATAAGTGAATGAGTGCCTTGGTTATTTATAGAGGATTAATCAATACGCTATTAGTGTCGCTATCGACCAAGTGGCCTGCTAAATGCAGGTCTAATTTATTAATTTTCACGCCAGCAGTGTAGACGGGCGGGCCGGGGGCCGGAGGCCGGCGCTGTAACCAACCCTTACTCTAATTACCCCTTTTGTTCACACATAGTAAATCAACAAGAGATGATTATGACTAACACTCTAAATACAATAAATCCATTGTACTATATCGCGAACGAATGGAATCACTGATTAGAAAACTTAACTTTTTATTTATAACAACAATTACATTGTGTCACCAAAATTCTAAATAGCTTGCATTGTACAACATTCTAAATGAATAGAATTATTGACTAGAAAACCCCTTGACCGCTCTCTACTTTTTGTAACAGTTTGATTTATTATTAAAACAAAAATATTTTAAATAACTTATCATTGTATTATATCGTAAGTACTAAATTGTGAATGAATGAAATCACTGATTAGAAAATCTTTGACCGCGCTCTGTTCTTGGTAACAGTTGATTCATTATTAAAACACAGATGTTACGTTAAATAACCACTTTATTGTATTCCAAGTTGTTTATAAGCTTTACCAAATTTTAATTAAATCAGTTATTACATCAGACTCCGTGTGTTTCACTTGTGTTCCACAAGCCCCGAATCAGTACGCCTGTAACAGCGCTAGCCGCGGTGGGGCCGACCAGAATACAGCGGCGGTCTCACTGCGCGCAACTACTACTTTTTTTTTCTTTTCTTTTCGAGGCGTAAACTTTCTAGAGGCCCCCAGCCTCCTGTGAGGCAGGCCGGGGATTGTGGGATTTTTACCGCATCAAAACCCTTCGTGGTGACCGTCTTTATAACAGTGCGTGCTGCGGGAACTAGGTTATACTATCGGATATCCTGTGCTATACCTGCAAGGCATATTCCAGAAAGATGATTGTTATGGTGCAGTGCACTCGGTGCAGTGCACTCTGCTGAACGTGACCACTGCGTGGCGCCGTCATCACTGCTGTAACTCTCTTAGCACCTGCGACCCTAAAGGCCCCCCGCGCGCCGGTCGAGTGTCGACAGACAGGGAGTGTGGCGTTTAGCTCTGATAGGCTAGGGATCGGTGCGGTTGCCACCTCGGATCCTTCGTCTTCGGATCTGCCCTCTCAATCCCGCTCGGCAGCCTCCTTCTACACCATAACGGTCTTACAGAAGGCGTCTACTGTTCTCTAATTTTTCGTCTCTGCCTACATAACCGACAGTGCCGCTGGCAGAGAGAGTTCCTGCCCGGTTGTATCTATAGCAGATATGACTGCGGTCATGCCTTCCTTCTTTAGAAGGACCGAAGGACCAATCCGGCTTCCTTCTAGCCGGACGTGAATACACCGGTAGGGAGTCAGCTGTTGAGGAGCTGCCTCAGGTTCTCTAGAGCATTCAGAGTCAGCACCCACGTTCGACCTGCAATACTATCAGGTACGCGCGGTGCCCACCTACATAATTAAGTGCGGTTACTGAATTGTTTGTACGGATCGGTGCGGAGCTTTTGTATTTATTTCAAAACGGACTCGTTTAGCTACGCGCGGCCAGTTAACGAGTTTAATCGCCTGTTAACGAATGACATGGATCGCATGTCTGCGCCATTGGGATTAACCCGATCCATAGTGAGGATATCACTCGCAGCTAAAATAAGGTACTTATAGTCTGTCCGATAAATGTAACATGGGAAAAAAACAAATCCATAAGCTACACCAACAAATTAATAATATGGAACAATCAATACACTTTGAAAGTTTAGTATCTCTATCGAAGTGTTACTAAGCCTCTTTCAGGTCTAATGGGGGCCCGATTCTCCTAAAATAAATCTTGTTAAATTGCAACCGAACCAAAGGTGAACCGTTCATCAGACAGTTTTCAATTACAAAAGCTGTCAAATTGTGACACAAAAAACAAACCCAATCAATCATTTTGACAGTTTTCGTAAACTAAAACTGACTGATGGTTGTGGTTCGTTTGCGTCTGGCAACAATTTTGTGTTGAATGCTTATAGGCCAGCGACAAAACTATCGGAACTACGCACTCGCTTCTCGCCAACTCGTTTCTAGCTTCTAGCTCTACTCGCTGCCCGCTCATAGTTCGCGGTGGGACAAGTGCCTAATTTGAATTAAGTTATTTACTGTAGTAATTTAAGTTTGTTCCTTTTGCATCGAGTCCTATCATTATTATCCATCACTTTCGTTTCATCGTTCTGTGAAGGACGTTGAAAATACTTGCTCCGGGATGACGTGATTTCTTTCCATATTAATTACTCCTGTATAACTACTACACCGCACTCCGTGTTGTGGAATAGTATCTAATTAGGGTTCATTAGTCAAACTAGGAACCCTTATAGCTTTGACATGTCCGCCTGTCTGTCCGTCTGTATGTCTCAGATGTTTTAATCGCAGACTATTAGTATACCCATACAGTTTCGCCTGTCCGCTATAATTTTTTTAGTTCAATCTGACCCTAAATCTGTAGTGTACTTAGTTAACTAGTAGGTAAATGCCTTTTTTGTCAGACATACGCTTGAGAAAAAAAAATCGACAACACATACAAGGTTAGTCGGAAAGGGGGTACTAATCCGAAGCCCACTTATAGTATCGCTGATGACTGTTTGAAAGCAAGTGTTAAAATTTCAAAATTCGATATTTTTTTTCTCCAAAAATGATTTCTATTTTAGTTTTTTCAAAAATTCTTCATCCCTGCTTTAGTTACAAATTCAGAAAATGGTGCTTCTAATTCATGACCCCAAATATGACCTAAAATGTAAACACAGCTGATCATAACTGGGGATAGATAGATTTTAGAGATTTTTTTTTGAGATTTTTGAACAACTGTTATGTGTAGGTACTTTAACACCCTTTCGGATTAGTACCCCCTTTCTGACTAACCTTGTATATCCTCTCTCACCAGAACACTTCCCACCTACTTGCTGGCATGATTACGATTTATATTGAAGACGTCACACCACGCCACGAGTTAACCTATTGAAATGTAACGACGAATTGTGATTCATTCTGGAACCTATACTTGTTTAACAATGGGCATCCATAAAACATTTTCTATCTGAATTGATAAGTGTGTGTTGGTGTAAACCTGACGCTGCGGCACACTGCTCTGGACATCTGCCAGTGATTGCCAGGCGAAGCGAACTAGGCCTGTCTTGACAACGCTCAGGGTCAACTTCATAAACAATATTTTTATAGCAAAAACAGAAATTGCCTTATTGTGAAACGAAAGGTACGTTTTAATTTAAACTAAATCACCTTTAGCGTTGCCTGAGAGTGAAAATCTCGGGAATGGAATTTGCTCACTTTTATTTTATCACGACGTTAGGTACTGTAATTATATGAGAGCTGCTCTATGCGAAATTATTTTGTAGGCACTGAAATTAAGCCTTTATTGGGTAAGTATATAAAATTCGTAATAAGGAGCTCGTGGCTAAATAATTACAGCCGCATAGACCGATCTTCCGGGTTAAGCCACGCTTGCCGAGGTTGGTCTGTGGATGGGTGACCATTTACCATAGCGAGTTTCCTCCGTGCCTCGGAAAGCACGTAAAGCCGTTGGTCCCGGCTTTCATTTGTAGATCTTTGACAGTCGTTACTGTTGGTCAGAAGCCAGAAAGTCTGACAACCAGTCTTACCAAGAGTATCGTATTACCCAGTTACTGGGTTGTGGAGGTCTGATAGGCAGTCGCTCCATGTAAAATACTGATATTCAGCTGCATCCGGTTCGACTGGAAGCCGACCCCAACATAGTTGGGAAAAGGCTAGGCAGATGATGATATAAAATTCGTAATAAATATAATTGACTACCTTTTACCCTCGACTTAGTCTACGTGAAAGCCCATTGGAACCGTGCAATGACCAAATGCATCCCAGAGGTTTTCACTGTAAGGCGACGGTTGTTTCTCTTTTTTCTTTTATAAATTCAGGCTGTATTTTCCCGGGGGTACTTAATGACGAGTTGGACGCGTCACAATATAAAATATTCACTGATACATGTCACAGTATTGCGCGTGTGTTCCATAATCTACCGTCGCGACGTACGATGTGGTGGACAGCAGGCTACCTTAAGGTATGATTTGCCTCCCCGCCGCCATTGTTACACGATAATGGCGTTCATTATTTATTTAAATAAACGGGAACTCCAGTTACGTAACACGGAAGAGTTTTTATTTGTGATGCAACGAATACAAATATGATTATTTCGTATTCGCCTAACCCTAAATAATAAGTCAATTACCGAAATCCGAATATTATTTATATTCCCCAATAAGAAAAAAAACTGAATATTTTTTCGGGGAATACCTAAGTTTCGTTTTTTTTATAAATTGATATAAAATTTGACCGCACCCGTTTACGGTGGAGGTCGAAACAGCTCGATTGATTCATTTCACAGATCACAGAAACAAGGGAGATATGCCCGGGAGTCGAAAATGTATCGGAGCCCGGTGTCTCCAGCTTGTCCCTATCACTCGCCACAACTACATACGCAGTTCAGTAAAAGCAATAGGTACGCAGTGGCGCACACACTCGCAATTCATAAATCATCACGTACTACACAATCAATCATGAACCCTATCCTATTAAACACAGCGTGCATTCAGCATGCACCGTGAAACTTACTCACACGAAAGCATCGGTCGCTATTGTTGTGTTGTGCAAAAGCCAATTATTTTACATTTACGCTAGTCATTGACTAAATCGGAAAGTTATCGATTCTCCCATGTACTTATTATTGTATTAAAATGTAAAGTTATTAATTCGTCAATTTCAAGGACTTATACTTTGATATTTTGGGGCGGGATTTTTTTGGTTAAATAATGCAGTCTTTGATTCAATATTTTTTATTACATCTTTAATTCGGTAAAACAACACGATACATTAAAAAATATATTTTATTACACTATTTATAACACAATTTAACTGGTTATGACGGGAGCATGGTCCCTTTTCCTAGATTAGTAAAGAAAATCCTAGTTAGAGGCCAGGTCTTTGTGTGTCATCAAAACAATAAGTATTACGAAACTTACCGTTAACACCAAACACAATTTCAATGTTGGGACCGACCATTCGAAGAACCGAGGAACTTTCTTCAGAGGTTGAAAGCAATTTGACTCAAAGTGAGACGAACATATTGTGCTATTTTTTTGTCGGAAACCAGTTTAGACCCCTTCCTGTAGCATCTATCCACTTTTATTTTTGGGTCCTTCGGATATCTAAAATACCAGGATAAAGGAATGAAAAAAAAAACGGTAAAAGTCGTACCTATAAAAATATCGACAACCATGCACACACGTCACTTCTCTAGTTTACGGAAGCTAGCTGCGACCGCACCACGAACCTAGCGCATTAGTGAGGAAATTGATAGAAACAATTATCCATTGCGTCGTTAGACCGAGCGATTTATTAATTGACTTGTACTAAGCAAGCAATGGTTTTTGTTTTATATAAGAATAATAGACTTGTTACTTTATCAAGTTTTAGGCATTATGAAATAATGTTTTATTGATTTTCATGGTATAAACAATAATATTCTTGTACTTACGTGTGAAATGAGATGCCATTTTTCACATAATTCACATTGCAGCTTGTATATTCTTTTCACCATAAGATGAGTCCTGACAGCTCGGTCATTTCGTAAATTGTAGCCGTAAGGAGACTGCTATCGAAAAAACGTAAACGACATCATCAAATACCGTAAAATTGCTATAATATACTTGTTTTGTTTTAAAAAAATATTTGTTTTTCTTTGTAAGTATGGTAACGTTTTGTAGAGAAACGTCAGGAATCAACTTATAGTGAAAAGGGTATAGTTTTACAAACAATCACTGAACAACGCGGCATTTTGTTAAAAACAGGAGAAATTGAATGGTTGACAGGTGATATTTGACTAAAGACAGAAACGAGCATCAAGCCTATTTTAGGCCAGATATGTTCGCACGCGCCACGCCCCCTTACCAAATCTCCCTTGTTTCTGTGATCTGTGATTTATTATAATGCTGTTGATAAAAGATTTGTAGTTAGATAAACAAGACCGCCAAAAGAACCTGCTGTTCACGGGTAAAGGAAATTGGCAAGCATGCAATAATTCGGTATGTAGGTAAAGTAAAAATTAACCTACGTTCATTCCAAAACCATTACAAGGTTTTAGTTTGGTAAACCTTATTTTGCAATTTTTATCTCTTAAAATTATAAGATGGTGTTTATTTTAGCAAAAATGCATGAATTTACTTGACATCTATTTGACCTCTCTTCCTAATTCGTGACGTATCACGAAATAGTTACGAATAGTCGTTGTTGTTTGTTTGTATTTATAACGTCATTTATGGTACATACACTTTTACTTTTTCTGTACTTGGCGTAAACAAAAAATTGGTTTCTTTGTCTATCGTAACCTGCAAAGGAATTGAACTCTTACTCCAATCGCGTGACGTCATCACTAGGCAAAAAAAAATAATTAAATAATAACTAAGTAGGTACCGCGAAGAAAACAAAAATATTCAAACTAGTTTCTTAAAATAGCCTAACATTTAAGAAAAAAATACTTTACCTACCGAATTGAAGAGGTGAAAGTGGATGAATCAATTTCGTATTTTTCCGTGCATTGAGGTTTTTATGGATCCGTTGTCTAACTAGGAACCATTATAGTTTCACCATGTCTATCTGTGTGTTGTATTATCGTATTTGTGTATATCATTTACTCGTTACTATTAGAATGGTCGATAAATGTGATTTCCATTTTAATTAAACATAATTTCACACTTTTAGCCGATGCACAGTACTTCCCAAGTTTGTCCCAATTACGCTACTGCTTAGGTAATTGGTTGCCTACTACTGGATTTTAAGTTAGGAGGTTGGTCATAACACCTGCTTTAGCACCTTTTTAGGATGATTCATTGCTTAAGTTACAGCCTGTATGCAGCTCTACGCCGCTCCGTAGCACCTAGCCCAACGTGCTACGAGCTCGGTGCTCTCAGTACAATGCACTGTTATCCTAATAACCGTTTTATAATAGCTTTTAAAAACGCTAGTCATCGTAAACATGCCTGCTTTTCCATTTCTTCACAAATTCTGTCTATTGTATTGTATACTCTGATAAAATTCTGGACGTCCAAGTAATAAAGGGCCATGTAAGAGTTGTACAGATGATACAAATAGTGATGTGACTGAGTCAGTCCCTTGACAGATGAGGGTCGCCAGCTATGTTGAGCCGCCGGTCTGTTTGCAGGTAACAACAGCGCTGGCAGTGGCGGCCGTGGCGCGCGCTCATGACGCGCTATCGACACATCAGGTAGGTACTCACACTACTCACATCGTCCATGCCGTAAGGTTGGCCCTCCCGTTGGTCAGCGGGACGCGGGAGGGGCACAAGTAGCCAATCGCCTATTGGCCACCAGCAGCGATAGATAACAGCGGACTATTGGTTGATTTCGGCGGCCCGCAGACCATCGGAAGGACCCAGCTTACGGCGGTATGCCTATATCTCACTTAGACGCCATATCATAGAAGCCACACGGCAGTCACATAGAGAATTGACGCTGGCTTTGATAATATATGTTTCTGTGTACGTTTTTAGATATATATTTCTACAAAAAGCCTAACTAAATGATAACAGACTTCCCGGACTGCTCTTTAGTCGCCCCCTTGTCAGATCAGTTTGATACCATTGCCTTCAATTTAATAATGCTTTGAGAACCCCATGCTTGTGTATCCTTTCTATTGGTGGTTCCCGCCATTATGCAAGGTGTAAGCAAAGCATGGCTCCCGTCCATTACACAGACAGTGAATTTTTTCTGCTACTTGCGTTTAAAAGCGCAATTTCTCTTATTACGTCTCGTGTAGTGTCGGACTTAAAGAATAGCATTACCCCGTCTCTTCCCGTGGGTGTCGTAAAAGGCGACAGAACAGCGTTCGTAAGAAAAGAGAACAGCGTTCTCTGAGTACTTTAACAACCATACTGCGATCGCTAACCCGCCTGCCAAGAGTGGTGATTACGGCAAACCCCCCCTTAGGGGAGGCCTATGTCCAGCAGTGGACGTGTTTCGGCTGAATGATGATGTTGATGACGTGAGAAAAATGAATTGAAACGTTAAACAGTTGTATAAATCACAATATATCTTATTAATTCTTCTTGAAATTATAATTGTTATATACTTATTTAAATATAAATAAATAAACTCGGAGATGGGAGGCTAGTTTGTAAATATTGACTGTAATAACAGTCATCAAACGACTTCTCACGCCAGTCACGATAATTATAGAAACTTTATTAAAATAATAATGTAATTAAAACAAAACATATACACGCTACCATATAATTTTATAATAACAACGTAAGACCCAAACATGAATACGAAAACACGAGTAGCGCCCCACACATTGACATGCTAATACCACAGTTTAAGAATCATACAGTTGGGAAACGCCTTTGTTGTCGGACGACACCGCCGCCCGTGTCACCTACGCTATTAGTCGCAAATGTGCAAGGGTTGTCAAAAAAGAAAAACAAAATAAATGGGATTACATATTATAATCATTTAATTAATAAACAATAATTAAATTATAATGTAATTATAAATACTATATAATACATAAAATCTCACGTCTGCCTATTCCCCGAAGGGTTGGCAGAGGTGTACAGTACACCCACATTTCGCCATTATGTTTTACGTCCCATGTAATATGGGGCGAGCCTATTGCCATTGACTGGGCACAAATCCAGACTCCGGGCTACTACTGAGAAATTCCACACGGAAAAACCCAATAACACTTTGCCCGACCTGGGAATCGAACCCAAGACCTCACGCTCAGCATTCGCGCTTGCGACCGGTAGACCAACGAGGCAGTCCTCAGGCAACGTGTCCATGGTTTCCGGGGGTACTGATGCCGAAAATGAGGTCAAAGTCCAAGAAAGCGGCTGCGAAATTTTACAAAATATGCGTCATTGAGAAATGATATTTATTTCTGTAAATAAATCTGTTGCAGACACTTTTACAAGTCAATGTGATGTTTTTTTTAAGACTAGATGGCGCCGGCTTTTCCTATCTGACTAGCTCTGAGAAGAAAAGCCGAAAAAAACTCAAGAGGTCAACGTCTCTTTTAAAGTCCAGACATTGTGGGTATAAAACTATGCGAGTGTAATGCGAGTGTAAAAGAGCCATAGCAGGTTTGAGTTGACCTGTCCCAACTGGCGACACGCATGCATCAGCCATCGTGTAGCTCAAACTTAGAATAGAATAGAATATACTTTATTGTACACCAAAATTGTAACATAGCTCTTATACTTATTTTAGGGAGCTCAACGACCCGACGCACGACGCGGCGACGCCACCAATCAGCCGGACATTTGCGTAGGTTACAAAAAAATACTCAAACCGCCAAATAGTTTTACGAAAATTGCTTTTAAAGCTAGCCTACATAGTACTCGCATTCACAATTTAATAAAATAAAAAATATTATAAAAACAAAGGACAGATAGTTTTTTTTTTTCCTTAATTGGCGACTGAGCCGTCCTGTGACGAGATAGTTAATAATAGTCGATAAAATGTCAAGGTAAAAAAAATAATAATTCAATAATAATAATTATCAATAAATCATGATGCAGAAAGTCAATAAACAAAAAACAATTATAAATGAAGTAATTTCAATGATGTATCTGTGATAAGAGCGAGCGGCTCAATTTCAAGCATTTTTGTCGTCCTTATAATCTTTAACTTTATAGAAACCCTTATTGCAAAGTTTCTGCTTTACGAAGGATTTAAAATTTATTGAGACTAAAGTCTTGAATATTGCTTGGAATCTTGCTATAGAAACGTATACTTTGGCACCTAAATGAATTAAGTACTAACTTTTTGGAGCCTAGTCATTGGTAGTATATGTTTATTTTTATTTCTAATATTGACGCTATGAATGTTGCTGTTCTTAGAGAACAAACTAATATTTTTCTTAACATACATCAAATTTTCAGAAATATATTGAGATGTGACCGTCATTATATTAATTTCTTCTTTATTCATTGGTGTCGTTTCCATGAATCAGCACTCCCGAAAACCATTTAACCAGTTTAAATTGTTTAAAGTTATTCAAAAACTAGCCTTTACGAATGTAGTAGTTAATGGGTTTAATATCTTACGCGCAAATGTACCAGATCGGGACGTGTCTGCCCTCAGCGTTCGAGTGCGCAAACTAAGCGTGATCGGGGGCCGCGATCCGCGCCGCCCACCTCCCCGCGAGGTCCCCGCTCTTGCTCTGCGCAAGTACATTCGTTTCCCAACTGTATGTATTGTTAAACTGTGCTAATACTGACATATCTGGACACGTAAGAACCGATTTGGTTGGTTTGCAAGCTAGACTGTTTTAATAAGATTCGATTGCTTATATAAAACGAGTGAAAAATAATTAAATCCGTAATGTGGAGACTTTAGTGGACGCGAGCCGTGCTTTACACAGATGTGTTGTGTAAACAAAATGGTGTACCTAAATACGTCTGCCATCAACAAACAAGACGGTAGGTATCCTAGATGTATTTTTTTTTGTAAAAAACAACGCCTTCATTGAAAAAGAAAGTATGTATTAAAATTCACGAACAGTTGCACGAAGATTACATAACTAGCTCATTTAGCTAAAATTGGAGACAAATGTCAGCAAAAATGTGTTTAATGTGTTTGTGCGAAACTACACTTCTGGACACATCTATTGGCCAACCTTGTATTTTCAGTTTCGTTTGGTCCTAGCTAAAATTTTATATTAGGTCGAGCAAAAAGTTTTTATGCAGTTTTGAACCTGGCACATTCACAATTTCATTCAATAGTCTTTTTTTGAATTTCGAACACAGAATTTAAAGAAACAAAAGACAATTTGGAGCCTGTTTGTTGATATCAAACAATCGAATACTAAGAAAACTTGGTTTATTGGTTTACTTGGATTTAATTCTTGAAAAAGTGATTGATATCTTTGATTTTGCAACAAACATTACTTATTCTTAACATTAAGGTGAGGTTCTATCAATAATCTATGGATACTTCACCTGAAGTCGCCGCCCAAGCTGTGGCACTTATTCAGGCCGGACACAGCCAAAGAAACGTGAGTGCTCAACTTAATTTAAGTCGATCTGCGGTCCGAAATGTTTATCGGAGGTACCTAGAGACTGGCGGCTTTGTTCGTCGCCAAGGAAGGCCACGATCTCGGGTCACAACTGAAAGGCAGGATCGATTCATCGTGACGACCAGCTTGAGAAATCGTCACCTTACCTCCATTGAGATACAAAACCAACTTCGCGACTTCCACGGAGTATCTGTGAGCGCTCGAACTGTTCGGAGAAGGTTAAAAGAACGCGATATGGTACCACACAAGCCAGCTAATGGGCCCAAACTAACGCGAGCCCACCGAACAGCGCGCCTGCATTTCGCACGCAGTCATTAAATTGGACACAGCAAGATTGGAGCCGTGTACTCTTTTCTGATGAGTCTAAAATTGTGTTACATGGCAATGATGGAAGGAAGAAGGTCTACCGTCGTAAGGGAGAGCGTTTCGCAAAATGCTGCTTTGAAGAGAGGGTTGCTTATGGCGGTGGCTCATGGACTGTGGGGCGGTATATCCGCGAGCGGCAAAACTCAACTTGAGGTTGTTACAGGACCACGGCTGCCAACATTAAATGCTGAAAGGTACATTCATGAGTGCTTAGAACCTCACGTGATAGCATACGCGGTCTATGTGGGCCCAAATTTCCTTTTTATGCATGATAATGCAAGAGCCCATGCGGCCGGCATCGTCAGGGAATATCTTCGGGATGTGAACATCACAGTTATGGACTGGCCAGCCAGAAGCCCAGACATGAACCCCATTGAGCACATATGGGACGAGCTAAAAAGACGTGTTAGGGCTCGTCAGCCAGTTGCCCAGAAGATGCAGGAGTTGAAAACTGCCATAGAAGAGGAATGGGAGATGATCCCTCAAAATTTCATAGAGCGGTTGATAAACTCTATGCCTGATCGTATGAGAGCTGTGGTAGATGCCCATGAAGGC
This sequence comes from Amphipyra tragopoginis, assembly GCA_905220435.1. Classification (NCBI taxonomy): domain Eukaryota; kingdom Metazoa; phylum Arthropoda; class Insecta; order Lepidoptera; family Noctuidae; genus Amphipyra; species Amphipyra tragopoginis. Next base: position 36,787,638 of record HG991991.1, read on the forward strand.
AACACGCGTTATTAAATTAAACCTTTACTTGATAAAACGTGTTTTTTATTCAAAAATCAATTGCCTTTAACAAGGCGCATATCCGACTTGTTAGGCGTAGCTCCATGTCGTATGGTATTCTGAATTAAAATTTAAAACAATACGATCGAAAAAGATGGTAAAATGTATCAGGTTTAAAACTGCATCAACAGTTTTTGTTCAATCTAGCAATCATATTTCGGTAGGGGCCATCGAAAGCTAAACTCTAAGGTGGGCCAATAGATGTCTGGACGCATCTATTGGCCCACCTTAGAGTTTAGGTTGTAGTGAAGTGTAATAGGTCTGTCCTCATGACTGTATAATCAAATTCATTGAAAACGATCATTAACTAAAATGAAATATAGCACTTGAAAAATTCTATTAATTTGCAAATAAAAAACTTGAGGGGATGTTTGTAAGGTTGTTTGGGTTTCCAAAGCAGTGCAGGGTTTAACCCTTTAATCGCCTCAGTCGGATAAATCCGACAAAAAAAATCGTTTATTTCGACCATATTGGATATACCTGTGTCAGTTACTATCCATATAGAGATTAATAAAATTGTCGGATATATCCGACTGGGGTAAGCTAACACGAAGGGGATGACGAGGTCCAACCATCCAGGAATCAACGACCAAGAACCAAGCCATGGCTCAGACTTTATAGCTCAGCACACACATAAACACTCACATAATTATGTTAAAAGAAGTACAATATAACTAGTTGCCTGCATACTTATCTCTTTAGCTGACTGTGCACTCGGTAATTAATTGAATTTGTCAGCTATTCTACTCTGTTATCCATTTTCAGTAAAAATGTGATTTAAATTTTAATTAAAATGACCGTGTAAATTACAAATGTTGTCTGTTGGCTGCCTGTTACTAATCAGTAACCAACCTTCAGAAGTTCATTGCTGAACATAAGGTTTTCACAGACGACTGCAATGAAACTGTTTTAATAATCTAATGATGTCTTAGTGACAACAGTCAGACAGACACAAGAGGATGCTTTAATAACAAAGTAGAACGGGCATTTTGTCCTATGAGCGGCCGTTAATGATACTTGTATCATACCGTCATACGAGTGCTGTTAGAAATAACTCTTAACTTTTTTTTAAATTCTGAATATGACGTAGAGGTAGTCTCATTACGCGATCTTAAATTATAAGTTATATCGACGCTTGAAAGGCAAAAATAAAAATTACCAAGCGACATTTTGGCAATTTTACACTAGAGCATTTTAAGGTTTTATTTCGTAATCTTTAAATGCCAGTTTATTATAAGTAACTGCACTTAAAATTCGTTGGAATCAAGTAGTTATGACAAATAAGCGATTTTGTTATTTATTTAAAAAAAAAAACTTTATAATGCTCTAGTGTAGAGTTACCAACATGTCGCTTGGTAATTTTTGCCTTTCAAGCGTCGGTAATTACCGAGTACTTACGCATTTTCGCGGGTACTTCGACGCAAACGTCACAGACGTCAAATCGTGACGATATAATGTATGTAGGGGCGCGCGCTTCACAGCCCCATTCGCTCACGATCCACCGAGCTCTCCCGTCGTAAAGCCGGTCGTCTCTTCAGACTCCGCAGTCACATCGATAATTCAGCCCTCATCAAGCTGTCTCCCCCCCCCACTAACCTTGTATTGTGAAGGATGGCTCGGTTGACATTTGTCGGGTATGCCACCGTCCGGGGGAATCTATTCGACACATTATCTCCAGTTGTTCTCATCTTGCCAACGGGGAGTACTTGCACAGACGCAACCTGGTGGCCAGGATTATTCACCAGCAACTTGCTCTAAAATATGTATAATCTTGTGGAATCGAAAGTACCGTACTACAGGTATGTGCCCGACCCAGTTCTCGGGAATGGTCATGCCACATTGTACTAGGATGATCTATTATCACTGACATTACTATTGTTGCCAATAAGTCTGATATAGTGGTAATAGATCGATCAGAGCGCCGCACAATGATTGTTGATATCACGGTCCCTCATGACGAGTATCTCGTGAAAGCTGAGAAAGATCTAACACACGAGGTCGTCAGCATGTGGGATGTGGACTCAGCAGTCATTATCGCGATAGTCGTTACGGCGAATTGACTAATAGCCAAGAGCCTTGATCAACACCTCATGAGGTTCTCGTTGGGCGGCTGGATCAAGGGCTTGATACAAAAAGCAGTACTCCTTGACACGGCACGCATAGTGAGGAGGTTCCTTTCTCTGCAGCCCCGACTGCCGCAGCTTGGACCCTGTTCCCGATGCCGGTGGGATGCTATTTTTTATACGTGTATGGTTTTTTTATGATATGTATTTAAAAATATAATTTATACGTGTTTAGAATGAATAAACGGAAAAATTTACACTGAACAGATCTAGTAATTTCGCGAAATTACGAACCGAATCAAGTGGTTTCGTGAAATTAGAAGAAAGAAACTAGTAAATTGTGACGAAATCTCTCAAAACTCGCAAAACTCAATGGATTTACTTGATATAATAATCTTTTACGTATATAGCTTACGGGTTGGGAGCTTAGAAAAACTTAAAAGCGAAATAAAAAAGTTGACACTAATATTTGGATAGGAGATGGTCTGTGTTAAAGGAGACAATAGTCTCGTCGTCGGGCGACGGTGTGCGTACGACAGCATGATATATGCAATCTACATCAAGTAAGACCTGTGCCACACGCAACTTGTTTACTTGCTGCTACCACGAGTGCCAACTCGATTTCTTTACACGTATCGTGAGAAAGCCTTGCGTCAGATAATCGCGCGATTGCATTTAATCCTACGGTATTGATCGTAAACTTGGTAAATGTATGCATGACATCAAATGATAGTACGACAATTAGCGTTTTCTCGCAGATGTTAGACAAACTAATTTTGACATATGCAATCGTTTACAATAGTGCTACAATGCGCGTTAACACGCGAATACCTATTGTAAAATACGTAAATGTAATGTAAGTCTGTGATCTGTTCAAACCTAAACTATCTTTATTTACACGTGTAGAACCGATATAGGGGACAAAAGTTTCCACTGAGACGTCCCTTCTCTAAGAGGAATGAGTGAAATTGAAACTTCATGTAAGAAAACACATTAATATCGCAAAGACGCGCGTAGGTGCGCGCCGTGCGCGTTTCTCTTTACGCTTTGATTTGCCGCGCGACAAACACTATTTAGAAAGTGTTTTCAATGTGTTCCCTAAAATTCAGGACCCTCGGAAACTGCGAATATGGCCAAAGCTGTGAATGCTGTGATAATCTTGTTGTTATACAAAGTGAAATCTGTACAATCTGGGACATCTATATCTTATTCGACCATAAATCACATTTACCCTTGAACACATTTCGAAATCCCATGATACAGAATTTAGGAAACTATTGGAGTTAGAGGGCAGTATACCTGCGTAGCGGGCAATGTGGCAGTGTGAGGGTTAGAGGGGGCGAGGGTGGTGTCACCGCCAGACGCAACAGGTATTTTGTTTTCGTAGGCGGCCTGCCGGCGGGAAGCCGCGACACGCAAAATTTGTAAACAATCGGTGTCAGTATATACTTATTAGAGCGTGTATCATTCTTATTTGTATTAGGCCCAAAATGGTAGTTATTTGGCTATCCAAATTTGGTCTGTACCAAAGCTCTGTCCTAAGTTAGTACCTTTCGCTGTTTGTCTGGCGAACCATTGTTCTTTCTGTAGTGCAGTTGGTCTTAACCCTTGTCGAATGTGAGGCTGGTCATAGGGGCGGCTGCCAGAAGTGCAGGTCCCAAGGGGCGCAAATTAGGCCGTTCAATACATACTGCAGCGTAGCAGATCTCGTGTTAAAATATGATGTTGATTTAAATGCAAATGAATTATGTCTGGACATTGAGTGCTACAAATATCAGATAAAATCGTTATAGCTTTAATTTTTAACAAAATACTAAATGCCTTTTTTTATTTAGCGTTGTATTTTTCGGGGTGCTAAAGGGGAACGCCCATAAAATGCCTGAAATGGACAGAAAATACGAATAGTCCTTAATTGTATTTAAAATAAAATATGTATAACGAAATAATTCTCAAGTTTGTTTAAGTAGGGTAAAAATATAGGGATCATTAAAATATTTAACTTGATATCCTTTTAATTCATTCTTATTTTTTATTGGAGGTCAATGTTTATTTGACATGAGTAAGTGACATTCAGCCAAACAGGAAACGTCAAATTATCCTTAACGAACTATTTTATAGAATTAGTGCACAGTTATCATTAATTTAATATAATTCGACCTACGTGTAGCTTATATCTAATTAAAATAATATATGCATGTCAACATTAATTAAAATCAAATTATGTTTTAAATAGAAAACGTGTGTATGTAGGCTGTATGAATCACATGACCTTTGCCTTACTGACAGTTTGACATTACTGCATTTAACTTTTTCGATTGTTTGTTTACATAATTCTTGGTTTTACGCTTGCGACTTGAGGTACGTAGTGATTGGTTTTTTATGATATAACGAAGACTGAGGCCATTTTTTAAAGGCTTTTGATTTTACTTCTGCACACGATACCCATTTTTTAACCCGGACTTAATCCTTAACCTAGACTTAACCTATATTTCAGAAAAAAATGTTTGTAATTGACTTCTACCTAGTTTTATGATAATTATCGAAATTTTAACGGGTTTCCTACGATTTGTAGTAAAATTTAGCGTATAATTTCATTGTTGTTCATTTCAGGCATTTTTTTATGTGGCTGATGGGCATTCCCCTTTGATCGTTGCCCTGGGTGCTCATGACCCTACCTACAATACTGGTCTTAACAAACCTGGAACATCCTGTTAAACTATAGATACCGTTTGGGGCAGTTCAGACTACGCTATACTATTTCGCTATACATTTCGTAAATCATATTGAGCAATCCCATTCTTTATAGCATAGCGTTGTGTGAACGTGTCCATATTAAATGTATGCTGAGCGATATCGTTGCGCTATACTATATTTGCTGCACATATATTAGTGTAATCTGAACAGCGTCTGTAGACAAATGGCAATCGATGATCGCTAGAGAATAGATACGCCAATTAAATGTATGGAAATGATATAACAGATCGCTTGACCGGTCGAAGGCTTATGTCAATCCAGTACATCTCATTGTCGTTTCTATTCTCTAGCGATCATCGATTGCCGATTATCTACAGACACTGAGCTTTTGCTGCTCTGGCGATCAACTGTGTCTCGGTCTCGATCAACTTATTAGCTCATGTGCGGTCAGCTTAAAAACGGTACTTGTATGTACTTGCGAATAATGGTTCTGTCCTTTAATTAACGTTTAAAATGTGGTAATCTGTCCATGTTTCACGAATTTTCCTTTTTTTATGTATTTACTTGATGTATTGTATGCCTCGGGTTTCCCAAGTTATCTATTATGATTGTATTTGTATAACTACTTACTGAACAAACAGATGCCGACTAGAACCGGATGTTGGACTAGGATCGCTCAGCGGTGTGGTTTGCCTCTTGCCAACTTGTTTCAATTTCTGTATTTAAGAAGAAATTGGTATCTTAGGGTGGGACGAAACCCGTTTTCTGAAAATACGTTTATTTGCTGTTACAATAGTTAGAAATCGCATAAAAATTAGAATAGAAAGAAATATGCAAAAAGGAAGTTGAAGAAAAAAAACATTAGACGACAAAGGCTTCTTCCAGTAGGTACCTTCTTTAAACCTTTTATAGATTATACAAGGTGTTAAAATATCGACTTTAAGAATTTTATGGGGTTATTCGGTATCGGAAATTGAACAACTTTTGTTATACAACTTTTCGAAATTTACGTATTTTTTTATAACTTTAAATACTTATAAATAAAAAAAAATAGATTTATAAGGAAAGGCATAAAAAAATTGGCGAATTTCGAAAAGTTGTAGAACAAAAGTTGTTCAATTTCCGATACCGAGTAACCCCACAAAATTCATAGAGTTAATTTTTTAACACCTTATATATTATTATTTATAATTTGAGTTGCACGCTATCGATGCATACAAGTCAGTACGGTTCTCGCAGTGACCGATAGATGGCGCTAGCAGTGGCACCGACAACCGTACAAGTACGTAAAAGTGCCTGGATATGAAAAGCTTTTAGTCAATAAATAATACAATTCAGCTGTGTCACGAAACTCACGAACTCGGATGACGCAGTACACCGGGAGCCGGTGTCGAGTGTCAGTATCGAGTGTCCGACGAGATTGCTTCGGTGTCGGACACCCGGCAACAGGGTCTCGCCAGTGATTAGTAGTGTCGTGTAACGGTGGTCGTACGCGCGGAAAATGCGATACTTTCCGCGCTTTCGGCTTACTAAAATAATTCCCCATTATCCTGTTGTGAGCCGATTCTTTTTCTGCAATTTTTGTTTATCTACTTATTCTGTTAGCTGTGGGAGTTTTTCACTACGCGTGGACTGGATGTTTGCTGATGTGATGCGTGTATTAAACACAGAAACAAGCATTGAAAGTAAAATGTCCTGCTGTATGTATAATGTCGTTTAGTAGTCATGGTGTCGCCGCATGCGGCGCGCGACTCCCTGCGCTCACACGTGACTACTCATGACATTGTTTTCATACTCTTGAATATTTCACCACGGCACCGAATCAGGCTGAAACAGAAATATCACCAGTACCTACTTTAAATTGCTTCTTCTTTGTATTTGTTTTGATCACCTAAAATTATATGCCGCCGCATAATAATTTGTGCATAATTCTTTGAGCTGAATTATACACAAATTATTATGCGGAGGGAAGAAAGTCATGTTACCAGAAGAGTGTTAAATATGATTGTGGATGGATATACAAGTAGAGGTAGGCCAAAGAAAAGATGGATAGATTGTGTGAAAGATGGAATAGATAAGAAAGATAGATAATTTTTAGATAACTTTTAGATAATATATTTAACGCCTGGGAGGATTCACATGATGCCTTAGGCATCTTTTGTGACTTGTCCAAGGCATTTGATTGCGTTTTTCACGAGACATTGGTCAGGAAACTACATCACTATGGAGTTAGGAATACCGCACTGGATCTTCTTATTTCGTATTTGGGTAATAGGATCCAGAGAGTGGACGTTAATGGGAAGAGATCTCCGGGGTCTGTGGTGACAATGGGTGTTCCGCAGGGCTCAATTCTTGGCCCGTTCCTGTTTCTCGTTTATATTAATGACTTACCTTATCTCATACAAGATAATCAGGAGATTGTGTTATTTGCAGATGATACATCACTGTTATTCAAACTCAAACGGCAACAGCCGGTTACCAACGATGTAAATAACGCTCTCTCTGAAGTAGTGCACTGGTTTAATGTTAATAACTTACTTTTGAACGAGAAGAAAACTAAATGTATTAGATTTTTGACACCTAATGTCAAGCAGGTGAAAACCAGTGTAGTAATAAATGGAGCCGAATTGGATCTTGTGGACACCACTACGTTCTTGGGTATAACTTTAGATTCGAAACTGCAGTGGGGCCCACATATAAATAAATTGTCGAAAAGACTCAGTTCTGCAGCTTACGCGGTCTATAAGATACGCCAGCTAACTGATGTAGAGACAGCCAGATTGGTATATTTTAGTTACTTCCATAGTGTTATGTCGTACGGCATTTTGTTGTGGGGAAATGCCGCCGACATTCAAACTATCTTTGTCTTGCAGAAGAGAGCTATTCGAGCAATTTATAACCTTAGCTTTAGGCATTCACTGAGGGATAAATTTAAAGAAATTAATATAATGACGGTCGCATCTCAATACATTTATGAAAATTTGATGTATGTTAAGAAAAATATTAGTTTGTTCTCTAAGAACAGCGACATTCATAGCCTCAATACTAGAAATAAAAATAAACTTATATTGCCAATGACTAGGCTCCAAAAAATTAGTAATTCATTTAGGTGCCAAAGTATACGTTTCTACAACAAAATTCCAAGCAATATTCAAGAACTAAGTCTTAATAAATTTAAGTCCTATGTAAAGCAGAAACTTTGCAATAAAGCTTTCTATAAAGTTAAAGATTATATGGACGATAAAAATGCTTGGAATTGAGCTGCTCGCTCTCATCACAGAAAAATCATTGTAATTCTTTTGTAACTCTTATTTTGACATTTTGCATGATTGATTATTATTATTGTTGAATATTTTTTTTTACTTTGACATTTTGATGAATAATTATTCAATTATTAATATGTTGATATTATTTTAATTTTATTTTATTTTTTTATTGTGAATGTGAGTACCGTGTAGGCTAGTATCCTACTCGAATTTCATAAGTGTTTGGCGGTTTTGAGTGTTTTTTGTGACCTACGCAAATGTCATGCTGATTGGTGGCGTCGTGCGTCGGGTCGTTGAGCTCCCTAAAATAAGGTTGAGCTACACGATGGCTGATGCATGCGTACCGTCAGTTTAGACAGGTCGACTCAAAGCTGTTTGGCTCTTTCCTCAAAAGGCCATTCCAGACGTTGCCCTACATTGTTACACTCGCATAGTTTTTGATACTTACTACAATGTCTGGACTTTAAAAGAGACGTTGACCTCTGAGTTTGTTTCGGCTTTTCTTCTCAGAGCGAGTCAGATAGGAAATGCCGGCTCCATCTAGTCTTAAAAAAAAAAACATATAAAAATTGACTTGTAAAAGTGTCTGTAACAGATTTATTTACAGAAATAAATATCATTTATCATTTATCAAAGAGGTGAGTATGAGTACTGAGATGACGGCTGATAAAGGAGAATGGAGACGAATACATGTACCGACCACACCTAGAGTGAGATAAGGGCAGGGGGATCATGATGATGATGAATTCAGCTCAAAGAAGGTTCAGACGATTCGTAAACGAAGTCAAGAATTGCAATAATTTGTACGAGTGCTCAGAAGTATAAATATTTACGAATTGTGTAGGTAGGTTACGACTAGGGGTACGTATTGATTTTGGAGTCTATGACCGCATCAGGTAAGCTAGACTACATTTAGTGAATTTCACCGTTGTTTCGCATATTATACAGATTATTATGTACACAATATCTTCAGTGTCATTGAGCTATGATGACGTCGGTGGCTGCAGTCCGGACGTGGACTATCAGCACTCCACTAACCTATATCAATGGTTTGATGTTCAAGGGTAAAGAAGTGCGAGTTGGACTCGCGCACGAAGTGTTCCGTACCATTATCTATAAAAACGGCAAAAAAATCACGTTTGTTGTATGGGAGCCCCTTAAATATTTGTTTTATTATATTTTTTAGTATTTTTTGTTATAGCGGCAACAGAAACACATCATCTGTGAAAACTTCAACTGTCTAACTATCATGGTTCATGAGATACAGCCTGGTGACAGTCGGACGGACGGACGGACAGCGGAGTCTTAGTAATAGGGTCCCGTTTTACCCTTTGGGTACGGAACCCTAAAAAATGATATTACTACTATGAAACTTATTTCAAATTTCTGTCTGTAGTAGGGGAAGAAACCGCCTAAAGATAGGTAAAGGGTTTCGGACGTAAGAAGCTCAGAGCCACTTCCTTGATCGTTGTATTTAGGTACTTATTTTTCTGCCTAGCCTTTTCCCAACTATGTGGGGGATCAGTCTATCCAGATGCGGCTATCAGTATATTACACGAAGCGACTGACATCACACCTCTGCAACCCAGTTACTGGGCAATACGGTATCTTTAGCTCTTAACTGAAAGATGCATATGGTTGTTTAAGTTTATCTAAAGAAAAACTGCCAAAACGTATTTATTTATTAAATAAAAGTTATCCGATGAATGTGCAACCGGCCCTAGCAGAAAAAAATAATGGCCGGCGCACACTAACAGGACGGCATGGCTAAGGATTGTTTAGGGCCCTATCTCACTAGGACACCATGGTGGCGGCCACCGGTCGCGCCACCAACAAAATGTATGAACCAGCGGGTGATTCGGTTGCCGGCAACAAAGGGGATAGAACCTTTGTGGCATAGCCCCCCCGCTGCCATTTTGATTTTCTTTCCAAGTTGCAGCGCACGATTACACTAACATATATGGGTAGTGGACACTTAGACAAACAAAAAATATCTGGGTTATGGTGCCCTAAAGTGTCACGTTACCGAGATATTGTATCGAAATAAACTTGAAAAAAAATCTTTGAGTCCAAATACCTCGGCAACGTGACACTTTAGGGCACTATATCTCTGAATATTTTTGTTTGTTTGAGTGTCCTCTACCTATATATGTTAGGCTAATCGTGAGCCGCAACTTGAAAAAAAAATGAAAATGGCGGCAGAGGCCTATGCCAGCTTCCATAGAAAAATGTTCGAACCCCTTTGTTACGTAACCAAGCTGACACCAGGTGAGGTACCCTTTATACAACTAACTGCCCTTTCTAGTAGGTTAAGTTCTGCTGCTTTTGCAGTCAGAAGAATTAGACAGCTAACTGACATACCTACTGCCCGACTTGTTTATTTTGCGTACTTCCACAGTATTATGTCATATGGTATTCTGCTGTGGGGGGCAGCGGCCGATCGCGACTCGATATTTATATTACAGAAGAGGGCAATCTGCGCAATCTATAATGTGGGTCCTCGGGAGTCCCTTAGAGATTTCTTTAAAGAGATTAATATTCTGACGATGCCTTCACTTTACATTTTTGTAAACATTATGTTTGTACGTAAAAATCTGCCAACGTATAGTGTAAAAAGCGACGTTCATAATATAAATACTAGGAACAAACATAAATTAGTAGTCCCTAAAAGATTATCCAAAGCGAATAAGTCATTCCTAGGAAACTGTGTTCGATTTTATAACAAGCTTCCCAAATCAATTACGGATCTCACTGATGGCAAATTTAAATCTCACGTTAAATCAGTTCTCATTAAAAAGGCATACGGACGATAGGGACGTGACGCTAGTTATTTTCTGCACATGTGGCTTCCCTGGTAACCAATAGTTTTTAGATGTAGGTTTATGTATGTATCTTTATTAGTTAGATACGATTATGATTTAACCCAATTCATACAGAATTGATTTATATACTTATCTTATTTTTAATTTTTATTATACCTGTAATTGCATAATTTTATTATTGTAAAAAATTTGATGATTTTCGTTGTATAGAGTCAATTAATTTATTCACTTGACAGACATATCTGTGTTGCTGGGGAGTTTGTTGCGCCGTTTCTTCTTCACAGCAAAAACACTAGGAAGCGGTGAAGGGAGAGCTTTTTGTGGGATGTCTATAATATTGTAAAACTAACGTTCAAAAAGAACTAAGTAATTCTAGTCTGTTTTGAATAAATGAGTTTTGAGTTTGAGTTTGAACTGCATACATTTTGTTGGTGGCGCGACCGCTGGCCGCCAGCATGGCGTCCTAGTGAGATAGGGCCCTTCATCATCATCATCATCACCATCACTCAGCCGAAAGACGTCCACTGCTGCACATAGGCCTCCCCCAAAAGGGGGAGTTTGCCGTAATCACCACGCTTGGCAGGCGGGTTGGCGATCGCAGTATGGTTGTTAAAGTACTCAGAGAACGCTGCTGCCCATCTTCTAGTGAATCCCTTAGTCGCCTTATACGACACCCACGGGAAGAGATGGGTTAGTGCTATTCTTTAAGTCCGGCACAACACGAGAGATAGGACTCTTAAGCTCAAATAATTTCAAACCGTCTTTGCTTAGCGTAGGTACTGCAGGATGCTTCGGCATGCAATACTCACCAGAGAAACCGATGTGAGATGTGATTATCTACTCTTAGGATACACACACCCGTTAGTTGTTATTTAGCATACGCCTTGCATCCGACGTAATGCAATATCCTTGTCAATGCTCTGTCTCTAAAAGGCGGAAGGCGTTTCCTACTTGATGATAAATACTTATTTACGATAACCTGTTAGTTTAACAAGGCAAGCAAAAAAAAAAGGTAAGCAGCGGTAAAGATTTGTTTAGACCCAATTTCACCATACAATGTTAGTTGTTAATGTTCTGTTAAGCTGTCAATGTCAATTTCAATGTACTGATAAACAATCTGTTAAAATGTTTAACAGGACATTAATAACTAAGAGAGTATGGTGAAATTGGGTCTTAATATGGTACATTCTGACACGAACCAACTTGATAAAAGGTAAACAATCTTTTTGAGACTGTTAACCTGATTTATCTATTAAATAATAAGGATTCTTTTTAAATAAAACCCTATTTAATTTGTTGTATCCAATCGTATTCTATGTTTGTACTGTTTTGTTAAAACACGCGACTATTTCAAATGCTTTTTTTTATAAAACACCGAAGGATTGTTTTCTTTTTATCTAGGTAAATGGTTTGGGCTAAACTTTAACAATGTATGAGTTTTAGTAAAACAAATTCAATTGAATTGTATACACTCATTATTTGTATTTTCTATTATGTCTAGTGTCCGTGTCCCTTTTTTTTCAAGCAAAGCTATTTCACTGCCAAAAATAATAAAAATCGATTCTGTAGTTTAGCCGTAACGTAGTAAACGGACAGACAAAACTCACTTTTAAACCTCTTCTGATGGCTTCCTATCACTTCCGCACCGAAAGTATTCAATTGGAATTGATTAATTAGCACTTGTGCGTCGATAAGAAACCTGATCAAATTAACTATTGATCGGGTTATCAGGCACATACTGCATGTGTGTGGGTACACTAAATGATGATGCTACTAACTTGTAGTACTTACCTGATATGGGACTATGTATGATTCCATTGTGAATCTTATGAATACGTCATTAAACTTGTTTGGTTTCATTGCACACTGCGTACATAAATCAACCTTTAGCTGCTCTGGAGATCAATTTTCTACCAGTTCGTGTCAAAACAGACGTCTTTATTTAATATTTTGGAATTCTCTAAATTTCTAGTATTACAACGACTGGGGCCCAATTCTCCTAAAATAAATTGTTGCCAAACGTAATCAAACCACAACCGTCAGTCAGTTTTTGTTTTCGAAAACTTTCAAAATGATTGATTTTGTTTTTTGTGTCAAACAATTTGATAGCTTTTGAAATTGAGAACTATCTGAATGAACGGTTCGGCCTTGGTTCGGTTGTGATTTATCAAGATTTATTTTAGGAGAATTAGGCCCCTGTTCTCCACCGAATACCAAATACATAACATAACATAATCAGGCCCTTACCTACTGCTGGGCATGAGCCACTTCTCAGAATGAGAAGGATTTAGGCCTTAGTCCAGCACGCTGGCCTGGTGCGGGTTGCCGGACTACACTCACCATCAACAACTTTATGGAGTCCTCTCAGGTGTGCAGGTTTCCTCACAATATTTTCATTCACCGTTAACGCAAGCAGGGCCGTCTTTAACCTAATGGAGACTCTGGGCACATTAGGATAATGAGGCCCCTGGTGAACTTGACAGAGCACTATTTTTTTACAACAGACAAAGAAATAACAACAAAGAAGTATGCATTAGGGATTGCAATTAAAAGACACAAAAAAATGATTAAAAACTAGTTCACTGATGATTTTTGTTTAAAACAGTGTACTTAGTATACCATTAAAATGTATTTTTACATATTTAAATTTATCTAAACATGCAGGAATCAGAAAGCCTGATTTTCGGGCGAGAGCAGATTATTAGCTTCGCGCATGTAAAAGCTAATATGCAAGTAGGTATTATAGTCAGTCATTAAAGTCATTATCTTTTGATTTTTTCGAACTAAATATGCTCATCGGTAATAAATATCGGTTATCGTTTGGTGATCTGGCAGGAACTAGGGGGCCCTATCTATCGCGGGGCCTGGGGCACGTGCCCAGAGTGCCCACTGGGAAAGAGGGCCCTGAAAGCAAGTGATAATCAAATTCTGATCCGCACATGAGCTCGGAGGAGCTCGTGGCTAAATAATTACAGACCGATCTTCCGGGTTAAGCCACGCTTGCCGAGGTTGGTCTGTGGATGGGTGACCATTTACCATAGCGAGTTTCCTCCGTGCCTCGGAAAGCACGTAAAGCCGTTGGTCCCGGCTGTCATTTGTAGATCTTTGACAGTCGTTACTGTTGGTCAGAAGCCAGAAAGTCTGACAACCAGTCTTACCAAGAGTATCGTATTACCCAGTTACTGGGTTGTGGAGGTCTGATAGGCAGTCGCTCCATGTAAAATACTGATATTCAGCTGCATCCGGTTCGACTGGAAGCCGACCCCAACATAGTTGGGAAAAGGCTAGGCAGATGATGACATGAATTCGAAAAGCCAGAGATGCGGCCCAGATTTGCACTCGGACTCTCCTGCATTGTAGGGAAGCGTTGAAACGCTGGGCTGCCGTTGATTAAATTCCATTTAAGTAACAGGAATTAAAAACACATTTTTGCACTTACTTACTTTTCTTTTTTCGCGAAAACGTGATGGTTGATATGTTTCAAACTCAAAACTCGTTTATTCAAAGTAGACACTAGTCTACTTTGAATAAACGAGTTTTGAGTTTGATACTAATTACTAGGGATGGGCCGAATATTCGTTTTATATTCGTTTTTCGGCATATTCGGCAGGTTTACCGAATATTCGGCTAAATCACCGAACGTTCGGCAAAGTGGTACTCAAAGTATTTTTACTGTATTGAGCCGTGTATGATTGAGTATGAGTTGAGTGTTAAATGGGTTATGTTTATGAGGTAAGTAATTTACATTTTTTTGTCGGCACTATAGTTTTAAATCCAATAACAGCAGATAAAAAGATGGTTATTAAAAACCAAATATAAGTATGTAGCTATTTTGGGATTAAGCTACAGTGAACTCTTTATAATAAAATAATATATGTTATCATAATAGCGACCTGCGAGTCCAGTATAATAATGCGTACAGGGTGCTAATGAGGCTGCCACGGTTCTGCAGTGCGTCGGGCATGTTTGCGGAGGCTAGTATTGACGGCTTTGCCGCAACAATGCGTAAGCGTTGTGCCTCAATGCTTGAACGGCTGCGATCCAGTACCAACAGCATCCTGTGCATATTAGCTGACAGATGGGACTCCCCGATGCTCAAGCGATGGGTGCGACTACATACAGTCAAATTACCATGCATGCTGAGCTGGCGGGGCGTCACATTGAACAACATACCTATATATGTTTTTTGTGTCTTTAATGTTACTAACACTACCTCTTAAGTTTTATCTTGTAACTAACAAAAATATGGATACCTAGTTTTCCGAAATAAAAGTTTTATTATTATTATAATCAGGTCTATAATGTAAGAAAGAATTGCATGATTAAATTACAACGTTTCAGCAGATATGATAATCATATTTCTAGTTTCTACTTAAAGTGGCAAAAATGATTTATTGAAAATAAACAGTTATTGTCTTATAAAGTTTAAACGTTAAAAGTATTAAACCAATATGGTTTTTTTAAGAGAAAGAATTAATTGCATTTTTACAGGTATTCATTTGAGAGATCAATCAATTACCCCTACACAAACAGAGTTACTCTATTATAAATATTAGTGACATACTAAGACAAATATGAGATCTTTATAAGAGACCAAATCGAATATAATAATACAGGAACATAACCTTAAGACTTTTTATTAACTTTTTATTTAAGTTACATGAAGGTAAATTTTCTTAAAACGCCCATCCGCGCGCTTTTCGTAAACGCATTCAGACTTGTATTGTTAACTTTAGTCAATTACGCCGAATATTCGGTTCGGTAAAAGTTTTACCGAATATTCGGCCGAATGTTCGTATTCGGTCATCTCTACTAATTACTTAGTTCTTTTTGAACGAGGAGCTCGTGGCTAAATAATTACAGCCGCATAGACCAATCTTCCGGGTTAAGCCACGCTTGCCGAGGTTGGTCTGTGGATGGGTGACCATTTACCATAGCGAGTTTCCTCCGTGCCTCGGAAAGCACGTAAAGCCGTTGGTCCCGGCTGTCATTTGTAGATCTTTGACAGTCGTTACTGTTGGTCAGAAGCCAGAAAGTCTGACAACCAGTCTTACCAAGAGTATCGTATTACCCAGTTACTGGGTTGTGGAGGTCTGATAGGCAGTCGCTCCATGTAAAATACTGATATTCAGCTGCATCTGGTTCGACTGGAAGCCGACCCCAACATAGTTGGGAAAAGGCTAGGCAGATGATGAGTTCTTTTTGAACGTCAAATTTAGGTAGTTACAATTGACTGCACCCCCAAAAGCTCCCACCCTTCACCGCTTCCTAGTATTTATGCTGTGAAGAAGAAACCTAAAAAACTTACTACTTAGTTTAGAAAACTAAAATATATGTGTAAGTAGAGATGCGCTGATTATTTATTATTCGTCGATTAGATCGTTTAGTATTCGTATTCGGTTTTGATGCCGAATGTATTCGTTTAAATTGAATTGGTTTTAAAGCTGATTGAGAGATTAATTACATTGTCTCGTGAATATTGAAGGTTTACTACGAAGGAACTTGAAGAATAGATTCTATAGAATAGACTGTTATTTTAAAATTCCGTTTTATTTTAAGGCAATAACAACTCGAGTAAAGTTCCTAAACTATATGTAAAACGAGCATTCGAAATTAATTAAAGTTTAACATGATTGTTATGTAAAAAAGGGTTAATTTGTGAATCATAACAGCGGCTGAACGTAAGACTACTTTTTCGCAACATGTTACGATAAATTATCTTCAAATCAATGGGGTGCATGAAAAAAGCCTCCACGAGTGACGATACTTAAGTACGTCCGGCGCACCCTGTGCAGTCAGCCCCGCTACCAACCTTGCTGACTGGCTAATCTTTTCACCACAGCACGAGCTATTTTCGTATAGCTCGTGCTGACACGAGAGAAGAGAAGAATCTTCAAATCTTCGCTCGGTGCTGCGGTTTTGAAGATACGCATCAATACACAAGTTTTGATGTCGGACGTTTTATACGTAGAAGCCATTCTCACGCACAAAATTAACAAATAAATTGGAGGCAGTTGCGAACTCTACCATGTCTGTTATCACAAAGGGGAGATATACACGGATGCAAGCCTGCCGGCCACACAGCCGGACGAGGCTTAACTACTACCTGATCCTGTAGACACCCCTAAAGGGGTAACGGAAGATTAAAAACTATCAATGAAACACCTTGTAGCGTTTCGATAACTTGTTATTCGAGTAAACATGCATACAAGAGTCGACACGATCAACTCTATAATATGTCGTTTACAATGCCATCACGCGATCTGAGTAATTCCTCGATACCTACGTACATATAACACTCAGTACATTTTGTTCAGTTGCATAATATTACGTTATGTTTACTAGCTGCACCGGCGGCACGTGTATCCAGCTATAAACACCTTGAAATTGCGACGTCTTCGTACTAGTCATCCATTACTTGTTTGATTGGAGTCTCGTGGGAACGTTTCTATTATCGGCGAGCGCTGGATTAGCTGCAATCGCAATCCAGCGGCGTAGGTTCGTATCTAGCGTCGTCGGTGGTGACGGCCAGGTTCAGGGGCACGCCTGCGTCATCGCGATGCACTTTTAGCCGTTCGTGATTGCGCTAGAGTGCAACATATTGCCTGCCAGTTTGTAGGAAGTAAATTCGCGCGCGCCTCTCATTCTAACGAGGAGTCAATTGACTGTAATTTTGAGAAGCAATTGGATTGATCGCTGTGTTTAGTGCGTGTAGCTAGCAGTGCCAGAGGTTAAACCATTAGCATTTCCTATATCTTTGAGTGTTATGGCCGGTGTTAGTAGGAATACAAACATGTTTCACTTGAAAACACCGTAAAATAACTTAATACCAATTAGGAGAAGTCAAAACTCAAAACTACTCGGAATATTATTTCCTAAAAATATTTAGAGAGAAACAAACAGTTTCTGTTTGTTTTGAATGATTCAGGTGTTCTGTGGAAAGAGGTTTATATTGTACGCCGGGGCACCGCCGCTGCAGATAGGAAGCGCGTGGCGCACTGATGTAATCGGATCAACCCTGCAGCTGAATGCCGCCGCGGCGCCCGCGTCCCGTACACGCGCACCTAGCTACAGCCGCATAATACGAGTATTGTTCTCAGCCAATGAACCAGCTTATACAGCCGCGCAGCTACAGCTCCCGCCGAGGCCTATGGTCACAGTGATTACCAATTAATTACTAATCAAAAGGATCAAGGTGCTCGCAAAGTCATGCTATTCGATTGTACAGTTGTAGGAGGGACTATCAATGATTAGCGATCATTTTATGCAGAGTTTGTTTTTGTTTCATTATGATAATTTTGCAAGTATTAAGGTAGGAAGGGGCGTACCGCGAGCGCGATGTATCCGAGTGGGCGGAGCAGGTGCTTCGACTTTCAGATTCTTCACATTAGTTTTATCTGGTTTTCGAGTGCGGTTTTAGATATGCGCTAAATGTACCTGGTGTATATTGTGTTACTTTGAATCATAATAATTTATCGGCTCGTTATTTCCTCAACTAAATCTAGGCCGGATCGACTTCCTTATCTGGTACCTATTATAAACTCGGTATGTCCAGTTGGTAACAGTGGGTGTTGTGTACTGTTCCTACAATGTGAGGTGTATGTAAGGGTTGTTAGCGATCGGCGCGGAGTATTCGCACAGCCTCTGGCGAGGGTGGTCTCGATAGCCGCGTGCGGTGCGTGTCGTATTCGGAGTGTCGGCAGTCGGGTGTGACATCTCAGCGCGGTGCGGTCGCGTTCGCGTGTCGCGCGTCTCGCGGGCCGCGGCATGGCGCGCGAATTCGCGCGAGTGCACGAGTTTTACCTGCCGCTGCATGAGCTGCAGCCGCCCGCGCAACATTACCATCAATATGAGCTGCACCAGTGAGTACACATCCTTATGATACGTTTCCGCTGATTGTAGTGCTATTATTTAGGGATGATAATTATAAATATAAAAAAAACCATACTTTTTTCAAATAAACTTCTTTCATAACTTTTACAAGATTTAAGAAAGTTTTAAAACTTTTAAAACTTAAACAATATTTTTTTAAATTATTCCGTTTTCTTAATAACTGAAGGATTTTTGGTTCAGTCTAGACATCATAAAAAAATTATGATTAAACCCGCATAAATGCGTAATACCATAATTGATGTCTCAAGACAGTAATTATTAGGTAGTATCGATGATAAATCGTAAGAAAACCGTCGGTTGAAATCGGTTCATCTCGTCAAAAAAACGAAAAACTTATGTTTTTTGAAGCGGTACAATGACCATAACCCATATTAAAAAAACAAATAATGAGAATATTAAATATGTCTGTAATATTATTAAACAGATCTCCCATTTTTTAGTCTCATTCAACATACCTATATTTATGAATAATATTACAAGTAATTGTTTATAAGCAAACACTTCCCTCATATTAATTAATATTTAATTGGTTGAGCAGCTGTAACAATACTTCGGTCAGTCTGTCGACTTGTCGAACATTCAACTTTTTTGTTTGTAAGTCTTCGGTAGCAGCTAAAGAAATATTTTTATACGAGTACTTAGAGTGCGCGCAAGATAAGTCTGCGCGCGGCCGAAATTGGAACTAATCATGGTCCACCAAAGTGTGTGCCGTTTTATCAATTTTGATAGTAGAACTATCTGATTGTAGGAATATTTAACGGGAAAATAATGTTTAGGGATAAAAAAGTTAAACTTAAAAAGCGGTAATTTGAACTTTTGCGATCACGGCAACGTTTAGCACGCCCTCATACGCGCGCAGAGTTATCTTGCGCGCACTCTACCTCTATTTCCCAAAAATGTAGCAGTCAGTAGGTACGACTGCAAAATTAGTTTAATTTGATACATAGCCTATCGTAGAATCGTAGCCCACTCCTGGACTAGTGCCTTTAACTAAAACTTGGCAAGTGCGTGTCAGTAGTGTTGGGTTTCATTAGTCATCGTCAATTGTTTGAATACAATATATACTTGGGAGCAAATAAGTCGAGCCACTTCTATTTTTCTCGTAGGTATAATCATTATTATTTTTGGTGTTATGGAACAGAACAATTCTAAACATATATCGCCTAAAAGGTTATTTGATAACCTTTACAATAAGGGTAGTTTTATGTATTTTGAATTATATAATTCATGAAACCAAAACTAATAACCAGGGGCCCAATTCTCCTAAAATAAATTGTTGCCAAACGCAATCGAACCAAAGTAAATAAATAAATAAACCACAACCGTCAGTCAGTTTTTGTTTTCGAAAACTTTCAAAATTATTGATTTTGTTTTTTGTGTCAAACAATTTGATAGCTTTTGAAATTGAGAACTGTCTGAATGAACGGTTCGGCCTTGGTTCGGTTGTGATTTATCAAGATTTATTTTAGGAGAATTAGGCCCCAGGACACGTGAAAAAAGGAGTGGCTCGATTTCTTTGCTCCCAAGTGTAGATATTAAAAAATCGTTTTATATTAAGTATCGTTTAACGTGTTAGAAGCTATAGGTAACACACAGCTTCGTGAATAAGTTATCACTTTACAGAGAAAGATGGAGATTGCTACACCAACAAGTGCACAGCTGGGTTGTTAGATGACATTTCGGATCTGGATATGGATAGGATACCTATAGTAATCTTTTATTGGTGTCGGTTGTGGACATGAAATAATATTCGGATATCCGATAATTTCAATAGTTTCAGGTATTGGACTTTTTAAGGAAGCAAAGTAAAATAAAAATATCTACAAAGTGAGCTATTTATTTTGAGATTTTTATTAAGATACCACAGTATCTATTAAAGGGCTACATGTCGAAGCAAGTATTTAAACTCCGCCCGTATCCGTAATTATTCGAAACATTTATAGCAGATACGCTTACGATTATGTTTTTTTTTTATTTCTGTTATCAGATAGTTTCGATTACGGTTACGGAGCTCCATAACATCCGTGGTGCACAGCACCTCAATTATAGATGGATGGCAGCAATAGTTTGTATGTCCAACCAGCTAAACACCTTGTTGCAATATTTATCTCAAAGAGTATTCATAGGAGTCTATCGCAATAATTTTAATCTATACATAGTTGGTTGGTAATTAAAGTGTGTCCCTACATTTAATATGTGTATATTACTGTAATATGATATGGCGGAATTAAATCCTTACGTCATAAGCGGACACCTCTTGACGCATTGAGTATTTTCTTCATGCTGGTCTACATTGTCTCTATAAGAGCCCTGTGTTTCCGTAGATTTCCGTAGAGACAACATAACATCACGCCTATTTTGCCCGAAGGGAAGGACAGAGATGTATAGCTGTTATGTTTAAGTCCCATGTAACCGGACACGAATCCAGATTCCGGGCTGCTTAGGGAAATCCCACACGGAAAACTCAAATAACATTTTGCCCGAACTGGGGATCGAACCCAGGACCTCACGCTCAGCAGTCGCGCTTGCACTAGACCAACGAGGCATTAATTAACGTGGAGACAATAAATTCATTATTATCTAATTGTATCACCAATTAAACAACTGCTGATAGATAAACGTAATACACATCAAGAGATGTTTTCCCAGATGCTTGAAATGTTTCAGATAGCTTTAACTGTTTTAAGATCCTCTTGGTGATCTCCACCAAGTACCTACTCACTGCAGTTCTTAATAGCTGCAGAAGTTATATAGAAGATACTGTCAGATAAACAAAAAAAACAGAATAGGTCGCAGTTCCGATGCTAATTAGACGGGATGCGTTACAATCCCCAAATAGATACTTATAGGTACTTTTTTTAAATTCCAGTGCATTATGTCGTAAACTATTTGCGATTCTTGTGTATTTCCAAGAAAGATCGGAAAATATGATTTCCATAATTAGGTTGTCATTACCGTATATATAATTGGACTCGTCTCGTATGGCGCAGAGTCGGTGACGCACGGCCTTGTGCAGGTACTCTACGTCTGATGACTCGTATGTACTACCTACAGCACACCACAACCACTAATGAGATATAAACTGCTTACTGATAGTTATACCTCATAGCTGCTACAAGTCTTCCTAGCTAATCATTTAGTAGTTGTGCATTTTGATTGTTTGTTACGAAGTCTGATTTAGAATAAAAGGAGACATTTAAAAAAATTAAGAAGATTGTAAATTGTTATTAGTTCGACCACTTTGGTACCTATACTCTATTTAATATAACATTAGACAAATAAGACTCCTTTTGACGTAAGGAAATGTATGGAAAGAACCGACATGGTTGCTTCCAGGAGGAATTCAATACAGTATTAGATATGCTTTTTATGAACCTTAACGGTCAATCAAGATAAGCTGAAACTGTATTTGAAGAAATGGTTTAAAAGATATTTGTGTCTTGATTTGTTCCACGTCTAATGTTAACTATATTTTATATTGAGTACTTATAGGTAGCAATGTAATAATGTCAATAACAAGTAGACCTGAAAACTACAAATAAATATCGTAAAAACCGGGAGGAAAAATCGTCATCGTCAAATAATATGTATGTGGGTAAATATTGTATAGTATAGGTATACTGCCTATGTTACCGGTAATTTGAATAATAAGCTATATATTATTATGTCGCGGCAAGTTAAGCACATTGCCTCGCTGACTGCCTCGTTGGTCAAGTGGTCGCAAGCCAGACTGCTGAGCGTGATGTCCTGGGTTCGATCCCTAGGTCGGACAAAGTGTTATTGGGTTTTTCCGTATGGAATTTCTCAGTAGCAGCCCCGAGTCCGGATCTGGGGTTCTACTCCCTAAGCACGAAGTCCGTGGTTTCGGCCTTAGTTACGATCGTTTCCTACTCCCTATCACCTACGGACAAACGATTATTTCGGAGCCCGAACTAAGAATGAATGACAGTTGTCGTAGACGTAGACGATATACACGTAGATGTGTCTTTGCCCGTCCGGAAAGTTGAACTTGACACTTGTTTTGTTCACTCTTACGTTTCGGGCTACTTTCGGACGGGCGACTAACTTCGTTAACGGATTTAGGGAGTAAAAGACCCCTGTGCCCGGTAGATGGTAATAGGCTCACCCCCTATATCATGGGACTTAAACGTAACGGCGAAATAAGTGTGTACTAGCGATGGGTCGTTGAAGGTTTTTCCGTCAACGAAACGTTAACGTTGAATTGCGTTGGTCAACTAGTTGATCAACTAGTTAATTTCGTCAACGAGTTAACGTGTTACGAACGTCAACTTGCATGAACGATAAACGCCTAAACGCTTTTATTAACGTATGCTGTTGTAATGTTAATTTACGAACAATTTGATGCAGTTTACCTAATGAAATTGGATAACATTTTATGATGACTTTACCTACTACCTACCTAGGGTTCTAGATGATCTTCCCTTCATACTTTTTTCAGGCTTAGGACTGACTGATTAATTTGCTATAAAACACAAATTTCAGGCGTATTTAGAAGATCATCTGATTTTTATGTACATAAATCAATTATTATTTATAATTTTTATTTACATTATTTTGGCTTGTTATACTTTTTTTAACTTTTAATCTTGTCTTTAATAATTTTAGGTACATTCGGATTTTTTTTATTTTACATTTTATTCATAGCCCTTGAACCGGTCTTCAGGCGAATTTACGTTCAGGAACATGATTTGTTCTACTTTGCTTGTGGTCAGCCTTGTTCGTCTTTGGTTTATAATAAGACCAGTTTTCGAGAACATCCGTTCACAAGGAACAGATGTAGCCACTATGTTACAGTGGGTAACAAATATTTGTTTTAGGTGGGGATATACAAATTGATGATTTTTCCACCATTCGAGAGGGCAGTTTAAATTTCCTAGCTGGTCTTTGCGAGGTAATATTTCGTCCGCTAGGTACATATCTACCTCCTTTATTGCCTTTGACAGTGGCGTTCCTTGTGTTGTAGTACTTGCAATCATTTGGTCAAAAATATTCCACGGGTTTAAATCGTCATTATTTTTGTTTAAGTCGTCAGTTACTGTCAAAACTGTAGATGGTGTGGTGTCTGTTGTTTTTGCGATCAATGCAGCAACCATTTTCCTAACTCTTTCTTTTGTTTTATTTGCTTCATTTTGATCACAAAAACCTTGTGTTTTGAAGCGGGGGTCCATGAAAGTGCACAATGAAAAGGTGCCACTTTGTTCAATTATTCCGAAACGGTCTATTAATCCGGACCTTAATATCAAGGCAACGTCTGTAACGGCAGATAGCAAATCCGTTCTGCATGTAATTTTTTCACATGCTTCTTTAAGGCATCGTGTGACAACGATTACGGAACTTCCAGATACATATTTCTCCCCGCTCATAGATTTGGTGATCTCTTCAAATGGTCTTAATATTTGACACAATTGTGAGTGTAATTTCCAATCTTCGGTAGTGATTATGGGTAAACGACTATCTGTGAAAGCTAAGGTAGCACGAATAGCTTCTTCAAGCTCAACAAATCTTTTTAGCATATAATATGTTGAATTCCATCTTGTATCTACGGCTTGGCTAAGACGTTTTGGTTCATTTCCTTGTTGAATTTGGTATTTCTGCAACCTCTCTGATGAAACCGTGCTTTTTTTAACATGTGCCACAATCCTTTTTACTTTGGCGATATCATCTTCGACAAGTTTTAGAGCATTATCAACAATTAAATTCAGTGTGTGTGCGTAACACCCAAAATTCTTCCAGTTTAAAATGTCCTTTACGGCTCTGACTATGTTTGAGGCATTATCAGTAACCATAAAGTTTACTTTTTCCTTCAATTCAAATTTATCTACCAGTGTCCTGATTTCTGTGGCGATATTTTCAGATGTATGGTGTCCGGAAAAATGACAACATCCTAGCAATACGGTTTTTAATTCTAAACTATCTGTTAAATAATGACCTGTGAGGGCTATATAACTTTCAGTTTTTAAAGAGGTCCACATATCTGCAGTTAAACAAATCGACTTGACATCATTCTTCATTTGATTTTGTATAAAATCAAAGGTCTTAGTGTAGGCCTGTTGCATTATTGAGTTCGATAAAGTTTTCCTGGTTGGAAGTTCATATCCCGGGATCCAGCGGCTGTATTTTTTGAACGCCCTTTCTTCCACTATAGAAAATGGATGGAAAGAGTCAGTGCACAGATCTAATAAATCCAGGTTTATTTGTTTTTTTTGCTCGGCGCTAATTTTTTTATTAGTAAATTCAGCCATCAAACGCTGACGTTTAGTTCTGCCGGTTCCACTCTCATCGGTGCTCTCAACTGGGCCTTGAGTAGAAGGTACAGTAGCAGGTATATTGCTTGGTCCTGGCAAGGATGGATTTGTTTGAAGTAATATAGGCGGAGGCGGAGTTTGAGACGAAAAGGCTGAACTAAAGATTGATACATGTTTCCGCTTCAAATGGCTTTTCAAATTGGACGTAGTAGATTTATAAGAAATCTTTTCTTTACATATATTACAACTAGCTTTCCCACTATCATCTTTCTCAAAATGTAACCACAATTCACTGTTACCGCTACGTCCCGGCATTTTTATCCTATTTAACTGTACACTAAATATAAAACCTATTTAACTATTTACACTTAATTATATTTACAAAAACTATTGACACTCACACTACTCGTAATACAGTAAAAACTAATACGTAATTAAATACAAACAGTGATATTAATTTCGACAATCCGCAAAGTTACCTGTGACCTTTCACGCGATTTGTCACAACACAAACTATGTTTCATTCGTATTTGTAAACAAACAAACCAAAACCTGTTTATCACGGGCCGGGCGCGCGAGTCGAACGAGGTGTCCGGCCAATCAGCCGCTTCAACCAGTCACAGGCTCGCCGGCGCCGAAACGTTTCATTTTCCGCCATTTCCGCTCACGAATATGATCATTTTAAGAATTAATAATATGAAATTATTAATTCTTACTTTACGTTTACTTTCTTTAAAAAATAATGACATTGATCAAATTACTAAATAATTATAAAATCTTGTATTCGTTATTTAGAGTTCAAATTCTTGTCATGACTATCGCGTCGTAGCGGGAGTTTTATTCTTAAAGAAATACAATTTACGTAAGTTGAAAATAACAAAACGTTGACCGTGTACAAATCAACTCGTTGAATTCGTCAAACGATAAAACGAGTTGAATTCATAAACGTCGTTGTCTCGTAACTCGTTGACGAATTCAACGAGTTGATTTGTACACGGTCAACGTTAATTCCGTTGAAGAGACATTAACGTTGATTCAACTAGTTCGTTGATTCAACGCCCATCGCTAGTGTGTACGTTTAAACACCTCTGCCTAACCTTTCGGGGAATAAAGGCGTGATGCTATGTTATGTTAATTAAATTAATAAAAACACAAATTATCTTCTGTCGTGTCGACACGAACAATACTAGAATAGTCTATGGCAGGGGAGGGCAAACTACCTATGGCCCGCGGACCAAGTGCATCCAGCGAAGGGTATTAATCCGGTCCGCTAACACTCCCTTTTAGAGAAAAAGTGTATGGTCATAACAAATAGCCGTAATTATTTCAGCAAAAATTTTAGTATTGGCAGAACAAAATGCATTTTTTTTTTAATACTCGCCCCTTCTTAATTTCTGACGTTTTTCTGGCCTTGATGAAAAAAACTTGCCCACCCCTGATCTACGGCGTGCTGAAAAGATTAGCCAGTCAGCAAGGTTCAGCATCTCAAAACACAAATTAAAATCAAACCTTCAAACTATTTTTTTTCTTGCGAGAAAATGTACTTGATCCAGTTTCATCGGAACTCTTAAACTTTCGCTTTCGCGAAATAAGCAGTATTCCTTCGTAAGGTTGCTTCGCAGAAAAGCTCGTGCACAGTTTTCGCAAAACTGTTTCCTGTTTCTCATAAAACATTTTCTACCAACAGCTTTCTACCACGTATGGTTATATCCAAGATGATAAAACCAATGAGAACTTTTGGTCCCTTCATTGTAACTTATGAATTCAACGCTACAATTCCACCTTCATGAGGGTAGACATGGCGTTCAACCTCAGTGTACTCACATCCAGCACCGCATTTAGCTGTTCAGAGGCCGAAAGTTATGAAAGTCATATCTAATGAAAGTTCTACCAATGTACCTTCCGAATAACGCATTAAGTATATCCAAAGGATCTTCCTTTTAACCTCAACGATTGGGACTCTTTATTATTTAATTAAATAATACAGATATCAACATCAAAGAATTTGCAATAGATTTATTAGTTTTGAACAGAAAGCAAACACTAACAAGCGTGTTCAGCACTACAAAATTAATATTTCTGATGTCTATCCAAAAAACCGGCGTATTTTGAGATTTTTCTTAAAAATTCTAGAATATTCTACACAGGTAAACAACACGATTACTTAAATAATGGGATTATTTAGAAATGGGTTCACCACTATCTGCATTTCGCTCAGAGAGCGAAACACGTGAGCGATTTCAATCGGTTGATGCTGGTATTCCAAAATTTGAATTTATTATGGTAGGTTGCGCACGCGCACGGCAGTCACGTTGTGTACATACAGGCACTGGACACCCGATTCGGGAGAAATCAATGAAATTAATTTAAATAATCTTGTTACCTACTGAATGTGTAGCTCTGCGCGTGATTACGTTTTTGTTTACTTTGAATTTTATATCAGCCGTGTTTGAATCTGTAAGGACAATGACAGACTCTGGTGTGCTCTAGTTTTTTCTAGAGACTATTTGCTTATAGACTATGTTTCCATTCTGCTTATTTTATATTCCGTATGTATTTTAAAGTTTATTATACAAAGTAGGTAAAAGGCGGGTCGCGTTGCTTCACAAATTCGTAGGTATATTTATAAATCATCAAGGACATTAAAATAGTTTTGACAACTCTTCAGTTGCAGATTTGATTAGTGAATGCTAAGAATAAACGTACTTCAAGTTACCATAATAATATGTGGACTACCTACCTGATCATGCTACAAGTGTTATGATCGTATCCTGAGGTAGATGATCATGAAACGCTTTCTTATAAGTACCCGGTACATGATCATATTAATACGTAAATGATCATACATCATGTAAAAAGGAATAACACAAACACTCAAATACGCCAATCAGAATATTCAGTTATAATCATAATACATTGAAAGTTTACTTTTTTGTGCTTACTATTGTTCATTTAAGAAAATTGTATTACTTTTTCATTGTTAAGTGCATTTAAAATTCAGTCTTAGGGTCAAAATACATGTCCGATACTTGTTTCCGGGATCCGGATCCGACTATCTGATCGGATTCATGCAATACACGTACGATTCTCGTGTCCGATTTTTTCTGTACAACGACGACGCCCGGATGATGCTTACGATTCTGACATCCGATCCGATAGTCTGATCGTACGTGTAATTCATGTTCAAACGAATGTATGACGCGGAGGCCTTCAGATAGTCTGATCAGACTATCGGAACCGACTATCGGAGGCAAATATTGGACGTGTATTTGGACTTCTATGGTCTGACGTTCAATGTTCGTTATTTCAATTAAAAGACTGATTGAAATCTGGTTAATACTTAAATTATTTTTTATACAAAAATGTCTATTAAAAATGCCTGTACTCAATTCAGTAGCCGATTATTAACAAACTAGTTTCAGGGTTTGCGTTTTTTATGTTACACGTTATATAAAGGACTCATATTGATACGTCGGAGTACTGCGACATTATACATGTCCACATGGATGATACCCTTGTTTGAATGTTACCCCTCGCCAACACAGCAGGCGTTTTGTGCAATTTATTGCAGCGACATCTGCGTTGATTGTTTGAAACGTTCCATTCATATCAGCACATAACAAACACACACAATGAAAATATTTCATAATTATATGTTCATAACAGGTAATATCTGACAATGATTAGTCATTGT
The DNA here is from genome assembly GCA_905220435.1 of Amphipyra tragopoginis. Lineage (NCBI taxonomy): Eukaryota > Metazoa > Arthropoda > Insecta > Lepidoptera > Noctuidae > Amphipyra > Amphipyra tragopoginis. Next base: position 36,816,396 of record HG991991.1, read on the forward strand.
AATCGATATTACCTTTTTTTTGTTTAAAGACTAATTTATTTATTCACTTGACAGACTAAACTGTGTTACTTGGGAGTTTGTTGCGCCGTTTCTTCTTCACAGCATTATAAATACTAGGAAGCGGTGAATGGTGGGCGCTTTTGGGGGCAGTCTTATGTAAAATTGACGTTCAAAAAGAACTAAGTAATTCTAGTCTATTTTGAATATACGAGTTTTGAGTTTGACATAAAAATCATTTTATCGTTATTTAAGATACACCTAAGCAAAGGTATTTTTTATTATTATTTCCGAACTACCAATATTTTTCAGAAAAAACAACATTATTTTTGGCAACAGTTACCAGAATGTCCTGGTTCACATATTTCTGCGAAATATACCTCATAGTAGTAATAGAGTTAGTAATCATATCTTATACCGAAACAAATCGTACTATTAAGTATACTAAGTTACGATTCAATCATTAATTAAAACTGTTAAGGTGTGTCTAAACATGAGCGGCAAGTGTGCGGCAGCAACACCTGGCGTTCTCAGTACAAAATTTTTCCGCACCCTGGTTAGGACTACACTTTTTTTTTTCTTGTGAAAATCCTCTTGGATACCCTTCGCCTGGGGAAGGCGAAGGGTTATGCCGGACTCTTACCGGCTAAAAACCCACGGTGTTCCTTCTCCTGACCCTTGGCCGGGGTCGCGGGATTCGCGGCTGCATGCACCGCAACCCCGGCAGGGGTTAGGACTACACTGCGCTGCAGATGTCCAATCAAAGCGCGACAGGCCGCGCGCGGCAGCCGCGGACGATTGCGGCTTTATGTTAAGGCGATTCCAGCCGCAAAAGTGCAGCACTTCAGAAAAAAAACATTATTTCTGTCAGCACACAACATATTGAAATTTCGTACGTAGGTACAACATTTTAGTCAAGTGTTGTAGAAATTTTCGAACACCAAATATCTACACTGGAGCTTCTGGATTCGAAGTTTTAGCGATAAGTACCAAAAACGGCCGTTTTTTAGCATTAATTACTAAAACTTCTAACCTATTCACATACTAATGTCAATTGTTGTATTTTGACGTTCGAAAATTTCTACAACACTTTACTAAAATGTTATACGTAAAAGCCTTAAAGGCGCTTGTGCACTGCGTCTAGTGTTGCCAGATCTCCCGATTTGCGCGGGACGTCCCGATTTTCAGGGGTCTGGGGACGCGTCCCGATTTGTACCTGATCGGGACGCTAAATGTCCCGAATAATAAGAATGAAAAAAATTTTTTTTTTATTTACTCTACGTATTTTTTTTAACACGGAACTATTGGCTTTGGAGTACGATTTTATTTTATAATTTCTACTAGTCTAGCAAGACTGATTACTTGTTATGTAAGATTAAATAGACTTAAAACCCCTTGTTTTTTTTTTTGTTTACTGTCCCGATCTGCAACCCTAAATCCCGATTTTTTTTACCTCATGTACCAATTTACAACAAATCGGACCTGGCAACACTAACTGCGTCCGATACGAATCCGAGAACTTACGATCCGAACTTGCAATCGAGTTTCCTGGGATTTGGATCGGGCGCAGTGTACAAGCGCTCTTAGGCGCATGCTATACGTTCAATATGTAAAACGAATATCACGATCCAAATATCATGACAAATATTGAACGTGTTGCATGCGCCTTAGGGCCTGTCCACATCTCCACGTCACGACGTCGTCAACGTGGAACGGTGCGGTAACGCGGCACGGTGCGTTGACATAACATGCAACTTTACGTTACCGTATCGTAAAAATGCACGTTATGTCAACGCACCGTGTCGCGTTACCGCACCGTTCCACGTTGACGACACGTCGTGACGTGGAGATGTGGACAGGCCCTTAAGGATCGCTGAAAGGAGGCTAAAACAAAATAAAGTCGGGCAAACATGATGTGTGTCTACAGGGTGTTAACGAAATCGTGTAATTCCTTCAAACCAAGTGATCTACTGGTGACACAGATTAACCCTAAATAGGAATTATCGAAAATCAAAGAAAAAAAAAATCTAAAAAATTTTTTTGGTTTTCAGTTTCTGACTCTTTTTAGAGCCTTGAGTTATCTGACTGCAAAGAGCGATATCGCGTTAGTCGTTCCTGCCAGCCGTGTCGCCGTACTTTCATTAATTTATGCGTGGCATCGAAATGTTCACAAAAATAAAATTATTTTTTTGCAAAAAAAAAATCTTATTTTTTTTACTGAATCTTTATTAGGTGGTTTAGATACGATCGGTAACAAAGCCGCATGAAAAAAAAAAAGATTAATTTTTTTTATTTTTAATCAAGCCAAATCCCGTGCGGGGCCTGTCTACACCAGTAGTAGATCATGTGGTTTTAAGGAATTACACGAATTCGTTAACACCCTGTATAATCCACTTATTGTACTTGCGATTTTGATTGAAAACGCAGCGTTTAGTCGCAACGATGTTGTTAATAGACACCTGGGAGCCGCCACGCCGGGTGGCTGCATCCCATCCACCCACCGCCACCCCTTCATTTTTAATCTCAAATCAATTTAAGCACCGAATACAGGAAACTCTAAACAAATAAAGAATCTACCGAAATCTTGCTAACACAGGTAATCAAAAGAGAATTAAAACTTTTAATTGGGCTTCTAATTAACAACATTAATCAATTCTGTTTCGATATTTTTCGCGTTTGGTTTTAGGAAATGTAAGTGAATAAGAGGATAGGCAGGCTGTTGCCACGTATTTAACAATATAATATTATATACATGATCGCACATAGGTATCTAGTATTTCCGCGCGACTCACATGCTATTGTTTCTTTGCTATGTAAGTATACCTATTATGTTTCTGTGGCAAATGAACAAATCGTATTTTCCAGCAAACTGTAACAATAGGCTTGAAACTTAAACAAATTAAACAGATATATACTCATTTGGATATAACATTAGCTAGATAAATAAAACATATTTTAGCAAGGAAATGTATAGAAATAAGCATAAGCAACATGTTTCTTGTTCTAAGTTCTCCTCTCGCAGGTCTGCTGGAATAGATTTCTTTTAGAAATAAGCACTCCCTTTGTACGGTATACTCCTGATGAACTTATTTTTTGTTAAGTGTTGTGTGTACATAAATTAATAATAATTACCATATTATAAAACTAACAGTTTTAGAAGTCGGTGGAATTTTACACTGAACCTAATTGAAGGCACCGACTTCTGAAACTTTTAGTTTTATAATATGGCAATTATCTTTTTTTAGTTTTTTTTTAAGGCGGTTTTTACTTTTTTTTTAAGTTATTTTTCTATTTTAAGTGGCATAAACAATTCATAAACATGCAATTAAAGCAATCACGGGTAATTTGCTGTTATCCATTGAAGAGTTCCATTGTCAATCTCCGAGGGTCTTCATCAGAACTTCACCAAATTTAAATGGGACCACCTCGGGAGAATAGGTATTCCTTCAACAAAAAAATCGTTTTAAGTGTGCCTATAAAATTTGAAGAGTTCTCTCGATTTCTCCAGGATCCCATCATCAGATTTTGACCTGATGACCATGGGACCACCTGGGATATACCCATTGAGAACCTCCTCTATTTTTGAAGTCGGTTAAAAAGCATGACATTTCTGTACTTAATTACCTGTCCCTTTAAATTTTAGTCAGCGCAAGAGCGAGAGCAATAGCGTCGTTTGAAAGGATCGCGTGATGAATGACTGAACTAATGAAGTCCAGAGTAGATCACAGGCAAGTACCAAACCGGCGCATCCTGCGACCTGCACGGACGACCAGATGCAGTTGCTAGGTGCACGTTAACAGGCTTGCCATTCTATTCTATTTGGCAAATATAGGTCGGGATTTGTAGGCGTTGCTTTGTTATGTTTAACTAGATACGTCGTACCTTTCGTCGTTGTCGATTATCATGGAGATGAGCTGCTAATAAAAACAGACGAGCGTATTTTTTAATTACTTCGATTTTTTTAAGCCTTCTGGATATCTCATTTTCTTGCAAATCAAATCTATGTTAAACTATGACCATTATTTTGTATGTTGAAGAATTAAATTATGTTACACACAAAATTATACAATAAAAAAAATGTAATTAGTTAATTTGTAAGTGGACCATTCGCAAACAAGCCAATCACGTGTAAAAGGGTTCGTTCACCGGGAAGCCCAATGTAGTCTACAGTGTAAATACGAGGTGTAGCTCCATCGAGGGTTGCAAACTTACAATAAGCCTAGGGGCACACTTCAAACTTTTGTTCAAACTCCGATAAATAACTTTTTTTTAGTCATATTGTAATTTATTTATTACTAGAGGTCGCTCGCGGCCCGTATTCCGTAATTTTCACGATAAAAATAGCATATGTCCTTCTCCAGGTTCCAGACTATCTCTGTACCAAGTTCCATAAAAATCGGTTCAGCGGTTTAGGCGTGAAAGCGTAACAGACAGACAGACAGAGTTACTTTCGCATTTATAATATTAGTAGGGATTAACATATTAAGGTATCGAGACAACGACTCCGAGATAACCTGACCCCGACAATTCGATCTTGTCAAATCGACCTCATGACATGACAACTCGACACCGACAACTAGTACCCGTCAAGTCGACCCCGACAAGTACAGTTATGCAACAATAAAATATGACTTAAAATTATATGCAAGCAACATAGACCCGATTAAAATAACTATTATTCTCATGTCGACTTGTCGGGGTCGAGTTGTCTCGTGGTAGAGTTGTCCTATCATACATCCTGTAACTGAGTATTTTGGAAAGAACAGGGAAGAAATAGGCTTTACCCTGCTAGCCTAACATGCGAAGCGCGAGATAATTTTGTCGTCGAATTATCTCGTACCAAGACGAGATATGGCCAAACATTATCTCGTCTCGACACGAGAGATAGAGATAATGCATTGGCAGAATTACCTCGCGCTGCGCATTTTACTCCGAAAGCAGTGGGTTGACTAAAGCTGTGAACGATATGATGATGATGAAAATGATGATGAACCTGTCTTCACAAAGAACCGCAAACATTTTCGATCTCATGCAGCGACAATAGCGCATTAATTTTGTTTCCTGGAGCGGTTGTTACTTGGATACAAATAAATAATTGGCATGTTCTACAAATAATCGATCAAATCAATGTGCATCTTTAATGCCATAATCACTTTGCTTTCAAATTGTAAATCTTACATATTTCGCAATCAAAAGATTCCATTGCGCTTCTAGTCTTATTTATGAGCGTTTGTTCAATGTTTATCATATAAATCCTCATTTGACTTTACAATGTCTTGTCTGTGCGGCGTGTCTTATATCACTATGAATTATAATGTCATGTTTTTCTCGCGTTTGTCTTGTTGGTTGTGCTTGAGTGTCGTCCTTACGCCTCCGCATGTGTTCCGACATCTCATTGAGCCTCATAGCTGATTAACTTTCGGCGTTTCACCGTTTGATTTCGTTAATGTGCAGTTAAGTCCAACACTTGACCGAAGAACAGGTATGAGTCATTCAGGACTTGTAGATGTGTGATTCAATGAAACTTTACGTTATTTACGGGATTGGTATTGTTTCTTTTTAATGAATCAACTTCTTTTTTCTGGCAATCATAAAGTTAATTTACACAATATACAAAAAGAACACAACTTTACAAAACTTTTCTCAAACGAGTATTCTTGACTACCTTCTTATAGCAATACAATCATATTGATGTGTCTGTCGATTGTTTCTTCGTCGCATTAAAAGCTTTATAAGAGCCTTTACGCACTGTCGACAGGTCGTCGGAGACTTGGTCTCTCGGCGACCAAAACATAAGCACAGTCGCCCGGGCGACCGGCGACCAAGTGCGTAGACACCTATTTAAACTATAGAAAGTCACAGTCGCCGTCAACCAAGTCTCCGGCGACCAGTCGACAATGCGTAATGGCTCTAAGGAGGCGCAGGTCGCGCAGGCAACACGGTTCAGCCACAGTTTTACAATCTATGCAGTTGGGCAACGTCATTGAATTCGAGGGTTGCCACCACCGCCCGTGTAAGCTTTGCTCAACTTTACGGATTGTAAAACTATGGTTGAACTGTGTTGCCTGCGCGACCTGCGCCTCAATTGAGCGTCTGTGGTCGCACCTAGTAATGAACTGTTTTGAAAATCTTCTGTAAATATTTTTCAAAGTTAACCTTAAAGAACTTAGTCAGTTTTAGTCTGTCACCAATGTTTCTCTTCATCCTCACTTCACTTTAATTTTGGTTGCTTGAAGTTGTCTGTGACGTAGCTCTACAAATCAAATCTAGACACGTAGAAACTTATATTCTTTTCACCATAAGATGAGTCCTGACAGCTCGGTCATTTCGTAAATTGTAGCCGTAAGGAGACTGCTATCGAAAAAACGTAAACGACATCATCAAATACTGTAAAATTGCTATATTATCCATGTTTTGTTTTAAAAAAATATTTGATTTTCTTCGTATGGTAACGTTTTGTAGAGAAACGTCAGGAATCAAATTATGGTGAAAAGGGTATAATTTTCTCACGATTAATTGTTTTCGATATCGTTATATGCAGAATGTGGGTGTGAGCTTGTTTACCAGTTAAACCTAATTTATTGTACCTAAGTCATTGTTTATTAAATACTCGGACTAATATTTTACTATTGGAGATTGTGATCAATCGTCGTTAGGTCGTCGACAGTAGCTCGGATGTTGCTGCGACAAATAATGCGCATCATTCACAACTGACCCACATCGAACAACACGCACCCTGGTACCGAGCACGCAGCTACACTAAACATCTTACAAGTGTAAGATAGTTATAATACGTACCTACGTATCTTAAGGACTCTTAATGCCAATTAGTATAATTGGGGATGAAGATAAAAGCCCGAAATTCTGAAGGTTGCGAGGGTCTGATGGCAGTCGCTCCGTGTAAAATACTGGTATTCAATAGCATCTGGTTAGACTGGAAGCTGACCCCAATATATTTGGGAAAAGGCTAGGCAGAAAGAGTGAACTAATTTTTTATAAGAACGGTTCTATGATTCCGAATCCTGACTACCGTTCACATGATGAATAAACAATCAGCAGAAAAGGATAAAGCAAAAGCAGCTCTTAAATAATTTGGAAAACTACGGTAAAGTTGTTATGAAGATCGACTTACGTATTTTCCCCTTATTATTAAGCCGTCCACTTCAACTTTAAGACTCATGTACCGGACGGGCGGACTCTTAACAACGCGAGCCGCTGACGTTCTGCACTCGACGGGTTTAGATGCACTTAGCACTTGAAGACGGGTTTGAGGATGCGAAATGAGAACACTTGGTTGACTTTGATACACTTAGAGCTTGTTTCTATACTATACTTTCCCAATATATATTTAGGAATATTAAGGCCGATGACTACTAATTGTACGGAAAAGCTTGGTTACTGAAGTACTGCCAAGCTTTACCAGAACGAGACCATCTAAAAACAGCCTCTTTTTAAAACTTCATTATCAGTAATTTTCACTATACATGGAACAGTTTTTACACATTAATTACAGATATTTAATTGACAGCATATAAGTGTTACATATCATTGTAAAGGGCTTAAAATTATCTATAAAACGGTATCCATAACATGTTATTTTAGTGGCTTTATTACATAGTTATGAAGAAAATATCGTGTTTATTACACTCAGCTATTACTGTAATATTCTATTACGGCTATGTTTTGAACTTATTCACCAAGATACTTTGCTATTCAACGAAGGCACCCTTATATTTAATCAATAAAACTATTTCTAGGTGAATAAGTTCCGTAGCTGAAGTACAATTTTATATTGAAGTTACACGTTAAAAACAAAACTATGCGGCTATTACGTAACTTTATGAGTTTAAATATTTACTTTAGTGAGGTTACTGTTAAAATGTAATTGTATTACATGTTGTATGTGATTATATTTAAAGTATCTACTTTAAATATAATCACATACAATCCTTTTTTCCTATCTAGGAAGGACAGGAATCTTGTAGAACCCAATAATACACTTAATGTAATCTCCAATTGGTTTTCTGCTAATAATCTTCTTCTTAATGCAGGAAAAACCAAATATATTAAATTTTCTACCTCAAATGTACCCCATGTTAGTTCAAATGTAGAAATGGACGGGAAAGTGTTAGATCTGGTTTCCTCAACTGTTTTCCTGGGCATCACAGTGGATAGAGTCCACTGTGATGCCAACTGCAATGGGGATCTCATATAGAGGCACTTGCAGGTAAACTGAATTCTGCTGCATTCGCCGTTAGAGAAATTAGGTAGATGTCCGACGTAGCTACGACTAGGTTGGTGTACTTTGCATACTTTCACAGTATTATGTCTTACGGGATTTTACTGTGGGGTTCGGCTGCTGATATAGGGACTATTTTTATATTACAAAGAAGAGCAGTCCGAGCTATTTACAATCTAGGCTGCCGTGAGTCGCTCCGTTAATTATTTAAGGAAATAAATATACTTACCCTACCATCCTTATTTATATATTATGTAACATTATGTACATCAGAAAGAATATTGCTCAGTATAACAAGAAAAGTGACTTCCACAACATAAATACTCGCAATAAACAAAAGTTAACAGTACCTTGTTTTAGACTAAGAAAAACCAGCAAGTCGTTTATGGGGAACAGTGTTAGGTTCTACAATAAAATACCATCTAGTATTACTGATTTACCAGATATAAAGTTTAAACCGTTTATTACGCGCATTTTAATATCTCAAACTTACTATACTATAAATCAGTGTATAAAGGATAAAGATGCCTGGCCTCCGTCCTGCACATTGCGACCCTCTGGCCCTGTCTGATTGTATGACTGGACTGAAGTCTTGGCAATTTATATTATCTAAAATAGACTTTATGTGCAGAACATAAGACATAATACGGCTTGGAAAACATAACGGTACACTTGAGATAGCAATAATTGTACCTTGTGTCCCTGTCTAATACACACTGTGTGTTGTCACGTAAATAGAAAATGCATATTACTAAATTAGTAGAATTTTTGAACTAAATGTACAAATTCATAAACCAACTTTTTTCATCTTAATTTATCCCAAGAGACGCGATACAACTATCTGAACTTTTGTTCGTCAACGATTCGTTGCAAGAGGACTTTTTTTCGTCAACGTAAGGCCAGGAGGCGATTTTCATATAATGTGATTTTATCTATAGTTTTTTGACAGCTTGATATTAAGTCAACGCATTTATTTCAATTAGACCATATAAAGACACTTTTGAACCGTCGAGGAAAAAAAAGAAGTTACTGCCGCGTTCCAAAGTGTAGATTCCTATGGATTAAAACGGGCAGTAAACTCCATGGTTACTCTTTTGCATCAAATATTTACAAAAAGTTGGTAACATTGTGAATAGTAAAAATGAAAGTGGGAACAAAGTAAGGTAAAGTAAGGAAAACTTTCAAAATGATTGATTTTGTTTTTTGTGTCAAACAATTTGATAGCTTTTGAAATTGAGAACTGTCTGAATGAACGGTTCGGCCTTGGTTCGGTTGTGATTTATCAATATTTATTTTAGGAGAATTAGGCCCCTGTATTAGGTTCTATAATAAAATTCCATCTTGTCATACTGAATTGCCTTACATGAAATTCAAGTCTTTATTTAGTAAAGCGTACCTCTATGCCAAGAGCATATTATAACATAAACCAGTACATTGAAGATAAAAATGTCTGGAATACGATTCACAACTGCACACTGCGACCCACTGGCACTCCATATTTGGCTGCTTAATTAAGTATTTCACTGTAGGTATCTTTTTTTTACTACTCATTATATATTGTATTATAGTTATTATATATCCTTTATTCTCGTGACATTATGTGTTTTCTGATATAGTATCACTTTTCTTTTTAGTGATACCCATGGCATCAATCTATATAGGATTTTAATCATTACAAAATGTAAATAGGTGACCGTTCGTTACATGCTCCCGTCTGATCAGCAGTTGACTTAATAAATATTATAAATTAAACAATTTGATTGGTATAATAAATATTTTATTACTAATTTAACAAAAAAAAACTAGGTATTCTCTCTATCTGATTCGTAATGAAGATAAGAGAACTCGGTTTGGGCTTTTCTATTTAGCTTCTTCTCAATGGTAGTAAAAAAAATACAAATGCTGATAACCCCATTTGCATTGACGTAAACCGAAAATTTGAATTAAAAAAATTTAATACTTAATTGGATTTATTAAGTACACAATTAATTTGGAATTTGCGTTGTAAGTGCTTGCAAAAGCGAATATTACCCGGACTGTGGAATATCTTTTCACAGAAAGGGTTTTTCATTACTTGAATTTTCTTACCGTTAGGGTGACCATGATACTTCTAGTAGCAGTACATACAAAATCTAAATGTCTAATAAGGGATTATTTTTCAAAGATTTTTATTATTGTAACTCTAAGACCGCAATGATACTCATTTTTAAATTTAAATCAAGGCATTCATCAGCTACCGCTGCCATATACACTGCAAAGTATCTGTGAGTATGGGGCTAGTCGAAATCGGCGTTGTTATATGTGAACTGGAGGCTTACCATGACGTCTTAAGAAAACGTTCAAATGCCAGCCAGTCAATATCCGTTCCAAAGCAGGCCTGCTTCTGAATCGCTAAAAATCGTACCATGACAGTAGGTACTAAAAGTGAACGACTATTGAACGGTAATGCTTGTCTGTGGCCTGCTGTGATGTCTATGTCTTTGTAATAGAAAACGTTCAAAAATCTAAATAAAATTGATTAGCAATTTACCGTTTTTTTGAAAATAATAAAAACATGTTTTTTTGGGTGAGTACACGTTGTATCTAAGATTATGTATAACCACTGACTATGATACATTATTTAATAGCTCTAAAAAGCAAAAGTTCCACGTTCAAAAGACCTTTGTGACTCTAAATAAAAGAAACAACGTGGTTATGAACGTACTCGTACCAACGTGGATTAGTTTTCTCAACTTTTTTTAGCGCGTAAATTTAAAAAACATCTCGAGTTGTTTTGTTCCCCACTTGACATCGATGTAGTTATTAAATACTTTAGTTAATGCAGTTTTAAGTGTTTTTAGGTAAATTTGTTTCCGCAGCGTGATATTCTGTCATCATTCTGATATCTGTATCACAGTTAGTCCATCGAAGTTGTCAATGAAATTGTAAACTAGCATTTCGTTGTGACTTCATACTTTATTGTGAATCCTGTTTCAACAATGTCGTACGTTCGTTTACTTACCTTTATCAAAATATCGAATTAAAACTAGGCACATAGTCTCAGTTTTTTTTATTAAAATGTATATAAAATGTGATGCTTTTATTTTTAGTGAAACACAAACAAGACGTCGCCGTCGTGTTAGTATGACCAAACTGCTTCACCTGTGGGAATTTTTAAATAACCTTAAATAAATTGCATATAAAATTGCAATAGGTACCTATATTGGTCTATAAATTTCCTTTCATCAATTTCGAATGGGTTATTTATTTCCCTAATGCGACGCCGTCGCTTTTTCTCCATACGATATTTACTCTCTAAATATTCAAATATCTCGTACTCGTCACACATTTACAAAAACAGTAAAAAGTGTGATCTAATAAACACTTGTAATTTTTATACAAAGTATCAAGTTTAGAAAGTCTTATCGACCAAATTTTAAGTGGGTCCTCACAACAGTTTACCTCTAATAACAAAAACAATGTTGAATAAGCTCGTAAATATTAACTTTTTCAAGATCGCTTATTTTGACATTACAGCCGCTCAATATACGCTCTGCTGCTATCAAATAACACGTCATGGTATGAAAACTCTATACAAAAAAAAAGGTGAACGGATTTCGTAAACGTCAACTTAGCAGGCCTGCTTTAACGATGTCATAGTACAAAAACGCAGGGCAGTTCAACTTCCAGGCAACTTCTGCCCTGCTTTAAGAGGTCATAGTAAGCCCCCTGACCCAAATAGGAGCGGCGGCGCGGCGACCTATAGTCCCAGCCTAACATCTGAATATAATTACAAAATGTACCTAAACAAAAAAGGAGTAGTATGTACAATAATCGTGTAAATGTTAGAAGACATTGCTAATTATGGTTATCTTTTTCCGATTGGTTTAGTTAACTTGCGGTATAAAGATATTGTAATGCTTTAAAGGACATACCTACAATATTTAGTAATACTAGGCAGGACTTATTACACCATAAGTCTGCCATATGGTTACCCTTGTGTTAGAAAGTGACAAGGCGTCCACTTTATACCTACCTATCTCACGTGATTCGCAGAAATCGACAAGTACTCATTCCAGTTGTACGTAGTACTTATTACTTCTATGGTATGACCTGACGTTTTTTTTTAATGTTGACTTCTTTTATTATTATTTTTTACTTTTTTATTGACTTAAAATAACCTGTACATTATTTTATCAATTTTCATATTACTATTTTTAATTCAATTTTTCATATGTAATGCATTTTAATTTTATTATTTATTGTATAATACTCTGGCTAAATAGTTTGATTTTGTTTTAAAATTATTATTTTGATAATATCGCTTTATAATGCATGCATTCCACTGTAAAGTATGAGCATCATGCAGCAATTAATGATGCACCTATGATCACATCATTTTACTGCCTATTGTCTGGCAGTATGAGTCTGTCATGCTCACATGAATGTCCTGCTGATGGTGGCGTTGTATATCCGGTCGTTGGGTTCCCTACAATATGGTTGAGCTAAGCGATGCGGATGTGCACGTCATACTCGTGAACGGGGGCTGTCTGTCGGGACTGGTCAGCTCTTAACTGCTACGGCAATCCTAGAAGGCATATTTTTCTATTTGTTACTCTTATATATGTGAGTTTGTTTGTTACGTTAACCTACATTATTCTCATTCTATGTCGCACGCTACTGTAATGGAATTGTCATGATCTACTATTTTAAAAAGAGTATTTATGGAGTTTCTTGCCGGCTATTATCCATAGAACCTACCTTTTGGAACCGTGCACCTAGTTTTGACGTTTTAAAAGTGCCTATAATCTGGTCTATTTGAAATAAAAAACTTTGACTTTGAATAATTCACTGATTCTACTTATTTACGTTCTCTAATCACTTTCAGTATTGTTTGTTCACTTTTAGCGTTTATTGACGCGTCGTCGTGAACAATTTATTTATTCAAAATACACTAGAATTATTACTGACTTAGTTCTTTTAAAACATCAAGTTTACAAAAGACAGCCCGCAAAAAGCCCTCCCTTCACCGCTTCCTAGTGTTTATGCTGTGAAGAAGAAACGGGCGCGCAACAAACTTCCCAGATCTGTCTGTCTAGTGAACAAATTTATTAGGTAATTGAGTCAATACACAAAACAGTTAATACTAGTTAAAAAGTATAAATCAATTCTGAATGAATTGAATACAAAATCATAAGTATGTAAATAATATACTTAGTAATTTAACAATCTACAGAAAATTACTTTTGGTTTCCAGGGAAGCCTCATGTGCAGAAAATAAGTAACACCATGCCTATCGTCAGCACAGTCGTGTATCTTAAAATATGAGGTCTTTTTATCAGAATCAATTTAATGTAAGTTTTTTTCCATCGCATCGGTGAGATCAAAGTCAAATATTTTTTGTTTCAAGTAGACCAGATCACTGGTGCTTTCAAAAGGTCAACACTAGGTGCTCGGTTCCAAGTAGTAGGTCCTTTGGAGAAGAGGGGGCAAGAAACTACAAAAGTCCATTTAAAAAAAATGGTTTGACAATTTTTATTGTAGTAATGTAAGAACAATGCAGATTTATATACATGCAGTTAACAACATAAAAGTAATAAGAAAGTTAGCCTTTTAAAATGATTGCCATGGCAGTTACGAGCTGACCAGTTCCAACAGACAGCTCCCGTTCATGAGCATGACGCATACATCGGCGTCGCTCAGCTCAACCATGTTGCAGGGAACTCAACGACCCGATGCACAACGCCACCATCAGCAGGACATTTCAGTGAGCATGATCAGTAATTGTTTTAGGTATCTTGTTATAAAATCGAACACAGTCTCCTAAGAATGATTTGGTTGACATGGTTTTGGCTAATCTAAGGGACTACATACTAATTTATTTTTGTTCATAGTATTTATATTATGAACGTCGCTTTTTACATTGGTGCGGTCGCGACAACGCGTCTAATCATCTGGCGGTAGTACTCGAGAGCGAACGGATAATTATTATTGTTGGCAAACGATACGCTATTACCGGCTTGAGTTGCACCGCTCACCGCATACTATGTACACTCAATTATCATAATTACACTACTATTGTACTATATTACAAATTACATAATGTAATTTAGTACAAGTACTTAGAGCTCTTAGTTAAACAGTTCTTCTGGGGAAGTACTACTTACCACCGTATTATTTCTGCCGCCAAGCAAAATTACTATGTTCCAGTTCAAAGGGTATGGGTGCCGGTGAAATTATAGGCACATGAGCTTTTTTAACTTTGACTTTAAGCTTGGGAACGCATCAACAAATTTAAGGTCATAGCTCATTAGAGCCACCCGGCATCCGACCCGCATCGCCTCACCTCGTGCAGTTAGTATTCTTTATATGAACTTGTATGGATGTGCGCTCACTACATCAACTCCGTAGCGTCACCGGATCGCCTCGGGCGTATGCCGTCCACGCGCGAACGACGAGTTGACCACTGGGTGACAACTCGCTGCTCGCATGCTTGCCTTGCGTTGCTGCGCGTTGCCAACGCACAATTCCCGAGTGAACCGCGCGCTGCCATCGAGTGGACTCCTCCGACGACTCCTTTGGTTAACCACGCGACGTTTACTGGTGATAACGCGGCGTCCACCCGTGAACCACTTGCTGGCAATGAGTGGACGCCGAGCGACAAGGCGATGCGGGTCGGGTGCCGGGTGGCTCTAATGAGCTGTGACCTTTAAGCTGTTTGTAGGCGGCGGTAACCACTTACCATCAGATGGGCTGTCGGCCGGTAAGCCAACCGAATACCAACATAAAATAAATAACGAGTAACAAACTCTACAATATTATCAAGCCGCGGATAAACCGTAACGTAATGCATTAATTCTATTTTGGGTGAGGCCTATGACCAGCAGTGGGCTGCGATACGATAAGAAGTGGTAACTACGAGTGGTACGACGCAGCGGTGTGAAAACACGGCCGCGGGTAGGGTTACCTGTAACGGGGTTAGATGTAAAACTAAAAAGTAGAGTCAAAAAGCCTGATTTCTACCAAAATGTCCTGACATTGTTGCCGCGAGCGTGCGCAATGCAATTTCAGTAATTGTTTCGTTTGCCGGGGAGATGCGCCGGGATTCCCGACCTTGAAAAAATTTAATAAGTACACTCTTTTGCAAAAAAAACGGGCACCTAAGGAATTTTACGTTCCAAGGTCGATTTGAGTTAATTAAATGAAATTTATTTCTTTGACGTAGTCTGTATACTTATAATCGTGTAAATTAATGCGCGTGAAGTGAATTCGGGCAATTAAAAGAAAAAAATCGATGATAACGATAAAAAAAACGATGGATTCTTTAAAACCGATGTACACGCCCAAACAATAAGAAGTGGTCGGCAATAAAGACAAGTTTTTTTTTTTACTTTTTTTAATTAAATAAAGTTACAAATGTAAAAATCTAATAACGAGTGTGACCTCCTCTTGCCAAAATCTGAATCCTGCTGGGCATGCTTTCCACAATGTTTTTAATAACGTTTTGAGGAATACGTTCCCACTCTTCTGCAATGACTCTTTTTAGCTCCCTGATGTTTTGTGGAGCAGGTTGCACTGATCTTACCCGTCTCTTTAGAACATCCCAGACATGCTCAATTGGATTGAGGTCAGGACTTCGAGCTGGCCAATCTAAACGACGGATCCCAACTTCTTGCATGTACGCTTCCACGTCGCCAGAACGGTGCGGGCGAGCATTGTCGTCCATAAAAATGGAATCTTCCCCAAGTGCAGTCAATGTGGGTTGTGCATAATATGGAATTAGGACTTCCATTATGTATCGGTGTGCATTTAATGTTCCATTTTCTATGAAAACTAACTCCGTACGCTCCGTCGAATTAATTGCTGCCCAAAACATAACGGAACCTCCGCCATAAGGAGTGATTTCTTCGAAACACACTTCCGCATAGCGTTCCCGTGGTCTTCGCAGCACTCGCCGGCATCGGTCCTCTCCACACAAAGATATTCTAGCTTCATCAGAAAACAACACTTTATTCCAGTCCTCCAGAGTCCATGAAGCACAGTTCCGAGCAAACTGAAGTCGAGCAACACGGTGCTCACGGAGTAATTTAGGGCCCCGAGCTGGGCGGTAACTCCTGATATTGGCAGCCAAAAGCCTCCTCCTGACCGTCCACAAGCTAACTTCTACTTCTCTTACTTCATCAAGGCTCTTCTTCAGGTCCACACTTGACGCCTTACGATTCCGCAACGCCTGACTCACCAAAAAGCGGTCATCTCTTGGTTCTGTGCATCGTTTTCTTCCCGAACCGGGTCTTCTTTTGGCCGAACCGGTCTCTTGATACCGTTGCCAAGTCCTCTGGACAGTTGAACGACTCACATTTAGCCGCTGAGACACGTAAGTTTGCGAACAACCTTCTTCAAGTAGGGCTATAATTTTACCGGCCCTTATCGCTTTATCACTCATATCAAAAAGTGGTATTTAATGTAAAAAGAAAGATTAAATTGTTTAATTTGCAGAAAATATCCAAAAAGTTTTAAAATATCGTAATAAGTTAAAAAATTGTTAAAAATCGTTTCAGTAATTCGCGCCATTAGTAAAGCAATTTTAGAATAATCCACAATAATAATTACTTTTCTTTTATTAATTTCAAATTTTAAATTTGGAACGTAAAGAATCATGCCAGGATGCTTCAAATAACATGCCAATACATCGTCAAATTGATAAAACCTATTTCGTATTATAAGTATTCAGTTCAAAATTTTCAACTCTTTTTTTATTTATTTTTTTGCTGTACCTATTTCGATGCTTTTATTTTTAACCCAAAGGTTGACTGGTAGAGAATGCCTTATGGCATTAAGTCCGCCTTATGTACCACCATAGTGCATGAAAGTATAAATAAAGAAATAAAATAAATATTTCTTGTTCTTCTTCATTGAAGTAGAGAAAAAAATCTAAAGTGCCCGTTTTTTTTGCAAAAGAGTTTATTTTATCTGTACATACCTATAAAATTCAAAGTCCTGACTGACTGACTTAGTCATCAACGCACAGCCTAAACCGCTGGTCCTAGAGACATGAAATTTGGAGGGTGTGTTCTTTGTGAAGAGTAAGTGTCCACTAAGAAAGGGTTTTTCGAAATTCCACCCCTAAGGGGGTGAAATTGGGTATTTAAGTTTGTATGCAAGTCCGTCATTTTTGAATTAAGAAGCATGACATTAAATATTAAGGTTCCTGATTAGAAATAAATGTAAAAATGTTTCAGCGTTTTTGTAAATTCAACCCCTAAGGGGATGAAATAAGTGTTGAAAGTTTGTATGAGTAATCTGGAAATTTTGAAGTACAGAGCATGAAGTTAAAAATGTAGGCCTTTGGTGAGAAATAATACACGTGTCAGGAGGTTTTTGGAAATTTGACGGGGTGAAATAGGGGATGAAAAATGTTTTGAAGTTAAAATCATTAGGTCAAATAATAGGGTTTCGGGTTAGAAGTAAATGTACACGTGTTTGAAGGTTTTTGTAAATTCGACACCTACGGGGATGAAATAATAAGAGTTGAAAGTTTGTATGAAAAATCTGGTACTTTTGAAGTAAGAAGTATGGGGAGAAATTGACTGACTGGGCGATCGATCTATCAACGCACAGCCTAAACCGCTGGGGTTAGAAGCTTGGAATTTTGACAGTAGGTACCTATGTACGGTACGGTACGCACGCATTCATTAAGGAAGGGTTTTTGGAAATTCTAACTCTAAACGGGTGAAATTGTTGTTAACGTTTATATGAAAATCCTTATTCTATGGGGTTATTGACTTGAAATTTGGTGCAAACACTCTTCAAAGTAAATAATAAAAGATGGACTTTTTGGATTTCACTAAAAAGGGGCTTAATTAAGGTTCAAAATTTCACGCAAGCGAAGCTGCGGGCAGAAGCTAGTTAAATAATATAATAATAATTCTTTCTTTTCTTTATTTCACTGAAAAGATTTATACAGTACTTACTATAAACTATATATAACACACATAATGATTGTTAGAGGTAGTACAAATTATTTGTTAAACCCTGATTTCCAAACTAGGCAGACTTGTATGTTGGAAGTCAGTGTTCGACCGTATTCTTAAATTAAGGAAACAAACCTCTTTTTTTTAAATAACAGTTTGTCAAACTTTAGCCTAAAAGACCAAAGAACAAGTAAGTGCCAACCGACAGGCTATGGAAATACAAACATGCATGCAACTGTACGAGTATAAGTGAAAAAATCATTTTCAAAGTCCGGCCGGAATCCTTGACCAGTGCCTAAAAATCCTGACATGTCTGGACAAATCCTGACATCTAGCAACCCTAGTTTCTTTATTGCTAACTTTCCTAACAATACTGGCTAACAGACCCTTATTACCTGCTAGTTACGCGCTGTTATGGCATTTTACGTTTCCTTACACAATGCACATGAATGCTTGGTTATGTTATGATAAAGTTTTATTAGTTTCCGTCGCGTGACAACCGCGGTTATGTCGATGATGTGTGCTCGAGTTGAACGTTGCGCGTCGATACATATGTCAGACATACGTCAGACAGACTAAACTGAAAATTATGATTTTCAGTTTAGTCTGTCTGAAATGTTACATGTAACGACGGGTAGTCAGGGTGGTTGTAATTGAAAATATACTTACTCTTATAAGTTTTATATTTGTTACAAAATTGGGCAGAGTTTCCCCTTACAATTAATGCACTTGGCGGTAGTTACAACACGACTGACTTACACCACCTAAAATTTTAGTGAATCTAAACATAATCCACAATAACTCATTAAACTGTGTAATATTAAATATTAACAATAAAATTCATGATTAATCATTAACAGTACCTAATTAATTTATAGTTTCCCTAAAACGAGTATTAAGTGCGCCGGCCGGAAGCTGACAAGCGGACGGCGTCATAAGTGTTTGTTATTTAATAATTATTATTATTTAAAATTAATTTAACAATAAATAAAGTGGTTAAATAAATAATTCAATTATAATACGAATAATAATATTATGATTAATTTCTACTAAGAAGTCGACTTAGTGTATGCATAACGTGACCATACGTCCCGCTTTTGAGCTATGTGTCCCACTGTCCCCAAAAACATGTAAATTTCCCGCTTTATAAAAAGGCAATCCGTGGAAATGAATTCAATATAAAACGCGCGTATTAATTATAATTGCATCGGAAAACATTTTGCTATATTGCTTTCACGGGAACTTGATTAATTTGGCAGATCTCAGTTGATGACATGAAAATAAATTGAAATGGCGCTTGTGTATGACAATTTAATTCAATAAGTATAAAATTAATTTAAAATATTAGTACCGCGTTACCCAGAAGGTTGTTTCAAAGCAAAAAAATAGAAACAGTATAGTAATATGTTTTTGACACCATAATTATTAATTATAATAAAATATTTTCAAAAAACCCCTTCGCATTTTCAAACTTGCGTCAGATGATACCAGTTGCTAGAGACGTGTGTATCGATAAAATAATTTCGATTTTATATTTTTAACTTATACAAGAATATTTGAACTATTGTAATAATTATATACGATAGGCTTAGTTGATTGAATAATTAGAATAAGACTCATTGGTGGAAAATTAACATTTATCATCGCTCATCCCAGATTTGCCGGATTCATTATCACATCAGCACGTAACGTATATTGTTGAAGATGTGCATCCTAATTGGCTTAAATAACATGACCAGTATAAAAAATAAACTTAAAAAAAAAAGTAAAAACCGACTTCAAAGAAATACTAAAAGGAGTAAAATAATTACCATAATATAAAATTAACAGTTTCAGAAGTCGGTGGCTTCTATTTGCTTCAGTGAAGAGTTGCACCGACTTCTGAAACTGTTAATTTTATAAGGTAATTATTTTACTCCTTTTAGTATTTCTTTGAAGTCGGTTTTTACTTTTTTTTAAAGTTTATTTTTTATCAAATACGTTTTAGTGTCATAATTTTAACCCCCTCCTTCATAACCCTTTTTTTTACTTTGACGTAGTCGGGCCTAAAAAGTCCTTTCAAATGATACCTTACATGATATAATGAAAACATTCCAAAGGGGGGGAGGGGGGGACACGCACCCCCTCCTCTTTTCAAGTAGTCAGTTCCCAACAACAAATATAAACAAAGCAATATTAGTAATTTGAGAATTTTGCTTTGATCCGATGAGGAGTTCCGTTCCATATCTCTGAAGTTCATGGTCTAATCATAACAAAATTTATATGGGACCAATCGGGAAGTATACCCTTTCGAACAAAAAAAGAATTTTTCAAATCGGTTCATAAATGACGGAGATATGAGGTAACAAACATAAAAAAAAAAAAAATACAACCGAATTGAGAACCTCCTCCTTTTTGAAGTCGGTTAAAAATATAGACAGACGTAGTAAAAATTGTACAGAATGATGAGTGGAATTGATGGTTTTCAGATGTAAAGTGACTAATCAGTCATGCTGTAGGTATATGTAAGTACTTAAATCATAAGTAGGTATTTGGAACGTATAATCACACTGATATAATTTGAAAAAACTCTCGCTCGTGTTTTATAAAGGAGAATGGGCAAAAAAACCCAGATCTAACAGAAACGGCTTGTATTGGTATTTGTCACATTTAAAGTCCTAAACAATCCTGCATGATTTTGTTTTCCTCGGCTCCGTCTGGACCCATGAAAACGAGGTCAAAGATTGAAAAAGTGTCTGTTCGTGTATTATTGAAATTATTAAATATTTATTCTAATCATTACATCGCAGTGGACTGCTTGGTATAGGCAGCTCCTATTAATCGTCACCAAACCAGGTGCTTGCTCAGATAATGGATTAAATTAAAACATTATCAAAGTTGTAAAAGTGGTACAATGAAAAATGGTGTGTACATATTTTACATCTATTTATTCGACATAATTACCTAATTATTCCATCTCAATACTGTGAGATATTTACATGGTCAGAGAACACCGGATGGTTGTCCAGAGGACTTCTAGTGACTGCATAGTCAATCCTCTATCTTGATGATATTAATAGGCCGAAGGACCTATTGACAGCCTTGGGGGCTTCGGTTGACTAGTTCAATGGTTATTTTCATTTTTCATTGTACTAATCACTTTTACAGCTTTGATAATGTTTTAATAGCATTATAGAAGCTGCCCATACCCAGCAGTGCACTGCGATATAATGATTAGAATAAATATTTAATGATTTCAATAATACACGAACAGACACTTTTTCAATCTTTGACCTCGTTTTCATGGGACCAGACGGAAACGAGAAAAAAAAAAAATTATGCAGGATTGTTTAGGACATTAAGTGTGACAAATACCAATACAAGCCGTTTCTGTTGGATCTGGGTTTCCGATATATGAAATTTGCCCATTCTCCTTTTATCGATAGTGAAATCGACTTTAGTATATGTCTATATTGCTTTCACGGTAACTTGATTAATTTGGCAGATGTCAGTTCATGACATGAAAATAAATTGTAATGGCGCTTGTGTATGACAATTTAATTCAACAAGTATTAAATCAATTTAAAATATTAGTAAAGCGTTACCCAAAAGGTTGTTTTAAAATCAGAAACATAAAAACAATATAGTTATATGTGTTTAACGCCATAATTATATATTACATAAATGATTTTGAAAAAACCCCGACGCATTTTCAAACTTGCGTCAGATGGTACCAGTTGCCAGAGACGTGCGTATCGATAAAATAATTTCGATAAATTTATATTAACAGAATGAATATTTTGACCATCGTAATAATTATAGACGATAGGCTCAGTTGATTGAATAATTAAAATAAGGCTCATTATAGCCCAGTTGCCTTGCAAAAGGTCGGTCAGTCCTAAATTTTGGATACGTGTTATGGATATGTGTTCTTATAAAAATTACAAATTTTGTACCTTGAGTGACCTCGGCGCGCTCTGCCATCTTGGGTTAAAGAACCCAAAAATTAGTTTTTATTAAATAACTCCAATTTTTTATGCCAAAAATTATTAGGGTTATATGCCAAAAATTATTCACATCAATTTTGTAGAAAATTAAATTCTTATTTTTCATTCCCGACTTAAAATCAGAGGTATTTTATAGGTTTGAAGCCCATGTCTGTCTTTCTGTTTGGCTGTCTATTTCTCTCTCTGTCTGTGTGTCTGTTTGTGGGCTTTTCATAAAAACACCTAACATAACACATCCAAAATTCAGGACTGACGAACCTTTCGCAAGATAAACCTCTTTTTCGCGACCCGGCTACTGGGCTTATTATTGGTGATAAATAAACATTTATTTTCACTCATCCCATACCTGCTGGATTCATTATCACATCAGCACGTAATCGTCTGTTGTTGAAGATATGCATGCTAATTGACTTAATCCTAATTACTTAAATCACAAGTATTTGAAATGTACATAAAATCACATTACAATAATTTGTCAAATTCTCGCTGAAATTTTACAAATTGTATCGATAGTTGAATCGACTACAGTCACATGTCTAGCAACTCCTATTGACATGTGTCATTTTAATCTTCTTATCGTGAAAACAATATAGCAGCTCTTAATTGACATGTGTCATTTTAATCAAGATACCGTGAAAAGAATATAACCAAGTATCCACAAATCATGCCAACATTATCACTTATACAGATTCATAGTACACACATCAAAAGTGTCTAGGGATCAAGCATTTTTATGCGGATTTCTTGAGATTGAGATGTGGCTTTGTAATAAATTTATGATTTTATAAATTTATATGGATCCTTTTTGGTGCATTTCATAATTTGAATCAGGAACTGTGAATCAAATTCGAGTAAAAGATGAAAATCAGCTGTCAATATTTTCCCTATAAAAACATACAACGCATTGAAGACATTATTAGTGCTACTGTTTCCCTACTACTGATTAAAACCAACGTTATTATGGAGCGGCGACGTCATTTAAGCAGGGAAGAAATGCTCAGAGCCGTGGGAATGATAGAAGCTGGTTCCCGGCAACGTACTGTGGCTTTAGCTCTGAATACAAGTCAGAGTGTTATCAGTCGACTTTGGACACGTTACCGAAGCACTGGTACCGTGGCTGAGCGCCATGGAGGACGGTATCGCTGCACCACACGGAGACAAGACCGATACATTCAAATCTTAACTCGAAGAGCTCCAACAATAACCGCCATGATGTTAGCCGTGAGGCTTCATCACTCTTCAGGGAACTTAATTAGCGACCAAACAGTCAGAAACCGCTTGCATGAAGTGAACCTTCATTCCCGAAGACCGCTACGGGTACCACCTATAGCAATGCACAATCGTAGGATTCGATATCAATGGGCTCTTGGACACAGAAATTGGGCAGAAGAACAATGGCGTTTCGTGTGCTTTTCTGATGAGTCTCGTTTTGGTATGAGACCGGATACAAGACGTATACGACACTGGAGAACCCCTGGACGCCAACAGCGATTAAAATCCTGCCAGGAAGTCCATCCTTATAGTGGTGGAACCATCATGGTATGGGCGGGTATTTGGATCGGCGGAAGAACTGAGTTGATTTGGATCAGAGGCAACCTCAACGCTCAAATTTATGCTGAGACGATTGTATCAGACGTCATCGTTCCTCTACAAGCGCAAATCGGTCCCTTATTTCAGTTAATGCATGATAATGCACGACCGCACACCGCAAGAGTTGTAAGACAGACTCTCGCCGCAGCTAACATCAATGTCCTGCCCTGGCCTGCTCAGTCGCCAGACTTGAACCCGATTGAGCATGCATGGGATATGCTACAGAGAAGAGCTCTGCCGAATATGGAGGGTATCCAGTCGCAAGAAGACCTTTTTTGTTGTTGCAACGAACATGGGCGGCCATTCCACAGCGTGATTTGGATGAACTCATTTTGAGTATGCCAAACCGATGTTCTTGTGTTGTTAGTGTTCGCGGTAGAAACACGGATTATTAATTGTTTAAGTTACCCAATAAAATTTTAAAGAAAACTGTTATTTCAGTCTTTTTTTCGAACTTTTGTGTTAGTGGTTCAAATGTCAAAAATCCCTTTATTAGGAAAATGGCAAATTTCTTTATTAATGCAAAGGTGACTTGGTTTATCGTTACTGTGACAAACGAAAACACTTTATTTGATGAATCCTTAAAGAAAATTTTAATTAATATCAATCAGGAGAAAAGTTATTGCAAAAATATATGTTGATCCCTAGACACTTTTGATGTGTGTATAAACTAAAGCTAATAATTATTTTAAAGCAAATTGTTCTGCCGTAAAATATCGGACCACGAGACTACAAAACATATCATTGCAGGCGCCCCGGTCTAGGGGAAAAAAAATAGTCACGTTATGTAGATATGCAGGACTGGAAGTCGGTAACATACAACAAGCTCATAATATTTACCTTGATATTTGCGTTGCCGAAGGACTCCGGATAATTAACAACCGCGCGGATCATACGATTTGCAAGGTTAAGCTGCGCTCGACACAATCAGTCAGTGAATGGGTGACCGTTCTTTACGCATCGAGACCCCTCTATACCTCGGAGAGCATGTTAAGCTGCGCTTGACACAATCAGTCAGTGAATGGGTGACCGTTCTTTACGCATCGAGACCCCTCTATACCTCGGAGAGTATGTTAAGCTGCGCTCGACACAATCAGTCAGTGAATGGGTGACCGTTCTTTACGCATCGAGACCCCTCTATACCTCGGAGAGTATGTTAAGCTGCGCTCGACACAATCAGTCAGTGAATGGGTGACCGTTCTTTACGCATCGAGACCCCTCTATACCTCGGAGAGTATGTTAAGCTGCGCTCGACACAATCAGTCAGTGAATGGGTGACCGTTCTTTACGCATCGAGACCCCTCTATACCTCGGAGAGCATGTTAAGCTGCGCTCGACACAATCAGTCAGTGAATGGGTGACCGTTCTTTACGCATCGAGACCCCTCTATACCTCGGAGAGTATGTTAAGCTGCGCTCGACACAATCAGTCAGTGAATGGGTGACCGTTCTTTACGCATCGAGACCCCTCTATACCTCGGAGAGTATGTTAAGCTGCGCTCGACACAATCAGTCAGTGAATGGGTGACCGTTCTTTACGCATCGAGACCCCTCTATACCTCGGAGAGTATGTTAAGCTGCGCTCGACACAATCAGTCAGTGAATGGGTGACCGTTCTTTACGCATCGAGACCCCTCTATACCTCGGAGAGCATGTTAAGCTGCGCTCGACACAATCAGTCAGTGAATGGGTGACCGTTCTTTACGCATCGAGACCCCTCTATACCTCGGAGAGTATGTTAAGCTGCGCTCGACACAATCAGTCAGTGAATGGGTGACCGTTCTTTACGCATCGAGACCCCTCTATACCTCGGAGAGTATGTTAAGCTGCGCTCGACACAATCAGTCAGTGAATGGGTGACCGTTCTTTACGCATCGAGACCCCTCTATACCTCGGAGAGCATGTTAAGCTGCGCTCGACACAATCAGTCAGTGAATGGGTGACCGTTCTTTACGCATCGAGACCCCTCTATACCTCGGAGAGTATGTTAAGCTGCGCTCGACACAATCAGTCAGTGAATGGGTGACCGTTCTTTACGCATCGAGTCCCCTCTATACCTCGGAGAGCATGTATGAGCACCTATGACACTCGTTACGGGTAGTCAGAAGCCCGAAAGTTTGATAGCCGGTCTAACCTGAAGATATCAGCATTGCCCGGTTAATGGATTGCGGTGATCTGATGTCAGTCGCTCCGTGTAAAATACTGGTGTTCAGCCGCATCTGGTTACACTGGAAGCTGACTCCAACATTTATTTATTTATTTATTTTATTATAGTTAATTAAAACGGTATAACACCAATTACAATAATTAACATGGAAAAAGAAAACAAAACATAAAAGTAAAACACTCAGTAGACAACAATTAATGGTTTAAATTAAAACTAACATGGAACAGTGGACACTCTTGCATACTTCCTCTCACAAAACGCCAGACTTAAACGCATTAATTTATTCCATTCATCCGCAAACACATAACATTCAGGGTTGGCAGACAAAAGGGCGTTGAGCGTCTTAAGAATACGACACACAGGAGATTCAGCTCTGGCGACAGTTTTGGATGACGGTAGGGCAAACAGATTGCGCCGGCGGCTCTGACGGTGTCCAAGGTAGTTGTCGGGCACAAACAGTCGGCATAAAAGGCTGTGGAGTTCAGGACAGTCGATTAGTCCCCGTAGGACTTTACAGGCTACCGTGAGCTGATCAGAGCTTCTTCTCACCTCCAAAGAGTTAAACCCCAACATCCCTAACAGATAGTTGGTAGGGTACATGAAGGGAAAAAAGTAGTATAGCCTTTGGAAATAGTATCGCAGAAAGGTTTTCTGCACCTTTTCGAGCATCAGTGTTAGGTTAGCGGTGTAGGGGTGCCAGACACAGGCACTAGACTCGAGTTTGCTTCGGACCAAGGTAGTGTACAACAATCGAATGACATTGGGATCGCGGAAATCACGAGCATTTCGCATGACAAAGCCCAGGCGCCTGAAAGATTCCTTTGCGAGGGTAGCAATGTGGTCTTTAAATGTTAGACAGCGATCGAACGTCACTCCCAAATCCTTTACGTTGGTGACTCGAGAAATTACTTCACCACCTAAACTGTACTTGTAATGGATCGGTCGTAACCCTCTACCGAACGTCATGACATGGCACTTGCTTGTATTGAAAGGCAGCTTGTTCACAATGCTCCACTCACAAATGGCATCAATATCCCTCTGTAGGAGTTTGCAATCCTCTTCCGTTCTGATCTGTACAACCAGTTTTAGATCGTCGGCGTATAGCAGACATTTGGCAAATTTAACTCTTGTGATCAAGTCATTAATCATGATCAGAAACAGAGGTGGCCCTAACACGGATCCCTGACTCACACCCGAGCGGGTGTTGTAAGGCTCAGACTCAAAACAACCATGTCTGACAAACTGCTTGCGATCTCGCAGGTAGTCGGAAAAGAAGCTGACAAATCCAAACGAGAAACCTATGGCCTCCAGCTTTGTCAAGAGGACATCGTTGTCAACTCTGTCGAAGGCTTTGCGGAAATCAAAATATAGAGCGTCGACCTGCCTCCCGATGTCCAAGCTACTGGATATGTAGTCTACATGAATCAGCAAATTTGAATTGACGGAGCGACCCGGTCGAAAACCATGTTGGGCATCGGACAAAAGCACATTTACGCGTTTGCGAATGAAGGTGTGGAGAATATGCTCGAAAACCTTGGCAATGGTTGGGAGGATAGCAATGGGTCTGTGTTCTTCTACCAATGTTTTATCGGAGGTTTTAGGGATGGGAATGACTCGCGAGGTTTTCCATTGCTCAGGGTATACGCCGGACTGAAGGGCCAGGTTAAAAATATGACACAGAGGAGCTGCCAGGGTGTCATTACATCCCTTAACGATAAAGGCTGGAATGTTATCTGGGCCAACCGAGCTACAGGGTCTAAGTTTAGCAATCCCCTTTACTACGTCTGATGGGGTTAAGAAGGGGAGGGCAATATTATTTCCGATACATGTCAGATTGGCGTTCTTTGGGTCTAATTTAGGTGTATCGGGCTGAAACACGCTAGCAAAATACTGAGCAAATGCCTCAGCCGCTTTAACACCCGAACATGTCTCACCATTGTGAACAACATTCGGCTCGAAACCACCCTTAGATCGTAGGCTCGAAAAATGCTGCCAAAAATGTCGTGGATTTTTGCGTATGCTATTTTCCACGCTGCTGCAGTGCAACCTGTAGGCGTCCTGGGTTCTTAATTTTAGGTTCGACCTGAGTTCACTAAACGCTGCATATGTGACTTTACATCGCGAACGTTTCCAATTATTGTGGAGTTTAGTTTTTTGCCGAATGTCGTTCACAATATCCCATGTAAACCAGACTGGATACCTCTTATTACCAGCTATCATTCTCCTCTTCTTTGGAATTGTGGAATCGAATAGGTCATAGATGACTGAATAAAACTTACCAGCAGCAGAAGGTGCATCATCGCAACTAAGAACGTCTTGCCATGGAGTAGAAAGAATTAGATCACTTAAAAGTGCGTAGTCCCCTTTGACAAAATTCCAATCCTTGCTCCGATCAATGTTGCTGGGATCCAATGTTTCTTTATCCTTGTGCGTTTTGATAGTAAACGCAATATCTAACGGTGGGTGATACAAGTCGATTGGGACCAGTTCCGTACCTTTGACATGCTCACAGTTTACTTCGGTACCCTCCCGAGCCAACACTACGTCTAACTTACTCCCACGCATATTCCACACTTCATTCATCTCAGTCATACAACAGAAGCTTAAGAAGTAACAGTAATAATTGTTGACATTTACAGAAGCACTTTTCAAGTTAAGGTCACCTAATATTATTACAGTTCCGTTCAAATAAGGTATAATGCTCTCAACTTTGCAAAACCAAGTCATGTAGTCATCGTCAGTTGCAGTGGGCTTTATATAGACAACACATACAGATATTTTCTGGCCATGAATTGTAATCGTAGCCCATAAATCTTCGCCACATTCAGTCTCAAAATCAAGCCGCCTTTTCATAGTAACACCAGGGCGCGCAGCAAGCAACACTCCGCCGCCCGGGGCCATTCTGTCTCTGCGTAAAATGCGCCAGTCTCCGATTGATGTTTCAGAGTCCTCTACAGAATTGTCCAGATTTGTCTCTGTTACGGCTATTAGGTCGTGCTCAGAAAGCAACAAGCTAGATCGCCATGTTGGTAACTTGGTTTTGAGCCCACGCACATTCTGGTACAGAATCCGCAGATAGTCGTTGTGATCCGGAGGTGCGGGAAAAGCAGCAATGTTATGGCACTTATTGGGTGTCGTTGCTTTGGCCACGAAAGTTGCGACGCCATGGTTTGACGCAAATATCCTCAGCCCAGCTTTGAGCTGCCATCACTAGTTCGGCTAGCCTCGAGGGCACACCTAATTTGAAGGAGGCGTATTTACCTCGGGGTTTGAGCACGTCTACCGTACAAACATCAATTCCACATACGGTAATTAGGTGATCTCGTACCTGGCTATCAGATGTACCCTGCTTGACGTAGAAGAGGTGCAGGTATCTCCATCTTTCTGAGGCCTCTAAATTAGTGGTACCAGGAGCCGCTGTCCCACGAAGAACATTACCGAGCGAACGGCGGGAGCGCCTGTGCCGAACTTCCGTCCAGCCATCTCTCGATTGCCCGTCTTTGTCTGTGTCGCCCATAGTATCGTCCGCAGGAGCAGCAGGCAGTGGTAAGCAGACACTGGCCTTAGAAGCTTGGCGGGTAGCTGACACTACCGGTTTACCTGGATGGTTTGTTTTTTGCGGGTTCGTCTCGGGGATATCTCGATCCACAGACTTCCCCCCTTTTAACGCGATCGCTATGGGATCCTCTAGATTTTCAGCGTCGTCGTTTGGTGGAGCATTGCTTAGCTGGGAAGGTGACTGATTTTTATTTAAGTCTTGCATTCCATCATAACGCCTATCCTGCTGCTTCCCTTTTGCTCTCACTTGGTGACTAGCTGACCTGCCTTCGAGTCCAATGGTAGTTTTTTGAATAGCCACACACTGACTTTTAATTTCGGCGACATCCTGAACCAGTGCGGACAACATTGCGTCATGTTCAGCCTTCCAAGTAGATAGTTTCCGGTCATATTCAATTCTCCATGTACTCAAAAGCTGCACGAGTTCGCTCTTCCATTCCCCACATGTACAAGACGAGTTCACAGCCGGGTTGCTGGGTGAGTCATCAATACGTGGTCGCTTTCCCCTATTGGCGACATTCACATTGGAATCCTCGCATCTGGAAGCTGAAGCAATGTCAGGAACAGATTGAGATTGTCCTGGTCCGGGGGTCTTCGGAGATTTAGGAGGGGTGCGATGCATGTTGGGCAGTTATACAAACGTCGTGGAGGTGGCTTGCGTACAAAAAAAAATAAACAATATAGCAATGTTCAAAAACTTGTTATTTCTGCACCTGGAACGTTTATGACAGGATTCTTCGCTGAGTGTTGGTATCTCTGGGGAGGGCGTCGCAAATGAGTTACGCACGCCGTTGCAACACTTATGTCCCGCACTTAACCGTCAATGTTGTAACATAGTTGGGAAAAGGCTAGACAGAACATATTTTAAGGTTCCTGGGGGTCTACTCCCTAAGCACGAAGTCCGTGGTTTCGGCCTTAGTTACGAGCGTTTTCTACTCCCTATCACCTACGGACATACGATTATTTCGGGGCCCGAACTAAGAATGAATGACAACACGATTTGACAGTTGTCCCTACTACCGATGTGTGTTTGCCCGTCCGAAAAGTTGAACTTGACACTTGTTTTGTTCACTCCTACGTTTCGGGCTACTTTCGGACGGGCGAGACTAATTTCGTTGACGGGCTTAAGGAGTAGGCCCACTGAATACAAGGAGAAAAAAAAGGTTTTAGTTAATTTTTGCAGAAGTTTAACAGGCACGAAGTTCAGCACATGTTTGCCTTGGGTGTTTCTTGTTAGTTTTTATTGTAAAAATGACTGGACTTGAGACTGGAAGCTCACCCCAAAAACTAGGAAAAAGGGTAGGCAGAAGCAACATTGTTTAGCGTTTGTATTTCACATTATTTTATGAGTCACGAGTCAGTCCAATGAAGAGCGCGCGTCGACTTTTATGGACGCAGATGAGGCTCAAATTGAAATGATTCACGCATACCCCTGGAATGCAACTACTGTAATAGCTCCACTTTGCAACGTATTTCATATATTTATGTGTGGGTGCTCCGACGTGTATTTGCTAGTCGTTTCACTACATTTCTCAGCTAGCTGTTGTAGTGCTTCTTAGAAAGGTTTACGTTCGTATGATGTGGGGGCTGTGGAGGCTCGGGGAGGTAGTTTTAGGCAGCGGATGGTAATTGTTGTTTTTGTTAAATTAATTAGTATTATTGTATTAGGAAGCATCCGGCCTCGATCGGCTGAAGCCGCAGCGGTGCGCACCTTCGAACGTTTCAACTATAATTTCTTGAGAATTTTTTATTTTAAGAGGTGTTGCGTTATGTGCAATTAACTTTATTAATGAAGTTTCGCAGAATTGGGAATGACCTCGAAGGCTTCGCAGCGTGTTACTTATGCCGCAGGATGATTAGCATTTACGGGTTAGATTTTTGTTTATTATTGCAGATAGTTATTTCATGGGTTGTAGATGAATTAAAGGACCGTAGATATCACGATCCAGTGATCGCGATCAAAATATCGTAATTATATTGAATGTGTTAGCATGCGCTTACTACATGAGCTGCGATTTACGGCGATTTTTTAATAACATGCATTTTAGAAACATCGACAGTATCCATACATACCTATGTATACATCCATACATATGTATTCAGTAGGTTAAATAAATAAGTGCTACCCAAAGTTTCTCCAACAGTTATTCAAACGTATTTTTTTGTAATGTTAAAGAATTAACCAATTTGGGGCGACGAACTTAAACATTACCCAAAACTTTTTATGAATTAAAACTTGCCGTCATCGCGTCAGTAGCCACGTAGCCGCGCCTACGCGCGTAGCAACGCGACCCTCGCTACGAAGCCTACGTAAAAACCGAAAAGAAAAGGGTGAGAATTATTGCGTAGCAAACCGAATCCATGCACGGTGGACGCGTTTTGGACTACGAATGTACTCGTATGTAAGCTACGAGACAATAATGCACCTACATATTAGTAACACGCGTATTAATACGCAACTCATTCAGTGTACTTTCCAGTTAATAATACCAAGTCCTTACAGGTGCTGCTGGGATTAACTAGCTAGTTTTCTTAAAAGTATTTTGGTAGGTATTAAAGACAAACATAATATTGTTAGCGACACTACAATTTAATCGTTAAGGAGTGATTCTATCATTACAGTTATCGCTAATATTGGTATGTCAGGATTGTGAGCAAGGTAAATATAGTAAATAAAACCAACATAGACTCTCCACCACTGAGAGTACTTGTATTTGGGTTAGTGTTAGTAACATGAACTAGATCACAATATAATACTTTAGATAATTATTACAAGTTATTACAAGATCATAAAATAAGGACAAGCTAGTCAGATATAAAAGGTCAGACTTCTTCAGCTGATCTACACAGAATACTCTAGACGAGTGTTCCGTCGTACGGTCCAAGAAGCAATCCCCCGGGCGCACCGAGCGAGCCGGTCTCCTCCCTCCAACGGGCAGTGGTGGTCCGATGTTGATGTCATGGTTAGTTAGGTGGCGGACAACAGATGGCGCTCACTCCACGAAGTTCCCGACATTATGTACCTATTTGAAATCCGCACCATAATATCATAATGACGCACACGTATTTCCAATTACTTAATTTTGACCATTAAAAAAGAAAAATACAATTAGTTTGGTTCATATTTCGTAGGAATTTTACTTTTTACCAGACTGCGCGACAGCAAAGGCAGCGTTATTTTTGTACAATAACCTTTGTTAAACTTACTTAGTTGATGCCTGTACGTTTGTCAGGTACCAAATCGGCTGATTTTTATGTTAATAATGCACATGTCGTAATTACCGTCATTTTGAAAATATGAATCAGATCATACTTTGCCAACAAAAAAACGTATAGTAACTTATACTTACCTATTTGTTGTGTTTACAATTAGCTGTTATGATTTATACCTAATTGCGAAAATTATAAACTGCATCATCTTTTATTCCACTCCATCTTAATGTAGATTGCAGGGCGGTTTTGTAACTAAAAATAAAACAATGTTCTTGGAATTTAAAACTGTTTTACAAAGATTCGTAAAATCGACAGGCAATGTCCATTAACTTTACGCTCAATTTTTTTAATTAGCTTTTCCTATTCCCACCTTATTATACACTAGCGACCTGCCCCGGCGTTGCTCGGGTGTGTTTTATGACTTAAAACCTACCGGAAGAAATAAACTAAATTAAGATGAGAACAGCATCAAAATCCATTGAGTAGTTTATAAAGAGTAACAGCGGTTACGCACTGCATCCGATCCGAATCCGTGAAAATACGTTCCGAAGTAGCCATAGAACTATTTGTATGGTAGTTTACGCACTACGTCCGGCATCCGTCATCCGATTTCTATCCGTCATCCGTGAGTTTCTAATTCGGAAGAACAATTGACGTACCGAAGTAGCCATAGAACTATTTGTATGGTAGCTTACGCACTACATCGGGCAATCGTCATCCGATTTCTATCCGTCATCCGTGAGTTTCTAATTCGGAAGAACAATTGACGGATCGAAGTAGCCGTACTACTGAATTGTTTGAATTTGAATCACAGATCGGAATAGTGCGTAAGCAACATCCGAATTCGGTCAGAGATTTTTACTCTAGATCGGTAGTTTCACGGATTCGGATCGGATGCAGTGCGTAAAGCAATATCCGAATTCGGTCCGAGTTTTTTATATCCGTATTTTCACGGATTCGGATCGGATGCAGTGCGTAATCGCTCTAAGCGGACAAACAGACAGAGGCGAAAAGCAACTTCAATTTACTAGAGATGTGCCGACTATGACTTTGGCCGACTAGCCGATTAGTCGGCTGTAAAGAGGCCGATTAGTCGGCCAAGCCGATCACGGTTTCGGGGGTATTCAGCAATTTCCGTGACGCTTCGCTTATGCCTTGATCACACGTACCGAGCAAACCGGCGAGACAGTAAAATGTTTCTCGGCCGAGACAGTGTAGTAAGCGAGTAGCTGTTCACACACGTTTTGAAATAAGCACAGTCAGTTCAGTTCTATTGAGACTACAATTCGGACACGATGCACGTGCGGCGACGCGACAATCATGTGGCCGAGTGGCGAGCGGCGAGACAATGCACGTTCAAACCTGCCGAGTGAGTGAGCGAGACAGTGCGGGGAAGCGGGAGGGTGGTAACTTGGTCTAGTAAGTAGAACGGCAGCCGAGCTATTGTCTCGCCACTTCGTTCGGCCGAGCGCTCGGCCGTGCACTCGGCGCTATGTTTATACGTACCGAGTACTCGACCGAGAGCACTGTCTCGCCGGTTTGCTCGGTACGTGTGCTCAAGGCATTACAGCTTATTCGCGCGCAAGTCGCAACTGCTGCCTGCGCGCGTGTCGGAACATGTTTTGTTTACTTCGCATTGTTTCTTGATTTTTGCTGTTGCACGGGTCAGGTCGGTGTTTTTGTGTAAAAAATAAACACAATACTGATATTGTTCATTAAAGTGAAAGAGCTAATTACAATTTAATCATGTCAAAAAGAAAGTCTCGTGTGTCTATACGAGTATACATTTTATTGAGAAATATACACAAAGTAAGAAGCCGGATAGACTAGTCGGAACATCACTAATTTACTATACTAATTCAAGATAAAGATAGACCGCGTGAACCGCGTCATTGCTCTAGTGCCGCGAGCGCATGGCAGGGCGCTCAAGGCAGCCGAGCAGGAAGGAAGGAAGGTAGAAAGCCTTGGTTCTGATTAAGTACCAAGTTGTGTAATGTTATTTAATTTTTCTATTAGCTAACTCGTAAACTTTCTTGCCAGCGCTTTACCAGCATTTATGTATGTATGTCAAAGAGATTGTGTCGGGAACTTCGTGGAGTGAGCGCCATCTGTTGTCCGCCACCTAACTAACCGTGACGTAAACATCGGACCACCACTGCCCGTTGGAGGGAGGAGACCGGCTCGCTCGGTGCGCCCGGGGGATTGCTTCTTGGACCGTACGACGGAACACTCGTCTAGAGTATTCTGTGTAGATCAGAAGAAGTCTGACCTTTTATATCTGACTAGCTTGTCCTTATTTTATGATCTTGTAATAATTATCTAAAGTATTATATTGTGATCTAGTTCATGTTACTAACACTAACCCGAAAACAAGTACTCTCAGTGGTGGAGAGTCTATGTTGGTTTTATTTACTACATTTCCCTTGCTTACAATCCTGACATAAGTACCAATATTAGCGATAACTGTAATGATAGAATCATTCCTTAACGATTAAATTGTAGTGTCGCTAACAATTGTAAGCAATACTAACCAAATCTTCTATTTAATTTATTTTCTATTGAATGTGGTTTCTAATATTAGCATAAGCCTGGGGAGGGTGACGAGTGGGCGTGCCTGGTTGGCGGCCGCCCACCGCGCGCCCCGCCCCCCTGTCACACCACCTACAAAGAAACCGAGCTCGGTGGCACGAACCCACGTCTTGACAGAGAAAGATTTCTTGACGCCGCACTCTACGACACAACGGAGTCGGTTGCTACTCAACGCAACCTTTGTGTTCGCACCCGTACAGTCGGCGATACAAGTACATAGAACAAATTAAGCTCAGCTAAATGAACATTGCATTCAATGGGGAGTCTTTGTCAAAATACATCCTGAAAAGGTTGTTAATGCCAGCAATTAGTAATGAATGTTCCTATTTAATAAAGTTAATTTTCAAATTGTAAAATAGTGTAGATACAACTCTGAGTACATCTTAAAGATTTTATTTCCAATTAGTTTTCCAATTACAGGAAACTTACTAAAAACACTCAAAAAAAAAACTTTGGCTACTTTTGTCGCTGACTGTACCTACCTAGCAGCAATCACAAGTCAATGAAAACCAGAGCAAACAATAATGTTGAAATACTAAATATTGTGAAGTTTTTAATAGATTTGTTTAAAAGAGTATTAAGTTTAAGGGCAGATTTTCTTCTTGGTCTTTAAACTTGAACTTTGATGCTGCAAGCTGGAATACTATTAATATTAAACTCAACAATTTTACAGCAGTCTAAAATCTTAAACGTTAACACTTACCGCACTTTTTGCTTCGGTGGTTAAAAATATGAATAAAAATAACCTTACTTGAACATATTATTATAATTTATAAATAAGTAGGTAGGTAGTAAGTAGGTTCGCATAATAACATATTTTATTTTCTGTTGTTATTTACTTAAGTAAGCCATTTTTATCTTGGAGAAACAAAGAAATATCTAACAATGCTGTACGTTTTAAAACGAAAACAAAATAAAAATAAGTATTACCTAGGCAAGTTTAAAAAAAATGTTAGAAATAAACTTTAACAAATCGGGAACATTCATTCCATTTTGACAAGTTCTCAACTCTCAAATAATTTTAAACCTTATTTTAATACTTTTAGCACTGGTGTTTGGTTGAGCATACCGCGGGATACTCCATCGTGCTGCGGCATGATCCCGCAGCGTTAAATACGAGTCCTAAAGCGTATTAAAATAAGCTTAAAAAATCCTTTGCCATGCCGTCCTATTAGTGAGCGTCGCGGCGTCGGCCATTAGATAGGTAGATATCTATTAAAAGTTGCGTTCCAAAAACTTTTTGTGGTAAAAAATAAAGTTGTGCAATGAACTGAAACAGGAGATACTCAAACTCAAACTCAAAAACTCATTTATTCAAAATAGACTAGAATTACTTAGTTCTTTTTGAACGTTAGTTTTACAATATTATAGACATCCCACAAAAAGCCCTCCCTTCACCGCTTCCTAGTGTTTTTGCTGTGAAGAAGAAACGGCGCAACAAACTCCCCAGCAACACAGATATGTCTGTCAAGTGAATAAATTAATTGACTCTATACAACGAAAATCATCAAATTTTTTACAATAATAAAATTATGCAAGTACAGGTAAAATAAAAATTAAAAGTAAGATAAGTATATAAATCAATTCTGTATGAATTGGGTTAATACCTATGGTTGATACCTATACACACCGTGGGACCGAGGTACCCGAAAGATTTTAACCTTCGATTCCGATGCCTAATTGGAGAAGAAAAGCTAGGATTTATACGTAGTTCGTTGAATAAAGCTTAATTTTCGAAATATTCACTATTTACGGTACTTCACAAATCGAAAAATATCTATGATAACAAGTCCTATGAACGCGGCGTTGCGACTTTTGTCATACTCGTACCATACCCCTGTCGCCGTATGTCTTATTTGTCGGGGAGGGTTGAGAAGTGAGAAGTTTCTTATCGACTCACACGATAATTTATAAATATTGCCAGTTAAACCTAAGGTATTGTTTACAAGGAAGTACTAAAGTTAATTGATTTATTAAGTACCGAAAAATAACCAAAAAAAAAACGAAAAAAAAATGACTCATTGGACTTTTGTTGATATAACATTTGACTCATAATACCATCAGAAAGGCGTAGTTTAAATATTTCGGGTATCTCGGGCCCACGGTGTCATAGCAGCATTACTTGTATTGCATTGAATTAAAACTATTTTACTTTTTATTCAATTAAACCTGGATATACAGGCACGGACTGACGCCCTAAACCCTTCTCATTCTGAGAAGGGGCCCACGCCCAGCAGTGGGACAGTGTTGGACTGATTGATGACACAGGCACCACTAAATTATACAGAAAAAGATAAACATAAAGCGATTCAGATTCCTTTTCAATACTGTATCATTTATGGATTATTACATTGTGTAGTATTTTCCTAGCTCAGAAAAGGCTGGCAATGAAACCGTTCCAAGTTCCAATTGCTGTATAACTGCAATAGTTACGCAATCCGCTGCGTTTCTGAGGCGCGGCGCGGCGGCAGCTGTTCTGCGCGCGGTGACACAATGCGCGGCTTACGGGCGCGCTGCACCGCAAGCCGCTTATAGAACTTAATAGATGCACCTGTCTGCTTGTTGTAATACGATAGCGAAGTAGTTGTAGTTCATACAGCAAGACGGTTAGTACCTGTACATTAAGAAATGTTCAGTAAATCAATGTTTTAATTCGGCGTTCGTTTACCTTAGGAGTAGGAAAAAAATAACGTGTAAGTATAAAATACGTGGATGACTGTCGTGTCAGCGTTCTTGGATAATAATATTGGAACTTCATGATCACATTTAAGCACTCGACACATTTTCATTTTCAAACTTTTTGGGAAATGGGGCGGATCATGGGATTATCTTTCAAAAAATATGTAGCTGTGTGTATTTTTTGGTATCGGTAGATTGCAAAAAAATACAGTACAACTTGAAAAAATGACCACTCAATATTACCAAATAATAAACTTTGAATAGGCTCTCTTTTAACGCATTTCAATGGATTATTGTCTTGCGGAACACTTTGAACTAAGTAATTCATGTAAACGTATGATATTGAATTCCTCTCTCCTTTCAATACCATACAATAATCCTACCTAACAGCTTACATTTAAAAGCTCTGACGCGAAAACTCGCAATATGTTCCACTTTTATGTTTATTAAACAATTGACGAAGATAAGTGTTCTATTAAATTAAACGATCTACAGGGTAGAACTTTGAGATAGGGCAATAAAGATATTTGTAGCTACCGGAAAACGTTCTTAGAAGACTTGTAAGAAAATGTCCCATCTCAAATTTACACTCTGTGTACTGTATTCCCAAATTATGGGATTATTACTGATATAGGTTTAACCTACATCAGTTTTATTTACCAAGCTACTCATGCGGTTAACACGCTGATTATGCAATCGAATAGGATCACATTATGTTGCACATTTGTACCGAGTGTTTGCTCGCATTTAGCCCTCGTTTCATAATCAATCGTAATCTGCGTGCTTTAACATTCAACTACGCGACTTACGCTTTAACTTACACCTACTGTTATCATGAAATATTTACGCGAATATTGACAAAGTTACACATAATAATAGGTTTGTACCTACCCGTTGTATATTAAGTATTATGAGCGTCTCGGGCGACTTTGAACCCTCTGAAAAGGGCACAGAGGCACATTTAAATAAGAATAGAATCCAGCATTTAAATGTTTGCATCAATAGCTAACGTCACATACTTATTCGACAAATAAAATACAAGCACAACATGGAAACACATTTTATTTACTTACACAGATCTGCGGCAAATCTGTGAAAACAAAAGATAAAGAGCATTTAAGTTTCCGCTCAATGAGATAAGCCTACCATTCATTAGTAGGTAGTTACAAGTACATGATCATGTTGACATTAGAGCATTGCACAACCACGCGTGGTGTAAACACGTAACAATGTCCACTCGAAGCGCGA
Source organism: Amphipyra tragopoginis (assembly GCA_905220435.1). Classification (NCBI taxonomy): domain Eukaryota; kingdom Metazoa; phylum Arthropoda; class Insecta; order Lepidoptera; family Noctuidae; genus Amphipyra; species Amphipyra tragopoginis. The sequence continues at coordinate 36,855,611 of HG991991.1, forward strand.
TATGTAGCGGGCGGATGCGGGGGGTGAGGTGTGCGCGGGGGCTGGGCGATGACGTGCGCGGGCGCTCCGTCACAAGGTCGCGCCTCTTCCGCATATCACGCCTCTTGCCATCGCTATCAACACACAGCATAACAAAATATATCTACAAACGAGTGCACGCAATATAACTACCTACCGAAATAAATAAAGGTAGGTATTATTTAAAAAAATACTAAATCCATTTGATGGCGGTCATATAATAACTGTTGCATTTACCCAAAGCTTTCACCAATAATTCAGCCCTCATCAAGCTGTCTCCCCCTTTAAGTCCCCGCCAGCAACGCCCTAAGCCGAGGTCCGAGTCTCACTAGGGGTCGCCCTTAGTGCTGTTGTTACAGGTAGTCATGATGTTAGTGTAGTACAAGTAGTTAGCTTAAGTTAAGTATTTTACTTCCCCCCCCCCCCCCCCCCCTCCCATTGGCTGGAGACCCTGCAGGTCTCGCCAATAACTGCCCGGTTACGTAGAAGCGTTCCCCTATAAGCATACAGCAGTCCAATAGAAAAATAAAACCCAAAGCTTTTACAATTTTCCAGATGTACCAAAGTTTTTTTTTACTTTTTAGTAAAATATTTCAGCCTGGGTTTGTGTACTGGCTCAAAATTACAAGATTTGTAGCGGACAGATTTGTCTGTGACAACCACGAAAACTAAATAAATGCTTTTAAAGTTAAAGGCAAGGCCTCTTCCTTCCCTAAAGCCTGGTTGTTACTAACCCGTTTGTCTAACACAGTTAATAAAACAGCCTCATACCTACCTCCCCTTCCGCATGAGGCCAAATACAAAGTAGGGTAGGCTGTGTAGTTAGCGCTTGAGAATTGTCATTTTCCATATAACCATGTACAGTAAGCAAAATAGATAAGTGTACAGGTAACTAACTGCACCTGTATTTCCATATAACCATGTACAGTAAGCAAAATAGATAAGTGTACAGGTAACTAACTGCACCTGTATTTCAACAGAGTTGTGTGTGCTGAGAAGTCAATTCTTCGTCACCCCTTGTTTGAACACGTCGTGTGCTTCAAAAGTTGTCATGCACACAATAACAATAACTATTGCCTGCGTAGTGCACACCTGCAAATGTTCCTTGTTTGCTTGTATACGTTACTCGTCTGCTGTGTACTAATAGCCATCTTACATTGTAATCAGGTGCCTCATAATTTTGGTTTAAATACCCTACCATTATTTGTTCTGTGGCTATGCGCCTGCAGCGCCCCCTAATTGTGAAGGAACATACTACTACTACTTAGCTACTTACGCACACTTGTTATTTCCCCGCAAACCACGTCAAATAAATGCCTGAAATTGGAAGGTACAGACAGCAAACTTATGAATCAATGAACAATTCAATATTTTTTTATTTAATTTATTGTTTATCATCTTATTAGGTGTTAAAGTTTTCTCTACTTCATGAAAGTATGTTACAAAAAATAATACTTTAATATTTAGTAAGTTTTCATTTTTGAAACCCTTTTGTTTGCAGAATGGTCACTTTCTTTCGATGCAGTCTGTACCTACTTACAAAGTCAGCTTAGCAATACAGATATAATTAATTAGAATAGTCATCATCTCGCGTAGGTAATAGTCAGCGGCCGCTGTCATTCAGATATTAACCATCATCCACGATAATTGCTGCATTTTTAGTTTTTAAACCACAGATTAAATATTAGTTACGTACGTAAGCTAAACTTCAGTGTAGTCAATGTTGATAATAAAGATTTCATTTGCTAGTATTTAAGTATGTATAAAAATAAACTCGAAACTTGGTCTGCTACGTTTATTAAAAAAAAACGTGTTCCTCACTAGAAAATGTTTTTATCGACAGTGGTTACTTTAACCGACGCAAATCCTACACTGACAGATACCCAGACCAGGAACAGTTATTCAACAATAACGTACCATTGCGATGTTTAAACGTAACAAACATGCCTGTTATGATATTATGTATAATCTGCGCCAATCCACAAGGTTATTATGTTACTATGTAGTCGGTTAATGAACGGATAACGCAGATCGATGTTGTAGGCAGCTGTTTATAACTATTTACTAAACATAATTATGCCGCACGAGTGACTTCACGGACACAATCGCGAACTTCATTGCTCCTTGTGTATGTCTGATTATATTAATACTGCAGCAATTCCACTGTGTTGTCATTTGTCCTTTCTCATCTTTGTATTTTTTACATCAATTAGTTTGTATCACAAAAAGCACTGTGTGTATAAAAAAGGTACAAATTTAAAACCGTACAACCGAACGAAGTGCACTCCTCTGTTTGGTGTTGAGTCAAATTAGCAGTATTATTGATGGTATTGGCGCGGACCGCCAGATTAGTGCGGAACCCTTGCAAACGGTAGGATATAAATAGTTTGTTAAGAATCTGCTACTGCATCGATTTTAGCCATTGTTAAATGTGTAATTTGTTTTTAAAACATGCTTTTTCAAACCATTCTTTTAATAGAGATAAAAAACCGGCCAAGTGCGTGTCGGGCCACGCGCAGTAGTAGGGTTCCGCAGTTGCACAATAATGCGGACTAAGAGGGCTTAGTAATTTTTCAATGGAATTTGTACGAAATTTTTACTTTTCCGGTTGGTCGACTATTACTCGTAAACTTGTAAAACCTACTTAGCTGTGATAGTTTTCCTTTTAACTTCGTTGTATATACTACTACCGTGAATTTTTTCACATATCCAAAATTAACCATTTAGCTGGTAGGGGGGGGGGGGGACACTTGACCCTAACAAAAATAAGCATTTAAAGTTCATATTTCAGAAACGGATTCCTTTATCGAAAAATTGGTGTCACAAACCCACAATATTTTTGAAAGACCTATCCAACAACACCCCACACGATGGGGTAGACGAGAAAAAAAAACATCCCCACTTTAGAAGTAAAGGAGGCACCCTAAAAAAAAATATAGACGGACGGACTTACGGACATGGCGAAACTATAAGGGTTCCTTGTTGACTACGCAACCCTAAAAATAATCTTATGTCAAAGTCATTAGACTGAATTAAGTTAACAATGAAAAAGTAAAATATTTTCTTAAATAAAAATTAGTGTATGTAGGTATTATCATCATAACGGAATATTCTCATCAGCCTCTTTGAGTGTGTGCATTATTCCTGTAACATGGTGTATTAATGTACTGCCTCCATGATGTAAGTACATGTAAGTTCAACACTTACGAGGGTATTCCAAAACATTGCGATTGTGCAGCTGTTGCGACTAGTTACTGGTAAAACCGACGCGTTGTGAGTCAACTCTGCTTTATCAACTCATAGATTACAGTCAAGACCCGCGATACGTAATAACTGTAATCGCTGTTTATATTACCTTGTGTAGCGAGTTATATACTTCTCCAACAAAGGCAAAGCAAAAAGGCCACTGGAAAATTATACTAATTGACTTTTAGGGCCTAACGAGGCTCAATCGCTGGTTGTATCATTGCGTGTTTCATTGTGTAAAGGGTTACTACAAATTACGGCGAAACTTCACAAGGTTTACTAGGTATCATTGACAAACCACATTCAATTAAAAATTACCTTAACTTTTGTTAATAAGATACCAACTACGTGCGCGCCTTTCACTGTATTAGTTAAACTTCGTTTTTTAATTCCGGAGACTGAATTGACAGGCACGAAACGTCAAATTTGAAAATAATGTTCCCAAATGTTTTTAAACTTTCGCGATTTGTACACATTATAAAAATATTGCATCGGGTCTTCTCGCGTAATAAACTTTAAGAGGCACAAAATACCTTTTATCCCGACGTTTCGGCCGAATTTCACCGGCCGTGGTCACGGGTAGACTGAAGTGGCGGAGCAGTTGTCATCTTCGTGAAGCAAGGGCATTTTCATCTACCCTCACTTGATCTTGATTTTTTATAAAGTTATCGTCGGTACTTCGACACACCACACTAACGACGTCTTTACACTCGCCTAAACCGTCCCGTTGACGATAACACTTGCTGATGACCGGATTCCATGATGTTGATAGTTTGTATCCATCTTCCCGATTGAAATTCTTGTATTTCTTAATTTCAATCGCTTCACGTACAATTCTGGGATAATAGTGACGATCGGTGGAGAGGATTTTTGGACTATGTAATTCTATCCAGTGATTGGAACCGGACTCCAGAAGATGCTCGGCTATTGCGGACTTATTTATCTGGCGGTTTTTGACTGCGGCGATATGTTCCTTAACCCGTTCTGCGGTAGTTCTTATATCGGGCAGACCAAAAGAACGATCGCAGAACGGGTTAAGGAACATATCGCCGCAGTCAAAAACCGCCAGATAAATAAGTCCGCAATAGCCGAGCATCTTCTGGAGTCCGGTTCCAATCACTGGATAGAATTACATAGTCCAAAAATCCTCTCCACCGATCGTCACTATTATCCCAGAATTGTACGTGAAGCGATTGAAATTAAGAAATACAAGAATTTCAATCGGGAAGATGGATACAAACTATCAACATCATGGAATCCGGTCATCAGCAAGTGTTATCGTCAACGGGACGGTTTAGGCGAGTGTAAAGACGTCGTTAGTGTGGTGTGTCGAAGTACCGACGATAACTTTATAAAAAATCAAGATCAAGTGAGGGTAGATGAAAATGCCCTTGCTTCACGAAGATGACAACTGCTCCGCCACTTCAGTCTACCCGTGACCACGGCCGGTGAAATTCGGCCGAAACGTCGGGATAAAAGGTATTTTGTGCCTCTTAAAGTTTATTACGCGAGAAGACCCGATGCAATATTTTTATAATGTTCCCAAAATTGGCAAGTTTGATATTTGTGCCTGTCAATTTAGTCTCCGGGATTAAAAAACGGACTATAGATGTCTATTTATCTAATTAACTAAAATTACTTTTTAAGCTGTGTTCAAAAACTTTGTAGAGGTATTCCGCGTTTTAATTCAGTGCAAATCCTTACAGCTTCGTCAGCACGAGGTATTCGAGAATAGCATATATGCTGTGGTGAAAAGATAAGACAGTCAGCAAGGGGGGTCGGGGGCTAACTCCACAGTGTGCGCCGGCATCGTCGCTCGTGAATGGTCTTACAGCTAGTACGACGTGTTTTGTAATAAACAAATATTGAAATTTCCACAATAATAATACTAGAAATATATTGAGTACTTATACATATATTTGCATAGCAAATTAGGAAAAAAAAATGATTGTTCAGCTCGACAAAGTTTAAAAACAGCGTCTGCTCCATGTTCAAGAGAATGCTCCGATTTATCAGCACCTTTAGGAAAATACACGCGGAAGTTGATACATGAACAAACAGTGATTCATGTAACCTGTGCATCATGAGCATGAGTCATAGACAATGTACAATGATGCAGTACACTTACTGCACGCAACATGGCCGCGGACTCTTGAGAGGAGATAACATTTGCTACATATGCTGTTAAACGCCTTCATGTAAACGTGTCAGGTGCAACTAGATATGTTTCATTGGGCTTGTGACCTAAAACTTTTCTTGCCAACATAACTACAAGTTTCTTCCGAGATAAATGACGATGCTCAGTAGGTAAACAACCAAAAATGGAGACGTTTTCCCTCTTTTTCTCCCGTGTGGGGACGGGCTAGAATATAAAACTTCCTCACCGTACGCTGGCAATAGATGCGTGTTGTAAGATTATACACAACCCAGCATCTTTACGGTCCGCCTGGCTAGCTACCACCCTCACATTAAAGTCCGGCGCCAACCAGTTTACTGTGTTCCGTCGGGTGTATGTGAGAGCCAGAGGGGTATAAGGGAATCCCTCTATATCTCTGTTACTTGGATTCGTGTGCTCTATCTTAGACTCTGTCTGCGCTTATCATCAGGTGCGACGAGGGTCAAATGCGAAAAAAATAAGTAATAAAAAAATAAAGTTGGTTTGAACCAAGACTTAGGTAAACTTAGTTTTCAAATATGCCCAACACTTTTTACCTGGCGAAAATGTTGATTGAATTCGAGTACCTATGTTAGATCCAAGAGGACAGTGAGTGATGGCTCTAATACAACCGTAGAAAAGCAGTGCTTGGTCAACTAAGCAACCGCTAACCGTCACATCTCGAGTTTAGATCCAGCTACACGATTCTAATTTGCACAAGTAAGTGCTTAAGCCGTATTTCAGAGTGGAGGCGGGCGCGGGTGCTAGCGCGGGCGCTTGTAAATCAAATGTATGTAGACGCTTGCATTCACAGTGCGCCCGCGAGTCGCGCGCTTGCATGAGGCGGGCGCGGGCGCGTTGGCGCGGGTGTTTCTAATGGATGGCTTAGTCCGCCCGTATCGTTCATAGTGATATAGCGACTGTTTGATTCAACCGCCGAAGTGTCGGACGATAGCTCGTTCGGCACTACTGTGAATACGCAGACGCCAAGACCGAAGCGCCCGCGTCCGCCCCCGCACCCGCTAGTGCAGTCTGATTGACCACAAAGGGTGGTCACAATATCTAGCTCTCGTCACGTGACCACCTTATTTCGGCAGAGGTGGAACACTATTGTGACGGGAAAGCCCACACCTTGAGGTATACCAGAGGAATGTTTTGATTGTAAAACACATTGTGAGGTAGTCAATGAAGAAACCCTGGGACTTGTTAACACCTACACAAAACATTGAACCTAATTTAATTAGTGTACAGACTGTATTGAGACTAGTGAGTAATGGAATATTTTGTTAAATAATTATAATGTTAAAAATGTCATTAGTGAGGTGGCAGAAGAAAACCAACTAAAAAACCTAGCAACTCAATTTTCACTCAAGTCTTGTTAAACTTTAACTTTTGTAAAATTGTGTAATTTATTTACTTGTGGCACTTCAGACAAAATCTAGGTTGTAGACGTGGACTGTTGCTACCCATCAGTTTCAGGGTGCATTAAAAAGACCTCCATTAGTGACGATACTTAAGTACGTCCGATGCACCCTGGGCAGTCAGCCTCGCTACCAAACTTTTTGACTGGCTAATCTTTTCACCACGGCATGAGCTATTCATAGAATTCGAAAATTATGTATAAAATACAATTAAATACAAGTCATGATTACAGCTGACTGATATCATAATCGACTGTACTTACTGAATTGTTTCTCGAAGCTTTAATTGAAGCCTAATAAAAACGTACTTAGGTTTATAATCTCAATATAATCGATACGTAACTCTGTCAATTTTTATAAATAGAAGTTACGCAAAAATGTACCTTATCTTTTTACGAAATAGCAGCCTATCTTTTTATGACAATCGAGTAGCCTATCTTTTATAGAGAATATGAATAAAAGTCACACAAGTTGAAGAAGTAGAAATAACCGGCTGGCTAGTATTTATTGTTTCCCAAACATCAAATTGAAATAGCTGACCCTAACATTCTGTTTGGCTTATGGTTAATCAATTTTTGAAGCAGTGCACGCCTACACAGTACAGTACAGTTGTATTGCGAGTGTTACTGGAGGTGACACTCGCAATACAACTTTCTGTTCACGAATGACACATGGATATAAATCTGACGTGCAAGTTGATTTGACGAACTCGCGAGAATGTGTCAATAACTCAAAATATTACAACAATAATTTGACAAGATTTAGTTATTTTTCGAATGTGAAAGCGAAATATAACTCGTCACGTTCTTAACTTTTGAAGAATCAACGTGTTTGTGAATTTGCTTGATTGTTGTTAACTTACCAAATAAAGCCAGTAAAAGGGGCGCCGCATCATCTGTTAAAATCATAAAAAATAAAACGTTTTTGTCTTTTAGCAAAAGTATTTATTCCTATGTTTTCTATTTTGTAGTGACGTGAAGCGAACGAATACCCAAATGGAGCCCTACGACTGCCTCTGTTCGCGACAGGCTCGTCAAGTTCAAGAGGGAGCCGTAGACAGTGAAAAAACAACTTAAAAAAATAAAGAAATGAGTTAATAATTGGTATCATTTATAAAATTAACAGTTTCTGAAGTCGCTGCTAATTCACGCTTAATCAAAATAAAGAACGGAATTCAGAAACTTAAGTCCCTTTTAAATGCATCTCTTAGTGAAAACCGCATCTAAAATTACCAACGGTTCTCGAGATAATCGCGAAAATACGTACATAGGTACAAACATTTATACATATAGGCTAAGGGAACCTCCAAGAGGAGCTCGTGGCTAAATAATTACAGCCGCATAGACCGATCTTTCGGGTTAAGCCACGCTTGCCGAGGTTGGTCTGTGGATGGGTGACCATTTACCATAGCGAGTTTCCTCCGTGCCTCGGAAAGCACGTAAAGCCGTTGGTCCCGGCTGTCATTTGTAGATCTTTGACAGTCGTTACTGTTGGTCAGAAGCCAGAAAGTCTGACAACCAGTCTTACCAAGAGTATCGTATTACCCAGTTACTGGGTTGTGGAGGTCTGATAGGCAGTCGCTCCATGTAAAATACTGATATTCAGCTGCATCCGGTTCGACTGGAAGCCGACCCCAACATTGTTGGGAAAAGGCTAGGCAGATGATGATGCTAAGGGAACCTCCTTTTTTAAGTCGGTTAAAAATAGTAGATAGGTAGTATCCGTAGTGCCTGCTGCGCTCCTAATGGTACTATGCTGATATAATTCATAGTCTCAACGGTGTGCTTCGCGCAGTTGACGCCCACGCCACCACTGCTCAAGGGTACCTACCTACTTTGTTAGCCTTGGCCACGTAACGAGATTAGGGCGGCTAAGTTACCCTAGTCTTTTACAGTATGATCAACTTTTCCGTGACATGACAATAAGACGATATTTACAGGGTACAATATACCTTGCTTTCAACTCTCAGTTATGAATTGAACCCTATAAGTAATGTATGTATAGGGTCCGGGGTCCATTTATTGGTAACTCAAGTATGTTTGCTTGTCCTCTTTTAACGCATTTTTAATACGTTTTCTTATTTTAATAAACACGGTGTAAGAGATATGAATGGTGTGTCGAAAATTTTAACACCTAATTCAGCGCAATATTCTGAATTTAAAAAAAGTGGAAGTCACTGTTTTTTTCGATGTGTTTTAACATGTTTTTTTTTCTGAAATTGTCTTACTTTAAGAATACAATGTATCTAGCAAAACAAAAATTATGGAAATCTTCACTACGGTTTTGTCACAAGTGTCACTACGACCTGATGGTGTCTTTAAGTCGGTACAGTTGCTGTCTAAACGATCATATTTAACAATTTATTCCACGTGCATGACCTACAGATTGTAAAATATAATATGAATCGGATATCGTCGCCTTAGAGTGAAAACCGCGGGAATACATTTTGGTCATTTTTATTTTATCACGACCACGACGTTTAGCTACTTGTAATAGAGCCGCGCTATGCGAAATTAGTTTTTCGGCACTGAAATTAACCCATTCGTATAATTGACTCACTTTTTCGACTTTATCCGCGTGAAAGCCCACAGGAACCGTGCAATGACCAAATGCATTCCCGAGGTTATCACTCTAAGGCGACGATAAATATGTAGTCCGAACTCCGAGCGCACAAATGTCGAAATATTTGCCTAGGACAAATCTTACATTGTTCACGTATTAATAGTATTAATACAAGCAGGTTCAGCGGCCTTACGCCAGGTTGCGCAACCACGGTAACCGTGCACTTGAACTGCGCGGGCGCACCGACCGCCTTGGCGACACAAACACATAGCTGCAGAAGATCCACTACATAAAGCGAGCGATAAGATAACGCATACTCCAATGGAAAGAACCTGGCGCGCGATGTGCGACTGTTGGTCCAACACTGTAGCGATTGTTGACGAGCGCGTTCTTATCGGTTGTTGTTAGGCGCGGGTCTTCTGCACCTTCCTGTGTCGTGGCGGCCCTCTGACCTACAAGACGCGCTCCTCGGTGAACTCCTCGGACACACTGTCCTATCGTTTTGAGATGCATGTATTTGTTCTATGTTTACACCGAGCAGGTAGCAATAGTGTATTTCAGACATGACTCTGTTGTCTGTGTACCTACGTCAAGATAAATAGATGAGTACTTAAGTCATTTTGTTTAAATTTAATCTTTGACAAAATACTTAATTTTTTTATGGGGTAATTCGATTTCAAACATGTATCTTAAAGCTCTGGAGAAGGCAAGTTCTTCAAGTACCTAAAAGCTCTTTAATTTCATCTGTTAGTTTACACAAGGAAAGAACGCGGTAAATGTAATAGCTATGTACTTACCTAATGCCTATATTTATTATTGAACGCACAGCACACATGTGTTATTCTATTATTTATCTATGATCGTTGTATGTGTGTGTGAACATGCGCGCGCCGCTGCGCTTCAGCTAGGCAATGTCAAGGTTGCGCCGGCGCATTCGCGACGCTCTCGCTGCGCACGCGACGGCTACTCCGCGATAATTAACAGAAACCTCTACCGGTACATATAGTGTGCTGAAGCTATGCGGAACCAGCCTTCGACCAATCGATCTTTGTCTAATGAGGTTTTATTTTATATGACGGTATTACCAACGGTCTGTTCGCGATTTTTTAAATAACTTTTCCACTAAAACAAACGACAGAACATGCATTGTGAACACATTGAAGAATTTTGTCGTTTCGGTTTTGCGTTCTATTGCCAGTTTTAATAAAAAAAAACACTTCATTTAAAACTCTGTGTAAAAAGTACGAGAAATAAGTCTATTAGTGCGCGTTCATACTATCGTAATTAAATTGTACGAAATACTTTCGCTGATGTCATCAGTTAGTTGTTGCACAAATTAAAGAAGCATGAGCTTACGTTGATTGCCTGATTACCGAAGAGAAGACACAGTCAGTACCTACCGAACTCGGCGGTCAGTGACAATAATACCGAATGTAATCTAGTATCGTTGAGTTATAGCGGTTTAACGAGTTGTTCGCCCCCTATTCCTCCAGCGCCCATTGACGCACTAGCAGCGTCATGACCGCGCATCACACATCACTCAACAAGTTGATCCAGCGTCCACTCACTAGCCGGAAGTCTCGGAAGCTTACGATTACTAGGATTAATTAATTGGCACGTAACCAAAGCTTAATGTAATCGGTCGCGTTTTGTAATATTGTGTGACGTTTGGTATTTGTGCTAAATATGAGATCGAGGACCTACATTTTATACTCAGAAGGTTAAACAAAATCTTTGGGCAAATAGGGATCAATGGGTCCATGCCAGATTGGCACCTAGAAAATGTTGTGCAAGATACTCAAGTGTCCTTACAGCATCCAACACACTTGACAAACCGACACCGATTTCTGGTGCGTTGAGTGCTTCAAATCTGTCTTTGCTGTTTGTTTCTTTAGTGAATTCGTTTATTTTTTGAACGTCAATATTTTAAAGACGGCTCTACCCACCTTTCACTGCTTCTTAGTATTTTGTTGCTGTACAAAGTGTTTTCTTACTTGATATTCCAATATTTTATTTATCTCTATGTTTGTTTACACAGGGCGAGCGCGAGCGCGGCGCCGGCGTATGAGCTGACAGCGGGCGGCGGCGGGGGTGGCGGCGCGTGCGCCGACACAGCCGGCGCGCTCGTCGCCGCACATGCGCCTCACCAGCCGTCCATGCAGCAGTCTTCCCACCAACACCACCATGACCCGCGCAAGAGAAAAAGCTCACACTAGTAAGTACCTAGGTACCCACCTATTGTGGCTAATCTCTATCTTATCTGTACAGTATTGAGGAATTTTGGTTGTTGTGCCTTCCTTTTACACATCTAGTCAAGTATACCTACATTTTATTGTACTTCACTATTGCCCACTGAGGCTCGCGAGAATCATTGATCCTAAATTCTTATTAGCCAAGTAAAAGTAAGTTCCTATAGTTCATTGTTGCACATTTTAAGCAAAGCAAATATGGCCAACAGCGGATGATTCCAGTGTGATATTTATAAACTCAAGTTTAGCCGAGGTGATAAAATATCAGCTTATTTCAAACCTTTACACGAAAAAGTTATAAGGGCGTTGCGCTTAATCCAAGGCGGGGCGGGGGCGGGACATATCAACAAGTTTTTCATATGACGTATACTTGGTAATCTTGGTCACGCTTTCTTTGTTTCATCTATAGGTATTCTGTATAAATACTGAACACAGACATTCACACACCCTGTGTTGTAGTTCCCACACTCACTATACAATAGACGTTCGGTCGCTCTGAACATTTGGTCGTTTTACTATTTAAAACTAAGTCCGTGCAAAAATGTCTTGAGGTATTTTCATGGAATTGGTTTAAACATTTTCTGATCCATCCAAAATTTAGTAATGCGATTTACAACAAGAAAATAAAGAATTCAAGTTCTTTCTTCACAATTATTTTAGAATGAAACAATGTTTTTATATACTTACTAGCTGTACCCGCATGCGTTGCAATGCACTTTTCCTACCTACTACCTACCTACCTACTACCTGCCTACTACCTACCTACTACCTGCCTACTACCTGCCTACTACCTGCCTACTACCTGCCTACTACCTGCCTACTACCTGCCTACTACCTGCCTACTACCAGGCTACTACCTGCCTACTACCTGGCTACTACCTGCCTACTACCTGGCTACTACCAGGCTACTACCTGCCTACTACCTGCCTACTACCAGGCTACTACCTACCTACTACCTGCCTACTACCTGCCTACTACCTGCCTACTACCTGCCTACTCTACCTGCCTACTCTACCTGCCTACTCTACCTGCCTACTCTACCTGCCTACTCTACCTGCCTACTCTACCTGCCTACTCTACCTGCCTACTCTACCTGCCTACTCTACCTGCCTACTCTACCTGCCTACTCTACCTGCCTACTCTACCTGCCTACTCTACCTGCCTACTCTACCTGCCTACTCTACCTGCCTACTCTACCTGCCTACTCTACCTGCCTACTCTACCTGCCTACTCTACCTGCCTACTCTACCTGCCTACTCTACCTGCCTACTCTACCTGCCTACTACCTACCTACTACCTACCTACTACCTACCTACTACCTACCTACTACCTACCTACTACCTACCTACTACCTACCTACTACCTACCTACTACCTACCTACTACCTACCTACTACCTACCTACTACCTACCTACTACCTACCTACTACCTACCTACTACCTACCTACTACCTACCTACTACCTACCTACTACCTACCTACTACCTACCTACTACCTACCTACTACCTACCTACTACCTACCTACTACCTACCTACTACCTACCTACTACCTACCTACTACCTACCTACTACCTACCTACTACCTACCTACTACCTACCTACTACCTACCTACTACCTACCTACTACCTACCTACTACCTACCTACTACCTACCTACTACCTACCTACTACCTACCTAATACCTACCTACTACCTACTTACTACCTACCTGATATAATTAGTTTTTTTTTTTTAATATCAAAATTTTCTTTCATAAGAACCTTCTCCTGAGAATTACGAACAAAACAAAAAAAAAATTAGCGAAATCGGTCCAGCCGTTCACGCGTGATGCGATGACCAAGGGAAATAGCGATTCATTTTTATATATTAGATGATAAACTAATGAACACTGGGCAAAACTCACCACTGAATGGAGCCCACGCAATGTTAGACGTAGAAGGAGATGGCGGGAAGACACTTATTGGAAGAATTGGCCGCATACATCATTAAACAGAGAGAAGTGGAAGATCTCCCTAACTTAGGGAGATCTTCCACTTCTCTCTGTTTAATGATCAAAGGCCTGTTAGGGACCCTTTGACTTGCAGTGGGACGATAATGGATCGTCACCACCGTCAGCACCTACTCAGCATGTGCCAATGTACACGTGTAGAAAAGTGATTTTTTATCTTAGTTTTTTTGGATGTACGCCGATTAATCGGAGGTGCCCTCAAGCCTCAACCGATAGAAATTATTTTAAACTGTATTATTGTGTTAGGCTTGGTTCCATTTTTATTAAATCCATTATTTTATTGTTATAAAATCCTGTAATTACTAAATTCTTATGTCGTCTTTAGCTAGACATGCAAATATTAACGAGTTTGTACATTTATTGATGAACTTCGTTGAATCGTTCGTTGATCGATTGTTGTTCTTTCTTTTTTTAAAGTTTATCTGTATCTTACAAAATCTCACCCCGTTCCGTCATACTCTGACCTTCAGCGCAATTAAGCACGAGGATTGCAACTTTGAACATAATTACTATGCGCGCAGTGCCGCCTGGAATATACTTTACATGGCTTCGTTCGGCCAACACTTCAAAAGGAATGTTTTTCAAGGACGATGGTTTTGCATGACGCAAAAATGTGTTTGAATGGCTTCTATGCCTGAGAAATATTGCATGAGTTGCCAAGAGCCGTGGACCTGGGACGTTGCGTATCACCGTGTCACCTACTTTTGCTATAAGTGGAACTGTATGTACATGACATTAACACCAGAACAATACCTTAACCACATTCATATCGGCTTTTTACCAAGTATGTTAGGCTTGGAATATTAATAGTACTTTGCACGGAGAAACGGGCTTCAGACCCTCACAATTCAACAACTGGCCGTCTTAAAGCTAAACTTAAGGTACCTGTACTTACAGCCAATTGTTCTAATCCAGTTACATTCAGGCATCGTGACAATTACTGAAATGGTGGGGGTGACCTGTGTATGTACACATTTGCCTACAAGGCTGTGTATAAACATTGCCATCCCAACAAGTAAAGCTGAAAAGTTTTGAAATAAATTCCCAGTCTATACATTAACTCGCAATCGGTGGGTTCAAGATTGCAGCTATTTCATCAACGGGAGAGGGTCGCAGTTTGCTTGGAGCTACAAGTTAGGACGGTTGTGTTTTTTTGCCAATAACGTGTACGGTGAGTCATGGAGGATTTAAGATGGAATGACGAAAATTCAATCATTTTACTGGACTCAGACGACGAACACTCATTATTTTGGGATCGGCAAATAAGCCAAACTGTTTACAGTAAACCGGTGAAAAATGAAGTTTTGGCTGAACTTTCTTCAGATTTCGAGGGCTTAGATAGTTTGTTTAGTTTGGGAAACGCTGCTGTTAAGAGATCTCGCGGTTGTCTGCCGGTGACGGGTCCAAGACTCAGGTTCGTAGCAAACGCTAGTTCATTGCGCGCATGTTTACTTATACATAGATGCCACGTCGTAGTAACGTGTGATTTTTTGATTGTAGCAGTTCGGAGAGCTACGAGATGTCGGGATGCGAGGCGCCGTTGGCCGCGCCGCCCGCTCCGCTGCACGCCCCAGCCAGCGCCACGCGCAAGCGGAAACCTTCATCCTAGTGAGTACCTAAATTATCTTTGTATCTATGTTATGTCGCACGGAACTTCTCAAATAATATTTGGTCTTTTAATATGCGGAGACGTGGGCCCAATACACCGAAGACTTTAGATATTAAAAATAACGTCAATTTTGGAGATCACGCGGTATATCGCGTTGAAATTACATTCTTGCTTGTTAAGCAAGATTTGTATGTTGTTACCGTCGTCTTCTGAAGTCCCGCCTAGGTCGAACTTCACGTTTTGTTTGCCCAAAGTCGCCAGTTTGTTAGTGATGTCAGTTTTAGTTGATAAGAACATTTCTTTAGTTCTCCCATAGATGTCATCCTTGAAATATGCTATATTCTTATCTTCTAGTTCCAGCATCAGTTGGGCATGCCTGCTTTCGAAGTCTTGCCATTGGTTTTCTAACGACGACAAGCGTTTCTTCAAGTATTCCACAGTTTTTCGTGATGCGGAATCCTTGCGATAGTTAGCACATAATGTTTTGATGTTCTCGAAGCACGTTGACTGCAATTCTAGCTTTTCCATATTGATGCTTCTTGTTGTTACCTTTGTTAGATGGCTCAAGAGATCTAGCACGTCGTTGACGGTGACAGGAGAGCGTTGATTTGTGTTGCGAAGGCTACTGCGTTGCTTGTAGTCTTCTCCGTTTCAAATCTTGAAATCGTTAACTTCCTTGATTTGAAATGGTCAGTGGAACTCAGCACCCTTGCGTCTCGGTTACGATATTATGCGACTTCTCAATCTAGCTGGGGCGACCCGCTTCTGGGAGACCAGCTAAACCGATCCGCTAACCGTAAAGAGACACAACAGCACCAGAATCCGGCTCGAAGGACCATTAAATGTACGGTTCGTACACTTGCTTGTTGTTGTTGTTGAGGTTGTGGTTCAGGTTGAAGCGCGTAGAGAAAAGATCACTTAGTTCCCGTTAGGTTTATTACGTATAAATAGTGTTTACAAGTAAATATGTTGACGATTCCTTTCTCTAATGTTAGTCACCGCGTAGCAGTAATCGCACTCGCTCATTTATTGTAAGTTTTGTATATTTATAGTAATGAAATGACGCGCGACTGGTGTAAGCCACCGCGTCAGCAAAACATGTACAGTTTAAGACTGTACAGATTCATGTATTCTTTTCAACAGACGCCAATGACTCCAATCGTGAATCTATTATGCTTGTTTTCGACCATGGACGAGTTCTAAAGTTCTAAAGGCCCATTTACACGTGTCAATTTAGTCGAGTTCGGAATACCGTAGGTAAATTAAAGCACTAATTTATGAATATAATAAAATGGTAACGATGCTAAAACTGTAAATAAAATATTTTTTGGAAAAAAGTAAATGCAACGCATCCTAGGAACGATACTGATGCCAAAAATGACGTTTCTAGATTTTTTGTCTGCTTGTCCGTTTGCATGTTTGAGCTTCACGCCAGTGCTACTGGACAGATCCAGTGGGAATTTGGCAGCCACATCTGTTAATGACCGGGTCAGGTTATAGGGTACAAATTATCACGCTATTGCGTGTGGGTGAAGAGCAATAAATGTTTCCGTAGGCAAAGCTGCGGGTACAGCTAATATTTAAATACAACTATTTAAAACCTGTTTAGATGGTCCAACTTTATTATTTCTTCACTTTTTTACATTCAACAGGCAATCTAAAACAGTTAGTATAATGGGCCTTTCATCGAATGTCTGTGGCAATCCTTTAAGTAGTTGAAGGACTTGTCACACAGGATGCGTTCTGCGTTCTCCGGTCCGGTCAAATCGAACGCAGCTCGCATCCTATGTGAACATCATTTGCGTTTTATATATATATATATTATGTAATTACGATCTGAATATGCGAGCACAAGTAAAGAACGTAGAGAACGCACCGGTCAGGCGGTCGGGGTGGGAAGGTAGCGGACGGGCAGGCGGGCAGCGGGCGGCGGGAGACACGCAATCAAATATAAAATGGCCGCTGTTTGCCCTGCCCGTCAGATCGCTGACCGTGCCCGGATCGCTGACCGGATGCCGTGCCCGGATCGCTGACCGGTTGCCCTGACCATGAAGTTCACATAGGATGCGGGCTGTGTTCGATTTGATCAGACCGGAGAACGCAGAACGCATCCAGTGTGACAAGTCCTTAAAGGATTTGATAGGAATACGTTACACTTGTATTTTAATCCTATCAAATGCTCAAGTGTATTGAAGACGGTTCTTGTACAGCTGGTGGTTGTATCTGACAGATTAGAACCTTATCAAACTCATTATTATGCTTGTTTATTCTCGGTGTAGGGTCAGTTCAGTTAATGCCTTTTTAGCCGATGGCCGAGAGCAAGATTTTTGGTGCGGACCCCTAATTCCCGCATGCGGATTTCAGGGCACGGTTTATAGGTAACTTTCAGTATCAGCCTTGGGTGTTTTCAAATTGATTAAAATAAAGGTAAACATTAATAGGTTTAACATAAAAAGATCAAAGTTTTAACAAAAAAAACAACTAGGAGTAAATTAGATTACAATAAAATTTGATTAGAATAGATTAGATTAGATAGAAGGTATTGTACCTTAATTTTAATAGCAGTTTTAGAAAAAAAATACTCAAAAAAGATTGTTTACCTTGTAATCAAATTGGGGCTGTAGCTGGTTAATTAAAAGATGTGGTTTATATCAACTTATGGGTGTCTAAACTCAACTCAGGTGCTACAATATGCAATTGTCCGATGTATGAAACAGAATGAAGAGCAAAACTAACCACTGATCTTTACCGTTTATTACATATACAGGGCGTCCCACGACTTTGCCACATGGAAGGAAAGTACCTTAAATACTGTAGATAGAAAAAAAATCTGAATGAAGACTTCATTTTTATTTTAAAAACAATACGAACTGCATTCAAAGAATTTTAAAGAATCACCTGTCTGAACCGGGGATCGAACCCGCTAAATGTGAAAACAAAAAAAACTGTAATTTTATTGTACTAATCGAAAGGCTCGATCAGATACATTAATTTCTTCCAAATACATAGCATCTAAAATGAAAGGAACACCATGAAATTTAACTTTTAATTTAAAATTTTGTTCAGAATAATGAATAGCATTTTTTCTGACTATGTCGCTTACAACAACTGACTTTATGTACTACTTTCTGCTTTATTACTATTTCGAAGTGTGATTTCAAATGTTCACCATTAAAAAATAAATAAATCTAATGTAAATAAGATATTACTAAAAGAGTTACAATTTGTATACAATAGGAAGATACACATTTTGAGCATTTAATAAATTAAATTGTTTGTAGTTAGTTGCACTGTTAAACGTGTCTTATTATTTCAAATTAATGTTAAATTTCATGGTGTTCCTTTTATTTTAGATGCTATGTTACTTAGAAGAAATTAATGTATCTGATCGAGCCTTTCGATCAGTACAATAAAATTACAGTTTTTTTTGTTTTCCCATTTAGCGGGTTCGATTCCCGGTTCAGACAGGTAATTATTTAAAATTCTTTGAATGCAGTTCGTATTGTTTTTAAAATGAAAATGAAGTCTTCATTCAGTAATTTTTTCTATCTACAGTATTTAAGGTACTTCCCCTCCATGTGGCAAAGTCGTGGGATTCCCTGTATATATTAACCACGGCATGAACTGTTCTCCAATAGCATGTAATAATATAAATGGTCGCAGCTTTTAGACTTGTTTCACACGTATCACAATTACACCACAACACGTGGGCGGACACTAATTTGTATGAAAATTAATAGTTTAATTCACACGGACCACATTTTGTCGCCAAAGCTGCAGCAACACTATTCACACGTAACTAGGGAATCCAATCCCTCAAACGCGGAATCCCGCATCTTTTTTGCGGGATCTGAAATGCGGGATCCTGCAAGATTGCGGCATTGAAAAAATATATATCGGGTGTAAAAAGACCCTTAACGATAACGAAAACCACGTATTCTACCCATCATTGGGATCATTTTTTTCGAACAAACCATACCTGGGAAATCATTGGTTTTGGAGATATTGAAGGTCAAAGTACACATTTTTTTTTTGTTTTTTCCAAAAACGATTTCCAAGTTATACAAAACTTTCTTCCATACAAACATTATCAAAAATTTCTAAGCTAGGCTAGGCTGTGTGGGCGCTGCACGCATGCAAACGCGCGGCATCGCCACAACCATAATTTGCGCGCTACAAACAAAAGCGTTTTTTTCATACCAAATAATAAAAGTCGTTTCCCAGCAATTATTTTTGGTCAATGTAATTTAGTTTGATGTACAGAGTGCGTAGATTTCGGCTATGTGATGGGTCTTTTTACACCCTGTACCTATATGAGCTCAGACGACTCGTTCTGATTATTTTTAAGACCCAGCACAGCCTCATTAATAAGTGATTTAACAACTTTTCCATGGAACTCGTGCGTGACTTTTCTATAGCATTTGTATGGAAAATGCTTTAGTTTTCTGTTTTTAAATTACACCTAAAATAATTGTTTTTTTTTTTTAAATAAGCTTATCTTTTATGCCTCTAAAACCATAAACCAATAAATATGTTCAATTGTCAATACGAATCTAAAAGATGAAAGGTTGAAAATTGTGTTACTTATATCGTTTCTTAAAAGAAACTGATTATTTTTACCTCATCATTTTTAATTCAATTGTTGATTAGTAATAAGTAATAACTGTAATTAATAAAGATAATTAAAATAAAAATTTACTTGTCTTTATTTTATTTTTTTAAATAACTACTCAAAACAAAAGAATATTTAAAAAATCTCAATCCTGCAAATCCCGCGGGATCGCAATTTTGATGCGGGATTGGATTCCCTACACGTAGGTAACCACTACTTGACCACTTTTAGTCGCTGCGATGTGGTGTGGTTCTGGTACGTGTGAAATCTCCCTTAAAGCTACAGCGCAAAGCTTATCAATACAAAAGTTAAACTCACCGCCAATTATATTAAAACTGTGATAATTAGCGGTAATCATCTGAGTATTTCGTTACAACGAGTGCAAACTGCAATATAATGACGAGGCACCATCACGTGCACAGTAATTAAATAAAACGTGTGAACCAAAAGTATTAAGTGATTGAAAGCTAATGGACCGGCAGCCGGGAGGCGTGGCGGGGCGATCTGTCACCGTCTGCGACACCTAGCTGATATCAAACAACACACATGCACTGTGTGAGCAACAGGGACACCCTGTTTAAATGACACAATGATGCCACTGAGCTCAGTGTTGTTTGTATCATTGTTGAGACAAAGCCTGTTTTATTATGAGGATGTCTATATCTTATGATTTTTCTATCTTCAGAGACATAGGCCTTAGTAGGTGTATGAGGAGTGTCTGGTAAAATATCGCTATTTACTTTATCAAATTTTTCTTTTTTTTGTCTGCACGTATATATTTTTTTATATCTTATTCATTTTCTATCTCAGATTGCACCAAAAGCGACTATTTCTCTCCAACAAATGTAAAAAAATATCTTAATTTTGTTCAAAACAAGTTATTTACTACAAAAAAGTAATATGACTTATAAGTTATAAACCGGTCATTTCTGAAAAAAAAGGACGTAAGTAAATAGCCACTTTTGATCAGATATCCTCATCTTCAGCTTTGCGAATTATGTGCTATCATCAAGAACCAGGACTTCAAGAGCTTGTATAATATATTACTTAACAGATTATTGGGTAACCGTCCTTCTGCTATACTTATTCTTTAACTATTTATTTACTAAGTACGGTAATGAATTATGTTCTCTAATAGAAAGTCTGTTTAAATTTCAGTGACTCCTAAAGCTATTTGAATTGCCAACCTTTCTGTAGTTACTTTGATAATTATTGCTAAGTGAAACAACTTGGCAGTTAATCATTTACATCGATTACTACTCGGGAGCCCATACAAACTTGGCGAACTTACCCTTTGAGTTTGATGACAATGCGACCAATTAGACGGGCAGCGTGGCGGCGGTGTGCACGTCGCGTCGCGACCGGCCCGCGGCGTGCGGGGCGCCGCGTTGCCGGGATACTGACCCGCCGAAAAAATACACCTGTGACCTTTAACGAGTTAAAATGAGTTTTCCATTCGTTCTAGGGCTTCACTATTGTCAATGATGTTGACCTGAGGTGCGTTGCACGTGTACATGAACGCTATAGAAGGGAGCTTACACGAGTCGTACGTGAATCAATTTCCACGGTTATAGGTATTTGCGCTGCTAGTTTAATGAAGTATCAATGATCGTGACTGCACGTCACATTGGAGTCGATATAAAATTACGTTGATATTGAAGTCCTTGCAGTTTCCAACGAATCGTTAAATTACAAATGATGAAGACTTTAGTAACTTTGAAAAGTTTTCGGGAACATTCGTAAGACGTAATTACGATGTAATCAAACTCGCTGTCCCCGGAGAGGCGGCACATGAGTTAGTTCAACTGTGTAAGATTTCGGACACGTGTCGCGTCTTACGTGTCGCCTGTATTGAATACAAGCTATTTGTCATTGTTATTTATCTCCGTGTTTAGTATATTTCCACGAACAACTTTGCCTTAATTTTTCCACGCTCATTAAATATGTATTGCGTTCTATAGGTTCCTTTGCAACTCTTATCCATCCGGGCTAACATGCACAGCGCGAGATAGTTTTGTGTCGCATTATCATAGATAAGCCATACATTATCTCGTCTCGGTACGAAATAATTCGACGAGAAAGTTATCTCGCGCTACGCATGTTTGGTCTAGCATATAACACGTCAACATTAATTAGGTACCTAACCTACGTATCGTATGAAAGGGCTCATTTCCGTTCCCTGTTATCCAAACATCCATAAGCCTCCCCTTGACCGCCCACTGGGTACCGTCGTCATTATTATCGAGAAAGGAATTAACGTAGGAACATGCATTCCAAAATTGATTTGATTAGTGACAAAAGTCGAAGAAGGCAATTTACAAAAAAAATGTTGCTTGTTTAATTTATTGGAACCAATTCCATTGTTTAACTATCAACTAAGATTGGGGATTTGAAGGGTAAAAATAATTATTTTAAGTTTTTATTCATTAAGTGTCTCTGAAAACTTACCCTTTATTTTATTTCAGCAATTTTAATAAATACAGGGCGTCCCACGATTTGCCACAAGAGGGAAAGTACCTTAAATACTGACCCTAGATAGAAAAAAAAAACTGAATGAAGACTTAATTTTTATTTTAAAAACAATACGAACTGCGTTCAAAGAATTTTAAATAATCACCTGTCTGAACCGGGAATCAAAGCCTAGAAATGTGAAGAAAAAAATGTAATTTTATTATACTGATCGAAAGGCTCGATCAGATACATTTATTTCTTCTAAATAACATAGCATTTAAAATAAAAGGAACACCATGAAAATTATATTTAATTTAAAATTTTGTTCAGAATAATGAATAGCATTTTCTCTATGTCGTGCTTTTTAAACAACGGACTTTATGTACTACTTTCTGCTTTATTACTATTTCGTAGTATTATTTCAAATATTCACCATGAAAAAAAAAACAACGGTAAGCGAGGTTATTAAAAAGTTACAACTTGTAGGTATACAAGATGGAAGAGAAACATTTTGAGCATTTTATAAATTAAATTGTTTGTAAGTTGCACAGTTAAACGTGTCTTAGTATTTCAAATAAATGCTAAATTTCGTGGTGTTCCTTTTATTTTAGATGTTATGTTATTTAGAAGAAATAAATGTATCTGATTGAGCCTTTCGATTAGTACAATAAAATTACAGTTTTTTTTTTGTTTTCACATTTAGCGGGTTCGATTCCCGGTTCAGACAGGTGATTGTTTAAAAATCTTTGAATGCAGTTCGTCAATACGAACTGCATTCCAAGTTTTTAAAATAAAAATGAAGTTTTCATTCAGTATTTTTTCTATCTACAGTATTTAGGTTACTTCCCCTTCATGTGGCAAAGTCGTTGATTTTGTTAATTTAAACCCCTCCTATCGTAGAATGGCCAAACTGCACCTTTGTGACTTTTGGCTCTACGGGAATGATTTCCGGGTTAAGCAGAGATTATTGTATGGCCACTGCTCGCTCATGACGTATGGTACCTTATAGGTGCATGGCGACCCTTTTGCATTACGAGTTGTCTAATATTTGTGAAGTTCTTGCAGTGGCACGTGCAGCACGTACGATGACGACGGAGGAGATGATGCACGCTCCACCCGCACCCTGCCTGATAAGAAGTAAGTCACCCCATAGCTCTAGCCTCTTATTTTATATGTAGCAACAACACTTACGGTGTTGTTTGGTTCCAGAATAAGCAACCTATAGAGTCCGCGTCATGGTTTTTATAATAACCTCTTTTTTAAAGTTATGTACTTAAGTATTTTTAATATGGTAGAACTTGAAATAGTATCTAGTATTTTAGTCGTAAGAACAGCGATCACTTCCTTTAAAATTAATTAAGAAATGGTGCCCCCCCCTGAAACACCATACGACGGACATTTTGTGAAAAAATGTGTTGATGTAAAACTTGCACGCACATTGCAGGCAGAACCACAGCGAGATCGAGAAGAGGCGCCGTGATAAGATGAACACGTACATCTCGGAGCTGAGCTCGATGGTGCCCATGTGTGGAGCGATGGCGCGCAAGCTGGACAAGCTGACGGTGCTGCGCATGGCCGTGCAGCACCTGCGCTCGGTGCGCGGCGCGCTGACCGCGTGTCCGCTGACCGCGCGCCCGCGGCCCGCCTTCCTCTCCGAGCGCGAGCTGAACGGGCTCATCTTACACGCTGCTCATGACTGCTTCTTGCTGGTAGTGGGCTGTGACCGCGGAAGGCTGCTGTACGTGTCGGCGTCGGTCAAGAAAATGCTGCACTATGATCAGGTTGGTTCAAAACTCATTTAATGCTCCGCGACATATTTTAAATGTTTTGATGCCATAATGTCTGTCTTTATGTTTTTATTTTAATGTTGTGTGATCTTTTTTGGTGTTTTCTGCTCCATGTGTTTGTCTATAATTTTAACTATTATGTACTTACGCTAATGTTTAACTACTTTATGTTACTCGAATATTTTAGATTACATAATAATTACTAAGTACTATAGATTGTTGATTGATTGTTGCTAACATAGCCGTGGCTTACCTATATATATTTAGATATACAAGTGACATTATATTGCCTCGCTACATAATAACTAATATAACTATGTGTTTCCTATGCATGTGATCACGCGTCTGCAACGCTTCCTCCACGTTGACCATTATCTTTGGTGACGTCAAGCGATCATCACTTGTCTTTGTATATATATTTTATATCATCATTATTTATTGCTTGCGCACTGTCATCGGTTACTGACGTGGCGAGTGTAATTAATCGTATATTAATAAGCGATTTACAGTATAAACAAGGGTTATTGCTATAATTGAGACATTTTGCAGTCTGATTGGTGATCTGAAATTGTAGTTATGTAGACAAGAAAACGCTGCTGACCCTCTCAATGTAATTATTTTTTACACGAAACATACATGACCATACTTTTTTTACCAAAAGTTATATTTTCGTGCCAAGTACCTATACGTAAAAATATCGTAGATCCGTAAAAAAAAATGGTAGTATGTTTCAAACCACTTAGCTTTTATTTACGCGCGAACAGGGTGTAAAGTAACGAATTCGTGTAATTCCTTAAAACCACATGATCTATTACTGGTTTAGATTACTTAAATCCGCACGGGATTTATGTAGAATGACGAAAAAAAAACTTTTTATTCTTGTTTCAATGGTAAGTGATCGTTATCTAAGCCTAGGTGGCATATGGGTAAAATAGAGAAAAAAGGAAAAAAAATGTTTACCTATAAAAAAAAAAATGTGATAGAAATAGAACGTTTCGATGCCACGCATAAATTAATGGCGGGTACGAAAAACGCGATATCACTTCGCACAGTCAGTTAATTCACTCGGGCCGCTAAAATGATCCGGAAACAGAACAAGACGTTTTTTGTTTTTGAATTTAGTTTTGTCTTAAAGAAAAACCGATACAGATCACAGCGGCGATTTTCACAGATGCGATAGCGCAGCGGGATTGCCGCGAGTTCGTAGCGATAGCGCAGTTGGTTCGCCGCGGGCGACACTGTGTTAAGGCCCTCAGGGTCAATCCATGTCACCAGTTGATCACGCGCTTTGAAAGAATTACACGAATTCGTTTACACCCTGTATATTTTATAAAAAATATATAGTTGTTAGGACTTGTAATATAGTAGGATATTATTAGTAGGATTGGCAAGCGTAAACATACGGTATATTCTGTCTACTTGTATGTTAAACATAGGTAACGTTGTCCACAGTCGGAGTTGCTAGGTCAAAGCCTGTTCGACATCTTACACCCGAAGGACGTCGCCAAGGTCAAGGAGCAGTTGTCCTCATCAGACCTCAGCCCGCGCGAAAGGCTGATCGACGCCAAGAGTATGTTTCTGACAATATACCTTTCATAATGATCATTATTGTAACTGGTTTTCTTTACAGCTTGTATTTTGGAGTGTTGTGTTGTATTACTATACAACGTGTTACATAATTCCCCATGAAAAGAAAAAAAAATTAAACCGAAAAAAAGTGCCAACCCTAATAACCTGTCACGTCAATGAAAATAAATTTTCATAGATTATTTTAACAGAAGATACTAACTGTTTAATGCCTATCTTAATAATATTTAAAAGGGTTTGCAATCTCAACAGAAGGAAATCAAACCAGTTTAAGTACTGGCGTCTTAAAAAGACAGAAGAAAAAATATGGTGTCAATTACAAGTCATATCAATAAATTTTCATCAACATATTACATTTCACAACTTAGACTATTTCTTGTTTTTGACTTCTGTTTTTGTGGGGTTATGTGAAGGACCAAGTGTATTTCACCGTGTCATTTACCTCTCAGAGGAAATTAGGTAAGAATGTCAATAACTTTGTGAGTGGTCTACTCTTTAGTTTTATGTTTTCAGGGTTGCGTTTCAATGATGGTTATTTTATGTTTTATCCAATTTTTTTTCGTGATTTACTGTTTTCAAATATTGCATATAGACTATTTACAAGGGACCTTTTAACCTCCTTTCTGCTTTAGGGGTACTTTTGTAACACGTTGTAGAGAACATGTTGTAAATATATTGCCAGACTTCTGCGCAAGGTTAGGTCAGTCGCGCAGGAATCTATTACATATTATACATTATTTATAAAGCTTGGAGCTTGGAGGAGCTCGTGGCTAAATAATTACAGCCGCATAGACCGATCTTCCAGGTTAAGCCACGCTTGCCGAGGTTGGTCTGTGGATGGGTGACCATTTACCATAGCGAGTTTACTCCGTGCCTCGGAAAGCACGTAAAGCCGTTGGTCCCGGCTGTCATTTGTAGATCTTTGACAGTCGTTACTGTTGGTCAGAAGCCAGAAAGTCTGACAACCAGTCTTACCAAGAGTATCGTATTACCCAGTTACTGGGTTGTGGAGGTCTGATAGGCAGTCGCTCCATATAAAATACTGATATTCAGCTGCATCCGGTTCGATTGGAAGCCGACCCCAACATAGTTGGGAAAAGGCTAGGCAGATGATGATGACATTATATATAAAGCTTGTATGACCACCTGTTTTGACAGCGTCCCTCATCACAATAGAGGTATTGGTTTTTGCAAGAGATTTCAGTACAGAGTGGCCCTCATCTGACTCACAAGATTGTAGCCAAACGCAAACGAAACATAACCGTCAGTCAGTTTTTGTTTACGAAAACTGTCAAAATGGTTGGTTTTGTTTTTGTGTCTAACAATTTGACAGCTTTTGAAAACGAAAAGTGTCTTACCGCCATTTTCAATATCCTATCTATCAGCGGTTTGCCTTACTACAGATAGAATTTTGACATTACTTCTATGGAACTTATGTCAAATTTCTATCTCTAGTAGGCGAATCCGCCGATAGATAGGTTATTGAAAACGGCCGTTAATGAACCGTTCTATCTTGGTTCGGTTGCGATTTATCAAGATTTCTTTTAGTTGGGCCCCAGTTTCGTATACGTGACACATTGACTAGGTACCAATTTAAAATTCCTAAAGTACCTAGGTACGGTACCTACATGACTAATATTGGTTCCCGCGCATATAAAGTTTAATCATACCAAGTTCAGTGGCGTAGCTACGTAACCAAGGGCCCCGGAGCAAAAATGAAATTGGGGCCCTATTTAAACTAAACTTAATACTTTGAAGGTGCAAAACTACTTCATCATCAGCTCCTTATCGCCCACTGCAGGGCATAATGAAGCAAAGCTATTTACTAGTAAGCATTGTGTATAACGCAGCAGATAATTATTAATTCGTAATTCTTAATAAATGTGAAAGTTTGTTTGTTTGTCACGCTTTCACGTAAATGTAGTTGGTTAGGGGCCAAAAAGTTAGTCAAAAATTCTTTATTCAACTAGGTATAACTTTTTCGAACGTCGTTCATAGAGGCCGAGGGGCCCTTCGAGCTTGGGAGCTCCGGTGTACTACGGTAGCTACGGCACTGACCAAGTTAAATAAAAATCTATCGTTGCAACAGCGGTTTCAAATATACCGTCAAAGATTGCATATTGACTACGCAAATAAATAAATTATAATCAAACGTCAAACAATCCCTTCCGAACCATACCTTTGTGCCCAACCTTTATTTAGTGTTTGTAATCTACAGCACTCGCCATTTTTATATAGCCATGTTGCCAGTAAAGGCGGACGTGGTGGCCGGGGCTTCGCGCTTGTGTCCTGGCGCCCGACGCTCCTTCTTCTGTCGCATCAAGTGCAAGGTGTCGCCGGAGGCCCAGGCCCCCGCCCCCGTACCCGTACCCATCAAGGAGGAGGCTGAACCCACCGCGAAGCTGAGGAAAAAGCAGAATGAGAAAAAGTACTGCGTTGTGCAGTGTACTGGTAAGTTTAACTAATTACAGGTTAATTAAAATTATCCTATCAAAAACATTCATGAAAAAAAAGTCAAGTCTCGCGACTCTTTTGCCGTAAAATGTTTTGAGATCGAATATAGAGCCGAGTCTAGCATTTCATTAATTAAGAACTTTTTCGGACTTGGAAATCACGCAGCATAAGGATATAAAGGATGGTAATTTGAGATGGGGCATGAAGGGCAGCTATCTTAACTATTGTAGCTACATGAAAACGGTCTTAGAAGACTACCCCTAAGTTTTGAAATATATCAGCATTCAAAAATTTAAAAAAAAACCTACAGTTGGCGAGAAAAGGGCAGTTTCAAATCGATCCTATTTCCCATAAAGATCAAAAGACTACCGGACCAACACAAAATGACAAATGGAGAGGAACATGTAAAGTCAAATTTATAAAAAAAGGTCGAGTCACAACACTGTTAGATATCATTACCGTGGTAATATAGACTTAAATATTATTATATATTTCGACTTTTTGAACATACACGTACAACAACACTACGTCTCAACTGCCGGTAGCTTCCAATCTTACCAAAA
Source organism: Amphipyra tragopoginis (assembly GCA_905220435.1). Lineage (NCBI taxonomy): Eukaryota > Metazoa > Arthropoda > Insecta > Lepidoptera > Noctuidae > Amphipyra > Amphipyra tragopoginis. The sequence goes on from HG991991.1 coordinate 36,884,333, forward strand.
ATACCAAATTATAGAAATGAATGAGTTTCAGGATTACTTAACACATTCAACTCAAAGTCTACTTACAATATAATTATTTTTTCGCGGCGTCCTTGATTTGGAAACTTTTTCCGTTTGACGTCAACGTCGTCAACGTTTTCCAAGAATTCAGCATAAACTGTGCCTTGGACATTCAGGTCGGTAACAATGAGCTAACTTTTACGAAAGTATTCAAAGGAAAAACGGAAAGGAGGTCGACGAAAATATCGCATTACGTTGATCGAATTAAATGTTATGTGATCTGATTGATATTTAATATTATTATATTTATAGGGCAAACACACAGCTGTAGAAAGGTCATCCTTACACTTCATTACGTAAAATGCTTAATGTGAGTGCAGTCCCGCTTTGGAGCTATGTGTCCCGCTGTCCCCAAAAACACATAGAAGTCCCGTTTTGAAAAAAAGGAAATCCATGGCAATGAATTCTATATAAAACGGGCGTGAAAAAAGAATAACATCAACAAGTCACACATTCACATCATAAAACCAAACTTTTTCTCTAAAGCAAATTGTTCATCCAAAAATATAGAACAAGCCAATCAGACTACTTAAGATTAGTTTCTATTTTCATATATTTTTACATACATCTTCCATAAATATATGTTTCATTCTTATAAAAATTTAAAAAAAAACAGACGTCCCGTTCTGAGGGAAAAAAAATAAACTCAATACTCAATATCTTTCAATACTCAATATCTTTATTGCTTTACCATAATGTGTACTTAGGTGGTAACTATATAAATGAGATCAATTATGGACCCTGTAGGGCACAGCAAAAACGTTAGTAATGCTCCACTATCGCAAATGAAATCAAAAGTTAATTATTCGGTATGCTATAATTATAACTTTATAACGTATAACCTTAGGATATCAATATTTGCTGCCTCGTTGGTAGGGATTGCAATTGCTGGATCCAGCATACAGCAATCCAGCTGGATCCAGCGCCTTTTTAAACATGCTGGATCCAGCATACAGTGCTGAATCCAGCGATGCGGATCCGCATCCCGCATCCGGGATGAAAAGTTTGTTAGAACGAGTCAATAAACAACATATTGTAGAGCCGGTGCAAGAAGATATCATGGAGTTAGAAGAGGATGGTCTAGATGATGACGCAGAACCCGTGAAAATGACTTTAGAGCAAGAGCTTCAGATGGAACTTAAAAGAGAGAAGGAGCACTTTAATAAACAAAAGCCAAGTGGTCCATTAGATTATTTTTATTAGATTTGATAGATAGACGAAAAGGTCCTGAAAAAAGAAATGAGCGTTTATGAGACCGAAGGAGTGCGAGGTGAACATTTATCTATGGTTTATGAGTATTGAATGACCCTAAAACCGACCAGCGTAGAGGCCGAAAGAGCATTCTCAGCAGCCGGCTACATATGCAGTTCTGTGCGAAGCAGGTTGGGAGATAAGACTATAGATAAAATTTGTTTTCTAAGGTCTTACTTTCAGAGAATTCAAAAAAAAACATAGTCAGTCTCTTATCGTCAGATTTTATACTGCCTAATTATTAACGATTAACGAGTGGAGAGAGAAGATTATTTCGGAGCTTCTTTTGATACAAAAAATTGATTGAAGATTAAAATAGTATCTCTTTGGACATCACGGCTCATCTTCCGTGCGGAAGATGTCCGGTTCTTTGGAAGGCATACACGGGGACACAGGTCCAACGCGCAGAGGCCCCTTTGAGAACTTTAATCTAAAATGCGGTGGGGGATCAACCGGGGACTATCCACGGCTGCACTATTGGAGTACAGCCATGGACCGTCCCAGGTGGGTGCAAAACTATTGTGAAATATGGTAAAAATAAAACTGGTCTATTGGATGGGGTGTTAAATGGACTAAAAAAATAGTAAAATAGTAAAAATAGTATTATTATTACGGTCCTTTTTTGTAGTTAATTTAAAAAAAAATATGTAAGACTGATTGCTACTGATTAGCTGTCCTATCCTATCCTATCATTAAACATAAACGTAATAAGATATTGCTTACTTAGAAATTATATAATTACTTAGAAATTATATTATTCTATTCTATAATTCTTTTGAACTCAAATGATTAAGAAATCAAAGCAAATTGATATCAGATATCACCAAATGAGTGAAAGATTTCATAGATTTATCGTAAGAAGTACAAATTAATAAAAAAAGTCTTAAAAATGTCGTCTTTTTATTTTTGTTCCACATTTTGCTGGATCCGCGCTGGACCCAGCTGGATTCAGGTCAATCCAGCAAGAATCCAGCTGGATTGAAAACGCCGCTGGATTGCAATCCCTACTCGTTGGATTGGATCCCCAGGTCGGGCAAAGTGTTATTGGGTTTTTTCGTGTGGAATTTCTCAGTAGCAGCCCAGAGTCTGGACTTGTACCTGGTTGATGGCAATAGACGCGCCCCTTATTACATGGGACTTAAATGAGGGTGTGCTATATACTTCATCGTCGTCATCATTCAGCCGAAAGACGTCCACTGCTGGACATAGGCGTCCCCCAAGCATGTTGGGGGGTTTGCCATAATCGCCACGCTTGGCAGGCGGGTTGGCGATCGCAGTATGGTTGTTAAAGTACTCAGAGAATGCTGCTGCCCATCCTCTAGTTAATTCCTTAGTCGTCTTTTACAACACCCACGGGAATAGATGGGATAGTGCTATTCTTTAAGTCCTGCACTACACGAGACTCTTATTGTGCTATACACCTACGCCCAATCTTTCGGGGTATACAGGTTTGATTTTATGTTGTGATATCAGTATTTCCTAGTGCTTGGGTTGCACAGATCAGATACGGTTCGTTTTATGTAAAATACTGATATACCCACAACCGCAACTATGCAAAAAAATAAGTTGACTCCAACACTGACCAAAAAGAGTGATGGTGATGACAGTGTCATTCATCATTATAATAATTGACAGTATTGTTCCAATCACTGCTGAGTAAAGGCTTCCTCTCTTTCACGACATACCTACACAACATTTTTGGTATCAAGCAATTCATGAAATCGTATTACAAATTTTCACTTTATAATATTCTCAGGCTACCTAAAGTCGTGGGCTCCAGCGGAGATGTCCGAGGCAGGCAGTAATGCCGAGGTGACGGACGACGGCGAGCAGGGCAACCTGTCGTGCCTAGTCGCAGTGGGGCGCGCGCTACCAGACCTGGCGCCAATTCCCTTCGTGTGCCCTGTGCCTCCCACCCGACAACTACAATACGTGTCAAGACATGCACCTGATGGAAAGTTCCTGTTCGTCGATCAGAGGTTTGTGGCAATATTTGTCAATTTTGTAGGTGTAGTTACAGACATCAAGTCTTCTCACTTTTCACACTCAAACTCAAAACTTAATTAGCTACCAGTATGCCAAAACATATTTGGCAAGAACCTTAGGGCATAATGCTTAGAACTTAGCCTCTGCACCAATACGGTTGGCATCCATTTCTTGTTCCAACCAATAAAGATGACTAATTTTAAGCTTTGCAAAGCTTCGTAGTCTTTTGAAGTTTTTTATGCGTTATAAAGTTTCTCTTACACTTTTGAATCAGACTGAAATGAAATGCATTTCATTAAAGTGAAGAGATTTCAAGCGTCTAAATCTATTTTGTATTATAACTTTCGTGAGACACATTCATATTTATGATTATTTACGGTTTACTCACGTGCAATTTTTTTCTAAATCTAGTTCGGCAGATTATTTGGAAAAATTAACTGTCCCAATATCATATCACGAATGATAGAGAAACAGTAATATTTATGCTATTAACACGTCAAATCCATATGAGTCTCATATTAATAGGTATTTTGGCCTGTATGACGACATTATCAATAACTCATATCTCCCCTGTGCTAGATATCTCTTTTTTAATTTACGTCAACATTCACTGTCGCTTCAACATCTCTGTTTCTTGTCTACATCATTCAGTTTTAACCTGCAATGTTCTGGTCATTGTTCAGCAAATCATTGTCTACAGTAACTTTTTGTCTTTTCAGAGTGACTTTGGCGCTAGGTTTCCTACCTCAAGAACTCCTGGGTACAAGCCTGTACGAATACGTAAGCGGTCCAGAGTTAGGCGCAGTTGCGCGCACGCACAAGACTGCGCTGCTAAGGCGTGACCCGTTACAGACCCCGCCCTACTCTTTCCGCCGGAAGGACGGCTCACTCGTGCGCATACAGACGCACTTCAAGCCTTTCAAGTTAGTAATATAAATATGTTGCAGAAGTAGTGGCTGAAATGGACACTATTGGTACTTCTTCATGATCTGACATGACGTAGGTACTGTTGTGGGTACACGACCGGGACGATCATTTAAATAGCAAATATACAGGCTGTAAGGGTAAACACCGTTATCCTTGAAACCACTGGTTTGGTTTTATTTATAGAACGTAAAATCAATGAAAAATAACTTTTTTTTTTATTTTTTAAGTTTTCATTTTTCCTCAAAACCATTTCACCCTATGCGCGGGGAACTCGCCGCGTGGCCCGATGCACGGCCCCGCACAGTTTGCTACCCCAGTCAGTCAGCTGTCTCGTTAGCGAGTGTGTGTACGCCGCGTCGTAGCGCCGCCGCGCCGCTCATTTCACGCGCGTAAATTTTTTTTTTTTTTTTATTCGGTCCTATATTTTTATGTTGAAGTCAACTACCCATGGTTTCAAGGATAACGGTGTTTACCCTTACAGCCTGTATAACAATCAACTTTTATTTGAAAATACACTATGGTACATAAAACACGTGTGTTGGTAGAGAGACTCCACGAGGGCCAGAGTTACAAATCATCAGAGTTAGAGTACTTGTGCACTGATCCGAATCAGAATTTGAGAAAATTCGGTCGGAACTAGCTGTAGTAGTATTTGTACGAATGCTTATGCACTGTCTCCGATCCGAACTTCTTAGACATCCGGCCAAATACTGACCAGCACTCTGAGAATGCATTTTTTTTTTGTTCCTTGTCTTGGTTGCATTTGACCCTCGTCGCACCTGATTGTAAGAGAAGACAGGGTCTAAGATGAACCAGACGAATCCAAGTAACAGAGATATAGAGGGATTCCCCTATACCCCTCTGGCTCTCACATACACACGATGGAACACATTAAACTGGTTCGCTGGACTTTAATGTTCAGGTGGTAGCTAGCCAGGCGGACCGAAAAGATCCTACCACCAAGCGAAAGGTTGTCAACTGATTGGCACCACCCGTGGACCACGTGTGGGGTTTCGAACTAAGGGTGCGTTCCCACGGACGAGGTTGACTCAGCTCTCAGACTACTATATGGGATGACTACTATGGGGGAATAATGTAGGCTTCTTGCCTAGATTATTCTCCCAGCCCCCGCAAATCACCTCTGACGACGATTGTGCCGGTGCTTGCGTTTCCTATCACTTGACTGCTTATGTTGAAAAAATAATTTGATAGAAGGTGCTGACATTTGATTTGATTGCACGCAGCGCTATCAACCCACCACCAATTGAAAATTTGCTTGCACCGAAACCAAATTATTAGGATTTGTATTAAAAAAATAATTACTGCTAAACTGACCGTTATTGATAATGATAGATGCGATAGTATGTCGTTAAATACTTAAGATGTAATGTTTAGGAACCCCTGGACGAAGGACGTGGAATGTCTGGTGGCCAACAACACGATTGTGAGCGCATCCCATGAGCAGTCGCACGCGGACTCGGCGCACTCCTACGATATGTATAAGCAGAGTAAGTACACACATAGGTTGCCTTTGGGCATATACCTCTCAAATAGGGATGATTGTCAAAAGCAGAATTCATCTCTTGCAATGATGACGTTCTTGTCTTTCATTAAATCTTGATATAATCTCGTAGGGCGAGATCCTATATACATTCCCAGACTTTGCTATAAAAGCGTTTCATACAAATATGAACATTATTGGTACCTATAAAATTAATGTTCATATTTGTATGAAATACTTATTCACATTTGCTTATACTAATATGTAGATTATTTGAATTAGAATAAGGTTCATATTCGTAAGAAACGCTTATTTTACTTAGCAAAGTAGTCTTAAAGACCTTAGTCTCGATTTACGACACTTACGAGTGTTGTAAATGTACGATAGACATACTGGGACAATAGCTTAGTTTCATGTTTGTGTCTCGTGTCTTAGTCCAACTCAGGAAGTAATGGCGTCATCACCGAAAGTTTTAAGCAATTCCGTTTGTTAAAATGTGTTTGACATTATTGATAGTAAAAATGTTACTTTTTCTGATGGGTTGTGTTGAGGTCTTGCGGAACACCAATCACGTTTTTTTTTATTTGATCCTATTGAATAGTAATATTCCATGGTCTGAACAACGTTTGTTCTCGCAAAACAACCAATTAAATGTCAGCGTGTATAATGGGGTACCACAGGGAAACTTCTAGTCAAGCACACTCGTCAGGTTAGCCTTGGTACAATAATATAACTCGACCTGGTATTGTCTTGCGATGAGCATGTGCCTTCGTGTAACACGTGTGTGTTTACGTAGTGAGCTCAGTGAGTCATGTGTCTAGTGGGGTTTCAGAGGCGGACGTGGAGATGCAGCGGCTGATCGAGTCGCAAGTGGAGTCGCACAAGATCGGCAGCGCCATCGCCGAGGAGGCGTTGAGACGATCTTCTTCCGAATTCTCACCGGATCTGCCGGCGGACCTGCTGCAGGATGCCGTCTTTAACCAAAACGTATGTCACATAATAAATATATACATTCATTATTAACTTATTAATGTCAGCTAAACATTGGCCGCCCAGTGGCAGACGGCTTGGTGATCACAGTTTGTTGTTATTAGAGACAAGAGGACGCTACTGTCGCTCTCTTACGGAATCCCTTAGTCGTCTTGTAAAACAGCCACTGGTGGGGAAGAGCGACTTATGTGTTGTTGGGAATTACACGAAACTAACATAATACGTAAGCCACTTTGAGTATAGAATAAAAATATTTTCGGGTAAGGGGCCTTAATTAAAAATCCATTGTAACTTGAATTGTTTTATCATTTTTGTAATAGTTGCAATATATTTTTCTCTAATATTTTCTTTAGTATACAAATACATTTTGTCTGATTTAGGCTATTCTTAGTACAACAAAGTAGTACGCGTGTTTCCACAACAAAAATGTTGAAACATATTTTTGTTTTTCGTTATCATTAAATAGTAAACTAAATAATGTTGTTAAGATTTTACAGTAATGTTTGAAAACTAGCCAATAAAATAGGTTTGCAAACATTGATATTTTAGTGTGGAAACTTCTTTAGTAATCATGCAAATTAAACATTTTATTACGGTGCTGTCAATACTATCAATAGTGATCTTCTTTGTTATAAGAACAGGGTTCATTTGTTTTTCGTTAATAAACTGACTACACTCCATATAATATATTAAACTAACATCGCCATTCATACTGAACACACTAAACACTTGTGGCGCACTATCCATGTTCATGTGAGACCCCTCAAACAGTGGCCACTAAAAGCAAACGTCCTGTACGAGCAGGCGTCGCTCGTGGACAACATCCTGGGCGTGGACGTGTCGAGCTACAGCCAGGTGCGCAACAACGTGCCGCTCAGCGCCGCCGCCGAGGGGAGCCCCCCGCCCGCCGGCGACGCCCTCCCCGCCGGCACCCCGCCGCCCGCCTCGCCGCCTCTACCGCCCCTCGGACTCGATGGCAACGGAGAAGCCGCCATGGCCGTCATCATGAGCCTTCTGGAGGCCGACGCTGGTCTCGGCGGACCTGTCAACTTCTCTGGCCTACCGTGGCCCCTACCCTAAACGACATTTCTAGACGAAACAGCAGGTCTTTTTGGAGAACATCCACACATCACAACGAAGAAAATCTTATATCATTTAATATTACGTCAAACGTTATAAATATTATTTCTTGCCTAATGTGATATTTATTCGCACCTCTATGGCCTACGGGCACCTATAGGTTCTTTTATGGACATGTGGAACCCACCGCGTACTATCATAACTTCTGACTACAACGCAAAAAATACGTACGGAAAAACCTGTCTTCATCAACGCTTTAATATACCGTCATAATATGACGCAAAATGGTTCTATGATAAATGATTTTTAAAATTTCGCGATTTGTACACACTATAAAAGTAGGATCTACTCGCGTAAAAATTTTAAGAAATACTAAATACCTTTTACCACTACGTTTAAACCATTTAAAATATCCGCATCACAATCCGCATGTCCATATCCATAAATTTATGTTGTAGGCATTGTAGCTCGTCTCGTATCGATACAATCACAAATCTACCCAGATATACAGCTGCTGTAAGTCTGTGTTTATACATGCTCATAACGACATCTACCAAATATGCGTACCATCGTTCTTAAGTATTATTAAGTAACTATTATCGAGTTTATGTTTCATATTATAACGTGCATACATTGCATCAGTACGTAGCGTAGGCGCCACCTTCACAAGCGAAATAGACTCGCTCGTGAACGCGCTGCGATAGCTCAAAAGTATACGAATCAATCTCCACACTGTGGTATCACGGCGATAATTTCAATTGAATTTGATGGCGCGGCCATAATATTGCAGCCACACTCGTTCGTAAAGCTGGCGCCTTAATATTTACTACGTCAAAGTGACATGTGACGCTTGTCTTATACCTAAAGGTGTCAAGATGTGACAAACACCCGCAGCGGGACAGTAAAATAAAAGAATGGTCACTTATAATAATAATAAATTAACGAAGTGAACATTTTATCGCATTGAATCGCTTTGTTACGTCTTATCGCCCACGTTATACAGGGGTTAGCACATTTCGCTATTACGAAGTAGCGATATTTTGTAGAATAACGTTATCATCAAGTGGCCTTATTGTACAAACCGCTAGTCTTGACCCACATCGAGAACATAACCTTAAATATTAACAAATCGATTTTAACTATCTTTACTTTGTTTTTAAGCTAAACGAATTGTTAATCTTAATGAATCGCCTAAGATGAACTAAGGTATGGGTACAGAATTGGTAGATCGCATTTGAAGTAAACATAGCTGACTGTGCAGCTGACGCCGCTGTGCAGAGGCGCGTGGCAGCCACCCGGGGGCTCTGATGCGTCACTGTGATCAGTGGCATATATTTATGATAATCTTTTTATTAATTATGTAAAAAAATATAAGAAAAAAAAGTCATACGGTTACCTTCAATCCCATGTAGATTTAAAACATAAAATTAAATGTAATTCTAAATCAGTCATTTCTATTTTCTAGTTATGCATTTTGTTAGAAGGGTTATTTAAGTAAGTAGTCAAAATTATATTTTTTTAAGTTTAAAGTTTAAGTTCGTTGGTGGTGTATTTTTGTGCGTAATCGTGTGTCATGATTCAAACAACTTCCCCCTTATTACAAAACATGGTTTAAACCAAGACTAAGGTAAACCCAGGTTTAAAATATACCCATTATTTTCTTATGTCATATAACAAAAAGAGACGGGGCTACCCTAAAACCAGGGTTTTTCCTAGACCATCGTTTGTAATAAGGGGACTTAAGATTAGCGTCGACACTTGTTATTAAAGTGTTGCTAAGTAATGTGTTTAAGATACCGGCGTCGTACATCTACAACTGGTAGGTACGATCGCATACGGAAGCATTAGGCTTCACTATCTCCCGCAAAAATAATCTATATAATGTTTTAATTATACTGGGTGGAAAGATTTAACGCCACTTGGAAGGATTGAACATCAAATATTGAAGGTAGCAAATTTTATTTAACGTAGATGTATTTTTAGAAAAACTGCTGTATTTTTTTATTTCCTCCAGATGACGTTAGTTTTTTCTACTCAGTATATACGTATGTGATTTCCAAACAAATGTACATAATAATATAATGTAATGTGAACACGTTGGAATTACATTGGTTGTTAGCCATATTATGGTGAATTATGGAGAACTTGATTATATTCAACCATGTGTCATGTTTCCAAAAATCAAAAATATTCATTACTATAAGTACAATATTTTGTTTTTATTTGGTAAATGTGTAGGCTGATGTAATTTCATGGTGTAGTTAAGCTAATAGGTGTAAGCCTTAGTGAGTATCGGTCGAGGGCCGGCGCGGCGCCCCAGAGCTTGCGTTACGTCGCAGCACCGGGCGTTCCGCTCGCACTATTGTTTTGTAAATGAACACCATCGTCTTAGGATTTCTTCTTCACTAATTTACCTATAGCTCAAGAGCAATTCAAAACCAGGCTAAAGAGACCCACAAAAAATAATTTTTATAGGCTCTTCACTCACATGATACTTCAAATGTAATAATAGAAAAGGATAATTGTTTCATTTTCGAAGATGCCTACTTGTCCCAGTTCCGAAAAATGGGAGGTTTTATAATAAAATTGTAAACTGTGATTTTTCGGAACTGTCACACAAGTAAAGATTTTAACATAGGTACTAAAACAAAAATATATTTTTTTCTCAGTAAATTGCTCTGAGACTGGATTTCTGGTCGCGCTGACGTTAGTTGCATACACCAGCCGCGCACAACAATACGTCGCATTTCTTTCTCAACCTCGTATCTGTAAAATCTTAGATTAACAGGATCTGTTTTACGTCATATTTATTTTATACAACGTTATTTTTACTTTATGCGAAAACCGAGACACCCCAACAAGATTTTCATCAGAACTGCCTGAATATGTGTTTTTTTTAGTAAATCTCCAAGTTACACCTTAGTTTATGTCGCGTTAAGTTCGCTAAAAAAGTGTGAAATGCCTGAGATGTGCTATGCAGGAGTTGTCTAATACACGGAAACTGACCGAGCGGACCATTTCAAGCCTCAAGGTGTCTATTCCCGTCAATTGTTATGGGTAGAAACCTACTGAAACAAAATTGAAATTTATGAAAAAAAAAAAAAAAATGTGGTGTAAAAAATATGTCAATCGATTCTCCTAGTGATTCTGAACAAACTAGTTTCAGGTTTCGCATATACTAAAACTAACCTTGTATATTTAAAGAAAATAATTATTAAATTATGCTTGAATGAATATAATGTAAATTTATCTTTACCTAAACAATGAATAATAATAATTCTAGATTTAATTAACAATTACGAGTTTACAGCATTTTTCAGAAACGAGGTTAAGAAAGAAATGTAACGAATATACATAAATACCTTGGAGTACCTGAAGTACACGCCTTTTCAATTCTCACTGACCGACGATACCTTCGCGACCGACGTCAGCGCACCAGAATACAAAATAAATACAGCCATAACATACAGAGTGTCCCTAAACTCAGCGTCAAGCCGGAAAAGAATAAAACTTTTTATCGTTTTCGAGTTTCAAAGTTACCGTGAATAAATTTTTATCTCATAAATGTAAACACAAAATGTGTTTTTTAAAAAAAGTTGGCCCTTTTTTATTTTGTTCTAAACATAAACTGCACTATCATTTGTTCCCGGGTTGACGTTTAGTTTCGGGACAGCCTGTTTAAATTCAGCTGATCTAATTGTGTGTCAAGATATAATCTTCGTATGCACTCCATAACATATCAGTCGTGTCAATACCTACTGTATGTCAGAGATTAACCTTGCGACATTGTATTCGTATGTTGCACACGAATGCACTCAACAATAGTGCGACATAATTTTAGTCATGTTGTCAAGTTGTATTGTTGTTTTAATTATGTTCAGTTTATTAAAATAAAGTGTTTTGGATATCGTGTTTCATTCATACAAAGCTGTGCGTTTGATTTCTTATACTGCCTTTAAGTTGGCGAAGTTTATTGTGTGTTTACTTCCTCCTCCGAAGTCGTTCCCTCACTACTAAGGGTCGTGCGGTAGCCGCGGGGTACCTAACTATAGTCACAGTAGACATATAAGCTAAAGCAGTAGGTACTTCAACTACCTACAATCGTCCGATTTGACACGCTCACACAGACACGCACTGCAACAGGACTTTTAAGGTATTTTCGGAATACAGTCCCATACAAGCAGTGCATTATACTCAGTATACAGTGCGTGTCTGTGTGAGTATGTCAATTCAGGCGATTATAGTAAGTTGAGGTACTGCTTTAGCTTATTATGTCTACTGTGTTATAACGCGGCGTCCTAAGTACGGTTCACAGCGAATGCGATTACGAAGCGATCCGATGCGGTGCGAAGCGGCGGCTTTGTCCTACGAGCTTGCGAACCGTCCGCCGCCGCCATTCAGTAGCACTGTACGGCACCGCATCCAGTTCACGCGAAAATATCAAGCCAACTGATCGCGTTTGCTTCGCTTCGCGCCGCGCCGCACCGCACTCCACGTGCGTTTGGTCACGTCACGTCACTTCAATAGGTATCGACTGTTTGTTGTTTTCGCGTCGCGCCGCGCCGCTACGTGTCGCTAAAGCCGGGTCCGATGCGCCGTGTTTTCGTATTTGCAAACAGGATAACATTGTTTGGTAACCGAATAGGGGCGTGGTCTAACAGTTTTGTTCGCAAAAACACAACATGTTAGAAAATTGGCGCTGCGGACCCGACTTAATAGATCGCTCACGTAGGACGCCGCGTAACACTTTAACATTGCGGTTACTGCTGCTTCCCCGCTAAAGCGAACTTCCGGGAATAAGACTAATATGCTAGCGAATTTTGTGTCTAAATCTATTCAGCTTTTTGCGAATTGATGATGTTTAATTTGGTTAATATTTCAGTCACTTTTTTCGACACAATATAATTATGGGGAGGGAGAAGAATAGACCACTTGGTCTATTATTTTTCAGGACCTGGCGACAGTCTTAACACTCGTCGTTAGCGGGACCAGTGCAATGGGTTGACATCTGAAGGTGGTCAGAGCTTGTTTTATGAGTGGCCTTTATCACTCAACCTTCAGCATACTAGTGATGTTGACGTTGCAGGAACTAGGGCGTTATGAAGTTAAATAAAAATAAAAAACGCTCACATAGAAACTCAACTATTTTTTATTTTCAATTTGAACCGTTGCATACACTGTTATAAACTGGTAAATTTGCTCTACTGACATAATTATGCGAGCTATTGGTTTGAGTCCACTGTTTTATTTAGTTACTCTACGAAGGTACATAGAGGACTTACTTTTGGAGGCTTTGTAACAGCGCACAATATCACGGTGTACTTATGAACATTGACGTGCAGACTCTACGAGATGACGAGACTACGACAAGCGACGTGATTTTACTCCATGGTGTCACCGTACTTGTTTGTTGGCGCAGACGCCGGGGCTGTAGGGCGCATGCGCTGCACGGGCGGCGGCGGTCCCAGATCCGTTCTGCAACAAACACGACACATCGTCAACACTGCACGTCTCGTGCCCTCGCTTGCAAGCGTTACACTATTTAATTACAGCCAAAGCGAATTTTTCAATCCTTACTATGAAATGATGACGAAGGGCCGATCAGAAACATTTATGTAGTGGCCAGTACGCAAAAAGACATCGATCAGCCACAAATAAAGGAACCCACTCTACATGGTGTTGAACTTGACTACGCAGTTAAGCTTATGAAAGGGCTACAAAATGGTGGCTTACTCTTCAAAAAATAAATGAATCCAAAAAGATTTAGATGTTTATCTACATAGACCAAGCAAACCTAATAACAGTGCCTACAGATTTTTCAATCTATTTATCGTTGCCTTTGCAAACAACGCCCGCCATGAACTACCGAAATATACTGAACTCTATGCAGTGCATGTGTCGATAACTGACGATTAACTGTATTGAATGACAATCAAATATTGCTATCTTTTGTTAACAGGCAAAACAAGGTTTGAATTGTGCCGGTGAAATTACAGGAACAAGATACTTTTAAACTTCCTCTAAAGTTGACAACGCATCATCAATCTTCCGTTTTGTATGTGAATATTGGCGGCGGGAACCAGTTTTCATCAGATGAGCAGTTGACTTAGGGTGCTAATAACGACTTGCTGACGACTCGGACACAATATATTCAGACAAAGTGTCCGAATTTATACATTTTAATTTGAATATTTTTTTCATTGATGATTCGGACACCAAAAAGCTGTTTTGTACAGTCACACAAAAAACTTCCAACAATACCTTAATTGTGGAAATCCGTCCTCCGACCTGCCTATAGTTGTAAAAAAAACAGGTTTTAACCAGATTTTAACGAAAGCACCCGTTTCTAAACAGCTTCACTAATTTGATGGTGTCCGAATCATTAGTGAAAAAAATATCAAAATTGAAATGTGTCAATTCGGACACTGTGTCCGAGTCGTCAGCAAGTCCTAATAACGCCGCGTTTGGTGAAACATATTTCGTGTCATATTCGTAATCATGACTGCAAGTAGACAGCACATCCAGCCGCAACTGTAAACTATGCAACTGACAAATGCAGCTTGACAGCAACCAGGGGCCTAATTCTCCTAAAATAAATCTTGATAAATCACAACCGAACCAAGGCCGAACCGTTCATTCAGACAGTTCTCAATTTCAAAAGCTATCAAATTGTTTGACACATAAAACAAAATCAATCATTTTGAAAGTTTTCGAAAACAAAAACTGACTGATTGTGGTTCGATTGCGTTTGGCAACAATTTATTTTAGGAGAATTAGGCCCCAGGATGTAATCAGTGCAACTGAAGACTGGATGTGCAGCCCACTTGCAGATACGATTTCGAATTTGAAACAAAATATGTTTCACCAAACGCGCCGTTATTAGTTTCTCCTGTTTGCCTACGTATTACATAAATAAGTAAGAAAAAGATGGAAACACTAAAGCCGACAAACTAATTTATGTGTTTTGTGTTCATATTTTTTGACGTATCGCCTAAATCTGTTCGTCTAAACTAAATCTGAAAATTTAGTGCAACCGTATTCGACAGCTCTAGTTTTTCCATCTCGTTCTTGTTTTACCTGCAAGTAAAAGATAGCATTATTTCTAGTTCTGGGCCAATATCGAATAAATCTGTAAGCACAGTAAAGCAAAAAGTGGACATTTTACATTGTGTTAGCGTAGCGCATGCCATTCTCTCTCGATGTCACTACATATTGCTTCGTGTTCAGACGAGCAAGTAGTTACTCCGGAAACATTTACCTGTATGCAGAATAACTGCTTAATCGTATCATGCATAAAATAATATAATAAATAAAACTCTTAATATTATTTTAAAACTTGAATAGCGTGGATCCGTGATCCCTGCAAATGTCTGCTAGTAAAAAAAACCCGTAACAAAAGCGAGCAAGGAGGGCGTGCTTCAAATAGACGAACAAAACATAAATACGTAAACTGAAAGCCTTAGCGTGAGTGTAACATACTAAATATTTAGTTACCTGTATGGATCCTGTTTCGAGTCTTTGTAATCTCCTCTATTTTTACGACGTAGGTCGTCGTAAGTAAGATTTGGACTTGCAAGCTTGGGCGAGCCGTCTGGTGCGGGCGAAGCTGTGGAGTAAACGATATTAGTTATTTACAATGTAAGCTAATAAGAACTCTCAAAAGATGCTGCCATAGAGTAGAATTTCATTTCAAATCAGTCCAACGTTTTTTTTTAATCTACCTCTCAAGACTTATCGTTGCGTCACTTAGGAGGAAGCTCACAAATAAAAGTATTTTATTAATACGGGCCTAAAGCTCGAAAAAATAAACTCCTCTGAAGAAGGTGGCCTGGGAGCAGACTTGCATGAGGAGCTGTCAAAATGTAAATTGTAACACATTGGAAAACTTATGATTGTTTATTAGCAGTGATCGGAAAAGGGTGAGCTAATTTACCTAAACTTCAAAGAACAGAGACAAAAACTGGAGACTTCCTTACGACAACATTTTTTTTCCGGAGAATTTTCTCGGAGATTGTATTTCATTTGTTTTAAAAAAATAACAGACAATCTCCTTTTCTGAAAACAATAAACAATCTCTTTTTAAAAACAATGAAAAACGTGTCATCTGGTTTTGTGGCAATTTTAGGAAACAAAAATAGGAAACGATTTTAATTGTTTTCTGTACTATTAACATTAATATTAAATGTACTTTAGTGATGTCCCGAAACCCGGAATAATTTTCACGAAAAAAAATGTTGTCGTAAGTGTTGTGTTTGCACCGCGGTAGTAGGTACTAACTACGGGACACGACTAACTCAAACGCCGGCTAGAGACGCACTGTTTATTTTACAACATGGCGGAGCGCGACTCGCGCCGCGGGCGCGCTGCCGCGCTTCTTAGGTACATAGGCACACGTATTCTTACATACAGCCTATGCACAACACAACAGTAAGGAAGTCTCCAGTTTTTGTCTCTGTTCTTTGAAGTTTAGGTAAATTAGCTCACCTTTTTCCGATCACTGTTTATTAGTCAAACCAGCTTCCACGAGTCATCAAAACTAAAGAGGACTAACATGAGACAGACTTATTAAAACGGGCTGACGAACTTTATTTCGCCTAATGTCTGTTACAAACGCCATTGGCCGAATCCTAAGAGTCGATTCACATAGTTACATAGCATATTGAACTCTATCCCCACACAGTAATGTATAAATTTGTATGAAACAAGAAGTAGACGCAAGTTTTTTTTTTCTAATAACATGCTACATTTTTTCATAAAGTGTTCTGATGTTCTTTGGAAATAAATAAATTCCCCTCAGTCGCCGGGCAGGCAATGAAGCTGGCACCATCATTTATTCCCCGTAAAATGGCAATGGGCTCGTCAACTATTGGGTGTACAAACCTCTTTCGACGATTACAGGACTATATTTATGTATGTATGAATAGCGAGAAGTAGGCGTGCAACACTACACCTGTCGTCTACCTCATCGGGGGCAGGTGTGACATACAGGATATATGATGACATGACTTTGTTACCTTGCGAGTCAGAACGGTATGCATCCTCGTTGAAGAGCGGGCGGTCTGTGTCCAGGTCTAGCGAGCTGCCTGGCCCCGCGTCAGAGTAGATATCGCTCGGGTTCGCGCCTAGCATCGTGTTTCCCTTTGGCGCCATGGAACTCCGGCTGAAATCGTCAACAAAATATATTTATTATTATTATTGAGGTCATTCGAAAACCACGGAGCTAATAGGTACGAACATGGCATAGGAGACGCATTGGTGGCCGCAATGGAAGCACGTTCCTATTGGCTCCGTGGTTCTCGAATGACCCTATTTTACGGTACTTACTTTACCTACTTTAAAACTTCTTGCCGTTTTTTTTATTTGTATAAAACTACACTACACTAGGTAATTCTCTTGTACACTGAACAACAACTATCTGCAGGTTATACAAATATCTTTAGCGTGGAGATCAACCTGATCAAAAAGTATAATTATTACAAAATAAGGACTTATATGAGTTACAATTACAACACAAAGTGAGGATAATAAAAACACCTTTATAAGAAATTAACCCCTGATATTGAAATGTCTGGGATTATCATCAAATATTTAATAACGAACCCGATATAATAAAATAATAATACAATACTGGCACATACCCTCCGATCTTGCCCTCCTTCCGTTCACGCAACAGTTGTCCGATGTAGCTGCCGGGCAGAGCCATCAGCTTCTCGGCGCACGCCTGCTGATACGACAGCTTGCCGATGAAGTAGCCCACCATCACTGCCAGCGTCACCTTGGGGAACGGCCCGAACCGAGGGTTGGGTTTCAGGTGGCCTGTGGAACATTCAACGTTACGTCACCAGATAAACAGGACAAAAGATAAAAAAAAACAAGACCGATTCTGTATTGCTATCTTCTCAAGAAAGGGACAGATTACAACGCCCATTACATTCGCCGTACATGTTTATGAGCAGGTGCCCATAATACAACATGTATAACATATTTTTTTTTAAGTAGGTATCCTACATGTATTGCGGTCAATGAACTCAAAATAGCATTAACTGAATATAGCTGATATTTCTAAAACTTGTTAACATATTTTGAACAAAATAGTTTTGGCTAAAAGTGTCCATTAGATGATACAATCAAACAGCAGCAATATCAAATCAACGGCGATAAACCACTGTTAGGTAGAGAACATACTATGCTAAGTAGCCTGTCGTTTCTTTAGGAGTAATCTGTATGTCTGGTAAGAAGCTATATTTATGGATTGCGTCTGAGGGTCGAAATTAATATTCTCAATTCTCGAAGAGTCTCTCAAAATTCTATGGGTGCGATTTCTATACGTCCGTGAAGCGCTGGTTCGATACACGTTGAATCGATTTCGCAACCAATCGAAATGTACAGGATCAAAAATTCGCTTTGTCGAAAAACGTTGAACCGTTATTATCTTTTACAATTTTACTTTCATTTTAAATTTTTTTTCGTTCCTGCAGATAACAAACTTTGGTATGCATGATATAGTGACAACGGCTGGCTTATTCCAGTTAAACTCACGATATCTTTACTTCTGATAAAATACGAAAAATCGTGAAATCCAGACATACCTATACTGCCAAGACTTGTTTCATAAATAAGGTAAAATTACTGATCACAGAATGCAAGAACTGTGCCAAAACAATGTTTACAATGATTAAAGTTTTGACTGCAGCGTCACGGTGCGAAGGTCATTGCCCCATCGTAGTCATCTGCAGATTCAATATGAACTGCATTCTGTACAAATAAGCTTATTAAACAGTACCGGTAAACCGGGGTTACTTTCAAATACAGGGGCGACATTGATAGTTACTAAACATTTTGCATTTGGTTAAATATCTGTGTGAAAATGGAACTTGTGCATTTTAATTTAATATTGTAGGGAACGTTGACAGTTTTCCTATTTTACCATTCAGTATAGAGGTGTCTGCGATGTTAGATGGCGATGATAAAAAATATTAAATGACACCCCTGAATATGTAAAAAAAACGAGTTTTAGATTTTTCGATTGGGGCTACTTTGAAATTCAATGATAGAACAGAGATCATCAAAGTAGAAGCTCTACGGTCCAAGTTTGATAAGGAACATTTCTCCTTTTTGCTATCGAAAACTGTGCTCTATAGTTTTTTTTTATCTAGTCTATGTGATTTTATATATCTCAGTTAATTGAGTCTACATTAAATATTTTTGATGTAGCAGCTAAAAGCGAAAATAAATAAGATACAAACACATGAAGCTCAAAAAATTGATCAAAGTAACCCCGTTCTACGGTAGCTGATGATCGCGGCTTCGCTTGCATAATAATATGTAGTAAGTATCCTAAGTACTCCGAGTTTCTCTGTGCCAACTTTCATCAGAATTAGTTCAGTACCTACTTTATTTGTGAAGGAATAACAGACTCAAACTCACTTTTAGAATCATTCATTATTTTAAGCCAATAATAATTGGTGAGATGCGTTGAATAGACCTCGTGCAAATGAATATCATCATCACATCACCCCGACGTGATGCAATATCTCGTATTAACTGCATCCTTGGCGAACCTATTGGTTATCTCAGCATCTTGTTACACACAAGAGGATGCCACGACTCATCTTTCTGACATTATATATTTGCAACACTTTCGACAGCCGCAGGGTGGTACAGGGTGACATATTGTTAGAAGTCAACTACACATACACGGGTTTCGTCACTGCAAGCACAGAATAATAAATAGTACTACGTACAGAAACTTCGCTTGTTAGCTATTGGTGATATACATAGAAAAATTGCTTCATGCATGGGTATGCAAGCTTTAGTGTTAGTCGAGAGAGTTCCCATTCCACTCTGCGTTCACACTCTTTTCAGTTTGGTCACTCACTAACATTCCATTCCATTGTTGGCAGCTGGTAGGACGGTGAGTACTGTTACAGGAAATTCTAAAACCATCATCGGCAAACTGTGGATGTATGACAGTATTCATTTGAGGTAGTGACAATAACAAAGTGATTATGCTGTCAAAAATCTAAACATAGTATCCAAGTAAATATATTTTAAGAGCCACTTTTCCCACAATATTCTTGTAGGAAGAATACCCCTTAACAAATAAAAGTAATATTTTTTGTATGTCTATTAATACCTCGTTGGATAGCTGATTAAATAAGGATTTGTCTTGCATTTTGTACACTTAGTGTAATAGTAAATTTTTGTGTTATAAACATCATTCTTTATCGTGTACGTGTGTTTATCGTGTATGTGTGTATTGAAATTCATTGACTTTCGGTTGAACATATGGGGAGTTAAATTTGTTGCATTTTAGCCCCCCTATAACGTAGTGCAAGGAATATGTCGAATTACCAGTAATCCTGTATATCATATAATATACAGAGTGGAAATGTTAAGTGTTAACAGGCGATTATTTTGTTATTTATATATATAGAAAAGCCTTTAGCTGAAATCAAAACTAGGCTACCTATGGAGTAAAATAAAATAAATATTGTTACAATATTAAATGATCATAATGTTTAAAGGGGATAGAACCTTTGTGGCATAGCCCCCCGCTACCATTTTGTTTTTTTTTCCAAGGTCCGGCGCACGATGATATTTGTATATCGGTAAGAGGACACATAAACAAACAAAAAATATCTGAAATATGGTGCCCTAAAGTGTCACATTGTCGAGATTTTTGGAGGTAAAGATGACAATCATTATAAATTAATTGTTTATATGCATTAGATTGTATTCAAATAATAGTTCCGAGCTATAGTAGAGAGTAAGGCCCTCCAGAGAAGAAATGTCTCGTAAACAAACAATAGGATTTCTTATTGAGTTGAAGCTAAGCAGAGAGATTTGAAATTAACGCAACCCTATTGGCTGTTCATCTCTTCTCCTCTCCGCTTTGATGGATACCGGGCCTAAAACTAGGAGCAAGAAACAACTTTATTTAATTACCTTATAAACCAAAATTGTGTTTCATTGGGATGCGGTTATAATCGAAATAAGTAGAAGTTATCTAATAAATAGTAAAATCAACCTGGGAACTATTATTTGAATACAATCTAAGCTTATAAAAAAATCAGTTTATTTTTAATGACGGTCATTGTGCTCATATGGCAATATTTACCTCCAAATATCTTGTTAATAATAATACACTTTAGGGCACCGTATTGAGCACATTTTTTGTTTCTTAAAGTGTCCTTTATCCTTATGTACCAGCCACAAAGAGCGTAGCACACTTTAAAAAAAAAATGGTGACGTGGTGGCTATGCCAGCTTCCATAGAAAAATGTTCGAACCCTTTTGACAAACACAGTGCCCATATATTATGTATGAAAAGCAAAGCAATCTATTAGGACGTAAATTCCATCATTATACAGAATATCATAAAACTTTAACCTGATATTTTTGCTATAAAATGAATAAAACTACACTAATGGTTTTCAAAAAGTAAGAAACAAAAATGAATGCAAAAATATCACAAAAAAAAAAACAAACAAAGTTCCATAAACTGATAACCATGAACAATAAACTGTGAACTTTCAACACTGTGAAATAAGACATAACCAGCAACATTGCTGCTCATCTTTAATTAAATTTTAATATTTAAATTAATACTTAAAAAATATGGGACTAAGAAAAATTATAAATAGACGAAAGGTTTTATTTTGAAAAATATGGATGTCAGTTCATGCAGTAAGCAACCAGCTTTCAATAGCAGTTATTTTATTTTTAATAGCTTGTATAATGACAGAATAATCCCATAAAAACCATTAAAATCAAATTTTAGACATACTGCAATTTAACATTTTCTGCTCATACATTTTGTATTAGACCCTGCACACTGTCAGAATTTGCCAGATTAGGCAGCCCACGGGCTTTAGTACAAAATTTATGTGCAGAGGACATTGGCGCACATGTCTGAAATTTTCTAACAGAAATTTCTTATGTGCGGCCCGGCTAAAACAGATAGCTGTGGACAAATAAATTCAGCATAGCAATATTAAATGACTTTTTTCGCTCTTTGCAGATACATCTACAACTTTGCCCCATTACCAATTTGCTGACTGGCTGATCTCTTCACCACGGCATGAGCTTTTATTGTATAGGTCGTGATGGCACGAAACGAATTATGATAACATACAAAACGTTTAGTTTTCTGGTACTGACCTTTTTGTACAGACATGTAAGTTCCAAGTCCGAAAATGGTGCCGAGCGGCATGGAGCGCTGGAAGAAGCTCTCCTTGTTGCACTCGCCGAGCACGCGCAGCTCATCCTGAGAGAACCTGTACTCCGACTGAACCAATAAGCCGATCGTTACGCACAGCACTGTAGGTACCGACAACATCATAACCCGACAAAATATAACCTTACCGGGATCACCCCCGGAGCCTGCTGCTCCGGCAACGGCATCTGTGTCGCGCTCTCCTTGTAGCCATATGAACTATGCTGCTCCGCCAACGGCATCTGAGTAGCGGTCTCTTTGTACCCATATGAATTATGCTGCTCTGGCAACGGCATCTGCGTCGCGCTCTCCTTGTAGCCATATGAATTAGCGTCGGTCATATTCTCAGTTAATAAATAACATTAGTTAATAAATCAAATATACTCATACACGCTTGATGAACCTAACCATTATGTACTTTACGACTATCAATAGACGAATGACACCTGCGATTGTGACATGATTTGCGGACTGACATTCAACTGACATAGTCTATTTTTATCTTTGTTTGTGGTTTGTAGATAATGTTGCCACTAAAATAATTGTGTATACGTAGTAGAAATCAACACATGCCCTCTAGCTAGCTATCTAAAAAGGTGTACGAAAATGAGAGCGCTAGCCCTACTAGTCATACAACAAATTAAAACATTTTTAAATAACTTTTCTCAGTGACAGATTTTAGGTTAAGCATATACAAGGTTATTCGGAAAGGGGGTACTAATCCGAAGCCCACTTATAGTATCGCTGATGACTGTTTGAAAGCAAGTGTTAAAATTTCAAAATTCGATACATTTTTTTTCCAAATAAAATGATTTTTATTTTAGTTTTTTCAAAATTTCTTCATCCCTGCTTTAGTTACAAATTCAGAAAATGGCGCTTCTAATTTATGACCCCAAATATGACCTAAAATGTAAACACAGCTGATCATAATTGGGGATAGATAGATTTTAGAGATTTTTTTTTGAGATTTTTGTACAAGTGTTTCTCTTAAACTATTGAGTTTTGGGAAAAGTTGTAGAACAAAAGTTATTCATTATTATGTGTACTTTAACACCCTTTCGGATTAGTACTCCCTTTCTGACTAACCTTGTATAATTATGATAAACGCTCTAAAGGTGTGTACGGACTGCGCGTTCCTGTGTACGCGTAGTCGGTTACGCGTACACAGGAACGCATAGTAATAGTATAGTATAGTGGTGCCTGTCTTAAGCCTTGTACAGACTAAGCGTTCTTGCGTACGCGTACACAGGAACGCACAGGCCGTACACACCTTAAGGATTTTGCCTGATGCACTGCTGACTCAGTTTGAGAGATGGCGACACATCGTGAGATCGTGAGACGATCATAAGTTCTACTGTGGGTATAACTACAGGTTGGAAACGTTAAGCGTCAATAGACGATTATTTCATTAAACAGGGTGTTTGGCGCATGGACTGACACAGTTTTTTCGGGAATTGGGGGGGCCATTGTCTAGGTTCTACCTATACAGCCTGTCCGTCACTGAGACGTCCGTCCCTGTCTGTTAGAGGAGTCAGGGTAAAGAAAATACTTATTATTATTAAGTTTTTATGAAAGTAAAGAATGTTGTTCAAATTGACCTCCTAACTTGTGCAAACAAACGAGGTGCCCACTAGGGAAGTTCTGAATGAACGTATTACGTACAACGACCGTTGAAATAAGAAACAGATGTCGTGCATGCACAAGAAATGTAGGAGGTCAATTTGAACGAGATTCTTAACTTTAGTTTAATAAAAACATAATAACCGTAATTAGGGTACGTTCACATGACAAGCGTTCAACGCGCGTTTTGCTAACGCGCGTTTACAACTACATACATTTTATTCAGGCCGTACACATGCTAACGCGCGTTTTAATAAAGCGCGCGTTGAACGCTGCGCCAGCGCTCGACTGTTGTCAGCGCGCGTCAACGCGCGCTTTGAGATCATTGATTTTCTATGTTACCGTTCAGATGAGCGCGCGCTTTTGACGCGTATAGACGTATTTTAGGGTTCGCTCGAATCATCCAGAAATCGTCCGAAATGGAAACGGAAGCTTTTAATACCGAATTATTTATAGATGAAATAGGGAAACGTCCTGCGATATCTCCGTCTTCCGTCGCGTTTGCCGTCGGTATAAAATCACCGTTAAAACTGTTTCTACGTTTATCTTCGACAAATGTAGAACTCGCTCTGTAGAAAATGAACCACGGCCGACACGGCAACGCGTGTTCAACGCCTGACAAGCGCGCACCATGTGAACACTATACGAAAATTCAACGCGCGTCCACCGCGCGTTGAACGCTTGTCATGTAAACGTACCCTAAGTCTTTTCTTTACCCTGACTCAACTAGTAGGTATTTTGACTACATAATGAATTGTTTTCTATGTCATGTAGTATACCACAAGAAAGGGTATAAACTATACAGAACTTTTTAAAATAAAACTAGAGTGCGCGCAAGATAACTCTGCGCGCGACTGAGGGCGTGCTAAACGTTGCCGTGATCGCAAAAGTTCAAATTACCGCTTTTTAAGCTTAACTTTTTTATCGCTAAAATTAATTTTCCCGTTAAATATTCCTACAATCAGCTAGTTCTACTATCAAAATTGATAAAACGGCACACACTTTGGTGGACCATGATTAGTTCCGATTTCGGCCGCGCGCAGACTAAACTTATCTTGCGCGGACTCTAAGTTCAAAGTGGCTTTTAGTTTTTTTATAATGAATTTAGAAGTTGTAATTTTTCATACATTTCAACATTTTTAAGACTTTGGAAGCATGTAAGAAATTTTCTTATATCCAGTTGTATTAAATAATGATATATTCAGATTACAAAGACATTAGAGAATACAAAAAAAACTATTTTGTGCTATTATATCTAGAAACGAAAAAGTTATGTCGAATTAAAGGATAGATTTTGGAAAAAACATTTAAACAACCGTGTTACTTGGGACTTAGGGTGTATGAGTAGAACCTAGCTAATGACCCTCGAAATCCCTGAAAAATTGTGTCGGTCCATGCGCCTAACACCCTGTATATAAGGTGTCATACATATGTATTATAATTTTTTGGATTTTTCATTTAGTTGATATTAATTTGACTCCAAACTTGTTTACGAATTTATGTCGCCAACTGTACGTGGTACATAATACGTGATAATACGTATTGCCAGTGATGCTAGTCACTGAGAGGTCCATTTCATTAAAATAATGAGGTCCTTACTGGTTAACCCTTAATCGGGCACGCGGTTTTAAGAAAAGTAAATCACAAACAATTTGGCATTTTTTATAAACGATAAAAAGAGGAAAAAAAAATTAAAATTAAAATATAAGAAAGAAGACATTGCGACATATTCCAAAAAAGTTAGTGGGAAAACAGTTCCCTGTGCTCGATTAAGGGTTAAAGTATGGTTCCTACTGCTGGCCTTGGTAATAGTGCTAGACAGTCAACCAGGCAAGCAACAAAATTAATCTCCGGTTTCTGAATTGAGAATTCTAGGATAAGCAGTACTTAAGTAACATTTGAGTACGTCAAATGTTACTTAAGTACCTACTGCTTATCCTAGAATTCTCAATTCAGAAACCGGAGGTGAGGTTTGGATGTGGACTAATGAATAGTGTACATGAGCTCAGTACTTGTCTCCATGCCTTGCAGTCAGAGGTTGCCTACGCATTATGTACTACATTATGTACAACTAAAAACATACAGAGCCTCCGACTGCATGGTATGATTTGATAGCATGATTTTTTGAAAACCCACGTAATTTTCTCCGAGTTGTACGTCTTGTTTACACCTATTCAGTTCTTATTTTTTATGATCCCCTCATTTTAGTGCGCTTTATAAGCAGGCGGCTTTTTTGTTTTTTTTTTACTTTTGTTAATAAGCCGATAAATGATCATATCACTAGGAATATGATCATAAGACGGCTATAATCATGTTACTGCGACATAATCACGAATGTACTAAGTGGAGGGAAGGGGGGGGGGGCTGTTTCCCTAGTCATCATGATTTTCTTAATGTTACCTGATATCCTAATACTTAAATAGAATTGCGTGCAAAAAAATCGGGGCTCCCCACATGTTTTTGTTTTCACCACGATAATCTTAAAGCACACTTTAGATAAACTTTGAAAACTTTGGATAAAACATCCGAAAATGCCGTTTGAAAACTGAAAGGGTAAAACAGCCCATTCACACATGGACAAATCAAATATCGACGAATCGTTATTCTTTTCTGGATCGTTATTTTATACGAATCGTTTTAGTCTTTTCAGTGGCCTATAAACTCCTACGACCACATTCACACGCTCACGGTTCGTGAAAAAATACGAATCCGTCAGGATGAATCGTCATGAGGCCATGTTTATATGCACGCAAATCTAATATCAAAGGTCTAGGACTACCAAAGGACTAGTCCAGTCAATTCTTAGATGGCATTTTTAGTGTTCAGTGGTCAAACCCCAGCAATCCTAATTTCGACATGTCTGTCTGTCTGTCCGTTTGTACGTCAGAGCCTTATAATTCGCAGACAAAATATTACATAGTGCGTAATGACTGGAATACAGGTACTGTTGAGCAGTTCCGTCTGAATGTTATTTCCTAAACAAAATGACATGTAGGTAAGTAAACGCATAGGTAGACAATAATGAAATACATTCTATTTATTTAGCGATGGAAATTTACATAATTATTAGGAGAACTGTATATTTTAGTCTGGATTGAGATCGATGGACATCGTTTAATTATTAAATAATTTTTTTTTTTGTTCCTTTGGATTGTTGAAGGCGAGGTTGTCTGCGTAGTATTTCCTCATGGTGTTCCCGAGGTGACTGTTGGCAGGCAGATTTCGCAGCTTCTTATCACATTGTGGCATATACGAGAGCCGCCCGAACCAGCAGCCCACTATCCCAGCGAGTATTAGTTTGGGCAGCATACCGAAGATTGGGTTTCTGCGCATATACCCTGAAAACATTCATAGAAGTAAGAAGTTATTTGAAGGAACAACCACCAAAATTTATTGAAAGAATTTATCATGTTATAAAGAATTATAAATTTTTAAAAAGGGATTTCTTAATTTTTTGTGTTATTTTACTCAATGACAAAAATTCTTACTTCTATGAAAATTTTCGCGGCGTCCCTACCAACCTTTCCTAAATCGTTGATTGTGTTTAACATTCAAAATGCAACTCTACTAAGGCCCTTCGCACACAGGGTGACGGCAATGCAACCTAAACTTGTTGGCAACGGGCGGTGCCAACTGCGATGCAATCAATTTTCGCACACGGCGCGTCTGAAGTTCTAACGGTTTCGGTAATACCTATCTCGTAAATCAGGCGCACGTAAATATTTCTCCTTACTTGGATTTTCTTTTCAACCTCCTAGACGAATTTAATATTTTAATTTTATTGCTATTTTACGAAAAGTTGTTGGCAACGCGCAGGCGATCAGCACAGCGACTCGCGTGAAGGTCTCCATTGAAATTTATGTACCAACGCAACTGGTTGCGTCGGTGTTGTAAACTGGTTTGTTTGTGGTTGCGCCGTGTCAGAATGGACTTACTGTAAATCCGGGGTCTCCAAACTACGTCCAACGGGCCTACAAAAGCCCGCGAGCATCAATAATCTGGTCCACAGCTGTGAGCCGAATTGGTGGTGCTAAAATTAAAGTATGCTGGTATGATGAACTAACTAGACTTGGCCCCTTGGGACTTTGTGGAGGATTCGAGTCAATGTGGTCCACAGGCTAAACAGTTTGGAGACCCCTGCTCCAAATGAATCTTACCATTCTTTATGGCAGCATAAGTGAGGGTGGCTAGCAACGCACTGAAAGGCACGCAGCGCTTGAAGAAGCTTTCCCTGTCACATTCTTCCAGCGCTTTCATCTCCTCCTGGGTGAACTCATAGTAACGCTAGAACAAAACAATTCCAGTGGTGTGAGTGGTTTGTGTGTACATGTGAGTAGTGTACGTTCAGAGTAGTTCGGGTAGGTACCAGAGGATGCGTCACTCTTCGAATTGGAGGGCAGGCCTTCATGGTGCGCGCCTCCGCGTAACATTCACAACTCTGCTCTGGCTTGCCGGCATCTCCTTTTGTCTTACTCATAGCGTCAACAGAAAAGTTTTTCTTACTTCATTGTCGTAATGGAAAGAAAGGATGGACTTACATTATTGTTTGTTTAGTAATTTTCATTCAATAAAAAAAAACATTTTTATGATTCAGACTGGGGTGGCATTTGATTGTATAGTGTAGTCATTGACAGCTGCAATTTTTTTTACTTTGACTTGTACGTGCTTGTACGCCATTCTAAGCGGCCTGTGCATGAAGTATGGAGTATTAATTAAGAAATAGAACATTGTATGTAAGTAATTAACATTATTTTAATGAACAGTTATAAACGTTTTACTGCTAAGT
The DNA here is from genome assembly GCA_905220435.1 of Amphipyra tragopoginis. Lineage (NCBI taxonomy): Eukaryota > Metazoa > Arthropoda > Insecta > Lepidoptera > Noctuidae > Amphipyra > Amphipyra tragopoginis. Next base: position 36,912,751 of record HG991991.1, read on the forward strand.
ATACCTTACGTATAATAAGAAAATAACAGACAGATTTTTCATATTGGATAATAAATACAGGCTGGTAATAAATTAATTCACCACCTAATCCCAACAAATAGAAACACACGTTAATCCTTCAATGTCAAATTTGTAGTTACAAATTGCAAAAATATGCCGCAATTTCGGTGCGCAGCAGAGAGTCAGAGTGCCAAGTCATCAATATAGTGTCAGTAGTTGTTGGTGCGCGGCGGGCGGCGGGAGCGGGCGATGGCGCGCGCGTTGTTGCTGGCGCTGACGTGCGCGGCGGCCGCGTCCGCGGCACGCTACGTTGACTACTCGGGCGTGAAAATGCCGGCGTACGGCAGCGGCGGCGACTACGAGGCGCCGCGCGACGCCGCCGCCGCGCAGCACTCCGACGACTACCACGGGCACTCGCCTGACGCGCCTGCCTCGCTCGACTACAAGTACGAGGCGGAACCACGCAGTAAGTTCTCAACAAATCGAACGCCCATAACATTTTTGTGATGATCATTTTTTTAAGCATCATAACAGCATGCAATTATAGGTATTCGGTATTTGCCCTTCGTTGTTGTCTTGTCTGATACCCTAGTAAAAGCAATGTGCAGCCAACTAGATTTTGTTGAATTATTTTCTGTTGTTGGACTAAGGGGTCTATCAATTGGCCACGTTGTTTATAGAGTCGTTGCTGCTCAAACACATTCACTGATATCGTGCAGCCTTGTGGCTCGATTTTCTGCCATAGTAGTCTTGCCATTCAAGTACGACTTTCCTAGTGGTGACTTTCCCAGTGATTAATTTCCGATTGTTTGACTTACCCAGTGATGAATTTCCGATTGTTGACTTTCCCAGTGGTGAATTTCCGAGTATTTGAGACTGCACTTTTCGGTATATGACCTGATGATGACCATAATTTCTTTTAAATTCGTTATGGAAAAATGTTCTTGAGCGCTGTCTTCGATCAATGTACTTACTAAATTTGTATTACACATGCTGATCAAAGTTTATTATGATGGCATAAAGCAAGTCTACTATGGATTGTTCTCTTCATGGCTTATTGCAGGAATCTAAATTTGTTGGCTTATGATTACCTGAATGTATCGCTGGAAAGCTCAGGTACCTACCCTTTTAATTTAATTAGTAGTTTTTGATTCCTTCCTTTAGCGAACTGAAAACTGTCACTATGGCTGGCTTTGGTGGTGGTTTAAATGCGAAAGCAAGGTAAATAATATCAGGTCCTTCTTACCGGTGTAAGAAGAACCTCATATTATAATAATATATAGGCATAAAGGGCTATCAATCTACATCAGTAATAATAATAGGATAATAGGAGGACCACACAAAGTTGTACTCAAGACCAATAACGACCACACACATGTTATTAGACAGCTAATTCAATGTACTACAATATTTGTTATCGCGGCTCATTTCCAATAGCAGTGAGGAAAATGGTATGGCGATGTTATTCTCGTTATACCTGGGCGCGAGTCGCGATAGGAATGACGCCATAACGCCAGCTCTTACAAAATCTTAAATGAGCTATCATAATAACAATAGTTGTAATACATTGAAATATCTTTTTAATAATAATGAACAACCTAATAATTCAAAACATATGTGGATTCCTTACTTTCTTACCGATTCTTCTTTTTCGATATAATTTTTGTAACGTATTTATTATTTACAGTTAAAACTGAAACACTTGCTAAGGATTCCGACGACCCTGAAGTGTGGCGAAAATCTGGAAGAAAGCAAAGAGGACTGATGCGACCCGTGGATAGCGCTAATGCAGACGATGGCAATAAGTATGAGCGAGATGAAGAGGAAGTTCCCAAGTTCAGGTCAAGTCACCGCTACCCGAAGCATCGGTCTAGACTCAAAAACGACGTCCCATCTAGAGAAGAGGAGTCGCCACCCAGACGTCCCATAAAATATAGTCGAGATAGGAAAGATGATGTTAGTGATATAAATAGGAAAGACTATTTCCAAGTAGATAAAGATGACTTTCCAGATGATAAGAGTAAAGAATTCGACGAAGAAAGTAAATTTGTGATCGAAGCTACCACTAGGCGAGTGAATCGGAGGAAACCGAGGGACAGACATATAAAGAGGAAGAGCAGTGACCTGGTGGATATGTACGACGATGAGTTAGAAACAGACCCGCGAATGAAGGGAGACAGCGACAAGGGACCTGTCCCGCGGCGCACGCGGCCCCCCGAACTGCGCGCGCGCGAGCGCTTCCGGCCCATGACGGAGGACGAGGATGAGGATCTCACTAAGGTGCAGCCACTCAACAAGCAGAAACAGAAGACATATGAGGATTACGACGACTATTACGACATGAAAAGGGTATACAGCATCAAAAGTAAACTGCCTACGCTTCTGCGACGAACCACAGGTAAGTTCACCAAGTCACCATTCATGTAAACCACCTTCTTTCATCATCAACAACTCTCCGTTCGAAGCTCGTATTACCAACTGTTGTGTGTCTATAATATACCTAATCTTAAGCTCTGCTTTTACGCCTACTGTATAATTATATGTCCCGTGCGTAGGCCTTAAACCCGGTTCAATTTTATTCTAACATTAAATTTTACTTTAGTCCGTTTAATCGATACTGATTCTTGTTGAACCGACCGTTTGAAACCCTGTAATTAAATTCTAGTTAATTAATGGCCATAAAAGCCCATTGGAACATTGAATACTAAGCGGTCCTTATTAGTTTGTTTGCTTAATTCAAGATGTGTATATTAAACGGATAGAAGATCGGAAAAGCTAACGAACGCTCGTTGTGTGTGCTTAGAGAGTGCCTACCCGCCGGATACTTCGAGTTTCCTGGATGTGCTGTGGACGAACCGGCGCAAAATGCAGACTCTCCCTGTCATCAGCGAGCCTGCGCCCATCTACACCAAGGACAGCCCCATTCCCGTCAGGAAAAGCCCCACCCCCACCTTTAGAATCATCACCACGACTAAGGCCATCATAACGAAAAAAACCACCACTAGCACCACAAAAACTACCGTCCCCACAACTACTGTGAACCAAGCCAAGTTGAACGAAACATTGTCACTCGCTGAGAAATCCAGACTGTCCATTTTGAAAAAAGACCAACGGAAAGATGGTTTGCATATCGCGCCCAAGACCAAGAAGCCGCCGGTACTTCTGCAGGTGACACACCAGTTGCCAACCGTAGTGATGGTGGAGCCGCCGTCAAGCATGGAACCGTGGATGCGCGGGCGCGAGATGGCCGAGGACACGCCCGAGAACATCGAAAGGGTGAAGAAACTGATGCGGCATAAGCTGGTCGCCGACGCTAAGAGCATCCGCGACCTTACCGACAACTGGGACGAAATGGTCTGCGACTATATCGATGTGTCGCTCATCGAGAGCGGCGGCACAGCGCTCCGCCCCACTCGTCATTTCGCTATTGTGCTCCCGATGCTAGCGTGTGCTCGTTTGTGAATGTTTGACTAGTGTTACATGTTTGTTTGTTCAGTGTTGTAGTTATTGTGTACTAATTAACTCTACTGGTTAATATGAAAAAAATATAATTAGTAAAAATGTCAATGGTTAGTAAGTGATTTTCAATTGAAAGCAAGATAGGTAACTTAATAGCCAGTACACAGCTGTAGGTGTCTTTTAGTATCGTGAAGAGACCGCTGTCAAACGTATGGCATTCACTTCACTGGTCACTAATGATTAAAGCTGAAGTAACGATGCCGCACTGCTTCATCTAAAGAACCTACATTGAAAAATGGACTTTAGGTTGTGTTTCACACAGTACATTTTTAGAATTAAACTTAAAGAATTTGTTGGATGAGTTTCCCAAAAAAGTTGAGTTCGTTAAGCTTTTGAATAGAAAATGTATTTTGTTCTATTGGAGTGCTCGTAGTTCGTCCTTGCGGATCGTTTTTTCGTAACTAGGCAGTCATTGGCGAGACCTGGGTTTCCAGCCAATTGGGGGGAAGTAAAATACTTAACCTAAGGTAGGTAACTACTTATACTACACTAAAATCATGACTACTAGCAACAGCAATAGGGGCGACCCCTAGTGGGACTCTGACTTCGGCTTAGGGCGTTGCTGACGGGAGATTGGGATTGGGAGGGAGACTGCTTGATGAGGGCTGAATTAAGAAAAGAAAATGTGTCCTAATAAATAGGTACTTATATTTTTTTATAAATGAAGTCTGGCTTTATTGCGTCATATTTTTTTCACACAAAAACTTGGGACTTCACGCTATAACAGTAGTTAAAGTACATTAAAAAAATCTTTCCAATGATATATCGCATGTTGTTAATGGTTCCTAGGCTGGCTTCCATACATTTTTGCCCATCCTCCTTTACTCCTTAGTTAATAAGTTAAGTGACGTTGGTAAAACCGGAGCAAGAAGACGTAGAAGTGTTAATAACGTTTTCACTTCCAACAAATTATTCTATTTTCCTTATATCACAGCGGAATATAACATCTAAAGACTGTGGTATACACACAGCTGCTTGGTAAAGTGGATTCTGGTTATATGGATACTGACAATCGATCAATCTACGGTATTTAAAATAATATTGCTGTGGTCAAGTCCTGGATTGGTGTTACAGAGAGGTTAAGCGCCTCGTCCACGATAAATTAAAATCACGAAGGGCAATCTACGTGGTGATAGCATCGATACTAGCCGCCTAGCTAAGGCTTTATTTACAGTTTATATAATCTACAATAGAACATGTTCGGCGATAGAGACAGACCAATATACTGCATTTCCATAATAAGCATTAGTCGGCCACAAACACGACGGACGCGGCCTAAGGCATAGACCACGGCCTTAAAGTGCACGTAAAACCGCGACCTCACCATGTGTTCAGCTCATGATTACGGGCTTCATTCTTGTCCGAAACTAGTCGGGCAATCCCGAAAAATGCACGTGAGTAAACCGTGACTAATCATAAACATATACAGAAGGTTCCGCCCGGAATTGATGATACGATGACACACGTGTCTCAGTTCCCGCTCAAAATAGTCTCATACATACACGGGCAAGATATTTCGGCTAGTGTTTGATAATGTAACCAAATGTAGGATAATTATTTCTTCTTAGCTAAAATGTTCTGCTACAAGCTGCTACAAGGCTACGACTGTACTGATATTCAGCCACAACCGGGAGCTGATTCCAATTATAGCTAGAGGCTAAGCTGATAAATACAGCTATAAGCTAAGCTGATAAATGCGCAGACGAAAGCTGTTCTGTTTTTCTGCAAGGGTTGTCTTCTTAATATTATTTGCATTCAGCCTGCATCATCTGCTACCATTGCTGAGTAAAGGTAAAGAATAAGAATAAAAGGGAATTTTTATTCCTCTCAATCGAACTGTTCACTCACAGGTCATCACAGTCCACTTCGGGAAGTAGGTCTCTCTCAAGGTGCATCACAACACCGCAGCTCTCCGCACTTATTCCTCTCCCTTTCGTTTAATGCCGGTGTTAATGAGCGCGCGTCTTCTTTTCGATTGATATATCGGTTTTTATGAACATGTTAATATGATGATTATTAATATTGAAGTTGTTGTGCACAGAGAGTGTTACACGGTCGACGGGCGCGAACGTGGCGGAGCGTGAGCTGAAGGCGGCGCTGGGAGCGCGGCGCACGCGCAAGGAGGCGGGCGAGGCAGAGCCTCCGCCCCCGGCCGCGCCCTTCTCGTCAACCTCCCTCGTCTCCCTGGCGACCTTCCCCGCCGCCGCCGTCCCGCCTGGTACGCACAAGCAGTGGAGCGACTTCATCGCTGCCAACAACTCCCAGCGGCTGCAAATTTCGATGTTTCTTATTTTTTTAGCTTTAATAAACTGTTTGCAGAGATACGAGTATAGAGATATTTTAGTGACCAACCAATCATCTCATTCATGGGTCCGTTAACGTTCACTGCTGAACATGGACCTCCTAATGACCGCCGTTTAGTAATAATCACTACGCTTGGCAGACTGATGATTGGTGATCGCAGTACGTTGTTATTAGCACACAGGAGGACGCTGCTACCCATTCTCTTAACATAATCTCAGCCACGGTGTAGCCTATTTCTTGCTGGGATCCTAAGGAACAAGGAACCTACCAACCATACTGTTCCTTTTTGTCAGCTGCGGCTCTCATCTCTAAGCAGTGTTGGCGTGTACACACATTTAATTGCGTGCTTCAGGGTCACCTACTTGACATTTAAGTAAAGGTCGCAGGATTAGTTCCTGAACTGCTGCGGCAAGACCAAAGCTTAGTAATATTCAGCTCAGGTTGCAGGGTCCTTTTCATCTTGTCACACAGTGCAACACTTTCATGTCAGCTCCATAAATAGATGGGTACACTACGGAAAGGGTCGATGTACGGCAGTTGGGTGTTTCTTTACAACTTATAATTTTGGTATTTGAGGAGTTACATAACATAACATCACGCCTGTATTCCACGAAAGGGTGGGCAGAGGTGTATTGTAGGTACACCTTCACTTCGCCGTTGTGTTTAAGTTGGAACTTAATTTTATTAGTTTTATTGGGTTTTGCAGTGTGGAATTTCTCGGTAGCAGCTTTCGATTACACCATGTAATCGAAGGCTGCTACCGAGAAATTCCACACTGCAAAACCCAATAAAACTTTGCCCGACCTGGAACCCAGGGCCTCATGCTCAGCAGTCGCGATTTCGACCACTAGACCAACGAGGCAGTCTATTAAGGTAAAGGCACCTAATTCCGCGGTGTTTTCACCATAACTAGAAAGAACATTAAAAATTAAGTATTTAATATACCTTTCTGTAGAATTGGCTATTTTTATCAGAAGTATTATATATCTTATTTTTGAAATATACTCACAGTTTAACAATAAAAGTTTATTAATAATGTCAAATTATTTAAAAATATGAAGAAGTCCGAAGCACCTAATTCCGATTTAAAAATCCTAATTCCGATGCATTTGGTTCCTAATTCCGAGTGTACAAAATGAAAAGGAAAGGAGGTGGGGAGAATGATACATGATGTTCAAAAACGTACATGATGTTCTACTTTGACATAATAGGTTTTGGTAACACAACGAAATACTTTCAATTATATTTTATTTTCTTGCGTTTGACATTTTTAGTATTCATTTTGACATTAAGATATGACATAACTCTGGATTTATGTATTTTGCTTTGTTGGTTTAGCTGATAGATTGGCGTAGAATTGTACCTATTATTTACTATTGCATGCTACATGGCAGAGTATAGCTGCACATACCTATATTGTTTTTATATCAATGCTCATGTAACACCTACCTGACCTATATTCGCAATAAATTGAATTGAATTGAAAAAATCAAGTCAATTAATCTTTGTTTGTCTTTGGATCAGTCTCAGACTCTGTCTTACATGATTAGTAATATGGTACCACAATATGTAATTTACTTAGATAGGAATTCGGGAATATTGTACTGTCGAGAAACTTTATAAACACTACTGCCATTATGAATTGCTGTAATAGCATTTTGGAGATCCTCTTCCGTGTATTTTATTCTTGGCTTCATTCTCCTACACTAAAACAATTATACTTAATAATAAAACACTTTTATTAATTTTATTAAAAGTATATAATATATAAGTATAACTATATCTGAGTATATCGGAATATGAAAGTTGTTTTAAAAGGCAAATTTATATTCTTGCAGTTACTAAAACAATAGTAAAGTTTTGAACAAGCTGCGTAAGATAATGAACACTCTGTATTTAACGTGTGCCAATACCACGGAATTAGGTACTAATTTAACCTTATTCCGACTTAAATACATCGGAATAGCGTTTTATAATACTAAATCAAGATTTCTAATTCCGAGTAATAAAAAGTAAAAGATTTTTTAATATTAAACAAATAAATTAATGTTCAATTGCGATATCTTTGAAAAAATATACAAAGCTCACTCAGGATTATATCAGAACACATTAATAACTTAATTTTCTGTACTTAGCTTTTCCATACAACGAATTAATAAAGTACCTAAACAGGCAATCTTTGACCTGCTATAATTAGTAAATGCGACGCCATAGTGTACCTCGGAAATAGATTTTTATATCTATTGGTTATTTAAGTAATCAGAGCTAAAATATTTAGTTCGTAATCATAAATCTGCCTTCAAAATTTGAAAAAAAGTCAACGTCTATTAAATTGCATTTCCGTGGTATACATCGGTATTTAGGAATCAACTAAAATATTTGGCACCTAATGCCGCGGTATTTTAAAAACTTATTTTCTCCTCAATTTGTAAAGAAAATATTAAAATGTTAACTGTTTTCAATAAAAAATATAACCCTTCCAATATTTCAACCTAAACAAAAACTCACACGGTATAAAATTATCATACAAAACACTATTTAGCAAATCGTATTAATCACGTGCGTAAGGTCCGAAATGTATGAAGCGCCCGTTCGAGTCAGCTGCTAGCGTCAAACTTACTGTTTATTTTAAAACGTTAAAGCACCAAAGCACTCTTTTGCTCTTATAAACATAAACAGATAAATTATTTATTGATTAATGTATCTTGCAAACAAAAAGAACTTGTAAATTGCTTGAAAACGCCGTTATTCTAAATACATCGGAATATGGTGCCATTTTTAGAACCCCTCGGAATTGGGTGCCTTTACCTTAGTCTATTTGAGGAATTCTATTCCGAAAGTCCGATGCTTAGTCCGCTTCCTACAAGATACATATTTTATTTCGGTTCATAGATAGCTATAAGTCTCAGAATACAGAAAGAACCAGAAGCCGTGATCACGCCTAATTAATACTGAAGCATCAAAAACTACTCTTAAACATAGTAGTTTGACGCGCAGCCGATCAGTTACTACGTGAACGTCATAACGAGTACGTGTATTTACCGGTGTCAAATTAAATTAAATTATGCCGTCTTGTGTCGTTCCTACCTGTAAAAATGCAGCGGGTCTAAAAACGAAACATGAATGGGACCACATTTCACGTTTAAGTAGCACATTCAGATATCGTTTTATTTAATTACTCAATAAATTGTTCAGTTTGTAATTGTCATAGGGAAAAATGCGTCCATATTGTTAGTGCTGTCAGTACAAGAGTTTTGTTTTTCCCTTGTTTTTATTACCTACTCAAGGCTTAAATAAAACTTTTTTTTATTTAAACCGTGTTGTATTCCTATTAGACCTTCTCTATTTCTTGAGATTATCAGGTACAGTCAGCGTCAAATATGTCGCGACGAACAATCTGTTCATCATTACCTAAACAGCTAAAGAAATTAAACTTTATCTAAATGGGATTCTTGTCAGAATGCCAGTTGTCCTGTTCTACGTTCATTCTGAAACACCACTTGTTTCATTGAGATATAGTTTTGTTCGGATCATTTTGAGCAGTCTGTTCGTCCCAATATTTTTGACGCTGACTGTACATAGATATAAAATATTGCATGTATAGAAAAGCATAATTTTGATTTTATTATTATCTTACCTCCAATACTCAACGTTTTCCCCAAAACGGTCGAACAATGTCTGACATTGACATTATGACATTACGCGGGTGGGAAGTGAGACGGGCGCGGGATACTTTATTTTGATTTTGGACACAGCGTAGGGCTTGCAATTACTGTTGAACGCGGATTCTGGTTCTTTCTGTATTCTGGGCTATAAGTATAAGCTTGGATAATGTACTAACCAATATAATCTAAGGACATAGCGTGGCAAACGTGAGGCCCTAGCAATGTTATCGAATTTTTTTGTTAGAAAATTCTGAGCGGCAGCCCGGAGTGTGTCCAGTGTACCTTGGCAGTCCGCTGCGCTACCTTCCTTGCTGACTGGCTAATCTTTTCACATTCAATTCTCGTAAAGCTCGTGCCGACACGAGAGAAGAAAAATAAGAAGGCGAAATGTATATTACATCTCATTCTACCCCATAATATACGTCACACTATCATACTGCACGTTAACGTGGTGGACTAAGGCCTAAACCTTTCTCAATCTGAGAAAAGGCCTGTGCCCAGCAGTGGCAAGTGTACCTACGTACCAAAGTACCTACTCGCAGTCTTAAGTCGCATCATCACCAAGAAAATAAAACGAAGAACTACTAAGTCTAATTAGAACTCTTAAAACCTAGGAATCTAACTTTTGTTTTATCGTCTGATAATCCTCTTGTCCTTCGCCCGGGGATAGTGAAGGATTATGCCAGACTCTTATCAGCTAAAAATCCACGGTGTTCTTTCTCCTGACCCATGGCCGAGGTCGTGGGATTCGCAGCTGCATGCACCGCAACCCCGGCACACATGCGCGACGGCTTCCCACGCACTCTCGCTCCCGACTATGGACAGAACCACGGCCGAAAGGGAGAGGTCACCACCGACCGCCGCGACTAGTTCGCGGCGCTGCATCGCCCACGCAGGGCACGCCTGCAACTTGTGCAGCACCGTGTCTTCCGGGCAGTCAACGCAGTGGTGACAACCGGACGTCTGCGTCCGGCCTATGCGACACAGGTACTTCCCGAAACAGCTATGTCCCGAGAGAACCTGCGTCAGCCGGAAGCTGAGGGCGCCATGACGCCTCTCCAGCCACTCCTCCATGATGGGTCTTACCACCGCTTTTGCGGCGTGCCCTGCGCTAGGCTGCGCAAATCGCTCCTTCCACACTGGCACTAGTATCTGGCGGAGCTTCTTCCGCTCAGGCGCCTCCTCGCGCTGACGATCTCTCAGCGCGAGGGCCCTCGCCTCCAGATCCCAGGGCATAGATCCGGCTAGGAGACTCCCCGCCTCGAACGAGATCGTACAGTTCCCCCTCATCACCCTGACGGCCATCGCGCGCTGCGGTCTCCGCAGGATTGCGACGTTGCGGGTCGTTAGGGTGTCCGCCCACATTGGCGCTCCATATAGGTCAATGGACCGTACGACGCCCGCGTAGAGCCTCCGGCAGGAGGCGTTGGGGCCCCCCAGATTGGGCAGCAGCCGCGACAACGCAGCCGCGGTGCCCATCAACTTCGGCGTCAGCTGCCGAAAGTGATGGGCACTAACCTAGTAGGAATCTAACCTAACCAGGTAGTGAGGCCATGGTCTCGCGGGAGCGGGGTCTACAGTGTAATTTTTACCGTGAACATAAAAACTAGGGTTCAGGTATTGTTACCCATCGCAGTCCACTCCTGGACACGGGACCTTTCACCTAAAACAATTCATGTCTTACTTTAAAGTTGTTTCGGAGTACGGCCTACGGCGTAGCACAGGCAGCGTAGCTGCGAAAACTTACTTTTAAAATAACCTATCGATAAAGTTGCGTTTTCACTAAAGCGGAGACGACTGAAAAAGAGACGAGATCTGCCAGAATAGACTAATCAGATTATGTGAAATGCACATATCGTCTCCTCTCCTCTTTAGTGGAAATGGTGTCAGCGGATATGAGAAGAATTGATGAAAATATATAGCGGATGACGAATACTAGTACAGTTGTAGGATAGTCAGACGTTCAAAAGTCATAACTTTAAGATTGGTTGCGGAGAAAAAATAGGTTTTTGCGTGTAACTTTCACGCATCTGGGCAGACTGAAAGCCGACCCCAACATAGTTGTGAAAGGGCTATGCACATTAAAAACATCGTCCATTACAACATAGTCTATAGCAGTTTATTACAAACATTTATTAAACCTTACTTTCACTTTAGAGGTCGTTATTTCACAGAACATGGCCTACGGCGTAGCACTGGCCGTGTAGCGCGTAGAGCAAACGCGTGCGTGCATCTATTGCTTGTTGCTTCTATTGTTTACTGCTGCTAACTTTTCCTGCTAAAACGTTTGATGTCTAATTACCACCGTAATCTAGGAGTTACGGCTATACACGGTGAGTTATACAACGCCGCGTTCGCTATACTAGCATGGAAAATCGACGACGTAGCGCAGCGCAACGAAACGCACCAGATGTCATGGCCGGTTGACGACGGTTCCAGAGAGTCATAGCATATGGCGTAGTATTGGGCAAGTAGGTGGTACCGTAATTCATAACTGGACACAGGCTTTTTTCTCTAAATAAGTGGCCTACGACGTAGGCTTGGATATTTAAGGCCCAGACTCCACCAAAGCGGAGATGTGCGGAGATGTCTCGTAAACAACCAATAGGAATTCGTTGTGAGTTGAAGCTAAGCGGAGAGATTTGAAAATAACGCAATCCTATTGGTTGATCGAGACATCTCCGCACATCTCCGCTTTGGTGGAGTCAGGGCCTAAGTACAGTAAACCGCGCATACGTGCATAATTAGTAGCAAACAATTGGCACGTGTACACGAATATATTTTGTTGAAAATACGTATAAAATAAACGAGTGAGAATAACCTAGTAGCAAACAAGCATGTTTTTTTGAATTGTATGTATGACGAATGGAAGACGATCTTGTCAGTATGTTTGAAGTATTGTGAGATGAGCGTGTGAATGTCGTTAAATATATAATTATGTATAATGTCTTTAACTAATGTAATTGGCCAATGGCCGTTTTATGTTAAAGTAAAATAAATAAATGAATGTATATTCCAGGTCTAACAATCCCAAATACATCCTAGTGTGTGGATTTCTACGAATATTAAGCCTCTCTACCCGCGGCCGTCGTATCAGAGGCTGGGCGACATCATCCTTGTACCTGCTGATCGAGTTGTCTTTGGGATTTGATGCAGTCAGCAAGGTTGCTAGTAGAATTTCATAAATTTGACAATTTCTTTTTATCAGTCTTTCAAGTCATGTCGCAACGACACGAAGGTTTATGAATACGAGCCTTAATATCGAGGTTATCTGGAAGTTGAGTGCAACATCGCCGAAGCGTTGCCAACGACGTAGCAGCTCAATTTTTAGCGTAGCAGCGCAGCCTAGTACGCAGCAGCGTAGCCTACAGCGTAGCAGCGGAAACTCGCCTGTGACGTAGGCAACAGGCTTCTTTCAGTAACGGCTGATTTTTCTATCGTCAGTTAAAATTATGTCTAAAATTCTTTGTAATCAGACTCCTTAGATTATCGGTTTGATGCGCGCTTGAAATCAGCCAATCCCATCCCAAATCTAGACACCTGACAGGCGTTTCTCAAAAATATGCACCTATATTAATATTTACTTAATGTATGATTTCTAATAGATTTTCTTTATTGTACCACAGATTACTTACTTGTTACTACGTAACAGATGTGCTATTCCCAAAAAAAAACACTAAAAAACCTACGCTAAAATAGCCTAAGTACTTAGTTTTACTGCGTTCGTTACACGCTAAAATGTGCCTCGCATCGAGACATCACATTACTGTGCCCGCCGCGCGATCGATGTCGCTGCGGCAACGCACTAGGATCGTACTAGGTACTAAAAATACTAAAATTTTAAGAAAAAACAATACTCGGTTTCTGAATGTTTGATCGACGTAAAAATTAACAACTCAGCTGTCAAATCTCCAGTCAAGTGCTGTAATTGGTTGTTAGAATTTTATTTCACCAATCACATTCGTGATTTTGACCAATCATATGATATTGGACAACAGATTAAATTGATTATCCTTTCAATCACCGGTGGTAAATCTAATAATCTAAGTACTCGCCGCGAGATGACGCTGGAGGTTTCAACATCTTAGAGAATTATATTATTATACTTATTTATCATCATAGAATTAAAACAAGTGCATTTCTGTACCAAGGACCTTATGTAGAGTGCGCGCAAGATAACTCTGCGCGCGACTGAAGCCGTGCTAAACGTTGCCGTGATCGCAAAAGTTCAAATTACAGCTTTTTAATCTTAACTTTTTATCGCTTAACATAATTTTCCTGTTGAATATTCCTACAATCAGGTAGTTCTACTATCAAAATTGATAAAACGGCACACACTTTGGTGGACCATGATTAGTTCCGATTTCGACCGCGCGCAGACTTATCTTGCGCGCACTTTAGTACTTAGTATGTTCTTTTTTTTTCTTTTTTTTAATTTTTATGTTATTGAATAATGGAGAAAATGCGTGAAAATGTAAAACATTATTTTTTGTATTATTATTTCTTCCGTTTGATATAATATTACTTATGTACTTTCTATTTTATTTCCAAGTTCAATCCACTGCTTAAAATTTTAATCCAATTTTACAAATACGCCTCTAAAGCGGACTCCAAATATTTAAGTTTAATAATACAGCTTCGCCTAATATTTATGAACGGTTATTAATTTTCATTACAATTAAACCAACCTTCTATTTCTAGTTCATAACAGAAACGAGGAGCTCGTGGCTAAATAATTACAGCCGCATAGACCGATCTTCCGGGTTAAGCCACGCTTGCCGAGGTTGGTCTGTGGATGGGTGACCATTTACCATAGCGAGTTTCCTCCGTGCCTCGGAAAGCACGTAAAGCCGTTGGTCCCGGCTGTCATTTGTAGATCTTTGACAGTCGTTACTGTTGGTCAGAAGCCAGAAAGTCTGACAACCAGTCTTACCAAGAATATCGTATTACCCAGTTACTGGGTTGTGGAGGTCTGATAGGCAGTCGCTCCATGTAAAATACTGATATTCAGCTGCATCCGGTTCGACTGGAAGCCGACCCCAACATAGTTGGGAAAAAGGCTAGGCAGATGATGATGATGATGAACAGAAGTGGAGTAATTTTGTAAATTTAGAGAACGTACTACAGCACGAAATCCGCATTAAAAAAACTTTAAATAGAGAGCAAAGTAAGTAGATTGCACGTTCTGTTCCAGAAACGTGCGGAATTTGACTTTATCGAATAAAACACGGTTAACTGAACCACTGGACGTTAGTTAACTAGGTTATGTTTAACAAGCCTTGAAACTTAAATGATATCGGTTAGTTTGATTTATTCAAATGAATTTGCGTAGCATGAGTTACGAGAGACCAATCATTAGTTTAGTGGTAGTATATTCCTGAATGTGTGCTGTGCCTGTTACTTCGTTTATACGGTTAGGTATGAGCGACAGAGTTTATTTCTTATGACTTTTCAGTGTCCGATCTTTATGACTGGCTCATGGCTAGATGGCATCCACGCTTAGCACTCGGTGTTGAACAACGTTGGTGATGATGAGAAGCGGTTCATTACCTTGGGACTCTTTTGGTGTCTGTCTGTCTCTCAGAGCAGTAACTAACATACTAACATGAGGTTTATCTCGTGTGCTCTATAAATGTCAATAAAAGGTGACTGGCAGCCAGAAGACTTCTTTTTATTTTCCTTTGAAACCTTCAAAACGCCTTTGGGGAAAAGACCGGGGAGTATGAGATTCTTACCTCAATAAAATCACCTCAGTGGTTACTATAAGCACATGGAGAGGACACATACATTTTTTACTAGCCAGTTGCGCGGGTTTGCGCACGCGCCCTTTTTGTATGGGCGTGTCCGCTGCATAGCATACCGTTGCGCAAACACACCGTGTGTGTTTTCTCGCTGTGAATGTGAAGACCACCCCAGAACCACTTGCGCAACGCTCGTTAGGGCACATCCCTGGGGAGCCTGTAAAGGGTTCTCCTCTGAACCTCGTAGCGCATGTCAGTACGTGATCACTGTGCCATCGTCTTCTCTGAGGTCACTAAATGGGTGGACAGAGTCCCCTCTCTAAGCGCCCGCGACCCCAGGCAGTCAGAAGCCTGGAAATATGACAATTGGTCTAATTTAAGAACATAACAAGCTCCTAGGTTTGCGAAATCGTATTCATTTCGTTATAGACAGCATGTTACTAGCGCCACGTGTGCGTATTTGGAACTAAACAATTCCCATACAAAAGTCGATAGCAAAACGAATATGTTAAGCTACACGATTTTGCAAAAGCTCGTGCTAGGGACTAAGGTTTACCCATATTGCGAGTACGATTAGCGCGGTGGCTAAATAATTACATCGATGCTACGGGTAACAGCTTAGATTCCCGCACTGTTCAAATTTTGGAACATCTTGTAGGCCTATTTAATTATTCCATCAGAACGTTACAGTCTCAGCTCCCTAAAACTCTAACAGCCCAGCGGTTAAGGCGTCGGAATGGCTAGCAAGAGTTCGTGTGTTCGGACCTCGCCTGTAGCACGATTGACGTACACCTACTACTACAACAGGTAGATGGAGGCGTTTAATAGGAATCATCATCATCATTCAGCCGAAAGACGTCCACTGCTGGACATAGGCCTTCCCCAAAAGTAGGTAAAAAGGTATGCCGTAATCGCCACGCTTGGCAGGCGGGTTGGCGATCGCAGTACCGTTGTTAAAGTATTCAGAGAACGCTGCTGCTCATCCTCTAGTGAATCCCTTAGTCGCCTTTTACGACACCCACGGGAAGAGATGGGGTAGTGCTATTCTTTAAGTCCGGCACTACACAAGACCTATCGATACAGATAAAAGGAATACCAACTAATAAAGGACAACCACCGTTTCTCAAAAAACAACGGGCCACGGCTCTATGTCTCTACGGCCCTACGACCTACGCCTATGGATCTCTATAAGTTAGTCAGGTTATACCAATCATAGATGATAACATAACATCACGCGTTATTCTCCGAAGGGTTAAGCAGAGGTGTATAGTACACCCATTCGCCGTTATGTTTAAGTCCCATGTAATAGCGGGGGAGCTTATTGCCATCAACCGGTGGACTGCTACTGAGAAATTCCACACAGAAAAACCCCATAATACTTTGATCCATCAATGATAATACTTTTAAATTACAGAGTGTCCCAAAAGGTAGTGTCAAGCAGAAGTCCGGAGGTAGAGCACCCTTAGAGGTACCCGAGTCACCCACATATATACCAGGTGTAAGGGACGGTGCACCGAAAACTGAAACAGTGAATTCAGCCTATTATCATATTCTTGTATACTTTGAACTAAAGATACTTTTTTAAAAACATAGACACTGAATCACAATCAGTTATTAAGTTATCACAACAAAGTTAATCATAAAAAGGGAAAATAGCAAAAATATCGGACGTTCCTCAATGGCGGTTATTTTACTTACTACCCTAGAGCGCATGCGCGTGCCGCTCTTTTTAACCTGTGGTACACATTTTTCTAAAGTTGCCAACACGGCCTCTCCTGACAGGAGGCCGTCCTCGGACTCCCTCCCTCGTTCAGCATCATTAACTCAGCATCTGCAGCTCGGCCTCCAATGGTGCCGGCAGCATGGAGCTCAGCGCTTGAGTGCAGCTCCCCTGGTGACACTTCAGCAGGATGAGACTCCTCATTTTAAATGTCTGCACTGCATCTGCACAAAATGACGACACGTTTGGTGCAGTGGCTAAGCAATTGGCTTCTGCGCTACGGGTCGTGGGTTCGATTCCCACACGGAACATAAATTTGTATGGCCTACAGATGGTTGTTTCGGGTCTGGACGTTTGTTTGTGAGATTTATGTCTGTAAACGCACCCACGATACAAGAGAAATCTTAGTGTGGGGCAACGTTTAAAAAAAAAAAAAAACACTTAAAAAAACCGACCATGCGGTTACATAAATGCAAGAGCATTTATAGCAAACATAAATCGTTATACAAAAAATACACACAAAATATCTATCGGGAAAGAGGCACTACGTGAAGCGTATCCCGTCACACAACCAAGCTAGAGGCACGACGTGAAGCATAGCTTAGCAAAAGATCAAGACAGAGGCACGACGTGAAGCATGTCTTAATAACCATGAGACAGAGGCACGACGTGAAGCGTATCTCAACACACAACCAAGCTAGAGGCACGACGTGAAGCATAGCTTAGCAAAAGAACAAGACAGAGGCACGACGTGAAGCATGTCTTAATAACAGCGAGACAGAGGCACGACGTGAAGCATGTCCGCACACAAATAAATTATAAAGGGAAAGAGGCACTACGTGAAGCGTATCCCAACTATTATACACACCTGAGAGACAAAGCAAACCTGTCTCTAAATAGCCAAACAACTCACCATTACAGTAAGCAACACACACTTCAGGAGTCCATACTCCCCGCCACGGGATCATGTACTCCGACGCTACATGCGTCGACTTCCCGTAGGATCCAGCCTGGAGCTGCAGCTCGTAACGCCTTTGAGGCGTTATCTTCACCACAAGGTATGGGCCGCGCACGAGTCCAGCTTATCAGTTGACTGTGCTTGCAAACTTCGGATAGGTGTCGCTGCATCGTTTCCCGCCAAAACATTGAGAGCGGTAAACTCGGTCGCCCTGTGTTTGGTCATGTTCTGTAATATCAAGTACAAAGTAAAGTTTCCACACAACACAACACTCGGCCATTCCTATTCCGACCACTAATCATGATTACATTCGATGCAAATCATGTTGAGTAGGTACCGTCCGATATTCTTTACATGTTGTGTTACAAAACAAATCAGTGGGCACGTGAGATAGAATCACGAAGATCCTATCCCACTTCTGATCTTGTAAACCTTGAACTAAAGGTACTTTTTAAAAACATAGACACTGAATCACAATCAGTTATTAAGTAATCACAACAAAGTTAATCACAAAAAGGGAAAATAGCAAAAATATCGGACGTTCCTCAATGGCGGGAATTTTACTTACTACCCTAGAGCGCATGCGCGTGCCGCTCTTTTTAACCTGTGGTACACATTTTTCTAAAGTTGCCAACAATATATTATTTTGAATTGAACTTAAGTGGAAATTTTGCTCGGAATTTTCCGACTTTTCCGATTTTTATTTTCACAAATTTTACATTTCTCTGCTGTAAAATAAGCAATCCTATTATACACAGCGCGTTGCAAAAATAAAATGTTTTTTTTATAAATCGGAAAATTCGAAAGAATTCGTTGATATTTTCCATGGATTTTCAAATAAAAATAATGAACTAAATTCACTGTGTCAATTTTTGGTAACCTGTCCTTAACATCCAGTTTATTTATCTGCCAAAACACTTATTGAAATACAGTAAAACATAGGCAAATTAGCGATTTCCAGAAAATTCGGAAAATTCCGAGAAAAAAACTTATAACACTTATACCAGTACGTTCCGTGTTTTTTTGTAGTTATGATTTCTTTTCATGTTTTAACGAAACTGTGTCATGAATAGTTAAGACAAAAGTGTGTTTTTTTTAATTAGATGGTCCATTCATCTAGTTTAGAAAAAATAACTATTCACTTTACTATGATCAAAATGTCATTAAAGTCGGAGTTTGGTTAAAGATGAAAAGAAATCATAACTCGTGAACTACGAAATTAAATAATAAATAAATAAAAGGTTTATTGCAGAAACTTGTTCTTACAGTAAATCTTACATAAAAAAATAAGGTTTATTGCCGAATCTTGTACACTTTGCAATAAATTTCACATAGGGGCCTCCTTTTAAGTAAAATATATACCTGTGCTAGGAGGTCCCGCTTTTCAATGTTAAATTATAAAATGGCAAAACTGGTGTACCAGAAGATAGAATTTAAACAAGAAATCATAAGAAAAATATAAAATTAAACAAGACAAGAAAAAAAACTTAGAGATAATAACCTAAATTATGAGTAAGTGTGTGTGTGCATGGGTGTATGTGTGTGTGGGTGCGTGTGTGAATATTTTCAACTCATATTGACGATGCTTCCAGTAATAATTCAATATCATCATAGGTCTTCAGAAAAATCGTGGAACATACCTACCAGTGGCGAAGGCTCCATACAACTCGATTCCTATCGGCTTCCCTTTCGAAACGAGTAGTTATCGGAAATCACGCATCACACTTGAGCAAGGTAATCATTTTTTGGTCCGGCTTCCCTTTTAAGAAACTTCACCCTACGCCACTGATACCTACATGGGGGTGACTCGGGTACCTCTAAGGATGCTCTACATCTAAACTTTCGTTTTGGTACATATTGTAACATCACTCTGGCATATGCGAGCTGTTAGTGACACTAAACACTGTTAAATTGTTCTATTGGTGACAAATGTAGTGCTACGGTATTCTGATTCCGGACACAATTTCCTGTAACTCGTTAAAAGGAAAAAGTGCATCATTTTGAAAGAAATCGCGCTAAATAAAGAACAAATCGATGGATAAGCGGCGTTGTGTCATGGTTACTTAAATCAATTTGAAAGACAGTCGCTCTAATAAAGATACTCATTATTTATGTAAATAATTGTATATGATATACTATTAGAAACATTGTGAGGGATTTATGAAAGAGGTGTTTCAAATTGTTTTTTTTTTCGTTCCTTTTTATTGTTTGTATCATCTGCTATTCCTATTCTTCCAATATTTAATTATTTTAATTGGTCTTAGACCGTTTTAGTTACAGTAAAATAAATAAATAAATAATTTCTGAACAGTCACAAGCCGCTCTATCATTTTTGTTTCCGGCTTGACGTTCAATTTTGGGACATCCTGTATGTAGGTAGGTACAATATTTATTATTTTACAAATGTATAATTTATTTTTGTAGCTAATATATATAAATTATTGTCATTAGCGTAGTTTACTTAAATCAAGATAGTTGTTACAAATGCGACGTTTTGTTTGCCGACAGGCTCAGCGCGACAGTACAAAATGTTTAAGAAACTGAAAAAATAAGGAAAAGCTACTTAGTTACAATATGAAGCTACTGTTATATAGGTTAAGTAATATTTAGATCAGCTTTAGAGTTCAGCCTGAAAGAGGGAATTCCCTGCTTACGGACTGAATATTATAGTTTTGTTTCAGGCCACTAGGTGGTAGCACTAATATGATACACCAGATTTTTACATTGCCGATATCATAAATGAAAATGTAGTTGGATGCGCCTCTATATCTGACTGACCAATCGTAGCTCGGATTGTAACCAAAGCAATCCGATACTATTGTTGTTATAATAAAATGTAACAATAATTTATAAATAAATATTATTAGGTTTGACATCAGCGCCATCTAGGCGTGTGCGTGGCGGCCATGTGTCAGCCTGTAGATGTCGCCGGCGGCGCGGCAGGCGACGCCGCGGGCAATTGATTGCGTAGCGGGAGGCGCGAGCACGGCGGATAGCTGCCGCTGCCAGTATTTAATTATTTATTCGCCGCGCGAGCCGCGGGCCGGAGGTCGGTCGTGACTCGAGACGAGTGTGCGGGGCCGGTCTCCCCGTTCAGTGTTGTTGTATCGAGTCTGTAACCGGTGTTATAAGTGACTATTATGAGCGACAGGGATAGATCGTCGCCTTCCCTCACGGACACCCCGCTGAAGACTTACATCGGCCGGCACGACGACGACTACCCCCTCATAAACGGAAACGGTGAGTGCTTCCTCAGTTGATAGTACCGAGGGTGGTGGCGGAGGGCAGCACTGACTGGCCCGCAGTGCAGCGTGCGCTGGGCGCGCATCACGCGCTCGTGCAGCGCGCGCGGTCTGGTCGCGCACCGCGAGCCGCGTGCCCGCGCGCGCCGGGGCACTGGGTCAGCAGTTTCGCGCTCGACGTGCTCGGGGCTGCGGATCTCCGCACGCGATAAGCTTTGCCGCATTGAAGCTTCCGCCGTTCGATCGACCCGCGCCCCTGTGGCCCCTTCCCGAAAAGCGTAAACTTACCTATAGGTCGCGGTAGCTATCTACGCGGCGTCGACCGATCAAAACGGAAGCGTTTCGATATCTTCGGGATGGCTGGAGGGTGGCTCGGGGGTCGAGCGGGGTCGCTGCTCATGTGCTGGAGGGTTGCGGAAAGAAAGCGAGAGGCATGTTGCGGAGCGGTCTCCAGCTGGCGCGGATCGATACCGGTGACCTTAGGTCTGAAACCCGAACAGTTTGGAAGGGTGGTGTCGCTAGATAAGCCCCGAGGAGCCGCAGCCCGCCGCATACTGCGACACTTCCGCAACACTACGAGTATTTTTATTTGAGACGCGAAATGAATTAGAGAAAGAATAGCTTCGTCTGGAGCTGTTGAAATACGTCGCGTCGATGCAGAACATTTCGTTTTCAGCTGATGGTTTTTGTTAAAAACAGATATTTGATTTTATTCAAACCTGTACCCAATGTAGAGTAATTTCCGCTGCGTGACTTTAAAAAGTTGAATAGGAGGTGAATCGTTGTGCGCTTAAGTATTGTAATTAGGAATGAAATTATTGAGTTCTCTAATTTGTGTTTAAGGACAATGAGAGTATTTTTGATTCAGACTTGCCTATTTAAATTATTTTCCTGCTAAACCAGGCAAATATATATGACACAAATATATTAAAGAATATACCATCCTTTATGCATCTACTTACAACAATGCCAGTTATTTCTACGATACGAAATATCAGATTACTTACTACGTACCTATCTGACAAAATCAACAATAACGGGTAAAACGTAATTATTTAGGATATGGGATTCCCGATGAGTTTTTATGAGTTGCTATCAGTACCAGTCATGTAGAGATGTACAGACATGTTATTCACAGCTGTTTTATAGCCCAAAGTTGAATCAACAATTAAGCTGATTAGTAATAGGCAGCACGCACTCGCGCGGCGTAGGTACTAGGCGTGCTGCTCACCTCTTCTACTATAGTCTCATGTTATTGTTACGGCGAACGTTTAGTCGCCGGCACATCCGATGTGTAGACCGCCTAAGTATCACGATGTGAATAGCGCTGCGTGCGAGGGCGAAGATCCAACACTGACCTTGACCGATATACGTATTATGTTTATACGTAAAGATTTAACATTTTCTCAATAGATGGAACGAATACATAGAAATATGTACTTAACTCAGAAATATAACTAACACTTGTGACGATAATAACCCCATTGATAAACTAAGGGGTCAACATCGCACATTATTCAATATGAGCACCTGATTTGAACATGCTTGTATCTATCGTAATCAGTGCGGTATTAACAGCCCACTTGAAGTCGTTCTCATCGCGCATCGCGGCAAATTGACGATAATACGTCTTGATCATACGCGCCTCACTCCGCCCATTATTACATTAATGTGTAGCTGTGAATAATTAATCACGGAAATAGAGTCTGAAATTTGAAGATTACACGCAATAAGGCTCTAAAGCCAGTAAAATTAGGGTGTAGGTATGCTGAAATTTTTTCAGGAAAAAGAACTAAATGGGTTAAAGCGTGGTTTTAGTGCGACCGGTGGTCTTCTGCGGGACAGCGGGTGGCACGATTGTGGCACAACCGCACAACTCCGTCCGTCACACGTGGCCGCGTCCCTGTACATACGTCGCGTCGTGCGCAGTAATTATCGCCGCTTATCTCCGCGCCTTATTGATAACCGCGCGATGCGCCACTACGACATTTTTCTGATGTGATCACAAACATAGATAACGTCATACAACTCATACAACGCAAAGAAAAACGTTTTTTTTTTCTGTGTTGGGTAAATCTGGTTGATGATTTATTTGAGAATGGTGTTTAGAGCTTCCTCTGCGGTTCTGAGCGCTGGCACTGCGCTGCTTGGCAGACGATGCGCTCGATGCTAGATTTAACATAAAACGTCTGCGTCAGAATGGCCCATTCAATCGTGCCGACGTTTCAATTATTGTTGTGACGGTTAATTAGCATTTGAGCCCCCCGCTCCCCCCCCCCCCACACACATGATGCGGAACTTTAAGGGCTTATTACATTACCCGATTTTAAGGGTCCCGAATTCATTCAGTGTAGTTTAATAAGAGTTAGGAAGTCCGGTCTCTTTGGTCTTCGGTCTGGACTCTTTCGCCCAGGTCCTAAAAATCGGGCAGTGTAATAAACGCTTTACAATTTTAAGACCGATAAAGTCAACTGTCGGAAGTTTAAATTGCACTAAAAGTGCTATAGGACACATACCTAGTTATGTTACAGCAGGATAGTCGCGAAACTAAAGTTAAAGTTTTGACTCAGGTTGTTGTACTCGTATGATAAACCAGAACATAACTAACGTAAAAAAACTTTTAAAATTGTTGAGACTTATTTATCTGCACGATATTAGATATTCACTCGCTCCATTTCTTCGCTACGACGCGGCAGTAGAGCAGTATATTGATATTAGCCAGCAGGTGGAAGGTTTCTTATTCTTCCACGCATTCTTCAATCAATCTCGGACGTCGGTGGAAGATTATGTTACCTGTTTAGATTAGATTAGATTATTCGCACGGAGCTTGTCAACGTCTATGTAGTGTAGACTCGGTTGTCTGCAAAGTTTGTACACTAAAATAAGATGAGAGGTGCGATGTTTTAATATGCGGGTGTTATCGTCTCGGCCTAGGCTGATATTTATTGAGGTGCGCTGTCCGGCTGTCCGGCTGTCCAGCAGGCGACCGGCCGGCGCGGGTAACGCGATTAGCAGCCGGGCCGGCGCCACCGGCCGCTGGCCGCGCTCTATTCATATAAACTAGATTAGCCTCCAGCTCTAACCGGATAATCTTCTGGATCGCCTGAATGAATGATAGCGTTTTTGACCGTCTGCCCTCACTCTGCTAACAGGATAACGATTTACGTTTTCACCAGCATTTTGTCTATCGCTCATTCTAATAGCGCTCTTGTTTTTGTCAGACTTAATAATAATTACCAACAGCAAAGGAGGCTGAAATGCAATTCCAGTACCTTTTACGACAAGTTAGTACTAGGACGGACCTTAGTCTCTCTTACGACATCCCTGAAAAGAAAAGGGGTGTCAAAGAAGGCAATGTCTAGCCAAGAACCGCAAGGCCAAGTAAAAATATTAAGATAAAAAGTATTTATTTGACTACGATTTTAATAAAATGTACAATGAAGCAAAACGGTAAATTTTCATAAAAAGAGAGAACATTTCACGACTGTTTAAAGACAAACCACGTGTATGTACTTTATATACCTATGTGTATGTACAGTAAATCTATCATTTAATTTAAACTATTATCTGTATGGGTTTTTTTTGCGTGACCTACATATTACGCTAATCACCGTACAAAGTACCTACCTAGTCAAAAAAGAATATTAATACCCCGTCTTAAATCGTAGCCTGCAAGAAGTTTCCAACAAATGTACAAAGTTAATTTCCTCATTAGTTATTTCCTTGTAAACTTAGTGGAGATATATTATAAGTACAAAGATAACAGACAACACATTTAGATTTGACTTCAATGTCGAATAACAGAATAACAGCTAGAAACATGTCTCGTCATTGAGGCGCGAGCCGCGATACTGAGAGATGTGTTATTTGTGGAGTTGTTTGTACGTGTGATAAGCGGCGCGGGCGCGGTGCAGCGGGCATACGGCACGGCACAGCGCGGCACTCGCGCGCCGTCCGCACGCCCAACTGCGCGCGCGCACGTTTCGCCGTCATTAATGTCATTATTATCTAACTGACTTTTGAGTGAACCGACGTTGTAGTTGTAATACTAACTGCTTGTTACTAACGTTGGTCGCTTTTTGTCCGGCGGCTCATTTACATACTGTGTCGTGTTTGTCATTTAGTTCTATTGTCGGATTTGCATGTGTGGAGCGGTTTGTTCGAGAACGTTTAGTTACACTAATAAAATCGTCAGATAAACACTAATAGCGGGGAATCATCCTGTTTTTTTGTGGCAGTATAGCACACAGGTTGTGAATGTTATTCGGTGATTAACATATATAACACTTATGAGTAATCAGAAACCGCCGTTTGAAAGTATTTAATATTTTCCTTAAGTTGTAAGTGTTGTTACGCACAATCTGTGCTGTAGGTAGCCCTGTATGCAGTTGACATACATTTTAGCTCTAACATGCAGAACGATTAACATTAATATGAAGTGCAGGCGGCAGCTATTCCGCCGCTGATAATAGAACTGGTTTGTTTTCAGCTGCACATGCGACACTCACATTACAAGTAATTGGTACCCACATTATACTTAGATAGATACTTCTGGGCCTCACGGTGCGGTGCGGCGGTCTTCGACAAAAACTATAAGTATTACTATCAGACAAAAACTATTTACTATTAGTTCTCTAGTCAGCGTTACGCGCAGGTTTTTTGCGGACCAATGACGTTATAATGATGTTATGTTTCTTCAAACTAAACGACCATGTTTATGTGACTTTGTCTATCTTACCACAAAATTGTCTTAAATAGTTGTTTAGAAGGAAATATCCCGTGTGGGGACGGGCTGGAATATAAAATTTCTTCAGCGCACGCTGGGAACAGACGCGTGATGTAAGATTCAACAAAACCCGTTTGGTTAGTACCAAGCTAACCAAGGGGACAGTTTAGATTCTACCGGATCTAAACGGTCCGCCTGGCTAGATACCACCCTCACATTAAAGTCCGGTGCCAAGCAGTTTACTGTGTTCCGTCGTGTATATGTGAGTGCCAGAGGGTATGAGGGAATGCCTCTACAACGTTAGTCAGAAAGGGGGTACCAATCCGCAGGCCACTTAAAGTATCACTAATGACGGTTTTAAAGCAAGTGTTAAAAATTCAAAATTCGATAATTTTTATTTATTTTATTTCCATGTAAAATTAATTTTATTTTAGTTTTTTCAAAAATTCTTCGTTCCTACTTTAGTTACGAACTCAGAAAATGGAGCTTCTAATTCGTAACCCCAAATATGACCTAAAATGTAAACACAGCTGATCATAGCTGAAGATCAGTGGCGAAGGCTCCATACAACTCGATTCCTATCGGCTTCCCTTTCGAAGTATGGCAAATACTAGTATCTATTATTTTCAATTATCATTTAAACAAATAATTGGTCCGGCTTACCTTTTAAAAGAATTCACCCTTCGCCACTGCTGAAGATAGATAGATTTTAGCATATTTTTTTTGTAATTTTAAACAGCTATTTCTCTTAAACTGACTTTTGTGGAAAGTGGTAGAACAAAAGTTAGTCATTATTATGGGTACTTTAACACCCTTTCGGATTAGTACCCCCTTTCTGACTAACCTTGTATATCTATTTTTTGGATTCGTGTATTCCATCTA
This sequence comes from Amphipyra tragopoginis, assembly GCA_905220435.1. NCBI lineage: Eukaryota > Metazoa > Arthropoda > Insecta > Lepidoptera > Noctuidae > Amphipyra > Amphipyra tragopoginis. The sequence continues at coordinate 36,939,508 of HG991991.1, forward strand.
AGACCCTGTCTGCGCTCACCATCATGTTGACTAGAGTCAAAAGCTATCAAGACAAAGAATAAAAAAAAAAAAACACCGTGTTATGTACGGAGTTATGATAGATACTGTTTTAACAAAGTGTCAAAAGTTTCGTAGTCGAGCGTGTTTTTAATTTTTAATCACGTTCCACATTTTGTTTAGCTTGCGGGTAGGGGCTGACGAATAAACAGCGAAGTGCCCGCGATGTTGGGGCCTCACTGGAATTTACAATTTAGGATAAGCTTTCGACCGGTCAAGCGATCTGTTATGTCATTTCCATACGATTAATTGTCCTATCTATTCTCTGGCGATCATCGGTAGCCATTTGTCTACAGTGGCTGTTCGGAAAAGACATCATGAAAAATATAGATCCGCTGGAATAGGTTTAATAAAAATGTCGTGGTGGCCCAGAGTTTAAATGAATCTATATATTTTCAAAGTCATAATTATGCACTTTCTATGTAAATCTTAGACACTACAGAAGTATCATGAAGGAAAGCATCGTGGGGAAACCTGCACCATAATTGCGCAAAACACTCGTAATCGCCATGGCTTTAATTTTGACAGGTCAACAATTTCCATAGCAACGTATGTATTAACAATCCGACTTCTCCACAACTATGTACCACGCAATGAATATTGAAGTCAAAATGAAAGCTATTGAAATTAAGAATATGATACGCAATTTCGATGTTGGTCTTAATGTTCTGAAGACGCCAACCAGCTCGTTCCTTTACGAAAAGGAAATGTTTATGCCGTACATTCGGATAACTAGTGAACATATTGCAATCTTTTTCTTAACGTGTCGATGGCTATCTAAATTGTGTCGGCCTAGAACTTATTCACGAGCACTGCATTTTCAGTAGAGTCCAACATATTGTAATAACCTCTTTGATATGTGCTTTTAAGTTTTAAGCTTGTTTATCACGAATATGTATATAGAGGTCAGAGTGAACCCACTGTTCAAGAATCGTAGTTCCAACGACTTAAATTAGCAAATCCAGTCCAAACAGGGCTCAGCTTCTACTGACCCAAGACAAAGTAGCTGACGCAGATGAAAAGTCACTAAATTAAAGTGAGATGGGTTGTCCGCACGCCTGGAGCCTTACTCTTGACACCATTTCTAATATTTATAACAAACTGAGATATACTTAAATTGAACCATATCGAGAGCTGAATACGACTGCGGCCTAAATGAGAGATAGGTCGTGATGATTCCGGTTTTTTTGGAAGTAGCCTAGAGTTTCTGCCGAACAATAGAATGTCCCCTACTGATGTAAATAGGCACCCTTCCAGGGATACAACTGGGGTCCATGACCCGCGGCTCGCGATTGTCGTGTCACCTAATTATTAGGCTACAACTTGAAACCTAATTATTTCTCGTAGTCTGGGAACTAAATGAACTCCTTAAAATGTTCAATTTTGCCTTTTGACACTTGGGCATTGTAGCAATGAATTTTTATTTTAAATCCTTTTTATCCTAAGAGATTTACGATGTCTGCCGACCTATTAACTTCGTATCTATTTTCTTTTATTATGAAATCCCAGTCTCAAATTCGGTCGATATTCTCAACAAATTCATAACTAGCATAAAGTTTTAAAATCTTGTCTCAGGACTCTACCGATAGTTGAGACCGGTTGCTCTTGTCAGTGAACTGTCGTAAAAACGTTGAAAGTATGCGTTCGCGATTGGATTTTTTGTGAAGTATGCCGGAACTGCGGAGCGGACGGAACCCCCGGCCCGGAGCGGCGTTGTTGAGACCCACGTGGAATGCGAACTATTAGAACCGCTCGCTTTTTGTTCTAGTTCACAAAAAACCTGCCTCACTACAGGTTTAGTTTAGGGAGCTTCAGTGTCAACCCTTTCACGTCACTATCTAATAAGGAAAGTATCAAAGATTTTGATGATAAAAACAGCAATTTCGTGCTGACTAAGCCGGTATGAACAATCACTAACGCAGAGAGCCGGAGCCACAAATCTTAAGTGCTCCTCAAACGACTCGTACCTTCACCAACCGATAAATAATTCAGTGAAGCGCTCAAAAGAAATTATAGATTCTCTGATGGCTACTGAACAATAATGCACCTTGTACATTGAAGCCACTCTGAAAAAATGTTTTAGCATCGTAAACGAAGCAAGAAATTGAACAATTTATAACAAAGAGTGTACACGTAGCAAAATTAAAGTGAATGAATGCGTAGTGAAGCTGAACTTGCAAATGATCGCAGTGCGGCGGGGGAGGGACGTGCCTGGCTCATGATCGAGCACGTCCTCTCGCACTCCTCGCATACTTCACACGTTTACCCGAAACACTCGAACCTTTTGCAGTTAGGGCTGACGAGCTCAGATTAGCTTCAGTGCGGGCGGTGCGAGGAAAGCTATTTGTTTAGCCCACTAGCCTAGATTGTTATGTATTCGATCAATTGAAGGAAAAGACAGAAGTGATAACATATAGAGAAATGAAGGAATTGGCTCTGGATAGAGAAAGATGAAGATTGCTACACCGACAAGAGCCCAGCACTTAAATTTTGGATAGATGGATGTATAAGTATTGGAATAAAAGAATTGATTGATAAGGGGTTTGTACGACAATCCCATGGAAACTTAGAACGACGTTTTTAGGCTAAATTGTTATACTGGGTGAAATTGTAAACAGTCGTTAAACCGAAATGGGAGATTGTACTCATCACTATGAACAACTTTGACTATGAGAATAAATGTGAAATCGCGAAAAAAAAATCTGCTGTTCCCTACATTTTGACGAGTGTGAACATAAATATAGGGAACAGCTGTTTTTTTTTCGCGATTTCAGATTTAGTCCCTTATTAAAAGTTGTTCATAGTGATGAGTACAATTTCCCATTTCGGTTTGTCGAGTGTTTACAATTTCACCCTGTATATATTTCTTTTTATAGATACATTATCATATCCAGCTTTTGAAAATACAGGCAGTTTTTCAAACGAAGTCTGAAATTCAACCTCACTAAAGTAGCGCACGGTCGGCACTTGTTAAGCCTGCACACCACTAGTGTCCGAGCGAAGGTCAATTTTCGAAGGCTAGAGCCAAAGACGAAGGTCGACGTTTTTTGTAGCCTTCGTACGGTCAGAGCCAAAGGTACGCCTGTAAAATGTTACTTAAATTATAAATGATTGAGTTATTTAAGTAGAGTAAATCCACTCTTGATGTTATAAATAAAAGTTTTGTATCTACTTTGAAATTTTCGGGATTTTAAAACAAACAGAGCTATTCTAAATACGCGAACTGTTTTCTCAAATTTGTGAAAGTTTCGGATTCTGGTTCAAAATTTGTTCGGCTGCCAATACAAATATTTGATGTGGACCAAACAAACTCGATAAAAACTGTCTATATTCCTGGTGTCTGAACATTGTGCGGGTAGAATTGTTGCCATTGGGATGACAATATCGGGCGGCTCTTGGCTTATGTTTGTGTGGGTGAAACATAACTATACCTTGTGTTATTTGCACTGGGTACTACTTCCGCACTAAGACTTTTATTGTTACGATCGGGAATTAGCTTTTACAACCATAACGCAAGTTTCAAGTAAAATGTATTTCAATACTATTAGTATTCCCTTTATTCATTTATACACATATAAAATTACATTTTTAAATATTTTCACATTTAAATAAAAAAAAACAAAAACATTTAAAAATATAAAAATATAGTAGCCCACCGGCATCGGGAACAGGGTCCAAGCTACCGGCGGTCAGGGCCTCAGAGAGAGGAACCTCCTAACAATACGGGCCGTGTCCAGAAGTACTGCTTTCTGCACCAGGCCCCCGATCCAGCTGCCCAACGAGAGCCTCTTAAGGTGTTGGTCGAGGCTCTTGGCTATTAAACCATTAGCCGAAACGACTATCGGCACAATGATTGCTGAATCAACATCCCACATGGCGACAACCTCGTGTGCCAAGTCTTGATACTTAATTTCTTTATCTTTCTCGGCTTTCACAAGGTTCTCGTCATGCGGAACCGTGATATCAACAATCATTGTGAGACGCTCTGATCGATCTATCACCACGATGTCAGGCTTATTGGCAACAATAGTCCTGTCGGTGATGATAGATCGATCCCAGTACAATGTGACATGACCATTCTCGAGAACTGGGTCGGGCACATACCTGTAGTATGGTACTTCTGCGTCCACAAGGTTGTATTTGAGAGCAAGTTGCTGATGGATAATCCTAGCTACGAGGTTGTGTCTGTGCAAATACTCGCCGTTAGCAAGACGAGAACAACCAGAGACAATATGTCGGATAGATTCACCGGGACAGTGACATGCCCGACAGATGTCAACCGTGCCGTCCCTCACGATATATTTTCTATAGTTGTTCGTCATCATTACTTCGTCCATAATTGCACAAACAAAACCTTCGGTTTCCCCAAATAGGTCACCGAAACGTAGCCAGGCCACGGACGCTAGAAAATCTACATCGGGCCCGTGAAGGGCCCGGTAGAAGCGTCCGTGGAGCTCCTTGCTCCGCCATACCTCCATGCGGCCATTAGTATCAAGTACTACAGGCTTGCGCCAGTTCTCTTTAGCCAAGGAGAGCGGGGTGAATCCTTTGTCCACTGCGACTACATCTCGATGCATCCCCACGTCGGCTTGGGAGAAGTACTCCCTGAGACTGCACACCTCGCGGTTGTGGAGGGTCTTAGCATTTCTATTAGTATTGTTATTACGGAACAATCTATATGTTACGGCTAATAGCCGAAGTGTGGCTACACCTAGTTTTAGCCGGGTACAACTAGGTGCAGCCGGCCACATGCGGTTAAACTTAGATGTATCCTACTTATCCTCGGGTTGAACTAGGTTTACCCTTCATCATAGCGGGTAGAACTAGGTGCAGCCGCACACCGGTGGTTAAGGGGAACCCCGACACGGATAGGTTAGGTTCGAAGGGGACGACGGGGGCTAGAGTGAGCGAGCGAAGCGAGCGAACGTAGCCCCCGTCATCCCCTTCGTGTTAGGTTACTTTAAACCCTGCAGACAGAAATAGGAGCCCCGCTCTGCGGGGCTCCGTCGACTTAAGCTACACCTAGTTCTAACCAACTGCTACTGGTTGCACCTAGTTGTACCCGGCTAAACCTAGGTGTAACCGCCATTCGGCTTTTACCCGTAACATATACATATAAAAGGAGAAGCTGACTGACTGACTGATCTATCAACGCACAGCCTAAGCCGCTGGGGTTAGAAAGTTGAAATTTTGACAGTAGGTTCCTTTTGTAACGTAGGCATCCACTAAGAAGGGATTTTTCGAAATTCAACCCCTAAGGGAGTTAAATAGGGGATGAAAGTTTGTATGGAAAATCGTCACTTAACGGGTTCAAAATTTCACGCAAGCAAAGCTGCGGGCGAAAGCTGGTGACATTTAAAAATATAATTTAAAAACAATCCTTAGTTTGTTTTTACTGAAATCTAAACAAAAGTTTTTGTGAACATTTTGTAGTCTATGGATTATTGTAATTAGGTCACAACTTCCAACAAACTCACTCATGCCAAACTTTAAACGTCTCTTTTAATGGACTCCGATAAAAATGGCCGCACAGACTCACGCCGAGCTGATTGATAAGTGTTCCTCTTTCCAAATTCTGGCACCGAATGTAACAAATGGTTTAAAGTATAAAGAATAGATGCAATAAAGCTAGTATCAAAGTTCATTCGAGCGGAAATTCAGGAGAGCTCAGGAAAATTTGATCGACCAATTTTATTTTATTATATTTATCAATTTAATTTAAAATTAATATTTCACATTTCTTGACTATGTAAGCCTCGCCTTGCATAGTCAAGAAAAGTTAAATAATAATTCGAGAAGTGGTAAAAGTACCTACCTCCTATTATGTCAACATCAGGGAACCGCTATACAGTTCCACCGGCACAGACTCCCTCAACAGAGGAATCAATGTCCCTTCCAATCAACCTCCTTCAAAGAAAGCACCAGCCGCCCAAAAATCTGCAGAATCACTTAATACAATTAATTTGTATTCAATTTCCGCGTGGACGGAGAGAAACGCAAGTTTACATAGAATGTCAGAATTCCATTCGGTCTGACGGTCTGCACTTTGTTTCTTGAACGATATTTCTAAACAAATCTCTTGGAGTAGATGTTTATTGACTAGCGTCTCGGCCCGGCTTCGCACCTGCCTGAATCCCTGAATATTTTATCACCGTTTCTGAAACCAAATTCAATTTTCGTTGTTTCGTGAGTTCTTAGAGAATTCTTCATTGTTCAATCTGATTTATGAATAGTAGGGCCATCATTGTCACTCTATCTCCATTTTCGTAGTGGTCTCGAAGTTCGTGATATATTAGTATACTCTTGTTGTGTTCATTCTTTTCATTCTGAGTCCGTCCGTGCCTACCGTTTTAATTTTATTCGTGCACATCTATTGTTTCAAAACTTTTTTTTTTTAACTTTGTTCAATAATCAAATGACTTCTTCCGCTCGGAAGAGAGTATCAGACTCTTACCGACTAAAACCCATCCGTGTTCCTCCTAATGCTCTTTGCGTTCCAGGGCCGCGGTAACTGTTTCGAACAAATTCCGCAACCCTTGCAGGGTTGTTTCAACCCTACGTTTCACTAGTTCTCTCTTGTCATCACTCAACATGTTTGAGGGATTTCGTTCCAAATTCATTTGTTTTCTTATGAGTATGTATATGCTACTTACTAATGAAGGTTTTTCAGGATAACTACGAAACTTAGCCTAGCTTGACGTGGGTAGTTGAGTTTCAGGAAGCAGTAACATTTTTAGGTTATTTTTCTTTGTGTTGTGCATATTGTTGTCAGGCATAAAAGAATACTATCTCTCAGTATCTGCAAATTAGTTATTACCCTCGGGTTCGCAGCATAATATTACATACTTGCACGTTATTCTAATCGCATCTATTTTCGGTGCTGGAAACAGAATGTGTAGTCGTGCAAGTATAATATATTTGTTGTGTATTTGAATGAAGTAACCAGCGGTCGAGGTTCAAGGTGCGCTCGCAGTGGGTGAAGCTGCGCGCGCGCCCGTATTGTGCTCAAACTATGACGACACAGAAGGCCAATTTTAACAACGCGCGATAATGAACTTAAACGTTGGCTACAGTATTTGTAAAACGAAAATGTCTCGAACTAATGCAGCCACAGTGCGCATGCGTTTAACCAATATTTTCGTGATAATGATACCGCGCATTGTGACCAGTACAGCGGATTCTTAACCTATCTAGTTCGTGGATCAAGTCTCAATATGAATGTCGGTGTGTTTTGGTACGCTGTGACGTCACGCGCCAGAGCATCGGTAAACACTCAACCTGCGCTTGCGCCGCGTGGCGTGGGTGGTTACGCAAAATTTACGTTATACGCCGTTAATTGTGTTAGCCGAACGAGATTTACATTCGTATGACGTAGTCAAATGGTTGTGACGGATTGGTGTATCGACACGTCTGTACGTAGATTGCGCCGGAGTTCTTAGCTTTATTAGAAAAGTTTTTTTCTTGTAACATTGACATTCAAAAGAATCAAAGTAATTCTAGTTTATTTTGAATACTTTAATGAGTTTTAAAGTTCAAGCGACTACGGAAATGATTGGATGGGTAATTTTAACTTAATTTATTTATAAGATACAGGCATTGAGCGTGACGTATGCGTATGTATGTATTGATGTTTAAATTATTTATCAAATATGTGTTAAAGCATTCCCAACAGTTATAAGTTTTGATAGCAATCACAAATGTCGTCGTATCTAAGTTATATTGATGTTCAAACGTAGTTCAAGTTCAAGACTACTTCTGTCACATTGCCATTAGGAACTGCAACGTTACGTCGCGTTCATTATGAGTGGTATGCGGGTTAACGCCGACCGTTTATACTTAACTGTGGTTGTATGTGTGGATAGAGCCTTAATAAGATTCCCTTGTGAGTAGTGTAAAAGACACAACAACATAATCGTTCAAGGGTGATTTTATCATTACAGTTATAGCTAATATCGGTATGTCAGGATTGCGAGCAAGGTAAACACAGTAAATAAAACCAACACAGACTCTCCACCACTGAGAGTACTTGTATTTGGGTTAGTATTAGTAACATAAACTAGATCACAATATATTACTTTACACAATTATTACAAGATCATATAAAAAATAAACTTTAAAAAAAAGTAAAAACCGACTTCAAAGAAATACTAAAAGGAGTAAAATAATTACCATAATATAAAATTAACAGTTTCAGAAGTCGGTGGCTTCTATTTGCTTCAGTATAGAGTTGCACCGACTTCTGAAACTGTTAATTTTATATTATGGTAATTATTTTACTCCTTTTAGTATTTCTTTGAAGTCGGTTTTTACTTTTTTTTAAAGTTTATTTTTTATTAAATACTTTTTAGTGTCATAATTTTAACCCCCTCCTTCATAACCCTTCTTTTTGGCTTTGACGTAGTCGGGCATAAAAGTCCTTTCAAATGATACCTTACTCGATATAATGAAAACATTCCAGAGGGGGGGAGGGGGGGACACGCACCCCCTCCTCTTTTCCAGTAGTCAGTTTCCAACAACAAATATAAACAAAGCAATATTAGTAATTTGAGAATTTTGCTTTGATCCGATGAGGAGTTCCGTTCCATATCTCTGAATTTCGTGGTCTAATCATAACAAAATTCATATGGGACCAATCGGGAAGTATATCCTTTCGAACAAAAAAAGAATTTTTCAAATCGGTTCATAAATGACGGAGTTATGAGGTAACAAAAAAAAAAAAAAAAAAAAAAAAAAAATACAGACGAATTGAGAACCTCCTCCTTTTTGAAGTCGGTTAAAAATAAGGACAAGCTAATCAGATATAAAAGATCAGACTTCTTCAGCTGATCAACACGGAATGCTCCCGCTTCGTCGAATGACCGCCGCCTTTATAACCTCGGGTGCATTCATCCATATCGACGACTACCTTCCTTTATCAACATTGCCCAGTGTTACCCACTAGCGATAACAGTAGGAATATGACATAAGCATAATATACAGGGTCAATTGAAAAACACCAACAACCTCTTAAGGGGTCATTATACTCATCATTATGAACAACTTTTACTATGGGAAAAAATCCGAAAACGCGAAAAAAAACAGCTGTTCCCTACATTTTGAAGACCAAAGCGAACCTTTTTTTTCTCGCGATTTCTTATTTGGTCCCATAGTAAAAGTTGTTCATAATGATGAGTACAATGACTCTTTAACAGGTTCTTGGTGTTTTTCAATTAACCCTGTATAAGGCATAAGCATAATAAGGCACAAGCATAATCAGCCCAATACTGTCCCACTGTTGGGCACGAGCCTCTACTCAGAATGAGAAGGGTTTAGGCCAGTCTTTCTCAAAGTGGGCGATAACACCCCCTTGTGGGCGCAAGAGGCCTACAGGGGGCGGTAAAAAGCGGTAAAAGCAATGATTGCGATTGAGATTACTAAGTTGCGCTAAAGTTAAAAAGTTAAGGGGGCGCTAGAAAATAATTGATTCTCAAAGTGGGCGGTAGACGAAAAAAGTTTGAGAACCTCTGGTTTAGGCCTTAGTTCATCAAGCTAGCCTGGTGCAGGTTGGCAGACTGCACACATCACCGACAACTTTAAGGAGCTATCTCAGGTGTGCAGCATTTATTAATGGCTTTTAATTTTAATTACTTAGTCTGTTAATCAAAGTACAATTTTTCTTAATCTTAAAAGCATGGAATGTATGCATTCTTGCTTACTTATATCTACGTCATATCGTTTATGTAATTTGTAATTCAAGACAGTAAACAAGACGTTTCTTCTTCCTACCTAAAACATCCTTCTTAGTATAAAACTCGGGAAAATAAGTCTCTATCTCTAAATAGTATAAACTGAAGTCGCTTTTCGCGTCTGTCTGTTTGTCCGGCTACTTCTTCTAAACTACACAATGGATTTTGATGCAGTTTACATCTTAATTTAGGTAAGCGAGCGACGCCGGGACGGGTCGCTAGTTCATAATTCATAATAAGTACAAGGGCATAATGCCATTATTCTTGAGAGAACTATTCAGTATTCTACGTTTATTAGAAAAGAGGATAAGAAGCGACGAAGGGTGGGGTGGATAGGATTGCTATACACATAGGGTTGGCACATTCGGTATCTTTTGTTGAACAACACTGCTTACTATACTATTATTGACATTCAAACAGAACAAATTCTTTAGTCCGATTAAAATAAATTGATTTCCAAACTTCGATTTGCAGTCTAGGTAAAAGAAAGAGCGAGGAAAACCTAGTGATCGAGAGCAAAATTTACTTCTAATTCAAGTTTGAATGCAGTTTATATAAGTGCAGTTTATTTAACGACTCCGAGCTCCGCAAGACTATGTCCATCGAGTTCGTGAGCATAGCCCATTTTCGTAGTATACCCCGTTTATTACGAGCTCCGGTTATTTCTCGTACATTAGTGTCATCGCGGCATTCGTGTCAGTTAATGTTTCTCAACGTACCAATAGCTACGTTCAGTGCTAAAAATAAAAAACCTCGCTTTTGACGATATTGTGCGTAACTCAAAAAATCATGGTCACCTTCGAATACTTTTGCATAAATCAGCCGACCAATAATTCAAACATAAATAAACATTTATTTTTAGGTAGTTATTGTATCAGCTGTTTATATAAAACATGTTGTACGAACGTTTAGTGATGCACGCGGAGCTCCGGTCAACAGATGGGCTTCTTCCGAAGTGTGCCTTATAGCTATGTGCTTTAAGATACACAACAAACAAATTATGCGCATACATTGTGGACGGCGAGGCGAGCCCGGGGGGAGGATGCACCGGTAGCCAGCAATCGATGCTGAATGCTGGCAGCACTGAAGGCGTTGAATAACCACTGAGTAGCGACAACACTCTGTCGCCCTCTTTAAGTGCAGGAAGGCGGACGCTGGCAACGCCTGTCACATGAAGCATAATAGAGACACTCTTATGGCTTCATGTTGTATGTCCCACAGGTTAGGGTGACCACAGGACTATGCAATCAAGCATCGATGGAGATACTTTTAAAATTAACAGTTTTCAATTAAAGTGTCACTTCTTATAGGTCTTGTCTGGTGCAGGAAAATTACACTGTTTACTGCGACGACATCCTTCTGGTTGTCTCTTTAAAGTTTGAGTTATCTTGTAAATCTTTCTCCGGAGATTGTTTAGCTATGTTATCTCCGGCAGCGTCTGGCTTTTCCATTAGAGCGCCCGCTCTTTAATTCTAATAACAGCCATCGATCGACCGGACTTACGATAAAACTTAGAATAAATAAAAAAAGATTATCCTTTGACTCGCTTAACCAACGCGATACGTGCAAGCGGTGTTGTTTATTTCGGAAGACAGTTTTGGTCTAGCAGCAGACTGTAATAGGCGAAGTAATTCTATGTATAGACATTAAAAACCTTATCACACGTCTGCGGAATTTATTTCCGTCTGACTGACATCAGGTATTTATTTAGTATCTAGATAATTGGACATGTTTGCGGCTCGGGTAAATCTGCGAGCATCGCGCTATCGCGGGATATCGCCGCGGTTCCGGACGGAGTGAAGGTGCGTGACGAAGACACCCGGCGCTCAACCCTCTCGGTTCGATCCGTTCGGTCCGCGGCCCGCGCCCTCCTCCGAACAATTGTTCTGCAAGTCACTGCGTCCTGTTTTTTTCTAACAAGAATTACTTCTAAGCAGTGTAGTCAACACTTATCAGAACGATGCAACATTAACAACAAGGAAATAAAAGATAATTCTGCATAAAAAGAAAAGCCGCTGCCATTAATATTCAGCTTTCCGGTTGACCTTCTTTCGTGGCTGAAAAATGTTTGTCCCCATTTTTATTTTCAGTAAAGTTCAACGGCTGAAGCGCCTCACATATGGCCAGCGAAATCCATATCTATGTGACTAATTTTAATCAGCTCCCACTCTTGGCAACTTTTCGCATAAAATGGTATGCTGAATAAGCGATGCCATTTTGTGTCGCGTAGCGGTACCTCAGGAATAATAAGCGCACCCCCAAGGGCCTCACTCCCCGCGCGCCCCGCACCCCGCCTCCGGCCACCCCCGGTACTCTGCATGCTCTGCACTGCACACCAACACACATCTGTGTCTGTGTGCGTGCGCTCATCCGCATCAACACGAATCGAACTCTACTGTTTAGCCAGTTCTCCAAACGTCTGACTGTTACGATTGGACTGAACCAAGAAAATAGAAGTATTATGATATTTTATTTAATAGAGAAAATATAAAGGAAACACTGAGCCAGTTTCATCGAGACGGGCTGAAGATCCGGCCTTATTTAATTAACCTGAAGTCGAGTGGAGCCGGCCGAGCTCGATACCAAACGGGCTCAAGACATCGCTCTCATTCTAAATACATAAATAATTAGATCGCAACCGTATTTTATTTCATAATTTGATTTGTTATTGAATACAAACTAATGTTACGGCGCGAATAGTTTCAAAATTAAGGTATTGTATATATACTTAACAATACAGCGCAAGCAGAAGGATTACTTCCCTTAATGCATTATAAGAAATTGTGGCAGAAGACGAACTAAAAAAAAATGATCGCTAAGAAACCACGGTGTGTATGTTTCATTAACCTATTATAAGTTCCAAATCACGTCGGTAGGAGTGGGTCTTCCGAACGAAGGCAGCCGACCGCTCGAGGGGTCGGCCGCCGCCCCCAGACATGACGTCGCGTCTCTAGCATTTAGGGTATTGCACGTCCACGTCCTTCGCTGTGTGTTTATTGACATAATTAGCAATGTACACCAGCTTTACTTATAAAGGTGTACAATATTGATGGTCAACATGGTGATAGATCAACGAAAATGTACGATTTGAGAACCAACAGTCAGACCGCCGCGCTGAGTGTGCTAATCACTTAGCGAAGTTGATAAGTCTTCGGCAGAAAGCGACGCGACGTACCAGGTTAACACTTGTACGAAGATTTTAGCTAAGAATACTAGACATGAAAGAGTGTTCCTTTATGTGTGGTACTAGAGGTCGTCCGCTACTTCGCCCGCGTGGATGTCGTTTATCGCTTAGATATTTCGCTATATAGCCTTCCTTCTTCGGGTACCCGACTATCTCTGTACCAAGTTTCATCAAAATCGCTTCAGCGGTTTAAGCGTGAAAGCGTAACAGACAGACAAACACAGTTACGAGTTATTATTAGTAGGGATTGTACCTCAGTGGTATCATGGACATGTCTATGGCTATGATCAATACCTCCGTAAGCTCCCATTCGTCGCTAACGATGGGAAATTCCCAATCGTACGCTATCCTGAGCGACACCGCTCTATTTGTCGCTCACAGCGTTCCCGCGTGTTCAAGAAAGGCGTTTATATGCGCCCAAGCATTTTGTGCAGTATTTTATAAATCTACAGGACTCACGAAGCTTTGTTTTAAGGTCAACCTGAAAATGTGGAAGAGGTTTAAAACTTCACTGATCCCAATCCCGAAGGACTTGGTGATTTAGGCTAAGTGGGGATGACGTAATGACATTGTGTACGTTCCTAGAACTCATCATAGAACACGTGTAATCATTTAATGTCATAACGTCATTTCCATTTTTTTGTATGAACAGAAAATATTAAAGAAGAGATTACAACACCTTCGAGACTAGTTGAAGATAATATTTAGCAAGTCAAAGGCATGTCTACAGCTCACTCAAAGTAGTCCACTTAATGCTAAATTATAACACAATGCATGGAGTCGCACGAAGGGCCATTGTCTTCTTGAACAGTGAACTGTGTTTATAAATTCTAAATAGGAGCCCCCTTGTGTGAAACCGGCTTACTGACCAAGTTTGGGGTGTTCTCGAGTGACCCGCCGACACACTGGGGCAGCGCCCTCGCATGCCGCCGGCGATTTACATTCAGTGTCGGAGCCTCGGCCTGCCGCAGCTAAAACAAACGCCCTAGCACGCAAGCTTAGGCTATCCTTACGAATCGGTACAACCATATGACGTCGTAAGGTTTTATTTGTGTAGAAACTTATAAATTTTAAGTCTCACTACTTGGCAAATTTCAAAACTGTTCCTTATAGAAAATATCCGACAGGAAACTGCGAGATGATGAGATAGTACTTCTGAAACCTTTCCATGTATTGCAAGCAAACCAGAGCACGAAATACTTATAAATATTTACTACTGGCTATACCTACTGCCAGGGTAGCAATGTTAATGTGTTTACCAGTTCAGATCGCATAAAACTAGTGCTAGCTAAGTACTAGGTCCTAACTTAAGACAGGTATGGATTTAACCGGACACAGTGCCCTAAAAGCTGGCTTGCTTTTTTGTCATATCTTCCACAAAAGACCAAAAAAGCCTCAAAATTATTGACCGGGCGAAGTTCTGAAAGGCCAGACATGTCTGCCAAGCAAAAATAAACGCGTTAATATGATACTCTCTAACTCTAATGCACTTACAGCATCCCGGAACTGTTTTTGCTTTTGTTTTATCGCAGACGACGACACGTTAACGTAATTAGCGGCGTTTTGCTCTCAGCGTGATCTCCGTGAAGGTATATCGCCGTATTGCACCATTTAGCTTCGTTGCTGTTGACATGTAAACAACGATCGTTTTCTTTTTTTTGGTGTAATCTTTTCGCGAGCAATTAACTCGATCTCTTGAACAGCGAGCCAAATATTCGTGACATTCAAATGCTCGCTGTTTTTTCAACTAAATGCAATGTTATATTTATATAAATAATTGTATATTGCTACTGTTGTATTTAGGTATATAAAACAGCACATAGCATTGGTCGCGACCGCTTCACAATCCGCTGTTTTAATCTGCCGTCAATCTATGATGACACGTCGACGAGGCTTATCAATTTTACTATTCTATTTCCAATCAAATCCAGTAACGTACTCGAACTCGTTTCTTTCGAAACTTTAATTATCTTTTTTTTAAAAAATGCAAGAAGTGATACTATCACTTTTTCCAATTCTGAAACCAATTCGTTTTCTCATTTCCGAGGCATGTCTCGATCAAACCTTGCATGAAACAGAAACAGCTAAGAAACTCTCATCTCGTCTGGAATAAGTAAGGAAT
Source organism: Amphipyra tragopoginis (assembly GCA_905220435.1). NCBI lineage: Eukaryota > Metazoa > Arthropoda > Insecta > Lepidoptera > Noctuidae > Amphipyra > Amphipyra tragopoginis. The sequence continues at coordinate 36,954,596 of HG991991.1, forward strand.
CGTACCAGTTCGCGAAGTTTTGAAAGACAACAAATAATTAAAGTAGGTGCTCGTGCCGTGTTCTTATTAGATCACGCTGCACGCTGCTAAGGTCACGGCGTGACACCTCAGGAGTATTGGCAGGTCACAGAAGAAGCTGCGACTTCTTGATCGATATATTGCAAACATCATTTACCTCCTAACGATGTCGCCGTCACCTCTTAATTCGCTTGTTTTTTTCTCACCCAGCATTAAGTAGTGCAATGTTTACAAAAATTTTCTCAATGAGCCCTTTACAATCTCTTAACATTTTTATTTTATAATATCGTCGGTCTTTTTGTCTCTGAAATGGCTTTTTACAACGTTTGAAGAATAATTTTGCTGTCGACGGCGTTGAATTTTAAAGTAGAAAAGATTTTTTACTAAAATGTTTTCTAATTATACCAGAAAATTGGGAATTTGTAATGTCTTTTCTTTGGCTACCTCGGCAGTCTGCTACAACAAACTATCAAGGGTAAATAGGTAACTTGTCAGTTATATAGGTGAAGCTAGTGAGTGTCTTTGAATCAATCACATAAATCAGCAGAACAATTCGCAAACTAGTATGTTGGATGATTTTAGACACTCTCCCTAGCAACATAAAGTCGGTGTTACTGAGGAGTTAGTTGCGCCGTTTCTTCTTCACAGCATAAACAGTAGGAAGCGGTGAAGTGCTGGCATTTTTGGGGCTGTCTTTTATATCATTGACGTTCGAAAAGAAGTAATTCTAGTCTAAATATAAATTAGTTTTGAAGTTGAAGTTAACTTATCCATTCAATGTAAATACGTTTGCAACAATTCAGCTACGAAAGTTGAATACACGAGACAGTGTGAAAGCCTGCATACGTACTTTTCACAAAATGCCCATTTTCTATCAGTGAAATGCGGATGGATGCGATAAGCATGTGTTAGTCCCTTAGTGCACTTGACATAACTTTATAAACCTAGCCTTAGTGCACTTGACATAGCCTTATAAACCTAGACTTAGCCTCTAGAAAAGGACGTGGTGTCCGGACATTGGGAACACTCGGAATAATTTAATTTCTTGTTTAAATATAAAGTGATTAAAGGATTCTCTGCGGGTCCCCGCATCGAGACAGATTTAGGGCCCACACGTCATTTGATTAGGGAATAATGTCGGTCTATGAGTCAATTATACAATGATATTTTATTTTAAATGACGTGGAGAGCTACAGCCTCCCTGTCCCCTTCCCACTTGCCCGGGCTCTGGCCCGTGGGAGTACTTGGCGCTCGGCCACCCTTGCTATCAGCCTGTACGGCTTAACGTTTTATGCACGTTTAAATCATAGGTACTTATTATAGTTCGCATTGGTTTAATGTTGTCCGCTCTTATCAATCTGTTTCATTGCACATACCGGTTACAGAGGGATGCATCTCAGCGCCACTGTCGATTTTTGTACTCTTTTATCAAATACACAAGGAAAGTTCAATGGATTCTGCGATGTAGCAGAGAAATAGAGCTAAGACGGTTGTACTATGGGTTGACTACACTTGTGTGGTTATCTGTGAGGACACTATTGCGTCCTACTTGTTAATGTAAGATGTATGTTGTCTCCATGTAAAATGACTGCGATGGTGTAACGCGTGACCTCGTGCGAGGTGTCTTTGTGCAATGTGACCGCTGTTTAGCATCGAGGCGTTAGTTTTCGCGGCTGTCGCGTCATCAGCGGCTGTGCACTTGGTAGCATTTATTTTCAGAACCAAAGCAACTCTGTTTTTTTTTAGTAATTTTCTATTCCGAAACAAAATTGACTTGTGCTAGAGTTGAGTCCGTCACTCCAAACTACATTAACTATTATACTTAATCTAATAATTAGGAGGTGCTCGTGGCTACATAATTACAGCCGCATAGACCGATCTTCCGGGTTAAGCCACGCTTGCCGAGGTTGGTCTGCGGATGGGTGACCATTTACCATAGCGAGTCTCCTCCGTGCCTCGGAAAGCACGTAAAGCCGTTGGTCCCGGCTGTCATTTGTAGATCTTTGACAGTCGTTACTGTTGGTCAGAAGCCAGAAAGTCTGACAACCAGTCTTACCAAGAGTATCGTATTACCCAGTTACTGGGTTGTGGAGGTCTGATAGGCAGTCGCTCCATGTAAAATGCTGATATTCAGCTGCATCCGGTTCGACTGGAAGCCGACCCCAACATAGTTGGGAAAAGGCTAGGCAGATGAAGTGATGATGACTTAATCTAATAATTATGTAATGTACTCCATTATTTATTGGAATCTTATGTTAGATATTATTTATGACATTAACTATGTAAGTATCGTAGTCAAAAATACTTTTAATCAATATAGATATTATTCTGTGATTAGTTTATATCTAAATATTAGCGAATCAACGTCTAGTAAGCTATTGTATCTAATTTCTAATCAGCAAGACAAATTGTAACAGAAGATTTTCCATTCTGATTAAAATAAAAATAAAACCGTCAAGTACTTTTGTTATTGCAACTTCTTGTATAATATAAATAGGATATTTTCCTTTACATCAGTCATATTCTTTGTTCCTGAAGAACAATACCTACAATTCCACGCGATTCATACGGCAATTTATATTTTACCTGTGCCTTCCACTGAAAAGGTACAGTACTACTATTTGAGAAGAGTCCTTGAGAAAGAAATGCAATTAAATTATGTTAATGCGATGCCCGTCCACTGAAGGAGTAAGTCCAAGCAAGAACTTCTATTTAGCTTTATAAACGTTTTCAACACACATTTTCCGCTACCTGTAAAACTAATTGCACGTCGTGATATCCGCATTTACCAAAATATTTTATAAAACAAATTCCCTATATTGAAGTGATACACGACAGGTTTTACGTTGACAGAAATTTAATTAAAATGAAAACTAAAGGAGGATGGGCGTTTTGGTACTCATGTCCAATCAAAATGAATTTACCATCGTTGGATAACTCTTTTCAAGAGTACAAAAAACTACTATAATGGCAACAAACCCGTATCAATTGTCCGTTTTGAAATATAGTCTTCAGAAGATACTGGATATTCAGTTCGAAATAGAATTTAAAAAAATCACATTGCCCGTTTCGCTTGACCGATTTTGATGATATTTGCACAGATTTTGAGCTAAATAAAATTCAGTTAACTGATGAAAATCACAACAAAATCGGTTTAGTATTTTTTTCAGTTAGGGGTGATCTATTTATTAAAAAAATCGGACGCGTTTTTTTATGTCTAAAAATAAAACTCGTTTCCCAGCAATTATTTTTGGTCAATGTAATTTAGTTTGATGTACAGAGTGCGTAGATTTCGGCTGTGCGAGTCTTTTTACACACTGTATACTTACATACAATAAATGTTGAAACTTACTTCGAACTTGTTTTATTTACCTAGATAATGAAAAATATTAATAATAATTATTGTAATACCATGCCAAAATGGAGAAAAATGACAATAAAAGTATGTGTAATTAATAGGATGTAGGTAACAAAAATAAATAACTTTCAAGCAGGATTACTTCGATCGGACAGTGAATCGGGAGTAGCGCCACGGTTATTCTTAATCTGCACAAAAATACCTTTCCAACGGTATATCAATCATTCCGATTGGAGCCAGTACCAGACTCCATACATTTGTGCCCATCATCCTTTGGTATTGACTCCATTCCAAAGCAAAACGTTTAAAACTGAGTGAAGTGTGAGTGCGTTTCGGGTACGTGATCGCAGCGCAGCGTTTACGTAGTCACTATTAGTTAATCTGTGGCGCTAAAGGGCGGCGCGGCCACTTCAAATTATGAATTGTTACTCTGTGTCTCATTTGTGCTCTTCCGCTTTGTGCATATTATCGACGATCGGCTTCCCCGGATTAGGCATTAGCTCATTACGTATTTGCAAACCTACTGACATCAATTTTCATTCGCATCAATTTTCATTTTCCTCGATGCGTTAGATAGGAAGTTTTATCAGTTCAAATGTTATTTACTACTTTTCCGGATGGCGATTTAAAATGATAAGAAACATATTTTTGTGGTGTTATCTTATGTCAAGTTATCATTGTATGAATTATGATCTTCAATGTGATAGTCAGTTTACATAGCAGGGCAGTAGAGCGACGCGTGCGGCTGACGACACTTTCAACAATTAATTAAACACAGTTTGACAGCTAGTAGGTTGCGCAGCGCGGTGCAACACTTGCCGGGACACTTGTCCACTCATTTAATTAAGGTGCATCGTCTCCTTCGGGATTATGTTGCTCGATTGATGTTAGTTATTGATTTCACAACAGTCATGTTTGCACATTGCAATCTATCTATATTTCCGGCAGCATTGCTTGAGATCTCGATAGATGTAATGTCAATACGATCTAGAAGAGATATAATAGCCCAGGGTTTTGGGGTGGAAAGTTTGGTACGGAACGATCTCGGTGGAGATATTAGTTGTGTGAGTGCCCGCCACCGGGCAAACGAACAAATATTAAGCGTAGAGCGATCCTCTGCGGTCACACGGATGCCATGCCGCTTGTATTTGTATAAATATAACAATCACATGACTTGGTCACACTCACTAAACCGGCCGCCATTAACACAATGATCCGCCGCGATACTGTTAACGTTAATCCCGTGCACGAACATGTAAATATTTTATTCTAAAAAAATGCGTTCCGCACAGCAGCGGCCGGATTAAACGGAACATTTAATGGTTACGGTCGGGAGTTCCAGGGATGTTTTATAAATAAAGGCGAGTCCATCTGCGTTCTGTGCACTGCACACCGTCTTTCTCGTGATATCGCCGTCGACATTGGGTGCACCCCGGTGCTTCGGCGCCGCACGTATTAATTATAATCTGCTTCCGCGGCGCAGTGCGGCTGAGCCGTCTCGGAACCCGGTTTCAGTTCATTCTCAGTCCAGTAGGCTAAAAATGAACTGAAACCATGACGCTGAATCCAACTTAAATAATAAACTGCAAAGGCCCATCCTTTAGGTCAATCATCCAAACTACATACATATTTGATCGCAATGAGCGTAGAACAAAACTGTAGCAAAGTTTAGAAACTGTCTTAAGTTTAAAAGTTTTATCTTTCTTTCTCTTTTTATTTTATTTGGTTTAGTCACGTTTGTCCCTTGCACCTAATGGTAAACGCAAATATTCCCCTATACCCCTATGGCTATCACTTACACACGACGTAACTTGCTTGGCGCCAGATTTTAATGTGAAGGTGGCAGCTATATAGCCAGGTGGACCGTATAGATTTTAACAAATAGCGTAAAAAAAGTGACTAAAACGATACTGTCGTCTGTCCAAGCCCATATCTGTTAACTTTACACCGTGCAGTTGTATTTACTCCCCCTACTGACCTTACGGTATTTTCATCATAGCTGCAACTTTTAAATTAAATACCAGGTACCTACTGAAATAATAAAGAATCCTATATTATTGTGGTTTTAGTAGCATTTCAACGTTACAACCTCATTGTTTCTCTTCGATTGTTAATAATTAATTAAAAGCAAATAATAAAAGGTGTAGCATCTCTGTGTTTTCAGTGTTCCTGGAAAATATACCCATTTTCAATCATTAATTAAAATAGTCTTTTCGCAATATTCCTGATATAAGCCTTTGACTGTAAATTCCTGACAGCGTTATTCACATAATTAATTGTGTATTACATTTTCGATTCATTTCTCATGCATTTTACAAATATGATAAACAAAACTGGTAAACAGTAGAATTATTAAGTTTTAAGTAACAGAGCACAATTTATCAGAATATTATTTAACAGTAATATGAGTATGTATTTGCTGATTCATCACGCCAGGCAAGCTGGCTAGTTAAAATAGAAATTGACTTGACTCCAACAAAAATTAGCACTTTAAAGCATAATATTTCAGAAATGGATCCCTTAATCGAAAAATTGTACCGACAAACCCGCAATATTTTTGAAAGACCTATCCAACAACACCCCACACTATGGGGGAGACGAGAAAAAAAAACATCCCCACCTTAAGTGCACAGGAGCAATCTGAAAAAAAAATCTTTCTTTACATACAGGGTGTAAAAAGACCCATCACATAGCCGAAATCTACGCACTCTGTACATCAAACTAAATTACATTGACCAAAAATAATTGCTGGGAAACGATTTTTATTTTTTGGCATGAAAAAAAAACGCTTTTTTTGTAGCGCGCAAATTATGGTTGTGGCGATGCCGCGCGTTTGCATGCGTGCAGCGGCCACACAGCAGAGCTTAGGCGGTCGTGTGCGTTTGATATTCATTGCGTTTTTGTAAATTCAAATGCGTAATTGTTACGAAAAATTGAAATTTTTGATAATGTTTGTATGGAAGAAAGTTTAGTATTATGACTTGGAAATCATTTATGGAAAAAACTAAAAAAAAAAGTGTACTTTGACCTTCAATATCTCCAAAACCAATGATTTCCCAGGTATGGTTTGTTCGAAAAAAATGATCCCAGTGATGGGTAGAATACGTGGTTTTCGTTATCGTTAAGGGTCTTTTTACACCCGATATTTTGTTTACCAGTTTGTCGGCGTATTTATACGTAATATGTATATCCATATAGTACTAAGAGTCTCTGAGCTAAGCTGCGTACATACGGACAGACGGACGAAACTATAACCCCCTTATTACAAAAGATGGTCTAAGAAAAACCTAGGTTTTAAGATAGCCCCGTCTCTTTTTGTCATATGACATAAGAAAGTGATGGGTATATTTTAAACCGTGGTTTACCTTATTTAAACCATCTTTTGTAATAATGCCCTAAGGGTTCCTTGTTGACTACGGAACCCTAAAAAAGGGTAATCGTATCTCTTTTAGATGTAGGTAATTTATAAACTTGTCATTGACACACATTACCATATTTTTGATAAGGCTAGAAACTGAGGCAGAAGCGGTAGATTCTACCTTGTTTCTGAAGAAACATACACGGCGCGGCGCTTGAATCGTCCGCCGTTCAACGTATCAACACTGCTCCACCGGCGACCGTTTGCGTCTCAAGCAGTGTTTGCCCGATCGCGTGCAGTTGACGGTCTTCGTATTATCCGTATAGCTCCATATGATATCATATATTACATCTCAAAAAGCATGCAATTGAGACGCAACGGTCGTCGGTCGAGGTATCTTTTGGTCCTAAGTTGCATTCTATGTAGTGCGGCATCATGTGGCTATGACCGCGGCCACTCGGTGTTGTTGTGACGCTGTGACCCGCTGACGTCTCGTGCCTACGTCCAGTCACGCTGAAATAATCTGTATCTTACATAGTTCAACATAGGTATTAGTGATAGACCGAATGTTCAGTAACATGAGTCTCATAAAAGAAGGTGCATCTGCTTTTATCTTAGCCATCCTACGACGCTTAGCCAACTTTTATTTCTTCTCGCTTTTCTTCTAATGTCTATTTCTTTGGAGGCATTGTTGTGTTCTGATCCCAACCAACTGATTTGTTATTTTTGCATCAACTTTTATGTAATTAATTTGCTAGACAATTTTTAGTTTATAGAGAGACAGTCGCGCGGCGCATGACTAGTGACTTAGAAAATATATTTTTTATTTTTAAATATTTTATTTCGTATAAAATGTAAAAATAATGCAATTATTGGATCGATATGGTCTCTTTGGCCAGAGCAATCAATGCCATAGCAATAAAAAAAAGTAACTTATTCATCGATTCTGCAGAGATTTAAAACAATAGAAAGCTATAATTTCTAAACATTAAGTGTATCACTTCCTTTCTAATTATTAAATTGAAGCATAAACAAAGTGAACAACAAATGATAGCATTGTACCATAGTGATAAAACATTGAGATTACCTTTATAAATCGGCAGCTTCGCGTAGCAGGGCATGCGTGTCTCTCTCAGTAGAAGGAGCATAGCTGATGACAGCGTGCACGGCGAAAACTGGTCGGCTAGAGCGTGAGATGTTGTATTAGATGAACTTTATGTGATCAAGCGTTACAAACTTTTTAAATGCATTTCATTCCTAAAGTTAGTTTATTTGTGTCCGTTTTGTAGACATCGCACGGTGCACGTCGAATGTGGATCATGACCGATTTAGCACGAACTAGTCAAAAGCTGTCACGACGAAATGTTGCGATGGACACGACACGAGGACAGGACGCGTGCGACGATGCGACGCATGCCGCACACGCACACCTCCGACTGCTTACGTAGACACAAATAGAAACTTTGTCATTGGACCAAAGGGCCTACACAACGTCACACACATTCTGCAGACGTTAGCAGTAGAAAAGTCGATAAACGTATGAGATTGGCATCTGAATCACGAGAATTATTATGAACTTAAGTTATTTTTTAGGAGTAGTTAATTTTTCCTTTTTGTTTGCTCAGGTTATTAAGACGCGTTTATTATTAGGAAAGCAGTAATGGTTTGCATAGCGGCATCAAAAGCTGTGTATGAATTTGCTTTAGAGGAGAATATAATAGTTTGGCATACTATACTGCATGTATTCAAATTCGTGACATTCCCTCAAACCTTGCGTGGCCTCAACTGGTGAGTGTGACACAGATTAACCCTGCATGGGATTGTTTTGGATCCAACAAGAAACAAATTTCAAAAAGTGGTGGTCGTGGTGTTCAGATTAATAATTTTCTGGCAATTTTTTTTCACTTTTCACTCACCACTTTTTAAACAAAAAAAGATGAATTTTATTTTACTTTTAATCAAGCAATATCCCGTGCCCGTCCAGATTATTTGGTTTTAGGGAATTACAAGACTTTTTTTACAACCTATATATTTTAAAAAATATAGGTAGTACATCATTAGTAAATAGTAGTAAATCATTCGCTCAACCAATACGCCAGTGGAGTCGACGCAATAAAAAAGTCTAGGTTGATAATGAATAATGAGTAGGCAACCGGGTTTCAGACCACTCCATGGTGTGTTTGAACCGTGGAAAGTTCTATTCTCATTAGCATCCGTCCCGTTGACAGAATAGCGTATATTTAGCGTTGTCTGTCATGCGCTGAACCGCTTATATTATGTTTCAATACATATAGTATTAATAGAACCGTTCTTGGTATGTTCAACTAGCTTGCGACTTCCGTGACTCCTGCTTAGACGAAGAGTGAAAATAGTATGAAGTTAAATTAGCTAAAGTCCGTGGGGGGATGGGAGAATACAATTTTCCTTCGTCGTGCGGGCAAGCGAGCCGTAAGAGGCGACGAAACTGACACTATAATTGTGCCCGAAAATGGCAACAGCCTCGCCACCTATTACATGGGACTTACGAGTACTACTAGAGGCGAAACGTGGGTGTACAGACTCTTTTAAAAGGAGAACACCTCTGCTTACCCGTTCCATGTAGGAATGTATGTAAATTAGCTTGGAATACCCTCATTTGTGATGAAATTGATTTAGGTACCTAATTAATATTCCTTTTAGGTAATTTTGTTTGTTTGTTGTTGTTAATATTATACCACGTAGATACTCTGAAACAATTAGGACACAGTCTATATACCTACAATTCCTGTCGAGTTTAGGATTCCGTAGTCATACTATTAACTCTCATAGTTTTGACATGTCCGTCTGTATGTCAAAATCGTGTCACTCGGAAAATAGTTCGGTACGTACTCGTTACTAAATCCGTCTCCATGTGTATACCGTCCACCTTGTGGTGGAAAATCTCAAGGTGGACCGACGACCTGGTGAAGGTCGCGGGAATCCGTTGGATGTGAGAAGCACAGAAGCGGTCGATGTGGCGATTCTTGATGGAGGCCTATGTCCAGCAGTGGATGTCTTTCTGCTAAATGATGATGATGTATACCGTAAAATTCCTTTAATGCGGTGACAGTGCTCCAACCACTAGCACTGATCAACGCCGAGCATCATCAGTACATCTATGGAGGCTCAAGTTTAACAGTGTACACGTAGAAGAAATAGAATACAAATAATAATGAAACTAAACACACAGGTACATGTCTACCTGTGTACGGCCTGACATGTACTCTTTCCTCGGAGGAGTGGGGCACGTATCAGCATCGTAGATTTAATTTTCTAGATGCCGCAGCGAGGTCCCGCCGACAATATTGTGTTCGTTTTGTTCGAACGAGACACGTCTGGTTCATTGTGCGATATAATGGATAACAGAAGCGCCATTCCTGGAAATGTGCGATAAGAAACTGGAAATAAAAAGTCTTCATGCGTTTAAAGATTTAAAAAGATGCTTCAATTATTGCAGTTGCAGTTTGTACGCAATTAACAACAATTCTAAGGTAGACTAGACCATAGATATTTATTTTATTACGTGACTTATAGTGGCAATGTGAATAACAAGAAAGATAGGATTGATTGACATAATATGTATACCTATTTCGCTCTAAGATATTATATTAGAGCGAGATAGGTTGTCAGGACCACTCTGAAATACGTTATTGGCCTGGATAGGCTTCCGACGTGAACGTAACAATTTGCAATTATATTCACGAAATAACATTTTATTAAATTTGTTATAAGAATGAGTAGCGTAGACGGGGCCTCATGAGCTTGATGAATCTAAACAGGAACCCCCGCGAGTCCTCGCATTTCTCAGAAAAATGTCGCCTTTAATTTAAGACACTACAGATCATTCTCAACAAATGAAAAAAATAATATAAACACGTGAACAGTTTACGTACATTATGAAAAATCGTTTTTGGTCTCGCCTTTTGTCACCGTTGCCTCTACACGCAGTAATATCTGTGGTTAGGACTCTCAGAAGGAAGCTATCCTAAGATAGCACACTTATTGTTCGATGTAATGACTATACAACATCATTATTAAAGTGGTTTTGATTGTTAATGATACTTCTGCGTTTTATTCAGTGCTCGCACAGGCAGAATAAAATAAAATTACATTAGTATGTCGGTGCCGGCGCCGAGCAGGCTACTGTCCTGCGGGAGACTTCATCCATAATGCAGAGCGTCCTCCTCTCCTGTTAGCGTATCGTTATGAACATTCATTTACAACGAGCGCACATTGGTTACCTGCACTTAGTTCACAATTTGATCTAGTCTTGATCACAATTAATCTTAATCTTTTAATATTATAAAGGTAAAAAGTTTGTGAAGATAGATGACGGGTGGATGTTTGTTACTCAATCACGCATAAACGGCTGAACGGATTTAGATGATAATCGAGACACAGATAGATCATGTCCTGGATTAACATTTAGGATACTTTTTATCTGGGCACATGAAGTTCTCATAGGATGCGAGTGAAACCGCGGGCAACAACCAGTTTGGAAACAAAATAAAATAGATAAGTATAGTATTATTTACTACTTGTCTCATCATAAATTAAGATCGACTAATGTCCAGTTACTATGTCGATAAACGGATCGTTTTGCTTATTAAAAACGCAGCATTTGGTAATGCCAAAGTACAATGTTATTTGTAACTAGGTGTGCCCGTTGTATTTAAAGCAGGAAATGGTATCTTTTGCTAATCTATGAAGACAAGGATGTTACGACAACAATTTCGTTCCGGATAGGCTGAAAAGCCGCAAAAATTTCATAAAGTGTATTCGTCCAGTCACTTGAAAGTGCTTCCCTACCAACCCTATTCGTCCCGCTTTATGAAAACCTCCTACCTGGACATGAATTGTCTTGCCTGACCTGTAAGATTTAGGGCTTAGGTTGGCCGAAGCAAGGAAAACTCGCTCCTAGAAAACCTAGAGTGCAAATGTGGTGTTGTTCCGCAAACGATGGGACACTTAACATGATGTCCTGTGTGCCCATATACTTACCTGCACGGTAAACGACCATGCACGCTACTGATAATGAAATACTCGTAGCTGAGTTCTGGGCGGACACAGTATACTTAGATTGCCATCGACACGCTAAGAATACGAGTGTTAGCTTTAACCAATAACGGTTGATAAGTCACAGGAATCGAGCATAAAGGGATACAAACCCGCCCCTTATGTTTTCCGTCCCTTACTTATGGAGGATCCTTATGTATAGAGAAAGCACTTGTTCAGCTGTTGAGGCTCACGGCCCGATATTATGACAAAGAACATTCGGAACACTGTTCTACAAATAATAGGCTGTCACCTTGAATATCAATTTATTGACTTTCGGTCCATCACATTCATTCGATTCGTTGTGGTGTCTCCAAGTGATTCGGCACATATTGAAAGTGCGTAACCCGTCAGGGAAATATTCATAATTTTATGAATATACCTATACATAACATGTCTCTAATCTAATCTCGTTTCCAAGATACTGATGGATAAATATGTAAATTGTTAACTTCGAAATACTTCGTTTTCTTACTATATCAGCATAGAAATAGATAATAATATTGTTGAAGTTTGCACATAAAAGAAACTTGTTTGAATGGAACACGTGTGTTACACTATGGGGAGTTATGGGGAACTACGGTTGTCGTGCTTGCTACAGACACTGAATCGATTGGGGAGAAACGACTGCCGAGGTCGAAACCATTTTCAAATCTTTTTATTTCCCCAGTAATAGGAATGTCTTTCGTGTAAACTTTAATAAGATTCTAAAGAAATACCGTTCCTTTATGTTTATAAATAAACATCTCAACTAAATAAACTTTGTATTGAGTAAACACATAAATAAGTATGTTATGTCATGCCGGTTCTTCCCTAAGACTAACTTTAGAAAACTTTGTAGTCGTCTGACTATTTAGAACCTTCTCTATTTTGGTCCTTAACCTTGCTTATTTTGTACTGAAAGCTAAATTAATTTGTTGTTGAAAAACTTGTTTGAATACCGTAATGTTTGGCTTCTTATTAAACTCTGTAAATATTATTAAGTTACTAATTCAAGTTTGTGGTGCTCTTACCACCTGAATTTTGTTTTTATCAAATGTACCCAGTTATCTTCGGTTACCTATCCCGGACAATGGTAGCTCGGATCGGTGGCCGGTGATTGGATTATATCTGAAATTCTAGCGCCTTCCACCACCGGAGCAGATCGACCTGACACGATCATGGAAGAAGCGGTGACCGCTATGATAACAAATTATTATCATTACATCAATTTGTCATTAGATCTAGATGTAATGGTAAATAAACCTTATTACGGTGTTTTTGGAAGGGTCAAGTTTCCTCTATTAATTTTAAGCACTTAAATAATAAAAGGGAAATGCTTCACAATTAGGGAAAGTTTTCTTGTTCTTGTCATGTCTGAGTCACTTACCTTTCATACAGATAAGGCATTTTTCTTTGTAGAGTGAGACACATACTTCAGTTCCCTATCATTGTATGCTTTGGCTACAGTAATTTATCAATCAGACAGTAACGTATAAATCTGTGAGGCCCAAGTCTCTGATGATCACCGGGAAGGAAATGAGGTATCTGGCCGAATCTGGCCAAAAGTAGGCGAATTTTGCGACTCACAAACAAAGCGATGGGTCCCGGTGGCGAATTTCCGTTCACTATTCTATTTCATTCACGGTCGGCACCATAATAGATTAGCTTTTGCTGTGTCTATATTATTCACAAATACTACCCTGTTTGAGTGAAAATAATTACTAACTACCTAGCCTGCTTTGGTTTGGTAAGTCTTTTATGATTTACTTATGTGATACAAAACCTAACTCAATTGACTTAAATATACTTGGGAGCAAATAAATCGAGCCACTTCTATCTTTCACGTAGGTATAATTGTTATTATTTTTGGTACCTATTATGGAACAGATCAATTCGAAACACATGTCGCCTAAAAGGTTATTTGATAACCATCACAATTAGGGTAGCTTTTTGTCAACTTAGTATATAATCCATGAAACCAAAACTAATAACCAGGACACGTGAAAAAGGGAGTGACTCGATTTTTTTGCCTCCAAGTGTAGATTAGCTTTTCTAAGCTAAGTGGACTGTCCCAAAACCTAGTTAAATGGGGTTCGTCGCGCTCTTGCGTTTATCGTGATTGGTGGTGGAAGTCGGAAGGAGCGGGACAGAATCCCCCGCAACAAGAAATAAAATGACAAGTAGATTGATGACAGGAACAACCCGCCGATCACTTTCCACCATTTTTACAACAAAAGTTCATAATAATACCACACCTCTGCGGGATAGGAGGGGGGGGGGGCTTATGGGTGCAGCGGGATTCCCCCCTTAATTTCTTAATTGACAAAGACAGGTTATTACCTTAACAAACTAGCATATGTTTTTAAAAATTGAAGTGCAATTCTTTATCGTAATGCATTTACAAAACCTAATCTATTATAGTGCCCACCACGACTAAAATACTATAGAAAACGGAAATTCGCGTCCCGGTAAACGGCGCGGCGGTCGCAGCGTCGCGACGCTTGCGTGCGTGTGTGTGTGCGTGCGCGTGTGTGCCGCGGCCTTCGCCTCGACTGGCGGGAGGCACTCCACGACCCTAACATAGGTGTATCCCCTACTAAGATTTCAAAAGGCACACGCGAACTGACAACTACGGCACAATATTGTATCCAGTTCGTAGGTATTGTCATCCATTCTTTATTAAAACACGTTCTTACCTAGAGCCGTTTCATGATCTATGTCCAATCACTGACAATAAAATTCGGCCATGAAAGTCATACGTCTATTATTTTTATACTATTTTAATTGAAACGTGGGTCTGTAAATATCATAGAATGTTTTTGCTACACTTTTGTTCAGTGCATTCACAATGTATAATCTAAACAGACGAACTTAAGAAAGTTTAAACCAAAGAACAAAATGAGTATTCGCGTCGGAAGTTAATCGATTTTATTAGCTTCAATGAGCTCTTTTGCTCTTTTATAGACTGAGTTAGAAGTTTGAGACCTCTAAATAATAAAAACTTATAAGAAACTATTTTTATATGTATTTAAATACATCATTTATAATTTGAATGTGTCAAGTGCAGTTTATGTATTACTTAGTTCCGAAACATTTCACGAAACAATTTTTGGTATCGGAGCGTTCATACCTGATAAAACTGTCATACATAGAGCTAATCCATCGCCTAAGGCTGCTGCCGTTTACTCGAGCAATTGTTTAATTAGTGAACCGATAACATATTAACACAGAAAAGCTTTTTTCTAATTAAAATACAAATTGTGTAGAAACGACCAGTAGTATGTGAAGAGGTATGTGGCGGCAATAGGTCCGTCGGGACGAGGCCGTTGCCAGTGACCGGTGACCCAGTGCTCCTATTGAGATGATTGCGCTTACTTACTAGCATTGACCACGGTCGCGAGTCCATGCGCCGCACCGCACTCCCCACAATACTATGCGAGCTACTTCACTACGCGAATACAATACTAGTGTTACGTATAATTGTTCCGCAGCTGCTAATAACGAACTTTTATTTCTTCCTGATTTTCCACAGCAACATCTCTATTGAACTGCATTGAGCAACATCGCTGTTGTAGTTGTGACACTATTGTACATTCATTTAAAGGAAATAGGACTCGCGTTTTCATTTTATATTCAACTAGCTTTTGCCCGCAGCTTCGCTCGCGTTAATTTATAATTTTTTGATCCTAAAATATAGCCTATAAGCACTCAAGGATAACGTAGCTTCCTATTGGTGAAATAGTTTTTGTAATCGGATGAGTATTTTCGGAGATTACCTCCTACATACAAACAAACAAACAAATTCTACCTCTTTATAATATTAGTATAAATTGATCCTAAAATATAGCCTATAGCACTCAAGAATAACGTAGCTTCCTATTGGTGAAAGAATTTTTGAAATCGGATGAGTAGTTTCGGAGATTACCTCCTACATACAAACAAACAAATTCTATCTCTTTATAATATTAGTATAGATGAAACTGTCCACTATTTCCAAATAACAATTCGATGTCTAGGTATCTTTATTAATCATTTTATTTGTATTCTTATTTATTTCCTCAAAAACATTATTAAAGAAAAGAACCACTATTTTCTTGAAACGAACGTAGTAAGAGTGTCATAATTTCGTTCGGTCTCTAGTGATGGCTCTAGAACATGCAACTTGTAAGCATGTCTAGTTTTATTTTTGCGACGAATACACACATTTAAAAATCACCGGTATTGCTTATACAAGCGAGTCACTTAAAAGGTTTACTTGTCAATGGTCTAGTAGTCTGAACACCAAGGGGATCTCCCTTTGTCTTCCCTCTTTGGATAATAACGCCGTATTTCGGTTCGTTAAGGAGGGTCGGTCGGGTCAGCGTGGCGCCATCTTTCGGGACATCGCACCTTACTGCGCACACCTAAGTACTGACCTGGTTTCTCAAACGATCCTCTTTTATCAATGATAGATTGCTTACCTACTGATTAGTTATAAAGTTTTACGTAGGTACTTAATCACATTCATTTGTTATCATTCCTCAGAAACAGACAACATAAAACATAGATATTAATAAATTCGTGTTTAATATTTTAATATTCGATTCCCAGATTTGGCACTATAAAATCGGAAATCCATTGTGTGAAAAAATAAATGAAAACTAAAACTCGGCCTATACAGACTATATAGTGTACTAGTATAGCATAGAGTACAAAGCCAGTTTTTACAGCCCGCATAAAAGTTTCATATGATTTTTAGGCAAAATGTAGGTGGATAACAAAAAATGTAGGTGGATAACAAAAAATCCAATTGTTCATATAACACAATAACTGTAGTTTTACTGGTGGGCTTCTCCGTGTCCCAACGCTTTATAGAACAGAGCATGCTATCAGGGATCGAAACGGCTTTTCATTTAGTTGGTCGCGGTGGCTCAGCCTTTGTTACGATTGTCAAATATCGCCCGGCTCACGGCGGCGGTCGCCTGATAGCTGCCGGTTCAGGCCGAGCGACGGCGACGGTTTGACCTACTTGCTACTTGGATAATGTGGATTAAGGGGCAGCGTACGATTTCCTTTCTTCGTTCGACGGAATGGTTCTGGAGATAAGGGTTTTTATAGACTCAAGTAATGCTTTGTTATTGATTGAGAATGACAGTTTTAGTGTTAATTTGTCTTCTGTAGAAGATTTCCGTCTTCTACGTTTCTCTTGAAAAATCTTTTAATATTAAACGAGATACAAGGCGAACAGAAAAGATTTAGACATAGTCCACATTCTGGCAGCTGGCGGCGACAACGATAAAAAGAAAAGTTTTTAGCCTCTCGGTCCGCAATTCCGCGCTTACAATACCAAGTCTCATGGCAGACCGTCGGGAATTATGTCACATAACTTTTAAGATTTATAGCACGCAGTTATGACAACTATTACCAATGTATACTATGGCTGCAGAAGTAATGTATTAAACCGCATTCTCGTAAACCCCAAAATTGTAGAGAATTTACTTAAACATTGGCTGTATTTCCACGGTACGGAGTAATTTGTTTCGCTTGTTTATTTTAAATTTTAGTAAAGTGTGTAACTAGCTGTACATATTAGACAGTTCAAACATGCATGAAAAGAGCCTCCAAGAGTGACGATACTTAAGTCGTCCAGCGCACCCTGGGCTGTCAACCCGCTACCAATCTTGCTGACTGGCTTATGTTTTCACTACGGCTGGAGCTATTTTCACATAGCTCGTGTCGACACGAGAGAAGAAGTTCAAACTAAGATCGAATATGTATGGTTGTGAGGAACCAACTAAGGACACTAATGTTCAAAATAATCTGCCTCATTAATATTTATTTGTAGCCTTTACTGTCCCAGTGTAATGAACAAACTCATTTTTCCGTTCTGTTTACTGCTAGTATGAGCTAGAAATCAAAATCAAATGGAGTAAAATACTTGAGTACTTTTTGAATGAAAGCTTAATAAAATACGGTTGTTCCATTTCGAAACCTAGTAAGGGCTTAAAAGAAATTTTACAGGAGAGCGCATAAACGTTAAATCGGTCAGCCTTTGAAAAGTATTTATGTTAGGTAAAACCAAGTAGTTAAAGTGACTAGGTTTTAAAATGATCAGAGGCAGTGAATGGCACTTACTAGGTATCGATGCTTAAATATATCTGCTTATTATGTGAGTTTTCAACGCTGGTGTTTTTGTATTTGGTAGAGACTTTCTGGGTTACCAAGATTGTGCAGCAAAACGATTTTTATAAAAAGTGTCCCTTACTAGGTTTTGAAATGGAATAGCCGAATACAGTCACCAACAACGTTAGGTGTCAGTCTCGTGTCATCTTTGCTTTACTTAAATATCATCAATAGGGACAATTAAATCTGCTCAGGACCAGCTGAGAACCAGAAAGTGTCGGACGAAATTAAGTTAGCAGATCACAAATGATGGGTCAGTCGCAATGATTGCTAGTTCCGTCCGGCGGCGTCTCGGTGCGTCAGAGTTCATGCCGGCGCGGCGTGTACCGGCGCGGTCACTGTACTCGTGTTAGATGCTACTTCAGCACCTTGACACGGCTGAACTAAGATGGAGTAGTGTTTACATAACGAGCCACATTATCTATTACCGATACAGATTAACAAAGCACGGGAATTAGCTTGATGGACGGCTAGCTAGGGAATTAGCTTGGTGGCTTCTATTTGTTTCAGTGTAGAGTTGCACCGACTTCTGAAACTGCTAATTTTATATTGTGGTAATTATTTTACTCCTTTTAGGTTTTTTTTGGAGTCGATGTTTACTTTTTTTAAAGTTTATTTTTTATTAAATAAGTTTTAGTGCCACCCTCCTCTTCATATCCCTTCTTCTTGGCTTTGACGTAGTCGGATATAAAAAGCCCTTTTAAATGATAGGTACCTTACACGATATAATTAAAACATTCCAAAAGGGGGGGGGGACGCACCCCCTTCTCTTTTCCAGTAGTCAGTGTATAAACAAAGCAATATTAGTTATTTGAGAATGTTGGTTTGATGCGATGAGGAGTTCCGTTCCATATCTCTGAAGCTCATGGTCTAATCATAACAACATTTATATAGGACCAAAGGGGAAGTAACTTAGCCTATCGAACAAAAAAAAATTATCAATAGGTACTGTTCATAAATGACGGAGTTCTGAGGTAACACAAATAAAAATAAAAAAAGAGACATTCAACCGAATTGAGAACCTCCTCCTTTTGTAGACGGTTAAAAATAAAAATTGTCTCGCGGTAGGGGTCATACGCGAAGTGGTGGATCAACATTTCTAGTTAGTTTTCCGCATTAATTCGTGTTCAGATAACATTTGTAGTTAGGTAGAACGGCGCGCGGTCATCTGCGTCGACACTCGTTCGATGACGTCGTCATCGTCATTACCCAGCCGAGCGAGTGCTTGGTCACGTGGCAGGTGGACCCTCCGCTTGGCTAGTTCGTCCGCTCCGCACTCACCGTCGCTTCCTCTCGCAAACCTCGAGCTCCATCGATAAAGCGAAGGGTTCCGCTGGCAACCGTTCAACTGCAGTTAGAAAATCTATAAATTTTTAAAGACAAATTATAGCTATTGATGCGGCACAGCAACGCTGTCTGCACATAATGTTTACTTCTTACAATTCATTACAGAATGAACACGCAACCAATGCGATTAAAACTAAGTTACTAACAATTGTGATTGTCGAAAAATAAGTGTAAAAGTAGATATTGTTACGGAATGCATTCGATTCCGACACATCTAAGACAAAGTATTGTCTAGTCTTGATAGCTCAAGGGAAGCGGTCGAATAGAGTCTTAAAAAAGGACTTAATTAAAGACGAAATGTAATTTCTGGAAGTGGGAATTAGGAGTAGCGCGCCGCCGCGGATGGCTGAACATTAGCATTTTGTTAGTTGAGCTCGGGAGCGCCATGCCAGTGCGGTGTAATCCTCCCAATTTTATGCCAGGTTTATCGATTCAGTGCCAATTAAGTTTTGGCTGCGAACGTTGCTGTGTCGTCGACCCATACTGTGAGCGTCCTAATCTTTTATAATACCTATTACGTTGATTATATTATCAAAACATTGGCTTTGCGACTGCGACTCACCGGGCTGAGTACTCCGCAACTATTTTTGACGATTCTAGTACTCACACCTCAGTTGGACCCGAAGTCTTTTGATCCTTATGGCAAATATGATTGATTGGCATCATAAAAATGTTTTGTGAAAACTGACCTTTTTCTCGCTGACTGTACATTTTCAAAATCTGTGAATGCAGATAGAAATCATTCTTCAAGTTAGGGATGGTCTTCTAAGAACGTTTTCCTGTAGCTACAATGGTTAAGGTAGCTGCCCTTCATGCCCCATCTCAAATTACCACTCTGTATATTTTTTTTCTCCAACTGAATTCAGGCATGCTGTCCTAGGATTAATTAAACTACTCCACGAGGGCAACAAAAACCGACATAGTTCATAATGCTAGTCAATATTTTTTTGAGTACGGGGCCCATACCTTGTTACCGATTGTCCTTTGATTAAAATGTTCATTCACATTTTATTAGAGTGAGATTTAAACTAAGGAGGTCATCGTTTCTTTTAAATATTACGTTACAAAGACCCACTCCATAAATCGTGAGACGACGTCGTCGCCTTGCTAATGAGCGCCCCAGCAGTTCCTCGGTTCCTCAGCAAATACTCGATGAAAAAGAAGATTAATAGGCACCCCTAGCCGAAGCATCCTTGTGCTTTTACACTGTCAGGGGATTTGTAAGTTTTACTTCCACTACCCTTAAAAACTCTATTTTAGTTTGGATAATCGTATCAAGAAGCCGTAAAAGTGTTGTTAGTTTAACAAACATATGTTAATACAAGTGATTACAATATCAATATTGTAACACCATTCACATTTCGTTTTGTTTTGTCAACCTTCGTTTTTTCATTCGTTAATGTGACTAATACGTTTCCCGTGTCGTAAGTGTCAAGTAATTGCTGCTGACCTGTTTTTTTTACCTTTTTAATCAAATTCCCGTCCGAACTGAAGTAAAGAAACTATTATTAGATATCTGCCTATCCTTTTTTCAACTATGTTTGGGTCAGCTTCCAGTCTTACCAGATGCGGTTGAATACTAGTCTGGTATTTTACACGCCATCAGACCTCCGCAACCTAGTTACTGGGCAATGTCGATATCCTAAAGTTAGTTAGCGGTTGTCAGACTTTCGGGCTTCTGATTTCCCGTAAAGACTGTCAAAGCGAAGACATGTGCAAGTCCTAATGAAATAATGTTAATTAAACTGCACACATAGATTAATCTTTATTGATCGTAATCTCTTAATAAGATAGTAATAACTAACGATTTAATGACTTCAAATATTACGAAAAACAAACTGCTCTACCGCGCACTGTTTCATAATAGGGAACACTTTAATTGCCAATTTAATGGTTCTGTATACAGCGTGACCCTGGACACAGAGCCACGATGGTCGCCATCATTTCACGACAATTTAAGTATAATGCGAGCCAGTACAATTAAAACAATAATATTTAAATAATAGTCAGTCAGACACTGACACAGTTAGGAAGAATGCAGCGGTGCTATTAAACACTAATATTTGTGTAGTAGTGTGAACACGGGCGCGCGTGGGACGAGCTGCGCCCGCACCGATCGCCGCAGCTATTATTATGCACTTTATATTTGCATCGTTTACTTCGGCGAGGATGTGCGGGAGTCGGAGCCGCACCGCATCGCACTGCGCCTAGTCGCTCCGCATCGTGCCGCGTCGCATGTTTTATATACCGCCTGCGACCGAGACGCCACGTTATGCCGCGCCGCGAGTCGCGCAACGTCTGTATACCACGCCTTGCTCAGGATCAGAATAAATCTAGAGCGATCAACATGCCAGAACCAAAAACATATGGTCAAGAATGTTTATAAAAACGCCAAACACTTGTTTAAAGAGTTCACTTGTGACGTAATGTTGTGGCGCGGTTGCACCTGTGTTTGTAACTGTTGTGAACGGACGTGTGTCTAGTTGCCTACGTCATAATATAGTCCTAAGTTTAGCTTGATGGGTTATGTACACAGTAACCGGTGTTGACGCGTAATTATATAGGTACGTTAACTAACCTTGTGGACTTCTTGTTAACGTGTAGATCAGCGGAATTTTAAATGAGGGTAGCATCCCTGAGCCCACACAATCTGTAAATGTTGTTTGTTCATGTTATTAACGACTATTTGCGCAATTTTTTGTCTCCTTATAATGCTTCTCTATATGATAGCTTGCTAAGGCCGGGATTTCAAACCTCGTGCAAAAGCAAAATAGATCAAAGGGAAAAGGTACGTTAAAAGTAAATTTTGTTTAGATATTCATTCAAATCAAAATATCATTGTATATTGGTTTACACAATTATTACACTAATCACAGCTCATTTTCCGTGCGGAAGATGTACGGTCCTTTGGAAGGCATACGGGGGACATAGGTCCAACGCGCAGAGGCCCTTTTGAGAACTTTAATCTAAAATGGAATGGGGCACCAACAGGGGACTATCCACGACTGCACTGTTGGAGTACAGTCATGGACCGTCCCAGGTGGGTGCAAGACTATTGTAAAATATGGTAAAAAAATTTGGTCCATGGGAAGGGGTGTTTAGTGGACTGATTAACTAAAGAGAATTACACTAACACATAGTTAAAAATACAACCAATGCTCTAAGTGTACAATAATAAGTGGTAAACACAGCATACAAAAACAATAATAAACAAAAATGTGTGTTCAAGAAAAACCAATTGCAAAAAGACAATTCATCAAAGATGAATCTCCGTGCAAATGAGCTGTTAGACGGTTATTTGATGGACTTGGCGCTTGAATTGATTATTCAAATCAGACCAGAAATTAATTAGTGCTTTTTGAACGACAATCAGTAAAAGACAGCCTAAAAACGTCTTTCGTTCACCGCTTCCTAATCCTTCCGTGTTTAATTGGAAAATATTTGATCCATCTGCTAGCGGTTTTTCGGGATACATGTCCAGGTCACTGCTGCTTTAGTTGGTCAGCTATATCAATGACTCTAGTTCTTTTCCCCGTGTTCTCTCGTTAAGAGAATCGTAGACAAAGCGAGATGATAAACCAGATTGATCGACAACTGACTTATCGAAAAGTTCTGAATCAGCAGGCAAGTCATCGGTCCATCTGTCTGGGGGCATCTCCCACTACACTGGCTGATTCGCAGTTGTAAAGTTTTCCATCATTGAGTGCGTCGTTGTCGCGACGGACGGTGTTGGGACATGTAGACGGTTGTAATAGGACTAGTTCACAAAGCAATAGTTGGCAATAGGTTCGCTCCTATTACATGGGACTTAAACGAAACGGCGCACTGACGGTGTACTCTATACCTCTGCCCAAACCTTCAAATCCTTATGATGTTATATAGTTCACAAAGTGTAGGGTCTGCAACGATATGGGATATTAAGGGAGCTCTGAATCAGGATGCAAAAGGATTACAACGGCTTACAAACATTGTGAAAAGCGAACAACCCAGGTTTTATAAGGCAACTTAGGATAGTCCTATAGCTATGTCTATACCAGTGCACTTTCACGTTCATCTTGCGTCTTCGTCTGAGACATGCGTGAAGCTCCATAGCGCATGCAATAGCGCATGCCTTAATACTAGTTCGACAAAAGCGCACGCTAATCCGTCTATTGTATGTCGACTGACGACTGACCAAGGCGCACCGGTGTAGACTTCGATCAAAGGGTGTAGACGATAAGCTGCATGCGTGTTATGACAATCAATATTGCATGGGCTTGACGTAAGAGGAATTGAAAGTTGAAAGCGCAAGATGAACATGAAAGCGCACTGGTGTAGATATACCATATGTCCAGTGGAATGCAATCTTTTGAGCTGGTGATATATTAGAAGAAGTAAGAGGAGTCGTTTTTGTGAAAGTGAATACCTATACTATTACTAACAAATATATCCCGTGTCAAGTAATTGCTAGTAATATTCTTATTCAGCTCGGTATTCAAATAATAAATCCCTACTAACATTATAAAAGCGAACGTAATTCTGTCTGTCTGTTACGCTTTCAAGCCTAAACAGCTGAATCGATTTTGATGAAACTTGGTACAGAAATAGTCTGGAACCTGGAGAAGGACAAAAGCTACTTTTATAACGAAAAATACGGAATACGCAAACGACAACCACGCGGGCAAAGTCGCAAGCAACCTTTAGTACAGAATATTATATAAATGCGTTTAAAATAGAACAGGTATTATAGTTTCAAGAAATAATTTACCTTATTTTTATATCTTAGATTAGCTTCAATAGCTTAAAGGATTAATAGTTATTTTGCTTTTATCCCACGAATAATGCTAGTCTTGTTTTAAAAGAACATATAAAACTATTCTTGTTCCACTTATTATAGGTACAACAAGTACAATGGCTGGAAATATTACGTGAACAAATAGGATTAAGGTTAAGTAGCTTGTTATAAAAATATTTTAATACTTTTTTTCAGTGTTTTGCATTCAAAAAAAGTCGTTATCTATAGATATCTAAAAATAAAATGAATGTCAAGGAACTACGTTTGTGAGGGTGTTTTGCAGATGACAGATTCTACTAAAATATTCAATCACACGAGTACTTCTACCTTTTCTTTTAAAACCAACTTACGTCGTAATGACGCTTAAATTCTCAACACAAAAGTCCCACTTAATATTTAAGAATACGCGCAGGTTGTAAAAGTATACTTACGTTACTTTCATATCAATGCGGACAGAGCGCACTTTGTCTGAATTCCGTATTTTCGACGCGTTCTTTCTTTGCCCTCAACTTATCGCGTGCATCTCTGTGAATTTCGTTACCTCTGTGAGTTGGAGCAGCTTTTGGCAGAAGGTACATTAATGATGCAAATAATTTCATTAAGCACATTCTCGCAAAATAGCTTCGTGAAAATGGTTTCAGATGCGTATTCTGCGGTTCAAATGAAAACAGCATTAATATTTTGTTTCTTGTTTTCTTTAGAACGATAAGTAGATAATGTTGATTCCAAT
This sequence comes from Amphipyra tragopoginis, assembly GCA_905220435.1. Lineage (NCBI taxonomy): Eukaryota > Metazoa > Arthropoda > Insecta > Lepidoptera > Noctuidae > Amphipyra > Amphipyra tragopoginis. The sequence continues at coordinate 36,979,398 of HG991991.1, forward strand.
GTTCCTAGGGCAGCATGGCGTGGCCATGTTACACAGCGCCTCGTGAAACATGCGTCGTCTGGCGGACGCGCGCGTTTCGAAACACCGAGCAACAGCCAACAAGCGTACTACTCGTTCAATACTTATCGTTCTAATTATGATAAATTAGTGATTCACGTTCTGTTCTGTCTGTCGATAATACATGCAGAAATTGTAATATATCTATACCGTACAGCCGACGAAGGGAACGACTTGGTTTTGGCAACGAGCCTTGTCTAGACAAAACACGATACTGCTTCCCGGGACGATACTATTACTTCGCTTTAAGTATTTAAATGAAAGCTACGAGGGAGGGCGAGGGTGCGATGTTGTCTAGACTGTGTGTCTGTCGTGAGGTGAGGCCAGGAGCTGGTAGCTGGTCTGCAGGCACGTGCGGCGGTGGCAATGACACGCGAGCACTCGAGCACAATGTTTCTCTGACCTACATGGAGGCGCGTGGCCGCCGTGCCAAGAGTGCTCAGCGCCGCACTAACTCAATTAGCAACTGTCAGAACACTGCGCACGCGCCGCGAAACACTCGTGAAAGAGGCTCATAGCGTTGATCGAACTGTAAACAAATACCTTAATGACAAAAACACCTGTACGCACCCTGACGTTGAACGACGAATGAACCTTACCGTACAAACACGCAAGTAACCATCCAGCCTGAACATTGGGGTAATTACTAGACATTTGTGGTTGATGACACAAACTAGTAATGGTAGACGATAGGATGATGTCGGTCAAGCTTCAAACAAACACCTCGTCCAAGAGTTACGGTCGAGTCGTTTCGGTCGCAGGAATGTGCTTATCAATATTCTGCGCCGAGCGTTCATCATCGCGAATTCTTGGGATTGCTGCGGGTGTCTCAGCCGGGTCGTGAATACAGCATGCATCTGTTCGCATTCTGGCCACGTCGCCACGTCGCTCGCCTCTCGACGTGATGCTCTCGCGATCGATGTCGACTAACGCCGCGCTCGCTGCCGCTCGTAGGGGCCTACGACATTTGCGTCCATTGCAGAACTAAAATTTAACAATATTACTGTCTTGATTTGACACTACTCTTGATTTGACCCGATCCGATTGACCCGTTGGCCATTTATTGGTTAAGTAAAATTTTAATGTCATCATCAAATTATGATCCGAATACATTTATTGAAGCTTAGAAATAAAAGCACTGATAATCAGTCCGTTGCTGTCCCACTGCTGGGCATGGGACTCTCGAGTCCTCGTCGACCTCGCTGGTCTGGTGCGGGTTCACAGACTACGCATACCATCGATAACGTTTTGTGTAGGTTTATGCACGTATGTATATATATTATTTAGATACGTTTTTGATTTAGCTCAATTCTAGAATTGATTTATCTACTTTTTTAAAATTTTTAATTATTACTTTTCCTATATATGCATAATCTTATTCTTATTATTGTATAAATATTGTCATTTGCTTTGTATAGAGTCAATTTATTAATTCACTTGACAGACTGAACTGTATTGCTGGGGAGTTTGTTGTCGTTTCTTCTTCACAGCATAAACACTAGGAAGCGGTGAATGGTGGGCGCTTTGGGGGCAGTCTTATGTAAACATGACGTTCAAAAAGAACTAAGTAATACTAGTCTATTTTGAATAAACGAGTTTTTGAGTTTGAGTACTTAGTCCTCTCAGGTGCGCAGTTTTCCTCACTATGTTTTCCTTCATCGCTAACGCAAGTGATAATTAAATTCTGTTTTGCACATGAATTTGAAGTCAGATTTGCGAGGAATTTCATTTAGCGTACCAATTCAAACCACGCCAATAGTAATAGGAATATTAATTCTATTGGTTTGATTCAAATTCGTGCACTAAATGGAATTCCTCAGATTAGCGGGCTGGGATCAAACTCAGACCCTGTCACTGCTTTATTAAAAATAAACAATTCGGTATCTAATACAGAATAGCGAACGTGGTACCAGTTCTTGTATATTTTATTGGTAAGGGACATTCGCATCGAACTTTGTACAAAATGCGATTTCGCTAGCGAGAGCCCCGCAGTGATACATTGAACGACACGAGTTGTTCAACACACGTTCTTACAATCGCGGCACTCGCGTCTCTTGTGTGTCGCACTTTATGTGAAACATAACGATATTGCTAGATGAGTACAGACCAAAGAGAATAAAACTAGTCTTTGGTACAGACCAATGGACTCATCCCATTGTCAGACGGATGAAAGCGTACCTGCAGTCCAAATTCTAATTAGTTAAATTGTCCTTTGAGGAATTAGACGATTGCATACATGCAAGCTATTAGTATTTTTTTCCAATTCACTTTGTAGCATCAAGTGCAGATTGGCGTCGTCGGAATACAGCCTTAGTGCGACATGTTCTCGGTTCGCTTATCAAAGGCTTAGTCCGTTCGGAACTTGCTATTCAGAGCTTTCTTTCTTTGAAAAGAAGCTCGTTCATAATTAGGTATATCGATACGATGGGCTTGCCGCGTTATTAACTTCTTATAGGATACCTCTATTATTCAATCCATAAATCCTACTTAAGATAAATACTTTAGTTTATGGTCTAAAGTTCCCATCTAATGAGGCGATAATTATTATTTATCTACTACCTGCGTGAAGTTTAAACTCTTTGATCCCCTAAGTACTCAGATAGAGATTCAGAACGGTAGGTGTAAGTTACATTCCCATCAGTATTGAGAAGCGGCTCGTCTAACTGCGTGTGCCTGCGCGAGCGCCGCGTTTGGCATCGTTGCTACGTGGAAGCTGCTCTTTGTCATCCGGCTATTTTAAAAGCGCCGACATATATTTTAAGGCTGTCAATGATGAAGTTTCCGCCGCCTTGTCGTCGACGAGCGACCGTTCAGATGAAATATTTTGATAATTTTGTAGGTTTATTCTCATATTGAGGGTCAAGCTATTTCGGAACGGCATTTTTTCTTATTTAAAAATAAACTTATTTTAATGTCATAAAACTGAGCTTTGAAGTGTCACAGCATCCTCTCATTCCTCTCCTGTCACATATACCTATCTACCGCTGATTGATGAATTAGAATATTGAACTATTAATCTATAAAATGGGCACATCATTATCATACTGACATAAGCGGACACACCTATTATCTGTTAGTTGTTACAATTAAACTCATTTGTTAGTTGTTATCATACGATGTACCTAGCATGCTCATTATTGTAATATGACTGTTACGTAGTGTTTCGTCACAATGACGTTTGACATTCACGCTCCGGAAATGATTCAATCATACCTGTCGAACACAATGCGCATGGCTTGAGTAGGTAATGGTTGTTGTAACAATGTATTTTAAAAATCGCAATTGTACCTACTCGCTAAAACATATAATTGATAAGATATTATGGTATTATTACACAGATTTCAATATTTTAGCAAGCATTACTGCGTCTACGTCAGGTCTCCTCCAGTCTGTCATTGCCTGTTGTGTGTTGCTAGGGATGGGTGGCGTGTCGTAGGAACACCGTGCGCTCGTTAGTGCCACCTTGTTCATATACCGGCGCAACGCCACGCGCGCTGTAAACTAACCAAGTACTTCGGAACTCCGCGCGTGACGTCAGGGACGTGACGTGATTTGTATACGGTTCCCGATTCCCCAATAAAACAAACGACTCATCATTTTGAGCCGCGGTGCTGGGCGATACATTAGCGATGTATGTGCTCAGCTATAAATTTGTCCATTAGCGGCAGCGACGAGACGCGACGCGAGTGCGATGCTACATGATGGATGGAGCTCGTGGCACGTGGGACGCGGGACGACGCACTGCGGCGGTGAACGCGGCTTCAGCCGTTAATTACACCCGTCGAAGTAATCCCTCACACGAAACCTTATCACTCGCTACTCGCTACCGATCTATTTGCAGTGGATTCGGATTCCATACTACATAACACACACTGTTTCTCCTATTTCCCCGAGTTCACTACTTTGTAATAAAATACTTGTGTAGGCCAAGCTTTCTCTCTTAATCGAAATGTCGGATGGATTTATCCGGAAAATAAAAACTGATCAGTGATGTGTGTGCGCGTTGGGGGATTCCAACGTTACCTTTAAATAACAAACGAATATAAAGCGAGCGGCTAATAACTGAATTTCTAGTCAATACTAGACTAGCGTGTACTGAGGAAGTTCAGACAAAACAGCTGACATTTAGACACCGAGGTTTCACTCACTACGAGGAGGGTTTGTAGCGAGCCCTAAATATCATGAATAGCGTTCAGTCACTTATAATAAATCGTCGAAATGATTAGGGGATTGCGTGTTTGTATCAGTAAGAAGTTATAAATAAACACATTTACTTTGCCTCTACTAAGTTCAATTCTCAGACAGTCGTATATTTTCTTACTGAAAAGAAGGCAAAAAGTTGTCGACATGGCTCGTCCCAGTTGTTCACACAATTTTAAGAAAGCACGTACAAATCCCGAGCCGTGCAAAATGTGTTACGATAACGCCAATCGACTCCCGGACGGGTCGATAGCTAGAGTGAGACAGTGGAGCACTGAGCAGCTGCGGCAAGCGGAGCACGGCAAGTGTGGGCCGAGTGCGCGGCACGGGACGGAAGCCGTGACCGCGTGGTGTGCCGCCGCGCCGAGGAGCCTCTGCGTCGTCGGCGTACTGGTAGACAATGCGACCGTCATGCTCGCCGCACATCATTATAAAACCGATTATTCGCCCCAGCTCAAACCGACATCATTACGCTAATTAGGTGCTGATTTACTGACCAAATATCGGTATAAGAAACATCTGATTCTATAACGTCAAAAAACTCAGCAGGTGAATGACCTTAAGTGAGTCGCATCGCATCGTCTTATTGTGACGAGTGTGTATGTAGGTCGCCTCGCATGCGGCCCGTGCCATGGACCCGCGCCGCCCCCGGGCCCGGGGACCCGGGGCGGGGGTCTGGGGGTGGTCCCCGACACGTGCCAGCTTCAAGCCATTACCAATCGAATTCTACATCAAATTCACCACTCGCCCATTTTTTGGCAATTATTGGGGATACTTTTAGCACAAACTTCAGAAACTAAGCCGAAACAACTGTAATAACAGGCAGGAGAGAGAGAGTATTAGTGCAAGATAACTACCTACTTGACAATAATAGGCAACGTCCCAAGTTGTCGTAAAGAGTTTTCAAACTGACAAAATGTTAAAAATATGCAGGAAGGATGTCTAATGCCACCCACTTTCATAACAATTGTTTCATTTCAACAAATACAAGTTCATTAAATACTTAAAATAAGGTTGCAGAATGCCATTTAAAATATGTTTCAGTGTTCTACTAAACCGTAATGTTTCAATGCTCGTACTAACGCAGGCTTTGTGTGGAGGTAGTATTTTACAGTCCGTTTGCAACAAATTTGTCGTGACCCAGCTAGGCATACGTTTTGCAATAAGAGCGGTATCACACGATACCGCGCCAGATGGCCCGCACCGCAATCGTTGCGGTATTGCACCGCTTGCATCGCTTGCACCGCCAGCCCGTGTCGACGCGCTCGTTTAAACAGAACTGAGTGATAGAATTCGGCATGATTCGTTCTCTTAAATAAGGCCTTTGAACTATTTACACATATATGAACATTAAATATTCAATTAAACGGTGGAATCTTGAACGTGATTAGAGCGACCACTAGTGCCCTTGATTTTCAACGCCACATGAAAATCAATATTCAAAAGCGTAAAAACGTGCGGCAGCTCAGCATTACGTGGTGTATTTATGTGGGACCGCTCCACAGTAAGCATCGCGGCGCGCGGCGCTCATATGTTTCGGTTAACAGGACACTAACTGCTGGCCCGGGCTGGCGAGCGCTATTACGGCGGGCAGGTCGGGCTAGCGGGGCTAAACGAATCGCCGACTTAATTGTATTAGGAGAAGGCTTACCTCGCCCCTCCGATGTATCGTGAAGCTCTCAGCCCCCCACTGCCTCATATTATGCTAATACCAGGCCTGATTTAAATATTCGTGTGTAGGTGAATGGCTGGTTTTATTGTCTTTTCTATTCTGTATTTGGCAATATGTCTGCGGGGCTGTTGGCAGGGTGTACCTACCTCGTCCGTGTGTCGCCGGAACACAGACAACACACGCATGTTTTTTTATCTATCTACTGACTTATTTTTGTTTCTGGTTTATTTCGCAAACATTTTTAGTAAACTTTCATATTGGTGCGCAAAGATGGTCGTTTGGTTTCGTGTACTTACTTCCTAAATGTTGTAATTACTAAGCGATTAGGAAAAAAGCATCAGTCATCCGTAAAGCTGTTACATTTTCCAGGAGACCCCAGCCCCTCTGTTGTGATGGTAATTACGAGCACAATATACTGGGGGAGCGAACCAATTGATAAAGCGATGCGTAGAAAGGTCACCACTCTAGCGGGAGCAAAGTTTAACTCAATATAACTTAAGTATAATTACTTAATGTAAAACAACTTTACGGATTATTATTACGCGTTTCTTTTCATTGTTTTGCATTTTCTGTATAATATTTCACACGAGTAGATACGTGTCCTGTTGTTTAAGTATAGTCTAGCAGGTACTTACAGTCATTCTTATGTCGCTAGTAATTATTAAGGTGGTCTGAAGAGGCTCTCGTTGGGCGGCTGGATCAAAGGCCTGATACAGAGAGCAGTACTTTTGGACACGGCGCGTATTGTTAGGAAGTTCCTCTCTCTGAAGCCCTGACCGCCGCCGGTAGATTGGACCTTGTTCCCGATGCCGGTGGGCTACTATTTGTTATATTTTATTTTTATTGTTCTATTTATAGATATCTAATATTATGTGAATAAAGGCATTCATGTGAAAGTTTGAATATATTTTGTTTAATAATTACGTCGTAACTTCAAAATGTATCGTGGATATTTGTCATTCCAGAAAACTAAGATTATTAAAATCCAAGTTAAAAGCTTTGTGTAATCATTCGGGATTTACGTCAAAAAGCAATAGCCGTAGATTAACTCAAATACTGTCTAACTCTTTTATACAATGTAGGGATTGAGTATTTTCTACTTTGTGTACCAATAAATACGTAGGTATGTTGTTAGGAGCTCGTGGCTAAATAATTACAGCCGCATGGACCGATCTTCCGGGTTAAGCCACGCTTGCCGAGGTTGGTCTGTGGATGGGTGACCATTTACTATAGCGAGTTTCCTCCGTGCCTCGGAAAGCACGTAAAGCCGTTGGTCCCGGCTGTCATTTGTAGATCTTTGACAGTCGTTACTGTTGGTCAGAAGCCAGAAAGTCTGACAACCAGTCTTACCAAGAGTATCGTATTACCCAGTTACTGGGTTGTGGAGGTCTGATAGGCAGTTGCTCCATGTAAAATACTGATATTCAGCTGCATCCGGTTCGACTGGAAGCCGACCCCAACATAGTTAGGAAAAGGCTAGGCAGATGATGTTGTTAGTGCATAATTAAGTATAAATATTATCACTAGTTTATTAATTAACGAATATTCTGTTTGTTTGCAGGTGAGCATCATCCATTAATTACAATGACCGCGACCAGGTAAGTGCTGGTAAAGTACTCAAAATGAACTCAACAACAACAATGTTGCAAAAAACAGGCTTCCATAGACACGTTAAGTGCACTAAAAGCCTCGCCAAAAATTAGATAAAAAAAAAGATTGAAAATATCGAATGGTCATAATATAACAAAAATAAGTTAATTTGATTTGATTAGGTAATTTAACATTAGTTTCCAGATGTTCCGAATATTTTTTTATATTTGAATAACAGGTCCACAGTAAAACAAAATAAAATCTTTGTTCTTTTTTTAACGTAATAGTTTTCAATAAAAAAGTAAGTATTACTGAGTTGCCATCCGAATTAACAGCCTAATCGGATAACAAGAACATTTACCAGATTTGTAGCACACAGATATACAATAAAGAAGTTATAATCATTCAAACTGTGTCACTGTTTCAAGTAGGGTTAAAGAATATTCAGAAAAATAATTCATGAAACGTAGTTGATGCGTACAAGTCTTAAAGCAACGCGGTCGACGTTTGGCCGCGTTGTCTGTACGAGCAGATTAATAACGATGGTGAATTTATTAACCCTTTCCCTTCCCATGAACCACATATGAACAAGTGCATTATTAACTATTGTGTCTGCTGTCTGGACAGTGAACCTGTTAACTTACTGATCATTTTGGACTATACAAGGTTAGTCGGAAACCGTACTAATCCGCGGATCACTTAAAATATCACTGATGACCAGTGATCGGAAAAAGGTGAGCTAATTTACGTAAACTTCAAAGAACACAGACCAAAAGTGGAGACTTCCCTACGACAGCATTTTTTTTCGGGAAAATTGTCCCGAGAAAAGTAGAGTGTCCCGTAAAGTACATTTAATATTAATGTTATTAATACAGAAAACAATTAAATCGTTTCCAGTTTTTATTTCCAAAATTTACAAAAAACCAGTTGACACATTTTTTACTGTTTTCAAAAAAAAGATCTTTTATTGTTTTCAAAAAAGGAGATTGTCTTTTACTTTTTGAAAAGAATAAAAAACGTGTTTATTCATTTTGTGTAATTTTAAAAATTAGAAAAAAAATGTTGTCGTCTTGCAGTCTCCACTGTTTGTCTCTGTTCTATGAAGTTTAGGTAAATTAGCTCACCTTTTTCCGATCATTGCTGATGACTGTTTTAACGTAAGGGTTAAAATTTCAAAATTCGATCATTTTTATTTCTATGCAAAATTATTTTTATTATTTCAAAATTTCTTCATCGCTTCATTAGTTACGAATTCAGAAAATAAAACTTCTAATCCGTGACCACAAATATGACCTAAAAACACAGCTGAGAATAGATAGATTTTAGCGTATTTTTTATGTAATTTTTGAAGAGCTATTTCTCTAAAACTACTAATTTTTGGGGAAAGTGGTAGAACAAAAGTTATTCATTAATATGGGTACTTTAACACCCTTTCGGATTAGTATCCCCTTTCTGAGTAACCTTGTATAAACAAAACTCAATTAATCACTTGTTCCATAAATATGAGTAGATAATGTAAAGTCGTCGGCGTGTAGTGTCAGTGTGTAGAACAGGTATGTTTGAACGACGTCTTCGGTGTAGAAAACAATGCGTCGTATTCGTCTCCGCATCACAATGCGGAGCGCTAGCAACGGTATGTACAGATATGAAGTACATAACAAATCAGGTACCTATGTATGTACATACATAATAGTAGATAGGTACTTGTGATTTACGTAAATAGTTTAAATAATGGAGAGTCTATAACTTTCATATTATATAAACATTGACCATATAATTGTATTTTATTTGATTTTGCTTTATTAGGAAAAAAACTATATTACATTACACTTAGGTATAAATAATTTGGTAAATTATATAAAAAGACAGCTCAATGATGAATGAAACATTTTCCACGGATACATTATTGTAGGAATACTATCTATCTACAAACGCTTCAATAACTTTTATATTATACACGTAGGAGCAATCAATCCGGGTCACCAACATTAACTTTAATATCACGGAAACTAACAATGATAGCTCATTCAAATAAAAAGTATTTTATAGACTATTTAATACAACTAGTATTATGAAATCAATAAAACTTCTCAAATAGTCTATAAAATACTTTTTATTTGAACAAGCTAGCATTCTTAGTTTCCGATATATTAAGGTTTACGTTTCTGCATGCTTATTCTGAACCATCGGATGAGTTTCCGTATCCGAACGGAAAGTATCCGACGGATTGATTCCCGATCCGATGGATTACAAAACTTTATTCACAGTTCCTATCGGAAGGGAGTTTCCGAATCCGTGAATGGTTTTTGGAAGGTGTGTTTACGGTGTATGCTACGCAATGGTAGAAAATAGATTACTGTGGTAGAAAATGTTAACGTAGTAAATATAATATTATTATGTATTTCGCAAATAATCTTATGTGCAACTATACAATATACATTAATACATAAATTTCATCATGTTTTTAATAAAATAATGTCTAATTTATGCGATCGTTTCCTTATTTCAAAACATGCTTTGTAAAAAAACAACTTTTATAATCTGTCAAACCAAACGGGGAAATAGACAATGTAAATAAACAAAAATACCGTATTCATTTATTATTGATAAATATTCAATCAAATTATCAACCGAAAACGTGTGAAGTTCAGTGTGATCACCGAACAAAACTCTAGCGTGTGATGGTCCAGAAAAATGAATGTAAAAATGTTATCAGTGTCGTATAATTTCTTGTTATTAAATTTTTTGAGACGTAAAACGTAGTTGAGTATAATTCGATTTTGTAGAAATGGGTTAACACAAACTCATTATTACTTACGTGTGTCTAAGTAACCACCTAAAATTAAGTATACTTTGATACATCGAGCATTTAAAAGCGGCGGCCAAAACATTCTTAAAACTTGTTATAAAATAGGTAAACTTAGCTCAAATATAGCTTAAAATGATTAACATTCCTTATAATATAGTTATTAAACAGTTTTTAATTCATCCCAGCAGAAATTGTATTGTTTTATTTAAAATCGAGTGCTTTCCAACAGCAAATAGCTCTCGGATTAGTTTCCGTGAATTGGCGTCTTCATTTCGAATAGAACTGTCAAAAGTTTTCGATTTCGGATTTGTGAATAGAGTTTAGAGGGCACTGTCGGATACTTTCCGATCGGATTCAGAAAATGCAGTTTCCGATGGTTGAGAATAAGCATGCTGGTCCGGATTCATTGGTTCTGAGTGTATGTGTATATTATATTCTCATGCACTTTGCACTTTTCCTACGCCTTGCTGCTACGTGGCCTTCATTAGCTATAGTATATAATTATATCATAGATCATCATCACCTAACTGCGGCACATAATACACGCCTGATGATGATGGATCTTAGCGTCCATTATCATCAACATTATAGGGACAACTCCACAAGGTTAGTCGGAAAACGTATTAATCCGCGGGTCACGTAAAGTATTACTGATGACTGTTTTAAAGCAAGTGTTAAAATTTCGATCGTATATATTTCCGTGCAAAATATTTTTTATTTTAGTTTATTCTTAAAATGATCATCGCTTCTTTCTCGAAGAATTCTGAAAATAGAGCTCCTTATCCGTGACCCCAAATATGACATAAAATGTAAGAAACGCAGCTGATCATAGTTCAGGATAGATAGATTTTAGTGTATTTTTTATGAAATCTTTGATCAGTTATTTATCTTAAACTATTGACTTTTGGGGAAAGTCGTAGACCAAAAGTTATTCATTATTATGTGTACGTACTCCCTTTTGGATTAGTACCCCCTTTCTGGTGTGCATTTGGATTGAGTGATCTTTTTTTATTTCGTGACAAAATCCGATTGTACATTTAGTCAAAAATAGTCAAAACTCATAGCCCAAAGTAAAAAATTTGTCACTCTCATCATATCTCAGGATCTTCAGTTATTGCCAAAAATGTGGATCACTCAATTCAGACATTTTGCAAAAACCGTGACTTACCTTGTACACTGGATGACTTCGCACTAACTGACGAAACTTCACAGGGTACTTAGGTGTCATTTATACAACACATTCAAATAAAGAAATATGTAAGTTTTAGTTAATTAGATAATCTACAGTAGATGTGTATTTCTCGTCAGTTCGGAGGTTACCTATCTCCATTTAAGTAACTACATTGCGGATTTTTAAGCCAGTATATAGGATAGATTGCGTGGATATAAGTAATATTATGTTCATTCTTAAGCATCATCCATCATCGGATCAGCATGGGAATAAGAAATGTAATAAATTATTCACGCAGTGCGCATGCGTCTTGTTCCATTATAACGAAAAATAGATAGGATCATCTATTGCTTCAAGAAACAATACTAGTGTAACCTTGTAAAACCTTTACTGATTTCAACTTAACGAACGTATTTTTCTAAACTAATGCTCAAAACCTAAAACTCAGTTTTTAATATTGTCTCTGAGGATGTGTGCGTAGTATAAATTATGAGGTGCGCTTAGCTTGCTGTCACTAAACGTGCTCAGGCGAGGCTCCGTTCATTATATCGACATGTACTCGTATGAGCCATCCATCACACAAGTCCACGGGCTGCTGTGCTCACAGACGTACGGGCGGAAAAATACCCGCGGATTATCTCGAAAATGAAGGCTACATTACAGAATAATATGGCTCCTTATATTTTCTGAAGTAACTAATGTATGTACAAACAAACTGATTAATGAAAGTGAGTGTTCTGAATGTGTTCTAAACCCCGGTTTCTGAATGACTGATCAAATTAATCTGCTGTCAAATCTTATGCCAACGAATGTGATTGGTCAACCAAAATACCAACATCTATCCACATCACTTGAAGTGAGATTTTACGGCTGAATTGTTTGCGTTGCCTTTCAGAAACCGGTGTTAAAATATCGATTCATTATTTTTTCTGTGTACGTCGTGTATATGGGTCGAATTTCTGAAGAGGCCTCGCTGTGGTTGCCGCTTGTCGCTCGCCGGCAACACGTTATAAAAGAATGCTTTTACTACAAATGTCAAGAGTTCACAACTTTCCTGTATGTACCTATGACTCAAGTACGTGTTGAGCTATTGTTTCGTTTTATATAACAATTAGCTCACGGCTTCGCTCGCGTGATATGTCGGTAAAAAAATCTATCAAATCCTATGATCTTTCCCGGGTTTCGGGCTATCTCTGTGTCAAGTTTCATCAAAATTTATCCCGTAGTTTAGTCACAAACAGACAGATAAAACCACTTTCTCATTTATAGTATCAGTGTGTGTGTATTAGTGGTGTCCCAAAGCTTTGTTGTAGTTAAAATACATCTCCTACCTCATATTTATTTAAGTTACTCGGCAAAAAAATAAATTACCAAGATAAGTGCAAATGTGAGGGCGTAGCAATCAGTGTTCACTGAAGGCTGTTCCTGCCTCGTCGCTGCACGAAACTTGAGTATACAAGGTTAGGCGGAGAGGAGGTACTAATCCGCGGGAGTCTTAAAGCATCACTGATGACGGTTATGAAAATGATTTTTATTTCCGTTTTTTTCAATATTTCTTCATCCCTGCTTTAGTTACGAATTCAGAAAATGGAGCTTCTAATCCGTGACCCCGAATATGACTTAAAATGTAAACACAGCTGACGATATTTTTTATGAAATCTTTGAACAGCAACTTCTCTTAGGGGGTGTTTCACCAACCTATCTTTAACTGTTCATTGAGCTAATTTGGTCTCTAAACTTTTCAACAGCTAACATTTGCATTTCACCAACATATCAATACTGATAATAACAAGATTATTGAACACATAAATGTCATATTTGTAGGTCACATTTAGCTTATCTGGTCAATAGTTACGGACTACTTATTGATGACCTGGTGAAATCGCCCCTTTAACTATTGATTTTTGGGGAAAGTTGTAAAGCAAAAGTAAGTTATTCATCAGTACTTTAACACCCTTTTGGATTAGTACCCCCTTTGTGACTAACCATAAGGTTAGTCTTGTACTGCTTGCTTGTATAAACAAGCAAGCAGTTTGAGAGCAGATCAAGCTTACAATCAATAATAATTGCTCTCTCCGGCATACAATAAATAGGCTTTGTGCAACAGTAGACTAAGATGGGCTGAGTTGATTGATTAATTGGAACGGTATCGTTTAAAATATAATATTACTAGCCTTTGTAAGAAGTATACCAATGTTTCCTGTTAAAATGTCAGTAATTAATTATTCGTATTATGAACCAACATTAAAAACCTTTGCTACATTAATTTCTTAAAAATAATGTTAAACTTCTACTGTTACGATGGCCTGACAACCTTTGCCAAAACTTTGCTGTGAAATAAAACACCTAAGTAAACTTAAGAACCCTCCAAAGTTGAGAGTCGCACAAATTATTACACTTTGATAACTAAACATACTTTACGAGGTGCCGAGCTAATGCAACGACATACAAACAGAGTGGAGAGAGATGGGGCAGTGAGGGAAGTTATATTAAAAGTTGTAGCTATACCATATTATATAGGTACCTAAGCATTCTTTTTTTAATTGTTTTCCCAGATTTTGAAAATATTATACACACGGTATGTAAATGTATATCAAGCTATACAGTTTATGCTCTTATTATAAAGAAAGTCAATACAATGCGAGGTCAGCTCTTACTGAAATCAAATGAAATTATTTATTCTGCAAATTAGATATTTAAAAATCACTTTTACCTTTCGGTTTGTTTTTTGAAAGCTAGATGTTGCCGGCGTTTTCTGTCTGACTACCTCTGAGAAGAAAGGCCGAAACAAACTCAGGGGTCAAATTCTCTTTTAAAGTCCAGACATAATTTCTCTAGCAAAAATTTGTGTGAGGAATTGTTTGCATTGGCAGAGCAACGCCTGGACTGGCCTTTTGAAGAAAGTTCCAGAGCAGTTTGAGAGGACCTGCCCCAACAGATGGCACGCATGCATCAGCCATCGTGAGGCTGGCTGATGCAGGTCTATACTGTCTATATGTAGCCGTGCGTACTCTCCGCGATAAAAAGGGCAGTCCTCGGCTGTAACGGTTGTTTAATCAAAGAACTAAATGTTAGTAAACGCCAGCCAAAGTCGGAACTCTAAACGGGGCAGGTGATAGTGCCCGATGAGGAAGCGTCTCTCAAACTCACCATTCAATGCGATGACAGCGTGACGATGCCGTATCAACACGTTGCAATCGGCTACCGAGCCCAAGAATTACTTTAAAGATAAAGCTACGTTTGTATTGTAAATAAGTCTCGACGTAGGTACGTATGCGCAATTCGGCTGCCGTATCAGCAGTGCAGATAATTTCGCTCTACATATCAAGATTCGACGCACAATCGCTGATAAACATCTGACAAACATTATATTACGCAGGTACTAGTTTAGATTTGAGTGTCACAATAAAACTCTTGTTATCTCTTAAGTGTGTAGCTTGTTCCGCAATTGATAAATTTAAATAAAGTTAACAATGTTTATTGCTTTGGACGACTGGTGGCACATCTGACTTGACGGTTTGTTGACTGCGCAGTTTCCAACATCATCATCTGCCTAGCCTTTTCCCGACTATGTTGGGGTCGGCTTCCAGTCGAACCGGATGCAGCTGAATATCAGTATTTTACATGGAGCGACTGCCTATCAGACCTCCACAACCCAGTAACTGGGTAATATGATACTCTTGGTAAGACTGGTTGTCAGACTTTCTGGCTTCTGACCAACAGTAACGACTGTCAAAGATCTACAAATGACAGCCGGGACCAACGGCTTTACGTGCTTTCCGAGGCACGGAGGAAACTCGCTATGGTAAATGGTCACCCATCCAAATACCAACCTCGGCAAGCGTGGCTTAACCCGGAAGATCGGTCTATGCGGCTGTAATTATTTAGCCACAAGCTCCTCTGCGCTGCTTCTGCGCAGTTTCCAACATAATCACTAATATAAACCAGTAAAATGTATAAAGGCTTACTTTTAAATCCTGATTACTGCTAAATTAACACCTGTAAACATTTACCGGTAAATTCTAAATCAGTCCATTAGCACTTTCACTATACCATGCAATATATCGAAGCATTAATCACTATTCTATCTATAGAGAGTGTCAACGAATTCGTGTAATTCCTTAAAACCACATGATCTATTACTGGTAAAGATTAACTGCGCATGGGAAGAAGAGAGTAAAAAAAGTTATTGCCTTTTGATGCTTCGTATAAATGAATGTAAGCACGGTGACACAACTGGCAGTCACGACTAGTGCGATATCGCTCCGCGCAATCAGTTAACTCGGAGCGCAAAAATAACTCGGAAACAGAAAACCACGGTTATTGAATTTTCTCATTTTTCTACTTAATCTGGAAGAACCAAGTGACAGTTCAACCTATGTCACCAGTAGATTGCAAGATTTGAAGGAATTACACAAATTCGTTTACATCCTGCATAATATAACACGGAAACCAAAAGAGGCTCACCGTCCTTTACAACTGTGTAAGTTGTGTTGACTGGCGGAAAGTGCATCCTACAATGTTTGTAGAATAAGATATGCTGATGTTGTACATGCTATTGTAATCAAATACTACAATCAAAATCTAAAACTTACAAACATGATTAGATACATATTACATCGACAACCATTGAGTTTTCAATGTCACGGTATACAGTCGGGAGCAATGCATCCGGATCACCAACATAAACCTTAATATCTCGGAAACTAATAATGCTAGCTTATTCAGATAAAAATATGTTAAAGACTATTTATGAAGTTTTAATAGTTTAATTTGAGTACTATTAAATAGTTTATAATATACTTTTTATTTGAATAACCTAACATTCTTCGTTTCCGAGATATTACAGTTTATGTTGGTGACCCGGATTCATTTCTTCCGAGTGTACACACGGCTACACTTCAAGCTATGAAAAACCAGTATAAGCTGACCGTTACTTGTGCGAAAAGATTATACAAAGCGACGCCAAGATAAACTGGTTTTGTATAGCTTGATGTGTAGCCGTGTGTACATGCTAAGCTAATCAAAGACACGGTGAACGGTGACGCCAACACGTAGTAAGCAAGCATGGTGATTGTTTTCTCTGTATGAGTAAAGGAATTTCCACTGCAGTGAGACCAGACACTTAAAATTGGTATTATTGATAATATTATGTTATAATGTTCTGTTGGCACCTGCTTCAAATGTACCAGTAAACGGTGTCGATCGTCTGAGCTAAGTGATAATATTTGTAACACGAGGCGCATCAGTAGCACTTGTTAATGAAAGCTATGCAGACTGATATTATATTATGGATGACTCACGTTCAGATTGTCAAGTAGATAATGAAGAGTGCGAGAGCGGAGCGATAGCGAACCGAGTGCGAAGGGGGATTTGTCCGACAAACATAATTTTATCATAAGTATTTACAACGCAAACAACGTTTTTCAACGTATCATTTCACAAATAAATTTGTAACTACACCCGTTCCACAAATTATTCATTTATTCAAATATTTGATTAACATATTTTCGTTTACACAGCGATACATTTCTTAAAACATTTATTTGGTAAATGTATTAATTTTCAAACAACTTCTATGAAACATAGTTTAGTTCAATAATAATACAATCATTTTATAACACGTTTAAATATATTGATTGCTAAAAATGGGTCGAATCTGCTGTTGATCCGAATCAGAGCACTCCGACCGACAGTGTTCAGACTGTGTCCCATCCCTAGAGTGCTATTAGTATGTATAAAGTGAGAAACATTTGCATGTTTTCATGCATGTTTGCTCGCGTGCTTGTTTGCATGCTCGCGTTCAATATTACTTATTTCTTGGTATTTTGTTGAACAAGTTAAAAGTCAACCGTTTTTCGGTAAAATAACTACATAGTTTGGCAAATAACAATTTGATGAAATAAAATATTCACTAACGTTGTTTGATGTTTAAAAAGTTACGAAAAGATAAACCTATTTGCTGAACGACATGTATTGAAATTAATGTTTTTAAACCAACCATTTTGCGAGCTGATTTGTTTGCGAAACGGGTTTAGGTATGTTGGTTGCAATGTAAAAAAAATACAAACGGAGTTTGATGGTAACCCATTAAATGAAGTTCATTTTGTTAACACGTTCAGTGCCGGGTGCCCTCCAGGAGGGCACCCTGTAGTCGCAATTACCATGCTAGGTGCCCTCCTTTTTTCTTGGAAAATGCACCGTCATTAAAGAAGCAAACACCTCTATTACGACGTAGTAGCGTATTTTTACTGTATTTTTACTTAATGCCAGGAACCTTCCTCGAGGGTTCACTCTTAGCGGAGACATAATGCCGTGGACCGTCCTGGAAGGTCCACTAGCAATATGTATGGCGGCATGTCGTATGAGCTCTATAAAAAGTGTGGTGAACTCGAACGTGTTAAAACACGAACATGATAGAGCAACTAGAAGGCGCTGCGATGATTGCACGAAATATGACGATGCATGAAAGTAAAATGCCGTTTTTGACACTTTAGATTCTACTCCCATCATCCTCCTGCCCTTATCCCAACTTATTTGTCTTCGTTCTGTACCAAAATGTAATTCTTATTTCAGTTGTCATGCTGCAAATGTTTTGGCTTAGCAATCAATGTCTAACATGAGTGTAAATGATCTTTAGATTCTCCTCTGAAGTGCGATAATGATAGTTGTTATTACAGGCTCCAATCTCCTCTTTTAAACTCACGCTTTTTTTATAAAGTTGTTCTTTTCACTATAGTCCTTATTACTTGTACCAGTTTCCATTATTCTAGATACAATCTAGGGCCGACTTATCCAGGCAGCACACACCACAATATTGATTGGTTTCGCGAACAGTGCACGCCAGCGATGCAGCGCTGCTTTGTAAAAATTGCGATGAGGAAGCTCCCACTTTAATTTAATCATTCTCTATATACCTACAGCAGCTTTGTTGCTTGCTAATTATAGTTTAACAATATTAATTATTGCAATTAATTTCCTTTTCAAAATAAGTTGAGTCCTTGGGTTTTTCTAAAAAACGTTACCACACAAAGAATATCAAATATTTAAACAAAACATGAATAATGTACTCGTAGCTATTTTACGGTTTTTGATGTTACGTTTACGTTTTTTCGATAGCATTCTCCTTAAGGATACAATTTACGAAATGATCGGTATGTCAGGACACATCATTTGTTGAACAGAGTATACTTATATTCATTGTACCGTACTATATACTACGTATTATCCTTTACTACCATTCTTAGTTACTTGCTCGTAAACATTTACTAGCGAACTATTACTAAATATACACGATTCACTCGAAAAACAACATAAAACCGTGAAACATTCCTGTACGCAAAATTGTTAAAAGAATTCGGAATGCGAGCTTTGACAGCTTTCAAAACCGCTGTCATGTTGCACCGCGAAATAAAGTTAGAGCGAAATAATTGGCAGCCGGAAGCGGTACGAAGTCGTCGCCCTGCGCCTGCGCTCACATCGTAGCATTTCTACTGCTTCTGACGGTGATTTGTGACACAAAGGAGCATTATACAACTTCTCCGCTAATGCTCGCCTCTGTTCGAAAACTTTATCCGTCGGGATTCGACCGGATTTGAACTGCAGCAGTTGAGTTTTAGAACAGTTGAAACTAGCCAAGTTTACCTACTAATATTCTCTTTACGAAGCAAATTCTGAAAATAAAAGGCTGAATCATGTATTTCGAGTGTCATTAGTTAGTGGTGTTAAGGTAGAGGTTTTGTAAACACGCGCGTGGTGGGACCTCCCACTGCTGCAAGGTGCACCGCCTCGTGCGATGTCAAGCGAATGTTAAGCTTACGCGAAGAATGTACAGTTATGTGGGAGGTGTTTCCCCTCTCCGTGTTGTGCATGTGAGTGAACGAGTAGTGGGCGCGCGCCGGTCACGGGACCTGCGCTCGCGCCGTCTTATAGCATCGTATTTATAGTCCGAGAACTGCGCGAGCCATTCACCGGCGACGTTCGCTGAAACAGTCGCTCGAAGACCACTGTTGGACAACCGCCATCACTACGACGACGGCGGTGCAACGCGACGCCGTCGCGTCGTAAAACGTTTTCAAACATCCGACGCGCGCTATTCTCAGCTTTCATTGATATACGGGTATTGCATTACGTCAGTGAACATAATGCACGCCATGTCTTGTCATTGATCTATTTTATTTCGTAAGAGGGAAGCAGTTGGTAATGGGTTGCTAAGTTGCTAGGAGCGCTCCATAGCGGCCACGGTATTCTGTTGGAACAAGTAGTCCCGGTCGCCGTCGCCCGGTGGGCCGGCTCAGTTTAAATCGTCGTTAGCCACATTGTCCTTATCGAGCGTCGTTGTTAGTAGGTGATGCGATCAATATAATGATAGTTTTACAACCGCTAACGTCGGCAAGAATACATTTATGTATTTCGTTCGGCGCTCTATTTGTGACTGCCACTCTAGATACGATTCCGCTGTGCGCCGATTGCCGAGGGCCGAGCGCCGAAGAAAAATAGGCCGGTACACGGCCGACAATCATCGAGACGGGCCGTTCTCCACGTATTTTTTATGTGGCATGTTGGCGGCGCGCCAATAATGTCTCAACTGATTGATTTTACTAAGACGTATCACCAATAGCATTATTGCTCGGTTTAGTTTATTATTCGCGCTTGTTACAACCGCTCTGAGCAGCGAGCGATCACCACTACCGGCGCCGGCGCAGGTTAACGGGAACGGTGACAACCACGTGCTCAACATTGAAATATTAATTGAGTTACAAATCAGCCGAGAATTGATGAAATACGAGTACAAACAATAGTAGGTAATTGACAATAGAGCAAAAGGTTGATAGCTGGCGTCTGTTTATAAACTTGCATAAAAGTTATTTTAATCAACTGGCATAGCGTTGTAATAAATGACAGCTTGAGAGGATAATGGTTAATAATTGATAATTTAAAACTACCGCAGTAAATTATCACGCTTCAAACATTTGTTTTAGTTGTAGTAAAGATCATAATAATTTGCAGTGATTGTTCGTAGTAAGTACTCATAAAGTAGACCGACCAACGCGCATTAGCTATCAAGGCGCCCGGCCGAGAGATTACTATAGGCAAAATCTGTTAAGTTCTGATATTTTTTTTTCAATTGTTCGCATAATTCCTAGTGAAATTTTTCAATTTCAACCGATTAATCCGTGGGTTAAAGCGCCCCTTTGGCTCTGGCGCTCCGGACGTCCGCCCAGGTCGCCCGCTTCTAAAGACAGCACTGAAACCATCGTTGGGTCGTAAACGGCTACTGTTAAAGAGGCTTTAAAAGTATATCATAGTACCTATACATATTCAGAAGTACATAGTCTATCTGTCTACGAGTATAGATCACTTTCATGAAAGGTGTGTGAGTCGTGGGGGAATACGGTCATACTCAATCTTGGCCATTGGTGGCAAAGTAGATTGTTACTAGTTCATAATTGACGTAACTAGCTATGATAGTTGCAGCTCAGTTTTATCATTCCCTATGATTTCCTCAATTATCTCCAACCGCTGATGAGTGGTAGTGATCGTCTAGCGGTTAAACGCTTGCCTTCCGTGCGGCCCGCACCTTACAGTTTTCAAATTCGTGTGAAAATCAGAATTTGATTATCATCTTGTGTTAACGGTGAAGGAAAACTTCGTGAGAAAACATAAGAGGACTCAAGTAATATTTTGGAAAGTGTGGGTACGTGTGTATCTGCCACACTGCACTAGAACTGCGTGGTGAACTTAGACCGAAACCCTTCTCATCTTGAGAAGAGAAACTGAGCAGTGGGACACCTAATAGGCTGATTCACAACAGAATACCACACAGTAGTATTACTGTATGTTATTATAATATTATACTACATTACAAGAAATAACGTAACAGATATCCGTAACAGATATTTTAAGAACCTTGTCTTTTGACGAAATAAAATCAAATGGACAAAAATACTACCTAGCGACTAAATTGAAACGGAAACATACGAGCAGTACCTACGAGGGACGTTATTGGAGTGACAGAATTTAGAAATGTAGACATCTTTAAATAAAGTCATGTGAGTGACTTCAGTATTCATGTGTGAAAAGTGACACACATTCTATTTCCTTTGAAACACACATGAATATTTACAAGCAGCCTGAAAAACAAAGTTCTGCGACTATTATTGACTTCGTGATCAAAAGAATGTCTTACCACTTTTACTGTTTTCAATAAAGATGTCTGAAAAATAATAAATTTTCCACTGAAATAATGTAACATCTAAATTGTCTGTAGTTTCACGTTACAGAAACTGATCAATCTACTGATTGAATACATTTTTTTTAACTTGGAATTTATTTGGGCTTTCCTTAAAAAATACCAAGTAAAATACCAAGTAAAAAGAAAAAAATCTAAAGTAAGTAAACCAACATTCAAGATTTGCATTGATCTTCTAAGATAGAGTTGTTGTAAAAGTCTTAAAAATAAGATTAAACGAGATGTTGAGTAAATTCATAGAAAGCCATACCTAAGCTCGGCCGAGCCGCGGCAGCCAATAAAAAGACACATCTGTGTAAATGAGATAAAACCAGGAGTTAGCTTGTTGGTTCCCTTTGCAGGGGTATGCAGAATGCAGCGGGAAATAAATCTTGCACTAAACTGAATAAATTCCCTCTGTCACATTCCACTCAATAGGGAAGACCGGATCGTGAAACTTGTCATAAGTATAATTAATTATTAATTAATCAATGCTCGTTAATCAATACAACTTTATGAGCGTAACATGCGTGAATGAACTCATAAAATTTGGGCACAGCGCGTAAACGTTGTGGCGATGTTGTAGCAGTCCCGGCGACTCCCGCGCAACGCGCCGCCCGCCATTCACACGCACGCGCGTGCTTCGTGTTGTGATCGGCTCGCAAGCGCACCCGACGCGATGGCCTTATAATAAAAATAAAAAGTTGGCGAAGCCGACAGCTGGAGTTTTAAAATAATACCCGTGAAAGTTTCCTTTTACATTTTTTATTTCCATCGTCTCGTCGATATCAAGTGTGCCGGTAATGTGTAAATAAGGTTAAGCTGGGTTGTGGGTGTCGAGGAGAGGACCCGCCTGCGACACGTCCGCTACACATCATAGAAAAACAAATGTCGTACAAAATTTCCGCATTTTTTATTATAAGTACATTTATTTTATCACTGCTTCACATTAAATAATAAAATCTTTATCATCCAAAATGTGGTACAACTTATCTTAATTAATATTATGAACAATATTGTGCAGAAGACGAACATAAGAAATTGCGATATTGAAATAGAGTATGTTTATGCGAATGCTCTCGCTTACAACCGGGATTCCATTTATTATAGCGATCCTAGTTTCTATTTCTGTTTCCTAGCTGCTATATTATACTATACTATACTTAGTTTAGCGATTACACGAGTTGTAAAGATACGAGGTGAGATTATTACTTGCGGAAAATTATCCAGCAACACAAAATATGATTGATGTATAATGTACTTAGGTAGATAAATCAGTTAAAACGACAATAAATTTGTAAAATATGAATACTTGGCAGCGTCCAGCAGATGACTCATTACCAAAGTGCTACCTACCTACATTCTCCTCAATGTTGTAAACAAACTAGGTACTCCAGTCTTGTGACTTATGACAATGGAATATAGGGTAGATAATCCTTTTAAGCAGCATAGTTAATTAATACTGCTTTTGTTTAGTTAGTCAGGTTCATTTAGAATTACATGCATATTGGTATCAAAGCTCTCCGTCGCATTCATGTTGGACGATGCACAAACTGAATGCACCACGATGGACGGCCAGACATGCAGATAAGCTGTAGTAGATTGGATTGGACGGCCTGGTTGTGTACACAAAGGCTATTTAGCTATGTCGTTACTAATAGAACCAAGATAAAGGAATTCTATAAACACCAAAATAAAATAAATACCTGTTGTTAGTAGTTATGAATTCGTCCGTCCGGAATTTTGGCCCTCTGTTAGGGAAACAGGGAAAAACAGTAATCGTCAGGAGTTTTTTAAATTGAAACCTGAAAATAAATTGCAATAAAAAAACATGCTGCGCATATTTTGACAATCTCGTCCCCACGTCGTACATTGTCCCAACGTACTACGTACAACGTTCCGACAAGGTATCAGGAAATTAACTGAAAAGTCAGGGACATTATCAGGAGACCCGTCGCCCGACCAGTAACAGGCCCGAGAAGGCGGCGCGCATTTGTTCCGTGCGCGTTTCTCAGGCGGACGCGGGGCAAGGCCCCACAGAAGGAGAGGTCCGCCAGGGGCTGACGGACCGAGGCCTGCCGGGGTCGCGGTGCATGCAGCTGCGAATCCTGCGACCCCGGCCAAGGGTCAGGAGAAGGAACACCGTGGAAATCTTATTATTTGATCTGGTAACCCTACTTGTGAATAAGTTCGTCCGTGGAAATAGTGGAAGCAGTATTGCTGTGTTACGATTTGTAGGGAGGATTTGCCGTAAAGTTAACAGGCGTATGAGACTTTTCAACTTTATCTCAGGGTTGTCAACGTATCAGCAATCATGTCGAGGTTATACACGCTGTTGTAACCACTCACCATCAGGTGGGACCGTCAGTATTTTTGCTAAACTATATCATCAAAAATAAAAAGTTGTTCAAACAACGAATGACAACAGAGCGGTATTTTTCAAAAAAACAGTAAGAGTAGCGTGTTTGGAAGCATGTTGCGTATTTAACTGAACGGTAGGCGGATTAACTGCACATATTGTTTGTACAAGTATAAACCACAGCTTTTAACTCAGATTGTTTTGTTTCCCGTTACACTACATTTATAAAACTAGTTTGTAATAGTTTTTACTAATTATCTTTACTCATTCGCAACTGTTATGAATTATTTTTTTCTTCTTTCCTTTGAACTTTGTTAACTATAGAATTATACTAAAAACTTCGTTTTACTTCGAATGAAAAATAGTTGTCAGTATTGCATTAAATTGTGAAGTTGTCTCAACCTTTTAGAAGTTCTGTCATAAACTGCTAATTCGTCCTTGACATTCGGCTTACTAACAAAATTATTTGCATAGCCCTCGCAGTGCGCCAATTATTCTGTGAACGATAAACATAGTATAAGTATTATTACTATGCCTGTTTTAGTTCTAATTTCATCAGGTTTCATGAATATGGTTTGTAACTTGTAAGTTATGAAGTTATTTGAAGTATGTAGCCGCAGGTCGGGTCATCGCATCGGTCCGCGTCGCCGCAGCGCCGCCAAGCCGGGCGGGCGAACAGATGAAGCTCGTAGTCTGCTGAATAACTTCTTACAACTGTTTAAAAAGAATCCACATCACTGTTAGCTGTTACAGAAGCATATTGAGCTTTAAAAAGGTTGGATTTAAAAACTACAGGTTTATTTAAATAAGTCATCGATACGGTGTAATAGATGTAGATTGTGGGTCCAACTTCGTAACTTTGTTGATTATCAAAGAAAAAAAGTTAAAAGAAAAAAGAGACTGACAGATCAAGAAAAAAACAATGGTCTCCCTTCAAAGGAGATTACGAGCTTTTTAAACATTACAATTCCTTACAACAATTATTTGCTGGTCGCAAATATATACCTACTTCTTCTACTTTAACTACTTTAGTACCTAGTAGCTACGAGTACCATGTCTACAATGATAGCATGGTATGATGGGAGAATAAATTTTTACATCCTTTATTTTTAAGTTCCCACATGATAGCTACTTGGTGCTAAATGTAAGATAAAAGGAACTTTATTTTCTTGCTACAATACAGGGTGTTAACGAAATCGTGTAATTCCTTCAAACCGCGTGATCTACTAGTGACACAGATTAACCCTAAATGGGAATTTTCGAAAATAAACCAAAAAAAAATTCAAATTTTTTTTTTGGTTTTCAATTTCTGACTCTTTTTAGAGCCTTGAGTTATCTGACTGCAAAGAGCGATATCGCGTTAATCGTTCCTGCCAGCCGTGTCAGCGTACTTTCATTAATTTATGCGTGGCATCGAAATGTTCACAAAAATAAAATTATTTTTTTGCAAAAAAAAAAACTTATTTTGTTACTGAAACCTTATTAGGTGATTTAGATATGATCGGTAACAAAGCCGCATGAAAAAAAAAAGATTTTTATTTTTTTATTTTTAATCAAGCTAAATCCCGTGCGGGGCCTGTCTACACCAGTAGTAGATCATGTGGTTTTAAGGAATTACACGAATTCGTTAACACCCTGTATAACACAGTAATTACATGATTTCATAAGTAAGATAATATATACCTACGGGTACCTAAATATATTGTGTGAGGCTGCTGCGTAATAAAGAGTCGGGCCTGTATTTCAGGGCAGCAGGTCTTTCTTTAGATCTTGTTAACATTCTTTGTTTTATTATGTACTCGTGCCCTAACAAACAGTGGTTCGATATCTTTTAAGAATTCAAGTTTTTACGTTTATAGTGTTGGTAAAATACTTGTTACCAAGGCCAATCCCTGGAAGAAAGTACCATATAGAAAAAAAATGGCAGTATTATTATATGGGTGATCTCCTTCAGAAAGAAAGAGATGTAAGTAGAAATATTTAGAGCCAACTGTGCAGTATTATAATATGAATACGTAACGTTAATGCCGTTCTAAAATCCCTAATTTGTGAGTCTGTAGATAAACGGATAAGCGCTTGTGTCGGTGGTGCTTAAACATTTTGACTCTTATTACGTTAATCGAAAACTTGTGCTAACACTATTTGCGACCCAGTTCCGAGACTGAAGCCAGTTAGAAGAGAGAGGTCATTATAATTTCAGGGAGCGCTCTTGAATGAATAGAAGCAAACTAAAAGGAAAAATCACGTTTCAATGACCGAGTGAGCTGAAACCTTGTAAAACATATCGTTTACGGTGATACGGGCGTGTGTAAATACGTATCGGATAAATGGTTAGCGACTGCGTTATAAGTCCAGATAAAATATTGGGCAAATATGGAATGTGCAAACTCTAAACGAGTCGCGCACGCTCACGGAAAGCACGTCATGAGGATCTCAGCGCACGAAAAACACGTCGATGTCGTATCGCGCTAATGTGGAAACATAACGTGTCGTCATTCAGGGACTACTTATAATTGTTCGGCTGAGGTAGCGTCGTGCCGAGCCGTGCTGCGCCGCACCGCGCCCGCTGTCCGCGCACATTCGCGCTCTTCACTGCACTGTTGCGACCGTCCATTTTAAGGAATCGTAATTGCTACCTTGCAGTGGCGAAGGCTCCATACAACTCGATTCCTATCGGCTTCCCTTTCGAAACGAGTAGTTACTGGAATTCAAGCATCACACTTGAGCAAGGTAAGCATTTTTTGGTCCGGCTTCCCTTTTAAGAAAAATCACCTTTCGCCACTGCTACCTTGTATAATTTACTTTATGAATAGATAGAGGGCTACGCGATCAATGCGGCCATTATTGTATTTTACGACGGATTTTATATTTTCATGAATACTCATTAGACATTAAATGTAGGTAAGTATTTATAACATTATAGGAGATGTTACGCCTCTATGCATTAGGGGTCATTTGTCTGTGATAATTATTCTGATAGCGTATCGAACGTAGCTCGGCGAGTAATCGCTAATATAATCAATTCAATAGCAAAAGGTCGTGGCACGGTTTTAACAAGTTTCCATTGACGTAATTGCGTAGGTACCTACCAAAACAAGACAAGGCGAGTGCAGAAAGTAGTACCATATTGTAGTCAAGTGACTGCCGACGGGGAACTAACCCCTGGTTACCAGCCAGGATCAGGTGGCCCCAAGCCTATATTGCAAGGCAGCTACACCAGAGTGCTCAAAAAATTGACCCAATAATTCACAAACAAGAATAATTATAACTTATAATAAAAACGGTGACTAATTATCGTCTTTAGTCTAGCATTTGTTCATTAAAATTTTAATGATCACTAACGAGAGTAACAACGGCTAATTGATCGTAATATATTCTACTCTCTCAGAATTATGACGGTCATATGTTTACGAGCACGTTTTACACATTCTTGTTGAGTAATTTGTGTTGTCTTAATTCTGATGTAATATCTATGTATGTATATTGTTTTGTCTGCGTCCTATTAACGGAACAACTTATATATTATAATAAATTATCTAATTTTAATACGCGTTGACGCCACGCTCGCTCAGCGACCGCGCCTAGCCATACGTTGTCATTATTACATTTTGGAATGACCTTATTTGCTCACTTTATATTTGATTACAGATAAAACTAGATTATTTTAACAATGCAACAATATGATGTGTTTCCGATTTAACCTATAAATTAGGTAAATGGTGTCACGAGTCTTTTATAGTTTAATGAACGATAGTTGTTATTGGGCGCCCAACGCGTGTTATTTTATCTAACATTAATTCCATTGAACATTTCTTGTGTTTTGAAATTGATGTGATTTGGTTTTATTGTGATTAGTGTACACATTCGTGAGTCGTGTCGTTATCTTCGCGGAAGATTAATAGTCTCCTCCGCGTGACTTTAGCCATTAAACTTGTGTCACATTGATAGTGAGGAGCGCGCCGCCTGGCCTGCCTGCACCAAACAATCCCACAGAAATAAAAAGAACCACCAACACAAACAAATATAAAACACAAATAGCTTTCAAAAATAGAGAATGCGAGTTACTGACACACATTGAAACTGTGTTTTCGAACGACATTCGTTTTATTGAGCTCGCGTCAACAGCGGCGCACGCGTCGGCTCCGCGCACGCGCCGGCTGCGCGCCTTCGCCTTGCGCGGCTCCTCTAGTTGGCAGAAACCGCGCGCTTCCGATCACTGCTCGCATCTACATTAACTACCAGTTAATGACATGTAATGCGCCAATTAAACCGCGTGTGTTGCCGCGCCGCGGGCGCGTGCCGCCTCTATTTATATGACAAGCGCCGCCACCGCCAGCCTCAGCTGAACATTACTATTTTCGGTGTAAAATGCTGTCTTTAATAAAGGTTGTCTTACTTCCGGCCATTCCATCTTGATTTTAATGACATCTGTAAAGTGGAGACTAGAACTTTTTTCTCGCCGTTCGTCTTTGAGTTATAGGAAGCCATTAGTCAATAATTGTCGTACTCATAAATGTATGTATATGTATACACACAAATGTATGTATATGTGGGTGTCGCTCGTGACCTGCCTAAAATGTGAATCATGTGATTTGGCACCAACGTTGGCTCCAACAGTACGTCACCGTTGTCCGTTTATTTCTGACACGCATTGTAGCTTGGCAACAATAAACATTGCTTGTTTTTTTTCACAGTAGGCCTATGGTTGGCATCGCGATGAGCTCGGTTCAGTTCGTGCATCGTGCTCGCTAACTGCACTCGTCACGACTTCTGGAATTAACGCAGTGGAGAATGGAACCGCTGAGTCTGTTGTCGTGTAGCCAGCTGGTGTACATAAATATATCGTTGCTGACACTGTTGCTCGCGTTATCATACAAACTGTCAATGTTACGAGGTGTTTGTGTTACAGCTTTATAACTCTTTAACGTATAAAACTTGTAACTCGTATCATGTATACCTATGAGAAGGAATTCAATTTCAGCAGTTTCCTTGGCACTAGAGTTTGATTAGGTATTCCAAACGTTAGTATGATAGGTATCATTCAAAGTCGATATATGACAGGTTGTTTAATGTTTATATTAAACAGCATAATATTATTATTTTAATTGCACCATTACTGGTTTAATAAAATTTAATTACATAGACCTTACAATGACATTGACATAGAAGTTGAAATAGAACTTATTGTATCACGGTTTAAAGAACCAACGAAAATTACCAATAAAGAGACTAGTTAAAACCTTGTCTCTGTTGGTTTTCCAAAATATGACTTGCTGCAGCCATATTCTGCTCGAAACTGCTAAACACAATTTTTGTAGTAAGAAATTGTATCATTTAAATCGATTTCAGTAGGTGTCTGGTCAATGATATAACCAAACCCTCGGTTTCCTTGTTCATCGTAGTAGGAGACCAAGAGGAATATGCCAAGAAAATGACTTAGTAGTATAATATCCCTGAGTGGCAATAACAATGTAGAGATCAACTACGATAACATAGCACGCCCCTCCACTGACACTGCAAGTAAAAATGTGTGAGAAACAATATTTACAACGCGTCATTCGATCAACGCAGATAAGTGCATTCTGCAACTGTAGGACAAACTTTAAATATCAAACACAAACATGGTGACTCGTTGGAATAATGCACACACACATTGAACACAGATGTTGGAGGGGTTGTTATCTTAGTTGATCTATAGGTACTGTGAAGTATGAACACCAATCCGGTTGCTATTCACGGTGATTGTAGCTTAGGATCGCCAGCGTTAGCGCGTGTAGCGGTTGGTTGGTGGTTGCCATGCACGGTGATTGTAGCTTAGGATCGCCAGCGTTAGCGCGTGTAGCGGTTGGTTGGTGGTTGCCATGCACGGTGATTGTAGCTTAGGATCGCCAGCGTTAGCGCGTGTAGCGGTTGGTTGGTGGTTGCCATGCACGGTGATTGTAGCTTAGGATCGCCAGCGTTAGCGCGTGTAGCGGTTGGTTGGTGGTTGCCATGCACGGTGATTGTAGCTTAGGATCGCCAGCGTTAGCGCGTGTAGCGGTTGGTTGGTGGTTGCCATGCACGGTGATTGTAGCTTAGGATCGCCAGCGTTAGCGCGTGTAGCGGTTGGTTGGTGGTTGCCATGCACGGTGATTATAGCTAAGGATCGCCAGCGTTAGCGCGTGTAGCGGTTGGTTGGTGGTTGCCATGCACGGTGATTGTAGCTTAGGATCGCCAGCGTTAGCGCGTGTAGCGGTTGGTTGGTGGTTGCCATGCACGGTGATTGTAGCTTAGGATCGCCAGCGTTAGCGCGTGTAGCGGTTGGTTGGTGGTTGCCATGCACGGTGATTATAGCTAAGGATCGCCAGCGTTAGCGCGTGTAGCGGTTGGTTGGTGGTTGCCATGCACGGTGATTGTAGCTTAGGATCGCCAGCGTTAGCGCGTGTAGCGGTTGGTTGGTGGTTGCCATGCACGGTGATTATAGCTAAGGATCGCCAGCGTTAGCGCGTGTAGCGGTTGGTTGGTGGTTGCCATGCACGGTGATTATAGCTAAGGATCGCCAGCGTTAGCGCGTGTAGCGGTTGGTTGGTGGTTGCCATGCACGGTGATTATAGCTAAGGATCGCCAGCGTTAGCGCGTGTAGCGGTTGGTTGGTGGTTGCCATGCACGGTGATTATAGCTAAGGATCGCCAGCGTTAGCGCGTGTAGCGGTTGGTTAGTGGTTGCCATGCACGGTGATTATAGCTAAGGATCGCCAGCGTTAGCGCGTGTAGCGGTTGGTTGGTGGTTGCCATGCACGGTGATTATAGCTAAGGATCGCCAGCGTTAGCGCGTGTAGCGGTTGGTTAGTGGTTGCCATGCACGGTGATTATAGCTAAGGATCGCCAGCGTTAGCGCGTGTAGCGGTTGGTTAGTGGTTGCCATGCACGGTGATTATAGCTAAGGATCGCCAGCGTTAGCGCGTGTAGCGGTTGGTTAGTGGTTGCCATGCACGGTGATTATAGCTAAGGATCGCCAGCGTTAGCGCGTGTAGCGGTTGGTTGGTGGTTGCCATGCACGGTGATTATAGCTAAGGATCGCCAGCGTTAGCGCGTGTAGCGGTTGGTTAGTGGTTGCCATGCACGGTGATTATAGCTAAGGATCGCCAGCGTTAGCGCGTGTAGCGGTTGGTTAGTGGTTGCCATGCACGGTGATTATAGCTTAGGATCGCCAGCGTTAGCGCGTGTAGCGGTTGGTTGGTGGTTGCCATGCACGGTGATTATGGCTAAGGATCGCCAACGTTAGCGCGTGTAGCGGTTGGTTGGTGGTTGTTTCCAAGAAGACCACGATCAGCGGTGGACGTTAACGGGATTATGTGGG
Source organism: Amphipyra tragopoginis (assembly GCA_905220435.1). Taxonomy (NCBI): domain Eukaryota; kingdom Metazoa; phylum Arthropoda; class Insecta; order Lepidoptera; family Noctuidae; genus Amphipyra; species Amphipyra tragopoginis. The sequence goes on from HG991991.1 coordinate 37,010,825, forward strand.
GCGTACAGTCAACAGCAAAAGTCGATGAATATTTTGGATTTCACAAGTCATTATCTCACGAGTTAATTGTTTGTCTTAATTTACTACAATATTATTCTTTTAAAAAAACATTTTTCTATTGATATTTGTTAACAAAAATAATAATTGGCAAGTTTTCATTCTTGAAACAATTTCAAAACTTTGTCAACAACACAACAACAAATCATCACTAAGTTTTGATGTTTCCTGAATTATATAGGGTGTTAAAAAATGTACTCTAAGAATTTTGTAGAAAACATACCTATTTATTTTTAAAAATGTATAGAAATTAAAAAAATGCGCGGAATTTCAATATTTCAATTTCCGATACTCGGAACGGGTTACTCGGAATCCCACAAAATTCTAAGAGTAATTTAATAATACGTAATTATATTTATACAGGGTTATTGATAAAACACTAACAACCTCTTAAGGGGCCATTGTATTCATCATTATGTACAACTTTTACCATGGGACCAAACATGAAATCGCGAAAAAATAAAACAGCGGTTTCCTACATTTATGTTCGCATAACTCGTCAAAATGTAGAGAACTGCTGATTTTATTTCGCGATTTCTCCTTAAGAATTAGTTAGTGTTTTTCCAATCACCCTGTATAAACAACGAAGAAGCTCTGTAATGTTATTCTTCAGATACATTGCAGTATCATAACATTCAACTGAATATTGTCATGCATCCGTGTATGAAATGTAACAGAGTTGAATATCCATTGCAAATCCCGGTAGTGAACCGAGGACAAAGGGAGGTCGTCTCAATTTAGATACAGATGCTAAAGACCAACAAAGACCATTGATCTTGGTTTGACCACAGCAAACAAAGCCTTTACAGCCTGTGAAGATGCTTTATACTAATCTACCAGATTACTTAGGTAAACTACTAGATGCAATGCACTGATCCATTAAGTAATGGATGATCTAGGGCCATCAAGAATAATAAGTTTATAATGTTGTGAAAATGAACACGTCTGAAAATACTTAATAATAAGGTGTATTCATGTTACCATTAACGACGCCGGGCCTCCGCAGATAAAGCTCGCGTCGCGAGGGAGTAGGGGGGAGGGTGGGAGTTGGTTTAGCCATAAATACCACGAGGAATACAGAAGTCCAAAACATACAGTTAAAGTATACTTACACTGTACGTAGGGTTGCTAACTCAGTGGTTCAGAAATCCGGGATAGTGGTAAAGGAAAACAATTAAAATAAATTATTTATTTAAAACGCATGCCAACAAAATTTCTTGTAATTTTTCAAAACGAGTTGTCTTTTTCCGGGATTAAATCAGAATACCGGGATAGTTGGCAACCCTAACAGTACGTATTGATAGTCAGACTCAGATTATTATCTACAGATTCTCGTGCTTCGATTGAGCGAATGTATTTCAAATCAAAGATGAAGAGCAGATGTAATTATTTTATTTTGCGACCGCAGCTACAATATTATTGTTTTTATTCTTTGATCTAGTAACTTTGTAGAATATTGTCCCACTCGTAGACTGCAAGTTTTTATTACTGTTTTACTGTGCCAAGATTTGAATATGACGTGATGTATAAACGTGGACAAAGCTAAAGGATCATAGCATGTGGCGTTCTATAGTTTCTGCCTACCCCGATGAGAAAAAGGCAGGAGTTTATGTTTGTAAGATTTGAATATTATGACACAAAATATGTAGTTGAATTTAATAACGTTAAATTAAAATGACGTACCTAATAATATAATAGTACAGAAATAAATCCTAAATAATATTATAAATGCGAAAGTAAGTTTGTTTGTTTGTTACCTTTTCACGCCTAAACCACTGAACCGATCATCATGAAATTTTGCATATACGTTGTCAGGTGCACAGAAACGGACATAGGGTATCTTTCATCCCGAAGAAAAGTACTGTTTTCGAGGAAAACAACAATAACGTTCATAGATGGCGCCACGTGTCTTTCGAATCCCGATTGAATTATATTATTATAGAAACTTTAGTAGTGTGTTGAGAGTTTTTTTGAGCTTAATTAACGCGAGCGAAGCCGCGGGCAAAAGCTAGTTATAAAATAAAATGTAACAGCGGTCACATTGAATAAAAGTAGAAGTTTTTGTAACCCGTAGTGAGACGTCCGAAGTTTTCCGTTACGAAATCACCCTAACCGAAAGTAGCCCGTCTTGTGTGTAATATTAGAAAGATAATCTCTACTTTGGTACTCTTTTCAAGTTCAGGGTCAGTCCCGAAATGTTCCACTACGCTTTATTACATTTATTTACATCACTTACGTTTTAATTCATAAAAATGTCAGCAAGCTTGTGCAGTGTTCACGATTCTCCATTTGTTGAATTGTCTTGTCAGCACATAATAAATAGTACACGCGCCGTCAACTAAAGTATAAAGTAGTTATAAACAATGCGAGAGGAAGTGTCCACTGTAAACAGAGAAGTAAAACCCGACACGCGAGTGCGCCGTGCAATTGATAGCCGAGTTAAAAGATTGCGAGCGCCGGGACTTGAAAACCGGAAAAAAAATCTAACCGGTTAGTGCCCAAGCACGAACTTTTCTTCTCAGATTTGTTCTATATACCTCTACTATACGGTTTTGACTTATGGTTAGTAGTAAAACGGTTTTGTGACTTAACCGGTTTGTAACGATTTATTCCGCCTAAAATCAATTAGGCGCGAACGTTAGGCAATGGTTCAGTCTTAACACACATTGAAAACTTTCGTCTTCTTCAAATGTAGTTAAAGAAATAAAAAATGACATAAAATAGGTAAGTAACCGTAAGCCGTCCGATTTCCAGAAAAAAATCGGTTTGTGACGGTTGTCAATAACACTTATTAAACAGTCACACCCCGAAGGATCTACAAACTAATATAGAACGATTATTAGACTGTTATTTGTAGAGCGTTTTAAAGCGCTACTTCGCTGATACTTAGTTAGTCTTATTCCGTTGACTTATCCGTTCTTGGCTGTCCCCATCCTCACCCCCCTCCCTCTTCGCAGATACCACCCCCACCCCCGACGCCTTATGCTCTTCTAATTACAGCTTAATTATGAAACGATGCCCACTAGCCCTCTGGTAGTCGTAAATAATGATAGTACGTCCTTTGTGTTAAAGTGTTGTATTTAATTTATAATGGGAGTTGTGTGAGAAATTGCAATTAAAAGGAAGGACTCTCCTGAAAAAGGAGGTCCGTAGTCACCAAATTGACCACAGGCCTTTGTAATCTGAAGGTACAGTAAATATTAAAAAAAGACGACCGCGAAAATGAACGTTCAAAGGGTTTTCCATTATCAGCACGTTTGGCAGACGGATTGGTAACCGCAGACAGAAGGACGCTATTGTCCATCCTCTTGACATAATCATACCTACGTAAAAATATTCGAAGCTCCTTGCACGCCACCCAGCCAAGTTCAGGTCACGGAACATTGTTACTGTTACTTACTATAATGTAATAATGGCATCAGACTCGGAACGAAACCGTCCAATTTTAGGAGCTCGTTAGTAGCGGTCAGATGCCAGTCAGATTAGTGCTGTAATTCTGACGCTCGCAGCTCCGAGCATAATCTACGTAGAGCCTAATAATCGACGAAATTCATATTGTATTGCGGCTACATAATATCGAATAATACAGTGCTAATCGGAAAGGGTATTCAAGTACTGGGTATGAATACCTTCTTGCTACAACGCTCAATAATACAATATTAGTCAGAAAGGGCGTACTAATCCGAAGGGGTGTTCAAGTACCCATAATAATGAATAACTTTTTGCTAAAACTTTCCCAAACAGTCAATAGAAGAAATTGCAGTTCAAAGCGTTTATAAAAAGAATGCTAAAATAAATCTATCATCAGCCGTGTTTACATTTTACATCATATTTGGAGCCACGGATATTAGTAGCTTCATTTAATAAATTCGCTACTAAATAAGGGATGTTGTTATATTAATTTTGTATGAAATAAAAATGAAGGAATATTGAAATTTTACTTGCTTTAAAATGGTCATTAGTGATACCTACTTGAAATGGCCTGCAGATAGTAACCCATTTTCGACTAACCTTATTTATACGAAATAGTAACCACAGACATGCTGTCAGAAATAACAAACAAGCCTCACAAATTAACTAAGGATAAAAATGCCAAATAGAATAATGCAAAACTACACGACGAACAGTCTTTACAACTAAAATACCTGAGCAGTACAACGTGTGATGAAGGTATAGATAAAAAATAAACTTTAAAAAAAAGTCAAAACCGACTTCAAAGAAATACTAAAAGGAGTAAAATAATTACCATAATATAAAATTAACAGTTTGGGTTATATTTGCTTCAGTGTAGAGTTGCACCGACTTCTTTAAACTTTTAATTTTATATTATGGTAATTATTTTACTCCTTTTAGTATTTCTTTGAAGTCGGTTTTTACTTTTTTTAAAGTTTATTTTTAATTAAATACGTTTTAGTGTCATCATTTAACCCACTCCTTCATAACCCTTCTTTTTGGCTTTGACGTAGTCGGGCATAAAAAGTCCTTTCAAATGATACCTTACACGATATAATGAAAACATTCCAAAGGGGGGAGGGGGGACACGCACCCCCTCCCTCCTCTCTCCTCTTTTCCAGTAGTCAGTTCCCAACAACAAATATAAACAAAGCAATATTAGTAATTTGAGAATTTTGCTTTGATCCGATGAGGAGTTCCGTTCCATATCTTTGAAGTTCATGGTCTAATCATAACAAAATTTATATGGGACCAATCGGGAAGTATACCCCTTCGAACAAAAAAAGAATTTTTCAAATCGGTTCACAAATGACGGAGATATGAGGTAACAAACATAAAAAAAAAAAAGAATACAACCGAATTGAGAACCTCCTCCTTTTTGAAGTCGGTTAAAAAGATGCATGTAGTGTTCATTCTTCATTTTCCGTCATATTTTCCTGACACGTTGCGCGACGCGTTTTCCAACAAATTCTTGATATTAAGAGCAGGGAAGACGCGCCATCACTTCGGTTTCTGTACTCAATATCGTGGTAAACAGGTTAGTAGGTATAGCCTTATAGACCAACACAAGACGGTACTGGTTTTGACACCTCTCAGAAAGAACGAACTTGGCTTGACACGCTGCCGTGTGTGCCTAGATTTGAAATGATATCGTATGAGCTTTTAAAAGTTTACCGGATCTTTCATGTGGTTTTTGGTATAGAATTGAAGACACTCTCTCTTCTAATGGGTGTCGTAAAGGCAATTCCTCTTCTCATTTCTCCGACTAAAGGCTTCGTGCACATTATCCTCCTGAGCGCCGATTTTGCTGATAATACATACAATCACTAAGCCAATTGCCAAATGTGTTAGTTATTGCAATATTCTCTAACGACCTATATTGTCGACATACTGTAGCGGTATAAAATTGCACACAAAACGGAGGGTACTTTCTATAAAATTATTGTATTTATAAATAAATATTTACGTTGAGCACCAGCTCCACGACACGTATTTCGGAAATCGATGACGGTGTCAGAGAAACCGACGGCTCGGAATTACTGGCTTGAATAAATGGGCGGTCTGCAGCACTGGATTGAAGCAGTGTTCATACATTCAGTTGAAGGCGGTCAATAACGTGTGTCGACGAGCTGTAGCCTAGTCGAGGAGCGATGTTACTACGAACTCCTTTGATGTCCCTGTTTCAGGACATCCTTAACACATCCGTGTCACAGAAATATTCCTCTTTGACATTATCTGCTCAATAGAGTATACGTCAAAGGACACAATAGTGTCCTTTGACGTATACAATATGAAGCGACAGAGCGGCGTGGACAACGACAACTGTCCGTTTATAACGTCTACATGGAAACACAAATTGTGTGCATGCTGCATGTCATAATAATAAATAATTAAGCTCCAGTTAATGAACATATTAATGGAACAAGCTGCGATCTGCGAGCTGTGCGGTGGTCGGCTCACCGATAACTACACGTCCTGCCTTTGTCGTGACGTCATGAACTGTAATTTGGGATCATTACTGATAGTTATTATTATCATTAACCGAACGATTGTAATACGTCTAATATTCTATTAATAGATTGAGGGCAATGATCTTGGCTTGAAGATGACACCATTTTTCATAATTAGGAAGCAGAGAAGAAAAGTTACTGAAATAGACTAGCAAGAGTAGATACTTATTTTGAAGAGCTATAATGTGTAATACGTGGTCATCAATCATTATATTAGTGGGTCGCGTTAGTGGGTACTCTGATAGAAAAGAGCTTCATCTACTTTAAAAAGCTCTAGCTGAGTTAGAGATGCCTGTATCGAGATCGATACATATAACAGGTACTTTTTGGTTGTGTTAAGTATGAATTTTCAAAAAGAACGTGAAGTGTAATAAAATCGGTAAACGGTCATAAAATTAATTACAAGAAGTAAGCTCTCGCCTGTTCTTTAAAGCAATCAGTCAAGGAGAGATGTGCTGTCAGTACAGTGCAACCAAAGTTTTATTGTTGTTACTTCTATAGATAAGTAAGGCTGTATGTCTCTGTGTGCTATGTCGCCGAGGGCGGCGCGGCGTCGCGTTGTCTTGCGCTCGTCGACGGCGCGGCGTCGTGCGCGCTTCCTCGCCGTCACCCTCGCGCCACCCTGACCACCTCGCGCCGCCCAAGCCTCCCCACGCGTTCCCGGGCGCCGTCATCACTCCATCGCATTTATTATGGAATGCTATCGGAGCGACTTCTTTGTTTGACACCTTCGTATTGTCACTTCCGCGTCTTAATTGTAAGACCAAGTTATGATACTTGATAGTGTCACATACACCGTCCACGTCCCGAACTATTTCTGTGTCTTTTTTTGTAGGAGTCATCCTTCAAATAGTCCTTAACCTATTCTGCTGCATACACATATTACTTAAATATCATAATTTATACTGTGTACTACCTTAGCGAGGTCTTTTAAGCGTACTCGGGTATCGTCAGTCTCGCACTATCACTAATCATGGTACTATCTGATTCATCCGTCATGATCCGTTATTCAGATTTAACTGATATAGAACAATTAGATGGTAATCATAGTTAATACTGGTTGGAATTAGCATTTGGAATTGTAGCCACAATTCTACAATGCAGAGAATACATATAAGTACATGTTTTATGAAAGCGCGAGTCCGGATTCATATGTACTTTCAATTGAAAACTAAATAATATCTAAAATAATTGAGTACCGTACACCGTTGCACGATATTTTTCACCGCTTTTTGCTAACTCGCTATTTTTTGACCGTTTTACACGCTTATTGTAATCGAAGTTGATACGGCTTGGGTGTATCGGTACCTATCTATCGGCAGAGAAATAGCTACAAGGTTACCTTCCACCTGACCAAGCTTCGATTGTTCCCAACGAATAGATATAACTGTACTACTGAACTGTTTTAGACCTTGAAAATTTAAGTTAGCGCTGATAACTTATGTTCATTGAATTGTAATGTTAGTTAGTTCATATATTGGATAAGTTTTTATTAAATTCCGTACCTATTCGGTGGCTAATAAACCAATTCTAGATATAAGAAAATCTTTACCGGTAAAAAGTTGGTTATAAGCTAAGTATGGGAAGCTTTTAGGCTTTTATTTTATTTAGAACAATCATAGAAGAATTGCTGTTTGTTATAACGAGTAGGTATCACCCCAGTTTTCGTAACCACTTAACAGGAAAATGTATAAAACATCAAAGAAAGCTCCAAATCAAAATTCCTAACAAGCAAAACCCCAAAAGTCAAGTGTGCGGTTGAATTTTAGTTAGAATAAACTTAAAGTCACGTCAATATGTCCCCGGGCGTTTTACGAAGTGCATCGTTAGACGCGACGGGCCGTGGGAACGAGCCGGTGTCTGCTGCAGCTCCACCGGCCTTCGCACCGTTTATCAACCCTTGGTGACGTCACATCAAACTGAACAAATTATCCACCCTTCGCATATCTTCTATTGCAGCTTACAAGAGAGCTCTTTGTGAAACAGTTACCATACCTATTACAGCCGCTAAGCATCGCCTTGCTCCGGTTTGAAGGGTATGTTTGTCGGTGAAATAGGACGCACATGAGACATTTTAACTACCGTCTATGGTTGGCAACGCTTCAACCAAACTCTTTGTGTTGTAGGTGTAATCGGCGGCGGTAACCACTTTTCATCAAATGAGTCATTGGCTTGTTTACCAATCCAATCAAAAAATATAATTTGCAAAGGCTTATCAAACTGTCAAACTATTCTTAGATTACGGCACTATTTTAGGTATTATTGCAGAGTTGATTGATCCAGTCTGGCAGAAGCATTCACCTGTACAATGATTACAACATCATCTCCGTGCGGCATCTCTGATTTCCCTAAGGGTAGCAGTCTGAAGATACTTTGAAACAGAAACCATAAGGCTAAAGAAAATACTGTCACGACTATACTAGTCTTAGTAATATTTGATAAAATATACAATTTCACGTAAAAATATTATAGGCGTTTAATGGAAATGCAAAAAATATTAAATAACCTGCGGCTAATTTTAGCGTAAATTCACAAATATAAAATAAAAACCTATAGCAAATATGGAAGCGTTAAATACGAATATATTTTTTAAACTGTTTACAATTTCATCCGATACGTAACATATCCCAGATAAATATCAGTTATTTTATCGGGTTTAATATTATTTCGGCACGGTCGTGGATCAAACGCGAATATTTGGAAAATATAACCGTACCATCAAGACTTGGAACCGGTTGCAAAAAAGTTGCTAACAATCAACACCTCTAAGACGTCATATATGATATTTGCTGCTAAAAATAAACACATACCAACATTCCCACCTCTAATCATAGATAACGAGATAATACACCAATCCAGTGCCGAAAAATACCTGGGCTTATAGTTAGATGACAAACTGGCATGGAAACAACATATTAACTATGTCCGGTCTAAACTCAGCGCACTACTGCGTTCCCTTCGTAAAATAGCAAATTGCATACCGCCTAAAATACGCTTATTAATTTACAATTCACTTATTAAGTCACACTTAGAATATTTAATTGAAATGTGGGGTACAGCTGCCGCTACCAATTTAAAACCACATCAAACTACACAGAATAAACTCATTAAAATTTTATATCATTACCACTACCTAACTCCTAGTAAAACAATATATCAAAAAACAAATCTTCTGGATCTCACACAACTTTACACTTACTACACGTGTATCCTAGTGAAAAAAATAAGCGACAATAGCATCCAAACAAATATAACATTGAACAAAAAAGAAACTACACATAATTTAAGGAATAAAAATAAGTTCAAAGTAAATAGGGCGCGTACAAACTACGGCAAAAACACAATAACATTTGAGGGCGTACGGCTGTTTAATAAACTACCTGCCTGCGAAAACATTAATATTTTTAAAACTAAACTGAGACAATATTTAAGCACGATATAAATAATAATAATCAATTAATATTTGACAAGTAATCTGAAAATCTCTGAATATTCAATTTTAGTAATCTGAATGCATAATTGTGATAGTTGACATTTATTAAAAATTGTTAATTTCCTATTTATTATAAGTACCTAATTTATTTAGGTAATTATTATGTATTAAAATAGATTTGAATTGTAATAATGAATCAGAATGTCAATTTATGCATGTGCCAGAGGCCAATGAAATTTTATTATGAAATGTATTTACTTAATTCTTATTGTAAATGAACTGGAAAGTTTTTATAAGAAAATAAAGTTCTTTAAACCGAAAATATCGCTTAATAAGGTTTTAACGGTTTCGCATTTTTTTCGTTCGGAACGAAACCGCTAATCATTTCGTTCTATAACTGAAATAAACCTGTTTAACTCAACGCGACGGATAGCTTTTGACCTGCGTTAACACCTTGTTAGAAACAAGTTTGAAACTTGTAAATAACAAATAGATACATTTCAAGGACTACCTACTACCGGTTAATGAACGGCTAACCGTAAAGAGAACTTTATTTCACAATGACGTTCAATTTACTGGTTAACATGAACGAAACCGAAATATTAAGTTCCTTATGGTTATTTATACGGTTTGAAAATTTTGCCGGTTTCCAAACCTTGCTACCCATTGCTCCATCAGTCAGTTGTCGATTATAAGAAAGTGTAGTGTGGTACATTGTCAAGCGACAACTTACTGATAATTTATTATAAACTAGCTGTTCCCGGCATGCGTTGCAATGCACTTTTTCCTACTTACTACCTACCTACTACTTACCTACTATCTACTTTCAGAAACAAAATCGAAATAGTAACAAAAAATTAAAACCGTTTTCATGCATGCGGTAAACAAATGAATGATATGGACATACTAAGTTTTTTTTTTTGTTTTTTGAATTCATCGTTTTCTTTCATAAGCACCTTCTCATGACAATTAAGAACACAACAAAAAAAATTAGCGAAGTAAGTCCAGCCGCTCACGCGTGATGCCGTGACCAAGGGAAATAGGAATTTATTTTTATATAGATAAAGATAGATTGGAAGTATTGGTTTGTTTGTGGATATTAGCTAACACTAGTATTAAAACAGTACGGTGTATACACATGGGGATTTTCATTAGCCTCTAGTCTTTTCATGGAACACGTACGAAATGGTTTTTTATATTTTTTAACTTTCCGTCGCCTAGTTGTAATTCCTCGTACGTGTTGTCGAGTCCATCTGGCTGCTTCTCCTGTTTATGTTTATTTGTACTGCCCCTTGGGAAAAAAACAAAACTGACAGGTACTAGCAATTGTTTATAAGTTTCTATAAATATGGTTTTTGTTTTTCTAATTACGAAACTTTTGCGTCTGACATCCACTTTTCAGAGTATTTTTATATTTTGATTCATTCTTTGTCATAAACTTGCTCGTTTTATTAAGTAATTTGTTTCGACTTTTTGTTGTGAAACTCTCCGCGACATACCGCGGACGTTTGGCACCTCTCCTCATTGCCGAAACCAATTACAAAATGGAAAAAAGCAAAATAATTGAACAAATGGCGAGATTACTCGAGTATAATAGTGTCGAGTCACATGCTCGCGTTCACTATTTTATTTGTGTTCGCGGTTGTCGTAGGTCAAGGCTCACAGCTGCCTACTTAATTTAAAACATTCGTGTTAATCACTCACTGACAGTGTGGCTTGTTTTATTCTTTTAGTACAACACTAAAAACTAATTTTAATTTTTTTTGCTTGATTTTGCACTGCTTGATTTATTTATATATAAATAAAATATATATGATACTATAGTTATTGATACTTTACGCGTTCTGGTTTCACAACTAAAGTTAAAAGTAGGAAAAAGTGGCTATTGTTTATTTTATTAAAACTTAAAGCACCCTCACAAACTAGGCTGGAGTGTCGTCACCACTAAGTTTGTAAAGCCGCTCAAGTCTTGAACAAAGAGGCTTCTTAGGAAACTTTCATTGCGCTTTGCTAATATTAGCAGCGACGCTTACAAGCTAAAAAATAAAACTTAATTAACAAGACTCATCTCAAAGCTGGCTGTTCCAGAGGATGCAGTTATCTTATGAATAAAAATGAATGAGATAGATTGAACTTTTGAATGAAAAAAATAAGGAGTCCGTGAGGAATCGGATTAGGAATATAAATCTCCTCCGTCGACGACCACAATATTATTGTGCCCGAGAAATGGCAATAGCCTCGCCACCTATTATTATATGGGACTCAATTAAAGACGCGAAACGAGGCTGTAGTAACTCCTGTAATAGGAGAACACCTCTGCTTACCCCCCCGCCGGGGATTACAGGCGTGAGTATAATATATTTATGTACTAAAAAGTTCCAAGCGCGCAGAGCCGCACAACAGGCAATAATTATTTTTACAGCAACTATTCAGAACCAATTCACATTTAATTTAGGTACATCATAACTGTCTAATTTGTTTTTCTTTTCTACTTCTCAAGACAAGAATCAAATAATAATAAGATGCAGTGCAAAATAATTCGTGAAGATTCGCGCGGCTAATGTCCGTTTGTCTGGCAGCGACACCGACGCGCAAGCGACGTGTGCTGTGACAAATGTTATGACAACTTTAATCAAATTAGATGCACTGTACAGTGTACACTGCAGAGTCATCGAATGGCTTCATTTATTTGATGTCTGCTCTTCAGCGTCTTCATGCTCAATGGGAGCTTGCTTTGACCTCGTTTATCGAGACGCGGAGCTTAGCGCGGCGCGTGATGTGAGGCGTAAAGCTCACAATTCAGACATGTGACAATGTATGAAAGAGCGTTTTTCTGTGTGTATATTTTTGATTCGTAGTTGTATGTGATCACAGTACCGACGAAGCCTTTGACACTTTGCACATTATGACTATGAGCACAAAACATATACTTACCCAAGTAACAAAATTTGATACTATAAAAGTCCTGAGAACGTTTTGGAGCGTGCTAGTTTGTAGACGATATTTTGGCGTTATTTTTAGAACTTCTCCCATCCCACCACTTACACTCTTCACTAGAACTTACCAATCTTAGATCCTCTTCTAGAACTATCTGGAATAGCTAGTTAGTTCTGCTAGCTAGACTATGTGCTTTAATGTCTAGAAAAACGTAATTATACTTATTATGACAAACAACTTTTGGGAATAAGAAAATAGCAAAATTTCACTTTATCCAAACAAGTCGAGCTGCGGTAACTTTATGCGAAGCTATTGTTAATTCCAAAAGGCTCAGAACGAGTGTTGTTTACTATGAAGTTTAATCACATCTGTAAGATTTCCTAGCCACTAGAAATGCGCGGTGTTGAAACTTATGAATAAAATGGTAGACAAATGGCGCCGACACCAATATAAATTTCAAATTGCATGGTAGTTTCTAGCTAAGCGTTTATACACGGTGGTAGTGAGCGGCCGAGGCGCAGGGTAATGTGACTCGATGAAAAATAAATAACACCCTGTGCCCGTTTCAAGCACATCGGGCTTATTGACAATCAATTACAAGCTTTTATTGACAGCCGACTTGTTTGTAACGGGACCAGACTTACTTTTTAAAGGAACTTATTCACTAATGCGTAATATAACATTGTCATCATGCTCATTATCTTGTGAAACACCTTCATTAGTCCCAAATACAGGTACCGAGTGTGAGGTTTTGCAAAGTATTATTGGTTTTTTAGCAGCTAAAACGTGGGCAGAGGTAGAATATTTCATTCAAAAAAAATTGACTGTACAACATTCCACAACTATTAATCCCTATAGAGAATACATCCGTCTTTTTTTGTTTTTGTTTGGTCAACAAACATCCCCTAACTAATAGGAAAAAATATTTTTGTCGTCATCCGATGGTAGTCAAATAAAACACCGTACGCACTGCATCCATAGTTGTGCGGCATTTCATGCGAGCCCACTGGCGGAAAAACGATATTTCCAAAAATCCGTTAAAGGATTTATAATTATATTTTGAACCGGATGAGCCGAACATCCGCATGTGTACAGATTTCCAATCGGGATAGTACCTTAGATAGTTAAATAACGTGAACAACGTGGAATATCCGTTGCGTGGCAACCCTCACAGACTGCTGTGTTGCTTTTGCTCTTTTTTCAATAACCAATCTATGTAGTAGCTATCTGCGCTTGCCATTGTTTTATAACCGTAACGAATGCTCTACCAATCATTTTACTATAAAGCTGCGATGTTAGTCGCATAACAAAATTATTTGATCAATTTAGTTTATGTTTTGGGACGGGGTTTTCAGAGCAATCATTTAATATAGCTATGTGTATGCTATACTCATTTGTCGCATTTATTATTCAATATTATATCGAAAATTACCCGGTAAAGATTCTAAATTTCCAGAGGCATTTCAGCATTAAATAATTATGACTATTGGTTCCTGCTTATTTTTATAACAGAACTGCCAATGTATTTCTATTTCAATTCAACCCAAGCATTCAAGGATGATCCCTAGTAAAAACAAGATCCCAATATAAATGTAAATATTATTTGTGTTATAAATATGAAATAACTTAAAGATATGAATAAATGCCACTATGATTACAAATTAATAGAAGTACCTTTAATACGAACTAAACGTTCGTCTTCGTTTCATGATGCAAATTGATAAAATAATTATAGGTATTAACAACTGACGTTGATCCGTATCCCCCGGGAGCAAATTGAGCGGAGTGAGCGAAGTTGTACTAAACAGATCAAGCTGTTATAAGTTTTAATCGAACCTTGCATTGTTTCCAAGTTATAAGTACATGTTAAATACAACGGTTAATTGGACTGGATCCACTCTACATTGTTGTGTTGACCACAATAATACGTGGCTGGTATAATTTACCGAAGTTGCTATGATTTGATTATCATCTATTTAACTATCACTCTAAACAAAGCAAGGAAACCTGTACAATAGACAGAGCTTCAAAACGTTTTGATGATATGTGTAGTCCGCAAACTTGCGAATGCGAAATTGCGAGAGAAATGAGGTCACAATATCAGAATTTGATGTGCACAAAAGTAAATACCTACTTAAAACTTCATTGTTGAAAAAAAAAAAAATTGTATTTAGCACCTGTAATTTTTAACAAAATATCTAATAATATAAAAGAACAACCCTTAAGAACATTTTAAAAACACATAGCAGGATTATTATTAGAAAAATCTTATTATTCTGTGAAAGAGTTCTTAGTCGATAAGTTATTGTAAATTTTTGTTTTGTGTAATTTGCATGCTATTTAAGGCAGAATGTACAAGGATTCGCCAACAAAATGTAACACCTGATTTTTATACCTACATTAATTGGTTCTATTCTATTGCACCAGGCAGGAGTGGTGGGTGGACTAATGCCTAAAGCCTTCTCATTTTGAGTAGAGGCCCGTGCCTTGATGGCTGTTTATTATTCTATCGTAATTGGTTCGCATACATGTTTATTAATAATAGCGATTAGCCCTCCGGGTTCCTATAATAATATCTTACCTATCACTGTTGGTTAAAATTATGACTTGTGCATCGGTAGCAAATAATGAATCGTAGTTCCTATGACGAAGCGAGTTTGTTTTGTTTAGGCTTCGTCCTACAAGCGATCGCACCATCACGCGATGCAATTGTATGAATGGTTAATCTTAACCTTAATATTCGTAATATTTTTTAATTGAAACTTTTACGATGGCTTTACAAGACTAACTTATGTTTAAGCGTCTCGTCCACGATACAGCAATAGAGCTACGGGGCTTGGAGATTAGTCTAATATTCTCTCGTATTTCTACGTACCCTTAGGGATTGCGTTCACATCGCCCTCTAACAGTGTCTATTGTAAACTACATAGACTGTAGTGATGCCCTAGTATGCCGTGTAGTCTAGTAGACGAAGCGCTTTAGGTTTCCTGGTAAACCCTCTATTATATTTCATACTCTGAGCGTTGTACGATCGCATCACATGCTCGCGCGATGGTTTGCCTACTCGGGCGGCTCTATCGATTAGGAGTTTAGAATATTTTTGCTAATATGCAAATCACTAATAATGTTTCTGTCAGCACAGTTGTAGTCTACGCTAATACTAGGAGAGCTCTTTGTAAAAGAGCTCGCCAGGGAAGAACTACCACCATACCTTTGTAAAAGAGCTCGCCAGGGAAGAACTACCATCTTACCTTTGTAAAAGAGCTCGCCAGGGAAGAACTACCACCATACCTTTGTAAAAGAGCTCGCCAGGGAAGAACTACCACCATACCTTTGTAAAAGAGCTCGCCAGGGAAGAACTACCACCATACCTTTGTAAAAGAGCTCGCCAGGGAAGAACTACCACCATACCTTTGTAAAAGAGCTCGCCAGGGAAGAACTACCACCTTACCTTTGTAAAAGAGCTCGCCAGGGAAGAACTACCACCATACCTTTGTAAAAGAGCTCGCCAGGGAAGACCTAGCACAATACCTTTTTCTGTCGCCAAGCAGCATTGCTGAGTTTTGGTTTGAAGGGTATTGGTGCCGGTGAAATAACAGGCACATACGATTTTTCAAATTTGTCTATAAGGTTGGTAAACGCACCAGCAATCCTCTTGGTGCTGTAGGTATATAGGCGGCGGTCGCCAGGGGGCTGTTGGCCTATTTGCAAACCTATTAAAAAAACATCTAGTACCTCATATAAGTGATAGTTAGGCTTCTTACGTCATCTGATTGTATAAGCTATTATGTAGTTCATAATACAATACGCCTGTAGCCGCTTTAAGTACAACAACAATATAATAGCGTTACATGGACAATGGGCATTATGGGGGTATTTTTAGCTCCATGGCTCTTAGTAATGCATTAAGCGAGCATGGGGGACTGACAACCGCCCACTCGTATCTGATAGTAACGAGAATCTGATTTCTGTTCATAACATTTACAAGTCCGACAGAAAATACAAATTAAATTACAATCCATGTTAGCAAATCGCCAACCCACATCAGGCCAGCGTTCAGCCTTCTTAATGTAAGAAGAGGCGCGTGCCCAGCAGAGGTACAGTGATGTGCTAGATATGCGTACCTATGCAAAAATACTTACAATTAAATAAAAAATAAACATACACATAACATATAACATGACCATGTATAAAAACAAAAATATTGTTATACCTACAACACTTAGGTTCAATTTTATCAACGTGGGATAACGTTTATCCGGGAACAAAGACGTTTACACATTTTCTATACCAAACCTATCAAAACTTGAAGCTTAACTACTCAGATGAAAGTTATGCGACGTTAGTGAAATTAGCCCTTACAAGTAATTCTGTAAACTTGTCAAAATATTGCTACCGATATTAACACACCTGTTTATCATAAATATATATATAATCATAAGGCAGAAAATATAGTTTGGAGATTTGATATATGTAAACTATAGTTTGGTGCTATGATATATGTAAACTATAGTTTGGTGCTATGATATATGTAAACTATAGTTTGGTGCTATGATATATGTAAACTATAGTTTGGTGCTATACATTGCTTCCTATAGGTAGGTACATTAATCTTATCTACATAGTATAAAACAAAGTCACTTCCCGCCTTTTGTACGCTTAGATCTTTTAAACTACGGAACGGATTTTGATGCGGTTATTATCTTAATTTAGGTAATTTCTTCCGAAAGATTTTAAGCTATAAAACATACCCAAGCGACGCCGGGGCGGGTCGTTAGTTCATTATAAAACGAAGTCCCCCGCTGCGTCCGTCTGTGCACAATTTTCTCCATAACTACTGAACGAATTTTGTTCCGGCTTTCACGATTAGATACCTTGATTTTCGGAAAAAGCTTATGTGTATAAATTATAAACGTGTTGTTTATATTAGCTTAGCTTTCACGTTTTTGCCAAGAAATTTAAATGTTTGATTAAGACTGATGAAAAATACCTCGAACAAGTAACTTAACCTTTTTTTTCGTCTGGAACTTCTCATGGTTACCTTTCGCCCGAAGGCGAAGGGTTATGCCGGACTCTTACCAGCTAAATACCAACGGTGTTCCTTCTCCTGACTTTTGGCTGGGGTCGCGGGATACGCAGCTGCATGCTCTGCGACCCCGGCAGACCTCGGTCCGCCAGCTCTTGGCGGACCTCTCCTTCTGTGGGGCCTCGTGAAAGGCGCGCGCGGAACTCCGTGCGCCGCCTTCTCGGGCCTGTTACTGGTCGGGCGACGGATACCCTACCCTACCGCCCGCAGGCCACACACTAGGGTGGCCGGAGATCGTCGCGCGCTCTCCGGCGGCGCCCGGTGCGTCTGGCGCTGGAAGGGAGAGTGGCAGCCGCCTCTCTCTGTCAGCTCTCCTTCTTTGGTCGCCATCACCTCCTCGCAAAAGAAGGCGAAGGCTTTCCACGCACTCTTGCTCCCGACCATGGACAGAACCACGGCCGGAAGTGAGAGGTCACCACCGACTGCCGCGATTAGTTCGCGGCGCTACGTCACCCATGCAGGACACGCCTGTAGCGTATGCAGCGCTGTGTCCTCCGGGCTGTCGACGCAGTGGTGACAACTGGGCGTCTGCTCCTGGCCTATGCGACACAGGTAGTTCCCGAAACAGTCATGTCCCGAGAGCACCTGCGTCAGTTGGAAGCTGAGGGCGCCATGCCGCCTCTCCAGCCACTCCTGCATCACGGGTCTTACCGCCGCTATTACAGCGTGCCCTGAAGTAACTTAACCCTGTACGAAGTCGGGGCCGGCCGCTAGTTTGATAAATAATATTAAGTAAGTAAGCTCAAGCTCGTTCTAAAACTGTGGACATAAATTCAGATAGGAACGTGAAAGCTACCGTGTTCCATTTACATGAAATTCTGGTAAATGCTTGTATGAGCTTGGCATAAGAGGCTTTTCTCCGTAGCTGGTTACAGCTTGCATCCGCAAAAAGTATTAACAATACAATGTGTCCCTGGATAATCTGCACAGACGAATGTAGGTTAAAAGAAACGACGAAAAAAGGACAATTAAAAAAAAATAACATGTTTCATTTTTCGTATAAAAATTACAACTTATAATTAATTACGTATTTAAATAAGGAGGAGCTCGTGGCTAAATAATTACAGCCGCATAGACCAATCTTCCGGGTTAAGCCACGCTTGCCGAGGTTGGTCTGTGGATGGGTGACCATTTACCATAGCGAGTTTCCTCCGTGCCTCGGAAAGCACGTAAAGCCGTTGGTCCCGGCTGTCATTTGTAGATCTTTGACAGTCGTTACTGTTGGTCAGAAGCCAGAAAGTCTGACAACCAGTCTTACCAAGAGTATCGTATTACCCAGTTACTGGGTTGTGGAGGTCTGATAGGCAGTCGCTCCATGTAAAATACTGATATTCAGCTGCATCCGGTTCGACTGGAAGCCGACCCCAACATAGTTGGGAAAAGGCTAGGCAGATGAATTAATTACGTATATTTTGTTTAAATAAAAACGATTATGATGGCTAAAAATGTGTGATGCATTGCAAATAAAAAGCAACCCTTGATAAATAGTCATCAAGATAAAAAAACAAAGAAGGACAAAAAAATATTGTGTTTATTTTCTTTTCTTTAATACAAGAGGTCTTTTTATTTTTCCCTTTTTTTGGTCAGTTTCACCCATTTTCGTCTGTGTATATTATCCAGGGATGCCTTAGATTAATACGGACTGTAGCTTAAACAGGAGGTACACTGGACACTATTCATCAAAATCAGCATCATAAACAATTCGTAAACGGCACCTCCTTTACATAACCCTTTCCATGAATGGTTCAAGGAGAAACTGCCATAATTAACACGAGTGGCAGACAGCTTGTCGCTATATGTAGACAAGAAGAGCCTGGCCCTTCCTGACGGGATCCCTTAGTGGCGCTTTATGACACGGAGATAAGGTGGCTTATTTGTATGAGAACCATACGTAATAAATAGTCCATGGATAACGTGGCATAGCTAGGGCTGCCAGTATAAATAGTGATTCACAGTGATTAGTTGAGCGCGCGCGGCTGCCGGCCATTACGTCGGGTCGCCCCGGAGGGACACCGCAGCACCGCGGCCGCGCGGCTCCCAAACACTATTATAATGCAAGCTATTTCTATATTTTGTATAAACCGATCGAGACTGTTTCAAAATAACTCGATTATTTATGGAAATGTTTTCCAGTTACACTTTGTACGTTTTGAATAGTTTGGAAATGTTTTAGGGGTGAATATACTCGTTATGAACGAGTTTTGTAGTACAATCATTGGAACAAGATTGTTTTTCGTTCCATTCATCCAATTATGATAAAAAAAGCTGATTGGTATTTCGAACGACTGTATTTCAAGGTCGTACTCGTAAAACATATTAGTTTCTAAAATCTTTAAGCACTTATTAAAGTTTTGCCATCCATTAAAAATCGGTATATTTTGTCCAGAAATTATTCTCAGGCAGATATTTTATTTACAACAACACCTGCAACACTGCGTACCGATGAATGAACACGATAAAATTACATATTATTTTCTATTTCGAAATATTTTAATACAATATTGACTTGTAAAACTGTCTTTAATAGATTTATTTACAGAAATAAATATCATTTACCATTTATTGAACAACACATTTTCAATAAGTGTTTCAGTCAAAATTCTCTTTCAATGAGCGCGCCGGCGTCGCCCGGCTCAAGTTGACCGGAACGCTCGGTCTGATTTCCGGACAAATCTGTCAAGCTTGATTTAAAACGTGTAAATTCGAAACGTTGGTATTTAAATTCAATTATTATACTCTGTTCAACGAAAGATGAGTTCTGACATAGCGGTTATTTCGTAAATTAATTTAATGTTTCTCACATTAAATGAAGTTACGAAATAACTTCGTGGACTTGCCTATATAATATTATTCATATTGTTGTTTTTTCTTGTTGTTTAGTTTTTGTACTCAAGACTTGGTACTACATTAATCACTGGTCTGTAGTCAAGACTACATTGTTCTCTCCTAACTAGGTATCCTACATCATAGGACCTGTATTCACTGAAATTGTTAAATATATCCTGTTTTCTATTAAAAGAGTAACCATGGAGTTTCGTGCCGGCTCTTCTACATAGGAAACGACTAATTGGAACCGTGCACCTAAATTCGACTTTTCACAAGCGCCGGAAATAGACAAAAAAAAAAATCCTTATTGAGGCTGCTGTCAAAAAAAACCTAAACGACATCATCAAAAACCGTAAAATAGCTTTATTATGCATGTTTTGTTGTATTGAAATATTTGTATGGTACCTAACGTTTTGTAGAGAAACGTTAGGACTCACCTTCTTACGGTGAAAAAGGAATACTTAACTGATTAATATACAAGTTTAGCCAAAAAGAGGGAACTAATCCGAAAGGGTGTTAAAGTACCCATAATAATTCATAATTTTTAGTCTACAACTTTCCCCAAAAGTCAATAGTTTAAGAGAAATAACTGACCAAACATTTCATAAAAAATACGCTAAAATCTATCTGTCCTCAGCTGTGTTTACATTTACGGTCATATTTGGGTTCATGGATTAGAAGATTTAGATTTTTATATTTTGATTTTTAGATAACGAATTTCTGAATTTGGAACCAAACCCGGGATGAAGAATTTTTGATGAAAATGTATTTTGGAATTTTAACAGTTGCTTAAAACAGCAGTCAGTGATACTTTAAGTTGCCCGCATAATCCCTTTTAAGACTAACTTTGTATAACTAAAATAATATTATGATATTGAGATATCTGATTGTTGATATTGTTACTGAATAAATTCGACGACACGTTTGGTGCAGTGGCTAAGCGATTGGCTTCTGCGCTACGGGTCGTGGGTTCGATTCCCACACGGAACAAAAATTTGTATGGCCTACAGGTGGTTGTTTCGGGTCTGGGCGTTTGTTTGTGAGATTTGTGTCTGTAAACGCACCCACGATACAAGAGAAAAAAAAAAAAAAAAAATTAAAATACTTGCGTTATTTTGTTAATATTTTGTATAATATATATTTATTTAATAATTGGATAGTTAAAACGTTTTAAGGCTTTTGTACATATTACAGGAAAATTCTATACGTATTTCTGACAACTACCATAAGGTACCTACCGCTTATAACCGCTAAATAAAATTTAAACACAATATAATAAAAATTATTTGTTTTTAATCAGATATTGTTTATCTAATCGAATCGATTAGTTCTGTAGGTAGGGCATGGAAACATAATAGTAGAACGTAATACGGTTAATATTCGTGGCGCCAAACAATATGAGTAATTATTTTTCAGATTCTTTTCCGTTGGTTTATTTAAATAGAGACAAAATGTCGCCCTACATTGTGTCATGGATCCTTGAAGAAATCACGTTCACAATCCTCAACGTTGAGAAATAAATGCAACAAATAATATTTCCTCAAGTGCTGTCTGCTTTTGGTCCAAATAGATAATGCTGAATAAAGATATCTAGACACGGACCCTTGCTACTTCTAACATTTTAAAAAATTATTGTTAGGTTTGTCGTTTACATGGGTGCTCTACGAATATCTGTGACAGTAATTACGTGTAGTCGGAAGCCCGACAGTCAGACAACCAGTCTAACGTTAGGATATCGGCATTGCCTTGTAACTTGGGTTGCGGATAGGGTTACCATATGACAGGCGTTTGCCGCATTTGACAGGCATTTTAAGGTTTAGACAGGCATGCGGCCGGCATTGGTCTGAGACAGGCATTTTTAAATTTCGCGCTTGCGGGCCGCGCGCGCACTGCGCTTACATAAATGCAAGAAGAAAAGAAAGAACTATTAAAAAAAATGATGTCCTCTGACAAATATCAGCAATAAATATCCTTCTTCATTATTATCTGTTGGCTTTTTACTTATTACCTACAGCGTTTTGCTTTAGACAGACATTTTTCTGAAAATTCTGGCATTTTAGGTACCATAGACAGGCATCCCTCTATTTACATATGGTAACCCTAGTTGCGGAGATCTGATGGTAGTCGCTTCTTGATACTGATATTCAGCTGCATCTTGTTGGACTGGAAGCTGACTCCAACATAGTTGGGAAAAGGCTCGGCAGAACAGATGTGGTCCCGTTTGACCCCAGTCGCATCTGATGGTAAGCGCAGTCAGGGTCTAAGATGAAGCACATGAATCCAAGTAACAGAGATATGGAGGGACTCCCCTATACTGTAACCCAATTTATATACATTTATAGGGTGACTGGTAATTAGTGACCGATCCTTTAACACTTGATTGTACTCATGATAACAAACAACTTTCCCAAAGAAACATTTTTATTTTTTTCATTTAAAATTTATTAGTAAATCGTTACGGAATGGACGCGGCTCATAATATGTTTTTTTTTTTGTTTTATAAATAATGTTTCTTTGGGAAAGTTGTTTGTTATCATGAGTACAATCTTGTGTTAAAGGATCGGTCACTAATTACCAGTCACCCTATACAACGTTATTTTTAGTATATACAAAAACCGAGACACCCCAACAAGATTTGCATCAGAACTGCCTGAATATGTGTTTTTTTTTAATAAATCTCCAAGTTACACCGTAGTTTATGTCGCGTTAAGTTCCATAGTAAAGTGTGAAATGCCTGAGATGTGCTATGCAGGGGTTGTCTAATACACGGAAACTGACCGAGCGGACTGTCTCAAGCTTCAAGGTGTCTATTACCGTCAACTGTTATGGGTAGAAACCTACTGAAACAAAATTGGCATACTTATATGAAAAAAAAAAATTAAAAAAATGTGGTGTAAAAATATGTCAATGGATTCTCCTAGTGATTCTGAACAAACTAGTTTCAGGTTTCGCATATATTAAAACTAAGCTTGTATATATGAATGAATCCCTATTTCCCTTGGTGACGGAATCACGCGTAAGCGGCTGGACCGATTTCAATAAAATTTTTTTTGGTGTGTTCCTACTTGTCAGGAGGCTTCAACTGACAATTAGGAACACACCAAAAAAAAAATTTCTTACGAGAGAAATGTTTGATATTAAAAAAAAAAACGAAATTATCTCAGTATGTCCATATTCTTCATTTGTGTAACGCATGCATGAAAATGGTTTTAATTTTTTGTTACTATTTTGATTTTGTTTCTAAGGGTAGGTAGTAAGTAGGAAAAAGTGCATTGCAACGCATGCTGGGTACAGCTAGTTTCTTTATAAATGATGTGAACTACACCGACTCTTAATTAATTATTGTAACGAGATCGTTTGTATCATCATAATAGTTTCGCACACTTGTAGCGCTCATTCAATAGAGAACCACTCTAAAGTATCGCGCGCAGTAGCCGGTTTTGTTTGTTTTATTGTTTTATTTTGTGTAGGTACCTTCGGCAGTGGCATAGTGGTGAGAGTGGCACTGTCCAGTGATTGATTGATACGCAGCTTTTAAGCTTTTGATGGGTACCTGTGTTTCATAGACATGTGTATGTATGCCTCCGTGCTTCGAAAAACACTTTAAGCCATCAGTCCTGCTGTCAAGCTAATATTGATGATATTCGCACTTATTGACAGAAGATCGAATATTACCTAAAATGGAGACATGAAAAACCTAAATTAAATACAATCTCATTTGGTCAAAGGATTAGCATTGCCATACAACGTGGCAAAGCTGCCAGTCTTCTAGGCATGTTATCAGTCGACAGCGATGCGGAGGAATATTTTGATGCCCTATTTTATATTCACGTTTTATTATTTTATATTCACGTTTTATTGGGATATATTTTTCTTTTAATACTTTCATTTGTAATTAGTGTTGATGTAAATAAATAATTTCCAACGGTCAAATATAAAGAAAACAAAATACAGTGTGAATGTGTAAGGCCCCTCGCCCACGGCGAATTTTTGTAGCGATCAGTCGCGCGTTTAGCAAACGCGCGACAGCATCACTTCTAACGCGTGTTAGTCGCATTTGCAACGCGCTACTGCATCACGATTGTATCGATACAAACGCGCGACCGCGTCGCGCTACTAACACGCTACTGCATCGCGATTGTATCGATACAAACGCGCGACCGCGTCGCGCTACTAACACGCTACTGCATCGCGATTGTATCGATACAAACGCGCGACCGCGTCGGACGACATCGGTAGAGAGAACGAAGGGGGGAGGGAGTATGGCGCGGCGCGTGATTGGGAATCATAATTTTTGAGTTGTTTGAATGTTGTTACATGATGTCCACAAAGTAATCTCTGGGTATTAAATGGATGCATCCAATATTGACGCTGCTTCCGTTGCCTACGCTTCGGCTGCTTACGTGAAAGCAGCACCAAAGACAACGTGACTAATGTTGCCTCAACGGAGTCCATCTTGCAACTGTACTGAACCAAGGTATTTTTGTATCGTAACTGCATCGCGACCGAATCGCGTTTGCATCGCGACCGAATCGCGTTTGCATCGCGACCGAATCACGTTTGCATCGCGACCGAATCGCGTTTGCATCGCGACCGAATCGCGTTTGCATCGCGACCGAATAGCGTTTGCATCGCGACTGAATCTGGTCCCGTGGGCGCGGGCACACAGCTAGCGACTGCTTCGCGTCTGTATCGATGATACGCGCGAGAGCATCGCGACTGCATCGCTACAAAAAGTCGCCCGTGGGCGAGGGCCCTAATAATTTAAACATTCTATGTCATACTTAAATCGAGAAACCTATTTATGTCCTTCCGTACATAATTGGTATCAACAGGCTCGATCAGAATAGTAAATAAAGCTCAGTGAAGTCCTAATAAAAGTTGTCTCCGCCGCTGCAAGGTACAAGAGCTTTGACAATGCCTCTAAAAGCTTTGCGTCTATGGGCTCTTTCAATTTAGACGTTTCGTGTCGGACCGCTGCGGTGCCGAAGTGGTGCGTTTGTCGTATTGCGCACGGACGGTCGCTTGTTTTCATACAAAGCGCGCGGTACGGCAACAGTGCGGCGTCGGCACCGCGAACGCTCGACAACAGGACGGCAACATCGCAAACTCCACGTGTTCTTTTCGCTGTTGAATAGTGCGGTGAATAGATGTGAGAGCTAATTTCATCGAATTTTCATTTATTTTTTTGCTTAAAATGGATGATATAAACGTGGAAGAATTTATAAATGAAATTGAAATAAGTACGTCCTACTTTAAGGAACTCCAAAAGCGACAAAAACAGTAATCGCACGGAAATAAAATAGTTTTTTGCCGCTGAATTTTACTTTTATCTAATTCAAGTAATTCGTGGAAACATTCTATAGGCATTCCTAGGTAATTAAAAAAAATTGCTTGGATCTTGTTTTAACCTAGGGTAAAGATTATGGAATTCAACAAAATTACATGTTTACGAAAACATCGGTGATGCTCTTTTACGGGGGCGTCGTTTTTGTTTCTGTTTGATGTTTTTCAACAAGAGCACTAACAGTAATGTTTCTTCGTCAGAGTCCATGGCTTAACTGCTGTCAAAGATATTTAAAACATCACTAGCATACAAACGCACGGCAGTCAGATACGCTTTCAATTTAGACGTTTCGTGTCGGACTGCAACCGTACTGCAGCGGCCCGGCAGCGGGTTATAACCAGCGGCACGGTAAACGTGCGGCAGCGGTCCGACACGAAACGTCTAAATTGAAAGAGCCTTATAACTGGACTGGTTAAAAATTCCGGTACTGTCCGAATTTAGGGATATTGGAATATCGACTATGACGGCTACAGCTTTATAAGACAAAAAAGATCGTATTACAGGAATAATAATGCTGTATTAAGGGTCTGATACAGAAAGC
Organism: Amphipyra tragopoginis; assembly: GCA_905220435.1. Taxonomy (NCBI): domain Eukaryota; kingdom Metazoa; phylum Arthropoda; class Insecta; order Lepidoptera; family Noctuidae; genus Amphipyra; species Amphipyra tragopoginis. Next base: position 37,037,015 of record HG991991.1, read on the forward strand.
GGTATTCCTGAATACAGCGTGTATTGTTAGAAAGTTTCTTTGTCTGAGGCTTTGACCACCGGTAACTTGGATACAGTTCGCGAAGGGACATTTTTTTTAAATTGTTGTCCTGGTTGACAATTTCATAGAAAAAAAATAACATTAACCATTACAAGCACTTAATGATATAAGTAAAATTTAGGTACACGGTTAATTAGTCGTTTCATATGGAGAAGAGCCGGCAAGAAACTCCTTGGTTATTGTTTTAAAATCAATATCTTTAAAAATTTGAGTAAGTACAGTTATTATTTAGCATAGTTAAGTATGTGAGAACAATTTATTTGGCAAATTATTTAATATGGTACGTACAATGAATAAACTTGAAAAAGTAAGGTAATACGTAGTGTTCAAGAAAACGTTTGATTTCAATTTCGACTAAAAATAATATATATTGCCGAAGTTAAGGCTTCAGCGGACCGTAGAAATGAATTGCAGCCGTAGCGTAAGCCACGCTCTCGAAATAAAGCGAGGCGATCAATTAAAACTGTAAAAAAATAACTAAGGAAACTTCCTGTTTCAGCTGAAACTAAGGCTTGTTTTACACGCACCACAACGACACGTGGGCGGGCACTAGTTTTTATGAAAATTAATATTTAATTCACACGGACCACATTTTGTCATCAAAGCTGCAGCGACACTATTCGCACGTGACCACTGCTTGACCACTTTTTGTCGCTGCGATGTGGTGTCGTTGTGGTACGTGTGAATGCTCCCTAAGATCGTAGTAGGTATAATTTGTTTTCAGTTGACCTTGATAGTCGGATATCAACTACAGTTTAATATATCAACCAGTCAATCACTTGTTCCGAATAAAATCCTTAGATAAAGTAACATCCAACATGTTTACTTAATACTGCAAAACCGGGATCGTGATAACGTTATCTTTACATTAATTAGTACATCTAGATACAGCGGAACACTGATTGTCGCCGTTACGAATCAACTGTCTGAGGATACACTTGTAATAGCTAAGTAATTCTGACAGATGACTTTTCTGTTATTTTGAAATGAATCTTCAAAATGTTCCCGACCACTGGGGGGGACTTGAGGGAGGGGTACACCTTCCGCACTGATGTCCGTTAGATGCCTAAAACATGAGGAGGATGAGGATTGGATGAGGAGTTAACATTTATATCAAGTATCAAAGTTCTTATTTCAAATAAGTACAGTATATTCCGAAAGATCAAAAATTTGTTTAGAATTTTATTTTATCAGTGTTACTTTGAAATTCGACTCTAAGTTGTGTTTATGAGTGAGCTTTTGTTTACGTAACACGTTAACAAAATGTAATTATTTGTGCGGTACAAAAGAATCTATACGTATACATCTATGAATATTTGCCCAAAAATGAGTTACTTTACGAGGGCAAGGGGTTCCCGAGTTTTAGAAGATATCAAACACGACACATAAATATATCTACCTAAGTAACAAAATACATATTGGGTAGCACGGACACTTGAGTGCTCTCTGGTCTGTGAAAATTCTTCATTTCCCTATTTCATTAGATTCCCGGTTAGATGGAATAGCTTTCCGAGATATTTTTCCACCTTCGCTTTTAAAACTTTATGTAAGTAGGTAATACATATAAAAATCCTCATGTTTTTAATTTCTTCTTAATGCAGTAGGTATTACATATATTTTAGAACATTTAATTTCAAATTTATAATATAAATTAATCACAGATTAGTCGATGCGGTTTCATTGTAAAATAACTCATTATGTGAAATGATCAGCACAATAGGGGACACACGGATACCGCAACTATTTTATGCTACCAGCTAGTGAATATGAGTGAATAGTGGTAATGAATTATTGTAGTCATGGTTTATTTTTGTCTGTAAACATAGTGCATGCATTCCGGTGTTTGAACACGAGGTACGCGGGTCCGGGCGTAGGGCCTCGCCCTCCTCACTCGGAGGGAAATGAAAGAGGCATGCGACGGCCGCGTGGAAGGAGCGCGATGTAGGTCGCGGCAGAAATAGACCAGCCTCGACATTTCCAAGGTATTTGTGATTATGAGCTGCCGGTATAATGAGCGATGGCTGCGGAGGCGCTGCAGGACCGCCGGCGACGGTAATACGCGCCGTCGATCGCTCCCTGCTAGTTCCGAGAATAAGCTATAAAAGTAATAGCCTCTGTAATCGTCGCTGTCTGTGTCGCTGTGTTCATTATGCAGTAAAGCTGGACTGACTTAGGCGCTTATAGGAAAATAATAAACCGCGAGCTACTGCTGTATTTTTCAGCGTATTTTCTACAGAAATTAAGGATTATGTTGTTGTGAAGCAGTGGAAGCTTACTTATAAAAGTTAACAGAAGAAAAACATGTTTTCTGAAAACTTATACAAGGTTAGTCGGAAAGGGGGTACTAATCCGCGGGCAACTTAAAGTATCACTAATGATCGTTTTAACGCAAGGGTTAAAATTACGAAATTCGATCATTTTTATTTCCATCCAAAATTATTTTTATTTTATTTTTTCCAAAATATCTTCGCTCTTGGTTTAGTTACGAATTCAGAAAATGGAGCTTCTAATCCGTGACTCCAAATATGACTCAAAATGTAAAGTCAGCTGATCGTAGCTGAGGATAAATAGATTTTAGCGTATTTTTTATGAAATCTTTGAACAGCTATTTCTCTTAAATTATCGACTTTTGGAACGTTGAAGAACAAAATTCATTTATTGTTATGGTTACTTTAACAACCTTTCGGATTAGTGACCCCTTTCCGTTTTTTTTTCTATTCGACTGCTGTAGGTCGTCCTAGGGGACGGTTTCTACGTAACCGGGCAGTTATTGGCGAGACCTGAAGGGTCTCCAGCCAACACCCCTTTCCGACTAACTTTGTACCCTTTATATTATTATAAGAATATTTTTATTTTTCCGCTATTGCCAGGTGTATTTCATATTATAGATTCTCATGACTTGCAAAGTCTAATCTCCCAACATAGGACGTAGTGATGTAATCTATCTGTAGGATAATTCGTGTATTTTTTTAAAGCTGGAAACGTGAGGCCTTTTTTAACCGTAGAGTTATAGTTTACAAAAGCTGTCAAAATGTTTGGTGTTTGTTGTCAAACAATTTGACTGTTTTTGTAAACGAAAATTGTACTATACTTCCGTACACTAATGTACTTCAAAAGATACGTGAATACTGTCAATTACCACCTAACCGATTTCTCGTGCTTATTGAATACAACATTGGGTGGGAGTGCTCACAAAAACATAAATTCGATTTCTATGGGAGTTGTTGAATTCGTCTACATTGTCAAACCAGCGGCGCTTTTAGACTGCGGAATGATATTGCATAGAACGAGATGAATCTATATCTACACCTATACAACGATCATAACGACGAGTTTTGAGAACGAAGCCTTACTTAGATGAAGCGTTCCGAGTCCATCGCGACGCGGCGGTGTCCGGTGTCACAATTGTGTCGACAAGACCGGCTGATGGCGCGCCATACACATTACCCTTAGCCTTTGTTGGCAAGCTTTACACCTATTTAATGGATCTCAGCAGTGGTCTATTACTATTGAAAGTTCTAGACATATGACGACAGTTATGGCGCCGTGACTGAGCGACTGCGCTACGGGTTTGATTCTCGCACGGAACAAAATAAATATGCCTACAGATAGTTGTTCCGCGTCTGGGTGTTTGTACATCTGAAGATTTGTGTCCGTAAATGCACCTTCAATACAGCAGAAATCCGAGTTTAGTAGCGTTGCCTGAACTCCTGTTACTAAAAAAAAAGCGGAAATGCTGAGCTAAGAGAACTGTATCAAAATTGTTCAGGGGAGAAAATATAATGAGGAAAATCAGTAAACTTTTGCCTGGGTCCTATAGCCATAATCTAATAGTTTTGTATATCAGTAGCAGCATGTTCTATTAACAAACTGGGTGTATAAATAGACTCATAAGCAAACTGAACCTGGGGTCCAATATTACTAACAAAATATGTAGTTACCAAACCGCGAACGACAACCACAACCATCAGTCACTTTACGTATTTTGTTTATGCTGTCAAACAATTTGACCGTTTCTGTTCGGCTCCGGTTCAGTTGCGATTGTTACACGTTTCTGTTAGTAAAATTGCCCCCCTGTGATATTAACTAACGTATGTGAAAATGTACTATGGAAAGCTATGGAGTCTGCTTCATTATAGGTAAAGATACAAGTCTTAATTTTAACCGATACCTCTCTGTAAATCATATGAACCTGTCATTAGCCAGCATTTTAGTGCACGGAAACATTTAGATAAATGTATCGATACTCCAGCTACAACAGTTAGAATTTGAAGAAACTCATATGAGACTTTTTATCTGTATAAATAATAATATTTCGAAATAGTTTGTCAAGAGACTAGTATTTTATCGTTTGAAGCGTTTATTTGAAACTGACTACAAGTTAGTTTTAAAAATATTCTTTAGCAGTTATTTATTGTTTTAAACGCTCGTCTTTATTCCATTTTATTAAATAAATGACAGCTATATACAACTGTAGCTGCCACTTATTTACAATGGTCCAATTTATTTATATTAAAGAACATTCAAATAAATTCAGCGCTAATGAAAACTTTATTTAACCCTTTCCCTGTCCCATGAACCACATATCAACAAGTGCATTGTTTAACTATTGTGTCTGCTGTGAACCTGTTAATTAATAATCATTTAACTCTTTCTTGGCATTACGGCGGCGGGTAGTGCTAATATCGGTTTTTCTTCTAACGCAGAGCGCCTCTTTGTAGCACTCGTACTAAATGGTCTAGCCCGGGTTTCTTGAAGTAAACTGATATACGTATAAATTTCTGTTTTCCTGTTTCACGCCCCAGCTGACAGCACGATATATACAAAGTAGCGGGTGTTCCGCTCTCGCCGTTTGCTGGAGATGCGCAGACGTGGTGCAAGAGATACGTGGAAAAGGTTCACTATATGCAATACGAGACCATTAAATGCAGTGCCATAATGTGACAAGACACCAAGCGGTAGCAGACATTGAATGAACCAAATCAGTCTATTGCGAGCTAAAGTTATGTGTTTGGCTTCCTAAATTGACAGGCAACAGCCGCGTATCAAGACATCTCCAGCAAGCTTGCTGATTTTGAAATTCGGTTATGAACCTTCTAATCCAGACCGGTCTATTTCCACTTCAGCTTCCAGGTCCTGAAATCCGATAATTGGTCCTTAGATAGACACGGCTAAACCCTTTCAGCTTTCTGATGTTGCAAGGTGAAGTGGTTCTTCTGCATATTCTTATGAGGTGCATAAGCGTTGCAGATCTCATTACTAATTGAATACTGTAGCGAGCAATTAGGCGTTCAGCGAGCGGCTTTTATTTCACACCGGGGCGGCGACGTGGCGGTGCGGCTGCGTGGCGGTGCGGTGGCGTGGCGGTGCGGTGGCGTGGCGGGTCGGTGGCGTGGCGGCCTCGGGCGCTCGTACCTCGCTCCCTCTAATCAAATGACAAAGCTTAAAAAAACGTATGAAAACAAGGAATTTTCCATTCTCAGGAGAAAGATAGCAACACATAGTATCAGCTGTTAGTCATTGATGTCACCGGTGAGGAAATAGAGTCAGTTTGATAAGCTATCTATAACAACCTTTGATTTTGTAAGGTGCCACCATGTTGTGGCGTGCGGATCAGTTTCCGATTTGCTCGAGTTTGCAATCTTATTTGGCGACACGTTAGGTGCAGTGGTTGAGCGATTGACTTCTGCGCTACGGGTCGTGGGTTCGATTTCCGCACGAAACAAATATTTGTATGGCCTACAGATAGTTGTTTCGGGTCTGGGCGTTTGTGCATGTGAAGATTTATACCCACGAAGAGAAATCCTAGTGAGGGGAAAAGTTTCTTTAAAATAAAATAGTTACATGCTAAAGAAAAGCAAATATGAGGACTACAACTATTCATTGCTTTGAATTGAATTGAAAAAAAATTGAAGCAGTGATAGCGTAGCGATTGACCGCTTGCATTGTATGCAGGAGACTCAGACCGAGTTCGATCACAGACCGGACCTCTAAATTTTCGAGTTCACGTGCGTATTTATTTATCACTTGACATCTTGAGGAAACCTGCACACGTGAGAGGGCTCCAAACAGTTCTCAATGGCATGAGCAGTCCGCCAACCTGCACCAGGCCAGCGTGGAGGACCCAATACTTCTCATTCTGAGAAGAGGCCCATTACCAGCAGTGGGACGGTAATGGGCTAATGATGGTCATAATGACTTATTCATTTTTTTAACAGAATTGTTTTTATCTATTAATAATGTAACTTTGGTAATGGTTATTCTTATCACGTCAAGTTTCTCGCACATCATTGTTGCGAGGGTCGCACATCGGTTATCTATTACTATTCGCTCACCTACTTTCTGTTACTCATACAGCTAGATATATCGTGTATCTCAGGACAATTTATCAAGCGTGATATGTCAGATTTGTGATAACTGATTGCTTAAGATTAGATAGTGTGTCGTCAGGGCGTGCGCCGCGCCGCCGCGCCTCTGCGGCGGAACATGATCAGTAAACAACTAGTTGTCGTCAGCAACTCATATCACAACTAGAATACGTTATAGCAAATATTAGTGCTGTTTATTGCAATATAGGTAATCTAAGTGTTCGAGGAAAGGATGCTATGTGAGAACCGTGTATTTAAAACCCATTTGCTCTTGTTGGAATTGTTATAAAAATTACATATTATCAAAGTTACACTTGATAATATAGACGAGACTGTGACTCGCAATAGGATTTTACTATTTAACTGTCGCTCAACCGAAGTTCGTCAATGACGGCCTTATGTCCAAGACATAGGTCGCTCTCTATCGCCTATCGCCGTCCATCAGAATAACTTGCATGAAGAACCCTTGTGGTCCGTCCACTGAAAGATTTTTACAGAAAAAAATTAAAATACTGATCGCACTAGAATTAACGAAACCGGTTGCACTAGAACTCGAGCCCAGGTAGTCACACTGAGCAGTCGTGTTTGGGACCTCAACTAAACTCATAAAGTAATGCTTTATCATCATCATCTATCAGCCTGTAAACTTCCACTACTGAACAGGGCTCTTTCTATGACTGCCACAATAAAAAGTCAAACGGGAAATAGCCTAATTATGACTATTTCCCGTTTTCAGACAGCTCGGTGATTACAGTTTGTTGTTATTAGCAGATAAGTGGACGCTTCTGCCGACCCTCTTGATGTAATCCCTTAGTCGCCTTTAACTACACCCACGGAAGGGGAAAAGGCGGCTTATTCTTTGCAGGAACTCACAAGTAAGTTTACACGCAGAAAAAATATGGTGCGTATTGCTATGCTCATAAGCGCGTTAGAAGTTATACTTCGACTGAGATGGAAAAATGTCAACAACTAACTTCATGGTGTCTTATAGAAAAAAGGTTTACGTCAACAACTATCTTCATGGTGTCACAGAGAAAAGAATATTGTGTCAACAAATAACTTCATGGTGTCATAATACAGAAAAGAGGATTACATCAACAACTAACTTCAAGATGTCGCAATTCCGTGCGTAAGTTCCGTAATAATGAAAATTTTACTCTCAATGCGTCAATAGAAATATAACTTTAATAAAACCTTTCTATTTACTAAAGCAAAGGTTCTAAGAGTTCTTAAAAACATTAAAAGATTCCAACGGTTTCATTTAATTCGGTTTCGCTTAGTTTACGGAATGTTGAGTTCTGAGTATTTCAGCTAAGAAGTTTGTTCAGGTTCCGTTGTGTTACGTCTGTCTAGGCGTCGAGACACGAATTAACTTCAGATATAGTTATGTTATTTCAAACATTTTGATACTTATTCATTTTATTCAGAACTACATATACAGAGTGTTAACGAATTCGTGTAATTCCTTCAAACCACATGATCTACTACTGGTGTCGACTGGCCCCGCACGGAATTTAGCTTGATTAAAAGTAAAAAAAGGCTTTGTTACCGATCATATCTAAACCACCTAATAAGGATTCAGTAAAAAATAAGTTTTTTTTTTGCAAAAAAATAATTTTATTTTTGTGAACATTTCGATGCCACGCATAAATTAATAAAAGTACGGTGACACGGCTGGCAGGAACGACTAACGCGATATTGCTCTTTGCAGTTAGATAACTCAAGGATCTAAAAAGAATCAGAAATTGAAAACCAAAAATTTTTTTTGAATTTTTTTTTTGATTTGTTTTCGAATATTCCCGTTTATGGTTAATCTGTGTCACCAGTAGATCACGCGGTTTGAAGGAATTACACGATTTCGTTAACACCCTGTATATTTAGTCTATAAAAAGGTACCGTTGAATAGGGGCCCTACTAACTATTACAACCGCTAGAAAGGACCGTTCTGAGTGTGTACCTATTGTTATAAGTAAAGGTGTGGTAAATGGATTGGTGATGGTAACTGTTGATATGTTAAATGCCGCCTTTTAAAAATTCAGCCTACAAAGCACTCTTGTTTAAATGTATAAAATTTAGACTGGCCATTCTGTGTAGAAATATGGATTTCCACACGAAAGCATCGTAAAGCAAACGTTACTTATTTAAAAACTCTAGTAGCGTATCTGTTACAATTAATATTAGACCAGCTCCAAAATTGTGTCCGTAGACACCATTCCAATTCTGTTTATTGCATAAATCGGATGCATTTTGTTTTAAATTTCTATCAATAGATGACACTGTTTTACTACTCGACTCTTGCAATAGAGTTCGCTAGACTGCAGTCTTGAATTGACTGATCAAATCGATATCGAGTTTGGAATTCCGATCAATAAATAATCGTAATAATTCCGGTCTCTTTAGGTGACCAGGAGATTTATGTGGTCGATTTGTCAATCTAACACGTATGCAATGTGTAGACGAGAGGTACATTGCAGTGCGAGCGGTGCCGCGGCACAAACTACAGCCGAATATTTGGCAGCGGTTCAATGATTGATCGCTACGTCAACTAACTGAAACTGTGCATTTTATTTACGAACCGTGAACGCTGCCCGCGACCTGCGGACGAAAACATCACCCAGGCGTTACCAACACTACCAACCATAATGTACAATACCCACTATTACAGTGTAGGTATGTACCTACATCTAAATCATAATCAGTATCCGAATTGCGTATCATATTCGTAATTTCAATAGCTTTCATTTTGACAATACAACAATATTCATTGCGTGGTACATAGTTGTGGAGAAGTCGGATTGTTAATACATACGATGCTGTGGAAATTGTTGACCTGACAAAATAAAAGCCATAGCGATTACGAGTGTGTGTTAGTTCTGCGATTCAGGTGAAATGTTGGTAAATATTTTATAGGCACCACAACATGAAATACTTAGGTGCCTGATAAAACCATGAAACTTTGATAATAGTACTTCCATATCTACAAATGTGTATGATAGAATGTCCAGGATATATTTGAATCTCGTAGATACAGTTTCCTATTTGTGGAAGTTCTAATAGTATTCTAATTATAAACACCACATGATCTTAAAATCATGTTGTGTACCTACACGACGCAATGGAAGAGTCTTGTGTTACCGCAATAAGGGACTCGCATTGTTTTAATTTTTTATATAAACTATCATGTATTATATGCAGTAATTAAAGTTGTGAGGATCATATCGCCTATTGGAACTTCAATTGAAAGGGAAACTCATTTCACTTAGTTAAGGGAGATGAACGGAGTTCCGGAATCGGTAATTTATCAATCACTCAGATGCCCAGTAATCCGCATAAATCAATACAATAGGGTTGCGTTCTTTAGGATGAAATAAAGCTCGTACCAGATGCAATAAATCTATTTGATGGGGCTGCCTCCTATTTATTATAATTTTAATGTGTTTAACATTATTGTGGCTACTGTAAATTAAGATGAAAATTAGGAAAAATAACTTAAAAAAGGGAATCCGTTGGTACATACTTTTGTGAAAAAAGACGTGTTTCACTCATTTAAAATTGTAAAATATGATTGTATTTCTTACATGGGAATCTTACATTTTGGAATCATCAGATAACTTTTAACAGTAACTGAGGAATTTGATAATGACACTTATAGAAACAAAAGCTGTGAAAACGTCAAACTTATTTCTCAGATAAAAGTTAAGTGACTATTGAAAAATCAGCCCTAAATATGCGATGTGTCCGGCTATGGACTAGCGATATTCTAGGTACTTATATAACAACTATTCTAGTACACAAATACACTATACACTAGGGTCTAATCCACTTCCGTTTTTTTGTTGAGATATTCTGTACGTGTGTACAAAAAAAGTCATATCTCTCAAAGTTTTATTCCTACTGAGATAAAAGTAGGCTTATTCGGAGGGCAACAATATTGTCCATCGTTTACATTACGATACAATGGGTTCACATAAAGACATACAGTTGTAGACAATATCTCAACAAAAAAGCAAAACGCTGTCAAATAGAAGTGGATTGGACCCTAGTTTGTAGTGTATTTGTGTACTAGAATAGTTGCTATATAAGTACCAGTGGCAAAGGCTCTATACAACTCGATTCCTATCGGCTTCCCTTTCGAAACGAGTAGTTACTGGAATTCACGCATCACACTTGAGCAAGGTAAGCATTTTTTGGTCCGGCTTCCCTTTTAAGAAAATTCACCCTTCGCCACTGATAAGTACCTAGAATATCGCTAGTCCATGGCCGGACACACTGTATTTATTACACTTGTGTTAAAAACATCAGACTATTACCCTGCAGCATTTTTGTGACCCGTGACTCTCGTGGGAAATAAACTGCATTACCTTAGGGATGTAACTAGGGTTGCCAACCGTACTATAATATATAGTATTGTACTGTATTTAGGGTCTCCGTACTATATACTGTTGAAGAAATATATAGTACGCGAAAATACTATATTTCAGTACAATAGCTCAATGTAATACTAAAATTAGTAAAATAAAAAAAACTTCCTGCAATTTTCGAACGCGTCTTTCGTTCGACAGAAGTATTGTGCGTGAAACCGAACGCGTCCCTGTCATATTTCGCTCCTAATTGATACGTCAATGTCAAACTTGACAACATCAAACTAATGTTTATTTATTCTAATCTTGCTTGCCTTTTTCGTTTGTTTTGGATTTCGTTAATTTTATTGAGTTAGTGGAGTTATTATGGTTTTAGTAGTTTTAGTCCTGCATTAAATTACGTAGTAAAATAATGGAAAGTTGTAGCGATAGCGAAAGTGTCCCACTGACACCCACTAAAAAGAGGAAAATACAAAAAAGGCTCCAAAAATATAAACCTGAGTGGGAAAATAATAAAGTAAAGAACTTGAGTTTGAGTTTAAAAAAAAAATATAACTTATGTCTTTTGTTTTATTCTTCCCTACTAAAATACTATGTTTTTTTGAAGCGTACTATATTTTTTTATGGCTTTTTTAAAAAAATACTATATTCAGACAAAAAAATGTTGGCAACCCTAGATGTAACCTTAGTGACTTCACGTCTTCACTGCTTATGCAAGCGCGCCGAGTGCTCCAGTGCATGCACATATTGTACGTTGAATATTGTTATCGACAGTACTATTGAAGCATCTAAGCAAATCTCCGAGGTTAAAGAACTAACATTTAGGTAATGTAACCGCACGGGTAAAAAGATTGTTATGAAAAAGTTAAGATGTTGGCCTTGACTAAAGGTCTACAAGGACATCTAGGATTCAATGAACTACTGTAATAAGTGTGTGCTGGGTCCGTAAACTGCTTACTCAGTATTATACTGACATTCAATAAACTGAAATTTTAGACACTTGTTAAAACCGTGTTTAATGTCAAACTTGATACATAAAACACCCGCCAAGTGCGTGTTGGAAAACGCACAGTGAAGGATTCCGTAGCACGGAAATATATTTTATAACAGTTAACAATGGTATTATGATATTCAAAGTTATTTTTGCGGTCAATGAACTCAAAATAGCATTCATCTGAAAATAGCGGATATTTTTGAAAAGTATTATCATAATTATCTTACTCAAAATAGTTTCGGTTGAAAATGTTCATTTTATGTTTTAATGGCACGATTGGAAAGTTAGAGGGGGGGTGGGGGGACACATATTATTATTAATGAATTTCAGAGCTCATATCTCACAAAAACATTCACGTAAGTAAAAAAAGTTATACTTAAGAATTTTCATGTAATTTTGAAACACCTATCCAACGATGCTCGAGTAGGTGCGCGAATAAAACATTTTTCATCCCTTTGTTTCCTATATGTGAAGTTGGAGTGCAACCCAACATTGTTTTTTTTTAAATTTTCACTACTCGTCTTTTTGGTGATTTACAGCAGACACGCCTACCTGCCTTTCAACTAAGTCACAATAGTCTCCAAAAAATAGCTGTGACACACGGACGTCTGGACGGACATGACGAAACCATAAGGGTTCCTAGTTTGACTGCGGTACCCTAAAAAGGTGTTAAACGACTGTTCAACACCTTTTTTCCTTCTTGATTTTGAGGTAAGACAAAGGATATCTAAGTAATATACTATGTAAGTATATTACTTAATAAAAATAAAGTAATAGTAATATTCCTGTCTCTTCAGAATATAAAACTGCTGAAAAAGAAATGTAGTAGTAAAGGTAGGTACGTATGTCTGTGTATTTTCTTGTGTGGTAGGTTGGATCGTTAGGTACTTCCAATAATGTAACTCGCACGGTAATGACAAAGGTATCTGTTGGCACAATGAGCTATCTGCTATCGGCAACGCGACACCATCGGTGAGGCTACTCCACGCTGCGGCTTCCGCGTGCGCGTGCGACGGGCGCTCACCTAGTTTCTATTCGTTTGGCGTACGGCTGGGCGCGCGCCGCTGCTGTACCGAAATGCACTTCCCAAAGATGACCTTACTCAACATGCCACCGTTTATATTTTATTACATTGTTGATGAGTTTCGTGATAGAGGACAACTTAAACGGCAGTGTGACTTTCATTACGTGCCAATCTGACGATTACTGACGTCGGTCTGTTTACTTGAAATACATTATGTTGTAATTCGTAGCGGACTATATTAAAACGTCACGCCCGAAAACTAAACATTCATTTGGAACTAATTGATATCCTACTGCAGATAAATTGAATTTTAAAAATTGCCCTAAATAATACTGAGGTAGAAAAGGTATTATAAATAGTTAATACTAGTAATATAATTATATTAACGGTTTTGAAAATACTTCTCTTAATTAAAAACGAATGATCTTTGATGTTAATATAAAACATACCTACACACATCAAAAAAAGTTTGCGATCACTAGCATAAGCTGATATAATTTTTTAAATTGAACTTTATCAAGAAAAATTCTTTGTTGTGTAGTTTGAAATTAAAAAATAAAACCTACCGTATATCATAATAATATAATCTACCGTAACAAAAAAGATTTCGATTTTTCAAAGTGATCGCAAACTTTTTTTGGTGTACTTACCTAGACTGTATGTAGACCGGTTCTGTATCTACTAACTTATCGTTTTTTTACAATTATTGCTATTTACGGTTAGAGTTCTATATAGAATAATTGTTGTGATTGCAAAGAGTGTAATTTTGTTACTGTTTCGTTCATTAAATTTTCGCGCGTGTTGTCACTTATTTACTGACCCATCCATTAAAATATCGCGGCGCGCTCAAGGCCAACCCGCATTTTACTATTTGCCACATAGCCTCAAGATATAGTCCATTATGCAATTTGCCGGGAAGTTCCATGCCGTCTGGCGACCGGTTACTCACTTTGTTATTGTTGCACATCACCTCGTGCTCGCGTCCACCGAGCGACGGTATTACGTGAAATTATGTCACACTTGTAATATCGAAAGTTGTAAACAAGAGGCTCGGTGGCGCCATCTACACATTGCCGCGCGATACGCGATAGTGGCCTTCAGAGACGATCGTCACGTGCAGTGACGTTTACAGCTTTACCGACGCCGACGACTGCCACCAATAGCGAGCGACGCCGACGTTACCGACCGTATGGCTTAAACCAATCGCGGCAAAGTACACTTTGGTCACAGTGCGCACATGTGACCGGTCGCGACTTTTATCGTAAAATAACTTCTTTTAAAAAACTGTACAAAGTTTATATCTTTAATATTATTGGTGAATAAATATTAACCAAAGACTGTGAATTTAATAATTTTAAGTGATAATGAATCGAAACGGTGAGTTCATAGGGGTTGAATTTCCTTATTTAGCCACATAATCACTAGCGCCGTCAGTGGGGACATTGATCACTACTATTCCGCGTAGCAAGTGTACGGAATGTGGCGCAAAACCCATAGATGGCGCTGTACGTTATCGTGTTCTGTTTACCAATGTGAATGTGATGTTATTTACTTTATTGTAAGTAAATAAGAATACACTTGTACTTGATTCCAGAAATTTCAAATAAGAAGTATTTATGGATATTAAAACATTCAGCATTTGAGCAGCAAGAACCGTAGCTAGAGTAACTGACTCACTGCTAGATGACAGCGAGTTGATGATAGTTGATAGCGATGAAAGACGAAAGTAACTATATTATATAAATTAGCTACTTTGCTTTGTTATTTATTGAGGACATAAGCAAAATGTTTTATGTCGTTGTTTGAATAATTACAGTGATGTTGCATGAGTCAGGTAGTATTTCAATGTACCTACTAGTTGTAATGAAGTTTAATGGCCGTATTTCAATTTACTTTATTAGCCTAAATAATCATACATTAGTATCTATAACCGTGAATAGAATTATAAGATGAACAAATCGGGTTTCGATCGCGTTAAAATATTTAATGGTACGGTAGCTGTCGTATCTTTGAATATTTTAATTCGATAAAGACAATTAAAAAAAATGGTTTAATGTATTCTAATCTATAAATTATAAATAGAACTTATTACCTAACTGTCGTGGAAAATGTAGATGATAGGTATTAAGTGCCAACCTTTTCCTATACTTAGCAATTTTTTAGTCACAACATCCACAACCATTTAAATACTAAATAATTATATCTAAAAAATGTTTTTCTTATTTAGATGTCTCGGAAAATCATTAATAATTGGTCACTCTAAGTTACACCCTGTATACACTCATATTTCCACAGTTGTAATTTTTAATCTAGTATTTATTGCTTCACAAGGCTTTTATTGATGTTTTCACATAGGTAGTAGTTTAACTACTACACGTGCAGTGGAGCCATGCAAGAACCGGAAATCGTAATCGTATTCCATTTAATGTATGAAGGTACGAAGTGCGACGAGCGGGGCGCGTGTGGTGTAGGTGACTGTCGGTACAAACATCCGACACACGACAGGAAGCATTTCCCAAACTTCTCGTTTAAATTAATAGATTGAACAAGGCCAAGCACACCCTGTAGCGGCAGTGGTCATACGTGCGACGTGCGTTTCCGGACGCGCGTTTGGTTGTCCCACGGCAAGCTTCCGCTTCTGCCTGCGGGTGTACAGAGAGGGCACAGGACCATTACAGCCTTTGGGTGTACTCAATAACATTTACGTGTCAAAGAGTCCACTCGTTGTATGTAGTTGCTCTGCTTGTTATTTAAGGGATATTTCAATATGACGGATCAGCATCTCACGTTTGTTTTAAAAATATTTTTTGAGGTTTTGATGAATTTATGAGTGGCGTTAAGGAATAATGTTTCTATTAAAGAAAAGTTTGTATTCAAAGCTCACACGTATAGACACCCTGACGCGGAAGAACTGTCTGTATGGTATATAAAAACTTTTGTTCAATGCGAGAATCAAACCCACGACTCGTAGTTGCGCCACACTGCGCTAATTTTCCCGTCAAATCTGTGGACTGTTTGTTGTACTTGTTAATAATTTACTGGCAAAGTTTTTAAAAGACCAGCCGTGTAATACATCATCATCATCATCCAGCCGAAAGACGCCCACTGCTGGACATAGGCCTCCCCCAAAAGGGGGGGGTTTGCCGTAATCGCCACGCTTGGCAGGCGGGTTGGCGATCGCAGTATGGTTGTTATGGTTATGGTTGTTGCTGCTGCCCATCCTCTAGAGAATCCCTTAGTCGCCTTTTACGACATCCATCGGAAGAGATGGGGTAGTGGTATTCTTTAAGTCCGGCACCACACGAGACCGTGGCTGACCGAGGACGAGTAATTAGCTCGATGTGTTCCCGTAGTGCACGTGCTACCGGACAGATGGCGCTACATTCGCTATTAGTTTCAACTTCATTATAACTTCACGATACAATTGAGAATACAATAGAGAAGTTATGCATGTAGTAGTGAAGCCTCGTGACTTTGGAACTACTTCACATGTAACACACTAACTTAAATCTACTTGTCAGCAACTCGTGTTTTAGAATATCGAACCAATGTTCACGGAGAATCTGAGTACATACAACCTAGCATGTTTAAGGTTACTTTTTCAAAATAGAGGAATACTTAACTATAGTAGGGTTATTAATTCAGTAGGTTTGCTAATGTCAAACAACAATAGTAGTACCTGTCATTTTACTAGAGCGAATTAAAAATCCTACTTTATGCTATCTAAAATGCTTGATATTAAAGATGCCTGTTTAAAACCCCAATCTCACTATCGAGTTTTATGGCGCAAGTTATTGCACGCAAATGCTTAGTTCGTAATACTTGCAGAAGGGGTTCCCTACGCCACTGCGAAAACCGTTACTTCGATTTTCATTAGATCGAACACTTTATGACGAATCAACGATACTCCTAAACTACATTACTTCTAAGCCTTATTAGTGCGATGTAACGTTAGTGCGAAACACATTGTATCGAAGAATTTTACACCTATAACTTATTAGGCCGAATCACGAAGCAAATACTTGCTTCGTGGGCCGAATGCTTCTTTCCTCGATAATACAATATCTCGCGCTTTTTTCTTACATTTACTTAATTATTTATAGGTTAAAAATATGACAGAAATTGCATAAAAAACATACAATTATAATTCGATATGATATCTTATTTTAAAAGCAGAAGTTAATAAAGCTCCACCAAAAAAAAAGGGAAAAGTGTCGCCAATGCCATCGCAAGAGTTGTCGAAAATCGCGACAAAATATAAATTTTACCTTTTCTAAGAGCCAATCAATTGAATTGTAATTGTATGTTTTTGAAACAATTTCTGTCATTTTTTTAACCTATAATTAAGTAAAAGTAAAAAAAAATGCGCGAGATATTGTATTATCGAGGAAAGAAGCATTCGGCCTAATAAGCTGTAGATGGAAAATTCTTCGATACAATGTGTTTCGCACTAACGTTACATCGCACTAATAAGGCTTAGAAGTAATGTAGTTTAGGAGTATCGTTGATTCGTCATAAAGTGTTCGATCTAATGAAAATCGAAGTAACGGTTTTCGCAGTGGCGTAGGGAACCCTGCAGAAGTCGACTCGCTGCCGATGTGTCTACAGTTTAAAAGACGGTTGCACAATAAAACTTGCTAATGCGGTTAAGGTAAATAACAGGAATAAAAATTAATTCTTCTCTCAGAGTTAAGCCGGCCGCATGCCTGTCTAAACCCTAAAATGCCTGTCATAAACACGTTACATACTACGCTAGTCGCTCATATGCACTGAATGAGAGAAAGGGACTCTCATTCAGTGCATGCGATAAGCGTAGTACGTTTGACTTAGTAACTGCGACGAAAATGATTTTATTGTGAAAATTTGAACTATACCCCTTTTTTTCACAAACGGACCCTTATTTATACTGAAATGCCTAGAAAATAATTGGATGGTGATTAAAAAATCAACCTGCATATTAGGGTTCAAAAATCGTTCTGTATAATATATTTATGGCAACCTTGATAAATGGTATAAGCTAACATATGGTAACCTTACGCTTGGTAACTCGTGGTTTAATGGCAGACACCTGATACCTCTCGACTCTTTTAGTAAGTATCAATCAGTCATCAACTCTTGTAGTCATTCAACATGTTACAGTTAAGTTTTTCCTTGTTTTAATTTCAATGATTGTGTATTTTATGCCACAGCTGGTGTTCTAAGCCTGTGTATATAAAAGTATAAGTAATATGAATAAACATATTGTTTCCTTCAAGAAATGTAGCGAGTTACAGCTCGATATAAAAGTCAGCTAGCAAAATACCTAATAGCAATCGGTACTTTAATGTAGTTTATCGGTAAAAATGTAATTTATGTGTATTCAATGAGTAAAGGAGACTAGATCGGTACTTTTATATTTGTCGATGCTGTAACAACCAGTGTTTTATCGGGCGATAAATGTGTAGCAGCTCAAATTGATTCAAAACGAATTAGACTCTCCAAAGTCCTAACAAAGAAGTTTTTATTTAAGTTTAAATTTTATAATGTATGATTAGTGGCGCTCCCATTTTTTGTTGTCTTGTGCAGATCTGTAGGTATTTGGATGCGAGATTTATTGGCTTTTCTTGAGGATAAAAGCAAAATTTTTTTAGTACTCTCATAAGATAAAACTTTGACGACACCATCGGCTTCTGCGCTACGGGTCGTGCATTCGATTCCTGCACGTAAAAAATATTTTTATGGCCTAGAGATAGTTGTTCTGAGTCTGGGCGTTTGTGTATGTGAAGATTTTTGTCTGTTAACGCACACACGATGCAGGAAAAATCGCAGAGGGGGTACAGATTTAAAAAAAAAAGTATTTTTTTTTTAAAAATAAAAAATAAGTCACTTAAAATTGTGACTACAAAGTAGTAGATTAGAAAATAGTATCTAGAATACGTATCTTACTGTTAATGTTAGTTTTTGATCGACGGCATCGTAATTATAATAATATACCTAGTCTTGCCATAAATATAGTCAAGAAGAAAAAAAAAGTTTTTTTATTGCAAATAATATTTATTACTTTAACAGTGTGTTAGTTTAATACATAAATATAAAACAATTTAAAATATAAAAAAGCTTATTCGAAGTGGTCTCCATTGGCTGCAATACAGTCCTTTAAACTTTGAGGCCAGTTATCAATAGAAGCACGCACTCTTTCCATGGGAAAATTCTTCACGGCCAATCGTATGGATTGTTTTAGGGACTCCAAATTATCATGGCGTTTAGAGCAAGCCGTACTCTCTAAAACTGACCATAAATCATAATCCAGCAGATTAAGATCGGGACTAGACGACGGCCAGTCTTCAGCTCTGATGAAGTCCGAAACATTCACTTCCAACCAAGACTGCGTGGACCGAGCTTTATGACCCGGCGCCGAGTCTTGTTGGAAGGACCATACTTGGTTATTGAACACGGTGTTGTTAAGGGGCTTAACTACCTTCTCAAGAATGGTATCTTGATACACTTGTGCCGATGTTTTGATACCTTTTTCACAAAAATATGGCTCAGTCACTCCTTCATAGCTAACACCCCACCAAACCATCACTGAAATAGGATAATGCCCACGTTGCACTCTGTCGACTACTTGGGAAGCTTCCTTAGAGCTTTGAGCACAAATACGGTCATTTTGTTTGTTAAGATGTTGCTCGATTGTAAAGATTTTTCCATCCGTAAACAAAATTTTTCTGTGACCTCCCTTTGCGTACCGCTTCAGTAGTTGTTTCGATTTTACCACCCTATTCTTTTTTAAATTATCAGTTAAAAAATGACCAGTGCGTCTCTTATAGGCTGCAAGTCCTACGTCATCTTTTAAAATACGCGACATGGTTCTGGGTGCTATCTTCATCTCCCGGGATAAAATCTTTTGCTTTCGGACAGAATTTCTTCGAATTCTTTCCCTTACTGCTTTGACCACCTTTTTCGTACGAACACTACGTGGACGGCCAGATCTTTGTCACAAACAGACGAGGTCTCATTGTACCTATTAATAGCCCGGTACACAAACATTTGACTAACACCAAGCGTATGGAGAGTTTTAAAAATTGCATTTGGCTCCATACCAACTTTGTGTAATGCAATCACAGCGATTCGGTTCTCTATCACACCCCACTCCATTTTAATATCGCAAAATATTGTACAATGTATTGCCAAAATAAGAAAACTCAATGAACAATCGTATAAAAATGACATTCCAAATTCAAATGTAATATCTTTCTTATTTCTAACTGTAACAGTATTTATGGCCAGACTAAGTATAATGAATATACTATGTTAATACGCGTGACTACTCACGTGTGCGACTTGCGAGCTCACACTCCATACCAATCGACGAGGCTGTACTGTAGAAAGGTTAGAAGCCTCACTTAGTATAAACCGCGAAATGGAAACGTAGTAAAATGAACAGCGGACATTCATCCTTTGGAAGCGTTTATAGCTAACATTGCCTTGAGAGTCCTTGGCAAAATTATCATTGATAATGGTAAGCAAAACGACCCGTTTTTGGATAGAGGAACCAGACCGTATTGTTTTATCATAGAGTTTCTTGCCAGCTCTCCAGAGGACCAACTTCTTGGATACGTGCAAATAAATTCATATAAGAACTTGTAAATGTCTTTTTCAAATAAAAAGGTTTGAATATTAGGGTTTGTTTAGGTTACACTGTCTGTTTAGCTACTGTTAATCTTTAATCATCCACAGCCACGTGGCAATGACCATAAGCCTTCTTGTTTAACATGCAAAATGTCAATTTCCTTGTTTTATTGTCATAGTTATTAGTCCCATCCCATACTAATAATTGAACATTTACAGTCGTCATGCTATAGCTCATTTATTTAAAATGATTGCCGACAAGAGCTGCGTTACATGCAATGATACTAGTATTAACACAATTGGTCTAATGTTCCCTAATTATGAGTAGCCACGACATGCAATCATGCAATTGCACACGTAAATCGTCGCCATGATAAAATATAGATACCTATGTACTTATAGAAGCCTCTAATCACTGTAATTGCAGATTGCACGCGCTTGTGTATATTCTTGTTTAATAACAAGTTGACTGAATATGTTTTGTGTGAACATGTTATGAAGTAAACCTTCTGTTATTTATTAGTAGACTGTAGTAGATGTAGTCAGTAGAAACATATAAGTCATACATAATATAATGTTTTTATCCCTTTTATTATAATCAGCCGTAAAGTGATGGCCTGAAACACAGGTTTGTATAAACCTAGCTCGGGCGTGACGCTAGTTAGATATAAGCCCGTCTAACTATTTTCAGTATGTGTAAATTATTTATAATCTTAGTAATCTAGATACAAGGTTAGTCGGAAAGGGGGTACTAATCCGAAGCCCACATATAGTATCGCTGATGACTGTTTGAAAGCAAGTGTTAAAATTTCAAAATTCGATAAAAAAAAAAAACAAAAAAAAAAGATTTTTTATTTTAGTTTTTTCAAAAATTCTTCATCCCTGCTTTGGTTACAAATTCAGAAAATGGTGCTTTTAATTCATGACCCCAAATATGACCTAAAATGTAAACATAGCTGATCATAACTGGGGATAGATAGATTTTAGAGATTTTTTTTTTGAGTTTTTTGAACAACTGTTTCTCTTAAACTATTGAGTTTTGGGAAAAGTTGTAGAACAAAAGTTACTCATTATTATGTGTACTTTAACACCCTTTCGGATTAGTACCCCCTTTCTGACTAACCTTGTATATCTTTGGTATTCTTGTAAGTAAAGCTAAGACTTAATTATTAACTTGTGGTGTAACTGTACTTTATTTTTTAAATAAGTTATTAAATAAAAGTTTATTATTATTATAATACAGTTAAGTTGATTAATTATGTGGTTTATAATTAAACATGTATTTAGACACTGGTACCAGTAAAGTAATATATATTATTCTGTGGCTGCCGTGCGACCACCTCTATGAGTATGGTCTAAGTATTACTATTTGACCTACCACACTTGTCGTTGTGCTCGGTATAAGGTATAACGGGCTGGTATCCGCAACTCCACGTCTAAGCGCGTATTTTGCGTGACTCGTTGTGCTCGGTTCCTATATCCAAATACGAATCGTTTTGCTTACCAAACGTAGTATTTCCATATCAAATATTTTACAATTTTAATTGTGGATGCTACTTGCACTCTTATAGATGTGGTCTGCTGTCCTACGCTGTGGAGATCAAATCAAATCAAAAAAAAAAAAAACACATAAACCGATACAGGCGCTTATGAAAAGTCGAATTTAGGTGCACGGTTCCAATTAGTCGTTTCCTATGGAGAAGAACCGGTAAGAAACTCCATGGATAATCTTTAAAAAAAAAGGAATTATATTTAACAACTTCAGTAATACAGTAATATGATTTATGATAGTTAAGAGAGAACAATGTAGTCTTGACCACAGACCTGTGAGTAATGTAATACCAAGTCTTGAGTACAAAAATTAACAAAAAATAAAAAAAATAACACAATATGAATAATAGTAATTTACACAATTATATGTATAGGCAAATCCACGAAGTTCTCACATTTACAAAAGATGAAATGAAGCTAAACTATATAAAACAATTGACATGATTAAATGTCATCAAAACTTAGAGAAAAAAATATTGTAAGATAAGATAAAAGATGTCTTGAGAGTAAAGACAGCAATAAAAAAAAAAAACATAATTGAGGATAGTTAATAGACATACACATACGTCGTTAATGAGGTACCAGGGAAGCCACATGTGCAGGAACTAGAGCCAAACATTCCTGTCGTCAGCGTAGTCCTTAGTCTTGTAGTATGCTTTTTGAGTGAGGACACGTTTAATATGGGTTTTGAATTTTCCCTCGGTAAGATCTGTTACAGATTTCGGCAGCTTGTTATAAAAACGTACGCCATTATCTAGAAATGACTTACTAGTCTTGCTTAATCTAAATTTAGGTATCACAATTTTATGTTTGTCCCGTGTATTTTTATCATGAAAATCGCTCCTAACATTAAACAAATGCAAATTTTTTCGCACATATAAAATATTTTCTAAGATATAGAGTGATGGCAAAGTTAGTATTTTAATATCTTTAAACACGTTTCTAAGGGACTCGCGGGAACCCAGGTTATAAATTGCACGGATTGCCCTCTTTTGTAGAATAAAAACCGAATCTACGTCAGCTGCTGAGCCCCACAACAGAATGCCGTAGGACATAATGCTATGGAAATAAGCGAAATACACTAACCTAGCTGTAGCCACATCAGTCAGCTGCCTAATTTTCCTAACTGCATACGCAGCAGCACTTAACCTAGCCGACAGGGCAGTAATGTGAGCACCCCACTGCAATTTAGAGTCGATAGTTATACCTAAAAATACGGTTTCATTCATTGTATCAAGTTTGTTGCCATCAAGCATTAAATTTAAACCTACTTGAGGTACATTAGGTAGTGAAAACTTAAAGCATTTAGTTTTATTTGCATTTAGTAGTAGATTATTGGCTGCAAACCATTTAGAAAGAACAGTTAGGCTCTCATTGACATGTAAAACGTCCCTATCTTTTCTATCTATTTTTCTGAGACACGAATCGTTATTAAAAATGAATAATGACTTAAGTAAACGTCATATTAAAGTACCGTAGTAGTAGTGATGTAGTGTGGTTACCGCCGCCTTATATCTACACATTTACAACACCAAGAAAATTGCTGATGCGTTGCCAGCCTTAGAGATAAAGTTGGAAAATCTCATGTAAAAAAGGTCACGTAAAATCTCGTTAAAATTACACGAGTCTTACCAACTTTGTGGTTGGTAACGCATCAGGAAGCCTTCTGACGTTGTACTTGTTTTATAGGCGACGCCGACGGTATCCATCAGGTGGACGTCGGCCTATTTGCAAATCAATTTCTTAAAAAAACTACACGTAGTAGTATGCACACCAGTATTGTTCGGAACGTTTCTGTGGGTGGAAGGGCAAAACTACAAGTTAATGCGAGGCCAAACCAAATAGCATTAAGAACATCGACTTTCTTGAAATACTTTTGTGTAAAAACTTGGTGTTTAAGTTTTTCTTAACCTTTAACTTGTACTTTGTGTACAACTAGGTTTGATTTATCAACACCACGTGGAAGTCTTACAAGTGGACCGAAGTAAAGGGCTATTGTTGTAGTTTTATTGGCTATTGGGAAGCAATCAATTAATAATCATGTAAACACACTGACTTCACTCACAAATATTGCGAAGACTGTTCATTAAACTGTACGTACAACCTACTGATAGACGGATACTTGAGGTTCAGGGAGTATTTTTCATCTTGAGTTGGTCGCTAAATGTCGTCATAAATGTACATAGACGTTGTTGATGACGTCTGAAATAGATTATAATATCGGGTGTAAAAAGACCAAGATAACGAAAACCAAGTATTCTAGCCATCACTGGGATCATTTTTTTCGAACAAACCATACCTGGGAAATCATTGGTTTTAGAGATATTGAACGTCAAAGTACACATTTTTTTTAGTTTTTTTCCGAACACGATTTCCAAGTCATAATACTAAACTTTCTTCCATACAAGCATTATCAAAAATTTCAATTTTTCCTATTAAATTACGCATTTGAAGTTACAAAAACGCAATGAATATCAAACGCACACGACCGCCTTGGCTCGGCTGTGTGGCCGCTGCACGCATGCAAACGCGCGGCATCGCCACAACCACACATTGCGCGCTACAAAAAAAAGCGTTTTTTTTCATGCCAAAAAATAAAAGTCGTTTCCCAGCAATTATTTTTGGTCAGTGTAATTTAGTTTGATGTACAGAGTGCGTAGATTTCGGCTATGTGATGGGTTTTTACACCCTGTGAACAGTAATGGTAGAGTAAGTAGTATTAAGATTGTTTTTTATTCCTTAACTTGGCCACGTTTAGACAGGGTGTAAGATGGAGCTCACGAATCCAAGAAGCTAAGATATAGTGGGCCTCCATTATACCCCTCCGGCCCTCACATACACATAACGGCACACAATTAATTACTTGGCGCTGGACTTTTATGTGATCACTAATATTACTTCAAGTGATCAGCTGATCATTCACCTGGATCTGGATTATCTGTAAACTAACCTAACATAATTTGAACTAGACCAGACTGATGCTGAAGATTCTTTTAACAAATGTATCTTAGACGTAAACATAAACATATCTGTGCTAAAATACTATTAGATAAGCTTGTAGGTAGGAAATTATCCTGACCTATCTCAACATAGGGCAGTGCTATCAACGTTGAACTCTGCCCAGACGATTACGATCAAATGCGCACTATGTATATTTACATCCTATATGTGTAGGAATGTTAAATCGCTCATCCTACTCTGATGAGGGCACGTCACACTGAAAGCGATCTTCGCATGAATACATTTTACTCACTCGGTGGTACCTACTTACTTAACATATTTAAGTAGGTTTTTATCGATGATAGTTTTAAATGTTACGTCTACTTTTTTTTGCATGTTTTTACAACACAACAATAATTGCAAATACACTTGGGAGCAATGAATCCGGCTCACCAACTGTAGGATCACCTTTTTCATCATCATCCTCATTCGTCATTTCACCTGCTTTCTATTTATATTAAACCTTTTTTTTTTAATCGTCATTTCACCTTCTTTCTATTTATAGTAAAAGTAAAAAAACCATTTAATGCAAATAGAAAGAAGGTGAAATGACGTATGGGGATGATGATGAAAAAGGTGATCCTATACACCAAAATACGGTTAGTACAATAAATCTTAATATCTCGGAAACTAAGAATGGTAGCTTATTCAAATAAAAATGAATTAGTGCTATTAATGTTATTAAAGTAGTATTAAGTAGTCTATTAAATACGTTTTATTTGAATAAGCTATCATTCCTAGTTTCAGAGAAATTAAGGTTTATGTTGGTGACTCGGATTCATTGCTCCCGAGTGTAGATCCTTTCATTATGCTGAAGGTTGATCTGTTATAAGAACATTGAAAATATAACTGAAATTTTTGAACAAGTTTAAAAGTTAAATACATAAATGATTGTTATCAGAAAAATTGTGTTGTTAGGTGTAAATGTTGTTAGGACTGCAATGTACTATGTTTAGGACGACGAGTACAATATGTCGTGTAGTTTCAATGTGTGACTTTTAAAACATTTTACATACTTACCTAATTATCCGGTGGGCCTATGTTTGAATGAAAATAAAAATAAAACTTTTGCTCTAAGTTTAATCTCAATGAGAATCACTGGAAGTGTATCCCATTAGGTAAGAAGTCGGAGTAAATGTATCATTAGCACATTCTAAATAATATTAATTTTGTTTTCAGATTTCCTGAGCCACGGGGCTAGTTTCAACAAAAAATACGGTTAGTACAATAATTTCCTTTTACATTCAACGTTTGCGATAAACACGTTCCATTGTTCTTACAGTAGAACATTGTAAGTCAATGCTTGTACATCCGCGATGATTACTTTCGATCAAAGGCTGTAGAAGCAGCCACCTCGCAGGTTGTGGTGGGAGCAGAGCGAGTGCGGTGCGGTGACGTCATGCGCTATATTTTTATAGAGAGCCGCGTGCCTCCGCCACGCACCGGCACACAGCCGGCTTCAGAACTGGAATTAATGTTTATTCATCATTAGATTTTTTCCATTTTTCCATTGGTTTTTCAAACTTCAAATCCGTGCCCAATATATAAATAATTTCTGATTACGTCAAAGATACCTGTTCGATTGCGACACATTTTATATAAATAGCGTTTTATTCCCCTAATACAGTTTGTAACTTATTCCCCGTTATATTTTGTAAATGTTACGTAGCTACGAGAAGTCCAACTTTGATAGTAGTCAGGGTGATACGAGTATTATGAATGTGGCGGGATTACATTTTAATGTCAAATACTTTATTTGTAAGGTCTGGAGGTACGCGGCCGGACGTAACACCGAGCGTACGTGAACAAACAAACGCTGACTTTACAAAATGTATAGAGAATTATACAATACAACGCGATTTATTCCATACAAGTTATTCGTTGTAACACATTTTCCTCGTTGTCAGTATTTTTACTCACGAAGACATTAATTTAAAAAAACGAATAATTTGCTAGACTATACTTAGTAACCTGAGAAATAACTAGCTAATAGGTAGATCAAAACAGCTTATTGATAAAAAGATAATAAATCATATAAGTTGTGGTTCTCAGCAGATGCTTAGCGATGTTCATACTCAGGTCGGGACTATACAACACTGTGGAGGAACGATGTATGGTGTGGGGATCCTGCAACCAGGCAGAGTCTTGTGCCTGGCAGGCTAATTCCCAACGGTTAATATTGGGCGTTTGTATATTGACTATCTGCGTGTCAAATCATGATACCGCGATGTGGGAACTGTCTAGACGTCGACTATGAGAGTTGTCGTTAATGTTGCGGTAGTCGTCTACACCACCGGTGTGTTGCGTAGTTCGCATGCGGCGTGATAGATGCCGCCACAACACTATTAATTAAGTATATTTATTTAAACTACTGAAGTTTCTGCTGGCCTGATTGTTCTCGTGACCTCATTGCTCACTTAAATTCTTCAATACTCTAAGATTCGAAAATCAAATCTGCTTCGTCCTTTGTGTCGGAACGAGCTGAGTGAGAATACCTCATGCCATGGTTAAATTGCCAGTCAGTAAGGTTGGTAGCGCGGCTGACTGGCCAAAGTGCGCCGGACGTACATTTGTGTCGTCACTCATGGAGATTTTCAAAATCAAATTATTACGTTGTTGTAATATTTTATATACAAAGTTAGTCAGAAAGGGGGTACTAATACGAAAGGGTGTTAAAGAACCCATAATAATGAATAACTTTTGTTCTACCACTTTCCCCAATAGTCAAAAGTTTAAGAGAAATAGCTGTTCAAAAACTACATAAAAATACGCTAAAATCTATACCTCAGCTATGATCAGCTGTGTTTACATTTTTGGTCATATTTGGGGTCACGGGTTAGAAGCTCCATTTTCTGAATTCGTAACTAAAGCAGGTAAGAAGAATTTTTGAAAAAATAAAAATAATTGTATTGAAGTAAAAATTATCGAATTTTGAAAATTTAACACTTTCTTTAAAACTGTCATCAGTGACACCTTAAATAGTTCGCACATTAGTATCCCCTTTCCAACTAATCTTGTATAATGCCTACAACAACTAAAAAAAATGCCGACAGTAACTCAGGTTTTCGATTACTGTTTTTTTTGTGATAGTTATAATAATATGATTTATACCAAACGTAGGGTAGGAGATAGAATCATGTCGTAACATTAAAAATAACAATTTGGACACAACAGTATACGGGTTTTCCACAAAAGACCGATACCAGGAATAGTCTTGTATCCACAATGCTAGGCACTGATTGTGATCACTCTGTTACTGGTATTTTGGAACACAAATGGATAACACTGCTCACCTGACTTTAATAGAATTACTTTGTTCTTCCAAACCCGTATTCAGATACACATAGCGAAATTCAAAAGCGGTTTCATTTCAAAATACATATCTATTACAATTATGAAATATAGCACACATATTTGTTAATAGTAAAATATTCTCTAAAAGGTATTCGGTTTTAAGATCGCTACGTGTATACATATAATATTGCACGTGACTGTACAACAAACTAAAGTCGTTTGCATATCATACATACATATCAGCCCATTACAGTCCCACTGGTGGGACTGTTCTTTGAATGAGAACGGTTTAGTCTACCACGCTGGTTGGCGAACTACACACACAAACAACATCTTTTTTTTTAAATCCTTGTAGTGCAGTTCAATCCTTCTTTTCTCACAATGTTTCCCTTCACGCACATGAATTCGAAAAGTCAGTGTTGCGTGTCGGTTGAAGTCTGATCTTCTTACATAGAAGGCACTGTTCAACCTCTAGGCTATGACAGCTTATACACGTTACGTCCAAATAATAAATATTTATAGAATTTCGAATAAAATCCATCAATGGAAAAAATCTTGTTATTTCGGTTGAATTCAATTGTGTTTCAAATTCTATTAAAGTTTGGTACCTAACATACCACACTCCGGTCCACTGTGACGTAGGTGCGCACGTTTTCACAAATCGCTGCTAAAATTAACTGAAGCGTACTAAGTAAAGTCGTCTTGCGAAATCCGAAAAGATTAAAGGGTTGATTTTATGTTTTATGTAACTGCTGCCTAATTCTATTTTGAAAATGAATTTTTTTTTTGTAATAAAACGAAAATGTAAATATCCCAAATCCGTCCGGATCTGTTTCGGGGCTATCACACCATAGACAGACACATATACGGAGATAGACATACATAGGATTCAAACTTGTAACACCCTTTTTTGCGTCGGGGGTTAAAAAACACATCTGTATAATACCTAACATTTATTATTGTGTTCTCAATTCCTATCCATATGATAACGAACAGAACAGTAACGAATGATTACGACATCATTATCATCGATCTTCCTTAAACCCTCGTTTGACAGTAACCCTTGTAGCGTAGCGGTCACTCCCGTGACGCGCTACGTGTGACGTAGCGGCGGCGTAGCAACGCCAAGCTACGCGCCTCTACGCCGCTACGTCCTTCGTGGACAGATTGTAATATCCCGCATTAGTCCGTGCGTGTGTTTAACACGCGACGACTGAAAACGTGTGCAAATTCATAACTTATTGTTATTGTGGAACTTATTATATTGTTTCGATAGTGGTTACTACGCTAGAACAATATACAACAATATAATAGCTTAAAATTAATGTCATTGTTTCCGTAGACAGGCGCTACGAATAATCCCGGGGAAATATTTTTGTGATCATAGTTTGTGGGATAGTTATTTTAGTATGATGTTGTAAATAAAGAGTTAATTGGATCTCGCCACCTGTTCTCATGATTTTAACTAATAAGGTCTCCATAAAAAAAAAATAGGATAGTGTTTTCGTGGTTACACATAAATATTTTTAAGTCCAATAAGCGTACTGTCAATCATCTGAATATTATTGTCGCTGAAAACATAGTTAATAGATGTATGGTCTAAACAGGTATTGCTAGGTCCTAATTCTGTTCAAGACGGATTAGGGGTGAATGCGTGGGCCGTCGGATTACGGCGTTGTCCACGTTGGCCACGTGACCGGCGGGCCCGCGCCTCGCTGCGCATTGTACTACTGATCCGACAGATAGAATTGATTGGCATCGACAGTTCACGTCCAAGCCTACGTACTCACTTCACTACTATTATTTATAGCCGCGCATGCATTATGAGAGGCTCGTAATACCGACAAGTATACAAGGTGCTGCGGTTGAACCTGTAAGTGCTGTTCGTCCTTGGTCATCAGGGACAGTCCATTAAGCGCTTCTGCGTATTCTTGTTAATACTAACAAAAGCTTTTACATTTACATACATACATATACTCACACCTGTATTAGCCGAAGGGGTACGCAGAGGTGTTCTCCCGTTACAATAGTCTGTACACCCACGTTTCGCCTCTTGTATTAAGTCCCATGTAATAGGAGGCGTGTCTTGCTATTTTTCGGGCACCAAACCAGATTCGTCGCCTCTTACGACTCCCTTGCCCGGCGACTGATTTTGTATTCTAAGTCCGCCCCCCCTAAGGACTATTCACAGATTTATTTTACTTTAATATGAAACAGAATTGCTGCCTAATTCTTCTTGCTTTGAGAAATACATTTTGTTGTCCTAGGTTAGGTAGGTAGGTTAAGTAGAGTTTTTGATTCTTAGACAAAATTTCTTAAGTATTTAATTTTATCATTACACTGCTGGATAAAGAGCACCAAAGAGAGTGGTTGTATTGGATATACATAGGTTTAATCTAATAAAAAGATTTCGAGTTTTAGCTAACTAGTAGAGCGGGCAGGCTGGCCGACTGTCGCGACGTCGCTAATCTGAGGCTAAGCCCGACTTCTTCGGCTTCATCAATCCACTCGCAGTGTACAAACTGGCTACTTAACAGAATACCCTTGTGTAAAATACCTTTAGACCGTTCACTTGTAGTTCCAAACTAAATGGTTGTATCGCGATGAGATTTATCTGACAAATTCACACTAATATTATAAGTGTAAAAGTGATTACTTATTGCTTCAATTTTGATGAAACGATGATGTGCCTACACTAGAAATAGCCTGTATCCCGGAGAACGATGTGGAATACTTTTAAGCGACACAACACATGAGCGCAGCCGCGGGCGCAGCTAGTATAATCATAACTGTAATTGAATACAATATTTGTTATCAATCTCATAACGATTGATTGGATTTGAAGAATTTGAATGCAGTGCAATGTAAGGTTTAAGAACTTTATTTCTCAAAAAGAATTATATTCACTTACATGAGAAAAACTTATATCTAATTAAGTTTAATTACATAGGGTGGCGCAGTGGCTACACAACAAGAATAGGTTAGATAGGTACAGTACCCGAACACAATTTAATTTTGAATATTGTGCAATAGAATTATCTCAACAAGGATTAACTGTTGTATGCATTTATAGACCGCCGTATGCTTAGGTTCTTTTATGGATAACTTAAACATCTTACTTAACAAATTGTGTACTAAGTCCAGTAAAAAAATTGTTTTGTGCGGGGACTTTAACATTAACACACTAAAAAGAAATAACTTTACATTAGACTTTGAAAATGTATTACTTACCTATAATCTTAAATTAGAATTCAAGCAACCGACTAGACCTAAAAGCAGCACTTGTCTAGATAACTTTGCTCATAATTCCAGACAAAAATGTGAGAGTGAAGTAATCGATTTTGCATTATCCGACCACTCTGCACAGATTTTAAAAATACAGGTAAACAAATCATGCATACTAAATTCTTGGCATATCCACAAACGTAACTTGTCCATAGAAAATTTAACATTATTCAAAAAACACCTGCAGTGTCTGTCTTTTTCTGAAGAATTTGAAACAGACAACCCTAATGAGGCATACAATAAGTTTATAGATCTATTTCGTTTATTTTATGATTTATGCTTTCCAAAACAATTAATTAATATAAAACCTGATAAAAAAGTTAAATGGATTTCGCGTGGAATAAGGATTGCTAGCAGGAAACAAAGAAACCTACTTTGGAAATATAGAAAAGCACCTTCATTTGAAAGTAAAAATACATTTAAAAATTATTCACGGAGACTAAAAAAAATAATAAATCTCACTCAAAAAGCTCAGAATAATTACCTTATTAATTGTTCACAAAATAAATCAAAGGTGTCATGGCAGATAATTAATAATAACAATCTGATAAAAGAACCTATTTTGCAAATAAATAAAGATAATAAACTAGTAAAAAACCCTAAGCAAATTGCTGAGTCATTTAATGATTTCTTTGTTGATCAGGTACAGAATATAACTAGGAAACATCTGGGCAAGACAAGTTGCAACACTAATATCAGTAATTCGCTATTCATGCCCCCAGTAGTAACTCATGATATTCTACGTGTAATGAAACATTTAAAAAATTAAAAAAGTTTTGGATATGACGAAGTCTCTACCGCAGCAGCAGTAAAATTTGTTTCGGACATCTTAGCAAAACCATTGAGCCATATTATAAATTCATGCATAGTCTCAGGTATATTTCCAGATAAATTGAAAACGGTTGTCATAAAACCATTACATAAAAAAAACAATAAGGAAGACATGTCAAACTACAGACCAGTAGATATAACTTCAGTATTTTCTAAGATATTTGAAAAGATTATATATGAATCTATTTACACATTTATAATTAAAAATAATATTTTATGCGAAGAGCAAAAGGGCTTTCGAAAAAATAAAAATATTAACATGGCAATATTTGATCTTTTAAAAGTGATCATGAATAATGTGGATAAGAAGAACCCTGTATGTGCAATTTTCACAGACATGACCAAAGCGTTCGATTATGTAAAACATGACACCCTGTTAAATAAACTTGAAGACTATGGTATAAGAGGCAACGTTTTAATCTAATAAAGTCTTACCTCACTGATCGAAAACAGTACACAGAAATATCAAGAGTATGTACTAAAACAAAACGTGAATTCAAATATTTATCTTCCAGTAGAATACCTAAATTTGGGGTTCCGCAAGGTAGTGTTCTTGGGCCATTATTGTTTCTGCTTTATATTAACGATCTACCGCGGCAAGTTCATCGTCCAATGACGTTATTTGCGGATGACAGCACAGCTATAATTGAATGTGTAGATAAAGCGGAATACAAAAAAGATATAAACAACACCCTTAAAAATATAATAGATTGGCTTAATAAAAATAATCTAGTCATAAATATAAATAAAACACAAGTAATACATTTCCACCAGAGGTTAGAGCCAGAAAATATTATAATTAAATATAATGACCAAAAACGTAGATACAACTACAGTAACAAAATTCCTAGGAGTACATATCGACAATAAACTGACATGGAAATACCACGCTGATAACGTGTGCAATAAATTAAGTAAAACGGCATATGTACTCTATAGCCTTTCAAAAAAAGTTAACATAAAAACATTATTGACAGCATATCATGGTTTAGTTGCTTCCTCACTAAGATTTGGTGTCATATTTTGGGGAAACTGCAGTGAGAGAGAAAGAATATTTAGGGCCCAAAAACGTTGCCGTAGATCAATGACAGGTCTTAAAACCACAGAAACCTGTAAACCTGTTTTTAAATCTCTAAAAATACTAACATTGCCATCGTTGTATATACTTGAAGTTGCCCTATTCGTTAGAACAAACAAACACCTATTTACATCAGTAGTGGATAAAAGACAACGCTCAGGACCAATAAGATCACAATATAAAAATCAACTTTACACAGGTGGTTATAAAACGTCTTTACTTAATAAAAACATTTTAGCCATGGGTCCTCTTATATATAATAAACTACCGATACATTTAAAAGAATTACCCAACAAAGTTTTTAAAAAAAAGTTAACAAAACTACTACTGGACAAGTGTTATTACGCAATTAAAGATTTTGTTGATGACAAAACTTTCTGTTAATAGGTGTGTATGCTGCTTCTTTGTGATTTAATTTATTGACATTTGTATGTTTAGTTTTATTGCAAGTCTAATTTATTTTATTTTGCTGCCATTTTTTGAGTTAATTTATTGACATTTGTAATTTGGTTTGTTCACAATTGTAGTTTAATTTATTGACATTGTACTTAAATTATTAGCATAGGACTTAATTCCGAAGATTTTATGAATAATATGAGTATTTCTAATAATGATAGTAATGTTGCTTACCTGCCTACCTTAGCCTTTTTCATGTCTGTTTATGTTGTTTTTGTTCTATTGTTAATTTATAGTCTGAAGACTATAAATTAACAATAGAGTGTTTATTATCATTATTGTCTCAAAATAATTACAGTAGGTGGCCATATTATTAGGGACAGTGCCAAGATTTTTGTATTTTCTAGTTAAAATATTTTTTTCAGGCAAAACGAGTTGTTGTAGGCCCCACGGGTATTTTTTATTTAAAGACTTTATTAATTGAGATAATAAAAACAACAAATCTGTGGGCGAAAATAAAATATTTATGTTTGGAAAAAAAAATGCGTTAATAGGTTGAAATTTAATATTTATATCAATATTTCGTGACGCCACCCTTTGCTGTAATGACGGCTTCTATTCGACGTGGCATGCTCTCTATACATATTGTAGCATGCTGCTGTAGGTTTTCATTATGATGCCATTCTATAATGGGAGCTGCAATCAGCTGGTGCTTGGTGGTGATCACTTCCTTAGCGATCACTCGTTTGGTAAGCTCCAACATGTTCTCTATAGGGTTCATATCTGGTGAGTTACCTGGCCAGGGCAAAACATTAACATGTTTTTCAGCCAAAAATGCAGTAACACTCCTTGCTTTGTGGCACGGTGCAGAATCGTGTGTACTCTTCATCACCAGGGAACCATTCTTCGAGCTGCGGCAGTAGTTGAGTCTCTAGGACTCGCCTGTACTGGTCTTGCTTCATGATCCCTTCCACGATATACAGACACCCTATACCCTTGGATGAGATCACAGACCACACCATGATACTAGTTGGGTGTTTAACCCTCTCCACAAGGCAGTCTGCATGGAACTGTTTTCCAGGGCGTCGCCGCACAAAGGAACTTTTGTCGGCCAAAATCTGAAATGTCGATTCATCGGAAAATGCATCTGAAAAATATTACATAATCACAATATAGTGATAAAAACAACGTACTTTTATATTTAACGACATATTCTTCCCGAATCTAGTCTGCAACAGTCATATTTCGGTGTTGTCTGGCCCATTGCAGTCGTCTCTTCATCATGGCCTCGGTGAGGCATGGTTTCTTGGTTGGCCGACGACCTATCAAGTTCTCTTCGGCCAACCGCCGGCGTACTGTCCTTTCGGAAACTCCTATTCCTTCGTCGTTCATCATCGTAGTCAGACTTGCAACACTCGGTTTACGATTTTTATGGCAGATATCTCTGATTTCACGATCGGTACGAAGAGTGGTGATCCTTTTTCTGCCACATTTTGTTACACGGTTTGCTTCTAGAGGTTGATTGCTGTCAGTTTTTATTTTGATTCTGCTAACTACTGACTTAGAAACACCTGCAGGGTTTTTAGGTATGAGTAGAGTATAGGTAGAGTGTAATATTAATGTTTGTATTTCTCTACATTTTCTGGGAGACGTATCTGAAGCCTTGCCCATACTAGAAAAAAAGCAATTTTGAAGTTTTCCCGTTATTCCTTTAACGAAATTAAATTCACGTAATATGTTTAAAAATAGTGACGCAGTACGAAACATTACTTACGTTCTGACGTACTGTTAGCGAAAAAAAACTTGCAATATCACTGAAAATATTTTTTTAACACTGACGAAACAAGAGCAATTTTCAACAAAAGTCAATTAAAGAAGAAGAACGTCACTTTTTTTAAAAAATGGCGCGATCTCACTTTTTTGTCACATTTCAAAAACATTATAATAATACTAGTAGTAATATCAAGTAAAAAAAAACCATATAAATATATTCTATAGTTTAAAAATAATGTTTCAACAATTTGTTCGTTTTTTCAAATAATTTGGCCACCCGATGGTAAATGCTGGCAAGAAATAATGTTTGCATCTATGTTGTTACAAATAATATTTGCATGTTAATGTACTAGATTAAATAACTTTGCATGACGTAAGGTAAAATGTATCGGGACTCTCCTCAAAATAACCATCATATTTGTATACCTACATTATTTGCAAATAAATGATTTCTATTTCCATTTCTATTTCTATTTACAGTTGTATCCTGTATTTATAACATTAAATTTCGTAAAACAGGTTATTTTCATTCAGAAGCTAATGCTTTATATCTTCGTCTTTGAGGGAGAAGTAGATAAAAGTCTATGCTGATCTCATAAAGGACTCTGTATTAAAATCACTCTTATTATGCTGTTAAGCCCAGCTGTTTTGCAAATAAAAATCTCAAAAGTATTTAAAAAGTGTTATAAGAAGTTTATTTTCTGATCTAACCTTAGAATATAGGTTACACCACTAGATAGCTTGTTTGGTACAATAGATTTGAGTAGAGTAATTACTTGCTAGCCGGATCTGCTCCTGATTCAGAATGTTTCGACAATTCAGTTGTCAAAAAATTCGGTTTGCTATTTAATTGTCTCTCGTTAGAATAGAATTAAATATATATTTTTTCTTTTCTTTATTCGCTAGAGATAAGACGTGTGTCTTATCTGTAGCAACACAAGTTGATATAGTAAAAAGTTCCAACACATTTCGCCTTCAGTAAGCATGCGACTGTTCACTGTTATCATTTTTTTCACTAATTATATCATGCAACAATCATAAGTAGGCTTTATACTTTTTAAAGTAAAGAAATTCTGCTTTAGTTTAGAAGCAATTTTCAATAAGCCATAATTTTAGTTTACGGAATCGTACACAAACGGAATCAGTTGACAACTGACCTATGGAAACGTTTTGAATGAGGAGGCAGGTCAGTCGAACAACCCCCCCACTCTTGTCACCCGATAGCATCATGTAACGTACGTAATACCTTATATATTCACGTGCTGCACAGTACTGCACAACCGGGTAATACCAATGTACCATGACTTGTGATGACACTAATGACTGCCACTGAAAGCTATAAGCTTACGCTTAGAGTACGTGTAGAAGACACTTACTCTAAGCGTCTCTGTTGGTATTTTTTGTATTGGTTTAGTGGTTGTAACTTGGGCTGCCGATTGTGACGACTCGGGTTCGATTCCAGGTCGAGGATTAACCAAAATTCTTCCGATGATAATTTTATTATGCGATAGACTCCATTTTTATTTTATTTGATTTGATGTTTTATCAGTAAACTGTAGATGCCAAAATATACATCTGTTGTCCATTGAAGATAAGCGTGAAGGGTTATTTAAATAGAGGCTGACTGAGACTGAGAGTCTCCCAAAGTAAATAACTATCTATATATACATTGACGTTGATATATACGTACTAATTTTGTGTCATAACATTATTATGTTGATCATCACAACCAACTTACAGACGACGGAGCCGCGCTGTCTTGTTCGTTCAACTCGTTTATGTACAATATAATATTTATATACATTAGTATTTAAACGCGGCAACTGTTACTACATACAATATGTAACTGTAGCACATAGTTAATTGAGAAGTGACACTTCGCGTCACTATTCCCTCAATTCAAAAATAAATCTTAGTATTATACTGATGTTTTTTCTATTCTGTGTCCATGGACGGCTGAAAGAAATAGGTACTCAAAGCGAATGGGTCGTTTGCTTCTGTAACGTGTTGATAACAGAATTGCATTGATTATGATGCCGGTGTTTTGTTTCTTGTTTACGTCTTTTGTTATGCAGCAAGAAATAGCAAGTACTACCTTGAAATAAGTAGAACGACTATTTTTCTTTTTGACTTTTCTCTAAGAGTTTAACGACAGTGAGTTGTTAAATGTAAATGAGAAATAATGAGTCTTTTTGATATAAATAAGTGACAAATATTGATACACGAGTGTAGGTACAAGTGTGCTGCTATTTTGACTCGAAATTTTACATCGCTTTTTTGAGATCGGAAGCACTTCTCATGTGAGTAGTTGGTCATTATTTTTTTTGAACACCATATTCTCGATTAATATTCGATTTCGAATAATTGTTTCGATTCAGTTGCTTTTTGTGTTTGCTACTGACTACCGGTGATCAGGTTTGTTTCTGAAAGTTGGCTTAGTGATTGTTCAGTTTTTATAAATATTTTCTAAACAATTCGATTTATCGCATTTATACATGTATAGGTCATATAAATTGAAATCTTGACACGGATGTTCATTATTCATAAGAATTCGATAATGTGGAAACAGGATTTTGTATGGAGAAAATGCATTCGCTACGGTCCGTGTAGCCGTATGCGATACGCGGCCGAGTACCTGTGGAGTATGCGTCAAGCAGAGCGCCGTGGATGACGAGCTGGGAGCCGCGGGAGAGGGTAGGTCCACCCCCAACGGAGCGCGCGAGGGGGGAGGAGCGGGGTCGCGGGGCGGCTGAGCGGGTGCAGCACGTGCCGCCAAGCGTGCGGCGCGCACGTGGCGCAACGCGTGCGCGGCGCGCGATCGCCGGCTCCTTCATCAATCCTGCCGCGAACAGCTTCGGGAACGGTCGCGTCCACAGCTCCTCTGAGAGTCGCGCTTACGGTTCCGCGATTTCAGCAACGATTGAGTTTGTAAGGGCGGAAAGGGACAGCGCGTGCTCGCGATGCTGGCCCTCTCGTCGTTTAGACAAACACGGATATATCGACATGGGGACTGATCCAGCTTATGCGGGCCCGGCGGGCTGGGGCCCCGCGCCACAGGACAGCGAGCGTTGTTTCCTGGCACCACCGCCGCCCGCGCCGCTGCCGGCGCCGCTTCGTCGCTCACATTACCACGCGCACTCGACAGGTACTCGCTCACCGGCCGCCCGAGGCCCAGTGTCTTCAGTGTTTTCAGTGATGATAAAACTTGCAGGTTGGTTCAGACGGCGGCGCGTGATATTTTATACACTGGTGTACAAGAGTTTTATCGTGTGTCCGCGGTGGTAGCGTTGAGAGCACGCGAGCGGTGCCGCAGGTGTTGTAGCGCGATTATTAGACAGACTCGTGCACGACGCACACACGCGCAGTGCTCTGTGTGGGACACGCTAGTCTGATCAGTAATCAGTGAGCGCGTATTAAATAACACAACGTTATATATCGCGCATGTAGGTGATGTTGTGTTGTTGTTGACGTTTGTCGGACGCGAGCACGTCTGCATGTCTTGAGTCGCGTGTGGGTGCCGGCGCCGCGCCGCCTGCCCGCTCCTCAGGTAATCACGACTAACACAGACTAAGGCTATATATACTTCTCAGAAAATAACCTCCAAAATCAGATGTTATCGTGCCTCACAATCTAATGTAATTATGATTGCTCAAAAATGTCCAGCCGTGCACTGTCGGTGCATCTCAGTGCATCAGCGTCCCCCTTATAATTGCTTATTGCGCGGAGTAGCACTGGCTCGTATATCCGCTGTCGGCGTCGGTTCCCGTGAGTCTGGATGACGCACATCACACAATGTCTTCCAAACGTCCACCCATCGGAAAAAATATTGCCTTTAAGAGGCAACATAGTTTTGTTGAGGGGATTAGTTATCAACTTCCCAAAAATAAGTTTAATAAAGCATAGTTAAAAGTAAATTAAGTGTTAATATATGTAATAACACTACGCTCTACAATTCTT
This sequence comes from Amphipyra tragopoginis, assembly GCA_905220435.1. Lineage (NCBI taxonomy): Eukaryota > Metazoa > Arthropoda > Insecta > Lepidoptera > Noctuidae > Amphipyra > Amphipyra tragopoginis. Next base: position 37,076,595 of record HG991991.1, read on the forward strand.
TCGCCGGTAATTTTGCTGTTTGTGTACAGTTTCCCGAGAGGCTGCTTCTCAGCTCCGCGTTGCTAGGCAACGGCAGCCGGCGTCTTGTGAGATAACGCTAAGAATAAACTATTTCAATAACTAAATAATTGAGATAGCACTCTTATTTTATCGTGAAGTATACAAGACCAAGATAATTTTCCAATATTTCTAGGTAAATGTAGCCGTACCTATAATAAAATAATTGTAGCGGGTAAACTTTGAAGGAAATTGTTAGACACGGTTTTGAGGAAAATGAGTTGTAATTTCATAAAATTGTTTTGAAGGTACAGTTTTCCGACACCTATGCAAAATTATGGGAAAACGAGTTGTAGAATCTGATAATTTTGTCAAGTAAAAAGTTTTTTTCCTTTAGTAAGGTACTTCACATAGTTTTATTTTTAAACTAATCAAATACTGTGTTGAATTGAAATCAGCAAACTCTTGAAAATAATTCCTATCGACATGTGTGAATGTAAAATTGGCGCCAAATTAGATTAATTTTCGGCGTTTAGTGAATTACTTAATCAAAATTATAATTAACATGTGTAGTGACGAAGAAAGGTGAACAGTACACATGGTTAATTAGCATTATTTTAAATCGGTTTTGGTATGAGAACAGTATTACTTTCAAGAGCTATCCGACACATATTAATAACCTTAATTTAACCATCAATTATTACCACATTGTTGCCGAATTGGATAACAGAATATCCTTATTCCTTGCAGTGACCATCTCGAGGTGAACATGAGACTTTGAGACTTATGGGGTATTTCACCAACCTATCTTTAACTGTTCATTAAGCTAATTCAGTCTCTAAACATTTCAATAGCTAACATTTACCTAACACTTCATGTCAATAGTGAAAAGATTATTGAACACACAAATGTCATTATATTTGTATATCACATTTAGCTTATCTGGAGCCCCATTCTACTAACAGAAACTTTTATTAATTACAACTGAATCGTTTATTCACACAGGTTTCGTTTGTTTGACAACAATAAAAAATAAACTTTAAAAAAAGTAAAAACCGACTTCAAAGAACAAACAGAAGCCACCGACTTCTGAAACTGGAAATTTTATATTATGGTAATTATTTTACTCCTTTTAGTTTTTCTTTGAAGTCGGTTTTTACTTTTTTTAAAGTTTATTTTTTATTAAATACGTTTTAGTGCCATAAGTTTAACCCCCTCCTCTTCATAACCCTTCTTTTTGGCTTTGACGTAGTTGGGCATAAAAAACCCTTTCAAATGATACCTTACACGATATAATGAAAACTTTCCAAAGGGGAGTAGGGGGACACGCACCCCCTCCTCTTTTCCAGTTAGTCAGTTCCCAACAACAAATATAAACAAAGCAATATTAGTAATTTGAGAATTTTGATTTTATCCAATGAGGAGTTCCGTTCCATATCTCTGAAGTTCATGCTCTAATCATAACAAAATTTATATGGGACCAATCGGGAAGTATACCCTTTTGAACAAAAAAATACTTTTTCAAATCGGTTCGTAAATGACGGAGATATGAGGTAACAAACATAAAAAAAAAACATACAGCCGAATTGAGAACCTCCTCCTTTTTGAAGTCGGTTAAAAAAAACCAAACATTTTGATAATTTTCGTAAACGAAAACTGTCTGAATGAACGATTCAGTTGCAATTGTTTAAAGTTTCTGTTAGTAGAATTGACCCCCTGGTCATTGGTTACGGACTGTTCAGTGATATGTTGATGAAATACCACATAATTAATAACAGCAATATGTACCGACACCATCATTTAACCACGTTCAACGATTGTTACTTCAAATAGGATTTACAGGCAATTAAGAGATTATAATATATTGAATTCAGTTGCACGGTTTCGAAACGTTGGGTCCTGTGAAGAAGAGCCGGGATGAAACTCCATGGATCCTCTGTTCAAATCATAAATAATACACTCTTAACACAATACCATCAATAAGACTCGTGAGAAAATACGTGTACGTTAATAAACAACATCACGCCTGTAGTCTCCGAAGGACTGGGCAGAGGTGTATAATGCACCCTCATTTCACCGTTATGTAATAGGGGGCGAGCTTACTGCCATCAACCGGACACAAATCCAGACTCCGGGCTAGAACTGAGAAATTCCACATGGAAAAACCCAATAACACTTTGCCCGAACTGGGATGAATCTATGTTAATGTGTGAATTGAATTCACCGAAGTCAAATTAAATGGAATAATCGAAGTAAATCATGATTTCCTCTGAAGGCTTCGACTCTGTTGTTATTACATAAAGGGCGCTACCTAACAAACGTTGGCAAGTAACTACATAGCTACTTTAGCGACATAATTGACCGTTATTTTAACATCGCCTAGTTAAGTAGCTAGCGTTAACGGAATTCTCAACTTGAACGGTTACTTACTTGTATTTTTAACACGCTTATATTACTTGTAACTAAGTTTGTAAACAAATCTTGCCCACCTCTAACTGTCGCATACGTTTGAAAATTTGCAAAATGTATGTAATTATGTTGATTATACAATAATATGGTACCGTCGCGTCGAGCAGATCTCCGAATATCTACAATATATTCAGATAGGGCCGAAAGCTGGAAAGGTAGGTACTAGAGCCCTTCATGGTTACAAGTATACTGGGGAGCAATGAATCTGGTTTACCAACATAAACTTTAATATCTCTGTAACTAAGAATGCTGGCTTATTAAATTATAAAGTATTTAATAGACTATTTAAGTAGTTTATAAATAGTCTATAAAATACTTTTTATTTGAATAAGCTAGCATTCTTAGTTTCTGTGATATTAAAGTTTGTGTTGGTGACTTGCATTTATTGCTCCCGAGTGTAGACATATTCCCCCTTATTACAAAAGATGGTCTAAGAAAAACCTAGGTTTTAAAATAGCCCCATCTCTTTTTGTTATATGACATATGAAAGTCATGGGTATATTTTAAACCTGGGTTTACCTTAGTCTTGGTTTAAACCACCTTTTGTAATAAGGGGGATTGAGTTGGGACTTGTTTTGATTAGATCTATTCAATACAAAACGTGAAAAGCAAGTTATTTTTAGTTTTCGAAATATATTTAGTTTGAATCCTAAAATGCAATAAACAAAAGTGTTAAAATAAAAACAAGTGATACTGTGTACATTTGATTGTGTATGATGTATTTTTCAGTTCTACTAAAACAAATAAATTCCTCTGAAATAGCGTTATTGCTTAAATTCTTTGAAATCCAATATAGCGATGTCCGAGAATGTCCTTGTTTATTTTTTTAAACAAATGTTGCATCACCTGAATTTCTCTTGTGTTGTGGATGTAACTACGAACACAACTCTCACATGCACAATTATCCAGATCAGGAACAACTATTTGTAGGGCACACGAAGATTTGTTACTACGTGTGGGAATTGAACCGGCGACCTGTAGCGCACCAGACAATCGCTCAGCCACTGCTCTACTGTAGCCGTCAAACCACGCTACGTTACTTAGGTATCGAGTACTTACACTCTAAATAAAGTGTAATTTAATGAATTCAATCATTATTTACCTGAAGAAGGTAGCTGGGGTGGACTAAGTGAAGAACCGAGTGTTGTGGCGGAAATTGGGAGAGACCTTTGTCCAGCAGTGGACTTCGACACGTTGAGTTGAGTTGATTGATATTAATTATCCACGAGTTTGCACATCGCGTACATCCATGTTTTATAGAAAAGGGGTACTAATAACGCTGCCTTTGACCAAACATATTTCGCATTTGCAAGTACACACATCCAAGCCGCAACTGTGAACTATTCATCTGCCAAATGCAGCTTAAAGACAATTAGGATGTAGTCAGTGCAACTGCGTGATACTGCCGACTGTATGTGCAGCACACTTGCTGATATGATTTTGTATATGAAACGTGAATGTTTCCCTAAACGCGGCATCATTAGCCATCGGTGCCAGTTATACGACAACCTATAGGTCATTGAAGGCAGTCAAAATCCTAAGTTTGACAACTTTGTGAGAACCGATCCGAATCCGACAACACGAGGAAACTCGGCTGCACGTCTATGAAATTCGGATCGGGTGTAGTGCACAACCGTCCATGCATAAATTAATAATACCGTAGCCTGTCCGGATCGTATTTTCTCGGTATGGGATCGGACGCAATGCAGAAACGCCATAGGTTTTCCTTTGCAATTTAGTTGCGGACGTCAGATTGTAGTGAAATCCTGTGTATGTGACTGAATGCAGTCGCATCTAGTTAGGCTGTAAGTCGACCCCACAGTAGTAAGGTGAAGTAGACAAACAAACTTGATTAAGAGTTGCATTGACAGTTTATTTAGTACCTGTTATACGTACAAAGAAAATATAAAAAGGCATCCAGAACGCGACATAATTTTGTGCACATTAACTCGTGCTGAGACGAGATATAATATGTCTTATCTACTTCAACTTCACTGCTGAAACTTCTCAGGTCACCTAGTTCTCATTAATAAAACACATTCAAATAAGGAATACTCCGGGGGTACTCACGAACCTATCATTAACTGTTCATTAAGATAATTCAGCCTCTAAACTTTTCAATAGCTAACACTTGACATGACAAGATTATTGAACACATACATGTCATATTTATAGGTCATATTTAGCTTATCTGGTCAATAGTTACAGACTACATTATTGATAGGTTGCTGAAATACCACCTAAATCTTCTAATCTAGTAAAGCACGCTTACGGGTATCTTGTTATCTAAACAACTAAAGTTTCGGTATTTTTTATTTGAATCTGTTTTAATTATGATACATAGTAACCCAGTCTAGTTTCGCCAGTTAAATTGAAGTACCTCTGCACAAATGAAGTGTCCTAGCGATGAACCTTTCTCAGAAGAGTACGGCGATGCGCAATTTGATGAAACATATTAAACGTTGAGCTCTCTGTTCGTTTCAATTCTATGAAGGCTTTGTAATTCGTGCGCTTTCAGTGTTTCAGTCGCCTAACAATACAGAGGTCTGGCGGAATACCTTCACTATATTGCTCATTTTCGTCTGTAGGTGTAAAACTAAAATGAGAATGCAAATATGTTTGTAGATACTAGTGGCGATTTAGACAAGATTTTTATTTCCTTAACCCTAAAGGTTAAAAGGTTAAAATTAGTTAAATTAATTAATTCAACTAGTTACTAACTCTGCATTAACAGACACAGATTTTATATTTTTATTCTAATTAGTAAATTAATACCCAAACGTTTGCCCAATCGCTTAGGATAGAATAGCTTGAGGGGGATAGCTGCTGTGTGGTAACCATGTCTTTACGGATACGGCACGTCCAGCTCGATATTGCAGCAGTCATATCCTGGATGGGTGAGCGTGCTTGATATATCGAGATGTCAATCTGTGTCTTATTGAGCATGATAAGCTGTTGGTCCCGGTTGTTATTCGCGTACCCATGACGCTCAGCGCCGAATTATGGGCTCGTGCTGCACTTAGGCTAATATAACTCAATACCACTGATGGTCGGGAGGGTGCTCTAGCATTTAGGGCAGGTGCCATTGCTCTATACCTATAGTTATACAGCTTGTTGTAAAACTCCTTTCTCATCACGCTCTCCAGAAACTTGCCCCCAAGGGTTCAGCCTGTTTAAGCTGCAGATTGAATTTCTTTAAAAAACTGTTTACTCGAATTAATAGAATTTTAGATAAATATAGAGTACGTCAGGCCCTAGCCCGATGATGATAGTTGCGGGCGATTAAAATCCCAACGTGTGGCAACTTGTCTCCTCTTTGGATATCAGTAATCCCCAGTAATATGATTTTAGAAACAGGAATTAACAGGATGGCAATCGCTCCATCTAAAGTACTAATATTCAGTGGCATCTGATTAGACTAGAAGTCGACCTCAAGATAGTTATAAACCGGCAAGTACTCGTAGCTTCACAGAATTAGGACTTTGAAAACTAATCCCAAAATATAGCGTCGTATCAGTGTATTCTGAGCACAACAAACACAAACTGAACGAGAAACAGTGCGGACCACGGTCGTGTCGTTGTCTATTTAGAAATAAATGCATCGCCTTCATTTATCTATCTAATCTTGTCTGCAGACTGGTGTTCTCAGTGAGCTAATTTAGCTCAAGTAGGTTGGACCTGTACTGTCGAGTCTAAGCTTAAATCATTTCATTTCGGTTGTGGAGAGGAGTGTTCGCGCGTTGTTCTGGAATACGGTTAGTATGAAATAAGTAAAATCCAAAAAAAAAAAAGTTAATAAGTAATATAATAATAAATAAAATAATGATCATAAAATAAAATTTACATTTTCTGAAGTCCGTTCATCAGTTTAGAAATTGTGAACAGTTATATTCGCGAACATACATAAAAAAACATACAGATGAATTAAAAATCTCCTCCTTTTTAGGGTTCCGTAGCAAAATAGCCAATGTTTATAATTTTGTCATCTCCGTCCGTTTGTTCGTATGTCAGTGCCATTTTACTTGGAGACTATTGGGACTATAAGGTTCAAATTTAACAGGACCTGCCTTCTGTTAACCACCATAAAGACGTCTTGTGAAATTACAAAAAATATATATTTAGCGGTGGCACTACACACGTGAAACTGAGGGATTCAAAATATATTTAGCGGTGGCACTACACACGTGAAACTGAGGGATTCAAAATATATTTAGCGGTGGCACTACACACGTGAAACTGAGGGATTCAAAATATATTTAGCGGTGGCACTACACACGTGAAACTGAGGGATTCAAAATATATTTAGCGGTGGCACTACACACGTGAAACTGAGGGATTCAAAATATATTTAGCGGTGGCACTACACACGTGAAACTGAGGGATTCAAAATATATTTTCACGCATATCGTCATGTGAGATCGTTGGATAGCTCTTTACATGAAGGTTTCTAAGTGTTTTTTTTTTTTTTTTATGTAGGAGAATATTTGGTGAAATACGAGCTCCGAAAGACGTTGAAAATATCCCGCTCCCCTCTAATTTTCTAACTTTGTCAAAATCTGAAATAAATCAAGCTTGTAGCATCTAATGGACACTTTCAACCAAAACTATTTTGAACAAGATACTTTAATGTGTTTCTGTAATATCCGCTATTTTCAGTTGAATGTTATTTTAAGTTCAATGACCGCAAAAATAACTTTGCATTACACAATATCATTGTAAAATATTATTTAACACATTCCTTGCTACTTACTACATGCTACGGAATCCTTATATTGTGCGTGGTCTGAAGCGCACTTCGCTGGTTTTTTTAAGTCAATTAATTATAATATGGGACGGGAAGGCTTTGTTGTAGCGTATTATTTCCGATAGCACATCGCCATTCTCGTATAAAATAAATACATAATTTACATATTATGATTATTAACAGTTCTGGCAAATAGTATTAAACATTATGTTTGTTTATCATCCGCGTCTAGAGCCAGCCTCTACGTTAGTCGGTCACTCGGCGAATGCACGCAAATATCCAACGTATATCGTTATCTTCATTTAATTAGAATACCATAAATAGGCAAGATGAAACAATGTTAAGAAACGTAAACGATCGTCGCTCACCTCCACACAAACACACATACATCAGAAAAACGTCGCGGTGGGCGTGACTATTTAATATCGCACACACAGCCACGCCAGCACACGTACACGACACGCGCCTGTGTGCGGGTGCGTGCACACACCATACACGTGACGCGTCATGTGCTTGTCGGCAACTCCTCAACCGTGATATTAATTTATCGTTATTACATTTAGGCATCAACACACTTCATAACATTGCATCTTGTGTTCGGCGCGTACTTACTTCCTGCTCGGTGGCTGCGGTGCAGCGGTGTGCCGTGTATCGCGGGCTGCGTTCAGCAGTGTGTCAGTTGGTAGCGACATACGCGACTGTGAGCGGCGCCTGCGCAAAGCGCGCACCGCTCCATGTGACACGCGGTTCCGAGGAAGTAGTTCCGCCACATGACCGCAAGATGACGCTAATGTAATAGCCGAGCGTTCTTATTTTGCGTTTTTATTTCAACAGGTTTTGCACTGGTCGCTCCGCAGTTGCGATTTCTCACGTTGAATATAATTTTACTTAAACCTGAACTTAGAAAGTCATTCAAGACTATTTTCTGAATGGCAGAAAAAAAGTGCGTCGATAGAGATCGTGAAATGTAATTTGCTCCACTACAGACTGAACGCGCAAGGTTACCGCTGGCCATTTTACTTTGACTTTGACATTCATATTTTTATTACATTATGGGTTAGGTAACGTTTACTTATCTTTGCAATATTACAATGTAATCTCTCATTCAACTCGCAGCAGTCGATTGAATCAATGCACTTCGTTATTTCTTTAGTGATTTTTCACACGAATGTTCTGACATAGTGATCTATTGAAATCCTACACTGCTTCTTCCTCTCTCGTGTTTGCATTAGCTATATGAGAATAGCTCGTGGTGAAATTCAGTCAGCAAGGTTGGTAACGCGGCTGACTGCCCAGGGTGCACCGGAAGTGTTAAGTATCGTCACTCGTGGAGCCTACTAGTATGATATACAATGTGACAGAACGACTTAACAGTTTAAACAAGGAACAAGACATTATGTACATACTAGCGGGCGGCACCTGTATTATTATCCTGTTCATCTCAGTGCTCAGATAGACTCATGGTAGTCGCGTGTAGCATCACTCATAGTCAGGACAGCAACGTGTTTTATTAAATTGATTAACATATAAACTAATTATCAGTAAGCATAGATATCAAAACAACGGTTTTTAAAACAAAAGCTATTCAGGAATGATTGAATTCCTCTTTTCGGAAATATGTATTATAATTATTGTGACCGTAGTTACTGCTACCGAGAATTTCCCAGGCCGTTCCTTCCTTCGCGGAAAATTGTTCTGTATGAATTCGTGCTGGAATTCCATTAAATTTTAAGTTTTTTATATTATTGTGAGCTCTCTAAAATGTAATGAAATATATCCACAGTAGACATCAACAAAATAATGAACTTATGAAGATCAACTCTTGAAATACGTTTTTGCAAAGTTAAAACTAGCTAGCATGAAACACATACCAGTATCGAACCACTGCACCTACATTATTATGGCCGGGGCTCTGCTCTCGCGCACCTCAGCGAAGCGGGAAACACTAACAATCATGACTGACAACTAACACTGCGCATCATACGTCCTCTAGCGAAGACGGCAGACAGGCTTCATGCGTTAAAACTACCATAAACTACCTGGCTGTAATCTAAATTTTGTAAATAACTGAACCTTAAAGTTCAATCTCATCAAAATCATCATCCACTTGATTATCGTAGTCTTCTCTAGACATAGGCCTTTGCAATTTTCTCAGCTTATTTACAGAACCAATAACCTATTATTATATTACTGCCCAATCGAGAAAAATAGAGAGATACAGTAAAGACTAAGTCCAGAAATTTCGCTTCTGAAAACATTTTAAGTACGGTGAACAACGTCAATTTCCAACATATTTGAAGCCCCCTGTGTCCGATCACCGGATGTAAAGCTAACATACTTAAAAAAAAAACACAGACGAATTGAGAAAGTCCTCCTTTTTAATTAAAAAAATCTGTTAAAAAGAGACAGCGCGCTTTGGATCGGTCGGAAACCGAATTTATTCGCCGTACTTAAACTGTTTTCAGAAGAGACATTTTCTGGACTTATCGCCTTGACTGTATTTCTAACATCACTCTTTCCGTAATAACCGGTAACCGAAAGAGAGATTGTATTGTTAGCTCTCAACCCGCGACTCTGCGCAGCGCCGGCGCCGGCGCGCTTTGACGGTCTTGGCTTCAAACATTGTTCTCTTGCCAGAAGTAGCCTGGAGCTATGATGGCCACGTCATCGATATCTCAGCATGTTTCACTTTTCTATGGAATGCGAGCCTTTAACTCACTGTGTGTGCACTGTCGTGAGGCGATGAACAAACGATGAAGCTGAAAAGATTTTATTAATAAATCATAATTATAATAAATATACGGTTTTGTACATTATCTGTTCGATTTCTTTCATCAGATTTATAAATAATATTTAGATATAGTAAAAAAATACAAACTTAACAACTCTCATCTCCTTTGCAGTCCAAAGGTAATAACTAATATTTAATTGCTTAACAAAAGGAAATCACTAACACATACAATATTTTTTACATAGTTACAAATAAAATTATATACAAATAAAGAAAAATATGTTCTAATATAACTATAAACTAAAATAGGGCATCAAAATATTCCTCCACATCGCTGTCGACTGGTAACATGCCTAGAAGGCTGGCAGCATTCCACGTTGTATGGCAATGCTAATACTTTGACCAAAGTAGAGGTAAAAAATAATTAAAAACTAACTAAATTAAAATATGATCTTGTAGGAGTATAGTCTTCAGTCAATTTTCATATCACTTAATATATATTTTGAACTTAAACGTAGGTACGCAAAGGCCAACCGATCAGTTAGCGACAACGTCATGTTCATATGTTCAGGTTTTTCATGAACTTGGCATTGAAATGTTTCAAACAGCGTTCTATTGTTGGAGCACTATTATTTCAAATTAATTCAGCATTGTTGTTTAGGTTCTATAAAATTCCATTTGATTTCAATGTTTCCTTCAACTTTTATGATAAGATTTAAGTTAATGTGAATTTAGGCTATCTACTCGATCGAATAGTTTGGCGAAATGAAATGGACCGCCGCGAGCGGCGAGCCGCGAGGAGAGCGGAGAAAGCGCACAATGTGAATACATCTGGTGTTTACAAAGTAACAGTCAAGGTCGTCCGAGCTCGCTTTCAAAAATCTGTCATTATTTCTAATATATGAAACGGCCTCGTGGGCTTCTAATACACAGCACCGTGCGAATCTTGAGAATTGCGGACTCAATTTTTCGGTTTGGCAGATGACCCGGAAATAGGAATTGTGCTCTATGAATGACCATAGGCTTTCATGATTATCACTTGAGATTGTTGTACCTAAAGTTACCGATAGTGATTCATTGGTGTTTAGACCACCTGTACCAAAACCTTTGCTAACCTTTACCTTCGTGAGTTCATGTCGCGTCGATACAAATAGACGGACATCCAGAGAAGGTCGGTAGTTGTTAGGGAAGCTTAGTGACGTGTTCGATGGTGGGTGGAGGCGCAGGCGTCGCCAGGTGTGGTGAGTGTAAACACCTATGTTATTGTGCGAACACAATGGCGTGATAACAGCGCGATAACGAGCGCCCGCGCCGCGCCGCCAGGTGACAACCCTGACATTGAGCCGACACCACCGACACATTGAACCGCAGCTCTTCATCTGCATGCCATCTATTGTCTACTGCACTGTTCTATCTCTCATTGTCACATACCACATCACTTACAGTCGCTACGTTTCCTTAGCAACAACCTACATTATTTCATTTGGTCCTATCTCCGTGTGTCTGTATAGTTCGTTTTTTGGCACAGATATTACTTATCGACCATTTAGAAAGTGGAGCCGCGATGCTCGGAAGTATTTAGCTAGTACATAGCACTTGTACCAACACTCTAATAGTCCTGTGATAAGCATATTTATAGTTAGTATTGCCATTGAAATCGCTACAAACCTCTCTGAAAGCGAACGATAAGAATGCAATCGAACGCATGGAAAATTAATTGGATAGTTCATACGAAATGACGCTAGTAACTATAGATTATTTTAATGGTAGGTGCATTGGTGTGGGTGCTGCCGCCACATGGTGCGCAGGCGATGCTAACGATAGTGAAAATTAAAGAGCATGCATCTATGTTAATGCGCATAAGTGCTGCGGTATTTTCGCGCAGGTTTCGGCAAAGGTGAAAGTGTTCGTGTTTTTGAGAAAGGAAAAGTTGCTTATTTTTTGTGGTAAGAGGCTTGTGCGGGCGAGCGGCCGCCCCTCCCCGCGGCCCGCGCCCGCGTCCCCCGCACTCCCATGAAAGTGAAACCTGCCGGTTGAGCCGCTGCTGACTTTTGGCAGTGACACCTCTCTGGGTTCCAGTGACGATTGTAACATTCGACCGACATAAAAGCAATGTATTTGCATGTCATCACGCCTACTCCAATTCTAAATGAGATCTATTTTGGCGATTTCACATTTACTTCACCATGAACAGTACAGTAGAGCCAGTACGGAAGTATTATTAACTTGATCATGAGTTTACTTTATAGTACTCTCTCTTTAATATTTGTTTTATTGATTACTTTAGATTAGCGACGGGAGCCTGCGCTGTTGTGGGCTGTAATATGTAACATTGACGTCCATAAAGAACTTAGTAATTCTAGTCTCTTTTGAACAAAAGAGTTTTGAGTTGAGTTGAGTGTTCCTAATCTTTTTAATAATAACTCAGGAAAAGTTAAGATTTTGTTGCCTAAATAATATTTTTAATCAAATAATATTTTACAAATATGTCGAGATCCGATCGGTGACAGGTAAACAAATGACGACACACTTTAACACAATAACCCAATGCAGATTTCACCAAGACCTTAATATTAAGAGATTTTTAATAGTTTTTACAAACGTTGAAACTTTCATCATAATGTTCCCGATGGAGTTTTGTAAATTGTTGAGATTACCTTAAAACCGGACTGGTTGGTGAAAACTGACATCGACATAATTTTTTATTAATATGCAGTACTTTTTATACCAGTTTCAGCAGTACTATTTTGGTAAATCTACACGGAGATAAAAGGCGCCATATAGTATATAGGGAATTTTTAGACAATTTGGTGCGGTAAGCATTCACTATGATAAATCTAAGATATATCTTATGATATTAGTTTCGTGCATGTATCACGTGCAGCCAATCATCGGCAATATTAGAAATAAAAATACTAAACAATAATAAATTGGCGCTGGTGGAATTAAGCAGTAATAAACAATGGCGCGAGTTCAAGTGCGCGCGCCGATAGCCCCGGGTTATCGCACACACGCACGCGCACGCACGCACACGCGCGTCCATAGCGAACACTTTCATTACGCACTGCGGGTCGCCCGCGCAGCTTCACTTACAGATATCTTTCGATTCGTTCCGGTTTTGTCAAATTTCCTTAAATGTCTTTACAGCGATATATTGAACTACTTTTTCTCTTGTGTCAGCACGAGCTATACGAAAATAGTTGATGCTGTGGTCCAAAGATTTGCGAGTCAACAAGGTTGGTAGCGAGTCTGACTGCCCAGAGTGCGCCAGACGTACTTTAGTGTCGTCACTCGTGGAGGTTCTTTAGGGGTTAGCTTACACCGACGTAGTGGCGGCGAAGCGACTTCAACTTAATTTGCTTCGACATATGACTGCCCCAAGGCACCCTTGGGTCCAAAAGAGCCGGTACAATTTCGGCGCGCGCCGCTCAGTGTGCCTTGCGACCAGTGAACTGCTTTTCGCCGCTTTTCCGTCGGTGTGCGCTAACCCTTAATGCGCCCCAACTAGTTTACAAAATACTTTGAACTACTTTATTGGTATGATACATTTCTCCGTGATTGGATTTGTGCACGAGCTTCGAGGAGTTTCTGTATTAAATATAAAGAAACATATTATCAACTTCAACACTTCTGAAAAAGTCAAAATGATAGGTACATGAGATATCTTTTAGATTAGCCTTTTAGCTTCTACATTCATCTCCTGTCCTCAGAACAAGAAACTCGATAACTACGCTGGTGTCTTGTAATCCATGCCATACAATAAAATGGCTGGACTAGTGTCTGTTAAACTAATTCACATAACATCCGGCGAGGATGATGTCAACCCAAGAGCTTTATGTCAAAACATAAGTACTGTTTTTCACTTAGAAATAATATAATTTTTTTAGACTTCGATTTAATTAGGAATCGTTGTGTTCGATTCGATATACAAGCTTAGTTTTAGTTTATACTAAACCTGAAACTAGTTTTTTCAGAATCACTAGGAGAATCGATTGACATATTTTTTACACCACATTATATTTTATATTTTTTTTTATCATAAATTTCAATTTTGTTTCAGTAGTTTTCTACGCATAACAGTTGACAGGAATAGACACCTTGAGGCTTGAGATGGTCCGCTCGGTCAGTTTCCGTGTATTAGACAACCCCTGCATAGCACATTTCAGGCATTTCACACTTTACTAGGGAATTTAACGCAACATAAACTACGGTGTAACTTGGAGATTTATTAAAAAACACATATTCAGGCAGTTCTGATGAAAATCTTGTTGGGGTGTCTCGGTTTTTGTATATACTAAAAATAACGTTACATAATTTCAATTCAATTTTTGATATTTGAGCATTTCATGTAATTTCAGTGTAAGTGCACATTCAATCACTCGTGCTCGACGTATTTTCATTCGCCGTTGGGTACCTACCTACTGTGCATCACTAACAAATTCACCCATTGTACTTGTATATGTGAAATGTAGTTTTATCAGGTGTTGTGTTTCATTTCCGAGCTCCATTGTGACGTCAAACCGAGAAATTTCTATTGAAAATAGTAACTTAGAAAGAAATTCCTAGAAGTGTAGAGGTTTGATTGATAAACATGCTCGTCTCAATGTTTGTGTTAGATGAGATCGCATGTGCAGTAATGTGCGCCTGCGCTGGTCCAGATAACGCTTGATTACTGCACATTAGATGCGCTTGAACCGGATCGCGGCGGTCCGCTTACCTTATGCCCGATTCCAATACCTTACTGACCAATATTGATTAAAACTAATATACTCGTATATTCACCAAATTCGAAAAGTAGTTTGCATAGCTTATAGTTGTGACAATCTAATAGATCCGATTTGACATCTGTCAAAACACTAGGAGTAATGTCAACACTAGTAATAATTACTCAAATGCGTGCCATTCAGTTTAATTTTATCAATGGTGATTTTATCAATGTTCAGATGAATAATAAGCCGACTTTCTTTAAGATCGAAGGCGTGCTATCGGACCTATTTCGTTGTTCGAACGTATAGGAGACTCTTTTATATCTTAGAATCGTTTTCAGATAATTCTGCCTACAATTTTTTTTCAATGGAGCAGTTTTGCATTTCTCGTCGTAACCAAATGCTACGATTGATCAGCAATACGATCCGTTTTTGGATATAAGACGATTTAATTATACGTAGGTAACGAAGACCAGAGCTGATCTACAATTATGTAGGTAGGTACATAAGTCAGGTCGTGCCGCGGTGTCTGTGAGTCGGCTGAAGTGTTGGACGCGACTGCGTCTCACGGTCAATGAAGCGCTTGCGCAATGTCAGCTGTTTGTGAACTAGTGAGCTGATAAGATAGTGTTACACTGGCTAACGGCTACATTATTTGGTTCCGCGTCAAAGTCAAATAATCTTTTTTTTTATTTTATTTGGGGCTTAGGTCAAAATGTTTTGTGTCTCAAGGACTCTTGACGGGGCTCGTTTAAATATTATGATTTAAATGCTCATGATGCGTATCTCAGAAAATTAACGAATTTTGAAATCTATCTACATGTTATATCTTGTCTATAACTTTTTAGATACGAGTCACGTGTCGATCGTTTTAAAATAAAATCACAAAAGCACTATGTTAATACTTTTTGTCCTATTAACTATTGGAGAATTGCTAAAAATATAGACAAGAAATAAAATATATTTACTTTCTCTCTTTCTTTTTGTAAATCTGTGCTGGTAATCAAACACTTGCTAAAAACAAAAAAAAGTAATTTCAATGCACTATTGAATGCACAATGGCGGCCCTGTTAATGCTCATGCCGACGACTGCTCCAACCGTTGTCACAAATGCAATTTATTCTCTTATTGACATAAAGTTTTGTGAGTTACGGATAGTAATGGACAGGGCACTCTGATAGAGTTTGTTTATTAAATACATTAATTAGAATATTAATTAAAAGAAAACATACTTTTCCTGAAAACTTTATTAATATTATTTCTGTAGTTTAACTTGGTCACGTTTGACCCTAACTGCACCAGATGGTAAGCACAAGCATGGTAGATGGAGCACACGACTCAAGGAAGCACCTGGTTCTCATATTCACACGACGGTACACGGTAAACTGATTGGTGTGTCACGGTAAAGTGATTGGACTTTAACACGTTCAGTTCAGTGCCAGGTGCCCTCCAGGAGGGCACCCTGTATCGCATTCACCATGCCGAGTGCCCCCGTGGAGGGCTCATTTTAAATGCGGGTTTTTCTTGGAAAATTTACCGTCATGAAACAAGTAAACACCTATTTTACGACGCAGTACCGTATTTTTCAAGGTTTTTAACCTAATGCCAGGAACCCTCCTCGAGGGTTCACTCTTAGCGCAGACATAATGCCGAGGACCCTCCTGGAAGGTCCACTAGCAATATGTTTGGCGGTATGGCGTATGAGCTCTATGAAAAGTGTGGTGGACTCGAATGTGTTAATGCGAGAGAGATATACAGTTGGAACGTAAACATCCTACCTTCTTGAAATCATATTAGAAGACATACAAGTAAAAAAAAAACTAAGCTGCTGAGATCCAACAGTCAACACGACAAACTGATCGATGAGTTATGAGTTTGAATACAACCCTATTGATATGCACGAAAAGGCTTAGCTCAAGGTGACCCCATGTCACCGCTTCTTTTTAATGTAGCCACCTCTAAAGTTTGTCATAATATTTTTGAAGTGTATTCATGCCAATACGCTGATGACTTCGTATTATATTTTACTAGTAAGGATGTATTAGAGGCCCAGATTAAAATTCAAAATGCTTTAAATATTTTTACAACTTTATTGGATGAATTAGGGTTAGATATATCTATAAGTAAATCCAAATATTGTATTTTTAGTAGGGGGTACAGACGACAGCAAATAAAGCTTCTAATAAGTAATATTGAACTGGAGAACGTATGGAATTATAAATATTTGGGCGTTTGGCTAGATAAAACATTACGCTGGGGTAAGTAAACACGTCAACGCAATTGTCCAAAAAATTCAGAGACTTCTCAATTTACTCAAAATTCTTACGAGTCCTTCTTGGGGCATTCACCAGATTCATCTTCGTAGGCTCTATATAGCTCTAATTAGAAGTAGGTTAGATTACGGGTGCTTTTTATATGACAATAGTGCTAAAACAACAATTTACAAGTTAGAAAAAATCCAAAACCAGGCTTTAAGAGTAGTGGGAAGTTTTATAAGAAGCACACCGATACACGTTATGGAATGCGAGCTCTGTGTTCCTCCACTGCATGTTAGGAGAAGATGGTTATCATACAAATATTGCTTAAAGTCGTATTCTATATCCGATAATGTAGTAATAAAGTGGCTGCTGGAGCTTAGCGCTATTAGTCACATCAGATATTGGACAACTAAAAAGCTCCCATTACTTGTCAGTGTGTTTAATGAGGTTAGGGAGGAAAGTATAAGGTCATCTCCGAAATTAGAAATGTTTTCTTTAGATGTATGGGTTACTAGGATTAACGCCAGAGACATAATAAAGGTTAATTTGGACTCAATCAAAAACCCCAAGAAAACATATGATTTAAATTTAATAAAAACAGTAACATTGAGGGAAATGTCGGATAAATATCATAATTATTATAAAATCTATACGGATGGGTCTAAGAGTGCTAATGGTAATGGAGCTGCTTATTACGATCCTTTGAACTCGGATAATAGAAATAATTTCTTTAAAATTAATGATTATGTATCAGTTATGTCTTTGGAGCTCTTTGCGATTTCAGAAGCGCTTTCCTATAATTCAACCATTAATAACAGAAATATATTAATTTGTGTAGATAGCAAAAGTGCACTACAACATATAGCTCGATCCGCCTCTGGGTACAGAGGTGCACCGATAGCTTATGAAATTCTGTTAAAAATTAACAGTTTATCTAAAAGAGATATTAATCTGAAATTGCAATGGGTTCCTTCACATATAGGTATAAAGGGCAACGAGGAGGCTGACCGTTTAGCAAAATTAGGTATAGTTGAGGGTGTAGAAAAATATATAGCAACTAACTTTGTAGAATTATTACCTAAATATAAAAACATTTGTCACGAAATTTGGAAGGAATACTTCAATGAAAAATCAAAGGAAAAGGGAATTTGGTATAGGACTATAGTTTCGGAGCCTCCTCATATACCGTGGTTTTTTAACACTAGGCTTAGCAGAAAATTAGTAACCACGGCCCATAGACTGAGATCTGGACACATGCCGCTCAATAAGTTTGGATTTTTAATGAAAAAAATTAATTATAATAATAATAATAGCTGCCGCAGGGCAGCTTGTGGCGAGCTGTTGGTGAGTGGCGACACTGCGTACCTTATTGCCTCAGAGAGTCGGTCAGGGCCTCGTCTCCAGTTTGCCTTTATTGGCTGGCTGGAGTGGAACCCCAAGAGTGCCCGCAGGATTCTCAACTCTGTCTTGCCTTTATCGGCTGGCCAGAGGGGGGCCGCCAGAGCTATATGCTCGGGGGTGGAAGTGTCTAAAGGCGTAATAGCGGGGAAACCCACTCCGGGTCTTTTGGACCCGCGACGGCGAAACCGGGGCCACACCTCTCTACACCTCTAGCCGCTCACACGTCTGTTGCCCCCTTCGCCTATGTACTGGCGGCTTTTCAGGGGGCCCAGCTAGTGAGCTGGCGAGTCACCGTCTGCCAACAGTTTTCAATTTTAAATGTTGAAAGGCAGACGCCGTTTTCTTCCGGCAATAGAAGTTATCCAGTCCACCTAACACCCCTTCCCATAGACCAAATATTTTTCACCATATTTTACAATAGTCCTGCACCCACCTGGGACGGTCCATGACTGTACTCCAGTAGTGCAGCCGTGGATAGTCCCCGGTTGGTGCCCCACCCCATTTTAGATTAAAGTTCTCAAAGGGGCCTCTGCGCGTTGGACCTGTGTCCCCGTGTATGCCTTCCAAAGGACCGGACATCTTCCGCACGGAAGATGAGCCGTGATTCCCAGAGAGATACAAATAATAATAATATTTTTGGGACATTTTCTACACAGCACCATCTAGTCCCAAACTAAGCAGAGCTTGTACTATGGGTACTAGACAATGGATACAATACTTATATACTTTTTTTTTTTTTTGTAAATACATACTTATAATACATAAGAAACACCCAGACCAACACAAACACTTATGTTCATCACATAAATATTTGTGTCCTGTGGGAATCGAACCCACGACCTCGTGATCAGCAGTCCGATACTCGAACCACTAGACCACAGACGTTGTCAATTCACCAAATTGTGAGGAGTGTGGCTCAGTAGAGGATGTAGTGCACCTATTGACGGAGTGTGTCAGATTTCAGTCTGCAAGAGAGGAATTAATGATAGAACTCGAGACAAATACATATGATGTTGGGATGTTCCACCATATTTTGTCGATACCTAACTCCAGGGCAGCTCATAGTTTAATTAGGTTTGTGTTGTTACGTTTTACTGTATAGTGTTACTGTATACTTAGTATTTATAAGGTCCGATGGGACTGCCATGTACATTTGTATAAAAGTCCCTAAACAAAATAAAGAGAAAAAAAAAAAAAAAAAACCTATTGATGTAAACTCGCGTGTAGCAGAAGGATATTTAGCTTAGTGAGTCGATTCAACAGGAATACTAGTTTGAAAATTGCAAGTTCTCGTAAGTGATAACTTAACAATCACGATTAATGCTCGGATCCTATAGCAAACACGAATCGTTTTGCAATGGTAGCACTTTTTATTGCTAGACAAGGCAATAAATACTTTTAAGCTTATTTTAGCTGTGATAGTTCCTAACTTATGGGAGGGTTTACCATGAAAATATATGGGGTTTTTTTTTCTTCATTATTGGTAAATTCAAGAGTCTTCACTTTATTCAATAACGCTCAGTAAATCATAGGAATCGGTCAACCCTGTTTTCATTTTTGTCTGTCTTTCACATAAATGTATGACCGTGGACGAAGTGAAAGGAGTGTGTAAGGATCGTAGCATGTGGCGTTCAACAGTTTCTGCCTACCCCCATGAGAAAAAGGCGTGAAATTAAATATATATTTGTGCGTGTATCCTTATATTTTAAAGGTAACCGTAACCTAGTACTGTAACCGCTTTCAGTCCCTACCTCCTTGCATAGAAAACAAGTATTCAAGTTCTACGCCACACTGCTTAATATTTAAATACAATATAATTGTGTAAAATCGAATAATAAACAAAATACTGGGTAGGCTGACAATAATTATATCTTCGTTAGCAGAGAGTCGAGCTATCAGTCGGCTTTAACTTAAACAGTCCCCACCGAGTTCCTTCCGAGCAATTAGTGTGACTGAGCGTCACGCCTGAGAGGCTGCGGTGGACAGAGGAATAATGTGGTACACACCCGTTGTTTAAGTGACGGTATGATTACTCGTGGTTATAGCAATAACCCTCAGGTATAACTGAGAATTATAGATATACTTATTTTTATTTATCTAGATCTGGGTTTCCAACATCAGTCCTTGTAAATTTTATGACAGAAAACTTGCTATAACTTGCATATTGTGTTTGGTTGAGCGAGGTTCTAGTTTTCCTCAACTCACGTTATCCTTAGTACCTAACATCTTTATTTATTAAAACTCCGGCGAACAATTGCCGGCTCTGCGTTAGATTTGTTGTGAAATTCCTGAAAAAGTAGGTTTGTGTGTGTGCGGCATGAATCAACGCCAGCTGGTGAGCGGCGAATAAACACTATTGTTGTCGCTATCGCCGCACGCGCAGCACTCTCCCCGCCCCCTCGCCCCGCACCGGCCTGCCTATGCACCTGGACGCTGGGCACTGTACCAACACCGCACATCATCTTGAAGAGCATACTGTTCTATGTCCCCAGTATTCTGTCTTGTTCCGACTTTGTAATCTTATCTCGCATTACAATATCATAAACATAACATAACCGGCCCATTACTGTCCCACTGCTGGGCACGGACTTCTTCTCAGAATGAGAAGCGTGTACCTTAGACCACCATGCTGGTCTTGTGCAGGTTGGCGGACTATGCACATCACCGACAACTTTTTTTCGATTTTATTTACAATGTCATCACCAGAAGTTCTTCTTCTTCTCTTGTGTCGACATTCACTATGTGAGAATAGCTCATGCAGTGGAGAAGCCTTCCAGCAAGGTTGGTAGCGAGGTCGAACGTTCGTACGTGCTCATGCCGACACGAGATAAAGAGACATCCGATGTCGAGTAACCTCCCCTACAGTGCTCTATATTGAGTGATAATGCAGCAATATATCAAAATCGCTCCTCTTTTTAATTAAAAAAATGATGAGTGTACCTAAATATTTGTTCTATTCATCTCTGTGTCCACATCTCCTCTATAATCGACCTCGATGATGAGTACTCACACCCACAGGAAGTTATAGCTGTGGGCATTTTCGTAACCGAAATCGCAACGGTGAAGTGCAAAAACAAATCTAAAACAATTTAACATCGAACTGCCATCACATTATGAGGAAATTGTGCATGCACCATGTCATTGTGCAATAAGTATATGGTACATGCACATTTTCCTCATGAGCGGCTTCATTTCTAACCACTTCAATAAATAAGATAGTGATAGTATGTAACACAATATTTCAACATTCAACAATTTTCTTCTTGAATTTCGCAATCTTAAATTGATTAAACATAATACTTTTCACTTTTCATAGTAATATAAAAATTTATGGAGTAAGGAGTATGTAAGGATCGTAGCATGTGGCGTTCTACAGTTTCTGCCTACCCCCATGGGAAAAAGGCGTGAGTGTATGTATGTATGTATAAAAATTTAATGTCAATGTTATTTTATAAAGGAAACCGAGTAAGTATAAAGCTCAGAATCCCTAGCAGTACCTTATTATATTATAAAGGCTTGTTAATCCCCGGGTTTTACCGGGCGAAAGTAGTGTCTTGCAAAAGACTTCAACGCGCGATTGTAATGCGTCCAATGTTCACTCCGCGCATATTTGGTACATACAAGTATATTTAAACCATAAGTTAATGGTCTGGTGGCGATTCTTTTGCTATTAAATGTTTAAGTACAACCTTGTAAAGGTTTACCCCTTAGTGGACATAAAGACGATGTTTTTATATCTACGTAATGTTGGAGAGAAAACATCTCTATCAGACCAATTTTACCAGTTAGATTTGTTTTTTTTTTGTTTTCGTTTCTGTTACTAGGTTTTGCAACTGATGCATCTCATTATTGTTTTCTTGGTCTGCTTAAGAAGCGTACCAGAATGCTTCGTTTAAGGCTCTATCTTTACAAACAATATAGATCTGAATTAATTTTGATATTGTATATGAATGAGCACTTGTAGAATGATTACGTGATGATGTTAGCGGTACAGCGTGCTCGTATAACCTAGTTGTCGGCTTTGTTTACATACGGCGTGCGACACGTGCACTCTTATGTACACACGACATGCGCGGCGAGCGCAAGCGCCAACAGTAATCAGTTATCGGCGGCGAGAGTGATCGCGCATCGCGGCTATTATGTCACCGCAATTAAAAACTGTGTGTTGCGTGCTCGGAAGTATCCGCGGTGTGGGGTGGGGGTGAGCGGTAGGGGGCGCGCGGCGGGGCGGCGCAGCGTGCGGAGCGCCCGCTCGGCAGTCGCGCGCCGCACGCCGCCGCGCACGCACGCTGCGTCTTCCGCGCCCGCCGCGATGAGTGATCACTGAGCGAGTGCGTCCCCGAACGCCTCGACTCGACCCCATGGAGTACCAGCACCAACCCATCCAGCCGCTGGGCCCACCCGCGCCGCCGCCACAGCTGCTGCCCCCTGCGCCCCCGCCGCCGCTACCCTCGCTGCCGCAGCTGCAGCACGGTCACGCTCAGGACGACGACCGCTGGAACCAGTACCACATTTGGAGACAACACGTCTTCGTGAACGGTCAGTGGCACCCCGTAACGCCGACTCTTGGACGCCAGGAAGCGCGCGCGCACTTTCTCCATCGTGGCACACGCCCGCTCAGATTCGTGATTGATGCTGCCCCCGGGCGCCGGGCGTGAGAGAGCCGTGAAAAAAGAGAAAGTGCGCGAGCGTCGATATCAACCGAACTTTTCGGTCGATCGAGAGTTCTTTGTTTCGGCAACGGGGCCTTTCACCCGCCGCTGGTAACTCCCAGCTCCTCAGGTCTTCCGCGCTGGTCGGCAATAACACGCGCAGCTTTTGTTTTTGCTCGCGGGTCACCGACTCCCGATAATGTCAAAGCGATAACACGAGGTGATCAAAGCACCAAGGCCTCGTCACGCGTCACCCAAACTTCTATACAAACTTTTGTCAGTAATTGGCATATTTTCTGTGTCCCGAATCTGTGTCTGAGGAGAGTGGTCCAGGCAGCGCGTCGCGCACGTGTCGCGGCCTGTGTCTGCTGTTTGTTATCTTCTCGGGCACGTGTATGTGTATCGCATTCCGAGAGCAGGACGCTGATCTGTATCATATACGATTTATACCTCGTCGTCCGTTCCGCATAGTGTCGCCGTCGCGTCTCATTGAGCTATATACGATATTAAACAAACACCTTAATGTTTGTCAAACCGTACGTAGCGGAAGGCACTTCGACCTTAAACCCGATTAGTTCGGAAGGCAGGAAGCCATAGCACTGTACGACCCACACACGCTGACCGGAATCCCTCGCTAATTATATTACAATATAATCGCACAAAAATTCAACAGAATCCTTAAATATAAAAGAAAATCGCCACTCCACTTGATCGGGAAGTGTAGTGTTCCAAAAGCAGTCACCTCTACCGCATCGGCGTGCGCATCAATGAACAGAATAACTACTTGTAAGAGGATACGTTGTTGCACTTCAAATTTTTTGGTACGGTATTTATATTGTATGTTTAAATATTACTTATATATTCATGTAACAAATTATACCCCATCTTTCGAGAGTAGGTGATAAAACATAGGGACCACCGGCACCAAGATAAGGCTGACGCGCCAGAACCGCTCCCCGCTCAGTGGACGCTCACTGAACACCACTCGCTCTTTCCAAGAAATCTGGAACTACCAATGACCTAATTTTTATGCGATTCGGCGAGTTCAGATTTTTATGTGAAACGAAAATAATTAGAAGATTTTTGAGGTATGTGTCAGCAAGTCCTCACAAATTCAAAACTCAGAAATTGGCTAGTAGCCTGAATAAGAAAACTATAATGTCTTCATCAATAATGTAATATCTATCAACTCTCATAAAGTTAGAAGTGTGCAGTCTTAGAAGCATCGCCATTAACGCGTAATTAATGCTAATACTTATGAACTGCGCTAAAAATAAACTAAACAAAACTTGATTACAGTGATGTTCACACGAATGCTTCGAGTTGTGCACAAAAACAACTCAACATCTTGATAAGCTAGTTTATTTCTTTTTTATTTCAGTTGTAACAAATTTTGTGCTCGATCGATCGTTTACTTTAAAAAGTCGTGAGACCATTTTACATCAAGTTTAATTGAATCGAAATCCGGTGATGATGTGCCTCTTGTAGACTATACTTTTGTAGCAATTTCGTAAAATTCCGTGACTTCTGATAAGACCAGAGCGAATCTATCGAATCTAGCAACCTAACTATGAAGATTGTATATGAACTTCCCCTTAACTTCGGAGCTAATTGTAAAATCGTCCTGTAATGATGGGTTGAAAAGTCAAATAAATACAAATTGTAATAAGACAATGAAAATACGATAATTTCCATGTCAGATGCAGAACTATAATTACGTCATCGACATAATAGAGTTTCCGGAAGGCTCGTAGTCTTAATACTTATTACGGGGAAGGATTCAGCGCAGTATCTGGAAATCATTAGCGTCGTACATTTGGCATAATACATTCACATTCACAGTTCCCAAAAATTCCCTTTGGGAACCAAAATAGCACATCAACACTTAACACTCAGCGATTGTGATTTGTTATGATTTCTGATGGTTGTTTGAAAACATCTCGACGCATTTCTTCATTTCAGAAGGTTTGATTTAATTTTTTTGCTTCTTTTGTATCCTCGGCTGGGCTTATCCAATTATCGTTGTCCTATCCATTTCGTTTCGCATCAAAGGAGTCGGGTTCGAATCGAACTAGTTGCAGTTGAGTATTAATTTAGACGTAGCTGCCTTTGACTTCTGCATCGCAATGATTGTGAGCTTGTAATTCACGACATGCATAGCTGTTTTGAGCAAATATCAACGAGGGCTACAAACATGGTTCGGTAACAGATCGTCCCGCAACAAGCCCGCAGGTCACCGGTGTTACGGCATTGTTTAGCTTCATCCGGAACTGAAACAGACGCTGCGTGCTCTTGACATTGTGTTGATATAACACTGTTTCTGTGGTTACATCACTATGTTTGTGTGACAATACCGCGCTTTGTCCTACTCGCCTCCCTAATTTCCAAAGCGCGACAACAAAAGGTCACTACTGTACAGGCGAGGCAACAGATGCAGCCACTCGTCTAAATACGGTTACTGGTGGTATGCAGAGCAGTTCCTAGAATTACTTCCGATTGTTTCTGTTCACGAATGACTTATACTCACGTAATGATAATGTTAGTAGATGTAACAGAGCACTTGCCCTTGTTGCACGCCGGTGCACGCGACACACATACTCGTGCATATAATACGAACAAACTGCTGTTTGCAAATAACGGTTACTCGACCCGATCAATTTGACTTTAAAGATGGGTCTTCTCCGTTATGCCAAGTGATCAATTAGACTTAAACACTCGGGAGGTTCTCAATTTGGGTAAACTGCGATTAATACTTCGATTGGTATTCAAGATTCTGTTCCGGTATCCAGGATAACCGCCATTCATAATATTTTTATTCGAATAAAGTAAAAAAAACTTGAATACTCAGGCACTTCCTTGTTCGATATTGAACTGATCAAATGCAGAACTTCAGAAATCGAATAGTAAGATTACGAAACCTCTTAGCGATCGACTAAGAGGTTTGTATTCAAGTCTTCAGAATATTGGCATATTTTTAAGGAGATTAAATTACTACTTGCTTAATAACATTTTTTTTTTAAATGTTAGGACGTTTATGAGGTTGTCAACTGTTCTGGTGAGTAGTAGCAACCTGTGCATTACTGAAGTGCACTTACTTCTGCACACTGTTTGAATGCCGCAAACATAGTTGATCATCGAGAATGCTTCGTATTCACTCTGTGGCCTTAAAGAGTCCGAGGATAAACCAAGATATCAGTTTAGAGCAATTAAGTGGACTCCAGTTAGCTCCAAGGAGGAGGCAGGGGTGCGGGGGCCGCGGAGCGACCGCGTCATCGCTCCTCGTATCTTTTTTGATCAATTCGAGCGTGGCCGCGCGCACTTTCACTCCGAATATTTGGGAAAAAGTGGCGACCTTTTCGCGACTTTCTCCTCGCCCCGCGCCCTGCCTCCCCGCGCGCCCCGCGACCCCGCACGTCCCCCGCTAACACCCAGCACGTGCTCTCTTCCGCGTGCGCGTGGGCACCGACCACTTTTACTTTTAAAACTTAACAATGTTCTCCTAAGTGATAGAGATTGTTTTTTGAGATTTCGTATACCGTCTTATAATTTTTAGATAGCGGCTTTATGCAAATACTTTAATGTTCTTCGATAAACTAAACAATGGTTATTTTTATGTTTTTCATATTTCTTGATGATTTCGGAAAACTTATTGCAACATTTAGGAATTTTCTTTCGAAAGTTGTAAGTTTCTTCGTCATAATGGATAGATGTGCATCTGAAGCATATGCCAAGCTTGTTATACGTCTATATACAGATGACCTATATAAGATACATACATATTATGCAGAATTTAATCTTGAATCTTCCACTACATAATTTTATCTTTGCAGACGTGCATTAAACGTTAATGCTGCCTACAATATTAATCATCTGGTAATCATAATGTCATATATTATAGGGCAGTAAATTATATGCCCTAATCGACCTCTTTAGAATAGGTGAAGTCGATGTGTATTTACGTATGTGACGAGATAATAGTGCGACTTACAGCTATTGTGTCTGCCAAGTTGTTATTATTTTGATAATAACTAAAGGCACGCAAACTAATGTGTAACTTACTAATTTGTCACCTGTTGCATAACTGGTAAACACGAGTGTGTCGAAGCGAAGCGGGGCGGGAGCGGAGCTAAGAGAGGGGAGCGGTGCGCGCGCGCAGGCTCCACGGCGAGAGTAAAAGTAATCTTCCGGAGTGTTTCCGCATCGCCCGCCTCCCCCGCTCCGTCCGTCTCGTCCCGCGCTCGCCCTCGCCCGACACCTTCCGACTTTTACTTTTCCGTTGGCGCACACACACATGCGCGCGCGCACCGACACGTTCCACTGATCGATCGCCTCTATGTCCTCCCTTTGTCGTTTTGTTACTAACTGTTTTGGTCACTTTCTACAAGACGCTGACGCAATTTGTTTGACCACTTAAGTAATGGTAATAAATAGAAAAGCACAATCCTATACTTCTTCGCGTATTCTTTGCCCCACTTATCTTTGTTCAGCACATAATGTAGATAACTGACTTATCACATTTTCAATTTTCGGTTTTGCGTTATTGAAATAGGCACATTCGCGAAATATCAATTTCAGCAAGCGTCTTACTATAGTGTGGATTTCTATTTATCATACGAGGTGGTATTTATTATGAAAAGGAGTTTATTAATTAGAGCAAATGATTTTCTTAGCTATATTTATTTTAATAATGAAGTAGAGTTGTTAAAAGTGAAAAGTTACCAAAATTACAATTTTCTTGTAACCAACTTCACCCAAATATAAAGGTGTAAACGAATTCGTGTAAATCCTTAAAACCACATGATCTATTACTGGTATATTAACTATGTACGGGATTTTGCTTGATAAGTATTTCTTTTCTTTCGGTAATGGTAAGTTGTCGCATCTAAACCAACTAATATGGTTTAAATAAAAATAAGCAAACATTGTTTTTTTTTTGTGTTTTGCTCTTTCCGATGTCACGCATAATTGAATGGAAGCACGGCGACACAGCTGGCTAACTTGGGGCGCTAAAACGCACGTTAAGAACAAAATGTTTAGTTTTTAAATATTTTTGTTGTTGGATAGTTTATTTACTACACGTTTTCTTAACGAATAGTTCAACAAGAAAACTGACAAAAAAAATTTTAGTCACGCTATTCTCCGCTAGAGGCTCTGCCTAAATTTTCATACATTTTTGGCGTGACGCAACTACAGTAGTAACGTAAAAAACTCACACTTGGGGTACATCATGAGGGTTGAAAGAATTACGCAAATTCGGATACATCATGTATGTCTACCTCAAAATCATTCAATCTATCTTATATAAATTCAAACTAAGAACATCTCAATTAATTCGTTCTTACGAATTTAACCGTTTACTAGTAAATTAAACAGGGACCTAATTATTAGAAACCAAAATTGTATTTAAAGTTGTTACATATAAAGTTATAAAGCAACCGAACGAGGAAACAATATATCGCCTGAAGATGCACATCATTCAGTCATTCACGTTGTCATGTGTGTAAACACGAGTGTGCTGTTCAATTGAGCCACTACACAGTATCTACTGTGCAAGTGGCCAGTACATGCGGGCTCCTCAACTCGAGAGCTCCCGGATTATAAAGGGGGCACGGCAGTGGCCCGGCCACAGTCGAGCAGGCTTTTTACATTCTTTTCTCGAAACAACTCGAGGCACTTTTAAGCCCCCTATATCTTAGTTATAGTTGAAAAAAAAGCCTGAAATTGTGGTATAGAGAGTACTTAATGTATTTAACAAAATTTCTAAATTGCAAGTTTCTAACTAAAACAGCTTACAAAATATCTGCATTAAAGTTTCGTTATTTCGTCACACACTCATGCACTCACTGACTGACTCACTGATCATCAAAATTCCAAGGTACTTCTAGCAGTACAGTTGTTTTTTCTTTCTATCAGTTGTCAGCACGACCTATACGAGAATAGCTCATGCTGTGGTGAAAAGATTAGCTAGTCAGCAAGGTTGATATCGGGGCTGACTGCCCAGGATGCGCCGGACGTACTTAAGTATCGTCACTTGAGGAGGTTCATTTCGTGCACCCCAGCAGATCAGTTAGTGTTTTGGAAGGAAAGGAATCAAAAAATGAAAAACAAAAAAGATTTTCTCGGTTACATAATAATGTGACAATTACTTATTATGATTAAGACGACATTGTAATCTTGAGACTATGTTTCACTCGCACTTGACTAATTTTTTAGAATTAATGTCTGTGTATTTCAAGTATTTTTACTAAAACGCAACTAAATGACGTTACTAGAAAAAATAGAAACCGCTTTAGTTTTGTTACACGGCAAAGTAAAAGATAGAGTGGGCTTTGCTGAAATCGGTAGCCATTCTGCTTAAAATAGAACCACAAAATAACAAGAGAAGTAAAACCTACAAAAAGATATGAGATCCCGTCTAAAACATTAATGTAAATAAAGCCAAGTCTCGCGAGTTTTTACTAGACTGTAATTTGGGAAGTACTGTGATGCAAGATACCTTTTTAATTTTATAAACTAATCTGTATCATAAACAAGTAGTCCAGTATATCCTCATGCTGCGTGATTGCAAAGTCCGAAAAGTATATTTAAGTGAATTGCCATACTTGGCTCTACATTAGATCTCAGAACGTTTTACAACAAGAATCGCAAGACTTGGCTTTTTTACCTGAATGTTTTTGATAGATATTATTTACAACAACAAACTGAAGTGCGCTGTGCCATATATTGCCAATATCAACCAACTTAGCAAATATCTAGTTTTCATAACAGGTTTAGATAATGCTAAATTATTAGTTTGTTTGCGGTATTAAACCGGGAGCCTCTCTATGTAAAATACTGATATTCTGAAATCCGGGTCGATTGATGTGTTAGCACAAGTTCTTGTCAGACTAGGATCATCATAGCGGCTAAGTGACCTATAACTTAAATCTAAATGGAACATAAAAACCGTATTGTATTATAAACACGTATTATGTAAGTAAGGCTCTCAGTCAACGTAACACTAATAAGATAGGTTTGTAGTTCATGTTATATACCTGTGCTGGTAAACCCCTCACCTCTTAGCTTACTTACTACAGCTGGATATCAATCAGCTGACGGTTGTATTTCCTCCACTCGTACGTTATTTTGGTAATTGTACACGTCATCAATCACAGCGCATCAGCGATTACAACAATTACGACGTCACGTCATAATTACGAAGATGATGTTACAAATTGTATTGTAGTTTGAGACGAGCACAAAGCGCGTAATTTAAAATTTTGAAATTACGACTTTCTCATTCACTTTCGCTCAATTCACACGTTTACGAAAATGATCGCGCGTCGCCGGAAAACGTCGGCTTTCTCCGTTGCGCAAGAGCAGCAGCCACTTCCCGCTCGACGGCACCCCGCCCCCTCGCCCCACCGGGCCACAGCCTCGCCCCGCGCGCACCCCACGACCCCCGCGCTCGCCGCTCACGGCACTCCTCACCTATTTTCCGAGTAGGAAATGAGCTTGTTACGCAACAGCAGCTTTCCACCGGCGCCGGCGCAGCATTCCGATCGCGACGCGCCGCCAACGCTGCCTCATGACATCACATGCGATATATCCTGGTTAGCACCAGTACAATGTGATGTACACTTAGCAGACGGTACAACATAGTCTTGTCGGGAGGCCACTACGGTTCTGGACAATATTAATGAAACGTCTTCCTGGTTAATTGTCTCAGAATCGTCAGGTTGTTCTCAACGGTCGCGGTAAATGTTAAATTATAGAGGCATGTTATATTTAGCATTAGCATGGAGAGTAGGTAATTTGGAGGCGCGTCACTTTCTACCGACCATATCGGAAGAAAGTGAGAGTGCAAGCGTCACAGCGCGGCGCGGGCGCACCAAGAAACTAGCTGATTCGGACACTTTCTCTGATAGGTTAAACGTGCCGAATTGTGTAAATCTTAGTCTTATAAATTGATCAACTCAACACAGTAGAATAGGCACAAAGTAATTATATTCTATATATAAAGGTTAAAGTATAAAGTACTAATAAAGGAGTGTTTATGGTGCTTTAGTGTATTGTTGATCAGAACAGTCCGGCTTCACTTTCTCCGGGTTCGTTGAAAGTGAGAGCGGACTGGCCGCGTCGTTGTTTCAACTCTAGTATTTTTCTCCTAAAACTACCTTTATTTATTTTATTTTATTTCACACGTAATTTGTCAGCTGCGCGATGTACAAATGTGGGTCACTTCATCATGCACAGTTAGTAACTATCGTAGATGCTCTAACTTCCGATTTCGGGATATTATGTTCAAATGACTCGTCATAGCCATAATATATAACGGTAAATGATGCGAAAACCTAGTTTAATATGACTTCATGTCTCGCAGTATGTCTTCCCTCTGCGGTTGCATGCCGCAAATCAGCGTCAGTTTCGTACAGTTGGTATTATTGATGATCATGTCTCTTACTTATCATCGGTGTTTATTTGGAGAAAGTTCTCTCAGTCAAACCGATTATTTTCGGTTCATTCGGCAAACTTTGTCATTTTATGTTTACGTTTTCTCTTTTTGTCTGCAACCGACGAATTTGTAAGTTTCTAAGTAAGATCTATCTTTAGTTATGGTATCGGATTTTCAATCGTAACTCTGTCAATGCTATTTACTATGTGGATACAATTGTAATTAACAACAAGTTATAGAGATTGAGAGAAACGTTAATTAATCGTAGCTTGTTTATAGCACTTCGGAAGCTATATGCCAGCGAACATTGATGAGAGTTGTAACTGCATCATAATGCTCATTGACATCATTTCATTCAATTATACCTACTAAATTCTTACACTTTCCTACTGGCAAGGCAATATGAAATACACGGTTTTACAAATGAAGTAGAAGCTGTTGTACTGTTATGATTACGTCAAGACTTGCACTCATACTGAGGGTAGAGAATGTCATAATGAAACATTAAAAATGAGTTTAACGGTCAGGTGCATCAATACTAATACAGAGCATTGATTGTATAACAGTGCAACGTGGGGGTGGGGGGTGCGTGTTGCGCGCGCGCTCGGCGCGAGGAAAGCGTGGCGCGCGCGCACGTAACGCCGCAACTGGGTTACTTCCCGCTTCCTGCCAGTGAGCGCGCAAGCGCCGCTTTTTATGAAGGAAACACCACCGCACTGCTTGAGCGTCGCGTGCCATTCCCACGAGCAGTATTGTGTCATTCTATTAGATACGCATTGTGAACAAGAAGCTGGGGTTTTGTCGGTTATTGATGCTTCATCTTTTTAATCGATATGTTACGGCTTAAAGTCGAGGTGCGGTTACACCTAGGTTTAGCCGGCTACAACTAGGTGCGGCCGGTGGCAGTTGGTTATAACTAGGTGTAGCCAGCATATTTCTTCGATGCTTGTACTAAGTACTAAAGTTCTTTAATGTGCGTCGATATTTTAACAGGCAGTATAGCTCTATTTTCCTCATGATTCCTTTCAAAGTGTTTTTATTCATTAGGCAGTTTCTAGTGACTTAGTTGAGAGAAAACTTGGTTTGCTTGGTACTTCTTCTAGTTAACGGCACACTAGCATTGGTTTCCTCCATAGAACCTACTTTGAACCGTACATCCAAACAGTCTCCTTTTATTGAAAGTTTGCATCAACAGTTTATTTTAACAATTTTGGGGTGGTAGAAAGGTAATGTAAGTAAAATTATGTAAGTAGGCACATTTGTAATTATGAAAATATGCGTCTATATTAAATCAAGAAATATTTTGCACCCAAACAAAAAAAACAACGGGTCACATATAATATTATTCTAAGTCACAGTATATAATATTTATATTGTTAGTTGTATTGTTCCATAACTATACTTCTCATACACATCATTTTGCATAACGTTCATAGTTCATACTAATAACTGATTGTGCATAATTTTTTCATTCATTATTGCTGTTGTCATAATGATCTATAGACCTAATATTTTCGTGCATAACTGTTACGTGTAACGATATCTAAATATTAAACATTTGTTAGTATGAAAATGTATGTCCAAATGAATAAAATTATATAAGTAAAAGTCACAATTATCAAGGCAGTTCCTTCGACTAAGTCGACGGAGCTCCGCTGTGCGGTAATCCTATTTTTGAGGTATTACTTCTGAAGGAAAACAGGGTATACCGAGTCCCGAGTTCGCTTCGCTCGCTCTAAATGCATGCTGAACTTGTATCTGATCACATTATGGTTCGGTAATCGATTTATTTGGTTTTACAATTATGTGTTTCATACTTTAGATTGAATTTCTAATAATATGACTTCTACTGTTATGATTACTAAAGTTATGCTAAATAAAATTAGAGCAAGTGATAATTATGACGATGACACCAATATTACAAACTAG
Source organism: Amphipyra tragopoginis (assembly GCA_905220435.1). Classification (NCBI taxonomy): domain Eukaryota; kingdom Metazoa; phylum Arthropoda; class Insecta; order Lepidoptera; family Noctuidae; genus Amphipyra; species Amphipyra tragopoginis. Next base: position 37,109,916 of record HG991991.1, read on the forward strand.
TAGGTATGGTAAAAAACTATTATGCGAAAAATTTGTAAACCGAACATTTTCTGACATCCAATATTAGGACTAAAAATGATAACATTCAAACTCAAAAAATCTATGTGTTCGTACAACACACCAACCTATAGCAAGAGGCATTAGAAAATCTAATAACATCTATGCGTAATTAAAATATGTATAGTTGTACACAGGTATAATTATGTGGTGATGTGATGATAGCTTCACAAAATGATTGCAAGTTGTTGCGTCGGTGATTAGCGCGCGTGGCGAGGCGTGCGCAGCGGTCGCCGCGCGGTATGTAAATGCGCCGGCTCGCCTTGAGGGGCCGCCCAGCCTCTCGCATACATCTGCCTCAAAACACGTGTGACTCGGTGCATCGACGACCGACCGTTGGACTCACAGTTCGATTCCCAGTTTAGGCAGTGGCAACACTTTTTAGGCTTTCGGATAGGACATTCTAGTTTATGACCACGCGAAGTTGGGATTGGGCATCACAAATTACAAGTTCTATCTCAATTGGCTCGCCCCCTTGCGCTTGGGACATAATACCGTCAACTGCAAACTGCAGGGTTATGACGTTCACCTCTGACTGACCTGTGCCTACCCTTTGGGGTTCATAGGCGTAATGGTTATGTAATTATAAATAATTCGATGATGATGATCATTGGTGATGGTGTAGGACCAAGTCTGCTCCCACATGATCGCGTAGACGTAGTCGCGGAGCTCGTGCGTGGTCACGCGGCAGGGCACGAGCGACCCCCGGCCCCCGCTCCCGGCCCCCCGCGCCGCCTCCTCGCGTGATCTACAACGTGAGCACCCTCCGGCCTTCGCCGTCAGATCAGCTTCTACAAATATATCCTCCGCATGTTCACGTGCGACTCCCAATCACACCACGTTCTTAAGAATAACCACCAGTTGCACGAAGCTTCTCGATCGTGGAACTAGGCTATGTTGAAGGTTCTAGCAACACTTGAAAATGTTTGAAAACAGTGCACTGAAGTTGTTTACACATTATGTATACCGTAAAATTTGACATTAATAATTAACATGCATCTAAAGTAAAACTTATTTTGAAACGTATATTCTGGTTGCCTAATCGAGCTCTGAAAATACTGACGTGGCAAACTGGAGCAGCGATTATGGACGATATTTTTCAGTGATTAGTTGAAAAACCTAAACATTGGATACTAAAGGGTAGATGTAAAAGTACAAAATAAAAAAATCTCATTCGTGAGCCTGTTTGACCATTGGAAGATGAATAGCAAAGTCACTGACTCTACTGTTCCTGTCAGAAGTGTTTCACTACTGACACGAACAACGTTGCATCGCGATAGTTTTCCAAACTCGTTAGGGGTCCGTTGCCATGACAACCGGAGGCCTACGGGATACGCACGTCAATTTTGAGTTAAAATTGCAAGTAACTCTTCGGCTGATAACAAGGACAGGCGGTCGAGCGTCATGACTCCTGCTCTCGGTACCTGTGTGCTAGTCTTGCGCGGCTCACAGGACCATACACAGCGCGTCACCCGTGCGCTCGCTCGTAGTTCTCACCACGACACAGACCACCCTTTTTCGAGTATTATTGTGTTTCTTAATTGACAATCTTTTTGTGTTGTGTTTGTCTTATGTGACACTTGTATAATGTTTATATTTAATGCCCGCGTTTTAGTATCTATATTTTAAATTTTGGCCTCGCGAATATGTGATGTTGACATATCTACCGCATCCGTACTAACGCCAAGCGATTGTGTGTTGTCGCGCGCGATCTCCTAGCTATGTAACTGGTTGTAACTGTAATGTAGCGTTAGGCTTGCACCGGCCTCCGCCGGGGCGTCGTGTGCGGTGCTCGGCGCCGGTCACCGCACACGCCGGCCGCGGGCGCCGGTCACCGGGCTGACGCCCTGTCATCATTGTTACAGGCAAGTCGGTGAACAGTAAGGACCCGCTCGAGGACAAGAAGGATGACAGTGACCTGTGGGAGGCGCAGGCCGCCTTCCTCGGCCCCACGCTGTGGGACAAGACGCTGCCCTACGACCCCGATCTCAAGGTACAAGAAGTCAGTACTCGCTACTTTATTACCTACTGCGTGTTGCGTGTCGTGTGCGTCTTTCACCGGCTTCCTAACCGCGCTGCGCCACTGCCGCGCCGCCCGCACTAGGTAATAGAGTCGCTAGCATACTCCCAAGCCCTCCTGCACACCCCCCGGTCCGTTCAACACCTTGCTTCCGCCTTAGTGTCGTCTCTGATCGATCATATCTTGTATAATAGTTTATATGCAAATTATGACTTATTTAAGTGATGACAAGCCAAGCGAATATGCTCAGCGCGAATGTTGATGTCCCTGTATGTGAGTGGAGTACGTGCGGTGCGCGGTGCGCGGCGCGCACGTTGCGTCGTGCGCGGCGCTGACGCGATGTTCTGTTACAGTACGCAGACCTAGACGAGTTCCTGTCGGAAAATGGCATGTCCGGCGAGGGCCTCGGCGGCGCGCACCTCGGCGGTTCGGCGTTCGGCCCGGCGCTCGGCTTGCAGGCGCCGGTCACCAAGCGCGAGCGCTCGCCCTCGCCCTCCGACTGCATGAGTCCCGACACCATCAACCCTCCGCTCTCGCCCGCCGACTCCAGTATGTACCTTTTTATTATACTATATTTATATTTTAACACTCTCTTAGGATACACCGAGATGTAACTAGTTCAGCCGGAGCAAACTCGGCGTTAGTGCTGCTGAGCACGCTAACGCAGAACAATGGAAAACATTAATTATGTAATGTTGAACTAATATAATTTCAATGTTTTCGTTATGGTTATTAGTTTTGCCTTTACTCTCGCTTCCAATGGAATCAAATATACTTATTACTTATTGAAGTTGTGATCTCTTATTATTCCCTAAAGATGAGTGGAGAATCTTGAAAATCTTAAATGAGGTGTACCTTTCTGAAAAACGACTTTGTTAACCTTTTATCCTAAAACACGATAGACTTATGACAGTTCAGTTTATTGTCGGCGGTTACAAACACTTTCAGTAACTGCTCTTGCGGATATTCTGGAATCGTATTCCTGATTATTTTTTTCAGTCGAAATTAGTAGGTATGTTCATTTAGATCAATGGCAGATGATGAATATCACCTCGTCTAAAATTTTCAAGGTTATTTTTTTTAAATTTATAAACTAGTTTTATACTTTGAAACTTTAAAAATTATTAAAAAGTAAAGACCTTATTTATTTGCTTTCTTGAAAATCATTGAGAGTTACTAATATTGAAGCAGTTATTTATTACATTTATACAATTAGCTTTCAGTGATATTAATAGCGCACTACTATGATTCCAGCGTTCTCGATGGCCTCATCGGGACGTGACTTCGATCCCCGGACGCGTGCCTTCTCCGACGAGGAGCTCAAGCCGCAGCCGATGATCAAGAAGTCCCGGAAACAGGTAAATGATGTTAGTGCGCTGATCATTCCTAGCGGCATGCTGCGGTCCGCCTGCGGGTGTGGCGCCCTCACACACATGCACGCGCACACACATGCACGTACACACAAATATAAACACAAGCACAAACACGCACGCACACTACAACATACTAAACATACCTAATACACAATAAATATTTAAGTATTTGTGTGAACAAGTGGACACTTGCATACACGAACAGACACGTAACAGTCGTTGTAAACTACCCTACTTATTGGTTCATTAATATTTCAGCGATGAGAAACCTAGGCGAGTGAATCCTACGCCGACCTCGGACAACTAAACTGTTACTAATGGCAGTAATCGATAAGCAGAGCATATTAGATGCTTCCTATTGGCAGTCACAAAATAGACTGTTTTTTTTTATTATAATCGTTTTGAGGACTTTGCTTTGGACAATTAATTACATAGAAGTGAAAGTTAGGCAATTATTTATTACATTTGTTCATGTTCTGACTGTGACATTGGTTCAGTAGTCCCAAATGTACATCACGATTGAGGAGCCACCTCACATCTCCGACGCTACGCACATATGAACTTGAAATTATGTAATGTTTATTAAAATTTGAGAAAAATTGCAAGGAAATTAGATCTGCTTCGCCAGGAATAGAAACAATTATGATCGTTTTTGCATATAATATGACCTATTTTAAAGAGCGGTATTTTGTAAAATTAAAGGTTAAAAAAACTCGGGGTAGAGCAAGAAGGATGAATCTGTCACTTTACCGAGAATCATTTAATGAATTTTTGTTTCCCATAACACTATTAGCAGAATTAATAATTCAATAAATTTTAAATGGTTGAAATTCGTTACATCGCTCGCTCTATAGTCTTTTCCTCAATAATCAATTCATCGAATTTTTATTCATAATTTTATTTGTACATCGACGTAACATTTCATCGAACCGTCTTTCCCATAATTTTAGTTCCTAGTAAGTTTCAGTATTTTTTTTATATATTATGACATACATTGAAAATATGTTTCAATGACATCAGTGCGTCTCGTCGAGTTTTAACTAAACAAAATCTTTATTTTAACAAATTGCTAGCGACTCTGCCCGAATCGGTTCGGTAAGATTAAAATTGTGACAGGCAGCGCCTGCAGCGGCTGGCGGGTGGTAGATCCGATCTGGTCGTAGTTACTAGTTTATGGCACCCTGGCGGATAGGTTAGGCAAGAACTGTGACCACTGGAGCGCGAGCCGAGCGAGCAGAGCGAGCGTGCCGCGGCAACACCGGCGAGCACTAGATCCTAGTTACTTTCATTAAGAAATGTATCTTTCGATGAAACGTTACTGCGATGAAAGATCAATCAATTGGTGCAATAATACCTACGGTGTTTTTTTTTCGCAAATTTTTTTGATCCCATACCCGGGTACCATTTCAAAATATTTTCAAAAATCAAAAATTGCAGTTTTCCTTTTCTCCACAATCGAGCTCATAACTCCTTTGAAGAGTTTTGCCTAAACCTCGAGTCCCATCACAAAAACTCATTTTATATTCAGCAAAAACATAAACCGAAATGTCATGTACGATGTATGTAAACATCAGCAAAATTAAGTTTGTCAAGTGATCACACATAGAACCAGAAATTATATTTCCGTTTTCTTCCCTTCACATGTGCTGTAAGACGAGCTCCTTTCATACCATATTGTAGGAAAATAGGTCAACAGAAAGTATCCTATCCCCTTATTACGAGAGATCATCTCAACCAAGATTCACGTAAACCCAGCTTTAAAATATACCCATTATTTTCTGTGTTTTTTTTAAACTGGGCTTTCTTTAGACCATTTTTTGTAATAAGAGGTTTGGATATGTCAGTCAATTAGTCTGTCAGTATGAAAATACAGGTTAAAAGGCCGTAACATTTTATATAGCATTGAGTATAGCTAGCTTAACTTGTTTTTTTACTGGATCATGAGGCTGTAGTATTTTATATTAATTTCAACTCGATACCTAGACGTACATGTAACGGCTAGAGCCGTTCCTAAGAAAAAGGATTTTGACTGACAGACGCACAGACGGACAAGAAAGTGCTCTTATGAAGGTTAACTTACTTTTTTTATAAACCACCCAGAAGTAGGAGCTCCGCTGAGCGGGGTACCGTCGACCATTTCATGCGCCTACAAATTTGTTTAGAGCAACAACTAAATGAATATTTCGCAAACTAAAGCATTCTGCTACTTGAAAGTTGGCATTTTAAAAAGTGTAAAATTGTGAAAAGTGTGTGTAAAATTATATGAGTAAAAATATTATGGAAATTATGTTTAGGCATAAAACGTTATGAAAACCAACAGTAGGAGTTTAAATAAATTAACATTAGTGATATTATTAATTACAATTTTAGGAAATATGAGTGTTATGAACATTGTCTATCACTAAGAAAGGGTTTTTCGAAATTCCACCCCTACAGAGGTGAAATAGGGTATTTAAGTTTGTATGCAAGTCCGTCATTTTTCAATTAAGAAGCATGACATTAAATATTAAGGTTTCTGATTAGAAATCAATATACAAATGTTTCAGCGTTTTTGCAAATTCAACCCTTAAGGGGATGAAATAAGTGTTGAAAGTTTGTATGAAAAATTTTGTAGTTTTGAAGTAAGAAGCATGGAATAAAAAATTTAAGCTTTTAGTAAGAAATGAATGTATATGTATTTGAGGGTTTTTGGAAATTCTACCCCTAAGGGGATGAAATAAGTGTTGAAAGTTTGTATGAAAAATTTTGTAGTTTTGAAGTAAGAAGCATGGAATTAAAACATAAGCTTTTAGTAAGAAATAAATGTATGTGTATTTGAGGGTTTTTGGAAATTCTACCCCTAAGGGGTGAAATAGGGATGAAAGTTTTTGGAATTTAAAAGTATGAAATCAAATAATAGGGTTAGAAGTAAATGTACACGTGCTTGAACGTTTTTGGAAATTCAACCCCTAAGGGGGTGAAATAACTGTTGAAAGTTTGTATGAGAAATCTGGTACTTTGAAGTAACACGCATGGAATTAAAAATTTAGGCTTTTGGGAAGAAAGAAACACTTGTTTGAGGGTTTTTTTGGAAATTCTACTCCTACGGGGTGAAATAGAGAATGAAAGTTTTTTCGAAATTAAAAGCATGAAATCATATAATAGGGTTTCTGGTTACAAATAAATGAAGGGGCTTAAAGGCCTTAAAATTTCACTCAAGCGAAGCTGCGCTCAAATGACTGAGATTTCAACGCACAGCCTAAACCGCTGCGGTTAGAAACTTGAAATTTAGACAGTTGCTTTTTGTGACGTAGGCATTAACTAAGAAGGGATTTCTCGAAATTCAACCCCTAAGGGGTGAAATAGTTAATTTAAGTTTGTATCATTCATCATTTTTGAAGTAAGAAACATGAAATTAAATATTAAGGTTTCTGGTTAGAAATAAATGTACGTGTGTTTGAGCGTTTTTGGAAATTCAACCCCTGAGGGGCTGTAATAAGTGTTGAAAGTTTGTATGAGTAATCTGGTACTATTGAAGTAAGAAGTATGGGGAGAAATTGACTGACTGGGCAACCTATCTATCAACGCACAGCCTAAACCGCTGGGGTTAGAAGCTTGGAATTTTGACAGTAGGTACCTATAATAACGCACGCATCCGTTAAAGAGGGGTTTTTGGAAATTCCAACTTTAAACGGGTGAAATTGGTTGTTAACGTTTATAAGAAAATCCTTATTCTATGGGGTTATTGACTTGAAATTTGATGCAAACAATCTTCAAAGTAAATAATAATAGACTTTTTGGATTTCATTCACTAAAAAGGGGCTTAATCAAGGTTCAAAATTTCACGCAAGCGAAGCTGCGGGCAGAAGCTAGTCTTTTATATTAGGAGGATAAAATTCAGTAAAAGTTATACTTATAGTGAAATGTTTCCCTGTGAATAATAGTGGCATCCATGCATTATGTATTGTGGAGCCAGGTTTAAATGCTCATTTACTTTTCTTTAATAATTCTAGTATTGCTTTTATTTACTACTAAATAATGCAGGGCGCATTTCGCAAGGTCACAAGGGTGGCTCCTCCTTCCTGCTGTACGTAGTTCCAAGCACAGGCGTGCATCAGGTCTTGGGTATGATCCCTGGTTGGGTCTTAGTGTTATTAGGTTTTCTGTTAGTCAATTTAGAAAAGCATTCCAGAGTTTGAGAATTTTGTCCGAAAAAAGGGCAATAGGGTCTGCCTCTTTAAGTGGTTAATGGTGTTGTTGGCGAAATAAGGGCGTGCAACGTTTCGCCTTCGCCTAAAGTTTTGGGATATATACTTAGATGTGATAGAACGACTGAGTAACGTCGAACATTCAGTTATTCAAGCAGTTGAATAATAAAATGGAGTGCAGTCACATTGTGTGGGGACCCACAGGCTCCTCAGAATTTGCATCTCGCTCTTTTTTCTTCTTAGTATACATTGATTGGCACACATTACCTACATAATTACATGACCAGTTTAAACAACTCAGGAGTGATCGGCCACATTTAAGTGGCTTTGGGAAGAATTGCTGCATTTTGAGGATTCTATTCCTAAGAATTTTGGCTTCATTTTTATTCTTATGTAATTGAAGGAGAATGCCATAATTATTACATCCTCACGTGGTTTACACAGACTAAAACAACATTTCGCGTCTCGTTTTAGTAGAAATATTAATTTATTACCTCTTCATGCTCCACTTAAAGTCATAAATGTTAGATAATGTCTGATTTTGGCTACTGAGGTAAGTTGTTAGCTGGCCGGTTATGAGCTTGCCAACCTAATCACGGATGGTCAGACGTAAATATCTGTCAAGTGTGTGTTTGGATTCTGCTAGTTTCTATTATTCATTTCGTTATTTATTGAGGGGTAACAAACAGCTACGACATAATACAAAGGCAATAGGATCAAAATCAATTGAGTATTGCAGCCCACTACATTATCCGCAGATTAAACAAAATATGGACAGTAAAACTACATTAAGCTACACTAAGTATATCAAAGTATTATATTTTAAACTATAGTAAAATGTTACAGAAATAATATACTTCTCGTAGAAGGTGTTCCAAATAGGGACTGCATATTCCAGTTGGGAGCGAATAAGTGTTATTGTATAGGTTGAGAGACGTTTAAATTCATTAAAACCATACATTTTGAAAGCATTGTGAATTTTACCATCGACATGTTGGTTTAAGGATAGCTTACCATCAAAGAGCACACCCAGATCCATAACTATAGAGATGTAGCAATATTGTGCAGGTTACAATTAATTAACGACTTACTTTTGTAAAATGTATTTATTTACATTATGGAATATTGAGATGCAGTTTATTGACGGTACAATAATTCGTGAGGCTGTCTATGTTTTCTTGAAATGGTAGGTAGTCGTCCATATTGTGTATCGATTTAAAGACTTTTAAATCATCATCGTACATTAAATATTTAGATTTTTAAACATGTTTTATTATCATTAATGTAGATAATAAATTAAAGCTGGTCCCAGTATTGAGCCCACAAGAACTCTAGAAGTTATACGTAGCGTGCTAGACTGATAATCATTTACGACGACCTTTTGCGTCCGATTCTCAATGTAAGACGGGAACCATTGGAATAGATTTCCCCGTATCATACCATTTTACTAAAGAATTGTAGATATAAAAAACATATTCAATTGTTCCAATTTGTTCTTAATAACGTCCATCGCGAACATAAAATACAATATCCGCGTATATATACAAAGCTGTTGTTTGACACACACACATTTCTTCAGAAATAACTACTAACTGCATGCTTACTTTGCATGAGTCAAGTTAACTCACATACTGCCCTCAGACTGACACACACACACACACTATACTACACAGATACACTGCACTGCTTCCTAACGCCTCCACCGTCACAGACTAACCGCGGCGGAGTCGCACGCGCACTCTGCGCTTATATTAACTTCTTCACTTGTTTTGGGTCTTACTTTACTATTCGTACTAACATCTGATCTGTAAGTCTGAATTTATTGCAAGTTATGTGGATGGGTAAATATAACTGTGGTAATAGTCCGAGCCTTGGTTGGTTTTCTATAATTTTATTTTACTTATAACGCGTCCAGTGTCCGCAATTTTACTGACTGATCATTTTATTTTTATATTTCCTTTGATTTTGGTTTTTCTTGCAAAAAATAATTTTATAAAAGCATAACGACTTACAATCTATATTAGATTCTGTTTGCGTTCCAGAGTTGAAATAAGTAATAATTTTGAGTAAAATATATTCAGACGGTGGACTTGAAAGCGAAAATCGTTTTATCGCGTTCAATCAATTCAATTATTAATTTATTAGCCAAGCTACCAATACCCAAGCCACTATCTTGTTAATGGGAATTAGACCTCACTAGGATCGTCAACTGTCAGCTCATACCGCGTTTTTGTTTTTTGTTTCTTTTGTCTCCTAAAATATTCAGTGCATCCCAGTTTCGGGTGTATTATCTGTACGAATACTTGATAATTTGCTAACAATTGTTCCCTTGCTGAGTTGGCGATCCTAGTTTAAGCACTCTTAAAATTCTGAAAATCCCAAATTGTATATATGTTACACCACGACTACTCCTTCATCTACTCCTACTTGAAAATATGCGACGGAAAGTGTGATTTAAATACACCTTCCTGACGGCATGTTACTTGTAGTAGTCGCACGGTGTGTGTCCACGAGGCTGCGTGGATTACATGTAAACAAAGCGAGCGGCGCACTACGGAACAGTAAGGCGGCGCGTACGTTGGCGTGCGTGCGCGTGTTGCGTGTGCGCCGCGGTGTAACGCGCGTCTTGTGTTCTACTGCTGGGTGAAGGGTGGTATGAGTGTGTGGCGCGCCGTCCTAACCCCATATCGACGTCGTCGGCAGTTCGTGCCCGATGACCTGAAAGACGACAAGTACTGGGCGCGCCGGCGGAAGAACAACATGGCGGCGAAGCGATCACGCGACGCGCGCCGCATGAAAGAGAACCAGATCGCCATGCGGGCGGGATACCTGGAGAAAGAGGTCAGTGCTTACGTTGTAAATAGTATTATATCACGCTACGTACGCGCTGCTGGCACAACATATACAGGTTACCTTGTACGATAGGCGATCAAATGCTCATAGACTCCACGATACTAAAATATCGATAAAGCGTAAAATCGTGGATCGGTAACATGAAAAGAATGTGTGAAACTCTCCGCTTAGTTACGAGTGTGCCTTCTGCACTGGTATATTTTGTGCTACGAGCGAAAGTGTAAGTGAGTGCCGGTTACGACTGACGCAATACTCTTGCATTACTACTTAGTTACTTATTAGTACTATTAGCATATACGTGCCCTTACTTCAATTCAAATTCAAGACGTCTATATTATGCCACTAAGTTCCTTAATTGGTTGACGCTGAAAAATATAGGAATTATTCAACATGCCCAATCCCCATCAAAAAATTTAAATGGTGTACCAGTTTATAAGTAAATCGGTATTGTCAATGTATAACGAATGTTGTTTATGTTTACAGAATATGGGCCTGAGGCAAGAAGTGGAGCTACTTAAGAAGGAGAACCACATCCTGCGAGAGAAGCTCTCGAAGTACGCGGATGTATAGGCGGCCCGCGCCCCCCCACCACCCGCATAGCACAAACACGCCACACGACATGTAAGTCTCTTCAACTTTTACAAGACGATCATATTATACAAAGTGGAAAAAAGTAACGCCATGTGGATGGAAAGTACCTTAAATAATGAAAATAGCAAAAAATTCACAATAGGCCTCAGATGTTGGCCAAACGTGTCGATACCTTTTTTATCCCGTCATTATGATCTATCCAATTCTGACAAAAAACAATTGTTCAAAAACCCAACTGTATTGATTGATGATTGTGCTGTCCATAGTATTGAATTAAACATGCTAAGTACAATAATTTTAGGAAAATTAAAAGTAGAAGAGTTTCCCATGTGTTGTAGTTTATAACATGTTTAGGTAATAGAGTATGAGTGATGTGTGTGTGTTGCAGGTCGCGGGCGCTCGTTAGCGCACGCACTCTCCGGCGCGCCGCCGGTCGGGCACCCCGCCTCCCCGCGCCCCCGCGCCGCCCCGCTCGCGCCTGCCTGCTCCTGACCGTGAGCTCATCGAATGCTACGGGATCGCTGCGACCACTTCTCTCCACCAGCTGTCGTCCATGTTGACACGTTAAGAACGACAAGTGTAGCTATTCGATGATCTCGTCGGTCAATTCTGTAACTTGTTCGACTAGTAGGTTTAATTGATACTGCAGTTACCGTAAGTTTATCTACTTAGTTTAATAGGAGAATCTTAACCAAAGTTCCGTTCGAGCTCTGATCTATCGTCGTCTCTAATTCCTTCTCTCGGACTCAGTCCGACACTCAACAGGGTTAGTCAACGACGTACGGACCAAATTTATTGAAAATTGTTATTTGAACGGCTGTCCCGTCCCGAGCGTGCGGCGCCTGTCCGACCGAGTGCGGATATATTGTAATAAGTTAATGTTGTTGAATATTTATGTATATCGATACCGGCCACGGCGGCGGTCGCGTGTTTGCTCAAGTGGCTCGCGTACGCATGCGCAAGTGTAGTGGCTGCGTCTGTATATAGATAGTTTTAATAGGGCCCCGAGCCGGCCCCGGGCACTCGAACCTACTCGAAATCTGTATTATAAACGTTGCTGTTGTAAACTCTGACCTCGTCCGTCCCTCGTCTCCAAATGTTGTACAATCCGCGGTGCGCCGCTCCTCGCGACGTGTCCGGGGCCCGCGTCCCGCCCGCGCCCCGCCGCGACCCGCCGCGACCCGCCGCGCCGGCCGGGACGCGGGTCGCTCGCGCTCGCCGGTCTCTCACTCTAGCTCGCTTCGTAGGACTGCTCCAGATGAGATTAGCTCCTGCCGGGGACGGGGGCCCGCGTGACCCCCGTGCCCCTCAGTACCCTCTGTCATTTAGTAGTGAGCGAACACTAGTTTCGTTTCAAATTTACTTAGTGGATAGTTTAAGTAGTTTGTAGTTTCCGTAGCGTAGTTGTCATTAGTCTATTTTTGTTATGGCTGTAGATGTTAATGTTTTGAAAGTTTATATTTTTTTTTAGTTCTAAAGAGACTCGCATTAATGTGTCGATTGGGTAGAACCCACGGACAAAATTGTTAAGGCGGTCGGCGCGGTCGCGGTCGGCGGCGGACGCGCATGCGCTCCCCGCCCCCGCCCGCGCTTGCGTCCTCCGCCTCGCGCGCCGCCGCGACTTACGCACTGATGACGTCACCCGGACGTTTCCTCCGCACTCTATTTGACTCGTGCTAATGTTATAATATATTTTTGTAGGTTTTTGTCGTTGATAAATAAGTCAATTGAATGTTTATTGAATTGAAAGAAAATTAATGTTTATAAACTAAGACTAAGAAGTTGTTGCATTTGAAAGTATTTTATGGATACAAAGCGAGAACAATAAAATGTTTTTTCTATAAAAGTTTACATGTGAGGGTTTCTATACATAGGTGTGACGGCTGAACTTTGAAATGCACTGTTTCATATCAAACGATATTATTGTAATAAAACTTAATATTTAACGGCCGCGCTGACGGCATTTGATATTCCATCTTGTTTGTTAAAAAGTATACATTGAATTATCCAATATTCTGTATAAATGGTACCTATACATACATCATAATATACTTGTTTCTCCCAAAAATTGTAACATGCATATAATAATGTAATAATATTATTAAGGTATCGTGATAAGATGGAGTCGTATGTAAGAACATTGCATGGTAAGGTATACATGCGCGCGGCGGGCGGGGCGGGGCAGAGCGCGCGGGGCGACGCCGTCCCCCCTGCCTCCGCCGCCCCCCTGCCGCGCCTCTCTGTGCTTCCTTATTATTTATTTATTTTGTTATGAAACGCGCCCTCGCTGAGAGGCTACTTGTCTGTACTGAACATGTCTACATTGCAACAACATAAAACCATATTGTTTTACATGTACGAGTAGTATTTGTTTGAATTTAATTTATATATGGTTCTATGGATTGAAAATAAACGTTAATTGTTGTATTTATATTTAGTTTGATTTGTGGTGCGTGTGAGTGGCGCGCAGTCGCGTGCGAGTCGCGTGCAGTGGCGTGCACGCTGTAGTCAACTACTCACGACCTCTAGTGATCTTAATAAACCGCTGATACGTTGTCTCCATCGGTGTTTTATGTACCTAAATAAATCGACGATAAATTACCTTGCACACATCACGAGTTTTCATTATCCTCTCCTATACGGTATAAGGTAATGTTGTTACTACTAGATACAGTGATTGAAGAGTGCACACGACCAAGATATCCTGGCCCGAAGCCTCTATTAGGTACATAGCATACAACCGACAATAGCAATCAACGTAAACGACTTCTTCTTTTGTTTCGCCACGAGCTGAACAAGAATAGCTTATACCGTGGTGAAAGGATTAGCCAGTTATAAGGTTGGGCGACTAGCGAGACTCAAGGTGCGTACTTAAGTATCGTCACTCATAGAGGCTCCTGTAGCGCATCGCAATAAGCACATTCAAGATTTGATTTGAATAAATAAACAGCTACCAATCAGCTATACCTACTACTAGAAATATCCAACATGTTAGTATACAATCTCAGCTGTTCAGATGAATTCTTCTTACCAGAAGGTCATAAAAAAGGTTCCCTATCCATTTGCATAAAATTTTAAGACCTAATATAACTTAGCATAATTTTGTTTGGCATAATTATGTTTTCGCATAATATAATTACGCATAACAGCTTACGCATAATTTTTTTAAGCATAATTTCTCTAACCATAATAATGATTAAGCATAAAGTTCTAAAGCATAACTTTTTTAAGCATAATATCTTAAAGCATAAATTTATTTACGCATAATGATATTAACACATATTTTTATAGGTATAACAATGAAATAATTTCCGGAGCAAATTTCAAAAGAACAACGTACAAATCAACAAAGTTTAAAATAACGATGGTCATTTGATCAAAAGTTCAGCTGATCAAAGTCTGGAATATCAATGTTTAAATTATTTATTACACTATGGACCAAATCGTTTAAAGGTCAAAATGGATTACTGGATAAATTGTTTTTATACACCTTCAAGGCCTCTTCATGAGACGATTATTCGTCACCTACTTTCATTTTCACAATAAAAACTTAAGGGGATGTTTGTAAGGTTGAGGCTCCAAAGCAGAGTCGACGGAGCCCCGCTGTGCGGGGCTCCTATTTCTGTCTGCAGGGTTTAAAGTAACCTAACACGAAGGGGATGACGGGGGCTTCGTTCGCTCGCTTCGCTCGCTCACTCTGGCCCCCCTCATCCCCTTCGAACCTAACCTATCCGTGTCGGGGTGCGCCTGCGACTAGATTATTAGACAATGGTAAAAACATTTCTGATTATCATAACTAACATTATGCCTACTAGTCATTAGGCCTACTAACGTTATGCGAAACCAATTTATGCCAAAACAAATTAGTCTTTAAGATGATTATGCCAACATAAAATGTATGCCTAAAAAAATTATGCCGAAGTATTATTATGCCAAAACAAATTGTGCCAAAATCGTTATGCCGAAGTATATTAGGACAAAGAACATTATGCGAAAAGAAGGGATCCCCATAAAATATCATGTATGATTAACAAAGACTACTACAATATCTGAAAAACTCTCGTCAACTTTTCTTGTCAAATCTTATAAAGAATAATAATTAATATGTTTATACCAAATTTTATAGAAATGTGTTAAAAAAAACTTGGGTGTTACGTACATTTTAGTAATTTTAAATCTTATAACGCTCTCCTGTAATGTGATTTTGGATTTACGATACCCACAATACGTAGAAGATGTCGAGAGACTGCCCATAGGCATATACAGGGTGGAAAAAATCAATGGGCCCTGAAGGGAAACCTCTTTAAATCCTTAAGATAGATTATTTTACTTAAAGGAAACATTCCTTTATTTTTAAAATGAAACAACACTGCTTTCACAGATTTCTTGACATGCTTACCTAAACTGGGAATCGACCCAGCTAAAAATACAAAAAAATAAACACTCGCTGTTTTATTTTACTAGTCGATATAGTCAATGTTAAAGATACAATTTCTCCAAGAAACATTAGGTCTTACAAGATATCCATGAAATCTAATATTTAGGACACAAGAGCATTAATCAACATTACCTAGACTAGAACTGTTCACTTTCAACAAGTAAAAGACACGTTATAACTCTAACATCCTTTTTTTTTTTGACTGCTGTAGATGGTCGTTGGGTTCCGGGCAGTTATTGGCGAGACCTGAAGGGTCTCCAGACAATGGGGGGGAAGTAAAATACTTAACCTAAGCTAACTACTTGTACTACACTAACATCATGACTACCTGCAACAACAGTACTAAGGGCGACCCCTAGTGAGACTCGGACCTCGGTTTAGGGCGTTGCTGGCGGGGACTTAGGGGGGGGGGAGACAGCTTGATGAGAGCTGAATTATCGGTGTGAACTCTAACATCCAAAGACATTCTACTTATTATACTTCATAGCTTGCTAATTTATCTCCAAATACCTTGTTTGAAGACTTAGATAAGAAAATCTTTTAATTGGTAATATAATAATAACTCTATGCACATTTTCTTCATAGACGAGGCGTTCTGATGAACAGTTTAAAAATGTAACGTTTAACTTTGTATTTAATAGAGAGATTTTATCCTGAACAATAATCCTATAGATTAGTAAAATAAAATAGCGAGTGTTTATTTTTTTAATTTTAGCTCGTTCGTTTCCTGGTTAAGGTGAGCTTGTCGAGAAAACTGTTAATGCAGTTTTGTTTATGTTTAAAAATAAAGGAATGTTTCCTTTAAGTAAAATAATCTATCTAAAAGATTTAAAGTAGTTTCCCTTCAGGGCCCATTGATTTTTTCCACTCTGTATAATATTTGAAACTATTTCTGCATTTAGGTAAGTATACAGATTTAGAAAAAGTATAAAGTCAGCGAGAAAAAGGGTAGTTATAACAAACCATTTTATGATGCCTATTGATCCTGACCCACTGAGCAAAGATTACTAGAAATGCATTTTTTTTAACTTTTTTCATTGACTGTTACTTTTTTTCCTCACTGACAGAAGAGAAAAATATTTTCAAAAAAATATGGTCGGTCTCCTAAGCACGTTTTTCTATGACTACAACACGGTTAAGGTTGCTGTACAGCCTCATCTCAAAATTCCACCCTGTAAATAGTCCAATAATTTACTCAACACTTGTACCAAAAAATTTAAACTCTTAATCTTTCGAAAAGAGGTGCATGGTTTTGTAGAATTAATATAAATTCTCAGACATTCAATTGACTCGCTGCTGCCTGCTACGCTACGGCCCCGCTACGTCGCGTCCCTGCTACGCTGCGACCCTGCTACGCTTCGTCTACGCGCCTATGGACGCGCAGCTAAACTTCTATCTATCGTAAGGTTGTGAAAGAATTGAAAACACCACTTTTCTTTCTCATAGGAAGGCCAACAGTCTTTGAACATTTAAAGAAACACGCAAAGCACGACCGCTTTATATGTATGTGCGTAATATTTTTGTAGAATTTTGCAGTTCATGGTGGCGCTGTTTGCAAAGGCCATTTGAAAATAATAAATTGTGTCAAAAACTCAGTACATTTTAAATTACCTAATACTATTTTTCCAATTGTATATTCGGGTGGTATTTGCGTGTTACTTTTTTGTGTCATAATGAATAAAGCCTCAGGCCGAAAAGCCCACTGCAGTCCACAAACCTCCTTACATTGTGGTCGTGAGAAAATATTCTTATTATCACTGCGCTTAGCTGACGAACGAGTGATCGCATATAGCTTATTGTTTTACTTACATTGCATTTATATCTTTAGCATTAAGGCAGTAAGTATAGCTCAGCTAAAAAGATTAATTAGAAAAAACAAGGGGCTCTCTGCAGGACCAAGGTCACTTCTCAAACAGAAAATGAACGAGCATTGATCACTACGCTGACTCACTGCGAGTTGACGATTTTAACTTCAACTACAAAACCCATTATTCATGCATTATTAAATAAACTAAAATTATTTAGTTTCGTTTAATGTCAATTTTACAAAAGACAGCCCCCAAAAATGCCCTCCCTTCACCGCTTCCTAGTGTTTATGCTGTGAAGAAGAAACGGCGCAACAAACTCCCCAGCAACACAGTTCTGTCTGTCAAGTGAATAAATTAATTGATTCTATACACAAAAAATGTAATATCAATTACAATAATGAAATTATACAAATTGAGGATGATAAACAAAGTATATACAACAATTCTGGTTGAATTGAAAACAAAATGACCTATTTTAAGTAGGTATCTAAATAATATACATAGATAATTCAATAATTATACATATGTACACTCAACACAATGTGCACTCAATATATTACTATGTTATTTACAAGTTCATGCTTATTTCGAGTATTCAGGCTGTTTGTATCACTCACTTGGGAGCAAAGAAATCGAGCCACTCCTTTTTCACGTGTCCTAGTTATTAGTTGTGGTTTCATGAATTGTGTAATTCAAAACACAAAAAACTACCCTCATTGTAAAGGTTATCAAATAACCTTTTAGGCGATATATGTTTAGAATTGATCTGTTCCATAATACCAAAAGTAAATAATAATAATAATTATACCTACGTGAAAAATAGAAGTGGCTCGATTTATTTGCTCCCAAGTATATAAATAGTAGTATAAGTAAAAAACGCAGAGTATTTTAGTAAATGTACAAGGATGGTAAAGTAAGTGTATTTATCTAAAGAGACTTTAACTGTTTTTTTTGCAATACTTTTATGAAAAGTGTCTCGATATCAGCGGCTAACCCCCACTGTAAAATGTTGTAGAACATAATAATATTGTGAAAGTATGCAGAATACACCATCCTAGCCGTAGTCACAGTAGTACGCTGTCTTATTCTTGTAACAGCAAGCATATGAGACCCCCATTGTAGTTTAGGGTTCATAAAAGTAATACCTTAAAGACAGTTGAGGGAACCAGATCTAAAATGTTGCCAGACATACATTACATCATACAGAATTCAGACATACATACGCATTAAGAGGCGCTACATTCGGTAATGAACATTTAATACATTTGGTTTTCTCTGCTTTAAAAAGAAGATTTTAGCAGAAAACTATCGTGTGTTATTTGGTTTTATAAGATTCCTGTTTTTCTATTTACTTTAAATATTAATTTTCTTCAGCGAAAAGGACTTAAGACGATTATAAGTTTCCTCACTTTGTTTATCATCATCGTAACTCATAACTTAGTACATATGACATTGAAAAAGTCACATTGGCTCTTGCCAGGTTTTGAATTCACTACCTCGTGCTTATGAAGGACTCCGGGCCTCCCTCCGAGCCATCACGACTCGATGAAATAATTATAAACTTTCAAAATCACTTCTCGAGTAAAACTTTGTATCTTCTTATTCAGTTTAAATCAATTGAAAAGTATTCAGACATATAACATCATTGCCTGATCAATCACTGAGTGAAAGAATGGGCAAAGAAAAAAAAATGTTCGTTTAAGGTAGTGCGATAGTCAAACACGGGCAAAACCGTAACAAACGTTTATTTAAAAATACAAAACCATAAACGCAGGTATATTCGCTATACAAAACAATAACAGTATTTAAAATCATGAAACAATACACATTCTAATAAAATAGTATAACATGCCAATATGACAGCATGTCATAGATTCTATACATAAAGCTCTGTAAGCTAGCCTCGGGCGCATGTCACATGCTCTGCACACCTTCCGATACGAGTTGATGACGCGACTGCACATGAACGTGTACTATTATACACCATTAGTTAATATAAGAACATTCTGAGCGGATATAAAACAAATAATTATGAAAAAAAATATATAATTTTCATAACAGACTATTTTTTTAAAAATAAATCACATTTTTCCTTAAAAATAATGTACTATTGAACGCTTTTTAAATAACAAACTAATCAATACCGCGAACTGCCTACCTACTCTTGAATTTTTTGTTTTTACCTGGTTATAAGAATAGTTGTTATACTTAATTGTTAATAAAATGATTTTTAAAGGAAATGTAAGATTAAACACAGAGTTGTTTGTTACTGAATATTTTAAGTTTTAGTTGAGATCAGATCGGAAGGTGTATTGAGAGCCGTCAACACTGTACTACTTACTACATAAAAAAAGAGTTCGCGTGATGCAAACTATGCACTTAACTCCCATGGTTTATTAATACTTGTCGTACTCAGGTACCTAGGTACTTGTATAATTTAGAATATGTGCAAACCTACGGAGCCTGTTGACTTACAGAGTGTGTCGTTGAGAGCAAAACTTTCACGTATCATCTATACTTAACCTAAACGTCGAGCGAAGAATCACAGCTAGAGACCCTTGAACACTTGATTGACGTCATCACAGAAGGTACGTAGCGAAGCGCATGAGTAGGTGTAGCGCGGCGCAGCTGGGGAGGCGGCGGGAGATTACTAGTAACTGTCGTACAGCCCTTTGAAATACTTTACGAGACATCCAAATACTGTACGGTATTAGTTTGTTATTGTGTGTGGCTACGCCCGTGTGAGCGGCGGCTCTATCGTGGTGGTGGCTAAGCGTGCAGCGGCGTTTCATCTTCCGGCATAAACGAACGCACGATGCTGACGAGCGCCGTGTACGTGCCGGCTACCAGCCCCACCACGCCCACGACAAACAACAGCACGTCCTTGAGCAGCCGGACGCGGCCCGGACCGAACTTGTCCGGGAACGACACGCACATCTCCATCAGTGCCGGGAAGCAGATGCCCAGCGCCGAGAGACACAGCGCTCCAAACAGAGAGATGAACAGCCCCAGGCGAGGGACTGCCACTGCCAGCACGACTGGAAACAAACAGAACTTAGTGCACTCCATGTGTTATATCACTATCCCTAATGTTACGTTCTGGGATCGACGCACAACAAGGAAACTGAACACCGTCCTTATTGGTAGGTAGGTAACTAAGTAGGTCCAATGACAATACGACGGAGAACTAGCTTTCTGTCTGGTTATACTGCGATCACTAACTCGATTTCCAAGCGGTAATGTGGTTTGGTCATTTCCATATTAGGCATGGACTTTGTGCCATTTCTTCTGCATAGGAAATTACATTTTGAAACGTGGCAATCCTTGATATTCAAACCAATTAATGATGTAATTGAATTAAATACTGCAGATGGTTGTTTCGGGTCTGGGCGTTTGTGTATGTGAGATTTGTGTCTGTAAACGCACCCACGATACAAGAGAAACCTAAGAGTGGCGCAAAGTTTAAAAAAAATGGTCTGATGATTTTCCTGAGGAACATTCGTTGCAGTGGTCGATCAGAAGGCCTAATACTAAGAAGTAAGCTAGCTAGGAGGTAAGACAGTGGCCCTGATACTGTAGGTCACCGAATACACTGAACTAAAAATAATGCTACCTTTTGTCGCAGATATGAAATGAAAGATGTCGAATTAGGTTAAAATAAAACTTGAGAATAGCCGATTCAAAAAGCTAAACTGGGATGACAGCTCTCTTCTTGCGTCTCTTTCTTGATTGGTTATTAGTAAACATTTTAGTTTCGTTTACTCGATGTCCAACGCCGTAAGTAAACTGGTGCTGGGTACTTACAAGTGAGCAGGCACAGCGCAACTCGTAGCGCGTACTCGGCGAGGCGCAGGCGCGCGGGCGGAGCACCGGAGCGCTGCAGCCGCGGCAGCAAGTACCCGCGCCACACCACCTCTACGGGCACGTAGCAGTGCAGCCCGTAGCTGATGAAGATCGCCACCGCGAACATCGCGATCACACTCGTCGCCAGCCTACATAGCACAATAACACATGGAAAGATAAAGTCGTCTGTTTCCGACAAGGACGCGAAAAAGACAGTCGTCTTTGTCTACCGAACTGGCGATTATAATAAGTCTATTATAATCGCCAGTTCGGTACACAAATACCTATTATTATTTCTGACTGAACTATGAGTGTGACTGAGCGATGGACTTACCGCCGGGGGTCGCGACCGCACGGGTTTCATTCTCGCACCGAATAAATATTTTGTATGACCATAATTGTTACTGGTTTGAGTATTTATGAATTTTAGATTTATGTCTCCTATGTAAACGTCTCCCCGATACAGGAGACATCCTGTCAGACAATGTCTTATAAAAACTCTGCAGTTGTTTGTTGTGCATTTAGTTTGTTCCTTGTTGTCACTTATTCGATACTCTTAGTGGCCGGCATTGTGCTCGTGGTTCATTTACAGTGTCAACATCAAATCGTCACAGCGGTGAAGCTGTCGGATGCGGTATGTCGTACGTTGCAACCTTCCGCATTAAACAAATTATGATTTATCTAAGATATAGGTAGATATCAAATACTTCTATACGCTATCTTGTGGTAGTGGTATATTTATTTCAGTGTAACTTATACCAAACACAAAATGTATTAACACTTCGGGAGTCGCGTCCTAATTTGTAGCACAAGTACTCGCTACCGGGTCCGCTGGACCTAGTATAATATAATAAGTTTTTTCCAAAACTGCATAATAAACGTAAATGTTTACTTTCGGATAAGGATTCTATATGTATAATAAAAGATATTATTGAATCAAATACTAATATTTATTGTTTTTACTTAAACAAAACCTATTACAAAAATAATACTAAACTCCATAGTTTTGTGACAAGATTTGGGCTAATCGTTGTAATTTCTATAATTACTTATTTTAAACAAAATCTTCTGTATTTACTTAACACAACTATAATGTACTTACTTATACAAAATAACAAAGAGACATCAATCATCAAGGAAGAATAAAAAAATTTGCAGAAAATATAATATCTTCTTTGGAGTAAAATCACACTTGTCAACTTTCTTCAGGCAGTTCAACTTCAGTTTCAGAGCAGTCTTCGATTTCTATTTCTTCATTAAGATATTCTTCAATCTCTTCGAAGGCCTTAAAACCCTATTGATTGCCATTTTCTATGAAATAAAATAAAGAAAATAGGTAAATAATATGTAAAAATCACTTACGTATTTAGTCGCTACTGGGTCTTGCGGACCCATACACACCTTTTACGTCTGTAGGACTCACTTGCAGGGCGCTAACTGACTACCGACGTCGTCATTTGCTGTGCTACACTATCGTTAAAAGGTACTAAGAGCGACAACGTCGCATTCGTCGAATTTTAATAGTAATTAAGCAAAATTTGAAGGACTGGGTCCGTTGGACCCATAAGCGACTCCTTAAGTGTTAAATGCTGTCAAAAGATTGTGTTAGTGGGGCACTTGAACCATTCTACATTCTATGTCCAACATTCTACATCTAAAAATGATTGTGTTCAGCAAACTATATACAATGTTATGTTTAAAGGTAAAAGGTTTAATTTTCTACTGAACAGAGTAATTCTTTACGCGTATTTTTTTGGAAAACTGCCAAGTACGTTAAACTAATATTGCTAATACGCCCGAGAATCGTGCTTTTTCGATCTGTTTGAATTTTAACTACTTAGATAAAATAATTTCTAACATACCTCACCATTTATTTTTACATTTTAATTTAATCGCACATTTTGCGTTTGCGGCTGGTGAATCTATTGCATCTTTTTTATTTACTTATGTAAAATAATTTCCGTACCTTGCGTTCTAGAGTTAATCTGTGATACTCACTGACTCTAGTAATCGCCTTAATCTAAGGCAGCTACCTACGAGTTTCCAGACTTCATGGAGGTCTTAGATTCAAACCTAACATCAGGACAAGAAAATTAAGAAAATACCTTCGTCAATCTAAGTCTTCGTCGTCTAAGTTTCTGTTTTAATATCTGTTGCTATTCGTGAAAACCTGTAATTACAGGTTTTCACGAATAGCATTAATTAGTAATTAACATTAGTGACTTAAAGCCAATTGGCTTTATGTCACTAATGTTAATTACTCATTCAATTTTTTGTAGCTGTTGGTTTTCCTAATAATAATAAATAAATAAATAAATAAAAATCCTTGCACAAATTAGCTATAATTTCTAGCCGTGGTATAACCGGTACGTCAGGTTGTCTGAAATAGGTATTCGGTTTAAAATAAAATGCACCAAAATTGGAGCGAGGTAGTACCCACACCTATCAAAATCAAAACAAAATCATTTATTTGCATAAATAAGGTACAGAAGGTTGGTAAAATGTATAAAATTGTTCTCTTATTCTGCCTTTAATTTCGGCGTGCGAATATAAAATAAAGTTACATATTTTATTTAAACTAAGTGTTGATCATAATCATGCAGTTATTAAACAGATGATCCCATTAAAATTGTATGATTGAATTAAATAAATGTCAATATAATAATGAAAAAAAATAATCATAAATTTAAATAATAATCAGGCCAATAATGGCAGAGATTCGCCACACAATAACAATTACAATCATAATTTAAAATAACAGTGCAGTTTACAAAACTTACAAATTATAATCTAAAAACTCATGTACCTACACTATAAAAGCATTTTTCAATTAAAAACCTCGTCAAATGATTTTTAAATCTAGAAAACGGTAGCGTTTTTATGGAATTTGGTATTTTGTTATACAATTTTATGCACATAATATAGCTGTTGTTACCTGTAAATGTGAGATTCGTCCTCGGTCGAAATAACTTATTAGTATTCATAGATCGCGGGGCATAGTAGCTTGTCGCTTGCTGAAAAAGTCTCTTATGCTTGAAAACAAATATACAGGATTCCAATATATAAATACATGGTAAAGTTAGTATTTTATATTTCCTAAAGAATGGACGACATGACTCTATTTGCTTCAACCCAAATATAGCTCTTAGATACTTTTTCTGCATCACGAATGCTGATCAATCTCCACACAACGACCCCACCGGATAATACCATACCTTAGAGTATACATATATCTATCATACATATTGTTTCATGACAATACATTGCCTTGAAAATCTATTTAAAAACCACTCTGATATGAATTAATGTGTAATAAAGTAGGTCGATACAGTACAAAAGGTCGACGTATCGTATGTATATTCCTAATGTGTGGCGCATGAATATGAAACCACTTATCAATCAGTTGAGTTGAGAGAAAAAAGCCAAGCTAAGTATCTTGACAAAGAGTAGAATTATTATATTTTATGTACATGAGAGACATCTATCTTATCTATACATATAAAAGGAGTGGATGTATTATTCTGGACTCTATCATGACAAATGTAACACAATAAAAAAAGGCATACAAGAAACATCGAAAACAAAAAAAAAACGTTTTTGTTCCTGCTCTGTCTTAATTAAAATCAGTAATACATACAGGCATGAGACTTCTGCATGTATGATGTATGTAGGTACTATTGTAGTTCATACTATATAGTTACACAATAAACAATAAAAAGAAGGAAAACTGTGGTGGTACGAAACCCTTAGTGCACGAGTCCGGATCGCAGTTTGCCGGTTTATTTTCTGTTGTCTCCTACGAAGTGTCATATAAATTAAAGAGATATTTCATACCCTTCTGGGTAAGCAGAAAAAACCAGTATGGCAAAACCGTGGTGGTAGTGGTGCGTCCATTGTATCCGAGGCACGAGGCGTGTGACGCAGGGCGCGGGCTCGCTACACAATGGACTTTGCCTTGCGCCCGCGCACCGGCCCTCGCCTCATTGAACAAACGCCCGCGTCATTCATAATTCTTAGCAACAACTCGTTAAGATGTCGATTGTATTGCGACGTTTGTTCACTGACGCTTGTTCTATGAGGGCCAATTCTTATCACAGAAATGTCGATCAATCGCAACTCGAACCGATGTCGAACCGTTCATTCAGACAGTATTCGTTTACAAAAACTGTCATATTTTTTCACAATAAAAACAACAACAAAACTAACGTAGTATTTTGACAATTGTCATAAACACAAACTGGCTGGTTGTGACTGGTATGTTATTAGAATTCGTCTCTCTGAAAGTGTCGCGCAACACTGGTGGATACTGTTTATGAATATTTACATAACGTTAGTGTAGTTATGAAGGGCTCGTGGCTAATTAACAGTCGCTCAGATCACACAATTTGCAAAGTTAAACTGCGCTTGCCGCGGTCAGTCCGTGGATGGGTGCCCATTCGTTACGCAACGAGACCCCCACGCGCCGCGGCGAGTACGTCAAAGGCACAGCTCATTGGAGCCACCCGTCCTCCGACCCGCATCGCCTCGCCTCGTGCGATTAGTATTCTTTATATGAACTTGTATGGATGTGCGCTCACTACATCAACTCCGTAGCGTCACCGGATCGCCTCGGGCGTATGCCGTCCATGCGCGGACGACGAGTTGACCACTCGGTGACAATTCGCTGCTCGCATACTTGCCTTGCGTTGCTGCGCATTGCCAACGCACAAGTCCCGAGTAAACCGCGCGCTGCCATCGAGTGGACCGCGCGCATCGGTCCTCTGGTTGACCACGCGACGTTTACTGGTGATAACGCGACGTCGACCCGTGAACCACCTACTGACAACGAGTGGACGGGGAGCGACGAGGCGATGCGGGTCGGGTGCCGGGTGCCTCTAATCAACTGTGACCTTAAACCGTCGGTCTCGGGTGTCATACGAATACCTATGACAGTCGTTACGGGTAGTCAGAAGCCCAAAAGTGTGACAACTGGTCTAACCTTAGGATTAGACAGGAAACTGACCCCAACATAGTTGGGAAAAGGCAGAACATTGATAGTTTAATGACTCTCCTGAGCGGGTGAAATATAAGCAATAGAATATACTGACGGTCCTCGCGGCAGGTCCAGCGTGACGGAGTCGCTGCACTCGGACACGCAGAACACGTAGCCCAGCGCGCCCACCGCCACGTACAGCAGCACGATGATCACCATCCCGCTGTTGAGCACGCCGCATGGGGCGCCGAACGCCTTCGGAGTCGCCATGTTGTTCTCCAGCGCGATCACCTACAACACCACGCATGTGCGGCACGATAAAATGGAGTATTCCCGTTATCCCCATTGCCCGTGTCCCCATTAATGGGGACAGCGGGATTTGAATAAAATAATCAAAAATTGTTCCCGTTGTCCCCATTGCTCTATCCCCATTGATGGGGACAGCGGGATATGAATAAAATAATCAAAAACTGTTCCCGTTATCCCCATTGCTTTGTATTATACCTACATGTACAATACTATAGTTTGTGAGTAAAACGAACCTAAGTAAATGTTTCAAAAATAATAATCAGAACATCAAACTAAAGAAGAAGGGTCACGGCCCATAGGAAATTTACCCAGGCCCGACACAAAAGGAACTTATCTCAGTTATTTTGTTATATTAAATATAACAGAAATAAATTAACACTATTCTGAATATCAGTGGCTAACACCATATTGCCATTTGATTTTGTTGAGACAAAATGTTTTAATTTTTTTTTAACGAATAGCTATAACGGATTTATTTTTGTTTCACAAACGGCACTGAAATAGAGTTAATATTGATAAGCTCAAACTCGATGTGTTTAGTACCTAGCTACTAAAATATTCCACTATCTAGCCAGTTTCTTAATGATACCGTAATCTCTAATCTGTAATGAATCACCGATTAAGACGATTTTAATGAACCCTAACTCGATTGTCATACTAGAAGTTTAAAAATTACATAATCCAGTTCCATCACCGGGTCACTTGGATAATTTCATAATTATTGTGTCGTCATTAATTTTTTGTAGGTAAATAGGTATTACAAAAATGTATCGCCTGAACAAAAACATAAGGCAATATTTTGGTGTTAGCCATTGATTTCGAATATAAAAAATATATATTTTAGCTATGCATAAAATAAAATAAAAATTGAGATATGTCTCTTTCGTGTCGGGTCTGGGTCACAAATGACCGTTCTTCTTTACCAGATACCTAACTATTTGTGACTTTCTAAGGAAAGCACCGGTGCTGCGATGTCGTTATAAAAGCACTGGTAACATTGTTTATATTTTGCGAAACTCTCATTGTATCGTTCCAAAGTCTATTTAAAATAACGGTTTGATTAGTTTTGAAGTGAGTTGAACGTGGTGAATGGTAACGTTTTGTTTATAAATTAAAACGTAAGTATCAAAATATGGGGTATTTCCACTAAACGCACCAACGCGGCAACGATGGAACAGAGAGAAGAGCATGAAAGAATACGTATTAAATGATATCGATAGACGTTTTAAAATTAACTTTCCTAAAACTACCAGGAAAGCAGAAATGAACTGGAGCTAGGTGCTTAAGCAACATACTACTTAGCTCAATAATGTTAAAAATACAGGTTTTGAAATTGAATCATTTCTTGTTTTGAAAAGTACCAGGGTGACAGAAATGAACAAAAAACATGCGCCTAAACGACCTCACTAAGTTGTGCACCAACGATTAAACACAAAGATGAAAATAAAGTATTCGTTACTATTCACTATATCGATAGAAGTCTAAATTAAAACTGTCCTATAACTTTCATGTCCTATACCTATTACCTATAACTACCAGGAAAACAGAAATGAACTGGAAGTAGCTGCTTATGCGATACTACTTAGCTCACTAATGGTTGAAGTACACGCATTTACTTAGGTTCGTTTTACTCACAAACTATAGTATTGTACATGTAGGTATAATATTATACAAAGCAATGGGGATAACGGGAACAATTTTTGATTATTTTATTCAAATCCAGCTGTCCCCATTAATGGGGACACGGGCAATGGGGATAACGGGAATACTCCGATAAAATCTTGTATACAATATCCACAAGCTCCTACAGAGATTTGTCAATAAACGTTTATGTGACCATCTAATGAAAAATGCTAGTATTGGTAAGTTAACCCTACAAACATGCCCAGTTATGATTGTATGGACCTCCCAAAGTATGAGCAAAGTGGACAGTGTAACTTTACTTATTGTTCAATAAATAGAACAACCATCGCATTGCTTTCATGTAAATAGATATTGCTTTGCACATTAACACTAGGTACTCATAATTCGCGAATTTAGGCCAGAAAGTCACGGTCTGTTTATCGCTGAAAAAACCTGCTCCCATCTAACACAAAAGCAATGATTTCCGATTAGTTAAGATAAAGTCAAAATCAAAGTCAAGATTGCCTTATTAATTACTGCATTCAATGGTTTAGGAAACTCTGTATTACAGAATAATTTAAAATTATAATATCATTCGAAAATATGATTCAATTATTAAGGCTAACTTTACTGCCCCATCTAAAATGTCCACCCCGTGTACGCTCCAATCACGATTAAATATGAGTACCCTACAATACCCCACTCACCGGATTTACTTTTTATACTCTTCCTTCTTCGTCCTGTCCATTCTTCTTCTTTGGAATGCGCTGCTTCTGGATTCCAGGTTAGCTACGAGTCGCTACTCTTTCAAAATTAAAGTACGCTAACACCTTTATACTAAATGATCATAATTATGTACGTACATACATATAATTTAATTGACACATTTACTAAGTATCAGTATATGGTATTGCTAAAAATATTATAAGTAATAGTTTATTATAAAAATCAGCAGTTTTTTATAAAATTCGCAGTGCAACACAGTATTTGATTAGTGTACCTACCTACCATTTTATTATCTCAGCATCACCCTAAAGTAGACTGGTAGAAAATGGCATTAAGTCCACATAAGTACAATGTTTTGCTTAAGAAAAACTAATGAATGTATAGTAGTATATCATATCGACGGCCGCAAAGAACAAAAAGACAACTGCATTTTTGCGAAATTCACTTTTTTACATAATTGAATTCAGAATTCTTTATTTTATCTAGTGATATTTTTATTTCATAAAAAATCTAATTTTTTCCTTCTATTTTGTCGCGTATTTAAAGACAACAGCACCTTTTTTTACAAAGTAACGAAGTACATACGCACATCTACAATTGTCCGTGTGTGCGTCGTCAAATTCGACGCGTCGCATGCCATAAACAAAGATATCAGTTACATGACCGTTTATCACGGGCGGCGGGGCAGTTGACTTTTTTTAACTTGCATACTTAATCATTTCTACGACCTCAATTTTGTTAATCTACATTTCATAATACACACATCAAAAGTATCTAGGGATAAAGCACATTTTAGCGAATTACTGCAAGTTCTTAAATTGTTTTTTTTGGACTCCTCATAGTTTCTTAGCTACCTTTTCATAATATAAACAAATAAAAGTTTTTGAATTTCGATTAAAAGTTGAAAATCTTCGGTCAAGTCGTTTTTCTATAAAATACAGCGACGATTTTGAGACAAAACCTGTACCATTTCTACCACACTTCTGAGTCAGATACACAAACACTATTATGGACAGAAAACGCCACTTGTGTTGGGAAAAAACGATCAGAGCCGTAGAAATGTTGGAATCTGGCTCTCGGAAACGTACTGTGGGTATCGCTCCGGGCACTACGCAGAGTATAATAAGTCACTTCTGGACACGCTACCGTATCACTGGCAGCATAGCTGAGTGTCATGGAGGACGAACTCGCATCACAACAGGCAGACAAGATCTTTACATCCAAATCACTGCTCGATGGAATCCTAAAATGAGTGCGATGATGTTGATTACGAGGCTTCATCGCTCTTCGTTCTGCCTAGCCTTTTTCCAACTATGTTGGTGTCAGCTTTTAGTCTAAACGGTGAGCTGAATACCAGTATTTTACACATAGCAACTGTCATCAGACCTCCGCAACCCAGTTGCTGGGCAATGCCTATATCCTAAGGATAGACCGGTTGTCAGACTTTCGGACTTCTGACTAACCATAACGACTATCACAGGTATTTGTATGACACCCGGACCGACGGCATAACGTGCTCTCCGGGGCAAGGAAACTAAAATAAGATAATAAGAAGAAATGTATGCAGCACCACGCGGCTTCCGACAGCAAAAAAGAGTAGGGCGCGTATTCGTGGACTGAACGCAAAGTACAATAAAAAATAAAAACATGTAAATACATTATTCAATGAAATATAAATATATTTTTTTCATGCTTTGCAAGATGAGTATTCAAAGGCTTCATCGCTTTTCAGGGTTGGTAATAAGCGATCAAACCATTAGAAATCGTTTGCACGAAGTCAATCCCTGTTCGCAAAGGCCGCTACGAGTGCCACTGATTGAGCCCTGCAATCGTAGGGCCCGTTCACAATGGGTTCGTGAACACAGAAATTGGGCAGAAGAAAAATGGAGTTATGTGTGCTTTTCTGATGAATCTCGCTTTGACATGAAACCAGATACTAGATGTATAAGGTATTGGTGGACCTCAGGATACTACAAACGTGGAACAATATTGTTATGGCCGAGTGTTTGAATCGATGGAACAACAGAACTGATTTGAATCAGAGGCAATCTCAATGCATAGATTACGCTGAAATGATTGTTTCGAATGTTGTCATTTCTTTGCGGACCCAGTTGGGTGCTTTGTTTCAGCTTATCCGTGATAAAGCACGTCCAAACACCACCAGAATCATTAAAACACACTTGCTGAAGCTATCATCAACGTCCTACGGTAGAAAAACAGACTACCGATTGTTCATTTTATGCAAGAAAAACATTCAATAACTAAGTTTGGGATTTGATTATTTCAAGAAAAAAAGACTAGGAAGAAATTATTATTTGTTCAGTAAGTTTGATTATTGTGATAAAATAATCTTTACTTACGTGTATTAACACGGGTTCAATTCCTTTGATCCTTTGTTTTGCTTTTGTGTGATAATAGCTTGTATAAGATTTGATTATCGTTTTGATCTTTGCATCCGGACGGTCAACATCTCTGTGTTTGAATATCTTTAATTCTACTCAATTCGAATATCATTTAAAATAAATTACATCCTAGTGACAATAGATCATCAGTGAAGTGAATTACATAAAGAAATAAACGTAATAAAGTGCATAAAGTAACATTTTATAGTGATAACAGTTAAACATTTTAAATGACAGCTGATCAGCTAGTGAGTGAATGACAAGTCATTTTACGCGCAGAGCACAGAATTCTCACGGTTCGGTGGCGCGAAGAAGCCACATTACCGCTTGCACCGACGCGCGGTGACGTATGCGAGGGCCCGTACCAAAGAGTAAGCGGCACTGATCGTGCAAAGTTTTGTGCCTTCATTGCATTGCCTCTGAGAGGACGACAGCAAAAAAATAAAATAAAGAGTATTTAATTTTAATTTGTTTGCTATGGCTGGCGAAGCTGTACAATGGGATTGCTGCGCTAATAATAATCAAACGGATTTAGAGGAAAAAATTTTAAAGTGCTCTTCTTGTGGAAAATCTTACCACTACACCTGTATTTCCATTAAAGAACCTCCGAATAATATGAGTACCTGGAAATGTTCGACATGTATGAGTAGTGCCCCGAAAGTGTGCAGAAACGGTGACTCGCCAGCTCACTAGCTGGGCCCCCTGAAAAGCCGCCAGTACATAGGCGAAGGGGGCAACAAACGTGTGAGCGGCTAGGGGTGTAGAGAGGTTGTAATGTAACAGACGGCCCTAGGATCTCCTGAGAGCACGTCTGCCACACCAGTTGTAAAGAATGTGTAGAGCATTCTATACCTAGTAGTGTACTTAACAATAATAAGATGCTTATAGAATAAGAGGCAGGACTGCGTCACGTCCCTTGGAGTAGTCAGCGAGTTCCTTCTTGTCGTTACGGCGTCCGTCGATGGCCCACACAGCCATCTGATAGAAACCGGCGGCAGCAAACAGACCGGCTGTAGCATTTAGTCATAGTCATTAGTAGACGTAGACGACAGCCGGTCCGATCGCCGATCTCGTATGTGTAGCAGGAGACGAAGTGAAAAGAAGGGGTCACCCTCGGGCACCGGAACGCATCTCACCCCGGTACCACGGGAGCGCAGGTTCCCGGATAGGTGGTGGAGGCTCAGGCCGTCCAGCCCCCCGGAGTCCCATGTAAAGGCAGGTGTTGCTTAGAGCAGTGTATAGGGAATGGTTGATGTGATGGCATACCACATATAATTAAACGGTCACTCACACGGATTTAAATTTATAATATTTATATCAATATAATATAATAAACAGTCAATCATAGTATCAAAAATCACCATGGTGTAAAACAAATCAAAGTCTAGTTCCTATTTAAATTCGAATCCTATCTGTCATTCATAAAAAAGTATAAAATATAAAAATGGCCAGTAGGTGAAAATGACGATGATCATGAAGGTGATACTACATTACCCCAAAAACCCGGAAAAAAAAATTTTTTTACTTAGAAAAACAATTTTTTTCAATCTGTAAATTTTGAGGTTAGGAATATATTACCTTGCCACATGCATTCATCATTCTATCAAACAATCAAGCACTCACACTAACAGAGGGAGGGGATATGGCTCACGACTACTTTAAGATCAATGGCACATACTCCACAAGGATATATTTGAGATAATGAAGGCTTATTTTTAGGGTGTCATAACCCGCACCGCTTAGAAAACCCAAAGAAAGATTATAGATAATGAAGGCTTATTTTTAGGGTGTCATTACCCGCACCGCATAGAAGAGAATAGATAATAGATAAATAATAGATAATGAAGGCTTATTTTTAGGGTGTCATTACCCGCACCGCATAGAAGAGAATAGATTATAGATAATGAAGGCTTATTTTTAGGGTGTCATTACCCGCACCGCTTAGAAGAGAATATAGTAGATAAGGAGGGAAAGATAGTAAAGAGAAAAAAAAAGAATGGGGATGATAGCCACGTGATGTAAAAAAAAGCCAAATAGTTCCCAATAATGAAATGAAATGAGATGATTACAGTACAGTATTATAAAAAAAACAATATAGAAAAACAGAATATACAATTTAAAAACATAACGAATTAATAAAGAATACAAATGACAGATAGCAAGTACAAATAGTACAGATTATGGTGCTGCATTCCTGGCTATGAGCAAGTAAGGCAATATAAGGTTTATCAAAAAAAAAATTGGCAAGTAAACGGTAAGCAAGTAGACCCAAGTTTAAAAATAACTTCTTCTAACTCGTTTCATCGTGAAGTGATGAATGTAATACTATACAATGTTAGTAGTAGTAGTAGTGTAGTAGTGTAGTGTAGTTAGTAATTACTAGTAGTGTAGTTAGTAATTACTAGTAGTAGTAGAGTAGTTAGTAATTACTAGTAATAGTAGAGTAGTTAGTAATTACTAGTAGTAGTAGTGTAGTTGGTAATTACTAGTAGTAGTAGAGTAGTTAGTAATTACCAGTAGGAGTAGTAGTAGTAGTTTAATGTTGTAGGAGTATGAAGAGTGTACTACGTTCGAGTAATGTTTGAAGTATTGTAAGTACAAGGCGATTCGAAAAATAGTTCGAAAAATATTCGTACGTGCAAGTAAGTTTTTAGAATTAAAAAAAATCTTTAAGAAGGTTTAATTCCAACTTAAAAGATCAAAAGAGTTCGCAATTAACCATAAAGTTGTCAAACTCAAAAGAAAAATAAATACGTCAATATAATATGACATATTCACGTTGACATATTATATGTCAATATTCTAAAATAAATAATGAGTTATTTTTATAAGAAAATAACTCAGTATTTTATTTCTGTAAAACTTTAAATGAAACGTACGAATCGTAAGTATGAAGGAAATATGTAGGTAAGATAACCGTTCTACACAGAAATAAAACCACACAAATATTCCTAATAGTGAGTAGCGTTAACGATAGAAGAATTTATTTTTATAAGAATATTGCGGTAGACGCAATTAACTAGGCTAGCTAAGCTACAACTTGGGTTTACTACAACCAACCAACAAGGTAGAAAGCATAATCATCTACAGCAAAAATATTAACAGACACCTTACATATTCCCGTTTAATTATGCAAGATAAAACGTAGAACGTAGGGTACGGAGGCTCACCAGAATGCAACACAATATCTCTGAAAAGACAAATAAATGTTAACAGAGGGTTAGGAGAGAGGGAAAAGAGTAAAAATAGAGGATACAAAGAGAGATAATAGAGGCCGAATGAATATCCAAACTATATACAATTCGTAGCTGAATTATTTTTGAATTTAGAAGAAAGGGAGGGGTTCAGACAAAGTTGGGCGCCAAACTGTAATGTAACAGACGGCCCTAGGATCTCCTGAGAGCACGTCTGCCACACCAGTTGTAAAGAATGTGTAGAGCATTCTATACCTAGTAGTGTACTTAACAATAATAAGATGCTTATAGAATAAGAGGCAGGACTGCGTCACGTCCCTTGGAGTAGTCAGCGAGTTCCTTCTTGTCGTTACGGCGTCCGTCGATGGCCCACACAGCCATCTGATAGAAACCGGCGGCAGCAAACAGACCGGCTGTAGCATTTAGTCATAGTCATTAGTAGACGTAGACGACAGCCGGTCCGATCGCCGATCTCGTATGTGTAGCAGGAGACGAAGTGAAAAGAAGGGGTCACCCTCGGGCACCGGAACGCATCTCACCCCGGTACCACGGGAGCGCAGGTTCCCGGATAGGTGGTGGAGGCTCAGGCCGTCCAGCCCCCCGGAGTCCCATGTAAAGGCAGGTGTTGCTTAGAGCAGTGTATAGGGAATGGTTGATGTGATGGCATACCACATATAATTAAACGGTCACTCACACGGATTTAAATTTATAATATTTATATCAATATAATATAATAAACAGTCAATCATAGTATCAAAAATCACCATGGTGTAAAACAAATCAAAGTCTAGTTCCTATTTAAATTCGAATCCTATCTGTCATTCATAAAAAAGTATAAAATATAAAAATGGCCAGTAGGTGAAAATGACGATGATCATGAAGGTGATACTACAAGGTGTGGCCCCGGTTTCGCCGTTGCGGGTCTAAAAGACCCGGAGTGGGTTTCCCCGCTATTACGCCTTTAGACACTTCCACCCCCGAGCACATAGCTCTGGCGGCCTCCCTCTGGACGGCCGATAAAGGCAAGCCAGAGTTGAGAGTCCTGCGGGCACTCTTGGGGTTCCACTCCAGCCAGCCAATAAAGGCAAACTGGAGACGAGGCCCTGACCGACTCTCTGAGGCAATAAGGTACGCAGTGTCGCCACTCACCAACAGCTCGCCACAAGCTGCCCTGCGGTTTGTAAGCTTTTCAGTAGATCTCAAAGAGATCAAACGGATTTAGAGGAAAAAATTTTAAAGTGCTCTTCTTGTGGAAAATCTTACCACTACACCTGTATTTCCATTAAAGAACCTCCGAATAATATGAGTACCTGGAAATGTTCGACATGTATGAGTAGTGCCCCGAAAGTGTGCAGAAACGACTCAACTCCAATTCGCAACGTTACCACGAGTAGGGGCCCCAAAAGACAAGCCATTGGGTCCCCCTCACCTCCCTCGCCGTCTAATGATATAATTGACATACGCTCTGTGATTAAAGGAATAATAAAAGAAGAATTTAGCGAGATGTTAGTAAAAATTAATGAAACTATTATCAGCTCAATCAACCATGAGCTAGAACCGTTACAGAAGGAAATGCAAGGAATCCGAGATTCAATGTCCTTTATGAATACTAAATTTGAAGACATAAAGAAAGAACAAGAGTTTTCAAAAGAGAGTGTCAGAAAATTAGAATTGGAAAATATAGAACTCAAGACCACTGTTGAAGACTTAAACGAGAGACTTGTCAACCTGGAGTAACAGTCCCGGTCAAATAATTTAGAAGTGCAATGTGTACCCGAAAATAAGAATGAAAACGTATATAATATAATAACACAACTCGCGCGTGTGGTAACGTGCGACATAAATGATAAAGACATCGCCCACTGCACACGCGTTGCTAAGACCAATCCATCCAGCGCTCGTCCTCGCTCAATAATAGTTCAGTTAGCATCACCAAGACTACGAGATCAACTACTGGCTGCAACTATAAAGTATAATCAATCAAACCCACAAGAAAAGCTAAACTGTACCCATCTTGGATACGCAGGACCAAAGTCTCCGGTGTGCATTACGGAACATTTATCACCAACCAACAGAGCCCTTCACGCAGCTGCTAGGATCAAAGCCAAGGGGTTGAGCTACAAGTACGTGTGGGTCAGAAACGGCAGAATATTTGTGAGAAAAATCGACGGCGCTGAATGCATTCAAATCAGAAGCAAAATCAGTCTAAGTAAAATAGTATAACTAGTACCTTGTCTTCTTGATATAATTGAATGCATGTAATAGGTCTAACTCGTATAAAATTCAAGAATATTTCAATATATTACCAAACTAGTAGAGGGTTGCGAACGAAAACTAAAAATTTTTACTGTAATTTGTGTTGTCAGAATTATGATATAATAATATTAACGGAAACCTGGTTAAATAGTAGCATCCTGAGGCAGTGAGTTATTTGATGATCGATATGAGGTGTACAGGAGAGATAGGGAGACAACTGGATTTCAGGCTGGTAAGGACGGTGGTGGAGTGTTAATTGCCGTTAATAAACAGATTAACTCATCACGTATTGAACACTAGCAAAGTAGGTGTGAAGATATCTGGATTACTATTGATATATCACCATCTTATAAAATGGCTCTATGTGCGATTTACCTTCCCCCACCTGTCAGTCCAGCAACTCTTGAGCATTTTGTCGAGCATAGCAATCGAGTTATTGATTCAACAAATATTCCTATTTGTATAGTCGGAGATTTTAACTTGGGTAAAATAAATTGGGACTTAAAAACTTTAAATGATTCTTTGCCTAAAACTAGCCAAATTCTAATGGATTTCATAAATGTAAGTCAGCTAGTTCAGTGTAATCGAGTAAAAAACCATTCTGGGCGTACACTAGACCTGGTACTGTCTTCAGTGCTCTCCTGTTCAGTAAACGAATCCAACTCTTCCCTAACGGTTATCGATAAACTTCATCCCCCGCTTGATATAAGTCTGGCATTAGTAAAGGATCGTAATCTGCCGCATAACAACTCCAATTGTATACCTAACTTTTTTAAATCAAACTATAAAGAAATTAATAATTATCTTAATGCGCAAGACTGGAATGGACTTTTTAAAAATAGTGATAACGTAAATGACATGTTACAAATACTTTACAGACACTTATATGAAGGCATTAAAAAATTTGTGCCAGAGAAAAAACAAAATAACCGTCGTTATCCGCCATGGTTTAACAAAGCACTAATTAAATCCTTAAAAGAAAAAATAATTTGAGGTTACGCTTTAAAAAATATAAAAATCCTATGGATAAAATTGAACTGAAATTAATTTCCAAGCGATGTGAAAAATTTGCCATGAATTTATATAATGTTTATCTTCAGAATTTAGAACAAGGTATCAAAGTTAATCCTAAACTTTTCTGGAGTTATATAAAAGCTAGGCGGGGAGGATCTAGTGCTTACCCACAGACAATGACTGACGGACAGATAGTAACATCTAATGGCTCTGAAATCTGCAATCTTTTTGCCAATTACTTCTCGTCCGTAGACATCTGACAGCAATAAAGAAACAAATTGCAAGACAACGTTTCTTCAAGCTCTACATAGTTACAGTCAGTGCTTGAGTACCCCGGTAATCGATCGTGAAGGTTTGCTTAAGAAACTAAAAGCAATCAATATTACCAAGGGACCAGGACCTGATAGCATCCCACCGATATTCATATCTTCCTGTGCAACAGCTCTGGTTTCCCCTTTACTGGTAATTTTTAATACTTCGCTTGCCTCAGGGACTTTTCCATCAGAATGGAAAAAAGCGAAAGTAGTTCCAGTATACAAGTCGGATAGCAAAGATGTCATTTCCAACTACAGGCCTATTTCAATACTTTCCGCTTTCGCAAAGATTTTTGAATCTATTGTTTGTCCATACATCCAGAATTATTTAAAAAAATACCTTAGCGACCATCAGCATGGTTTTGTAACTGCGAGATCTACAACAACGAACTTAGCAACTTTCACGGAGTCACTGATTCAGGCAATGGATAAAAACAAACAATTTGACGTAATATAAGGTAAAGGCACCCAATTCCGAGGGGTTCTAAAAATGGCACCTTATTCCGATGTATTTAGAATAACGGCGTTTTCAAGCAATTTACAAGTTCTTTTTGTTTGCAAGATACATTAATCAATTAGTAATTTATCTGTTCATGTTTATATGAGCAAAAGATTGCTTTGGTGTGTGTACTTTTTAAAATAAACAGTGAGTTTGACGCTAGCAGCTGACTCGAACGCGAGCTTCATACATTTCGGACCTTATGCACGTGATTAATACCATTTGCTAAATAGTGTTTTAAATGATAATTTTATACTGTGTGAGTTTTTGTTTAGGTTGAAATATTGGAAGGGTTATATTTTTTATCGAAAACAGCTACCATTTTAATATTTTCTTAACAAATTGAGGAGAAAATAAGTGTTTAAAATACCGCGGTATTAGGTGCCAAATATTTTAGTTAGTTCCTAAATACCGACGTATACCACGGAAATGCAATTTAATAG
The DNA here is from genome assembly GCA_905220435.1 of Amphipyra tragopoginis. NCBI lineage: Eukaryota > Metazoa > Arthropoda > Insecta > Lepidoptera > Noctuidae > Amphipyra > Amphipyra tragopoginis. Next base: position 37,148,838 of record HG991991.1, read on the forward strand.
ACGTAAACTTTTTTTTAAATTTTGAAGGCAGTTTTATGATTACGAACTTAATATTTTAGCTCTGATTACTTAAATAACCCATAGATATAAAAATCTATTTCCGAGGTACACTTTGGCGTCGCATTTACTAATTATAGCAGGTCAAAGATTGCCTGTTTAGGTACTTTATTAATTTGTTGTATGGAAAAGCTAAGTACAAAAAATTCAGTTATTAATGTGTTCTGTTATAATCCTGAGTGAGCTTTGTATATTTTTTCAAAGATATCGCAATTGAACATTAATTTATTTGTTTAATATTAAAACATCTTTTACTTTTTATTACTCGGAATTAGAAAACTTGATTTAGTATTATAAAACGCTATTCCGATGTATTTAAGTCGGAATAAGGTTATATTAGTACCTAATTTCGTGGTATTGGCAGACGTTAAATACAGAGTGTTCATTATCTTATGCAGCTTGTTCAAAACTTTTGTATGGTTTTAGTAACTGCAAGAATATTTTGCTCTTCAAAATAACTTTCATATTCCGATATACTCAGATATAGTCATACTTTATATGCTTTTATTAAAATTGTTTTATTATTATACTTAATTGTTTTATTGTAGGAGAATAAAGCCAAGAAAAAAGTACACGAAAGAGGATCTCCAAAATGCTATTACAGCAATTCATAACGGCAGTAGTGTTTATAAAGTTTCTCGACAATACAATATTGACGAATTCCTATCTAAGTAAATTACATATTGTGGTGCCATATTAATAATCATGTAAGACAGAGTCTGAGACTGATCCAAAGACTTATAATAATAGACTTGATTTTTTGAACGTCATGTATCATTCTCCCCACCTCCTTTCCTTTCTATTTTGTACACTCGGAATTAGGAACCAAATGCATCGGAATTAGGTGCTTCGGACTTCTTCATATTTTTTAATAATTTGACATTTTTAATAAACTTTTATTGTCAAACTGTGAGCATATTTCAAAAATAAGATATATATTACTTCTGATAAAAATAGCCAATTCTACAGAAAGGTATATTAAATACTTAATTTTTAATGTTCTTCCGAGTTATGGTGAAAACACCACGGAATTAGGTGCCTTTACCTTATACGGATCTCAGTAAGGCGTTTGACAAAATGTCACATCACGTACTAATCTACAAACTTGCGGCTTACGGTGTTTCAGGATACTTGCTAGAATGGTTGGAATCATATCTAACTGAACGCGATTTCTATGTCGTTATGAATGGATTTAAGTCCTCAGAACACATAATAACCTCTGGCGCTCCTCAAGGTTCGCATCTAGCTCCGATATTATTTAATATATTTATTAATGACCTTCCTCAATGTTTCCATTATTCAGAACCATTTCTATATGCTGATGATCTGAAGTTTGCACGAACGATTGAATCCTCAACAGACAACGAGCTTCTACAGAACGACCTTAACAGGGTTATTGAATGGTGTAAAAATAACAGAATGAAACTGAATTCTGACAAATGTTATCACGTAAAATTCACTAGAAAACATAACTATATATGCACAGAATATTTCATAAACCAAGTTAAAGTACAGGAACTGGAAACAATCAAGGACCTAGGAGTACTCTTTGATAGAAAAGTCAGCTTTATACCTCATTTTGAATACATTACTAAAAAATCTTCTAAAATGTTAGGTTTCCTGCTTCGTAATACTAGAGGTTTTCGTAAAAGCAGTACCAAAATAATGTTGTACAACAGTCTCGTGCGAAGTGTCCTGGAATATTGTAGTGTTGTATGGAGACCCCACTACGCTACTCACATGCTGCGGTTAGAACGAGTGCAGAAGCGTTTCGTGTGGCACTTAGCTTTTCATGAAGGGAAAATCAAGCAGCTACCCTCCTACAAAACCCGTTTGCATCATTTCAGAATGCACACTTTATCCACTCGCGGTGACGTCACCGACGCCATATTTTTGTACAAAATAATAAGAAATGTAATTGATTGCTCTAAATTATTAAGTCTTATTAGATTCGTGCTCCATCTAGATATCCGAGAAATATCATTACACCGTTTGCCCACCACTGCGTAGGTCTGTACTTGGCGCAATCTCACCTATATCTAGATTATGTAAAAATCTCAATAGCTGCAGTGATTTAGTGGACATTAACCAGGATAGTATTAAGGAAATTATTAAAGTAATTGTAAATAATCCACTCGCAAAAACTTGAATCCCCATAATAATAAGCTTGGATTCCAATATTCCGTTAATTTAATGTACCAATTAATTGTAATCTAATTCAATAATATTTAATTTATTCTAATTTATGTACCCATATTTATTATATGTACTTTTATATTTTGAATATGATCATTATCTTAATTAAGTACGGTAATGTTTGTTTTAAATATGATGATTTAATTAATGTTTGTGTCTTCTGAATGTAATAATTAATCTAACCTAATCTTAAGAATTCATTATAACTTTTTTCATCTTTCATTTTGTATAGATAAGCCGTTTCACTGTGCACGCGGTGTTAACCTTTAAGTGATTGTTACACTTGCAAATGTATATCTGGCCATCGCAATGTAATTGTTACGTGTTAACAATTGTTGGTTAACCTAAATAAAATAAATAAATAAATTATTGATTTCTTTTTGAAGATAGTAACTCCTTAAAAATAATATTTTCTCTGCAAAAATTGCATTTTTGTTACTTTGTAATATGATTACGATGATTAGAAAAGAATCAATTACTAAGAATAACTTAATTCTTTTCTTGAACTCCAAAAGCTCATCACATTAATAGCATATTATCTGCAATATCAATATCTGAACCTTTAGAATTACAAAGTAATTTGAGACAACTACAATATTTTGGTGTCAATCATAATTACCCTTTATTTGTTGTCGTAGTTAGATATATATTATAAAAGAGAATAACAATATCTCCTTTCATAAGTAAAATTGTTAGGGAATCAGTAATTACAAAGTCCTACGTAGAAGCGAACATATGGCAGTTGACTCAGTTAGTTATTTATTTTGTGCGAAATAGAAAAAGACATCTGCCGTATTTCGAAAAAAATTTATATATCAGTTAATTGACCTTCATTATTTTGTTCAAAATGCCGAATAATATAACTACTGCAAATTTGAAGAGGCTAGCTTTATTTTTGTAGAAGTTATTACATTTTCGCGTTAAAAACGCTCACTAGTGATTTTGTAGATAGCCGTTTGTTCTTTGCTGCCGTCGATATTAATCGCAAAGCTAGTTTATATGCAAAATAGTGGTACACAATAATACACAATATAACACAGTATACAAAGTCGCACATTCGCAAAAGCATCGCTGTCATAACATGAATTATGATGAATGAGGTGATGATGAGATGAATAGTGATCAGATGAACATACGCTGTCGTCACAATGTTCATAATAATTCAAGTATATTCGTAAAAAAATAAAGTGTTCACTTAAATACACACATAAATGTAAAATAGAGGTATCAAAAGGAGAATGATAAAATGTTAAGGCCAATAAAACACAGAATCAATGCCAATGGACACTTAATTTTTGAGAATCTGATGCTATGTGAACGCTCGAAACTATTTGTTGTCAGAGTATTAATGGCCTATATATGGTCATTAATACTTACTGCACATTAAACAATCATAACACAATATCGAAGTACGCAATTTTTTGTTATATTTCAGCAATGCTCATTCTGTTATATGTTATTCCTCGTTATGCCGTGGTAGTCATGCACCAGTTCAACGGTTCCCAGCAGTCAGACTGCGCGCATGACTACCACGGCATGGCGAGGAATAACATATAAAACAATGAGTCTTGCTGAAATCACGTATATTCCAACGTCGCCGCGTCGGTAGCTCTCGTACCAGATGAAGGGCTGTCTTTTATAACATTGACGTTAATTCTTTTCAAGTAATTCTCTAGTTTATTTTGAATAACGGAGTTTTGAGTTTAAGTTTTTTGAAGTCGATGTAGCCCAAATATCCATTACAGCAAGTAATGTGACATCGTTTTACATCTCAGTTTTTTTATCATTCTCCTTTAGATTTTTTAAATCAATTCAGTTCATAAGTCTCTTCTTTTAACTGAATGTAGTAATATGCCTACGGGAAACCACGCTGTCTAACATTTTACACTAATAGACGTGTAAAATATTTACTTGAAAATCATAAATGAAGTCTTCAGACTTCATTATATCGACGTGTAGACGGTGTAAGTCACCTGCGAAGATCTAAAGACTCGTCCACATCAGAGCACTCTTATCGACACATTGAACCGCAACCAAAGAGTGTCAACTAAGCCTAGACTGTCTGTCTGTCTGCCTGTCACTGACCTGTATCTTTTTAACCGTGATAGATAGCCAGTTGAAATTTTCAAAGAATAGGTATGTGTTGCTATTTCGTCTATCATGGCTTAAAAAATAATATAATGTTTAAATCAAAGTGGGTCCCTATAAAAGAAACCTCGTAAAATGCATTTTTTAAACGTATTTTGTACCTGCTCTATCTTAGAAACGGTAATACAAACAAGCGTGACACTTGATATAATTGTAGTGCATACTCTATAGTTGAACAAAAAATAATAAAAGGAAGGAAAAGTAGCGGTGTAGGTACAGAACCGTTCGCACGCGAGTCAGAATCACACCTGGCCGGGTTTTGGCTTACGCATGCACTTGGTATACGAATAATGTAACCTTTTGCTCAGTGCAGCGTGATTCCTTGCCTCTCTACTGCCTTAATATTAATAGGACCCAGTGCAGACGAGGCTTTAGACTACACGATTATTTATTTAAATCTGTGAAAATTATGTGTAACTAGAACATATTCCAATTAACGTGTACTTACAATCACAGATAAAGATTTCAATATCTGTGGTTACGATACACACCTCCGATATTCTAATGGTGGTTTCCCTAAGACAAATCTATTTTTCTATGAAATCTCTTATTGGAACTTCTTAGATTTCTCAATAATTCAGTGATATTGATTTAAGTGTATGCATTATATTGCTTTCACGGTAACTTGATTAATTTGGCAGATGTCAGTTCATGACATGAAAATAAATTGTAATGGCGCTTGTGTATGACAATTTAATTCAACAAGTATTAAATCAATTTAAAATATTAGTAAAACGTTACCGAAAAGGTTGTTTTAAAATCAGAAACATAGAAACAATATATTATACTAGTCGCGCGCAGAAGGTTTGCCGATGACTGCCCCTCCCATCCCACTTCACCGACCGCTACCCGCGCTCGTCTGGCCTACCTACTAATCGTACCGACCATCGACGCGTGACGTCATGAGGCTATCGGCAAACCTTCTCCGCGCGACTTATAACGGGTGATTTTTTAAGAGGTATAGGATTTGATTTTCAAAAAAAACAAAAAAATTGAAAAATTTGATGAAATCTTTATTGGAATCGATAGAACGATCAATATAATTTAATGTTTGAAGATGATTTCATGCAAATGCTGGCCGCGGCTCCGGTTTAGATGGCCCATTCGCAAGGCCCAATTTCGGCACACTCTCTCCAACATATCAGCCGGTATATCACGAATAAATGCTTCAATATTGGCTCCCAGTGCGTCAATCGTTGCTGGTTTATCCCTGTAGACATGAGCCTTAACATGGCCCCACAAGAAATAGTCCAAAGGCGTTAGATCACACGATCTAGGCGGCCAATTGACGGGCCCAAAACGTGAGATAAACTGTTCACCGAAGGCGGCTCTCAATTGGGCCATTGTTTCGCGTGCCGTGTGGCATGTGGCACCGTCTTGTTGAAACCACATGTCAGGCATGTCCAATTCTTCCATTTTGGGCAAAAAAAAATCGCCAATCATCACACGGTAGCGCTCGCCATTCACAGTAACGTTTCGGCCGTTGTCGTCTTTTTGCATTTTGATAGTAAAATTCAATAATTTGCAAGCGTTGTTCGTTCGTAAGTCGATTCATGGTTAAATTATAGACCAAACTGAACAAGTTTGACAATGACACAAGACACGATTCACGCGTGATCTGTCAAAAACAGTGTTGCCAAAAAGATACCAGCAAAAAAATCACCCTTTAGTTATCCTCTCTGCTGTCACTACCTGCGCGGGGCCTCCTATTGTTGCCGTCAACCCCCCAACCCGCCTTCCCCGCGCGGTAGGAACAGATGCATTCTTTCGCAGATTTCTCGATGATTTTGTATGAATACCTATTAAGATGTGTATATATTTGGATTCTCCATAAAATTTCCTATAGATTAATATGTAAATATTTAAAAGTTTCTTAAATACCTCTTGATAAACATGCTGGAAATGAAAAGAAAAGTAAAAATTGCGATAAAATTGAATAAAATATGGTTTATTAATAAAATTGTAACAATTTTATGCACAGTTTTTGTTTTATTTTATATTTAAATGTTATCTTTACAATATATAATTTTTAATCCACATGTTTCCAAACATATTTTTAACACCAAGGCTATTATAAATCAGCGAGCAATTTCACACACGTGCGCGCGACCCTAAAAAAACTTAAGATTTTCAAGTGGCTTTGTTGATGCATGGCGGGCTCAAATGACTTGATTTATGTGTTTTTGTTTAGCTCGGGTCATGGACTCTTTTTATTATAAACAACAGATGTTTGTTCTTTGTTCATTTTAGAGTACGAAGCAAATAAAGAAACCCACTTGAGATCGGCCCTCAAATTACTAACTTCAATACTATACTTTTAAAACGAAAAGTACCTATGCCGATTTTACATTAACTCTTTTTTTTTACAAATAGTACATAATATTTGCTTTAAAATACATAAAATACAATAAGTACTTGCCGTACAAAAACAATTAGAAATAAGCTTACAAATATCTTAAAATACGCACAAAATATAATATTCAAAACATATAAAACCAATCGAACGCGCAATACGCATGGCGAGGCCCCGCCCACTTCGCTATTATTAGCTTCGCCATTCGCTAGCGCGTCATAAATGCACGGAGGCACGGATCCCGATTTTGGACGCTATTGTATTTATTACGTATTTAATGAAATTATTTGATTTATGCACCGATACTATCAATTGGAGTGTAGTAGAAAAATAATTATGATATTTAACACGGATTGAATATAGGAAACAGATAGTTTCCATACATTTTTGTGGTAAAATCATGCATGTTTTTGTTATGGCGGCCGTGAGCACAGCGATTATAATTCCGATTAAATTTTAAATTTAAACACACACAGAAACACAAACAGAAAGTATTTACCGGTAGATTACTTACCCAGGCATTGTTAAAAATTCACAAACACTTGTATTATATTGCGGAACACACCGAAAACAATTATTGTTTACGCACCCACTTGGAACAATAGTTCGCGTCACTTGGCCGAACTTCAACTGGCGACCGTTCCAAAAATTCCTTCGGGGTAATTCCATAAGTTTGGCTTGTATAATAGCCTATTCTTTCCCGCGCATATTGAATATAGACATTGAATGTTACAAATATATATATATATTTTTTGTTTTTATTTGGAACGCGACGATGACTCATCGTCCCGTTTCGGGACGGGTGTCACACGCGCAGATTTTTTGCGCATCCTGATTCGTGACGGCCACCATAACGCCATAATCTATATCTATATATCTATATACATATAATAAAACAGTAAAAAAACTGTGTCTGTACATTGAAAATATTAAAAAAACAATAGTTGAGGGGGGTTTAGAAACAGTAATAGAGCATGAATCCAAAAAAAAACGTCTGTCTGTTTGTCTGTTTGTTTGTACACGCTAATCTTCGGAACTACTAGACGGATTTGAATGATTTTTCTTTTGTTGTATAGGTATTAAGTCTGGGCAACATATAGGCTATAATTTTTTTTGGAAACTTGAACACCTGATGCAGAACCGCAACAGACCAGCTAAACTATAAGAGATACAAAAATGGTACCATAGCAAAAATTATTTCACGTGATGAGCATTTTCTGATGAGAGAATAGATTTGAAGATCTGGAACACCTGATGTGAAACTCCACGAGCCCAGCTACACTATAACATATATCAGAATGACGTCTTAGCAAGAGTTGTTCAGCCTGATGAGCACTCTCTGTTGCCGTATAAAAAATGAAGATCTGGAACACCTGTTGTGGAATTCCAAGCGCCCAGCTACACCATAACACATATAGGAATGACGTCTTAGCAAAAGATGTTCGGTCTGATGGGCATTTCCTGTTGACTTATAAAAAACGAAGATCAGAAAAATCTGATGTGGAAATAAAGTTATCACTAATTTCACCGTATAATTATAAAATAACATAAGCTTGGAGTACCTCCACGCGGTGAAGGCGGTAACACGTCTTAGCAAAAGTTGTTCGGTCTGATGGGCATTTCCTGTTGACTTATAAAAATCGAAGATCAGAAACATCTGATGTGGAAATCAAAGTTATCACTAATTTCACCGTATAATTATAAAATAACATGAGCTTGGAGTACCTCCACGCGGTGAAGGCGGTAACAGTTTAGGACTGATTTTCGATGACGATGGTATATTATTGAAAATTTGACTCTACTGGCCAAAACTCCCATTTTTTTTTATTTTATCGAATAAATATGCCTTCGAGCTTATAGAATAGAATAGAATAGAATATACTTTATTGTACACCAAAATTGTAACATAGCTCTTATACAAAATAATTTAGTGAAGGGTACAATGGCGGTCTTATCGCTGATAGCGATATCTACCAGACAACCTTTGGATGGACAGGAAAACAATGAATAAGATAGGGGGGATAGTCCGTGGTGTACTGCTGGAAAATATATATACTATATACTACACACAATACATAGACATAATACTTACATATAAAAATTATATATATATATTGTTTATATGTATAAATATGTTATATAGTTAAGCGATAAGGAAAAACAAAGTAGGTTGATGATGAGGTATTGATATCATGAAGAAATAGAAATGTGTTGAGAGTAGAAATGATCTTTGACTAATTTTTTAAAAGAATCCAGTGACTGAGCTTGTCTTACTGGCATCGGCAGCGCATTCCACAAACGTATAGCCTGGACTGTGAACGATTTGTCATAGAATTTGGTAGCATGCGAGGGCATTGAAAGTCTCAAATCTTCCGATGATCTTAAGTCTCTAGTATGAGTGTCATGAAGGAACTTAAAACGTTCTTTGAGATAAAAGGGGGTTGCAGGATTGAACAGAATACTGTAAAGCAATGATAAGATACGAGCATTCCGGCGAAGGCGGATTGGCAGCCAGTTGAGCTTAATGCGAAATTCTGAAACATGATCATATTTGCGTAAACCAAATATGAATCTGATGCAAAAGTTTTGGAGTCGCTCAAGCTTATCTAGCTGCACTTCAGTAAGATCAGGATAGCTGACATCGGCGTAATCAAGGATTGGGAGAAGAAGGGATTGGGCGAGCGCAGTTTTAGTGGCAGTTGGCAGAAAATTGCGCAATCTCCGTAAAGACCCTGCTGACGCAAACAATTTGCGGCTTACTTCTTGCAAATGAGGACCCCACGAAAACTCTTTGTCTATATAAATACCCAGGTCTTTCACTGAATCGCTGTAAGGAATTGTCGAACCATCAAAAGTAATGTGGGGAAGCTGTGACCAGTCAATTTTTGAGCGTAGCTTAGGGCTGCCGACAACAATGACTTGAGACTTCGTAGGGTTAATCTTTAAGCCATGAGCCATACTCCAGTTGGAAATACGTACCAAATCCTTGTTCACCATATCAACGGCCTCAGTCAACTCGCATAAGGGTGCTTGTGAATAAATTTGCAGATCATCAGCATAAAGGTGGTAGGATGAGAGAAGTTCATCGGAAATAGAATTTATAAATATTGCGAAAAGAATAGGAGAGAGGACGCCCCCCTGTGGTACACCGGCGGAAGTATCACACCATGAAGAGAAAGAATTTTCAATGCGAATACGTTGACGGCGACCACACAGGTAACTACGAAACCAATCAATCACCGTTGGAGATATGTTAAGAGAGCAGAGCATGCCGAGCAGGATATCAAAATCGACGGTGTTGAAAGCATTACTGAAATCTAATAAGGAAAGAACCGTCAGATTTCCATTTTCCATACCCAATCTAATATCGTCGGTAATGTTGACAAGAGCTGTGGAAGTACTATGTCCTGTACGAAACCCGGATTGAAAGGGATTAAGGATATTGTTTTTGCGTAGAAAGGCACTAAGCTGGTCATGAATGAGACGTTCTAGGACTTTAGATAGGAATGGTAGAATAGAGATTGGTCGGTACTCAGAGAAGGTAATAGGATTACACTTTTTTGGCAAAGGGGTAATTTGGGCTTCTTTCCATAAAGAAGGGAAGACACCACAGGATATGGAATAATTGAGGATATGGCAAATAGCTGGGAGAATTTCGTCAAGGACAGGGAGTATCATTTTGCGGCTGACACAGTCGCTTCCAACAGCATTGGACGTGATAGATGCTATGCTCTTTTTAACATCACAATCAGTGAATTGATTAAAGACGAATGGTGAGTAATCGGGAGTGGGAAAAGATGAAAGAAGATTTAAAGTTTTGGCTTTAATAACCCCATTGAAATTATGTGACGTTGAGAAATGTTGATTAAGCAATTCAAGGTCTATGTCTTTAGGAATAGAATCTTGGCGCGATTTTCCAACTCCCATTGATCTGAGAAATTTCCAAACTTTAGCTGGGTCGCCGTTTTCAACGGACTTGTGAATATGGCGGCGTTGAGCATCCCTACACGCTAAGTTGCAGCGATTACGGATTGCAACATACTTTTCACGACTTATGGAGTTAGGATTGCGTTTAAATCTTGATTTTGCTGCTGCTTTCTTCTGCAAGGAGACTCTTAAATCGGCTGTTAGCCACGGTGCCGGTAGATGCTTCATTTTTACAGACCGAACAGGTGCATGGACGTCATAAAGCAGATTAAGATTGGTATTGAAAAGGTTAACTTTATCATCAATCGACTCAGCGGCAATGAGATCAGACCAGTCAATGTTGCCGGCATCCTCACGAAGGTTTTCAAGGTTCATGCCACCAAAACTGCGCTGAAGAAGTATCTTAGGTTTAGCCTTAGGAGGGCGAATTTTGTAGGAGACGAAAATAAGGTCATGATAAGAGAAAGCGTCAGCTGAACATTGTCCATGTTTAGCGACATGTTGAGTAGAGGATACGAGTATGAGGTCAAGAAAGGAAGGAGAACAGTTAGGAAAGTGGTGCGTGGCACTTAAAGGAAGAATAGATAAATTGCAGGATTGTGAAGTGGATCGGAGGGAGGAACAGCGGGAATCTTGTTTGAGAAGACAAGTATTGAAGTCTCCCATTATTACAGTATGACAGTAAGAAGGAGTTAAGTTTACTAGCAGATTTTCAAAAGAAGAAAAATAGTCGATGCGTAAAGAAGGACAGTAGTAGACACCAAGCAGAACCTTCGAATGATGAAGATTAACTTCTAAAAAGAGATGCTCGCCAGCGTTCGACGGCGGTGGTTGAGGTGACATATCTACAATGGAGAACGGAATGTTTGCACGAAGATATATGGCAACACCGCCACCACCGCAGCCTGTGCGATCATTTCTTATAATTTGGTATCCGGGCAAAGAATAGGAAGTGGAAGGGAGGCATGGTTTCAGCCATGATTCAGAAACAAGAATTGCATGGATATTCTTACAGTCCAGATTTGCCAGCATATCATGGTAATGAGCCGGAATACTTTGAGCATTAATATGTACTACATTAAGATTCTTTGAAACATCGGAAAATTGAGACTCAAGCATGTCAGAAAGAGTCGGGATACTAGAAAAGCTATCATTGTCACTATACGCTGAAACAAAACTTTCATTATCACTGAACGTAACACAATCAATCATCAAATATGTGAAAAATAAAATAAATAAATAATCTAGAAATAAATAGAATAGGTATACTTATATTATGAATAAGAAAAAGTTGGTGCAATAAATTGTCCACCCGCCAGTTGTGTGTTAACAAAATTAAAAGAATCAAACAAACAATAACAATTTTAAAGTGCATCACCCGGGTAGAAGTTCACCACAACAGAGAGTTAGAATTAAATTGATTTCGATGAACATGAATTTGTCTATAGTAAGCCAGCGACCAATCATGCTCAATAACTTACATGATGTCAGAAGGGAAATGGAACGTAACTATTGACTTGACGTGCCATAATAGCGTAATAAGTCTTGTCAATATAATATGGTAAAAATAAACTGAAGAAACATTAATTATGCCAAAAACATTCAACTTGTTATGGGTAGAAGTAAAAAAAAAAGTAAAAGGTGAAATATGAAAGTAAAGAAATATAGATAAAAGAGAAGTGAACATAATACCCGACCGAAGCAGTGAATATGGATCACTTTTTAGTGGCAGCAGCACGTCTCTTCTTCGGTGCAGCAGCTGCAGGGGCTGGCTGATCGGTCGCCTGCCTATCAGAGTCCGGTTCAGGCTCACCGATAATACTGAGCTCGCTGTGAGTGGCGACTCGATGCTTGGTGCCATCAGGCCCCAGAATGTGGATAAGGCCCTGTTTAGTCCAGCAATTTGTAACGCCGAACTTTTGACGTGCCGCCAAGAAGACTTGATGCCGCGACCTTGTCAAGAATTCCGACAGCGTAATTCCAGAACCTTTCAATTTGGTTTTAGCATACCAGACCTTGTTGCGGATATCCACATCCTGGAACTTCACCAGTATGGGTCTAGGATTGCTGGCGTTGGTTTGGCGGCCCATTCGGTGGCACCGTCTTATAGCTGCAGCGGAAAAGGCTTCTTATGTTATTTGAGTGTTTAATTTCCTTTTCCATTTATCTTCGTGACACGTTAGCCTACCCGGTAACGCAGGGGAGCAGTCACTTAGATTATTAGAAAATTCATGGTTATGCGAACGCGCCATATTGACCCCAAAAAATGATCAAGCTGCAAAAATTAATCAAAAAATTTTGGCGGATATTGTAGGGGATGAAGTGGTTTACACTTCTTTCGACAGTGTTTTCGATCAGGAAGACGCCACTAATTACCCAGTTTAGTTTCTCAATTCACTTACAGCGAGTGGTCTCCCTGCTCATAAAATAAGACTTAAAGTCGGTGTTCCCATAATGCTAATGCGAAATTTAACTCCGCCAAAACTGTGCAACGGAACCCGTCTTATTGTCAACGCTTTACAACGTAATACAATTGTTGATACAATCCTCACTGGGTGTGGTGCCGGTGAGGCTGTGTTCATACCGCGCATACCACTCATCCCCAACAATTTCCCCTTTCAATTTAAGCGCACACAGTTCCATGTGACTACGAGTAGATGCTTTGCCATGACAATAAACAAGTCACAAGGGCAGACACTTAAAGCCGCTGGTGTTGCCCTGACAACCAGCTGTTTTTCTCATGGCCAACTTTATGTTGCTTTTTCAAGGGTCAGCAACGCTTCCGGTCTTTATATATTAGCTCCTGAAGGAAAAACCCCAAATATAGTTTATAAAGATTTTTTTTAAAGTTATTTGCAATACTAGCTTTCGCCCGCAGCTTCGCTTGCGTGAAATTTTGAACCCGTTAAGTGACGATTTTCCATACAAACTTTCATCCCCTATTTAACTCCCGTAGGGGTTGAATTTCGAAAAATCCCTTCTTAGTGGATGCCTACGTTACAAAAGGAACCTACTGTCAAAATTTCAACTTTCTAACCCCAGCGATTTAGCCTGTGCGTTGATAGATCAGTCAGTCAGTCAGTCTGCTTCTCCTTTTATATGCCTAGATTATTGTTAATTCAGTGTACCCTTGGGATCCGCTGCGGAATTACGGGAAGAAAAGTTTTTTTTGTTGTAGGTATAGGTATTAAGTCTGGGCAACATATAGGCTATAATTTATTTTGGAAAATGGAACACCTGATGCAGAACCGCAACAGACCAGCTAAAGTGTAAGAGACATAAAAATGGTGCCATAGCAAAAATGATTCCACGTGAAGAGCATTTTCTGCTGTGAGAGTAAATTTGAAGATCTGGAACACCTGTTGTGGAACTCCAAAGGCCATCAATACTATAACATGTATAGGAATGACGTCTTAGCAAAAGTTGTTTAGTCTGATGGACATTTCCTGTTAACTTACAAAAATGAAAGATCTGGAACGTCTCGAATCGTCTCGCGCATCCCGTTGTTTACCCGTCCCCAGGCTCTTAGAATTCGACATCAGACGTTTCAGATCTTCGATTTTGACGACCCCGTTGTCGCTGGCATAAGGAACAGGATCCGCGTACGAAGTCGCGGGCAGAAGCTAGTTATATAATACATAAATGATTTTGAAAAAACCCCGACGCGTTTTCAAACTTGCGTCAGATGGTACCAGTTGCCAGAGACGTGCGTATCGATAAAATAATTTCGATAAATCTATAGGTATTAACAGAATGAATATTTTGACTACCTATCGTAATAATTATAACCGATAGGCTCAGTTGATTGAATAATTAAAATAAGGCTCATTATAGCCTAGTTGCCTTGCAAAAGGTCGCTCAGTCCTAAATTTTGGATACGTGTTATGTGTTCTTATAAAAATTACAAATTTTGTACCTTGAGTGACCTTGGCGCGCTCTGCCATCTTGGGTTAAAGAACCCAAAAATGAGTTTTTATTAAATAACTCCTTATGGGTGTAATGCCAAAAATTATTCATATCAATTTTGTAGAAAATTAAATTTTTATTTTTCTTTCCCGACTCAAAATCAGAGGTATTTTATAGGTTTGAAGCCCATGTCTGTCTTTCTGTTTGGCTGACTATTTCTCTCTCTGTCTGTGTGTCTGTTTGTGGGCTTTTCATAAAAACACCTAACATAACACATCCAAAATTCAGGACCGACGAACCTTTCGCAAGATAAACCTCTTTTTCGCCACCCGGCTACTGGGCTTATTATTGGTGATAAATAAACATTTATTTTCACTCATCCCATACCTGCTGGATTCATTATCACATCAGCACGTAATCGTCTGTTGTTGAAGATATGCATGCTAATTGACTTAATCCTAATTACTTAAATCACAAGTATTTGAAATGTACATAAAATCACATTACAATAATTTGTCAAATTCTCGCTGAAATTTTACAAATTGTATCGATAGTTGAATCGACTACAGTCACATGTCTAGCAACTCCTATTGACATGTGTCATTTTAATCTTCTTATCGTGAAAACAATATAATATACCAGTATTCATAATTGAATAATAGAAGTTATTGCAATGCACATCTCTATGAATGTTAACATACTTAGTTATAACACGAAACACAAGTCGCAAGGTGGCTTTTAATCATACGCTTTTATTTGCATTCGCAGTGCATCAGATAATAACTCACCACTCCGACCGCCGTCAGCGCAAACAAGATGGTGCCGAAGAACAGCGGAAAAGTGGAGGGCGAGCCCCACAGGTCCAGCGGAGCGTCGCTCTTCTTGTTGGTGAGCAGGTAGTACACCACGATGCCCAGCCCAACAAACGTCAGCACGTTGGCCACCGCCGAGAACGGCGCCAGCAGCTTCAGGCTCGGAATCAGGTTGAACGCGATCAGCGGGACCAGGATGATCAGCATGTGGAACTCTACGGCCATCGAGTAGTACGGGTCCACCATCTGCAAACATTTACTGCTTACATAGGTGACGCGTGGAATTCCTTCGCCATTAATCGCTATTAACGGGGAGCGGTTGCGTCATGGACTCATGCGCGGTAGAATTACTCCTTGATGAATATTGACGTAAGGAAGTGGGCACGCCGCCGCCCCACTTAACTCAATTGTATAGGCCGCGATCCCACGGCGCCGCGCGCATACCACCCGCTGCAAACCTATGCGTTCATACGTTTGTACACAGAGTCCTACAACTCGTTTCTAAGAACGGACAGCGGTCGCCAATTGACTCATTTGAACGTTGTGCACTGATTCAGAGCTATATTTTAGTTGTCGTATAGATTTAGTTTTTTTCTTCACTGTCTACAAATGCCGCGCATTCCGGCCGCATCGTCCAATGGCCCGTATCTCTTGAGACGTGCAAACATTATACTCCTGCTAGATTTGAGCGTTTACTCTATTAATAGACACAGCTGTAAGGATAGCTTACGTAACTGAGCCTGTTATGTTACACTGGATACTTTAATAAAGCATGCATTATTGCAACACTTTCAAAATATGTACGTATCAGGTGTGTTAGAGTTATTTGGTGGTTTGGTTTTTAAGCAATAACAAAGGAACCGACCTTCTTTATGTTATCAGCGATGAAGACAATGTAGACGCAACATATGCCTAGTTGATAGACGACGAGGAACACGTCGACGGTGATGGCGAGTGAGCCGGCGAAGCGGCGCAGCGGCGGAGGACCCGCCTCCAGCGCTGCTGACATGGACTGCGGGTACGTGAGCAGCGGGACGCGCAGGCGCTTGCACGCTGCGTACTGCGACCGCACCTGCACCAAACAGTACTCAAAATCGTCATCATAGCAGCTGCATGCATAAAGATCTCTCTATAAAACAACGAGAACACTCCCATCCTAAGCAATCAGTGTAGGACATAGGTACTCACCAGCACATGTAGGCAATGCGTGACGAGCGCACCGACGACAATGGTGGCGAGCACACCGGTGACGAGGCCGGCGCGCGCGAACGCCTGCGGCATCGCCAGGATACCCGTGCCAAGGCTGCATTTGAGCAGGTGCACCAGAGTCTCCCAGTTGCTGCAAACGTTCAGAGTGTTATGCACTTGTAGTCAACAACAAGTACATCTCACAATTATTATAATCTCTCAAACGGCCGCGACTTCGCTCGTGTGCTCTGTCAGAAGAAGTATTCTATATCCTTTTCCTGGTTTTAGGAACTGTACCCCAAGTGTGAGTTTTTTCGTTAACTACAGTAGTTGCGTCACGACAAAAATGTATGAAAATTTAGGCAGCACCTCTAGCGGCAAATAGCGAGACTAAAAAACTTACTATAGTAATCTATTCGTAAACCTCGAAACTACAGTGGGTGTAGATTACTATCCGTCCAGTGCGAGCACGGTTCAATTCAATTCAATTCAAATTTAATTTTATGGCTCCATCGTTATTCGATGATTCCGCCAACGTCAAGGTTGAAAAAGACACTGTGATAAGTACGTAATGTATTACACTAAACAAAGACTATTGACCGGTGTTTGTAGCGTGGAAATCAGATGATCATATTGAAAAGGGACAATACATTATGTTAATAAACAAACACAAGACGTAACAAATAACATGCAGATTTAAAAGGAGGAAAAGTGAAAATAAATAAATGGATGGGCTGAAAGAAAAGGTCATACTACAACCGGATATTATTAGCCCTGATAAATTTATATAAAATTTTAATTAATGGGGAATGAGCCAAGGTTAATAAAGACGAAATATTAATAGGACGGGGAATATCTTCAGACAGTAAATTATAAAGGGGGACTATATTCTAGGACAATAGAAAAACAAGTGCTCCAGAGTACCCTCCTCTAGACCACATTCACATAAAGAATTATCTTTTGTTCGGATTTTGGCTAAAAAAACCGGAGTACACACAAAACCGAGCCGCAGTCGAATAATAACAGATGTGGCCCATTTGTTAAAATATTTATGATTACTAAACCAACTTTTAGACGGGATTGAAGGTTGAATTAAACCAAAAAATTTTCCTTTGATTAGACGAGATTTTTGCCATAAGATATTCCAACTTTCTAACATAGAAGGTTTTGCAAGACAGCGCAGATCACGAGGAAAACAAGACTTATAAGAGAGAGAGAACCACTCTGAATTGCTGCCTTAGCAAGTGAGTCTGCGTTTTCATTACCCACAATTCCAGAGTGGCCAGGAATCCAGGCCAATACAACTTGGATACCCAAGCAGTGGCACCTAAATAGAATTTGCTTAATTTTTAAGGTTAAAATAAAATTTGATCGAGACCGAAAAGGAGTTTTTAAAATGTCTTGTAAACAGCTAAGAGAATCTGTTAGAATTAAAGATTTGTTCAAACGGTGCGATTCAACATAAGTAACCGCTTCCAAGATAGCTATCGCTTCCCCTGTGTAAGTTGAGCAAGATGAAGAACAGCAAAAATTTAATACAATTTTGAATTTTGGAATCCATACAGCAGCTCCGACATTGCCATCGTCCGAAAGTTTAGAAGCGTCAGTGAAGATGGTTAGCCAATCACACCAGTCCTTACCCAGGATATTGCAAAACTTTCTATTGGCTCCTGGGTCATGCTTAGAGATTCCTAAATTAAGAATAATTTCTAGTTGAAATATTAAGGAATCAAAACTGACTTCAAATAGAGGATTAATCTCAGACTGAACTAAAGAAAGATGCATATTATGAAGTTTAGTGTAGCTGTTGATAAGAAGAGGGGGATCTTTATGAGACCAATAACTAGAAGAAGGAATAATTTCAGAGAGAGAACGAAGAACAGGAAGAAGAGGATGAGACTTAGTTTGGATAACCTGGTAGAAAAATCTGTCTGAAAGATATTGTCTACGTAGGCCTAGGGGGGGATCTAAACATTCTACCTGCAGAGCATTAGTAGGCGAACACTTCATTGCACCAGTTATAATACGGAGACATTTCGCCTGGATTCTTTCCAATTTAGCAAGAGCTATTTTATTACAAGGCTCAAGGAGAAAACTACCATAATCGAAATGACTAACGAACTATAGCATTGTATAAGATTTTTTGAGAGAAAGGATGAGAACCCCAACGAACCCCACTGAGAGCTCGCAAAACGTTAACATTTTTTTCACATTTCTTAATTATATAATTATGATGATGTAGTCCAGATAATTTTGAATCAAGGATAAGACCAAGAAATTTCACTTTGTCAAGGATAGAAATGTGTTCATCGTTCACAGAAAGATTTAAAGAGGGAACATTACGTTTACGGGAAAAAATTACTGCAGTACATTTGGACACTGATAAAGTTAGGCCATGATCAGTGAGCCATTGGTTAAGATAATATAATGCAGAATTTATGCGAGAGGAAGATTCTTGAAAAGAAGAAGAACTATAATAGAGGGCAATGTCGTCAGCGTACTGCAGGATGTTACAGAAACACTTCACAGAAGATTCCAAATCACAAGTATATAAATTACTAGCTGTTCCCGGCATGCGTTGCAATGCCCTTTTTCCTACTTATTACCTACCTACTACCTACCTACTACCTACCTACTACCTACCTACTACCTACCTACTACCTACCTACTACCTACCTACTACCTACCTACTACCTACCTACTACCTACCTACTACCTACCTACTACCTACCTACTACCTACCTACTACCTACCTACTACCTACCTACTACCTACCTACTACCTACCTACTACCTACCTACTACCTACCTACTACCTACCTACTACCTACCTACTACCTACCTACTACCTACCTACTACCTACCTACTACCTACCTACTACCTACCTACTACCTACCTACTACCTACCTACTACCTACCTACTACCTACCTACTACCTACCTACTACCTACCTACTACCTACCTACTACCTACCTACTACCTACCTACTACCTACCTACTACCTACCTACTACCTACCTACTACCTACCTACTACCTACCTACTACCTACCTACTACCTACCTACTACCTACCTACTACCTACCTACTACCTACCTACTACCTACCTACTACCTAAACAGATTAAGAATATGGATATACTGATATAATTTTTTTTTTTTTAAATATCAAAATGTCGAACGGGATAAAAAGTATCCTATGTCCTTCTCCTGGCTCTAAACTACCTCCCTGCCAATTTTCAGCTAAATCGGTTCAGCCGTTCTTGAGTTATAAGTGAAGTAACTAACACGACTTTCTTTTATATATATAGATATAGAATTGGGCTCAAGACTGAGCCCTGAGGCAAACCTTTCCAGACTAGGCGAGACGGAGAAAGAGAGCTTCTATGTCGAATTGATGAGCACGGTTCTTTTTATCGAATTTTATCGAGACGTTAAGTTATCCACTCTAAACTTCAAATTTGACATAAGATATTGATAAAACGACAAAGGTAGCACGGATCGTAATTTACCATTGATTTAAGAAACATACTCGTAAGAGGATAAGCCCTAAATTGATGTTATTTTAAATACTATGCCGATATGTACCGCAGTAAAAAATATAATCTGTTTCGCTCTTACACGTTACAAAAATCAGCAATCACAATTTACAAATGTAAAAAGTGTGTACTCTATGTGTCATAGATTTTAATTTTCTATTATAATTTTTCAACGTCACCAAGCTCCGCCTTGAAAGATATTTTTGACATGACGCCATTTTAGAGAATTACTTATGCCTTTCGTCTGTCATTCAAGCTTTGTTCGAAGTTTATTTACAGTTTTACAGTGAACCTTGGGTGTTTAAGTATTTTTTGTTGTATTAAATAGGATAAGTGAACAAAACCTAAAATGACAAAGTGTTGCATCAGAAGATGTAATTCATTGCTGAGGGTGGAGTCGACGCCATAAGAGGAAAACTTGGCTTCAGATCATGTGACCACATCTGATATCCTCTTATTTTTCTTTCATCAATGTAATTTACCGACGCCTCGTTATGAAGTCGACATACTCGATAAGATTTATCGATTATATCGACTTTTGACAGTTCTTATAGGTAAATTTCTCGAATTATCTCGAATCGTTGTCGTCTTTAAAAAGTTGGTCGATAAAGATTTTATGAAGCAAAAAAATGGATTTTGGAGAAATCATCTTTTTAATATTAAAAGCAGAGCGCGTTGGGACGTGGAAAAGATCCACAGCGGAGTATTTTTTTATTACTTTGTGGTTATTTTCTAATTGCTTAGATTATATAATCGTATTGTAAATATTTTAGTAATAGTATTTGTGTATCTGCATATTTCTGGTGTTGCTATTTGTAAAGTTGATAAGCTGTGTTGACAAGGCCCGATAAAGTTCCCGAAGCAAGTTCCGTGCTACCGACCCTCGATAAAATTCGGTATGTTTAAATTTTTATCGACTCGAGATCATATCGAGTCGATTCGAGAAATTTATCAATTCTAAACGTCAAAGGACATCATCCGTTTTGGCCCAAATGTGAAAGTGCCGGCCAAAAAACAAAACTGCTTTATTCTGATAGAATTTGTCCGCCTAAGCATTTCTTATTAGGGCACCGAAGTTGTAGCACCGCTGTACTTGATTTTAATTGAGTTCGAAAGTCTTTCTTTTTATACACTTTCGATTAAATGAATTAACTAAAACAAATGATTTATCTTGTCAGAATATGACGTTTTGAATATATTGAAGATTTTGTGAAGCACAAGTTATTGTCCTACATTTATAAATTGAATAAACCCGAAAAAAAAAACAATATAAGGTACATAAACAACAACAAAGACAATAAAAAAACAACATAGACACAGTTCATAGTAGTGTATGTCTTAAAAGTTGACTCGGCCGGCTATTACGCGGGTAGATAGAAGCCAGAAGCTGTTATGATGAGCACATCCTGGACAACGGATCTTTCACGATCGAGCTCAGCAACGATTTGCCAGACGAACACCTGATGGAGTTGCAGGAGCAGTTTATGGATGTTTCGTGGGCGATTGAAACATAATTATTGTAACCAAAAAAAAAAACTAATGGCATGTTCTGCCATAGATCCTGTAGCCTGTTCTTTATGTTTGGGTGGCTGTAATAAGATAAAAATACTTTTTATTTTGAATGATTACTGTAAGGTATTAAAACAACGGCTTTGAAATACTATCGCTTAAATAATTACATCAAAATGATCTGGCATAACAATAATATTATCTAATCTCAAAGCTGGGGGGGATATACCTTGTAAAAGCCGAATATAACTCACTAGACTTTGCCCGCGACTTCGTCCGCGTGAATGTCGGTTATTGATTCCTAATTTACTGATTATAAAATATAGCCTATAGCACTCAGGGATAACGTAGCGTCGTATTGGTGAAAGAATTTTTGAAATCGGACGAGTAGTTTCGGAGATTACCTCCTACATACAAACAAACAAACAAACAAATTCTACCTTTTTATAATATTAGTATAGATAAACCATATTATGCACATGAGAACAGCACCCAATTGTCCTTTTCCCAATGACGCACGTACAATAGTAGTGTGCGATTGCTCGTCTTCCCGATAGTGATTTATCCACCACAATATAATTATGTGTAATATTGTCTTGCTCTGATATGCCTGGATTGCAATCGCCCATGAAACATCAATAAATCATTTCCCTGCTCCGTTTTTTTTGGATGTGAAATCATCATATGACTCCTTCCGCTCTGGGGGGAGCGGAAGGGAGTGTCAGACTCTTACTGACTAAAACCTATCCGTGTTCCTTCTAATGCCCTTTGCATTCCAGGGCCGCGGTAACTCTTTCGAACAAATCCTCCGCAACTCCGCCTGGTCATCGTCTGGCAAATCATTACTGAGCTCAATCGTGAAAGATCCGTTGTCTGTTCTATCCGCCGCCATATACCCGCTTAACAGCCGGCCGAGTCAAGTTTTAAGATTACCTTATATTGTTTGTACTTTGTTTGTTATTTTTTTCGGGTTTATACGGGTTGTAAATATACGACAATAACTTGTGCTTCACAAAAACTTCAATATATTCAAAACGTCATATTCTGACAAGACAAATCATTTGTTTTAGTTAATTCATTTAATCGAAAGTGTATAAAAAGACAGACTTTTTGAACTCAATTAAAATCAAATACAGCGGTGCTACAACTTCGGTGCCCTAATAAGAAATGCTTAGGCGGACAAATTCTATCAGAATATAGCACTTTTGTTTTTTGGCCGGCACTTTCACTTTTGGACCAAAAATGTATGAATCGTGGATGATGTCCTTTGACATAAGATATAGATATAACGACAAGAGCTGTCGTTTTATCCATATCTTATGTCAAGTTTGACGTTTGTAATAGATAAATTTCTCAACTCGACTCGATAAGAAGAACCGTGCTCGCACTGCTGTAGTTTTTCTGTAGTTTACTTACAGTTTACCAAAATTTTGGTGTGAGCTGCAAATTTGACATTTGGTATAGTTACAGCTGTCAAAGATACTATAAATACTGTAGTTTGTCAGTCACTTAAATTTCCAAGGCGAAAGGCTTGTTTACTATAATAGTTTTGCAATTTTCATTATTTATTCATAGTTAGTGTCATAAATTATGCCAATGTGTAGTTTTAAAGATTTAAGCATGTTATACATAGGGACAGACAGCGGGAAGCGACTTTGTTTTATACTATGTAGTGATTGAGTTTAATTAATTAGGTGACATTGAAATAATATTATTAGAATTTTACAATTTTGTGTGATTACCATGACGTGTTAAATTTACATTATATAAACTTAATCTAAACATTCCAACAATCATAACCATTAGCTTCATTATTATGTTATTTTTGACTATCTACGTCTGAAGTTATTATTTAAAAAATTAGCTGCTGAGTAAAAATTGTACCATCAACCATGCTTTGAGTTTTTTTACTTTATTAAGTGTTTTCCTTTATATTTTCCGATAGAGCGTTAAAAATACATCCACACATTACATAGCAACTCTTAATATACAGTGATTTATAATAATTTAGTGTATTTGGATGTCAAGGTGGTAGTTATTCAATCATGCCGTAATGCCAACTGATTTAGATGGAAGAGTATGCTTTATTGTTAAATGAATTCTGGATTAGCACATACAGTACGTTATTGGAGAATACATTTTAGCGCGTGCAGAGCCGCGGGCACAGCTCGCAGAAATACTTACTTGGTCGGTTTGGGGAGCTGGCGGTGTTCATGCGGGTCGTAGTCGTCCGACGCGCCATCCCTGTCGGAAAAATACACCAATAACAATATCATCTAAATCTATCCCTTAGGATACTAGTCGTACTCATATTAGAATGTACTCGTATGGTACACTTACTTGTAGGATTCCCCTGCGCCATCACCGACGGGCTGCAGGTGCACCGTCTCCGACTTGTTGTTGTCCTCCATCATCATCGTGGTCTGCTAACAAACAAATTACACACGCTTTAATGTCTAATGGTGCGGACACACTACGCCAACGAAGACCAACAAATGAGCCCCATTTGTTGGCCTTTGCTATACCGCTCAAATTCGAATGACATTTTAGTTCTCAAAAGTAATAAAATTACCAATATTCGTCGACGCTAAATAACAATGAGCGACTGCCATCTGACCTCTGCAACACTATAACTGGGTGTTATAGATATCCTAATATAAGAAGATAAGACTGACTTCCCGTAACGACAACCGGACCAACAGCTTAACATTGCAGATCCATTCATCCGCACGGTTGTTATCTAGGCGCGTACCCGGTTTCACCACAGATATACATTTCTTAATCGTTTATTTGCAGTTGGTGTCCTAAGTGAGGTTGTCCAACACAGCGTGATTTTTATAATAGAGTAAAAAAAAATCACATCATGTTAGAAGTAGTTTCCCCCGCTTATGGATACCAAGCACACCAAGACGATTGGTGATGCATTACCAGCCTTTCCGAGAAAATTACAAAGTTTCGCTTTATAGTAAAGCATATTGCGTCATAAGTTACAACTATGACTTTAATTACATTTTTGATTATGGTGTGGCTACCTGCAGAGAATATAATTAAAAAAAAAACATGCATTCATCTCACCTAAAATGACAAGTCATGAAAGAAATATATAACTCGAAAACCATACAAAATCGCGGAACATCCCATGTATGTTCCGCGATTTTGTATGGTTTTCGAGTGATTTGATTGTGATTCGAGTGATGGTGATTCGGGTACCTCTAAAGATGCTCTACCTCTGAACTTCTGCTTGACATTACTTTTTGGAACACCTTGCATGACGTTCACACTATATGCTATATCATAAGCTGATCAACTATGTATAGCAAGTTATTTGACAGCCATCCGAGCGACGGAGAAATGACGCGGGGCAAAGACCGAAGTATTCTACGATACAGCTCTGAGAATCGTTCAAGTTTATAGCGTACAGCAAACCAATACTTTATAGCATAGCGTTGTGTGAACGTGCCCATACATATAAAATGTATGCTGAGCGATATCTTTGTACTATACAATATTTGCTATGCTATATTATAGCGTACTCGGAACTGCGCTTAACTATACCTATAGAATTCTTAGTTATGTATGTTTCATGGTTGTGGGTGTAGGTATACCGGTTTACTCGCGTGTACGTGTATTTCGGGTACGCCCGACCTGTTTCTGTAACTGAACTCCTCAGCACGTGAATGATACCGATATGAACCGCGCTGGTTTTCAGTGACGACCTTGGGTGACGCAATGGCGTCTTCCGGCCAATACAATACTTACAATAATTTTAAAATTATTGAGATTGTGAGTATAAGATTTAAAACTACTAGAAGTGACACTGATATTGATAACTATTATACCTGGGGCACAACTCACCTAAAATAAATCTTGATAAATCGCAACCAAACCAAAACCAAGATTATTTCACTCAGGTCCAACAACCTGCTACAAAAATTTTATTAGAATTTAAAAGAATTCTTTAATGAAAAAAAAAAATATATAAGTATTATGTATAATGAATACCTATAAAACTTTGTTCAATAAAATAAATATAAAATAATTCACAAATGGCCTTATTGGTTTAATTTAATTTTAGTCTAATGTTTATAATTTTACGACATGTTATAATTCTATATGTAAGTACTTAAGTTAGCTTCATTAAGTAACTTTATGTATGATGTATTCTGTGCTATGCCCTAACAGGGTTTCATGTTGATCCAAACTATTTTTATAACACCGATATGTACACATGGAAGCAATAAATACTTTGACTTTGACCGTTCGGTCTCGTTTTCAGACAGTTTACAATTTCAAAAGCTGTCAAATTGTTTGACACAAAAAAACAAAACCAATTATTTTAACAGTTTTCGTGAACAAAAACTGACTGACGGTTGTGTTTCGTTTGCGTTTAGCAACAATGTTGTTAGTTGAATTGGCCGCCAGTACTGTATTGTACCGCTAGGCTCGTTTATGTTACAACATGTTTTACATGAGACCAGAAAATTAATTGAGACATATCGAATGAGCCTAAATTCGAAAGGGTGTGTGACCATCTTCTGGTTTTGTCGTCAGACTAGCTCAATGGTATCAAAACATTGTATTACCGTCAGTACTACACGTGTGTCAGCTTCATAGGACGTCGTTAAGTGGTTCAAAATGCAAGATTTCACTTAAACATAGATATCTATAGAATTGTTTACTACATTGGTTTATAACTAACATACTCAGGTTGATTATGAAGGTGAGTCTGGTAGTTTATAAAGGTCATGATGCATGTCAATTGTTTTATATTGCTACTACTGACTGGTACCTGTGCTTATAATTTAAGTAAAAATCAAATACTCGTATTATCGACACCTTTAAGGTACTGGTTATTAGCCGTGGTTGAGTCCCATAAGGTGTGTAACAAGCATAACTCTTTTAACAGAACATCGAGCTGCTCCAATGTACAGTTTGATGTAACGATATATGTAAAGTTATATTATATAGAGTGATACATCACAACAAAAACATGAAACTGCTAAGCTTGACATCGAACAAAGGAACGAGCGCGAGCGAGCTCCGACACATTTTTCTACAAAGAATGTCAAGTAAGATTCATACCCGACGAAGCGCGTCGGAGTGCTTCGGCACGCAACGCAGAGCAGCGCAGCGCAGTGGCGCGCATCGGAGCGGACGGAAGCGGAATTTATAATGCGTAAAATATAATTGATATTAAGTAATAATTAAAGTTCATTTTTGCATTGCTCTAGCAGCAAATGCTCCGGTATGCGCCCGCATGTGACAGCAGCGGGACGTCTGC
This sequence comes from Amphipyra tragopoginis, assembly GCA_905220435.1. NCBI lineage: Eukaryota > Metazoa > Arthropoda > Insecta > Lepidoptera > Noctuidae > Amphipyra > Amphipyra tragopoginis. The sequence continues at coordinate 37,175,751 of HG991991.1, forward strand.
GGTCGGCCACGCCGACGCAAGCATTAATAATAACAGATACATGTATATTCAATTTATGGCATTCTAAATTGGGTTTTTCCGGGTACAAAGTGTACATAAAAATGCTCTTTTGAAGTGAGCTTTTGCTTGTATTTTACCATTCGCAAAAACGTTAGCTACTAATGAAAATGCTCTAGTTTGTAATCACTATACAAAATTGCTGATTGGTAAAACCTTTTACCAATTTCAATATATAATTTCAATATCTTTACCAAGTGCTTTAGCGACAATTGAGCGGACACGGCGGCAGCTATTTCGCACACGCACACATTTCGCGGTAAGCCGTGAACTGTCTGCGCGTGCGGCTCGCATGCGACGGCAGCCGTCAGCACATCAAAATATGAAGTATAGTTGTTATAGACATGGCAATGCTTTTTGTTCCATTGTAAATTACGCTTCCATCCGCTCCGATGCGCTTCGCCAGGTGTGAATCGTACATAAGGCTGTACCCACGGAACGCGGCGTGGGATGACAGTGTATAGAAGACGCGTGACCAGTGCCACGCCGCCGCCGGCACGCTGCATCTATCGTATTCCTATAGAAGGGTCCTAGAGGGCCTCATTAGTTTAATCTATATTTCCCCGCGCAAGTCTGCCAAACGTGCGGATGTCCTCCTTAAGGACAATTCTACTCGTCACTGAAGGGACACATAGCTATTAGTTTATTTTAATTCTTCTTTTTCATCATAGCACTATCCCAGCTTACAAAATTCATGTCCCCTTACCTCTTGTTTAAACCTAAAACAAGTTTTACAAGTTGTAAACAAATTATGTACCTAAAGGTATTTTTAAAAGTTACTAAAACAAACAAATGTTTTAAAGATGTACAATCCTACATGTCTGCACGTAGAATATACTTTTTAACCTAGGTGTAAACGAGGGGTCATTAGCTAACACTACTTGTCTTTGTTCGGTCGAACTTGTCCTCGGGGATATGTTCTTGATTGTTTTTGCCTTTGTCGCGTTTGACCTTTGTCCTGTCAAGTGGTATTGCCAGGTCGCACCTGATGGCTACTGGCTGATGGCTATTTCCTACCTATGAATTAAGGGTCTAACAAAATGAGGATCTATCTACTTTTGTATTGGAAGTTCTAAACACGATCACTTCTCTCATTTGTCAGAGATAAAAGAGGGTTTTATTTCTACAAAAAATAAGTAACCTTGAATTCTGAAGCTATACTTTTGAGAAAATTGTTTCATCTATTGCGAACATTCCAAACTGACATATCCAATAAAATGTCTTCAAGAATAAATTGTTTACCGTTAACATATTCTTCGGTGGTGTAAGAGTACATATGGAAACACTATCGTTACTGAATAAAACACCTAAAAATAGAATTAAAACGTTTACTTATATCTAACCAGGAAATAATGTAGTTGAATACGTACATACAGAGGATGCGTAGCCCAGACACAGCGCAGCGGTCGGTCGCACTACAACGTAACTATTTTACAGCTTTGAGGTAAATGAGAGCGCGTGACGGGGAATGAAGCGAAGGCGGCGCGTGCGCATGGGCCCAGCGCGTGTGAAGGGCGGGCGCGGACTGAGCGCGCGCACCGCACCACGTACACACACGCATTCGCCCTCAGCATCAATTACCATACTCTAGTTCCACATCGAGATGACCGCAAATGAGACAACCATATCGTCAATTGTACACTTAGGCTGGTGTTCACCATTCTCTGGTTAACGACTGTTTACTTAAAATTGTTGTACCTTCGAGTACTAGGTTGTTTAACCAGAGCATTTATGTTGATGAACACCCAGCCTCTCTAACACTATTATAATAGGTGTTTAATAAAATGTGAGACATTCCGAAACATGTACGTGTGTAAAATTGTAAACAATTATTAATAGGAATGTCACTCATGATAATACAAATATAAAAGGTGTGCAGACTACGATTTTAATTGCGACACAAATGTCTGATACTTATTTCTGTTCATTTAAACTTGGACGCTGCGGCTGACACACGGTTTGCGCAGCGCTCGGCACCACTGTAGGTATGCGTGATGTGACAATAAATGTCGTTGTGAGGTATACAGAGACTCGATGTATAACATTGAGTGTATGTCCCAAAGTGTCGTAATGTTACCCTAGCACAAGGAAACATTCGCAGAAGTTTGGGTAAAAAGTAAATTATTATGATAATATGCGAACGGCCCCACACACGCAGCCGACATGATCTCCAAGTTAGGTCAATCCAAATCTTTGTGACCCTGGACGAATATATTTGACCGCTACTAGAGTCCATTCACGATGGTGGCTGATAATAAAATGACAGATGAAAAACCAACCTTATTTTTAAACTGTTAAAGTTCACCTGCCTAGAAAAATTTACGAAAGAAATATAATTTTTTTCTTTTCCTGTGCCTATTCCAAACATTTTTCTATTTTTTACTACCTTTTAAAGTTAAATATGTCTACTAACTAATGGTATTCAAATTCTTAATTATATGTACCGGTAAGTCACTCATTTTAGTTATTTTCGTGGGAGGAGGCTGCGGAAAATTATTATGAATTTAAAAATAAATTCAATAAGGTTATCTCAACCTTTTATAGACAAAGTAGTAGTCTATAGTAGCTAAGCATATCATTTGGCTAAGTTTCACGGATTGAACGGAAAATGTACCGAAAAGTAGCTAATTTATAGCAGGTTTGTAAATACGTCCTTAAGAAAGTTGTTTCACTTGTGAACTAAATTGACCATTCGTTACAAGACCCAAGTGACATGTTGAAACGTGGAGTTATATTTCTACTTACGTCTAGAATAAAAGAAAGGCTCAAAAATAATTACGATCACGAAGTTATTTTCTCGTGCGTAAACAAATCCTTTTCATGGAACAGTTTAAAGTCGGTTTACGATTCTTATAAAAGACACAAGAGAAGATCTCCTACGGAAGTTAATGTGGCCGTATGAAGGCGTCCTATCAATGGAAACATAATGTATAATGTATCTGTCTACCTCTATCAACGTACATTTTATTCCTATGACTTCTTCTATATCTTAATTTTTTCAAGTATGTTGGTGCTAAATCAGAAAATGCTGGTCCACGTTTGAAATGGATTTACTTGTTATGTCTTAGTGTATTTCAAAATGCGTTTTTGTTTATTTTGTCGGATGTTTGAAAGTGGCGCGATTTCCAAGAGTCGCAGCGGCGCGGCGGCGTCTCGCATTGTCACACGTTGCAGTTACAGTTCCGGAATCATAATACATTTGATGACGAGCTGCGCGTTCCACGAACACAGCGAGCGACACGTGACTGCTGTCATGGCGTCATGACAAGACCACGGCTGGTCTCAATAACTAGAGGTCTATTTCTCCTAGTCGGTCTCATATTTCAGCGTATACGTTTATTGTCGTCGCCGCGTCGCACATCAGTCAATCGACTATTCCTCTCTATGTTATATTTGTCACCAGTGATGAGAAAACCAATCTAAAATCCTAACTAATATTATAAATGCGAAAGTAAGTTTGTTTGTTTGTTACCTTTTCACACCTAAACCACTGAACCAATCATCCTGAAATTTTGAATATACGTTGACACCTGATGTACAGAAACGGACATAGGGTACCTTTCATCCCGAAAAAAATTACTGTTCCCGAGGAAAACAACAATAACTACAATAGACGGCGCCACTTGTCTTTAGAATCATGATTGAATTATATTATTATAGAAGCTTTAGTAGTGTGTTAAGAGTTGATTGTCAAATTCTAAATTAACGCAAAAGCTAGTACAAATATGTATGTAAGTATACCAATATAAAATTATCGAATGGTTCGTAGTCGGCATGGATAAATTTTGCTAATCCTTTGACCAAAGTAGAGGTCAGCCTTCAGGTCACGGGAACTGTTGACCAGCCGCCTCGCAACATCTCTGTATAGAAGGCACTCGGACCGCACGACTCGAGGGTTCGACCAATGTTTCCATCTACCTGGAAAAGAGTCAAATGGCAAAAGTTTTAAAAAACCTGGTAAAGACGAAACTATACCAACTAAGTAGCTACTGAACTATAATCTCTTACCGCCCACAGGAAAATTATTCAAAGGGATCATTTCAAGATAATATTACATGATCCACGTGTTACTACCGGAGCATTTTTTATTTATGACACTATTTATGCACCAGACACGACAGAAACGTTAACGGTAGGTACAGACATAGTAGATTGTTGCATCGAGCGCAAAGTGAGTTATTAATGCACGAGTGTTATGTTCAGTGATCGGAAAAAGGTGAGCTAATTTACCTAAACTTCAAAGAACAGAGACAAAAACTGGAGACTTCCTTACGACAACATTTTTTTCCGTGAAAATATTCCGGGTTTTGGGACATCACTAAAGTACATTTAATATTAATGTTAATAGTACAGAAAACAATTAAATTCGTTAAAAAGAGATTGTGTATTGTTTTCAAAAAAGGAGATTGTCTTTTATTTTTTGAAAACAAATGAAAGACAATCTCCGAGAAAAATCTCCCGAAAAAAAATGTTGTCGTAAGGAAGTCTCCAGTTTTTGTCTCTGTTCTTTGAAGTTTAGGTAAATTAGCTCACCCTTTTCCGATCACTGGTTATGTTGGAGCCCGAGCGCATGCGCGGGCACTAAATTAACACGAGTGCATTAATTACTCACTTAAGAGGAAGGTTTGCGACCGTGAGAACTTATTTTAGAACCCACACTTCGACATTTCTACTAATACAGCTGCATCATACAATGTAGTGTACACATACCGAAAAACAAAAGCGCACCGAAGGTTTATTTTTTGTGACGCGCTGGGTTAAATAAACCTTCAGTGCGCGTTCGCTTCAGAAGGACTACTTAGTATGTTGCAAAAAACGCGCAATGTATTAGCTTATTTATTCACCGCACCACTGGCTTAAATAAAGATTTGATTGAACGTTGTTCCACAATTTTACAAGCTTTGTCCTCGGGTTTTAATATTGATTCGGATAAATGTAATGAATATGCTTTGGAAACCGCGCGATTCAAGAATATCCGTGGTATAATCTCCCAGCTTCCATTCACAAACTCTTTATCCATGGTGCTACAGTGGCATAGTATGCTTTATTATCTATAGGGGAATTATCCGAAGAGGCAGCAGAATCTAACAACAAACATTATAAGGCCTTCAGACGTGATCACACGAGAAAAATGTCGCGAGTACTTACGAATACGGACTTACTTAACAGACTTCTACTCAGCTCAGACCCATTCATTACTAGTCTTCAGAAACTTCCCCGTAAGAAAAATTGCATTATGTCGAGGCAGGTTTTAGATTTATTACGAATTTAGTTTAAATTAGGTTGGTTGTTGTAGTTATTTTAACTTAGGTTATGATGACGTTTGTAAATAAATTGTAGTTTTAGTTTTCTTGCTTTTTGTGGTATATAATACGTATAATATATGTATAAAAGAATACATATTTAATGATAACCCCTTCATGAATAGCGTTAATATCATATTCAGACGTATTTCCGAACGAAGGACAATAAATCTCAAATATTGACTATTTAAATTTATATATAAACAGTACATATTGTACAGTTTATATATCAATATTTGAGATTTATTGTCCTTCGTTCGCAACAGTACATATTGTACAGTTTATTGTATATTATGTATTAAATCATGTAAATAAAGCATTAATGTACATTTGTGAAGTATTTTTTATTATTTACCCTTCAGAAAAAATCCCATTTAACAAATTTAATAAAGTAAGGTATTTATGACCGCGCTTGTAGGGCGCTTGAACCACCGTGCACCGGGAGGCACGCGTGCCCATAGTATTGGATGTCGTGAACAAAGGGTGGGCTCACATTCGGACACCAATAAAAAAAGCTGTTTTGTACAGTCAGATAAAAAACTTTCAACGATACCTTAATAATTGTGGAAACCCGTCCTCCGCCCAGCCTCTAGATATAAACAAACCGGCCAAGTGCGAGTCGGACTCGCGCACGAAGTGTTCCGAACCATTATCTATAAAAACGGCAAAAAAATCACGTTTGTTGTATGGGAGCCCCCTTAAATATTTATTGTATTCAATTTTTTTTGTATTTGTTGTTATAGCGGCAACAGAAATACATCATTTGTGACAATTTCAACTGTCTGACTATCACGGTTCATGAGATACAGCCTGGTGACAGACGGACAGACAGACGGACAGACGGCCAGACGGATAGACGGACAGCGGAGTCTTAGTAACAGGGTCCCGTTTTACTCTTTGGGTACGGAACCCTAAAAACAGTTTTTAACCGGATTATAACTAAAGCAGCCGTTTTTAATAAATTTATAAACCCACATACATAGATAGATACGCGCCTTGGCAGTTGGGTAAATAAGGATGGGGTATTCCTCGAAGCGCAACCACTTTGAACCGCACCAAAAGTATTCCTTGAAACCCACCAACGATGAAACATAAAGAAGAGCACGAAGGATTCGTGATAAATTATATCGATAGACGTTTTAAAATTCAACGGTTGTTTATTTATTAAAACTACCAGGAAAGCAGAAATGAATTGGAACTAGGTGCTTAAGCGACTTACCTCCGGTTTCTGAATTAAATTCGGGATAAGCAATACTTAAGTAGTATTTGAGTACTGAGTTGTCAAAAAGATGCTATAAAATACGTCATTTTTTGACAGCTCCGTACTCAAATGTTACTTAAGTACTGCTTACCCTAGAATTCTCAATTCAGAAACCGGAGGTAAGTCGCTTAAGCACCTAGTTGCAGTTTATTTTTGCTTTCCTAGTAGTTTTAATAAATAAACAATAATTTTGCAGCTGAATTTTAAAACGTCTATCGAAATAATTCACTACGAATACCTTCATGCTCTTCTCTATGTTTCATCATTGGTGCTTTTCGAAGAATACTTTTGGTGCAGTTCAAAGTGGTGAGTCCACAAAGCTATTTATTACCGAAAGATGCCACCTTAAAGCCAAAAATAGTTTTGGTAACGCTTTTTTTGCCACATATTACAACTTTTTTATCTGACTGTACTAAAAAGCTTCAATAATTTGATAGTGTCCGAATATTCTGTGAAAAAAATATAGAAATGAAAATGTGTCAATTCGGTCACTGTCCGAGTTGTCTGTCTTATTGTTCGAAGATTAAATAATGCAGTCATGTCACGACACTCGCAACCCACCCTTATGCCTTGTGCGTAGATGTTTTGAGAGCTAGGCTCGAATTACAAACGGACGTGCTGTCACCTTGGATTCTAGGATGGCACTGAAAATTTTCCGCGTTCGTACTCTTTTATAAAACAAATTACGGGAGAGTGTTGCTCCATAATAAAATGTATGGGGAACGGAAAACAATTCCCGTAAAAAATTAACGATGCTGAGACGTAGATTACTCTCATTTGGTTTGATTTATTAAAATAATAAAACGGTAGACGTTTTATTCATACTTTCGTGTCACGATTAAACTAAATAGATTTTTATATATTCCTTTAAAATTAAGTAAATTCTGCAAATAGAAAAGGTCGATTTAGATGTTTTTGAGGGAATTTAACATTTTTTTTCTCGAAATTAATGATGATTTCGCAAATATCTCGCGGTGAAACCGTTGGCACATCTATTAAGGTTCTTCATTATTTTTTTTACGTAATTCCATGCGGAGAGTTTATAGAAATTTCGAAAACAGTGAGTGCCTTTTTAGGTGTTTCTTAAGGACTCTTAAGCAAGGTGCGTAATCTACTTTTCTTTCAACTACCAATCTACCTACCGTTATAAAATATCCATACACATTTTTTAAAACTTTTCTTGCTAATTATATATGAAGTATCAAAGTTTTACAATGGTACATAATGCGCGCCATTCGTATTTTTTTCACCAAGTCGGTTTTATTTAGCTGATTTTTATTTTCAGCCAGTATTTTTTTTATCTAATGCATACATTTTATATTAACCTTAATGGGATACAATAAACAACTGTGGTAAAATCTAAATAAAAAATAAAAAACAGTGTAAAACAGCGCAATAATGAGCACATTTCTGCACTGTTTTGGTTCTAAGCAAAAAATACGTCCTTTGTGACCAGTTTTGTAGTGATTAATGATAAGATTACTACGTAGTTGAAAGAAAATATAATTAAGGCTCTGGTAAGATTTAACTTGTGTTGTGAGTACCAGGTGCAGTGCAGTGCAGATTTATAGGACACGAAATTAATAAATGTAAGGAAGTGAGTTAACGCTGGCGCGGGGTCCTGCAGGTCTACTCCCTAAGCACGAAGTCCGTGGTTTAGGCCTTAGTTACGTTTCGGGCTACTTTGGGACGGGCGACTAACTTCGTTGACGGACTTAGGGAGTAGGCCCCTGGCCGCAGCTAACGAGCACCTGCGGTCGCAGGCTACACTGATGCTCTCTGTGATGATAACACCAATCTCAGTCGAATATTTTTACAGATACTGTACTCTGTACTCTCACATTACAGGGGCACATAATGTAGGAAACCAGGCAGGCTGATACGCGCTTCACGACATAATTTACCACACAATATCTCGTCTCAGCACGAGATAATTCGACGACAAAATTATTTCGCGCTGCGCATGTTAGCAACAAATCATATACCTATTAACTTTAATTAAAAACATAAATCGTGAATAGTAATTTAATGAGTTGAAAAGGAACATATATTATTATGAGTTACAATTGATTGTTCGAATAATATTCCTTTGTTATCGTTTATTTAAAACTAGTTAGTGCTAGGTTAATGAAAATACAATTATGTAATAATGGTAGCCATGCTTGCAAACGCAGCGCTAAGAAATGTAGCGCTACGTATTTATACGTAGCGTAACCGCTACGCACAAGACCGTAGCACTGTGCATGACAACGTAGCGCTGTAAATGGCTGTTTGTTCTTCTTTTCAAGTCGATGGTACATACTTCCTATTTATATTACTTGGGCCTAGTAGGCGGCCACGCCAACTGCGGCATCGATGACATTCTTTATGTCCGTAAATGTGCAGATGTACGGACAATTTGGTAATTCTAGCAAGTGGGACATGGTCTGGCGGCGAGCACGGCACTCACACCGGGTGTCGGATGGGTCTATAACGCCCCATTTTGGCAAATTATGTTTGTAGCGGCCTACTTGGGTGCGCCGTCAACTGAGTGCTTTCCATAATTTTACTATGGGCCACTGCAGATCTCAACCGAGTAGCAAGTGTTTTTGAGGTTCGACGTAGTCTGATGGTGGTGATGGATGCTGCTCTTGCCACAACTTGCTTCTCTCCCTAGGTTAGTCTCAATGGCCTATATATATATATCAAAAAAAGCTCTTCCGGCTCTTAAGCCTACCCGGGGTTGTTGTATAATCGTAGAGAGAATGTCGGGCTATTAAATGCCGATATCAACAACCGATCTTAATCCATTTTTTTTAAATTGATGTACTTTATAGACATTACTTCTGTAGAATTTCTGTCGTGTCAAGAGGAATGGGTGGAAGCATCCGCTTGTGTGCTCGGGATGTAATGAAAAATGAAACAATTAAAAACTTTAAAAAGAAATTAGTGGCCTTCCTAACAGAAAAATGTTATTATTCGATTAATGATTTTTTAATGGACAAAACTTTTTAATCAGCAATATGTATAATAAAATTAAATATTATTAATATTATCTTGAACATATTATGTACCACGTTCTTATTTTATTTTTTCATATTAACATTCTAATTTGACATTTTCGATATTAATTAATGTATAATTGCAATAATTATAACTATGACATCTTAATTAATAACTATTTTTAGATGCTTAATTATTTTAATTTTTTTTATAATTTTTGCGTGCCTATTTTCAGGCAGAATGTACAAGGCTCACTCCTTTCTACTCCACCTGTATTTTAATGTAACCTACAAACATTGCAAATAAATGATTTGATTTGATTTGAATAAACAAACAATACCGGTGCGTTGTTTGTAGTGGCGGCGTGCGATCGATGCGCAGTCGGCGCATGCGTGGTGGACGCGCGCCGCACGGCGTAGCACGCGGCACGAGCACACCCTGCACGCTCTGTTCACCAGCCCGCCCTCGTTTGTATTCTCTAAATGTACTACCTTCCTCCAAACAAAACGCCAGACTTTGCAGGAAACTCTCAAAACTCACATTACGTAATACTCATAGCTTAATGTTTACATAACTTTTCAGCGTTTCGCACTCCGATATCGGTGGATAAACTTAAACCCGTAAATAATAAGTACTACGAGAAGGAACAACTGTTAAAATCGCGGTTAAACTGGTTTACGCGTGGATTACACTGAACGTAGAGTATGAGCAGAGCGCAGCAGCGTCCAGTACCGGAGCACGCAGTCGACGGGAGTGCAGCGCGCCGGGGCTCGTCGGCGCGGGGAGTTGCGGGGCAGCGCGGGGAGTTGCGGGGCAGCGCGGTGCGGAGCGGGGCGGGGTTGCGGCGCGGCCCAGTCCGCGAGGCGCCACACGTTCTCAGCAGTGTCCACACACACTCGATTTAGTTGGATGACTGGCTGAACTACTCTTCGCCGGATTCCATACTAAACAGAAATAATAATGTATTCGAAATAGAGTGACAAAGCCCGTAAGCGCGGCTTTCGTAGCGTTGTTATAATATGGTCATTTAGGTCCACTTGGGCAACATCGTTAAGGCCAGGGATAGAACAATAGCGCAGTGATGTTTATACGGCTGTGAATGGAATTTATTTGGTTATCCCCGGTTTTGGTCAAACTTATAGCCTGAACGATATGATTGAAGATGACTTCACACCCTGCTCTCATTGTAAAAAAATAAAAAAAGTTCTGAAATTAAGAGTTAGATCTGCTACAGAACAAGAACTAGTAGTAGAGCAATGTAAACAGCTCAAAAGAAAATGTCTTTCATACAGCAATACAACATTAGGTATAACAGACTGCCAACTCCAATGTTTGATTAAAGAAGACTTAAGTTTTAAAAATAATCTCATATGACCCAGTATTGCCGGGAGTCAGACCAAAACAAATGCGAAAAAGTACTCCTGTATTTTTAATTCACCCTAATCGATAGGGCCGATAACTATGTTCAAATCTCTCCAACAAACATTGTGTTTTAAATTGATGGACGTGGAACATGAAATCTAACATTAATTTAGTAACATTTTAATTCAATAACACCAAGCAATATAGCGCAACGCGGCCACCATGGACCGAGCCGTCGGCCGCGTCATTGTAGGACACCAAGCCAACAAATTTTACTTAACAACACTTTATTTTATACATTGTTAGTTCCTATTTCATGAACCTCCTTTATTTAAAACACTATGATTGTGGGTGAGATTGTATTAAACCCTGTCGATAATTATTATTGATAGGGTTTAATCAAATCTCACCCACAATAACAGTGTGGTCCTTACACCCGGTATATATCGGGTATAAGGGACGCTGTACCGAACACTGCAACAGTGAATTTAGCGCATTATTTTGAATTTAAAATAAGTGGATATAATCCGAATTTACTGTAAACTAGGTAACTTGTTTCTATTTTATCGTATTTCAAACTCAATTTCAAATAAAGTTTCGAAAGGTAAACAAACTGCTTGGATAGGACAAGTTATCAAAAATTTCCTCAATGAATTTAGCTCATTATTTTGAATTGGAAATCCGTGCAAAACATTATCAGAAATATCCAAAAAAACATTTTTGCAACATGAAGTGTTGTAACGGTGCGGTGCAGCGGTGGCGATTAGCGGGGTGCGCCTATAAAAGAGCCGGCACGCTGCACTTCGTCCGTTCCCCCCCCCCCCCCCTCATTGGCTGGAGACCCTTCACGTCTCGCCAATAACTGCCCGGTTACGTAGAAACGGTCCCCTAGGACCACCTATAGCAGTCCAATAGAATAAAAAATTAAAAAAAACACTTCGTCCGCTCTCGCGCCTCAGCAGCCGCTAGTTAAGTACTACACCTACACCTGAAGACCCTGGACTCCTCGTATCGCATTGTCTAAGAACCACGCCCTGTAAACTAACTTGTAATAATTGTCAAATATATATTGTATGATTAAAAGTGTTTTCATTATTCTTATGTAAGTACACTCCTGCTAAACTGCTTCTTGCTACATTCTGATTTTATGTGCACATGCTCGTTAAGGGTTGACTCCTCAAGCCACCCTTAACCCGCTAAGCCTGACAGTGTTTCCTAATGCAATTAGTTATTTTACACCAGACAAATGTAAAATTAGTGGAAAGAAGTATCGGAAATGTCGGCAAAATATCCACTTGTTTTCAATCTATTGTATAAAATGAGAAGCTGACTGACTGACTGACTGACTGATCTATCAACGCACAGCCTAAACCGCTGGGGTTAGAAACTTTAAATTTTGACAGTAGGTTCCTTTTGTAACGTAGGCATCCACTAAGAAGGGATTTTTCGAAATTCGACCCCTAAGGGGGTGAAATGGGGTATTTAAGTTTGTATGTAAGTCCGTCATTTTTGAAGTAAGGAGCATTAAATTAAATACTAAGGTGTCTGGTTAGAAATAAATGTAAAGGAGTTTCAGCGTTTTTCGAAATTCAACCCTTAAGGGGGTGAAATAAGTGTTGAAAGTTTGTAAATTTCACGCAAGCGAAGCTGCGGGCAAAAGCTAGTTCAATATAATGGGCTGAATTCACTGTATGAATTTTCATTACACCGTCCCTTAACCCTTTATAGGACGGCTCATACAAAGTGGCCAGTAAATTGGCCAGTCACTTCAAGGTCGTTATCTCATAGATTTTTGTTTATATATTGAACCCTATGAACATTTACGACCCGCGTAAAAGCACACTGGCCCATCAACTGGCCAGCGTTCAAGTTCGCAGCGCGACATCTTAGGCCCTGCGCAGACGACAGACTATCCGTGACGCACTTTTTAGTCTGTGAAAATAGAACCTATGCAATTATATGTAATAACGCACACGACGCGCAAAAAGTCCGGCGCACAAAAAATCCGTGTAATTCGGGCAGACCGCACCGCGCCGCGGCGCGCCTCTCCGCACAAAAAGTGTGTGAAAAAAATTGAACGTTTGCTTCAACGCGCGCTGACGCAGACGGCGCACACTTTAGTCGGCAATCTGCATTTGCTAGGGGTGGACGTAACGCACGCGATCTATTATCATGGCGCCAGAGGTCGATGTAACTATGTTAATTCAAGAAATACAAAACAGACCAGCAATTTATGATACTTCTAAGGCAGAATATCATGATAGATCAAATGTAGTAACAGACATTTTATAAAATTTGAAAAAAATTGCCGGTTGTTGTTTCAGAATTGAATGTTTAGTATGGAACTGTCCCTTCAGTAATCTTTCCGAAAGTATAGGATGTACCCAAAATTCTCTATTTCTTCTTCTTTTTCTGTACTTCATGTACAAAATAATACTTCGCGATCTCTGCACGATTTCCATAGCGTCTACGTCCCTACAGCTCTGCCGACAAAATGATCGAAGATGTGCGTCGTGTGCGTTGAGTCTGTGAAAAATCCGCGACCGACTTTTTGCGCGCCATGCAGACTTTTTGTGCGCCGCAGACTCGATCGCACAAAAAGTGTGCCGTCTGCGCAGGGCCTAAGGCCCTGCGCAGACGCGCCTTTTTTCAAGATGGCCTGTAAACTGGCCACCGTGCACCCGCGCAGGAACATTTGCTGTCATAGCGTGTGTACGTTACGTGTTTACAAGTTTTATGGTAATAAAAAATCATGTCTTCTTGGAAAAGGTAAGTGAAACTACTCTTTTATATTATATACTTTGATATTATGTGCAAATCTAATCGTGGATAATAAGAAAAACATATATTATTTGAGATTGAATACAAACCGGTTTGTTGAAAAATTATGACCTAAAACTTGACTACCTAACTTTGAGATGTTGCATTGAGTATTTATTTTCGAGTAATCCCTATGTACCATATTGTTTTACAACAAGTATATAATCATGTGTTATAATATAATAATACATTTGCGATAAACAATCTTGTTCGGTAGTTATATCCTATAATTATGAAAGTTTGGGGTTCTTTTTCGCCGTTTTTTTGCAGATGTGTGGTTACTTATGAAAATCGTAATGTTGTCGTTTTGCATTGTAATTTTTCATTCTTTTAGGCACACATACACTTATCGGGAGTTGGAGTCACTAGACGAGGACCAATGGAATGACTTCGTGGGTATTACTGATGACCAGGCCACACAATCAGACATCGGTGGTGATTCCGATACCGATAATTGCTTCGATGAAAGTTTCAGTACCAGCACCCTGAGCACACGCAGTCGAAACCAAGGATCATTTTCTGGGGCATCGTCTTCATCACAACCACCACAGGAGTTTGTGTTTTTACCACCATCGCCACCTCTGCAGCCGCCGCCATCTCCACCGCCACAGCCGAATGTCTATGAATGCGTTCAATTCAATGTGATGTAGCCCTATGTGTAGAATGTTTTGTACCATTCCATAATGAAGGACAAATTAAAAAAACGTAGATGATCATTCAATTGATAAAAAAATGTCTGATTGTGATAAGAAAAATTAAAAATGAAGAATTTTTGTTTTAGAAGAAATATATGTTAATTCTATGTGTAATTAAAACTGATTGTCAATTATAGGTCCTTTTATTAAAGGTTGATTAGGAAATACTTTTTTTTTTTATTATTATTGTCTTTTCCTAAAAATAAAATAGATTTCATTAGTTTCCATTTTACTGGCCAGTGATATTGCTGTGATGGTTAGTCACGTAGAACGTTCAATGGCCAGTTTACTGGCCATATGATTTTCATGATTTTCTCGAAAAACAAAGATTTTCCGGTTTTTTTTCAAAAACATGTCGTTATGGTTTACGGCACAGAATAGGTATATAACACAAAATATTAAGAATTCAAAAAAAAGTTAGGGTGTGCGTTAAAGGGTAAAACCCGGTATTAACATGTGCCAAAAAATATGGAATGGTTACTCTTTCGCAGTTTTATCAGTTCGATTCCCGGCTCAGGCCAGAAATTTCTGAAAAATGATAGATGCCATTATTTCTTACTTTTAAAAATAAAATAAGACTGTCTTCTAGTAATCGGCTATTTTTAATATTTAAAGTACTTTCCCTCCATTACAATGAGTTTTAAGACACCCTGTACAATGTTAGTGATTCCAGTGAGTAGGACCTTCTTCGACATTCAGATCTTTAGTCAGACCATGAATGTATTCTTCTTCTTAGCGTATCGATGGCAAATATAGTACTAAACACTAAATAATATAATTTTGTTTAATATTTTGTTTAGCCCGAATTCAGCCACGACAGCACCATCCGTCCGCTGACGCAGTCATTAGGTCCTCACGCGTGCAGGTGACAGGGCATGCGGCGCAAGATATAAGGTGGGCCATGGTGTGCGGAGAGACGCCGCATAGGCACTGAAGATCGGTGCCATCTGCGAAACCCCACCTTAGGAGATTCTCTTCAAACTAGTATGGTCATAGAAGTAATGCGCAAATAGTATCCATCCTTATATGTATTTAGTAACATTATGTACATTCGGAAAAACATTGCCCAGTATAATAAGAAGAGTGACAACCACAACCTTAACACTCGCAATAAAGACAAGCTAGCAGTACCTGGTTTTAGACTTAGGAAAACCAGTAAGTCGTTTATGGGAAACAGTGTTAGATGCTACAATAAAATTCCATCTAGTGTAACTGATTTACCTGATACAAAAGTTTAAATTATATATCAAGCGCGTACTAATGTCTAAAGCATATTATAGCCTAAATCAGTACATCGTAGATAAAGATGTCTGGCATACGATTCCCTCCTGCACACTGCGACCCTCTGGCACCGTCTAACAGAACAAACGGACATTATTCAAATGCTTACTTATTGTAATTATTTCTTATTTTGTTGACTCAATATGTCATCATCTGCCTAGCCTTTTCCCAACTATGTTGGGGTCGGCTTCCAGTCGAACCGGATGCAGCTGAATATCAGTATTTTACATGGAGCGACTGCCTATCAGACCCCCACAACCCAGTAACTGGGCAATACGATACTCTTGGTAAGACTGGTTGTCAGACTTTCTGGCTTCTGACCAACAGTAACGACTGTCAAAGATCTACAAATGACAGCCGGGACCAACGGCTTTACGTGCTTTCCGAGGCACGGAGGAAACTCGCTATGGTAAATGGTCACCCATCCACAAACCAACCTCGGCAAGCGTGGCTTAACCCGGAAGATCGGTCTATGCGGCTGTAATTATTTAGCCACGAGCTCCTCCTCAATGTTGACTCAATAAGTATGTTATTTTATCTTATTTTTTAATTTAATGTTTCCAATTTTGATTGTTTTTTTTTTCTTTGACATTTAATTTATTTATTGCTAATATGTGCTTATATTAGTTTGACATTGAATTGCAATTATTAATTATCAATTATTAATATTATTCTGTTAATACCTACGCAAGGCTGTAGAATGTGAGGACCATGCAGCATCTAGTGTTACACTTTCATTCTTAATATTTGACTGCCTATTGTCTATCGGTATGAGTCTGTCATGCTCACTGAAATGTCTTGCTGATGGTGGCGTTGTGCATCGGGTCGTTGAGTTCCCTGCAACATGGTTGAGCTGAGCGACGCCGATGTATGCGTCATGCTCGTGAACGGGTGCTGTCTGTTGGGACTGGTCAGCTCGTAACTGCTACGGCAATCGTTTTAAAAGGCTAACTTTCTCATTACTTTTCATGTTGTTAACCACATGTACATTAATCTGCGTTGTTCTTACATTACTACAATGAAAATTGTCAAAACCTTTACTTTTTTGAAAGAGTGTCTATGGAGTTTCTTGCCGGTTCTTCTCCAAAGGACCTACTACTTGGAACCGAGCCCCTAGTGTTGACCTTTTGAAAGCACCAGGGATCTGGTCTACTCGAAATAAAAACTATTTGACTTTGACTTTGAGTAGGAACTAGCTGTGCCCGCGGTTCCACATGCGTATGCGGCAGCAAGTTTTTCCATATCTATGGGTCAGACGGTCATCGATTATATTCTTTTTGATAGAAAATATCGCTGACGGTGCGAATACGGATGCGATTAAAAAGAAAAAGTAGTGAAGGCTGACAAGTGACATTGATTTTTATGCGAAATTCATTGAAATATAGTTATACGAAATTGCAGATGAAACAGATTACAAAATTAATTGAATTGAACGTATCTATCAGATCGCGGCTTAAGCCACCGTCTACCATTAACAATTTGTAAGAAACCAACGGCGCCAACATGTTCATTTTCAAGTATATGGCCGGCTACGTGGAAACGATATCCAACGTTGTCATGGGTGAGTAACGTCTTGCAGCCAGTGTCTCACTCCAGCGCGGGCCACACTCTCACCTTTCATCGGGTCTTTATAGGTAGCAATGAATAAGACTATGGTATGTCAAAAAAAATGTGGTAGATATCAGCCATCCATCCAGCAGTAGATGTCAGCCCAACCTCCGTTACGTAGGTTAAATAAATCATGCTATCAAATCATAACATGCAGTCGGAGGTCACGTATATTTTCAGTCAGTCAGTTTGCAGATTACATAATTCGTAGGTAGCCTCTACGTTTAATAATATACGTAGACTGCATGTTATGATTTGATAGCATGTGAATACGATGAGAATTAAAAACAATCGAATTCACCTTTTATGATATAATTCTATTAAAATTTACAAAGGTTGAAAAAGGCGTCGTTCCGATATGGCGTTGTTCGGTTAATGCTAGGGTGGGGGCCCGTACCGCCGCGCTGCGCCGACACACCTCCCGCCACCTCAGCCCGCGGAACCTTCTCGTATGTTCACGCGTGGACATCTTCCGGCCCTTGAAAGAGCTAACTTTCAAGAAAATCCTCTTCAATTGGCAGACGAACAATATTGTGGATAGCTCTGCGAATGGTTCCCTTCATTGTGTAGATATCTACAACTCGACAGATACAATCCGCTCCCATGTGCAGACGTGTAATACGTCCAAGACGCCAACGTTGAGGAGGTAAATTATCTTCCTTGATAATAACCATGTCTCCAATCCTTGGGTTAACATTATTAACCTTCCATTTACTGCGCTGCTGCAATTCAGCTATAAATTCTTTACGCCATCTCTCCCAAAAGTCTCGACGTAATTTCTCGATCAAGTGGTATTTTGGCTTGCCGTCTTCTGCTGGAAGAGAAGGCACCGACATCAGTGGCCGTCCGATAAGGAAGTGCCCGGGGGTTAGAGGGGTCAAATCAAAAGGATCAGAAGAGATAGGGGAAAGAGGACGTGAATTTAAAATTGCTTCTATCTGGGTAAATAGTGTAGTTAATTCCTCAAAAGTTAGTGAACTATTACCCATTATTCTTTTTAAGTGGAATTTTGCTGCTTTTACACCTGCTTCCCAAATACCTCCAAAATGAGGTGAGTAAGCCGGGCTAAATTTAAAATTAATACCTTCAGTGCTAGCAAAATTATTGATAGACGCACGACTGGAGCGTAGAATTTTACCTAGTTCATTATTCGCACCAACAAAATTGGTGCCGTTGTCGCAATAGAGAACATTAGGCTTACCTCGTCGCGATACAAACCGCCGTAAACATAAAATGAACGCATCCGTGCTAAGATCGCTCACCAGCTCCAAATGTACAGCTCTAGTATTAAGACAAACAAACAAACAAAGGTAAGATTTGGTAATTCGATTACCCCTTCCTTTTTTACTTGAAATCATAAAGGGACCAGCGAAGTCAGTACCACTTGAATAGAAAGGAAAGGTTGCATCTGTCCTAACTGAGGGCAAGTTGCCCATTATAGGCTGTATAGACTTGCCGCGATAACGTGCACAAATAACGCAACTTTTTGTTACCTTGCGCGATAACTGTCTTCCCCCAATTGGCCAATAATCTTCACGTATGGAAGACAGCAGCAACTGTGGGCCGGCATGAAAGAGACGGCGATGTTCATGTTGCATTAACAAACATGTAAACATATGGGTTCCATCTAAAATAATGGGATGTTTTTTATTGTAATGGAATGAAGAATTCGCAATACGACCGCCAACTCTTAGCAAGCCTTCCGCATCAACAAATGGATTTAAAGGTAATAATTTAGATTTTTTATTTAATTGCGTATTATTAGATAAAGCTTTTAAATCATTTTTATAACATTCACTTTGGCAAAACCTAATTAGAAAGTTGAGTGATTTATCTATTTCATTAGTTTGTAAACTCCCAATTAATTTATTATTTTTATTATTTAAATTCTTTACAAATCTCAAAACATATGCAAATACTCGTTTTAATTTATTAAAACTTGAATATTTAGAAAAGTCAATCAATGAGTTTTCGTTTTCTTCTACGTGTACACAAGCCTTAAGTTCAGGTAAGTCTATTGAGGCATGCGGTTGTTGTGGCCAGGCCGAAGACTCTTCCTTTAAGAAGGGAGGTCCTTCCCACCACAACGATTCAACTAGCAAACGTTGAGGATTGACTCCCCTAGAGGCCAGATCAGCAGGATTTAGGTTAGTTGGAACATGTCTCCAGGAATAACCCTGGGTAAGTTCATTAACCTCGACTATTCGATTGGCAACAAAAGTTTTTAATGTTTTTGGTTGGGCCTTAATCCAGCCTAGTACCACAGTGGAATCTGTCCATATTACTTTCCTGGTAATAGGAAC
Source organism: Amphipyra tragopoginis (assembly GCA_905220435.1). Taxonomy (NCBI): domain Eukaryota; kingdom Metazoa; phylum Arthropoda; class Insecta; order Lepidoptera; family Noctuidae; genus Amphipyra; species Amphipyra tragopoginis. The sequence continues at coordinate 37,195,423 of HG991991.1, forward strand.
GCGAATAGATTTAAGTACCTTTGTTGACAATCGAGCACCAAGTAATGCACCGCACAGCTCTAAACGTGGGGTGGTCATGGCCTTTAAGGGTGCAACTCTCGATTTTGCGCACAATAATCTGACGACAACATTTTTTCTCATACCCATGGAACGTAAGTATACACAGGCTCCGTATGCTTCATGTGACGCATCTACAAAACAATGTAATTCAACATTAGTGAACGCGTCATCACATAACACATATCTAGGTAATTTAATATTTGACAATAGTTCAAGATTCTCAGCTATATCTAACCATTTCCTTACAATGTGTGATGGCACTGGATCATCCCAGGCCAGCTTTTCGTTCCATAATAATTGTAAAATTATTTTGGCCTTAATTATACAGGCACATAACAGACCTAACGGATCAAATATTTTGCAAGTCAGCGATATTATAGATCGCTTAGTTATATTTTTATTGCTACTCATATCTACACCAAAATGTAATATATCCGAAACTGGTGACCAATTTAATCCTAGCACAGAAGATTCTTTATTAATCTCTAAAACTGTAGATGTGGTTTCCCTTTGAAGAACTTCAGGACAATTAGTCCGTACCTTGTGTAATGGGAAACCTGCCTTGTTTAGTACACTTTTTACGTTATCATAAATAGTTCTTATTGATTCTTTAGATTGCGATCCTGTAGTTAAATCGTCAATATATATATCGTGCTCTAAAATATTAGATATTATAGGATCAGAACACTCACGCGCTAATTGAAGTAAACATCTTGTACTCAAGTAGGGCGCAGATGCTGTCCCATATGTGACGGTGTTCAACTGCAGAATCTTAAGTGACTGTGACTGAGATTTTGAATGAGAATAAGAATTACAATTCTTCTGCGACTTGTCATTTTTTAATGAAAATTTATCGGATCCAGTTTCATCATCCCTCCACAGAATAAGCTGCAGGTGCCGCTGAGAGGGATCAATTTCTATCTGTCTGTACATTTTTTGGATATCTCCAGTAATTACATATTTAAAACATCTAAAGCGCAACAATATAGAAATTAAATCATCCTGTAAAATTGGACCTACAACCTGTATATCATTTAATGATTTGCCAGAAGTGGTTTTGGCAGTTAGTTAGTTAGTTGTTTCACTTTTTTCTCTTAAAACTGCATGATGCGGTAAGTAATAACCAAAACTGGGTTTTTGTATTTCACTTAAATGACCCAAGTCACGGTATTCTTTAATAAAATTGTTATATTTCTGTTTTAACTGAGGGTTTTTGTTAAGTTTTTTCTCTAATGCTAAAAAACGCTTCATAGCCAAATAATAAGAATCGCCAAGCGCCTCTTTAGGATTTTCCTTAAGAGGCATTTTAATTGAAAATCTCCCACTGGGAAGACGTTTTACATTTTCTTGAAAATATGACTCACATAATTTTTCTTCAGGAGTGAGAATGTTATCACAATTTGAATAAACCTCTTCAACTTCCCAGAATCTTTGTAAATTATCACTTATTTCTCTAGTAAAATTACAACTTAGGTGTCCGGGTTTAAAATCACCCACAGGACCACTAACCAACCAGCCTAACTGTGAATCCTGAAGAACTGGTCTACCTACACCTAAAGCTATGCGTTTAGACCCTACTAAGTCCCAAAATATGTCTGCACCTAACAACAGATCTATTTCAGAAGGACGATGAAATCCTGGATCCGCAAGCTCAATATTGTGAGGTAAGTCTAGCTCTAGAATATCAACAGGAGAACTGGGCAAATATCCTGTAACTTGAGGAACTACTAGACATGTTATCATAGTATGGAATGAATTATTGCGTGATTGTATACTTATAGTACAGCGTTCAGTAATGTTGAATGACAAGTTATTAATGCCCGAGATACGGAGCGGTTCGATAGTTTGAACAGGTAAATTTAATTTTCTTTTCAGAGTATCAGTCAAGAAAGAAGATTGACTGCCGCAGTCTAACAACGCGCGAGCAAGGTAAGTTTCATTATTAATTTCATTTCGAACCTTTATTACAGCAGTACACAACAACACTTGGCTGACGGAGACTGCGGACAGCGCGACTGGAGGCAAAGTCTCAGAGGACGCTGACTGTGAGTTAACATTTAAACTTATATTTTCCCCATTTTTATTATTAATTATTTTATTTTTACTCATGTGCAATAAAGTATTATGATTATATTTACAGAGACGACACATAGCCTTCAAACGACAACGCTGCGCATTGTGTCCTTCACGCAAACAATTTGAACAAAGTTTCAAACGCGTAATCTCCTTTATTCTTTCAGCAACATCTAATTGTTTGAACTTGGCACAATCATAGATACGATGTCCTTGATAACCACAGTATACACATAGATAATCGCACGAGTTCTCGGCCGAGGTGACAAAGGAATTTGATTTCTTAAAATCTTTATTAGTGTTATTAGAATAAGATGTAGAATTATTTTGTTTATTCCAAACATTTTTATTTATGTTAGAATTAGAACACATTCCCTTTTCATCTCGGTTTGAGACAACTGATGCTGTGGTTTCCAAAATATCAGCCCGATTACGAATAAAAGTAGTAAACTCATCTAAGGTAGGAATATCAGATAAGTTATTTCGATATTCCTCCCATTTCATATTCGTAGTAGTATCTAACTTCGCCGTAACCATGAAAATAATTAAAGCGTCCCACTTATCAGTGGGCTGTCCAAGAGTGTTGAGCGCTCTTAAGTTCTTAGAGACATGGTCTACTAAATATCGCAAAGATTTGTGTGATTCTTTATTAAGGGACTCGATATTAAATAATGCTTTTAAATGGTTGTTTATCAAAATTTTCTTATTATTAAATCTACTACACAGTAAGTCCCATGCAACGGCATAATTACCCGAGGTAAACTCTAATGACTTTATTACCTCATTAGCACTGCCCTCTAGCGAGGATCGAAGGTAATGAAATTTATTGATGTCTTGTATTGAACTGTTTGCATGAATTAAGGATTGAAAAATATCCCTAAACTCGAGCCATTTCAAGTAGGAGCCGTCAAATGTAGGCAATTTGATGATAGGTAATTTTATTGAACCCGAGGTCTCAGAGTGCGAATGAGGACATCCCTCAACCCGATTCTCATGCTCACATTTATGTATAATATCCTTCAAAGTGGAAATAACATTTATAAACTGAGTTTCTATTGAAGCTCTCAAGTTAATCTGTTCCTGAACCTCCTTTTCGTCGCAAGTGGACTCAATTTTATTCTGCACAATATCAAACTCTTTGAACAAAGCCTCACATTTATTTAAATGTAACTGAATTTCAATTATTTGTACACTTGATAAAGTTTTAATATCAACTAACTTCAAAGTGTTGATATATTGTGTATTTGTAGTTAATCGTCCTCTTATATTTCCACGAACTCTAATCAACTTAGCATATTCGTCTTTAGAAGTAGACATCATTAAGTTTAATCACCAACACTAAAGTTTGATCTAAATGAACTAGGTAAATAAATTGTGCACCGAACCCAATTGTACTTCTATACTCCACTCGTAGCGCGTAGCACGAAGATGGCCGCCTTATTGTCTATCAGCTGATCGTTCCGTCGGTGCAACCTGGCGCAGCGTTGTTATAATATTGCAGCGCAGGCGCACTAATCATGCAACACGGACTGGATTTAGTCACAGCCGTGCCCAGTAGGTATAACCTGAAAACGTTCGGCAAATTTTTTGAAGCAAAGCTAAGCTTTAACCTTAGAATTAAAGGACGGTGAAGACAAATAGGATTGCGAATGCAATTTATTAAAATTATTAAAGTTAAGGTGCAACCTAGAAGGCGAAAGTAAAGGCACTGTTTATCATAAATGTAATCATGCGTAATATGCGTAGAAGCAGGTGCAATTAGCAGCGCAAAAATGCCTACATACAATGAACATAAAATAGCCTAGTTAACCTAACTTTCGTAAATACTCGTTCAAATGAAACGAAATATAAATTCATTAAAATAATTACTTAGATCTGTTACAATCTTTATTAAATGCCAACCGATCACGAACACTTATTTTCACTTATCATTCTTTTAGCAAAATCTAAACTATTGAAGAAATAACTACCTACTCACTCAAATAAAATGGACTTTGGAATTAAAAGAAAGGACAGGTACTTCCCTCGGATCGAACCTCCTGATGTGATGCCAATCCACTGATTTCGTCCAAATAGTCTTTATAATAGGTAGTGCAAGCTCATTCCATATCCAAATCCATCAATATCCAAGTCATTAACAAATTTCTTCAACATCTATGACGATAAACGTGCGGCCGGCGTTGTCGTGGCCAAGGTCACTCGCCGCTTCGTCGGCCGGTCTCGCTAGTTTTTATGATTTGCTTCAATTGTTATTGTTCCAAAGTTGCAGTTTTCTTTATAATTAGACGGTCGCCATATGAATACGATGAGAATTAAAAACAATCGAATTCACCTTTTATGATATAATTCTATTAAAATTTACAAAGGTTGAAAAAGGCGTCGTTCCGATATGGCGTTGTTCGGTTAATGCTAGGGTGGGGGCCCGTACCGCCGCGCTGCGCCGACACACCTCCCGCCACCTCAGCACGCGGAACCTTCTCGTATGTTCACGCGTGGACAGCATGATTTCTTTAAAACCGACCTATATTTTACGTTATTTGTGTTATGATTAGAAGTAAGTCTTGTTTCATTCATTGTAAGAAGAATTTTTTTTCTTATTAGTTTTATTTTATCAGTGTGTCGTACCTATTTATAAGTACCTACCATTTTAATGAGGCCTAAACAAATCTATCTATAGACACCTCATTTAATATACCTACCATCACTCGCTCTAGTCCGCAATGTAGATCCTACACAACTTTCAGGTTATGTAATTCTTAAACTAGGCTTATGACTGTAAAATGATCAAGGAAACATCATGCTGATTTTAAAAGACCTATGCAGCGGTACTCCACATAACCTAATATGCGACAATATTTTTTTGTTACTGCCACCGTTTCGTTGTCCACGACCGACATTGTGATTTTATAAAAACAAAACCTAGCCTATAATCATCGCACGGCTTAGACTTAGACGAATCGTAGACACCTCAAGCATTAAAATCCATCCAGCCATTGGGCTGCTTCGAGGGTATAAAGAATCCCACATACATAGACACAAAGATACATAAATCTCTTCAAAGTTAGAGTGAACAGGCTTCTTCTGGGTAAGTTCGGTCCATCGTAAACTTTGTCTCTGTCACCTCTGACCTTGACCAGAGTCAAGAGCAAACACATTTAAAAAATAAATAAATAATACTACATAGATACATACTTAGATAAATAAATAGATCGCGTAAAAACATAACCCTGTCTTTGTTGTCGCGCAGTCGGGTAAAAAACCGTAGTTCAACTCAAAGTGATTCAATATGCAAGAGGAGCCCCTTTCAATTGTGATTTCTGTTTCAGGTGAGGAGGAAATCTATGACCCGCACAAACACCGCAAGGTGAACCATCCCACCACGTAAATATTTATGAATAAAAATATTTTTTCAAATAAGTTTACTTCTTGTTTGTTGATCCATGCAATCTCAGTGAATACAGTGCTATGATTTAGGATAGTTATGACAGACTAGTGAGTAATGTAGGAAATTCATCAGTAATCATCATCAGCTAGATATTTATAAGGCTATGTACGTTACGTTAATGGCCATATTATACTCATACATTTTACAGTATTGGTAATCTGCGTTGCTACAAGTTGATACTGAATAGTGTTGAAATACAATTTCAATGTAACGTTGTATAATTAATAAATTCAGGATGTAAAAAAATATTTAACATGATACATTATCGAGACATGTAAATAAAACATCGTCGCTGATACATAATTTTAAGTGAGTGTCGAGAATGACTCATAGAAACAGGCTGCCAGGAAACCATATAATTAATGTGTATAAAAATATTTATCGTCATTGATGTTTATCCTCAGCATACTCTTTGATCATTTATGCGATAGCGAGTGTCTAGAAGACAAACGTGCTAATTACAGAATTGGTAATTTTTCACGAGAGCAGTTTAAATTTTGACAAGTTGCTATAAACTTTGTGAATTGTTACTGTTTGTATACATATGTATACTTTCACTACTACTAAGTAATTAGATTATTTATCCAATTTATCTATGTAATAATTTATTGTGAGCTAACCCGAAGGATAGCTAATAAAATGACAGAATTTACAAATAGGGTTAATAGCTGTTTAGGTTTCTGGGGCGTTATTTATTAAAAACAGGATGGTACATATGAACTGAATACTTTATTACGATCAGTTATCATTCCAATGAAGGAATATCAAACACAGACATAATTACAATCTTTAAACTAAACAAAACAACCAATAAAACAATTGTGAACGTCTGTCCGACCCAAAGGTCGCAGCAAAAGTGAGGGAGAGTACTTTTTTTTAATTTTTCTTTTGCACTACAGTTACTGTAGATGGTCCTTGCGGACGCCTTCTACGTAACCGGGCAGTTATCGGCGAGACCTGAAAGGTCTCCAGGAGGGCGAGTACCGCGCCGCATACTGTTATATAGACCGTTTTGATAGGTCGTGAAGTAATACCCATCAATGCAACATATTCCCATTTCTAAATCGGCAAAACTCATACGTAGTGCGAGCGAGCAAGGACTTCAATAGTCTATGTAAAGAGTTCTCATTTGAACCATTTAATACCAAATACAATTCTGCACGCAGTCGGTTGAATGATAACTTTTTTAAAGGGCCAAAATGATTTTGTACTTTATTTAAATTATCATATTTTATCTTTATCGTGCTTGTTAGATCCTAAGTTTTCTAATATTCTTTTCAATTTTTAGTCATGGGAACTTTGTGTTGATACTACTGTTATTCATTTCTTGTAGCTGTTGGTTCTCCTTTAATAAATAAATAAATATAGCCAGTTGTAATAATTTCACATACCTAATACGACTTTTGTGAATTGTGATAATCGCAGGAGAGATATAAGGTTATTTATTATATTTTACAATTTATATTATTGCTAGTGAAATAACGTTCGATGTTTTGTCTTTGTTTTCATGTCAATTATAATAAATATGTGGCTAGGATTTGGATAGAAAGAGTTGAAAAATTACCGATCTGGTGAGTGCAAATGTGTAGAGCGTGCTCATTTAATACATATTAAAATGTCCAAAATTCTAATTTTGTACTTAACACGTTTGTCTTGTAGACCATCGATAGGAAGTTTTATTTTAGGTACTTGTTTTCTTAAAACAAAGCGGTCGACGACTCAGCCATCGGTGGCCGCGTTGCTCCGCCTTGTATACGTAAATGTGGCACTAATGTTTGTTTTCATAGTCAATGATTAATACAGCATATTAGTACTTGTTTTTATATGTATAAGATTAAACTACACAAACCGGCATAATTAGCGGGACACAAAAAAAAGGTTTTTCCCATAATTTTGTATTGTTTAATGTTCATGTAAACCCAATCAAATACAATGACCCAACTTAGACAGAGTGATGAGTTGATGACCCTACATACAGTTTTGTTTGGTGGCAGGTACATGGAGACCATGACGCATATGCTAAAGGGCAACCTGGGCGCAGGCATACTCGCTATGCCCAACGCCATGGCGCGCATGGGCCTCGTGTTCGGTGTCCTTGGCACATTGTTCATCGCAGCTTTCGCCACTTACTGCGTACAATTGCTGGTTGGTTAACATTTCTACTTTATTATTTTATGTGTAATAGTGTTTGTGTGATTTTAACTTTTCTTTTGACTACAATGGAATTTTAAAGTAGAGCTGCTGAAGTATGTGGGCTTCTGAAACAAAAACAGATTAAGTATGCAAAAACTTGATGGTTAGGAAGCTAATAAAACACATCGGATTTGCAGTCAGCAGCGTACGGACCTTCTTATCAAGGGCGTCACGTCAAGATATGTCTGAATCCACTTGAGTATACCGAACATACATCAAGACCGGCATGACCCAACCGTAGGGCATGCAATTCGAGTATTCATATTATTCGAGTATTCGCCTCATTTTACTATTCGAATAGTAAGAGCTAGGTATTCGATGTGAATAATGGTTTGCCATGGATTATTCGAACGCAAGAACGTTATATACATTGCAAATACTTGTCAACGACATCAGTACGTTTCATCGAATGCACTAATTTATCCTGATTTTAACGGATTGCCACCTGTTCCAACCAGCCCCCAGTTTCGGAACAATTCGGTAAACTGTCTCTTTTTCTCTCGTTACGAGAATCGTAGACGTAACGAGGTAACAAACCGAATAGGTCGACAACTGATTATCGTAAAGGTTCCGAATCAGGGCAGATCGGTTAGCTAAGGTTACAATTAGGAAAGGAAGTGCCGAGAGCGGCCGGCGAGCGGTAGTTCCGAGCTGGTTGTTGTACGCGTTAGCCACCCTGACCGAATAGGTTAGGTTAGAACAGTGACCCCAGGTCCCAAAGCCGAGCGAGCGAGGCGAGCGTGCTGCGTGTCACGGCAGTGGTAGCGGCCGACGAGCGCTAGGTCAGAGTTGGTTGTAAATAGTTCTTCCCGTAATACTCCCAGAGCCACTGACCCACCACATCACAGAAGACCTGCTGGAAATCAGCCTAGACGAAATCGCAGACGGCTCTTCAACAGCTTTAAGTGAGGACGGAAATACGACTGAACTCCTGAAAGCTGGAGAAAATGCTGTGATGAAGGAGCTTCGGGAGATTTTTAATTCAGTCCTCGTCACTGGGAGAACACAAGTTGCTCAGCGGACTATGTAAAGGGCTATGTTTGGAATCTCGTCAAGAAACGAGATGATCCAACAGAGAACCAGAGTAGTCGACATAGCCTACAGGATAAGCAAGCTGAAGTAGCAACGCTCCGGCCATATTAGCTTTAGAACCGATGGCCGTTGGGGTAGACGTGTTCTTGGGTGCAGACCGCGAATCGGTGGCAAACGTAGTGTGGGACTCTCTCAGTATAGGTGGAGTGACGATCTTCGCCAGGTGGCTGGTAGCAGTTGGATGAAAGCCGAGGATTGAGCTCAGTGGCGTGCCCTTGCAGAGACCTATGTCCAGCCGTAGCCTGCTATAGGCTGATGATAATGGCTCCCTTAATAACAAATGTATAGTTCGGTATAATTTTACTGCTATGAAAGATTGTTCGTGGAAACAAAGAAATGTGAGTTTTGAATTCTGTAACTCATATTTTGATAAATTGATACTTTGATTAACAGATAGTTGTATGAAATGTAAATTCGATGAATTTCTAATTCTATTAACTGAGACAAATTCTAACTGATCTTTTTGATAAAATTTTATTCGATTATACGTACAAAGGAAAAGAAAATTAGGTATGTGAAAAAAAAGTGAAATGTTATTTTTGGAATGGAGTTCGGCGACATGAAATTCGTGACAAAAAGTTTCGGCATAATAATAGACACTCCAATAAATGACTAATAAATACGCAGATGTTTAATAATACTTTAATCAACAAAAAACTCGAATACCTCGATAGATTCGAATAATTGAGCAACACTATCCGAAAAACTCGAATAGTAAAATCGAGCGAATATTGCACGCCTGACAAAAACCTTAATAAGGACTTTTTTCAGGCGGTCAAAGAAGCGCTCCATGAACTATTGGCTTATGTTAGCCTCACTTATGCCTAAGGCCGCGTGTCCACGGCAAGAAATTTGTCGTGTTGGCTACAGACAAGATGAAAATATTCATGTACATGAGAAGAATTTTGTCGGGTCTGTGCACGAAAGAAGGTCGTGTCTGTTGCAGACAAGAAAAAATCTAGTATGTACACGGTACGAATTGTTTCGTTCAGTCATGGTTAAGACATTGTAGAATGTACATCGTATCGTGTAATTGTGGGAAATAATGTTGACTACCAAGCAAAATAAATGATGACTGCCATGTATAGGTATAGAAAATTTAAAAAGAAAACTAACTCCAAGAGAAAATACTGGGTGCATCCTATGTTAAGCCAAAAACATGAGTTTGCTAACTTCTACTTCTAACTGCGACAGTATGTGGAAAAGTTCGTCCTTTATTTTCGAATGAAAATCACTTCGTTTGTTATATTAATGGCTGCTATAAATAATTATAAAAAAATAATAATCACATTTTTTATACAAGGTTTTGAATAAATAATATGAGTTGAAAACGCGAATTTTAAAATACATGATCTTATCGGACACTTTAAAAATCCAGGACGCTGCTTAAAAACTATCCAGGACATCCCAGGACACTGCAAAAACCAGGACATGTCCTGGGAAAACAGGACGGTTGGTAACTCTACCCTACCCCGCTCCCCACCGCACCGCAGCAACGTTCACGCGTCGTGTCTGGCGCAGACAAGATTTTTTTCTTGATCAGCGCCGAAGCAGTGTACACAGTTCGTGTGTAGAAACGACACGAATTCTTGCATAGGCCCGGCGACTTTTCTTAGCGTGTACAAGCGGCCTACGCCTCCGACATGCCTAGGCATTTGTAGGTCTCGGTTGAGAAGAGGGATCTAAGGTGTGTGGAATCCAAGAGTTGGGTTCCCACGGATTCCGTAATCCTCCCTCGCTTTATATGTATGACTGCACATTTGTCCACACCAGATTCCATCCTGTTGGAGTTAGAAAGTTTCGGATGCCTTCAGTAACTTCAACAGTTGCAAATTGTTGGTGGCAAAGAGTTTCAGGTCGTCCATGTAAAGGTGGTGGGATATTACTTGACCACCTCTTTTAACCCCGAATCCACCAGCAGTGTGCTTGTGTGTTGGCGAATGGCTATATCAATGAGGAGTAGCTCCTTAGTACCGTGGGACCCATTCCTACATCCATTTTGAGAAGCAGACATAATAGTTTAGCAATTTTGGTTCTCAAAATGGATAAGAAGCTTGTAGACCGTCAGTAAACCTGTGTCGGTCTATAACTTTTGAGTTCCGCGGTACTCCCTGGTTTATGGAGCAGGTGGGTAACTCCTGTTGTTAAGAACTGGGAGTGTACCAGTTTCCAGAGATGACTGGAACTGAGACGCCAAGCGAGCGTGTGAACTGCGCAGCCATTAAAGCCAAAAAATGTGCAATCCGTCTGGTCTCAGAGATTTCCAGTTTGGCAACGGACGGACGTCACCGGCGCCAGAGTAAATATATTTTTAATTTTTTTTTCCGTTACTTGAACTCAAAAATTATCATGTCCTTGAATATTATGTCACTCGTTCAACCAGTCATACCGTATATTGTATTATGGCACGGTCACAGTTTATGATAGGTAGATGGGTAAAGCTTACTTTATGTACTTAGATAAATCTAGTTTTATCCACGGCCTTTGGATAAAGTTCGAAATTATTACAAAGTTCTGACGTTATCCAGCTATTATTTTGACTGTTAAGGTTTTATTATACATATTTATAGATATTGATAGATTCTATACATAGAGTTCTCGGGTAAGGGTGCTTTAAGAATCGTGCGGAGTTTGTGTATTGTGATGCCTGATATATGCACGCAAAGGCTGACGCGAATGCTGTGACGAAATCTGCACGACTCTAAAAATGCCCATGTATTTAGTTATCACCCCTAAGACTCGATCACTATAGAATGACATACAATGTCTAAGAGGATACAATTTAACATCGTGTTACCTTATAAAATCTACTAACGCAATAATGTTCCTAAAATACATCCCGAAATATTCTCAATATGAGCGTAAAGATGATAAATTAACCATTTGTTTTTTTTAAATAATATTGATTAATTCCGTTTTCGTAAATGATTATGAAAAAATAATATAATTTGTTTAAAGTATACTAACATAATACACAAACATAACATAACCAATCAATTACTGTCTTCTCAGAAACACAAGTGTTTTAGGGCTTAGTCCTAAGTTAAATACACTAGTGATGTTCTAAATATTGTTTTTGTGTGTAGATCTTCGCGCAGTACAAAGTCTGTCAGAAGTGGAAGCGCGGCTACATTTCGTACCCTAAGACCTTAACATTGGCGATGCAGTCCGGTCCGCCGTGCTTGCGCTGGACCGCCTACCCGTTCGCTTACTCCGCGGACGGGTTTCTGATTATTTGGCAGATAGGTGTCTGCGCGATCTTTATGGTGATGTGCGCCGAAAATATAAAACAGGTAATATAATTGATGGCGTGTACGTGTGTTCCGATTGGTCGAGTATGTCCCGATGTCACTACCTCTCATTTATTTCTGTTGACAGATAATTGATTTTTACAGCAGCGAGACATCTTTACGACTAATTATTATCTGCCTCTATCCCGCATGCTTCATCTTTTGTCTCACAAAGAATCTGAAACTAATGGCGCCCCTCTCAACGTGCGCTAACGTCTTCACCTTCATTGGACTGATTTTTATATTCTTTTACTTAATAGAAGACGACGTAGTCATTCATGAATCTATGTTTAAAGCAAAGTCAATAGAAGATATTCCAATATTCATCGGCATCGTTCTGTTCGCGTTGGAGGCTGTAGGTGTGGTGAGTTTTTCTTTATTCCTTGACTTGGTAGTATTTGACCCTGATAAATGTAACAGAGATATACTTAGAGGGATTCAGAGCTATCTGACTCTCAACTACAGACAACGGAATATAGTAAGCTGTTTGGTACCGGAATTTAATGTTCAGGTGCTAGCCAGGGGGACCGTATAGATCCTACCACCAAACGTGCTGGGTTTTATTGAATTTTACAACACACGTCTACATATTTCCAGCGTGCGGTAAGGAAGATTTATTACTATTTAATAGGTACTCTTGGGACTCTGAAGTACGCGTGCGACTGACGCGCGTTGACATCATTCTTGTTTGTTCAGATGCTGGCGATCGAGTACCATATGGAGAATCCCAAGGAATTCACGGGGCTGTGCGGACTCTTCAGCATCGGCATGATGATCCTTACCGCTGCCTACACAATGCTGGGCGTGTTTGGCTTTTTAAAATACGGAAGGGAATGCAAAGCAGCTATAACGCTCGATCTGCCACAAAATGAGAAGTAAGTGTTATGGACGTATTTACAAATCTGCTACAAGTGAGCTGTTTTCGGTTTATTTTCCGATCAAGCTGTAAAACTAATCTAATTGTATAATAATAAACTACACATACGCTTTTGTCTAAAAAAGGTAAAGAAAACATTTTTAAATACAAATTTTCTGTATTCTCCTCTCATGAAAATAAGAAAATTGGGTGAGTCTTGGTACATATTCCTGAAGAATTCAACGGTTTTAATAAATAAATACAAAACCGTTAGTTAGCAGACACAATGAAAAGAAAAATTATGAAATAAAATGATTTGGAATGTTTACTCTTTATAGAAAATCCCGTCAAAAACAATCATGTAATAAAAGCCAAGCCTGGCGACACTTTCCGTAAAATGTTCTTAGATCTAATGTAGAGCCAAGTCTGGCATTTCATTTAGAAACATATTTTTTCAGACTTGACAGTCACGCAGCATAGTATATACTAGACATACGGTATACCGTAATACAGATTTGTTTAAAAAAATAACAAGGTATTGCATCACAGTAATCCTCAATTGTGTTAAGAATTCGTTAGTTAATTTTATTAACAAAAAAAAAACAATATAAAATAAACAGAAAACAACATTGTCTTTGGATCGACATTGAAAACATACAGAATTAAAAATCAAAAGTAATACTATGGGGGTAAAAAAACATTATTCCAAATAGAAAACATGGTAAACCGATGCAATGGCAAAAGGGATTTTTGGGATTGTGGAACAATGTGAATTACCTTGAGACCCCAGATTGGCTAATAGTCTCATACGGAATTGTCGAAAAGAGTTAGAGAATAAAATATGTCGATGCTAGTGGTTCGTGTGGCTGTTCTAATTCGCCATCAGACGGTTCATGGGTGCAGTACTGCCAAGGTTAGTATGACTCGTAGTTGTGGCAAAGATTTCTGTCATGTGACTAGACCTAACAGATTTCTGTCGTGGTACAGATAATTTTAGTTACGCCAATTATTAGATCCGGAACATTTGCCAACCCGTTCGTGATTTTGAATAATAAGATCAGCAGGCTTACTCCCGACAGGATCGAGTTTTGAATCGAGTCGACTTAGTGTCAGTTCTTACTCTTGAAATCGACAAAACTGCACAACCGTGCTGAGATTTGATTTAAAACTAACAAATATCAAAAACAGTAGTTAATTTTTATTCGAGCCGGTGCACAATTGTGCGCTTTTGTCGATTTCAAGAGTAAGAATTGACACTAAGTCGACGCGATTCAAAACTCGATCCTGTCGGGAGTAAGCCTGCAGGTTCGCCACGTTTCTGCGGTGTTCTAGTGAGCACATTTTAAAATGGCTTAACCTTTTGGGATAACTAGATTCCCTTGGACAAGTAGGGCATCTAAAACATTTTTGATCATAACGCGGCGTACAACGTATGGACGCCGCGCATAGCGCTCGTGCGCCGCATCATGTGTCTGAGAGAAACTCATCATCTGCCTAGCCTTTTCCCAACTATGTTGGGGTCGGCTTCCAGTCGAACCGGATGCAGCTGAATATCAGTATTTTACATGGAGCGACTGCCTATCAGACCTCCACAACCCAGTAACTGGGTAATACGATACTCTTGGTAAGACTGGTTGTCAGACTTTCTGGCTTCTGACCAGCAGTAACGACTGTCAAAGATCTACAAATGACAGCCGGGACCAACGGCTTTACGTGCTTTCCGAGGCACGGAGGAAACTCGCTATGGTAAATGGTCACCCATCCACAGACCAACCTCGGCAAGCGTGGCTTAACCCTGAAGATCGATCTATGCGGCTGTAATTATTTAGCCACGAGCTCCTCTGAGAGAAAATATTATAGTGCATTTTCATACTAAGCATTCGTTCGGACGCGGCCTACGGTGTTTGTAACAGACCACAACCATAGATTCACTCTTATGAATTACTGTTGATGTTTATTTTATGAAGGTTTTTTTTCCATTCTAATACAACTCACTAAGACACGCCTAAAATATTCCTGAAAGACTTTCCATAGAAAAAAGGAGAGGAAAGGAAGGCCTTGCAATAGGTCACCACAGGCTATAACTTACATGCAATTCGTTTACAGGAAAGCACAGGCGGCGAAGCTATTATTTGCTGGAGCACTTCTTACGTCGTATCCGCTGCAAAATTATGTGGCGTGGCAGGTCATACTGAGGCTTACAAAACAAAGATTTACGGAAACGGATGTAGTGAAGTTGGACTACATTCTACGGGTTGCATGCTCAACCTTACCATGTAAGTACTGGAGGGCGATTCTCGTTCATTCCACTTAATCACGAATTAGAGAAAAGTCCGAATTCGAACTTTTCTCGAGCGATAATACAGGTGCTATTCTGGAAATGTCGAGCCCGAAATTCTGGAAGGAAATACGCTTGAGTTGCTTCGTCTGATCGGGATCGTACGAGATATACGTTTGGAATTCGAACCTTAAAAAACGTCAAACAGCTCGGAGCTAATTCTCGCGCGTTAGAGATCATGGATGTGTCGAAACAGCATAGCAGACGTCGATCGTAAATATTTTTCCATGTTCCCGTGATATCTCTACTCCCAGCTCTCTGCATTCTACGGGCGCGAGTGGTCGGAAGCAGTCGACACCGCGATGTCGCATGCGAATTGGTCATGTCATGCGTATGACAAAGGGAATCTGTCAGAATTTTTTGTGTACTTACAATAATAACAGTTTTAGTTCGGGAGCTTTAGCGTTTTTTTATGAAATTTATTAAATAATCACCATGGGTATTATTTTCGGTGTTGCTGATGCCGAAAATAAGACTGTTTCTGTAATCCAAGATAATAAAATTAAATTATCATGACCGCCACCTTGGATTGGGGTTTTGACCTAATTTTCGGCATCAGCAGTTCCGAACACGGATTTGACACCCATGACTACTAAGAGCGGTTACGCACTGCATCCGATCCGAATCCGTGAAAATACGTTCCGAAGTAGTCATAGAACTATTTGTATGGTAGTTTACGCACTAGATTCGACTTCCGTCATCCGATTTCTTTCCGTCATCCGTTAGTCTCCAATTCGGAAGAAATATTGACGGACCGAAGTAACGTAAGCGAGTTTTTTATATCCGTATTTTCACGGATCCGCATCGGATGCAGTGCGTACCCGCTCTAATTTGCAATTTTTCATAGCCACCATCGGTTGGATTTAGAACTCATCTTCAGCATCAGCACACCCAAAAACTGGATTTGACACACATTACGACAATTTTTTTTATTTTCATGGCCGCCCGCTTTTATTTGGGCTTAAAATGGAGCTCATTTTCAACATCAGTCCACCTAAAAACCATGTATTTAACATCCATGACGAATAGGTAATCATAACCGCCATAGTTTATAGCTAAATTATTATTTTTAAACTTAAAAATCTTTTTAATATTGTAAAACGAAGTATATTATATAAATGCAATAACTATGTGGAAGGGAACGCATCGCGCGTTGTATACAGGGCGGAAACCTTAAGTGTCAACAGGCGATTATTCCGTCAGTTTAAGAAATATTTCAGAACTTATGGCTAATATCAAAACTAGGCCGCCTAGTAACTAAAATAACATAAATATTTTTAGGAAAATAACCGCCATGTATCGAGAATTTTGATTTTACAACTTACTTCCGTACATTCAGTCAGTGTGACATTTTTGTTCATGAGACATTCGAGAAGCTTATAATTTTTTTGCATTTTATTTTCGAGCTGAATTGTTTACTGAATTACTCGATTACTAATAACTCAATAAAAAAAAAAAAAAAAATTTTCTTGTACCTATTGACAAAGTCGCCAACATTTTTTATTTCAACTTTTAATCAATTGAACTGGCTGAAAAAGAAAAATAACAAGTTACTAAAAAAAAACAACTGAGTTATCTTTGAGTTCCAAATCCAATTTTTTTTTGTTTTTATAGTTTTTTTATGTATGTAATAAAAAAATACACCTAATGCCTATTCCCTTAAAGCGTAGGCAGAGGAGTTATGTTATACAGCCACAAGCTCTTCGTGACGGTATTTAGCGCCATGTATTATGGAACATTGTTATTGAACTATTAGTATTTTTATTAGTTGAATAAACTGGTTGCAATTATAATATTATTTAAAACATGAAAATAATTGGCTATCGCATTACGTAGGCAATCTGGAACTACAAAATCTGTCTGTTTTCTGTCCTGGGTTAGATTTAGGTAGTGCTCAGGAATCTGGTGATATGAAGCTTTATTACAGATATGACTAAGATAGCCCGAAGTCATATTAACAGTAAGGAAGAGAGAGTAGTTATGATTGGTACGATAAGTTGAAAGAAATTCTCATACTAAATGTATGGAGGATGCGAAAAACTAAATTTTCAATATTTGGCTTTTCTTATTCCTAAAGTTATTTATAGTATTTTACTCTCCATGTAGTCTAGTTTTGATAATAGCCTTAACTTTTTAAATATCTCTTAAATTGCCGAAATAATCGTCTGTTGACACTTAACGATTCCACCCTGTATATCAGTTCATAATGCAACCTTCTACTCCTTCCACTCGAGATAGTTTCGTAGTTTATTTCGATTAGTGCTGAGAATACAAGATACGAGAAAATAACTTCGACTTTCGAGATTTAATAGTAGAAAAAAGGGGCTGAAACCCCAATCACTATTTCAAGATTATCTCGAAGGAAAGTAGAATTTCTAAAGAATTTCTAAATATGAAAGCTATTGGGGTCCCGTTTATTTCATACTATGGCGGTTATGTCAAAATCGAGCGCGAACATGGTGTTTGGGCACATTATCAAAACTGAGAATGTTGTCCTATCGGTTGTCTGGAAGGTATTTTTTGATTATTTTTAGTAACGATACTGTCTGTATTTTAGTTAAATGAAAGCAAAAGTGTTAATAAATGTACAATAAAAAATATTTCTATAAGTTTTTTATAGAAATATAAATACTCCTTACTCTACTTAAAGGAGACCTGTGCCAGCAGTGGGACGTATATGGGTTGTTGATGATGATTATGACCCATTAACTGGCAAAAAATGAATTAATATCTCTATCACATCGTCACTATTACTATCAGGTGGGATAGTGATCAAATGCTTGTCAATTTTTAACAAATAAAATGTACCAAAACACCCTGTTCGCGCTCGATTTTGACTTAACCGCCATAGAATAAAATAAATCGTACCCCAATAACTTTCATATGGCATAGGTTTTATAACTGTTGTGGGGATTGGACCAAGTCCCATACATTTTTGCCCATGATCCTTTACGTTACCGTATCGTAACACGTTCCGCCTCTAGCCGCAAGCGCACACGTATATGCGCTCCGCCCGCGCTCTCCACGCCCGCGAGTTAGTCGCCGCCGCCTATGTGCTCTTCTGCTTTAAAACCATACCTTACTGCTTCTCTTATTAAAATTCAGGATCTACCATAGTCAACGATAAATCTAACAATGATCCTGACGTGCATTTTTAAGATACGGTAACGTAAAGTTGCACGTTATGTCAACGCACCGTGGCGCGTTACCGCACCGTTCCACGTTGACGACGTCGTGACGTGGAGATGTGGACAGACCCTAGGACGTGTCCAGGAAGTCCACCCATACAGCGGCTCGACAATTATGGTTTGGGCTGGGGTAACTAAGGACCAAAGAACCAAGCTCGTTTTGAAATGGCAGCCTAAATGCTCCAAATTACATGCAATTTTGACTTCCTATATGCGTTCCTTTTCACGAATAATGGGGCCAGACTTCACTTTGATGATGACAATACCCGTGGCGCTCTCAGGAATGGTTCCAAAGAGAAAATACCCGCGTTTTACCGTGGCCAGCTCAGTCGCTGATTTGAATCCCATTGAGAATGCATGGGATATGTCTCTGAGGAGAGTCCTGGAGACCTCGACAGGGTTCCAACAGTAATACAGCTCGGGATCGATCGACCCAAGCGCCTATTATGCGAACCAACGCGTCGTCACTCGTCAGTCGGAATCGAAAACTGACCTGTGTCGGAGTTGATCACTGGTGCAGTACTATAAAGCGTGCGAATGCGCGCAAATTCACGCGAATACGCGCGCATTCGTGCAACTTCGCTTTAATTGTGAAGAATTTGACGCTTCGATGCGCTTCGACTCTGCGCTAGTATGATTTGACCCTAATGGTTGCATGCAAAATTGATGCAGTGAGTGCAGACAAGTTTTAAGTAGCCGAGGAGGGAGGAAACACTCTGCATGTATTTTTACTTGAAAGCGCTTTTTTGGTAAAATAAAGTTGTTTTTTTAAAAAAAAGAATGTTGTATCTCTGTACCGAAAGTCTAAGCCGTATTATTAGCAAACTTTTTTTTGTAAATAAATGTTTATAACAATTTAATATTCATAAACAATTTATGGTGTTTTATTCCATAAAAACAAAAAATATTTTAGAAAAAGAAATACAATTTATCTAAATTAATATATTATTGTTATTGTATTAAATAATCAATTAGGGGTTGCTTAGATTTTTTTTTGATGTGTGTGTTATGTTTGTAAACACTGACTTTTTACAGAAGACACCTACCTGCCAAACTTCAACCATGTAGTCCCAATAGTATCCAAGTAAAATAGCTGTGACATACGGACGGAAGGACATGATGAAATTATAAGAGTTCCTAGTTTGACTACGGAACCCTAAAAACTCTATTTTTTGTGTTCCGCTAATTGTGCCGGTGTGTGTAACTTTTTAACATTTGTATGAATGTGGACTACATAATCATTTTTTAATTTCATATTATTAAATGAACTTTAGGAATAATTATTTCATTTTAAAAAAGCTTAGCTTGAAAATTAATACTTTGCACTTTCATTACGATACTTCTAATTTAAAGTCTTCTTTAAAAATAATAATTTTCACTATTATTTTAAGGCTTTTAACTTCAAAGTCCCCCGCAACCCTTACTTCCTTACTAATATTATAAATGCGAAAGCTAAAGAAAGAAAGAAAGTCTGTCTGTCTGTTACCTCATTACGACTAAAGTACTGAACCGATTTTGATGAAACTTGGTACAGAGATAGTCTGGGACTCGTAAAAGGATATAGGCTACTTAACGCGGAATACTTGATAAAATGACATACTGTTCGAACAACCAATGACAGTAGCTCATTGCCGCGCCACTAACACTTTTACGCCAGAGCGTAAAGATATTTTTTTACTGCAGTGCTAATAAACATTGGTGGGGATGCCCGTGTTTTTGCCGAAGTATTTTATATCGAATTTCATTACGCCGACAACGATTCGCCGACGTAATCTTTGCCGAAGCAATTTTTACCCTAATTTGATTTCGCCGAATGTTTATCAGCCACCATA
Organism: Amphipyra tragopoginis; assembly: GCA_905220435.1. Lineage (NCBI taxonomy): Eukaryota > Metazoa > Arthropoda > Insecta > Lepidoptera > Noctuidae > Amphipyra > Amphipyra tragopoginis. The sequence goes on from HG991991.1 coordinate 37,215,790, forward strand.
ATTATTTGGCCAAAAACTCAATGAAAAATTTTGTTTACGTCGAATACTTATTTGGCTATTGTTTAATTTGCCAAAGAAGTATTCGCACAACATTATTTTCACACAACGGAATGTAATGTTAATCCGACTCAGCGCACCCCGACTACACGTGGTCAGACTGTCCTACCCCTAAAGTGTTATTTAATTAAAAGCCAGAAGCTCGCGAAGGAGGTCCTGAGTGTAACGAGTGCAAGAGGCCGAAGCGCAGCGAGTGGGGGGAGGTGGCGAGCGAAGCGAGTCGGCGACCTCGCGAACGTAGCGTTGGTCGAGTGTGTGATCGAAACGAAGGGGCGACAAAGCGAGTCTTCTGGCGGAGCAAACCCAGAAACACTTGCATGCTTGCTTGCTTTCTTGCATGATGGGAAAATGAGCCATCTAACAAGTGTAAAGTGGCCAATAATACAGTTGACTAATGAAACAGTTGCCAGCAGACTAGTCGGCGTAACAAAAAGTTCCAAAACTTAATTAGGGGCTTTAATCATTCGGCGTTTTAATTATTCGGCGAAATGAAAAGTAGCGAAAGGTTGTCGGCCAGATAAGAATCGGCTAATAATATTTCGATATTCCAACAGAGAACCCATTCGTGGTCTTAAGTCGCCCTCAGTCCGGAAGTGATCGGTTTTACGAAGTTTGCCGAGGCTACTTCTTAGTTGTGTCGTACTGTAAGCTTATGTTAGAACTGTGACCACTCAACGCACTAGCGATGCGAGAGATGCCGCGGCAGCGGGCGGCACTCTCAGAAACGATTCGCTTCGCTGATCACTGTCCAGTTTTTATCATTCGTTAATTAGGTGCGTTCAGAAATAAATGATTTTTGATTGATTATAATGCGAACCATTAAAGGACGGTTACGTATCATAATACCTAAGTTTATTATAACTATTTTCAAGATAACTACGGTTGATTCACATATGTTCATAATGCATATTGGTCGACTCAACTACTGTTTAACTTACCTAATCTTGATTAAACTAAAATTAATTGCACTAACGAACGATTAATCTAATGATCTTTTAAGATATTGGATATTTCAACTATGTATGAAATACCTAATGGACGACTCGCCTACAGTTTATTAATACTGAGCGCTTTTAACTTTTAACAAACACCTTTACTTTTCTTTAATAATTCCTGTTTTAAGTTCAACTTAATGACCTAATTATATGTAAATAAACTATGATTCAAAGATTTTCGTGTTTTCTTAACTTTCTTTTTAACGGATAATTAGACAATGGTGAAAACATTTCTGCGAGCAACTTGGAAATAGCGCTCGCCGGCCGCTGCCGCGGCACCGCTCGCTTCGCTCGCTCGGCTTGCGCGCGGTTGGTCACAGTTCTAACCTAACCTAACCTATTTCACTCAGTTCAAAATGATGAATCATACAATCTGCCTGCGACTAGATAATTAGACAATGGTAAAAACATTTTTGCGGCAGATTGTATGATTCGTCATTTTGAACTGGGTGAAATAGGTTAGGTTAGGTTAGAACTGTGACAAAACGCGCGCGAGCCGAGCGAGCGAAGCGAGCGGTGCCGCGGCAGCGGCCGGCGAGCGCTACTTCCAAGTTGCTCGCAGAAATGTTGTCACATATACAAAATCACCAGTAAGACAAACACAAGACCACAGATAAATCAACAGTAGGTGAATCGTCCGTTAGTTTAATCAACGTTAGGTGAATTAATTCTCCATTATGGATTTCGTCCATTAGTTATTACAAAAATAGGTGAAACGATCTTTAGGTGTTTTAAACGGTAGGTCTTTTGACCGTAGTTATCTTGAAAATAGTGGGAACAAACTTAGGTATTATGATACGTAACCTTAAAGGACATCATCCATTTTGGCCCAAATGTGAAAGTGCCGGCCAAAAAACAAAAGTGCTTTATTCTGATAGAATTTGTCCGCCTAAGCATTTCTTATTGGGGCACCGAAGTTGTAGCACCGCTGTACTTGATTTTATTTGAGTTCAAAAGTCTGTCTTTCTATACACTTTCGATTAAATGAAATAACTAAAACAAATGATTTATCTGGTCAGAATATGACGTTTTGAATATATTGAAGATTTTGTGAAGCACAAGTTAGGTATTGTCCTGCATTTATAACCTGCATATACCCGAAAAAAAATTACAAACAAAGTACAAACAATATAAGGTAATCTTAAAATAAGCGGGTAGATAGAAGCAAGAAGCTGTTATGACGAGCACATCCTGGACAACGGATCTTTCACGATCGAGCTCAGCAATGATTTGCCAGACGAACACCTGGTGGAGTTGCAGGAGCAGGAAAATGATTTATGGATGTTTCGTGGGCGATTGCAAAAAAAAACGAAAGATATGTTCTGCCATAGATCCTATAGCCTGTAGGTACTTTATGTTTGGGTGGCTGTAATAAGATTAAAATACTTTTTATTTTGTATGATTACTGTTTATAAGGTATTAAAACAACGGCTTTGAAATACTATCGCTTAAATAATTACATCAAAATCATCTGGCATAACAATAATATTATCTAATCTCAAAGCTGGGGGGATATACCTTGTAAAAGCCGAATATAACTCGTAAACCATATTATGCACATGAGAACAGCATCCAATTGTCCTTTTCCCAATGACGCATGTACAATAGTAGTGTGCGATTGCTCGTCTTCCCGATAGTGATTTACCCACCACAATATATGTGTAATATTGTCTTGCTGTGATATGCTTGGATTGCAATCGCCCACGAAACATCCATAAATCATTTCCCTGCTCCGTTTTTTTTGGATGTGAAATCATCATGACTCCTTCCGCTCTAGGTGGAGCGGAAGGGAGTGTCAGACTCTTACTGACTAAAACCCATCCGTGTTCCTCCTAATGCCCTTTGCGTTCCATGGCCGCGGTAACTCTTTCGAACAAATTCCGCAACTTAAGCTTCTCCTGCAACTCCACCTGGTCATCATCTGGCAAATCATTACTGAGCTCGATCGTGAAAGATCCGTTGTCTGTTCTGTCTACCCGCTTAACAGCCTAGCCGGCCGAGTCAAGTTTTAAGATTACCTTATAGGTACATATTGTTTGTACTTTGTTTGTTATTTTTTTCGGGTTTATACGGATTGTAAATGTACGACAACAACTTGTGCTTCACAAAAACTACAATATATTCAAAACGTCATATTTTGACAAGACATATCATTTGTTTTAGTTAATTCATTTAATCGAAAGTGTATAAAAAAACAGACTTTTTGAACTCAATTAAAATCAAGTACAGCGGTGCTACAACTTCGGTGCCCTAATAAGAAATGCTCAAGCGGACAAATTCTATCAGAATATATCACTTTTGTTTTATGGCCGGCACTTTCACATTTGGACCAAAAATGTATGAATCGTGGATGATGTCCTTTATAATGAAAAGCATTATTTTTGAAGTGTGCCTCACATATTTTTGTTGTTATTTTCAGTAATTTTAAAGTGCTTATAAATACATCTCTTATTAATTCTGTAGAAAAACAGAAATCTTTATGATAGTTTAGAAATCTGTATAATTAATACGGAAAAGTATAAATACGGTAACGCTGTTTGTAACACAAAAAACCGGACAATGCGTGTCGGACCACGCACAGTGTAGAGCTCCGCAGCATGTACGTAAGTAGTATTGTAAATAACAAACATTATATTTTTCTTTCGTGAGAAACCGAACAATTCATCTTCATTGACATGGCCGGAGTGAAATACAAAGTTATTTCAGCAGTCAGTAAACTGAAAACGTAAAAAGTAAGGACTCTTGTTCAAAAAATTTTTCATCTAGCGGGTGCAACAAACAGATTTTTCCAGTTTTTATATGACACGGTTGAAAAGTTAGGGGATACGTAGGGGACATTGTTAACGACTTAAGGAGCATATGTCACCAAATATTGACTTAAATTAAGAAAATACTGAGGAGCCTTCACCTTTTTAAAAACCTATCCAACAATACCCTCACGACGATCTGAGAGTTTTTTTTTATTCCTCAATTTCCTGTATAAAGTACCAACCCTAAATATATTATTTTTGTAATTTTAATATACGCCTATTCACCGGTTCATCGAAAGCACCTAACTGACAAACAAACATAATTATAGTCTCCAGTAAGATAGCTGTGACATACATAACAACAAATAGTCATGACGAATTTATAAGGATTCCGTTTTGCCATTCAGCTATGGAACCCTAAAAATAGGGAGACTTCTTTAAACTGACTCACGAATTGACTTAAGATACCGGTTAATTACCGACTAAGTAACACCACGTGACCAAATCAACTTTTAAGAATATTGTGAACTCTATTAGTTCGCGACACGTTAACAATACTCAGAACCATGACACAAGCGAATCTTTACCTAATTACTAAGATAGTAAAGATCAAAATCGCATAACAACAATGTATCGAATGCCGCATTTTGTGCTCAGAACCGAAAGGTCGATTATTTGGATACTTATCTTAGGGCACCGTGTGTACGTTGATGGAACGATGTCAGAAACTTTCGCGCGAGTACCAACAACTGTACAAAGTTTCAACTCAATCGGATGAATGATGCGCGAACGCATAGAAGATAAACACACAAACAAACATATTTTTATAAAAGAGATAATATATAGGTATTGTGTATGTAAACTTTAAACATTAGTTTTAGCCTCTGTCGACAAAATACCCCTTGGTTTTTATTTTTTTGTAATGAAATCAGAAATCAGAAATCAGAAATTGTTTATTTGTCAAACATAGGTATTTACATTATAAAGATCTTAAAATAATATTGAGTGCGCTATGCTTTGTCAACAATGACATACAAATATGTTATTAAAAATTAATTAATTATAAAGAAAATATATTATATTTATTAAAGATTGGTAAATTAAATAAGATACATTATTAAAAAAATTAAATTAAGGTACTTAAATTTTGCAGTTCCGGTTAATTAAAATTGTCATTTAGAAACTCGTCTAATGTGTAATAGCATTTTTTAAGCAGCAGCTGGTGTAAGATAGTTTTGAACTTCTGTACTGGCATACATTTAATTGCGTCAGGTACTTTGTTATAAACTCGAGGAGCAATACCAAAGAAACTTTTCTTCATCAATGCGGTTTTACATTTCACATGGCATAATGTGTTTAGGTATTGAGCTCGCATCGGCATTTTCTTTACACTAGCCAGTTTTTGAAATAAATGGGGATTATTTTTTACAAATAATGCAGTTTCGAAGATGTACAAAGCCGGGAGAGGTAAAATATTGTATTTTTTAAAATATGGAATGCAACTGTCTGTCTTTTTTAACCCACACATCGACCGTATACATCTCTTTTGCATCTTTAATACGAGTTCCCGATTGGTTGACTGTCCCCAGAAAATAACACCATATCGCAAAACCGAGGATACCAATCCATGATACGCCGTTAATAGTGTCTCAATGTTAACTTTCTTTGACAGTTGAAATAGAAGGTACGCTGACTTGCTTAATCGTTTGCAAACTTCTTCCAGATGTGGTTTCCAAGTCAACTTGTTATCTATGGTAATACCCAAAAATTTTGCATTGCTGGCTTCGTCTATTCTAGAATCATTATAGATGACATTAACTGGAGCATTTTCAAGCCGTTGGTGGAAGTGCATAATTTTGGTTTTATTTAGATTGATTACTAGATTATTGTCATTAAGCCAATTAATTATTTTAGAAAGAGTATTATTAATGTCAAGTTGATAATTGTTTGGATTATTGCATTTTATAATAGCCGTACTATCATCAGCAAAAAGTACCATTTCTTGCCCTGTCATTTTCGGTAGGTCATTTATGTATATTAAGAATATCAGGGGTCCCAAAACGCTGCCTTGAGGCACACCATATTTTATTTGCCTTGCCCCAGAGGTATATGTTGTTTGTAATTTAGTAATTGGACAAATTCTAGAGATTTCTGTGCATTGCATTCTGTTACTTAGGTAAGATTCTATGAGTTTAAGGATATTCCCTCTAATACCATAACAAGATAATTTTTCTAGTAAAATTGTATGATCTACAAAATCAAATGCTTTCGTCATGTCTGTATAGATAGCACATACCCGATTTCTTTTGTCGACAGATGTCAAGACACTTGATAGTAGATCAAATAGCGCCATATTAATATTGATATTCTTTCTAAATCCTTTTTGCTCATTGCAAAATAGGTTGAATTTTTCAAAATAGGCATATATGCAATTATATATTACTTTCTCAATTATCTTTGAAAATACAGGGATTTTCGCAATTGGTCTATAATTTTTTAAATCAGTCCTGTCATCTTTTTTGAAAAGTGGTTTAATGATTACTTTTTTTAGACTAGTTGGGAATATACCTTCAGAGATACACATATTTATTATATACGAAAGTAGTGGCGCTATTATCTCTTTAACTTCTTTAATCACCTTGGTTGATATGTTATCATATCCAACGGTACTTGTATTTTTAAGACTACTAATAATTTTTATTATATCATCACATGTGACTGGTAGCATAAATAAGGATTGAGATGAAAGATTATTTTTAAGATGATGATTATTAATTGGTACATTATTATTTATTCGAATATTATTTTCAATAACTTCAATAAAATACTGATTAAATTCATTAGCAATGTCAAGGGGGTGTGAAAATGTCAAGTTATTATTTTTAATACATAGAATTGGTTCTTGTGGTAAACAATGTTTTATTTTGTTTATCACTTGCCAAGCTGCTTTTGATTTATTTTGCGAAGTACTTATGTGATGATTATTCTGGGCTTTCTGAGTTAGTTTTATGATTCGCCTATAGAGCTTGGAATATTTTTTTAAAGTAACTTTATTTTTCGTATTAGGATTTAGCCTATAAGCCCAAAGTAGTTGTCTCTGTTTTTTACTACATAGCTTAATTCCACGAGACAACCATTTCGTTTTCTTACTAGTGTTTATCGTGACAGTTTTAACTGGAAAGCACAAGTTATACAATAATAAAAACTCATCAATAAAACGTTCATACGATTCATTTGCGTCATTTGCTTCATAAGCCTGCGAAAAAGATAGACATTTCAGGTAACCTTTGAACTTAGCCAAGTTATTATCTGATAAGTCTTGTTTTTTAGTTTTCCAGAATTTTAGAGTACATATTTTTTTGATAGGAATTTTTAATAATTGTGATGTATGGTCTGATAGGACTAAATCCATTACATCCGCTTTCCATCCATGTCGGAATGAATGTGCAAAATTATCAATGCAAGAGTTACTACTTAATCTAGTTGGTTTACTGAGTGAAAGTTTAAGATTGTATTGTCCAAGAAAATATTCAAACTCAAACGTAATTTTATTTCTTTTGAGTATATCGATGTTAAAATCGCCGGTCAAGATAATGCTTTTATTTGTAGAAGCACAGACTTTGCGCAATATTCCATCCAGTTTTTCATAGAATACAGTATAGTTATATTTAGGTATTCTATACACACATACAACTATAACATTATGAGACACTAGTTCAATGCCACAACATTCGATAACACCTGTCACTGACTGTTTTGCTATGTCCTTTAATTCCCTGTAGTGTAAGCCCACTCGAACAAAAATACAGGCTCCACCTCGTTTCACTTCTCTTGAAAAGAATGCAGCGAGGCAGTAATTAGGAATATACAGTAAATTTTCATAACCTGTCGCGACAAAATGCTCAGTTATGCAAACAACATCTATATTAATTCCGTTATTAAAAAGCTCTTCTAGTTTAACTGTCAATAAATCTGATTTATTCATAAGTCCTGCTATGTTTTGGTGAAGAATATGTAGGTAATGATTATAGAAAAAACTGAGAATTTTTCTGTAATTGAGTATCAGTTAGCAAATCATTTTTCTGAGAACAGCCAGCCCCTGACGACATGTTTGCTGAGTTTAAATCTAGGATAAAATCCTGCAAATCAGTTAAAATAATATTCAACCCTCTATTGTTCAAGCTTCCATACCGCTGATTATAAGTTTCATAAGTGTATGGAAGGTTTAGGTTGGAATCTAAAATATACGCATATTTATAGGTCTCCACGTCCATGTAAATTAAATTATTAAAAGTATCTATTCTACTATTGAACATAATATTTTTGTTTTCCATATATTTAAAAGTTGGCAGACATATATATAGACATAGACATAATGATAGCCCCGTTGTTTAAATTTTTGATCTCGATTCCATTTTCAGGTATAGAAGCTCATATATTATCCCCATCAATATGAGAAAATAGACACGTCTTGGATTTTTCATATAAAAGTAAGTGTTGTCTATTTGTTACTTGAGTGCTTAGGTTACGTATCATAATACCTAAGTTTGTTCCCACTATTTTCAAGATAACTACGGTCAAAAGACCTACCGTTTAAAACACCTAAAGATCGTTTCACCTATTTTTGTAATAACTAATGGACGAAATCCATAATGGAGAATTCATCTACGGTTTATTCGACTACAATTAATTCACCTAACGTTGATTAAACTAACGGACGATTCACCTACTGTTGATTTATCTGTGGTCTTGTGTTTGTCTTACTGGTGATTTTGTATATGTGACAACATTTCTGCGAGCAACTTGGAAGTAGCGCTCGCCGGCCGCTGCCGCGGCACCGTTCGCTTCGCTCGCTCGGCTCGCGCGCGGTTTGTCGCAGTTCTAACCTAACCTAACCTATTTCACTCAGTTCAAAATGACGAATCATACAATCTGCCGCAGAAATGTTTTTACCATTGTCTAATTATCTAGTCGCAGGCAGATTGTATGATTCATCATTTTGAACTGAGTGAAATAGGTTAGGTTAGAACTGTGACCAACCGCGCGCGAGCTGAGCGAGCGAAGCGAGCGGTGCCGCGGCAGCGGCCGGGGAGCGCTATTTCCAAGTTGCTCGCAGAAATGTTTTCACCATTGTCTAATTATCCGTTAAAAAGAAAGTTAAGAAAACACAAAAATCTTTGAATCATAGTTTATTTACATTTAATTAGGTCATTAAATTGAACTTAAAACAGGAATTATTAAAGAAAAGTAAAGGTGTTTGTTAAAAGTTAAAAGCGCTCAGTATTAATAAACTGTAGGCGAGTCGTCCATTAGGTATTTCATACATAGTTGAAATATCCAATATCTTAAAAGATCATTAGTTTAATCGTTCGTTAGTGCAATTAATTTTAGTTTAATGAAGATTAGGTAAGTTAAACAGTAGTTGAGTCGACCAATATGCATTATGAACATATGTGAATCAACCGTAGTTATCTTGAAAATAGTTATAATAAACTGATAGGTATTATGATACGTAACCAGTGCTTACAAGTAAAAGATGGTTATTTTTTAAAGGCATGTTACTGTTTATAATTATGTAAAGTTGAAGGAAATCGAGACATAGCTTATCGATCCATACCTACACTGCGCTGGCTCTGGTCAGTCTAGGGATGCGGGGGTCGTTCTTGACACATCGAATCGTCAGGATAAGGTAGACTAGGCGTACACATTGCTGAAGATCAAAATTATGCGACTTCATACATTCATGGGCCAATGATAAGAAAAAACATTGAGCAGGCCGGAGATTGAACGATTGGCTAATTTCGGTTAGGTAGAGCGCTATTTCTATCCAAGTCATTTATCTACAACCGTTAGCTGAATTTTGTCAAGGAGCCTTTATTCCTGTTGATGTTTCCTATCAAAAATGAAATCCTTTTGATGAAATCAATGATTCAAATCAAAAATGATTTCCCATTATGAAAAATGTGTCCGAGCGAGAACATAATATGTTTAGACTTGATGCCTTCATAATCACATATGATGATATCTGGTTTATCGGGTCAAGCGAGGAATTGTCGTTTTCAGTGTTTGCTGTACTGTAAGTTAATCGTCTATATCGCTTGTCTATTATATTAAATTATTATATACAAAAATCTCTCTTTAGTCACGGCTCATCTTCCGTGCGGAAATGTCCGGTCCTTTGTAAAGCATACGGGGGACACAGGTCCAACGCGCAGAGGCCCCTTTGAGAACTTTATACAAAAATTATTATTAATTAATTAATAATAATTTTTGTATAAAGTTAATAAGTAATTACTTGCAAATATTGTAACTGCACTAATGTTTACACATGTTCCTTGTGGTCTAAATAGAACATAATATAAATACTTAAGCCAGAGAAACGTTCAATTTACAAGTAAGTTGTTAATGACAGTATGAATTTATTTAAGCGTATTTTTCGAAGAGACCATTTATATAACTTTATTTGGAATAATAGTAAATTTTTCATGAAGTAATAATATAACCACTATAGAGCATGATAACTGTAAAAAGGATTACCTACGTCGAACGTATAATATGTATGGTTTTTATTCATGTGATACTAAATTAAGATATAACGGGCTGGTGTCCGCAACTCCACGTCTAAGCGCGTATTTTGCGTGACGGGTACTATGGGTATATTACTCCATTATTATTTTTAAAGTTTTCACTAGCCTATGTTACGCAAGTGTTCCAAGCAAGGATTCCAACGATACCATATACATCGAAATCGGTTCAGGCGTTTAGAAGTTGTGGTGGAATAAAGAAACTCACACACACACATACATACATACAGACATGAACCCTGAAAACATAACACTCTTTTTTTGGGCAGTCGTGTAATTTTAAAAGAACACTTTTTTTGGGCAGTTTTTTAAAAAATACCGACCGACGACACGATGCACGCACCGAGCCAAAAAATATCAATATAAACAAACAATCATTGCAAACACGACTACAAATAGAACTTAGATGCTAATGCGCTCTCGCCCGTCTTAGGGCAGAATAACCATTCCAGATTCAGATTCCAGATTTCTAAGAAAGCGGCAACGCGGTGACCTGATTCGCCGAAAATTAACAGCCATAGGTATATTTTTAATTAGTTAATACGTTGGGCCATACTGAAACTTTCTGGAATGGTTCATTTGCGTTAAAGATATTTAATAAAATAATTTAAAAAATATAACTCTTTGGCTGTAGAATACATTTTATTTTTTACGTCTGTCATTTATTTTTTCTTTATTATCAATTTGAAAACTAGGTGTTGACTAGGGCTTTCAATACCGGTATTCCGGGATCCCGTAATACCGTAATCACGGATATATATTGGTCTTTTTTTAATCACGGTATTGACGAGCCAATACCGTGATTACGGTATTACAAACATTAATATTTATTATTGCGGTTTGTTGTAATAACTAGTGGGAAATTGTATTATGTGGTACAATTTACGATGTGATGTTACTCTCACACTCGTTTTCGCCATTTTTTTTCTTTTGTGGTGCTCTCGGTGGTCTTTGCGGACCCCTTCTACGTAAAATACTTAACCTAAGCTAACTACTTATACAACTTGTACTACACTAACATCATGACTACCTGCAACAACAGCACTAAAGGCGACCCCTGTGGGACGAGCACGGGGCTTAGGGCGTTGCTGGTGGGGGCTTAGGGGGGGAGACAGCTTGATGAGGGCTGAATTATCAGCGTGACTGCGAAGTCAGAAGAGACAACCGGCTCTACGACGGGAGAGCTCGGTGGATCGTGACCGGCGGCGGTGAGACGTCGCGACGGGCCTCGTCGGCGAGGACGATAAGCTGGATGGTGGTGGACGTTGTGTAATGTGCTGGTCGATTTACTCGCCTCCCTCCTTAAGGAGGGTAATTTCGTCATCGGGCTCTAAAAGTGTGTGCCTGGGACGGCGTACTTTACTGATGAGAGAGGGACTTTAGTCGGCCGCTGCGGCGACTAGGGGGTTCGCATGGCGGGGGGCAGTGTCGAAGTAGCGCTTGGAAACGCGTTTGAGGTATTAAATGATGGTTGGAATTTTTAGATCAAGATGGAGTTGATCGTTACGCATGAACCACGGGGCAGCCGCGGCTCTGCGCAACACTCGATTCTGGAGGGTTTGGAAGGATTTGAAGCGGGAAGGCTTAACGTGTGCGAACACGACGCTAGCGTTAGTCAAGATGGGGTGGACGCACGTCACGTAGATTCTCAGCTTATTTCTAAGTAACAACTTACTGCGCGCTCTAAGGATGGGGTGGATGCGACCGACAGCAAAAGCGGCGCAAGCGCACACCGTTTTGATGTGGTCTATGAATTTCAGACGGTTGTCGAGGATAACCCCCAGGTATTTAGCTTTCATCTCCCAAGGGATCTGTTTGCCGAACATGAGGACGGGACGGATGCATGTGGGAGTCACCGTATCTCTCGAAAAAAACGGCTGCGCTTTTTTCGGGATTCACCTCTATTCTCCTTTACCGGAACCAGACCCCGAGGGTGACGGCTGCGGTTTAGAGGGTTCGAGTGATGCTATCGATACTCCTACCGGAATAGTAGATGACCGTGTCATCGGCGAAGAGATCCAACTTGGCCAAGCCACTTTTGGGAATGTCGCTGGTGTACGGCGTGAAAAGAAGGGGCGATAGCACGGAGCCCTGAGGGACACCGGCGCGGATGGGGTGAGGGGACGAGAGGGGTGCCTTCTAGGCGATAGTGGAAGGTGCGATCCGACAGAAAGTCTCGAATGATGGGCTCGAGACTGTCCGGCATGTTGAATTGGTAGATTGGTACAGTTTGTGTAATAAACCGTTGTTCCAGACCTTGTCAAAGGTTTTCGCTACATCAAAGAATATGATGCCAGTTTTGTACGAACGCATGAAGCGGGAGCTAATGTGTTCGAATATGCGGTGCAATTGCCGAATGCAACAGTGCTTGGTTTGGAAAACCGAACCGTTCGGGGATGAGTCTACGGGAGTCAGCGAAATTCTTTAAACGCATATATGTTTTCACCAGCGCAAGCGCCCGCTCTTATCTCTAGCTTACCCTCCCACGCCCCGCCTAAACTGATTCCCGAAATCGCCGTACTTATATATACGTTATAAAGTCTATGTGAAATGCCTACGTGCAAAATGACTAGATTTATTTTAAGTTTTGATTACGTTCCTAATTCCTAGTCCTATAATCAATCAATACCAAATTGTTATACTACTAAGAGAGTTTTGTATTATTATTTTCAGAAAGTAACCATAATAAAGACTGATTTGAAAATAAAAACACGTATTTTAAAGGTTTTATTAATGTCCTAATTAAACTTGTGTTCAATACCGTGATCACGTGATCACGGTATTGATCACACTAATACCGGTATTGATACCGGTATTGGAAAAGTCCGGTATTTGAAAGCCCTAGTGTTGACCCAGCAATGGATTTAAGTCGAGAAAATGTTCGATGCATGATGTTCTATGATGTGAACATATTCATCTCCAAGACGATTCACGTGAAGGCCAGCCGGCAACAGTGGTAACAGAAACTAACATTGATGCTGCACCACAATAATACAATCAGATAAATAAAGACAACAAATTCGTACATCATTGAACATTAGTATGAGCCAAATGCAAAATATTTTGCAAGTATACCTGAACGTTCCGAAGCTTTCTTCGAGATGTATGGATATCGCATAATTTAACGAAAGTTCAAAAATGACAGCGAGTAGATTGATGTGATAAAATATTCCAAATGGTTTAAAAAAATGAAAAAGTGTATACTTAAACTGTCAGGGAAAATACTTTGAAATTGAGTTAATACAATATAAACATGACAAGTGTTTTACTTTACCAGAAACCAGAAAGGCCTAAGTATTTAGTGCATTCGCATTCTCACAGACAGTTCCACAGAGTACTTTGTAATATACTGAAAGACAGTTCGCTTAACGCGGTGAAGGTAAAACACACGCTGTCACGCTATTAGCGCGTTAACATTAATTCTAACATTCGTAGAACTTAGCAACTACCTTTCACATAATTAATGCTAAATAAATTTTCGTAACTAATTATGAATTATGATGCTAATTATTCCATCACTACTTCCTAGTCAAACTTGGAAACCCTAACAGTTACCATCTAGGATTAAAATGCTTAACCAAAGTCCCTACTACATGGCAGTTAAAATATTTAATAAACTACCGAATGATCTTCAAAACGAAACAAAAGAAATAGTATTTAATAGAAAATTAAAAACATATTTAATAGAAAAATGCTTCTACTCAATCAAAGAATATTTAGAAAATAAAAAAGTTTAAAACCCCTAATATACGCACACATGAGATAAACCTAAATAATAACCATAAATAACATAATAAACCTAAATAAATAAAACATACAACTTGTAATACACCTATACCAATACCTATAATACTCGATAACGAATTACTCGATAAACTATGTTATTTTAGTTCTAGTACCTATCCATAATTAAAAATGTTGTGTTTAAATATAACAATAGCCAAAAATTAGGAACTATGTACTAAGTAGACACATAAGTAAATTTATAAATATGTATACTTTAATTAGAGCCCTCAAATATTGCAACACCTGGAAAAGGTTGCTAAGCTGTACCTACTTTATATAATAAGACCTGTATTATAACCTTAGTGTGCAAATAAATAGTTTGAGTTTGAGTTTCGTTATGTCCGCCCGTCCGTATATCACAGCCACTTTACTTGGAAACTTGGGACTAGGGCTTTCAAATACCGGACTTTTCCAATACCGGTATCAATACCGGTATTAGTGTGATCAATACCGTGATCACGTGATCACGGTATTGAACACAAGTTTAATTAGGACATTAATAAAACCTTTAAAATACGTGTTTTTATTTTCAAATCAGTCTTTATTATGGTTACTTTCTGAAAATAATAATACAAAACTCTCTTAGTAGTATAACAATTTGGTATTGATTGATTATAGGACTAGGAATTAGGAACGTAATCAAAACTTAAAATAAATCTAGTCATTTTGCACGTAGGCATTTCACATAGACTTTATAACGTATATATAAGTACGGCGATTTCGGGAATCAGTTTAGGCGGGGCGTGGGAGGGTAAGCTAGAGATAAGAGCGGGCGCTTGCGCTGGTGAAAACATATATGCGTTTAAAGAATTTCGCTGACTCCCGTAGACTCATCCCCGAACGGTTCGGTTTTCCAAACCAAGCACTGTTGCATTCGGCAATTGCACCGCATATTCGAACACATTAGCTCCCGCTTCATGCGTTCGTACAAAACTGGCATCATATTCTTTGATGTAGCGAAAACCTTTGACAAGGTCTGGAACAACGGTTTATTACACAAACTGTACCAATCTACCAATTCAACATGCCGGACAGTCTCGAGCCCATCATTCGAGACTTTCTGTCGGATCGCACCTTCCACTATCGCCTAGAAGGCACCCCTCTCGTCCCCTCACCCCATCCGCGCCGGTGTCCCTCAGGGCTCCGTGCTATCGCCCCTTCTTTTCACGCCGTACACCAGCGACATTCCCAAAAGTGGCTTGGCCAAGTTGGATCTCTTCGCCGATGACACGGTCATCTACTATTCCGGTAGGAGTATCGATAGCATCACTCGAACCCTCTAAACCGCAGCCGTCACCCTCGGGGTCTGGTTCCGGTAAAGGAGAATAGAGGTGAATCCCGAAAAAAGCGCAGCCGTTTTTTTCGAGAGATACGGTGACTCCCACATGCATCCGTCCCGTCCTCATGTTCGGCAAACAGATCCCTTGGGAGATGAAAGCTAAATACCTGGGGGTTATCCTCGACAACCGTCTGAAATTCATAGACCACATCAAAACGGTGTGCGCTTGCGCCGCTTTTGCTGTCGGTCGCATCCACCCCATCCTTAGAGCGCGCAGTAAGTTGTTACTTAGAAATAAGCTGAGAATCTACGTGACGTGCGTCCACCCCATCTTGACTAACGCTAGCGTCGTGTTCGCACACGTTAAGCCTTCCCGCTTCAAATCCTTCCAAACCCTCCAGAATCGAGTGTTGCGCAGAGCCGCGGCTGCCCCGTGGTTCATGCGTAACGATCAACTCCATCTTGATCTAAAAATTCCAACCATCATTTAATACCTCAAACGCGTTTCCAAGCGCTACTTCGACACTGCCCCCCGCCATGCGAACCCCCTAGTCGCCGCAGCGGCCGACTAAAGTCCCTCTCTCATCAGTAAAGTACGCCGTCCCAGGCACACACTTTTAGAGCCCGATGACGAAATTACCCTCCTTAAGGAGGGAGGCGAGTAAATCGACCAGCACATTACACAACGTCCACCACCATCCAGCTTATCGTCCTCGCCGACGAGGCCCGTCGCGACGTCTCACCGCCGCCGGTCACGATCCACCGAGCTCTCCCGTCGTAGAGCCGGTTGTCTCTTCTGACTTCGCAGTCACGCTGATAATTCAGCCCTCATCAAGCTGTCTCCCCCCCTAAGCCCCCACCAGCAACGCCCTAAGCCCCGTGCTCGTCCCACAGGGGTCGCCTTTAGTGCTGTTGTTGCAGGTAGTCATGATGTTAGTGTAGTACAAGTTGTATAAGTAGTTAGCTTAGGTTAAGTATTTTACGTAGAAGGGGTCCGCAAAGACCACCGAGAGCACCACAAAAGAAAAAAAATGGCGAAAACGAGTGTGAGAGTAACATCACATCGTAAATTGTACCACATAATACAATTTCCCACTAGTTATTACAACAAACCGCAATAATAAATATTAATGTTTGTAATACCGTAATCACGGTATTGGCTCGTCAATACCGTGATTAAAAAAAGACCAATATATATCCGTGATTACGGTATTACGGGATCCCGGAATACCGGTATTGAAAGCCCTACTTGGGACTACATGATTAAAATTTAGCAAGTAGTCGTCTTCTGTCAACCGCAATAAAGCCATCTCAAATAAAACAATTGATAAAGAAAAGTCGTGAAATT
The DNA here is from genome assembly GCA_905220435.1 of Amphipyra tragopoginis. Lineage (NCBI taxonomy): Eukaryota > Metazoa > Arthropoda > Insecta > Lepidoptera > Noctuidae > Amphipyra > Amphipyra tragopoginis. Next base: position 37,232,589 of record HG991991.1, read on the forward strand.
TACGAAAAAAATAGGTATATTAAGGTGTGTCAAATCACCATACACGAAACTGAGGGATAAAAACTTTTTTTACGCATCTCGTGTGCTGTGGGTATCGTTGAATAGTTCCTTAAAAATTACATGAAGGTTCCTAAGTAATTTTTTATATAATTATGTATATTAATGAATAAATGTTTTTTTTTTTTTTACTAAACCTTCGTGACTGCTGCATCTTAAGGGAACGGAACATAAAGTAAAAACGCCTTCATAGGTTATAAAACGTTCAAAACAATTTATAAATGCGTTTAGCTGAATCCCCGATCAGTTTCCAGTACGCTATTATATGTATTGTATCTGTTTCAGTCTCGTTGGCGGTGATCGCCCCCTCGCTGGGTGCTTTCATAGGCCTGGCGGGCGCGCTGTGCATGATGTTGTTGGCCGTCATATTTCCCGCCTTCCTGGACATAGCCGTCCACTACCCCGGTCAATACGGAGTTGCCAACTACAAGTTGTTCCTCGATATCTTCATAGTAATATTCGGCACCTTCTGTTTATTTTCCGGCGTCTATTCCAGCTCACTCGAGATTTACGAAAAGTTTGGTTAAACTACAAGACTAGTTAATAAACTGCTCTTGTAGTTTAAGGGACTTAACACAGCATCTCCTCGCTTACTCTTAGAAAATGACGATTTTGCGTCCGCATCCTTTCAACCTTTTGCGTTAATTACAGCTTTCGCACCAAGCGGAGTTAGTACGTACAATAGTAGCTGTCCTCTCTTACGGCCAGTTCCTTCATCAAAAGTAACAGCCAAAGTCAAAGTAACGGTAAAAGGAGGATGGGCGTTTTGGTACTCATGTCCAATCAAAATGAATTTACCATCGTTGGATAGTTCTTTTCAAGAGTACAAAAAACTACTATGGCAACAAACCCGTATCAATTGTCCGTTTTGAAATATAGTCTTCAGAAGATACTGGATATTCAGTTCGAAAAAGAATTTAAAAAAATCATATCGCCGGTTTTGCTTGACCAATTTTGATGATATTTGCACAGATTTTGAGCTAAATAATATTCAGTTAACGGATGAAAATCACAACAAAATCGGTTTAGTATTTTTTCAGTTAGGGGTGATCTATCTATTAAAAAAATAGGACGCGTTTTTTTTATGCCTAAATACAAAAGTCGTTTCCCAGCAATTATTTTTGGTCAATGTAATTTAGTTTGATGTACAGAGTGCGTAGATTTCGACTATGCGGGTCTTTTTGCACACTGTATACTTACATACAATAAATGATGAAACTTACTTCGAACCTTATTTTATTAACCTAGATAATGAAAAATATTAATAATAATTATTGTAATACCATGCCAAAATGGAGGAAAATGACAATAAAAGTATGTGTACTTAATAGGATATAACGAAAATTAAATAACTTTCAAGCAGGATTACTTCAATCGGACAGCGAATCGGGACTAGCGCCATAGTTATTCATAATCTGCAAAAAAATACCTTTCCAACGGTGTATCATTCATTCCGATTGGAGCCAGTACCAGACTCCATACATTTGTGCCCATCATCCTTTGTTTCTTACAAACTGTATGCCTTAGGCTGTTACTTTTGATGAAGAAACTGGCCGTTAGACTCTTAGGGTGTTACCACACCAATCGATCTATCATTGATCGATGGTAGAATGGATCAGTCAACGTCGATCGATAGTTTCTAATACATCAGTCGATCGACTAAACGTCGACCGATGTCGTTCGATGGCATCGATCGACGATCGATCGATTGGTGTGGTAACACCCTTACAAACGAGCGGCACTTAACAAACGACAGCGGTAACTGCAGCCGTCGACGGCGACGCTTGCATTTGAACAGTGCCGCGTGCAATCCCAGACGCTGGCAGCCACCGGTTCATCGATGGCTGCAGTTATCCATGTCGTCGGCAAAGTGCTGCTCGTCTGCTAAAGCCCTTATATTCAAAAACGCTGACATATACCGAGAACGTTTATACATGAGGATAAATGATGTGATTAGTCCCTTAAGCTTATTTTTTAAAGATCATACTTACTTATTTTTGCCAAATTGTTTTTATATTTTCTACGATATAGATTAATTTATGAATAAAGAAAGTAAAAATATCAAACCTGCCTTATTTATTAAGCCATATTCGGCGCAATGATTTCAGCAGTAGGTAATAAAAAACCTGTTATGTAGCTATATGATATAGCCGAACTCTTTCTCTCCCAGAGCAGCTACTTAAGAGCAAGAGAACGATGTTCAGACCTTAGGGCGAGTTTAAAGTCGTGTGGATGACGTCACGCACGCGGGTTTGACACATGCGTGGCGCTCGTAATTCTTGTTTTCGTACGTGTATCACGCATCATATTAAACACATGAATGTAAAAGTGAAAGGAGATGGTAAAACATTTTATAGACCTGTACATACCCCAGAATATACGGAGATGACATCTATGTAATTTAAAAGTACAGATCTCTATATAATAAAGAATAAGAAAGGTGCATGTTAAACTGTGTGCATCTGGGTTGAGGGCCCATTTTTTAAATCCTTGCTAAACGAAATAAAACTTATAGGAAAGTTAGTTAAAAATAGTTAAAACTTAAAGCAATGGGCCATGAATTTCTTAAACGTGAATTAAAACTGTTATGATTAAATTACTTGGGCCCTCAATCCAGACGCTTGCATAAAGTGGCATAGCCTAAATCTCAGAAACTACTATCTCTGGGTTAATCATTTTTATTTAAGAATTTAGTTAAGAATTTCTTAAATATATAATAAGAAATTCCCAAATCTGTAGAATATGACATTACAGATTTATGGCGATATATTTAGGGCCCTCAATTCATACATGTCTGTACTGAGGAATCTGCAAAATATGAATTTATCTGCAGAAACACATAAATACGACTTTAATATATTTTACTTAGATACCTCTGTGAATTAGTTAAAAAGAAATAATGACATAAAAGTTAATTGTTATAAAGTAAGTGAAAGTTGAATTTTACTAAAACGTCTGAACTGAGGGCCCAAGATTTTCGGCTTTATTGACTAAACTCAACCTCGTAGATTATCGCTAATTAGAATAAGTTTTTTTACTATTTTTTAACTAAAATTTAACATATCATCCGTTCTTCTAAACGCCATACTTTAAGAGAAAATGGATTTTCAATTTTTTATAGGACAAAATTTTGTAGGGTAGATATGATTTTTTTACTTTTTTGGACGGAAAGTTTTATATTTGCGAGAGTCCTCGCAATCCGCAAATCAATCAAATTCATTTGGATAAAACACGATCGGTATAAATATAAGAAAATTTCACATAAATGTAACCTAAAAATAGTCTGATATTGTAAAAATACAATTTACGAGTACTTACAAACTTTTTGTAACAAAAACTTGTGGTGGGTGGATCATGGAAGGCCACTGTATTAACTAAACAGTATTTTTCCTTTATTTACAGGATAAATGAACCAAATCTATCCGACATACATATTATCTCTGGTTGTTCTAGTCTTGCTAACGGTGAGTATGCACTTGATCTGCACGGGCACAACCTCGTAGCTAAGATTATCCACCAGCAACTTGCTCTGAAATATAACTTTATGGATACAGAAGTACCATATTACAAATATGTGCCCGACCCAGTTCTCGAGGATGGTCAATTCACATTGTACTGGGATCAATCTATCATCACTGATAGGACTATTGTCGCCAATAAGCCTGACATCGTGGTGATAGATCGATTAGAAGGCCGCACAATGATTGTTGATATCACACGAGAATCTCGTGAAAGCCGAAAATGATAAAAAAAAACAAATATTTTGATTTGGCACACGAGTTTGTCGACATGTGGGATGTTGACTCAGCAGTCATTGTGCCGATAGTTGTTACAGCCACTGGTTTACTAGCCAAGAGCCTCGACCAACATCTGATGAGGGTCTCGTTAGGCAGCTGGATCAAGGGTTTGATTCAGAAAGCGGTACTTCTGGACACGGCTTCTCTCTAGAGCCCTGACCGCCGGTAGCTTAGACCCTGTTCCCGATGACGGTGGACTACTATTTTTTTATATTTTTAATTGTGTACTGTTTTTAGTTTTTATAACATATGTATTTAAAAATATAATTTAATAAGTATTTACAATGAATAAACGGAATAATAATATTTACTGCACTATTAAATTATTGCATCACACAATCGCTTCCGACAGTTCAAGCAACATATATTTACTTAGTCGCTTAAAAAATAACTTGTATGAGGATATATACTGATCAGTCCAAAAAATTAAAAAAATCATATCTACCCTACAAAATTTTGTCCTATAAAAAATTGAAAATCCATTTTCTCTTAAAGTATGGCGTTTAGAAGAACGGATGATATGTTAAATTTTAGTTAAAAAATAGTAAAAAAAACTTATTCTAATTAGCGATAATCTATGAGGTTGAGTTTAGTCAAATAAAGCCGAAAATCTTGGGCCCTCAGTTCAGACGTTTTAGTAAAATTCAACTTTCATTTACTTTACAACAATTAACTTTTGTGTCATTATTTCTTTTTAACTAATTCACAGAGGTATCTAAGGGCTGATTTTTCAAAAGTTAGATAAGTTTTATCTAAGGAATAATTGTACCGGTTTGACATATTTTCTATACAAAAGCTGTCAAAACGTCAAACTTATTCCCCAGATAAAAGTTATCTAACGATTGAAAAATCAGCCCTAAGTAAAATATATTAAAGTCGTATTTATGTGTTTCTGCAGATAAATTCATATTTTGCAGATTCCTCAGTACAGACATGTATGAATTGAGGGCCCTAAATATATCGCCATAAATCTGTAATGTCATATTCTACAGATTTGGGAATTTCTTAATATATTTAAGAAAATCTCAACTAAATTCTTAAATGAAAATGATTAACCCAGAGATAGTAGTTTCTGAGATTTAGGCTATGCCACTTTATGCAAGCGTCTGGGTTGAGGGCCCAAGTAATTTAATCATAACAGTTTTAATTCACGTTTAAGAAATTCATGGCTCATTGCTTTAAGTTTTAACAATTTTTAACTAATTTTCCTATAAGTCTTATTTCGTTTAGCAAGGATTTAAAAAATGGGCCCTCAATCCAGATGCACACTGTTAAACTAAATAAATTAATATTAAATACCTTGAAATTGACGCTCATTTAACTTTTTAAAACCATATACCTTACAATCTCTATCTCAGAGAGTACGTAAACTCACATTTTCAAACTTCGTTATAGAGGAAAGTAATATAATCGGAACTTGCGTGATGTAACAGAGAGACAGATCATGTGTATGGTATATGAGGCTATGGTGTAATATGTTACTGCATATTATGATAGCTTCTCCTTGATAGTAAAAAAACACGAATGCTGTTAGTCCCATTTGCAATGACGTAAAGCCGCTCTATTTGGTTTAAAAGTACTAATTAGACTTATTACAAACTTGTGGCAATTTGTGTTGTAGGTGCTTACAAAAGTGAATATTACCCTGACTGTGGACTCTTTGACAGGGAGGGTTTAGTGCCGGCGCCCACTGACGGCGCGGCATACCATGGCGTGGCAAAGGAATATTTTTTTGTGGTTTTGGAACTTATTTTAATAAGTTTAGCATTGATATTATTTTATTTTAATCGAAACGTCTCGCGTGGTGACGCGACCTAACGTGGAACGTCACGTCACTCCCCGAGATACTGTGACACGTGGTGTTATTCCGCGGGGTACTACGGCACGTCGTGACATTCCACGAGATGCCACGACACGCAGCTGCAACACAACACATGACACGCATAGCTTACTGTTGTAGGTTAGGAAAGTGCGTGCTAAAGGTGTCTCTCTCCTTCCTCAACGATAATTGCTACTAATACTAAGTCCCAATCAATCATTTTAACAAAATACACAACCAATTTTACATTAACACAGTACTGAATTGAACGAGTGAGCGCCAATTGTGCTTGCTTTCGTCTCGACGTGGCACCACAGGATCGTGTGGTATGCCGCGGGATTCTTCAGTATGCTGCAGAATGCCACAGGATGATAATGACTAGGTATGCCAAAGCATGCCGTGCCGCGCCATGCTATGCCGTGCCGTCAGTGGGCGCCGGTACTATTATGATTTGAATTTTCTTGCCGTTAGGGTGACCATCACCATTAATAATCTTATTAAAGAGTAATGGATTGTGGGATCGACGATTTAAAGATATCACGTAGCTTCCCGAATGCCGCAATATTATGTGTTCCCGTTGTTAAGAATTTTGTGAATTTTCTAATGGACAAAGCTGTTACGAATTAACTCATGGTTACTTACGATATTATTTAAAGAGTTTCGGTGCGTTTCAGTTGCATTTCCTTTCTGATATACAAGGTTAGTCGGAAAGGGGGTACTAATCCGCGGGCCACTTAAAGTATCACTAAAGACTATTTAAAACAGACACAAAAAGAAACTAGAATCATGAATGTTTAACACATTTATTAAAACATACAAAGTACCATGGAAATAAAGTGGAACTCAGTATTGCTTAATGCTTCTTTGCATTGGGTATATTTAATTTAACTCTTGGAGATAAACAATGGCCTCGTTTGTTATTAGCATGTCCGTTATTTTTTTCAACGTTACATAAAACGTGACGTAATATAATGCGACATTCGTTACAAACCACACTTAAAAAGGTTTTAAAGTCATTTTCCTCTGTCAAATTCATTTATTTTTCACGTACCTAATAACCGAAACAAACACAGATAATAAGATACATAGTTTATCATGAAGTAATTAAATAACAGGTACCGAGGTCAATTTCATAGTTCAACTAACCGAAATAATAACAAACGAATGTAAACTAGGATGCAATACACTTGTCTCGCTCTAACTCAGTCCATAATCGGCACAGATTTATTACTATAACGCCTTACTTTCTTTAAGGGACAATCATGTTGCGGTATCACGCGTAGCTATAGAAAAGTATTGATTGTTCTTTTATATGTTGCAAACATATGAGGGCCAACTCTGTGCGATAAAAACCAATCATTTAAGGTGCTGGCTCGAAACAGATTTGTATGATTGTTTTCAAAATTGTGCAGGACAATTTCTTTGTACTATTTAGCACCATCCAGTGTTGGCTCATTTACAGGAATTGGCTTTACGGTTCCCGGCCACCGTAGGCGCCGACCTTTGTGCGGCGAGCGTTGGGTGGCTCGCCGTCCGATCAGGACCAAGCCCGAGTCGACGGCGCGTTGTGTTCCACGCGCGCCTCAAAGAGATGTCAGCGTTAGTAGTAGATGGAACCCGTCAGGGCCAGTGCCGGCCAGGGTTGCGGAATTTGAAAGAGTTACCGCGGCCCTGGAACGCAAAGGGCATTAGGAGGAACACGGACGGGTTTTAGTCAGTAAGAGAGTCTGACACTCTTCCACTCCACCCAGAGCGAAAGAAGTAATTTCATGATTTAGATACCTAGCTTAAAAAAAGGTGTTTGTTTAAATCGAAGTTTATACTAAACTTGGTTAGTGCAGGATGTGGGGATCCACTATGGACCATTTTTGAATTCATAATTAGTTTACGATATGAGTATAGATAATAGTAGTTTATGAAACTGTTACATGTAATAGGGGTTTTTAATGTAATGTAATTAAGGTAATTTTTAATGTATCACACGAGTGTTTTAATATCTAGTTATGTGCAGTTTCATACACTACTTTATCTAAGCTCATGCAATTTAAATAAAAAAACAAAATTAAAACCTAAACATTATTATGGCGTCAAAACCCAGCAGCCCACCACACATAAGTTCGCCCGATACCTTGTTCGCGAGTGGACGTGTGTTTCGTTTTTAAATAATTTTATTTTATGTGTGTAAGCGACCCTAACCCATAATAACAAAGTAATAGTGGACCATATTGCATCTAATTCCCGCCTATCGCTGCACGCGGCAACGCGGAGTGCATGTGGGAAAAGGACATTGGCAATAATTTGCCTCTCGCTCACGCACCGCTACGTCGTAGCTGACCAAGGTCAAGTGACGTGCCATTGCTGCGACCGCTATACTCAACTTGAAAGCTACTTGCAGTGTAATACGACCGATTTTTAATCACCCAAGCTTCGTAATGTCGGTAACACGATCACCGCCAAACTCTCCGGCGCGCCCAGCAACAACTACTAACTTAATGCAAGTGAAGTCCGATTCAGATATTCCTCAGATATCGTTATCGAGTAACCCATACGATAATGCTAATGTAACTTCACGTAGCAAACGCCCGCGTTCGGAATCGTCACCCAAAAACAGCGAACTCCAGGATTTCAAACAAGAGATACGCCAGCTTCTTACTTCTTGGAAAAAGGAACAAGAGGAGTACCTTACAAAAATAGCAAACGAACAAAGCTCCCAATTAAAAACTCTTATGTCTGAAATAGCTGAGCTAAAATTGCAAAACAGTTCATTGCAAAAATCATTCTTAGAAATTGATAAGACGATCACATTCATAAGTAAACAATATGACGATATGTCAAAACAAATTGAATCATTGCAAAAGGAAAAAAAGGCTTACAGAGACAGTATACAACACCTGGAAGCAAAATTACAGGATCTCCAGCAACTATCGCGGTCATCCATCATAGAAATCCGCAACGTGCCCAATAAAGAGAAAGAATCCACAACCGATCTCACCAACATTATTAATAAACTAGGCACTACGGTCAACATGCCCGCCGATAAGACTCTAATACGCGACATTTACCGCCTGCCTGGTAAGCCTGGCGCGGTCAGACCAATAGTTGTTGAATTTACCAATGTTGAAACAAAAAACCAGATGATCACCTCGGTACGAAACTTTAACCGGGAACACCCAAACGAAGGGCGCTTGAGTACCTTCAATATTGGGCTGTCCGGTGACCGCCGTCCCATCTACATTGCTGAATATCTTCCTGCCAGCTCTCGAAAGCTTTTCTTTGCGGCGAGGGAATTCTCAAAACGAATGGAGTACAAATTTTGCTGGACAGCGAATGGAAACATCTTTCTGCGTAAGGAGGAAGGAGCCAAACATCACCTTATTAAATCCGAACACTCGCTTACTGAATTGCAAGCTCAAGCAAGTCAATGACTATTTTTCATCATAACAGTATTTGCCATTGTATGTATCTTTTTACTTCTTAGCCACTATACACTTACAGAAAATTTTAAACACTTAAGTACAAATTCAACCACCTCTCCCTCACATACCCAACACAACAATTTATACATAACTACCACACAGACTTTACACAACAATAATACTACTACTACCACCACACCAATTAAACATAACAATATAATAAAAACACCTATCACTCAACGGTCTATTTCGTCTGTATGTATTCGATACAACGATATAAAACACTTTTGTTTACATAGCCGAATTGGCTGCACAATTATCTATACGACTGGCTCATTAATATCAAAACCTATTCTCAAATTAATAACGAACCCCTATACACATTTTGTCGCCATGTGTCTAATAAATGGCTACTTTAAATGACATATCTAACGACTTAGATGATATCGAAGTATCTACGTCGTACACATGTCAACCAGACCATTGCAAAGATTATTTACACACGTCAAATGCACTAACTGTTTTACATTTAAATATCAGAAGTATCACTAAAAATTTCGACGAACTAAGATGTCTCCTAGTCACAATGAACATAACATGCGACGTGATTGTGCTATCTGAATGCTGGCTTAAAAAAGCAGGGAACATCCCTATTTTAGATGGATACTCATCGCACCAAACCCAAAGTTTAAGTAACCAAAACGATGGCTTAGTCTTATATATAAGAAATAATCTACGTCACACTACAACTGAACCGATTTTTTCTGACGCCAGTTGCCTAACCTGCTCCATAGAAAACAACTTAACTATTATTGCCATATATAGATCACCTTCACAAAAAAACATTGACTCATTCCTAGACCATCTAAATAATGTTATTCTCGATCTTAAAAATCACAATCACACTACAATTATTGGAGATGTAAACATCAATATCAGCCCTGATAATAATGATCCACGCTCTCAACAGTACCTAAACATGACTGCGTCTCACGGATTTCTCCCAGCTTACCTTCTTCCTACTCGCCTGCACAATTGTATAGATCATATTCTATTAAAAACCAGCAAAAAAGCGACTACTTTAATATTGAAAACATCGATCACAGACCACTTTGCAATCTTACTGAATCTGGATAATAACAAACCCAAACCTATTAACAATAAAGTTCATACATCCTTCCTTAATCTTTCAAGCGCTATCTCCGATATCGAAAACTGTAACTTCTCTATTTTAGATACAATGAATGAACCCAACCAAGCCACCTATGAATTCCTAAATATAATCTCCCCCATATTAATTAAAAATACTATTTATAGAACAATCCCATGCAAGCAAAGAATCATAAAGCCATGGATAACCACAGGTCTTTTGAGATGCATTCGCAATAGGGACAGAATGCACTATAAAACAAATAAAGAGCCGAATAACCAGATTTTAAAATTAACCTATTTACGGTATCGCAACTTTTGCAATGATTTATTAAAAAGGATAAAATCGGACTACGAAGAAAAGGAATTTCAAAACGCTAAATACAACCCTAAAAAAATGTGGGAAACTATCCGCAGTGTAACTGACACCAAAAGCGTGCGCTCGACATCAACAGAACTCCTATCAATTGAAAAGTGCCCCACCAAGTCCGTAAACACAATTAACGCGTTCTTCGCCAATGTTGGTATAAATCTTGCAAACAGTATAACTAACTTAAAGTCCCCCCCGTCTTCTAACATTCACCAAAAAAGTACAGCCAACTCAATGGTTCTTCTGGAAACAGACGAAGAAGAAGTTAGTTCAATTATAAACAGCCTCCGGATAGACAGTGCTACGGGCTGGGACGGCATCCCACCAAAATTGCTAAAACACGCTAGCCACATTCTGGTTCCACCCATCACACGTATATGCAACCTGGCAATATCCACAGGCATATTCCCCAGCGCCCTAAAAAAAGCCATCGTACATCCAATATACAAGTCGGGTGACAGAAACAGGGTTACGAACTATCGCCCAATTTCAGTCCTTCCATCAATCTCCAAAATTCTGGAAAGAATAATGTACAAACGCCTTAGTAATTACCTAAACAAACACGAAATTGTCTCCCAAAACCAGTTCGGTTTCAGGCGCGGATTATCCACTGAGGACGCGGTGAGTTCTTTACTGGATTTTGTGGTTGACAAAATTGACAATAAGTTCAAGTGTCTAGGAATCTTCCTAGACCTTTCGAAGGCGTTCGATACTGTGTCTGTTCCTCTACTTCTTTCTAAACTTGAAATCATCGGAGTGCGAGGCATCGCTCACGACCTATTTAAAAACTTTCTTTCTGATAGGATGCAGTGCGTTAGGGTGGGAGAGTACGTTAGCAAAGCAAATCCTGTGACTGTCGGAGTTCCACAAGGAAGTTTGCTCAGTCCTCTCCTTTTTCAGATCTACGTCAACGAACTCTGTCAGCTATCCCTTCCATTCACAAAAATAATAGCCTACGCGGATGACACGGCAATTCTATCTTATGGCCGTGATTGGGCCTCTGCTAAGGAGACAGCCGAAAGGGGACTCGGTGAAGTAATGTTGTGGCTAGAGCAAAACAGTCTCACACTAAACGTTGCGAAAACTAACTTTATCACCTTTGGCTTAAGACGTTCGACCCTACCACAAGATGGCTCACTACTTATTAAAGCCCACAAATGTTCCAACCCTCTCCCCCTTTGCACATGCCCCGTTGTAACTAGAGCACCAGTGGTACGATATCTCGGCCTTCAATTAGATGCCTGTCTGTCCTGGAAAACCCACTTGCAAACAGTTTCCGCACGAATACGTAAACTTATCTTTCTATTTAAGAAGCTAAGGGCAAACAGCGAAATCCTTAAGATTGTATACTCGGCACTAGCTGAATCAGTACTGAGTTATTGCATCACTGCCTGGGGAGGGGCTGCCAAGACCGACTTTATACAAGTAGAACGAGCCCAGAGAGCTGTAATTAAAGTCATTCTAAAAAGATCCTTTAGATTCCCAACGCGGCAACTTTACATGGACTTTAAAACACCAACGGTTCGACAACTATACATACTGCGCGCAGTCATGCGAAAACACGCGACTCTTCCATACAGCGTAAATAGCAGCCCGACAGTAAGGAGAAGACCCAAACCGGCTTGTCCTACAACACATACCAAAACTACATTCGCTAGACGTCACTACCCCTACCTAAGTGCCCTTATATACAATAAAATACATAAAAAATTTAACATACATACACTAAACGCACACAAATGTAAAAAAATAACTAAAGAATTCCTTCTCACCCTAGATTATGAACAAACTGAAACACTGATGAAAACAAATAATTGTTAATATCACATACCCACTGACACCACAAATCACTATCCCTCTCTACACACACACGACACCCACACACCCACACGACACCCACACACCCACACGACACCCACACCCACACATCACACACTCATACACTTTCCCCATACAACACATCACACGCGCTTACTCACACACTATTGCTGCTGTTACACGTTTTAACTTCCCGAATTTTGTAAAAGAACCCTAATGGACGAATGGATGGCCCCTATAACACAGGATTTTCCTAGCATCGGGGTCATTGTTCACTTAATTAAGCACAAATTTAGTATTATAGTAATGTAACATGCATTGTATTTCTTCTTTTTGCTAAATAAAAATTATTATTATTAAAAAAAATTATTATAAGAACGTTATTGTTGTTTTTCTCGGGAACAGTATTTTTTCGGGATGAAAGGTACTCTATGTCGGTTTCTGTACATCTGACAACGTAATGCAAAATTTCAGGATGATCGGTTCAGTGGTTTAGGCGTGAAAAGGTAACAAACAAACAAACTTACTTTTGCATTTATATTATTAGTTAGGATGCACGTGAATAAAGCATAATTGTCATTATAGCAGGTACTATTTTTGAGTTCATAATTGGAACTTTACGACATGAGTGTAGATAAGTATGAAACCATTCGCCATATTTTTAATTCTCATACATTATGGGGGGCTTTTTTTATTTAGAGTTCTTTTTCTTTTCTCATTAAAACTTATTGATGCCGCCATGCCGTTTCATTCATTTGATAGGCAAGTTCCAATAACACTCTCAAGTTTTATTACGTATAATTACATATTATAAAATAATCAAACAAACAGATTGCTTTTCATACTTAATGTATGGGCGCAGTATAAATCTAACCAACATAATGGCAATTTAATTTTGTAAAGACATTTAATTAGGTATGTTATTTTATCCGTAGGCAAGCTAGTCTTGATATTAGATACCAGCTTTTCAATGTCTATAAAAGTAACAAAGTAATCGCCTGCTGACACTTAACATTCCACCATGTATAGCAAACTGTATTGTTATTAGCACAGATTAAAGAAGACGTTGTTGCCATTAATACCGTTTGTGCAAAGTTTGTACAAACCGATTGCACATGCAAGATTCTCCGTACCTAATACTTTTATCAGCAAGTTACTAAGACCCAATTTCACCATACAATGTTAGTTGTTAATGTTTTGTTAAGCAGTCAATATCAATTTCAATATAGTGTTAAACAGTCTGTTAAAATGTTTAACAGGACATTAATAACTAACAGAGTATGGTGAAATTGGGTCTTAACTCGCCACTTAACTAATAAGTGCTAACTTAATCTTTCACGAAGCCGCCAAATAAAATATGGCATAAATAAGGGTATATGCCTAGACACAAATGAGGAATTGTAACAGACGTATAAGTTACTTTATTGATAAAATTAAAACAAATAAAAAGTCAGAAAAACATACCTAACAAATAAAATACGGAAAACAAAAAAATATTCGTCTTTAACCTATTTAATGCTACGTGTAAACTAATGCTAAACTACACCAGTCTCGTACATCTCAAGTAAACTGGTATAGACGCCGGAAAAACAACAGAATACGCTGAAAAATATTATGAAGATGTCGCTAAACAACCTGTAGTAGCAAAATCCGTATCTATTGGGGTAGTAGACCGCCAATTCCATGACGGCGGGGAACATGACAGCCGAGGTCGACAGGCACAGCGCGCCCATCAGCCCCATGAACGGGCCCAGCATCGGCGCCGCCACCGCCAACATGACTGAAACACACACACAGTGATGCAGCGTACTGTGCTCTCAAACAATACTAGTCTAGCTGCTAACCGCCAACAGCAGTATGGCGACGTCACGGAGTATTCAATTAGCAAACTATGAATCACTATCAGCAAGCGACAAAAACAAACACTTGGTTGCATTTTGAATTTGACCAGTTACCAAATTGTTTTATTAAATAAAAAATTTGATAACGTAAAATATAAACATCACACATGATACACGATAAGAACAATATCGGGCGTCTACTATGCCATATCGAATGCCAAATCATCGAATATCAATTAATCGAACACTATAAATCGAATGTCCAAATAGTCGAACGTTCATTTCATCGAATGGTTAATAAATCGAACATTCAATAAATCGAACACTCAGTATTCAAAATGTCGAATGTTTGTTTGATCGAACGTTTAAAATATCGAATGTTTGTGTGATCGAACGTTCAACGCATCGCATATCATTATATCGAAATATTAACATACTGACTACTTAGTATTATATTGAACATAATACGTGCCTGGATTTGAAGCCGCAACCCGGTGCTTAACAAGTGGGTCTGTAACGCGCGAAATCCAACGCAAAATTAAATTTAATTAATAGTTAATGAACAAAAAAAAAAGGGTTTTTCTTCGACGTAGCCGTAAATTTTGTATGCTAATATTCAATATATTATTCAGTAGTCAGTATGTTAATATTTCGACATAGTGAATATGCGATGCGTTGAACGTTCGATCACACAAATATTCGATATTTTAAAAGTTCGATCAAACAAACATTCACACATAAACAAATATAGACATTTTGAACACTCGATGTATTGAGTGTTCGATTTATTGAATCTTCGATTTATTAACCATTCGATGAAATGAACGTTCGACTATTTGTACATTCGATTTATAGTGTTTGGTCAATTGTTATTCGATTATTTAGCATTCGATATGGCATAGTACACCCCAATATCGGTACCAGTAATACAAGGTGGGGCAAAAGTAATCACCCGATGTTGTTTGACTGTAATTTTTTTAGGAATGATTTTTTTTAGCTTGTGGATTATGTTTATTTAATGAATTAGATTTTTTTTCATCAAGTCGAGAAAATGATATCGGTCAAGTGGCCGCCGTCAGAATTGATGACGATATGGGCTCGATTTATGGCAAGTTCCATTTTTTTTCGAGAACGCCTCTTTCTTTACTCTTTCTGTTGACGGCGAACGCTACAGAGCCATGATCAACGACTTTTTCCTTCCTCAGTTGGATGAATTGGGACTGGAGGACATGTGGCTCCGACAGGACGGAGTTACGGCGCACACTGCATAGCCACAACCGATATTCTGAAGGAAGCATTTTCGCGGCGTCTAATCTCTTGCTTTGGCGATTTGTACTGGCGGGCCAGATCACCCGAATTTGACCGGTCTAGACTTTTTTTGTGGGGTTTCTTGAAGTCCCGGGTTTATGTAAACAAGCCTTAGACTCTTGAAGCCCTTAAAGAGAATATCCGACAGGAATGCGAGAACCTACCGCCACCGCCGGAAGTTCTGACGCAAGTGATGGAAAATGCCATAAAACGAGCCCGTATGGTCATCAATTCTGAAGGCGGCCACTTCACCGATATTATTTTCTCGACTTAATATATATTTATTTATAAATTCTTATTTATTAAATAAACATAATCCAAAAGTAGAATCAAAAATTTCAATCCTAAAAAAAATTACAGCAAAACAACATCACTTTTGCCCCACCTTGTATGAATTAATAATTTGATTTAAAATTTAAAATTAAAGGACATGGTCCATACTACTTATATAAACCAAAAACCCAGTCTGGATTGGGACTAAATGGGTACCAGTATTTTCATTATAATGCACAATTTACCCCACCGAAAGGGCAATGCCGAAATCGATTGGGTATATGAGCTTATAGGCTATCAAAGTATATGAAATAATCTTGACTAACAAGTATTTTTTAACAGTTTATACAATATAAATAATATACAAGGTTAGTCAGAAAGGGGGTACTAATCCGAAAGGGTGTTAAAGTACACATAATAATGAATAACTTTTGTTCTACAACTTTTCCCAAAACTCAATAGTTTAAGAGAAACAGTTGTTCAAAATAAAAACTCTAAAATCTATCTATCCCCAGATATGTTCAGCTGTGTTTACATTTTAGGTCGTAGTTGGGGTCATGAATTAGAAGCACCATTTTCTGAATTTGTAACTAAAGCAGGGATGAAGAATTTTTGAAAAAACTAAAATAAAAATCATTTTATTTAGAAAAAAAAAATATCGAATTTTGAAATTTTAACACTTGCTTTCAAACCTTAGAGCATATACCTATGGAGGTAGCAATCCGCAAGTTCCCGAACATTTTATTCTGCCAAATTTTGGGGGGGACGCGGTAAACACGTACAGCACACATTTACAGCTTAACACGTATAAATATCGTGTAGCTATGAACTCACACTAAAATAAAAGCCGGAATACAAACAAAAAACACGCACACTAACAATAACTTCGTCGTATTTATTTATGTTGACGTTTAACACAAACGCAAAATATAGTGATGTGGTATGATAAAAGACCGATAAACTGAATGATAAAGGAATGAACAAATAAAATATATAATTTCATCTCGTGGAAAACAATTTGTATGTAATTATCTAATTATTGTTCTTTAAATTAAAATAAAACAATTGTAATAAGAATAACAATAATTTATTTTAAAAAAGGGCTATGGAGCGCAGTATACTTGGTGTTAAATTAACTGATCGAGTTCGAAACACAATACTGCGCTCCAAAACTCAAACTGTCGACGTGGCTGAAAAGGCCGCCCAGCTGAAGTGGGACTGGGCAGGGCATGTCTGCCGTATGCCAAATGAGCTGTGGCCCCGTATAGCACAAGAATGGAGCCCTGAGACAGCGAGACGGGGTCGCGGCAGACCGCGGAGAAGATGGCGGGACGAGTTGGATGCCTTTCTTGAGGTTTGGCATGAAGCTGCACAGAATCGCGAATGGTGGAAGGAACGGAGGGAGGCCTTTGCCCAGCAGTGGGACAGTACAGGCTAATAATAATAATAAACCCCCTCTGGGAAAGGCGTTACCTCACCATGAGATTAACGTAAAACCGGAGGGAACATTAGGCTAGCTTTCTACAACCCCATAATATAATAAAAAATGTGTCATGAGGTCTACTGAAAAGCTTACAAACCGCAGGGCAGCTTGTGGCGAGCTGTTGGTGAGTGGCGACACTGCGTACCTTATTGCCTCAGACAGTCGGTCAGGGCCTCGTCTCCAGTTTGCCTTTATTGGCTGGCTGGAGTGGAACCCCAAGAGTGCCCGCAGGACTCTCAACTCTGTCTTGCCTTTATCGGCCGTCCAGAGAGGGGCCACCAGAGCTTTATGCTTGGAGGTGGAAGTGTCTAATGGCGTAATAGCGGGGAAACCCACTCTGGGTCTTTTAGACCCGCGACGGCGAAACCGGGGCCACACTTCTCTACACCTCTAGCCGCTCACACGTTTGTTGCTCCCTTCGCCTATACATATACTGGCGGCATTTCAGGGGGCCCAGCTAGTGAGCTGGCGAGTCACCGTCTGCCAACGCATTTCAAATTTAAACTTGAAAAGCAGACGCCGTTTCTTCCGGCAATAGAAGTTATCTAGTCCACCTAACACCCCTTCCCATAGACCAGATATTTTTCACCATATTTTACAATAGTCTTGCACCCTCCTGGGACGGTCCATGACTGTACTCCAATAGTGCAGACGTGGATAGTCCCCGGTTGGTGCCCCACCCCATTTTAGATTAAAGTTCTCAAAGGGGCCTCTGCGCGTTGGACCTGTGTCCCCGTGTATGCCTTCCAAAGGACCGGACATCTTCCGCACGGAAGATGATCCGGAAGGTGACTACAGAGGGATATAATAATAAAAATGAGTCTTATATTATTTTCGCTAAAGTTAGGTACCATTAACAAATATTAAAAAAAATCAACACTTAACTAAAATAATAACTAAATAATAAATATTTTAAAATCACGGCAATCAACTTCCGCAATTTAACTTACAAGTGGATAAGAACTACAGTGTTTTCATGTTTTTTTAATAAAATAAAGAATAAAATAAATACTAAGTACTATCGCGGTATCGCTACGCGTGGTCTGTCAATTCGATGAGCTTAAATGCCTCACGTTAAGAACACCCGTGCGTGACTGCCTCGTTAACATGGTCATCACACCTGTATTCCCTGAAAGGTAGGGCAGAGGTGTATAGTATACCCTCATTTTGCCGTTATGTTTAGTTCCTTTCCCTTGTAATAGGGGGCGAGTCTATTGCCATCAACCAGGCACAAATCCAGACTCTGGGCTGCTACTAAGAAATTACACACGGAATAATCCAATAACACTTTGCCCGACATGGGGCAAAGTGTTATTGAGAAAAATTTCAAAACTCGATCAGTTTTATTTCCATGCAAAACGATTAATATTTTGTTTTTTTTTAATTCTTCATTTGTGCTTTAGATATGAGTTCAGAAAATGGAGCTTTTAAACAGTGACCCCAAAATATGACCTAAATGATAAACAGCTGATCATAGCTGGTGATACATAGATTTTAGCGTATTTTTCATGAAATCTTTGAACAGCTATTTCTATATAAAATATTGACTTTTCGGGAAAGTTGTAGAACAAAAGTTATTCACTATAATGGGTTCAACTTTAACAATAACACCCCTTCAGATTAGTACCCCCTTTCTGACTAATCTTGTATAGATGTATTTGAGAACATTTTAACCACGATTCAGACGATTGTGTTCGCTGCACACGTAATAGGGTTTAAATATTAATTAAAGTTAAATTTCTTGATTGAAACTTAGTTCTATCATTGTTGTTGGAGGCAAAAAAACCTTTTATTTTTTGTTAAATAGTAGGTATCAACAAGGCAAAATGAAATAAAATCAATAACAGAGAACATTATGAGAAGCGGTAAACCTCTTTGTAATTTTCGTTCATTCAATTATATTCACATTGTCCCGTCACTGCCTCTCGTTTTAAAATATTTCTGTCAATTTCTGTCACAAAAGATGACAGCTAAGACGTGAATTATATTTTTGAAAATAATGCAAAATGTACACATGTTTGCCGAAATAATGCTTATTAGTGACAGAAAACTCCATGTTTGAGGAAGCAGACCGCTTTTTGCACGAAAATACCGAACAATTAACCATTTTTACGAGGTGTGTGTCGTGACACGGTACGATATGAAATGGCCAGATATCGCGAGAGAACTAGTTTTTATAATCGTCTATGGGCATACGTCACGGGGGTACGTCAGAGGGGTAAGCGCTTAGACAAAGTATGTGAACTAGACGGAACCTTTTTAAAATGAATTTCATTCTACTTTTTGTCTCTTTTGTTCAAATGACAATTAAGAATTAAGAAAAAAGAGATAACCATAAAATTTTGACTCCGTCTTAAACGTCAAAATTTACAATTGCGAGTCGGCTTGGTATCGTGCACTATACCAAGCTCTTACATAGTTTTCATCGAATTATTCTTGTTTTGGTGCCATTGTGACCTGAGTGAGTGTGTTTATTGCTTGCCCCATTAAATATGGCTTGTGTTGCAGTCGGCTGTAAGAGCCGTATGAGTGTTCTAAGTGAAAATAATAGCAAGTTATCTTTCCATATGTAAGTTATCGACACTCATTTTTACGAAAAGACTGTTCCCAAATGCCGTTTTAAGCCATTTACGTTTAGTATTAGTAATCACTAAAAGTTTTATCAAGTTTCAGTAAGCATATACAACGTAGTTTATTCAAGAAATAACATTGTTGTATTTTACAAAGAGTTTTTGGCAGATCATCTACCTTTACTCGCACAAGTAGGGAAGCTCCACAATATCGATATTTTTCTCAGTCGCTATAGATGTTCACTTTAAATATTTCTATTTATAAGTGAATGCTTAAGATAATAGTAGAATTAATTTAGTTAGGTATAAGTGCGAACATCATTATACAACATTTATATAATTTATAATGTAATTATATAATGTTTTTTTTTAGATTTCCTTTGGAACCAAAAATCAGATATAAGTGGGTACGTAATCTTTGAAGACAAAATTGGACTCCTTCACAGTACTCAAAATTATGTTCACTCCATTTTAGAGTGGATTGCTACCGTGAAGGTTACAAAAAAAGAACTCTACGTAGTGATGCCGTACCCACTATATTTCCAGAACAATCAATATCAAAGGTACATAATTATAGCACAGTTTAATAATCATACAGTTGGGAAACGAATGTACTTGCGCAGAGCAAGAGCGGGGAACTCGCGGGGAGGTGGGCGGCGCGGATCGCGGCCCCCGATCGCGCTTAGTTTGCGCACTCGAACGCTGAGGGCAGGCGCGTCCGGATATTTGCGCGAAAGAATATAAACCCATTAATTGCTACATTCATAAAGGCTAGTTTAAGTTATTTAATAGTACATTGTTACCCTAGGGGTGAAAGTAACTTATTAAGGCGCGAGATAGCGAGGGCGCCTATACTTCGAGGGACCAAATCATTCTTTAACCCAAGGTAAACACTGTGCTTTTCATTACGAATACAAGAAAAGTAAAAATAAAAACATGAATTAGTTATAGAAAAAATTAGTGATCGGATTACCGCTTTCCCGCCTATTTTGTTTTTTTTTTCTGTGGCCAGCCAGCTATTCAGCCATTATTTTTCATTTTCATCATTGAAAAAATGCTAAATATTTTGCCCAAATCTATGTTATTTTAAAGAAATAGTTGAAACTTAATTATAATATAGTCATTTAAAAAAATTATGTTCTTTAATTAATACTTAATTAACTTTAATACAATTTTACATCGCGCTGTAATTGAGTGGCTGTATAGAAAGTTGGAACATGGTTCAATAGAAATGTGAAAATAGAACTAGTTTTTTTTTTTTATAATTTGACAGCTGTCAGTTGAAAAGGATTCTCCCTACCTAGGGCTGGAAAGTATTACTTTCATCCTCAAGCAACTTCAGACCTACTTTCCGAGTATGAGTAATGAAAGTTATATTTATCTCACACGTTTCCCCTCTAGCCAGAGGGTGGGGGAGGTCAAAATCAAAATCCAAGATGGCGACTGTGAAATGTTACAAAATATGCGTCACGGGTATCGTTTCCGCTGTTTTCGGGGGCGCTGATAACGAAAGTGAGGTCAAATTCAAAATCCAAG
The DNA here is from genome assembly GCA_905220435.1 of Amphipyra tragopoginis. Taxonomy (NCBI): domain Eukaryota; kingdom Metazoa; phylum Arthropoda; class Insecta; order Lepidoptera; family Noctuidae; genus Amphipyra; species Amphipyra tragopoginis. The sequence continues at coordinate 37,254,026 of HG991991.1, forward strand.
ATGGCGGCTGCGAAATTTTTCAAAACATGTGTCGTGGGTGTCCTGTCCGAGGTTTTCGGGGGTGCTGATGCCGAAAATGAGGTCGAAGTCAAAATCCAAGATGGCGGCTGTGAAATTTTACGAGATATGCGTCGTGGGTGTCGTGTCCATGGTTTTCGGAGGTGCTGATCCCGAAAATGAGGTCGAAGTCAAAATCTAAGATGGCGACTGTGAAATTTTACAAAATATGCGTCATGGGTGTCATGGGCGTCGTGTCGATGATTTTCGGGCGTGCTGATGCACAAATAACAAGAGCAAATTTTTACTACCGTTAAAATAATTTTATATTATTTATATTACGTTAGTGTAAACTTAGTTTCATATTACTGCAAGTCTTCTGCTCTATTGATAATATAATTAGTGTTCCTTCAATACAATATAATATAATATATATTATAACAGTTAAAAAAACAGTTTGAAAATTATAATATAATGTATAATGCATTAGGAAAATATATCAGTTACGCCCAACATTACCCATGACGCATATTTTGTGATATTTTACCGTCGCCATCTTGGATTTTGATTTTGACCTCCGCCACCCTTGGCGGAAGATGAAGAGGGCTGGAGGGGAAACCCGTGTAAATCGCAAGAGAGTTTTACAAGAATCGTTGTATAAATTAATTATAATGATTATGCAAGTATTAATATAATTATATTGAATATTAATTATAATATAATTTATAAAATTTAATTATTAATTTTTGTTTATTAATTAAGTAAATTATTACATAATAATCACATTTATTTTATTTTTCTTTTTTGACAACCCTTGCACATTTGCGATTGATAGCGTAAGTACCTACACGGGCGGCACGGCGGTGTCGTCCGACATCAAAGGCGTTTCCCAACTGTATGATTCTTAAACTGTGATTATAGTGATCATACGTTTATTTTACATGGAATTCAATTAATATTTATATGTATAAGTATTTATGTACATTTTGTTTTGTAAGCTATGTTATTATTTATTAGGTTTAAGGTTGTAGAATAATTCAATTATATCAATATCTTAAGTATTAACTTCAATTTAACAAAATAGTTATAAGGCTGCAGACACACTGAACGTATCTGGCGCAGCTCATGATTCGTCGCATTACGCGTATAAATACAAATTCTTTTGCGCGACCATACCGCGCGCGTTGTACGTTGATAAGCCGAGCCTAATGGGGCCTAGAACGAGTAAAGTTTCGAGCGATGTAAAGTTAACTAAGTATATTCGGCGTATTTTCAGCGGCTACAGCCACACTTACGCGTGCGTCGCGTATCTTGCGCCGCGTACTGCGCAAGATACGCTAAGTATGTTTTGACCCTAAGATTTCTAAGTTGGTAGAATGATTTGTATAATTTACTTAATTAATCAGTTAGGGTCAGCTAGTTATTGGAGGCCAAAATCAAAAATCAAATAGTATTTTAAAAACAGTGTAAAAGCCGTAAATTGTAAATACGTAATAAAAGTTTTGAAATTATTTGTAACAAAACAAAGATAAAAGACTACAATATTAATGTTATTACCACCATTAACAAAATCACGGATTTTTGTTTTGTATTGTTTTGTAAATGGTGATCTTTAGATTTTGCGTGATGAATTTACAAACAGGAGACAGACGTACTTATTGATAATGACAGATGAAAGCGGTGGTCTATGGTGCCATATCTTTTTCCAAACCCGACCTGCTTCGGTGGTTGAAATTCATCGAATCTTTGCGCGAAACGATTTATAACAACTCTCGAAAACAACTTTTAGACATGGCTCAGAAGCGAAATTTATAATTCTTCAATAAAGTCTTCGCTCTTCTTGAAGAAGAGAACGACGACGCTTCTGCCCCATGCTTCTATAGCTCTCCCAGTAAAAGGGCATAGTTTATTTTAACCTAATTTAACCGATTCGGTCGGGGTGCCTTACATAAGTAATCTACGACCAGGTCGAAACTACCGCTCGCCAGCCACCGCCGACAGCCGAGTCGTCATAGTTCTAACTTTACCTAACCGATCTGGTCGGAGTAGGTTGCAGTCCGTTAAAATGAGGATAAATTAGTTTAGTTAGCATCCCCCTTGATGCAACCCCTGCCAAGTGATTGGATACGCGTAGGCGCGTGTCTTAAAGCGTTCTTGCGTTCGAATATTACATGGCAAACCATTACTTAAAAAACTCGAATACCTTAGCTCTTACTATTCGAACAGTAAAATGAGGCGAATACTCGAATATTTGAATTGCATGGACAACCACTACATAATTATAGGGTTATTCAAGTATTTGACCACTGTGACTACAATATTATTCCTTGAATTTGACTTTCAATTCTGCCTTTCCCAACTATGTTGGGAGCAGATTTAGCGGCTAACGCGATACATAAGCGTATTTTGCGTCGCGTATCTCGCGCAGTACATGGCGCAAGATACGCTAAGTGTGTTTTGGCCCTTACGTGCTCTCCGAGGCACGGGTTCTTTGAAGTTGAAGATTGCTCATTGTAATGTAATTTATATATTTTAAAATGTTTCTTATTATTTTGGAATAAACGTGTTTGATCAAATGCTATCTGGTTTAATTTGTACTCACCTTTGTTATAGCCCAGTCCTCTAAATATAGAAGAGTGATTGAGTAGGTAAGTAAATACCTATGCATATAGCAAATTCCAGTGGTATGTAACCCACACATAAGCAACATCAAAATGTGAGCTTAAGTGTTACGTCACACGTCTTCTAAGCATAAGCACAACACTGCGGGGACACAGGCCTCCTCTCTAGAAAGAGGGGATTGGGCTGTAATACACTGCGCAGCCCCAATGTGGATTGATGGATGACACGTATTCGATTTTTTGGATCTTGGACATGCCGTTTTCCTTTACAGTTTTAAGAGCAGTGACAAAACAAATTACACAGTGCGTGCCTGCCTGGGTTCGAACCCGCGACCTACAACTCAAATTAAACGTTTTTTTTTTTATTTCTAATAAGCAGTGTACATGCATTTAGGAAATGTCTCGACAATTTAGTTGCACGGTTCCAAAAAGTAAGTCCTATGGAGATGAGCCGACAAGAAACTCCATGGTAACCGTGGCGCTGGCGCCGTTACTTCTGGACCACCACTGCTCCAGTCTGCTAAGCGTTAAAACGATACGCCGACTACGATACGCCGTTGGTCAATTATCATCATTCACGTCGTATGCATTCTTAGTTCTATTGTAAACTGTATTTAGTTTAAGTGATTTTTTAGTTAAATTAATTACGTATTTTAAGAAAGGAATTTTTACATTTTGAAAGGCGTTTTTGAATAGTCACGTCGCTGCAAAAACGTTTCAAATTCGAAAGTCATTCATTATTCAATTTTAAGGAAATAAATATTTAATGTATCGATACCGTCCCTAGATTATTCTGCCTCATCTCTAATCATATATAAAATGCATTCAGGATCTTCAACTCATTTAAGCTTCATTTCGTTTGACGTGTACACGCATGACAGTAAGTTCGTCTCTTTTTCCCTCGGATCGTCTCTCATTAGAGTGAAGAGATGAACTAGAGAAAATTTTTCGTTTTAAAAATGTTCCATCTAGTTACATACTTGATCTTAGGGTAAGCGCACTGACCTATATAATTACCACTGGACTGGCTGTTCCGTAAGTTTGACAGCTATTTTTTTGTGCCAATTTGAAGCGCCAATAGCGTGCTAGCGTGTGTCCACAGAACTAATTTTGACGTATATTGTAGGGATGTCGGAAGTGAAAAAAAATATCGATATATCGATGTATCGATATTTATTAAAATATTAATATCGACTTCGATATCACGAGGAAAAAATATCGATATATCGGTTAAATTTTCAGAGGTTTTAAATAATAATGTATTTAGTTCAGTCTGGCTCAATAATAGGTAATAGTATTTTTTCTACAAAATGCACATTATTTTAATGTATGAGAATCTTAATAAAAACGAAGGTAATTCAATCATTATTCCTTTTTCTTAGGCAAAATCGATACTTCAGTACGCTCCCACCTTAATATAATATAGTAAGTAATTATGATACTACGTTTATTTACTGTAAACACTTATTATCAAGAGTTTTTTTTGTATCGATATTTGTTCGCTGATGTCGACATCACTAGTTTTAGTACCACAGACACTCGCTACGTCTAACAGCGCCAAAATGGCGATTATCAAACGGGCACAAAAGCACTTTGACAGCCGCCAGTCCAGTGGTAATTATAGAGGTCAGTGGGTAAGCGTATTTTTGCTCCCTCCATAGGTATATGCTCTAAGTTTCAAACAGTCATCAGCGATACTATAAGTGGGCTTCGGATTAGTACCCCCTTTCCGACTTACCTTATATTAACGATAATAATGACAAGATTACTCTAGTATTGATTACTATTAACCATTTGGTCCCTGAATTATTATGATAAAGAAATAAAAAATAAATAAAAAAAATCAGTGTCTGCTAATGTATAATCTAAAAAGCCAGCGGGCTGGATAAGGTACTTCGTACCTGGCCCAGGCCAGGTAATAGGTATATAATGCTGAATACATGAACACAACTGTCCAATGTACGGCGACTATGAATACAGCTGTAGCAGTATTCTAAAACCGTGTTGGCGTTGTATAAAACATAACAGTAATACGTTCTAGTCCCGACATGCCTGGAATGGATTCGACATCTTATTAAATATTGTATTTAAATAACAGCAAGTATTTGCCGGTTCACAGCAGTTATTTTGTCAGCCTATAGCTCATATACACCATTGATTTCGGTGTTACTCTTTCGGTGAGGTAAATTGTGCAATACAATGAATCTATCGGTACCCAGTTTGTCCCAACCGATTCGGTTTTTTTTTGGATCATCTTTCCTAGCGATTAGTGTATAACAAAATAAAATAAATTATAATGTAATAAAATAAAATAGTCATTTGATCGTTTTCTACCTTTGGTTGATATGACACATATAAAATCTACAACACAGAAGCAGAACCTACGCAGTACTCACATGGTATGGAAGCGACCAGAACTCGTAAAATGTAGTCTGCATATTTTCGTCTATTCTGATCAACCCTCTTGATTAATTTCCGCCAGATAATTTGCCACGCCACAAAGTTTTGCAGCGGATACGAGAGAAAAAGTGCCATGGCAAATAACAGCTTCGCCGCTTGTGCTTTTCTGTGAAAATATATATCTTCATTAAGACAACGTGTACATAAAAAACAATGATTCTTGAAGTCAAATGGCGGAGCAGAAGAACTGAGCTGCGACGGTCCTGCCTCTTCATTAGATAAAGATGCCTGCCTAACATCTTTTTTAATGGTGTCAGTTCAGGTGTAATTTTTACGGCAGCAAGTGTGAATAAAAAAGGATGTCAAGTCAAGGAAACTTCGATACTTGTCGTCTTTCCTTTCCTTACTAGCTATGATAAGACCCAGTATTCCCTTTCCTTTCACCTCAGTGATATCCTTATTTCCTTTAACAATATCCTCGTCACATACAGGACACTTATTAGTACTCATGTTGGATACCCCAATTGTGTTACTAATAACAGTCTATATCTGAAAAGAATATTTGGTGGCTGCGCCCCTGCGTTACCGGGTAGGCTACCGTGCCAAACAAATTACGAAAACCTATAATAACATAAGCCCGAAGGCATGTACACGATATTAATGGGAGTTTTAGCCAGTAAGGTCGCGTTTCCTACAGAGAGCATTAGAGATATTGAGCGAAAAGCAATCTTCATCAATATCATGATTGTTTTTCCCGCCTCAGCTCAGTTATCCGCTGTTATAAAAAACGCGATTTCTTACTGTTACCACCTTCACCGCGTGGAAGTACTCCCAGCTTATGTTACAATCAATTTTAAGATAATTTTCGCATCAAGCAATGGTCATCACGCTGAATAACTTTAATTTCTACACTTCTGGAGCGAGTAGTTCAAAAACGGTTGGGAATATGGAATAAGTGTGTAGAATCAAAGGTATAGAGAATTTTATAAGCTTTCATTTCATCCTAAAACATGTTTCGCTACAACGCACCATTTTTGAGATATTGGCGAAAAACCTAAAATTGAGACCTTTGTCCTTGACTGTACCTTTGTTGATAAGGTTTCAAAGATTACTTACAAACACTTTTATGCTACAAAAATATTTTCCTATTTCATAGATAGGTAGTAAACAAATAAACTTTTCAAACTGTTCTTAATTTCGAAGCAAGTTCAATTATTATTTATTTACATCATAAATAAATAACCTCATCATTATGTATGCACAACGCCTTCTATCGAATATGGAGTTCAACTGTTAACATTGGTTCTATTTTAGTCGTAAGATGGCGTTGCAAGTAACTGAATTGCGTGTGTTATTTTACTTCTTGAACACTTTAAATTCATATTAGAATTTAGAAACCTACAGTTGCCTCTCTCGCTAAAATAAGATACTGTATGGTTTTTTTCGATATCCGTATAGCCCGCGGCAAATTGTAGGGAAAATGCGTACAAAATGCAATATTGCTCGTCCCCCATAATAAATAGCGTGACAATTTATACCCTATAACCTAACCCGACCTGCAAATATGCTTTCCAAATATGAACAAAATCTGTCCAGTAGTTTCGGCGTGAAACTCAAACATAGAAACAGACAGAAAAAAATTCTAAAAACTCTCTTTTTGAGATCTGTAGCGAATTTCCAACAATTTGCACTTATTTTTTCTGGAAAATATTCAATTTAGGTACAGATTTTACTTCGTTACGATTATAATAGGTTTATGTATAGATATCATTTATAAAGCCAGAAATAAAAAAGGCCCGTGAATTGAACCTTGATGCACGCCCATTATAAGTACAGACACCAAAGATATCGCACCTTCTTTTTATTGTCTATTTCATAAATAGCGAAAAACAAGATCAGCAGCTCATCCACGAATTCCGTAGTACTTAGTGTAATTTACAGAAGAGCATAATGTGGTTAACGTAGTGAAAACCCTAAGAGAGATCACATATGATGCCAGTAGCACGCTAAGAGCTTTTCCAGGAAACCCTAGCCCCGTACGTACCGGCCTGTCCTCCTTTATAATGATTCCAAAGAACACTTACTTCTCATTTTCTGGCAAATTGAGCGTAACCGATCCTTTGCATGCAGCCCCGTACTTGAGATAGCCGCAGAGGCCCAACGTGGTGTAGATGAAGATAATCATATACATAGCGATGCTGAAGAGTCCGCAAAACCCCGTGAAGTCCTTGGGATTCTCCATGTTGTACTCGAGTGCTAGCACCTGCGCACACATGAGTGATGTCAGCTCACGTTAGGAGCACGCTTCCCTCCCTCCCCTGTATACTTACTCACCACTCCCACTGCCTCCAGCGCAAACAAGGTGATTCCGATGAATACTGGAATCTCTTGAATTCTCGTAAAATTATATTTTTCTTCGTCTATGTTTACGTCGTCTTGTACCAAGTAAAAGAAAACCAGTATTAGTCCAAGTATGACGCAAAAATTAGAAAACGTCGAGAAAGGTGCCAAAACTTTCAGGTCCTTTATCAAACTCAGGCCGAGGAGGATGGGATACATATAGCAAATAAGCATCCGCACCGATATTCCGTGGCCGTAATGATCGAGTATCTGTCGACAGAAACACAGAAAAAGTAGTGACATCTAGGAGGACCCGATAGATCCGAACGCAGGTATTACCAATTATTACCTGTTTAACATTTTCGGAGACGAACACGAAATAGATGGCGCAGATACCAATCTGCCAAAGGATGAGAAACATATCCACGCCCTGAGAGAGCAAGTTGGAAAACGGGCGCAAAAACTTTGGGCCGCTTTCCAACGCCACCTTCATGCTTTTGTGGTACGCCATGTAGCCACGCTTGTTTTTTTTGCAGACCTGGTACTGCGAGAGGACCTGCACGCAAACACATACATAGACATGTCACTAATTACAGTACACGATATACCTACACCTAATATTAAAGGACGATGGGCAAAATTGTATGAGACCTGTCCCCACCCCTTCCAACAGATTTTTTTGATGTGTCAGTATTTTCATAAGGGTCTATGAAAAGACTAGCAACCAGTTTTAACTTCAAAATCGATGGGGTTTGGTATATACAGGGTGGTAAAGGAAGACCGGAAAAATACACGTGAGTAAACCGTAAATAATCATAAATATGAATGTGTCTCACGAAAGTTATAATAATAATATAGTAAACCGTTACGGTGCGGTAGTGCTAAATAAAGTGAAGGATTTTACGCGCCTACGAATAAAACGTAAGAAACTCGAGTGCGGGTTACTTTTTCTAATACAGTGTCGGGACCATGGTGTAGTGCCAAAGTTCGCCCAAATAAAACCCATAAAGTGCATTCGGGATTACGATGTTTTCTTTAGTGTCGCGAGTAGGAAGTTATTGTGCCGGGCTATATCGGACTACCGTCGTAAGTTAATGTGTGCAAATAAGTGCGTATACGAGTTACATCTTCAGTTATCGGGGTTTTTGGATGCGGATTTGTGGAATGTACTGGATGCGATGACGCATAGTCGAACGGAGACCATTGGATTGAACACGATAAGTAGGCAACAGAATAAATTGGCGAACTTGATAGACAATAGAAAAAGCTACCCACATAACTATGATAAGGCAAATTTAAATGACAATCATAATGCCTCAACGGTCGTCAATCTATCCTCAAAACAAGTGCCTGAGGAAACGATATCAGTCCTATCCCGTGGACTCAATTTCGCACCGGCTCCTCGTAAAATACCGATCGAGGACATCATCACCAATATCGAGAACACTATCGTGCGTAACAGAATACCGCACGGGGATGCCGAGTGTCTTCGACAGGATGTGTCATCGTTGTTACGTAAATCATCGCCACCAAAAAGCAATATGTGCCGCCAGGATATCGTGGCCTTGCATGATTTACGTAATGATCCGGACCTGTTAGTGTTGCCAGCTGACAAAGGTAACGCAACTGTTGTCGTCGATACCGAAGCGTATAATAATAAAATCACGCAACTGGTGAGCGACACAGATGTTTACAAAAAAGTTACCTACAACCCGACAGCCAGGGTGACCAATAAAGTCATCAAGTTGTTACAAGGTCTAAACAACAAGGAGCTGGTGACACTCTTACGACCACACAACCCTACACCACCCAAGATTTACGGATTACCAAAAATCCACAAGCCGGATTGGCCGTTACGACCCATAGTTAGCCAAATTGACGCACCTACTTATAAATTGTCGCGTCACTTGGCTACTATCTTGCTACCCTACACCGGAAAATCGAGTAGCTATGTTAAGGACTCAAGGCACTTCGTCACCTTATTAGCGGATGTGCAGCTACAGGATACAGAGATAATGGTTAGTTTTGACATCACCTCACTTTTTACCAATATACCAGTGGAAGAGGTCATTAATATTATTGCAACCCAACTAAATGGTGCTATGTTACCCACTGAATATATTGAGTGCATAAATTATTGTCTTAAAAGTGGCTATTTCCTGTGGAAGAGTGAGTTTTACCTGCAAGTAGACGGAGTGTCGATGGGTTCACCACTCGCGCCGGTGGTAGCTAACATTTTCATGGAGTGGTTTGAACACCAGGCCTTAGAGTCCGCGGATATGAAACCAAGATACTGGTGGCGTTATGTGGATGATATTTTCGCCATTATCGACCGAGGTGCGCTAGTGGATTTTACGAGGCATCTAAATAGTATACACAGAAAGATAAAGGTCACAACAGAAGAAGAAAACAAAGGAGTTCTGCCGTTTTTAGACGTTCTCGTTATACGTGAGCCCAGCGGCCAGTTATCACACACTGTGTACAGGAAACCGACGCACACAGATCGTTACCTACGCGCAGACTCCCATCATCACCCTTCACACCTATCTTCTGTACCAAGAACGCTGATCAACCGGGCGCTCAGTTTATGTGATCCTCAGTACGTGGACGCGGAATTACGTCATTTACAGAACGTACTAGAGCGCAACGGTTACCAGTGGCGGCGATGCACTCGTAGTCTGAGTACGGTGGACACGGCTCGTAGACGACCGGCGGGAGCGGAACGCACTCCTGCGTTTTTACCTTTTGTGCGAGGAGTTACCGACAAGATAGGTCACCTGTTACGCCGAAGATATAGCATCAGGACGATCTATCGCCCGCCTGGACAACTGCGGCAGTTATTGCGCTCACCGAAGGACAAGGATCCGCTAGGCGTTCCTGGCGTATACAAGATACCGTGCGACTGTGGCCTGAGTTATATAGGGGAAACTCGCCGCAATATCGCAACCAGACTTAATGAACACATACGGAGTATGAAGAGTATGGACAGCACTAGGTCGGCGGTGGCTGAACACGTCTGTAACTCGGGTACGGCTCACTTCATGCGTTTTGATAAGGCTTCCGTACTAGCGAAGGAGAAATATTTCGTGCCGCGAAAAGTACGTGAAGCTATCGAAATAAGCCGTCATCCGAATTTCAATAGAGACGGCGGTTGGACACTGCCACCTGCCTGGAGACCAGCTCTGAAGTCTACGTCATATAAAAGTGAGTTAAGTCTGGAGGGCGACACAGTAAGCGCGGTATGTACCGGCACTCAGTATAACAACAACACGGACACGACAAGTGACGAAGATGCACGAGCAATACCGACACAGAGCGCGCCCCTCTCGTCGCGGGCGCAACGCTACGCGGCTCGGTGCAGCGCTAGTTCGACTCGCGACCTCGCCGCGTGATCAGCTCATGATTAAGGACTCCGATTGGGTCCGAAACTAGTCGGGCAATCCCGAAAAATACACGTGAGTAAACCGTAAATAATCATAAATAGGTATAGTGTTATGTAATAAAAAACCATCAGATTGAGTAAACAGTGTTATAATTATGTACCGTCATCCACAATCACATTGTAAATTGTCTGCAGAACCCCTGAAAGGACGATGACTACCAAATCCTAAATACCGCAATAGGAACCAATAACAACCACACATAAGTCATTAGATAGGTATTTTAATATACTGCCGTAACTACTATGGCGGCTCATTTCAAATCGCTGTATGAAAAAAGTTAGAGCGTTTTTTCGTAGGTTAGGGGTGTTTTTTTTTTCTTATAAATTGTTCGGTAATAGCAAAAAATGCTAGTAGAGTGAGTAAACAGTGTTATAATTATATGTCGTCATTCAAAATCACATCTAATAAATAGGTGATATGTGAAATTACCTAACCTGACGTAACCTAACCTAACCTACGAAACATCGCCGTAACTTTTTTCACACAGTGATTTTAAATGAGCCACGATAGCAATTATTGCAGTATACTGCAATACCTATCTAATGACATATGTGTGGTTGTTATTGGTTCCTAGTGTAGTATTTAGGATTTGGTAGGCATCGTCTTTCAGGGGTTATGCAGACAATTTATTAATGTAATTGTGGAGGACAATATGACCTTTCACGTGAGTGGCAACAACAACTGTAAAAAGTTTCAACTCAATCGGATGAACCGTGTGAATTTTTAGTAACAATTATCCGATACGACTCGAGCGCCACCTATTGTACTTTGATGGTACTATGTCAGAAACTGTCACGTAAGTGGCAACAACAACTGTACTTAGTTTCAACTCAATCGAATGAACCATGCGAATTTTTATTAACAATTATCCGATACGAATCGCGCGCCACCTATTGCACGTTGATGGTACTATGTCAGAAACTCTCGCGCAAGTGCTAACAATAACTGTACTTAGTTTCAACTCAATCCGATGAACCATGCGAATTTTTATTTACAATTATCCGATATGACACGCGCGCCACCTATTGTTCGTTGATGGTACTATGTCAGAAACTTTCGCGTGAGTGCCAACAACAACTGTACAAAGTTTCAACTCAATCGGATGTACGATGCGAATATTCATTTAAATAAAATAATAATAATAAAAATGCGTTTTTCCCGGAATATCCCGCACGTTTGAGGAATGTCGCCATAGGAAAAATTTATCACTCTATTATGATGTTTCAACTGAGATACATTTCAGATCTGTTGAGGGGTGGGGACGTTTTGTCCCATTGTCCTTTACCAGTTTTTTTAATGCCGTTTTATTGTAATGGGTCATATCTAGCGAAAAAAAGGAACATTATTTTGTTCCAAAGTTGTCCTTCAAAAACGTAAATAATTGGTAAGAAAATTCAATCAGTTGACAATTGACAATGAAATTCCTACGCGCAAGCACACACGCTAACCTTTTATCTATTCGTTCATTTAAAAGCCGGCGCTGCACGTGGAGACGCTCAAGGTGGCCGCCGCGTCGCCGCCACTCATTCCCTTCCCGTCGCCACCCGCCACCCGTGCACTCGCCGCGAGTTATTCCCAACGAATCAATGATTCGTTGCTAGTTGCATCTGATCCCGCAAAAGATTCCCTTCAGATCACGTAATCCGGTGCAAGTGTTGCAACTACTTTGTTCAGTAGTATTTTTTCCTAATAAATCACGGTAAACCGTGATCTTAATAAAAAAAACTACTTTTATATATGTTTTTAACTAAGTACCGCGCAACAACGTCCCGGCGACCCGGCAACTTGCGTTGTTTAGTTGACAAAGGTTGTGGTGGACCATTTTTTAAATTAAATATTTTTGACTATTAGGTACCCACTGCACGACATAATATTCGTCTCGGCCATCCAGCAACATGTGTTGCTGTTTAGTTTACAACGTTCGCGGTGGACCACACACGATGGTTAATATTTACATGTCGCAGACACAGTTTGTAGAATTGGATAGAAGAGACTATAGCATTACAGATATGACCAATGTTTGCTTATCAGAGACACAGCTTAACAGTTATGATTAATAAAACCAACATAGACTCTCCACCACGTACAGTACTTGTATGCATTTAGGTTAGTTGTAAGTTACATGAGCTAAATCACAACATAATTTCACACAAGGTAATAAAATAAGCAGGACAAGCTAGTCAGGCAATAAAGGTCAGACTTCTACGATGGTTCGACACAGTATGAACCTGGTTCATCGAGTGACAACTGCTTTTATAACATCGAGTACGGTGACTCATCTTGGCAACTGGGCCCTTTAATATCTAAATAACTTATTCTCCGTCACGATCATTATAACGTTTCAAGCGGCCTCGCGTGATGGTGTCTTTACGCCAAGTCATCAAATCTTTAGTCTTCGTTGCTGGTCTTCTTCTAGATCTTCTTCATGGTTCTTCAACCATGTTGGCCATCCAGGTCTGCCATCCAGGTTAGTCATCCAGGTCAGCCATCCAGGACAGCTATCCGTGTATCTGTACCTAACGATTGACCATGCCCTGCGTCTTAAGGAATACATTAAATAATTAGTTCTATATTTGTTCTATCGAAATATGCATAAGACGCAATTTGTTCCGTTTTAGTTTTTATAAAAAATGGCTTCTTCTATAACAGTTAGCCAGCGATGTACTTTAAAATTACGCATTTTAAAAAAACAAAATCTAAATAGGCGATTAGTGCTACATTAACTCTAATTACTTATCTACTTTTTACTTATAAAAATTCATTACTTTAAGTTTAAAAAGACAATACAAAGAAGGAAAGCTAGCGATGTATTTCTAAGTAAATGAATTTCTTTCGCTTATAATGTGACAGTTTTGTCCCCATTACAATTCAAATTAGATTTTAATAATATTTTTTATTTAATATTTGTAATGAACAACACAAATTTTGAAAAACAAAATCTTTCTAAGCGTAGGTAGTTTCTGTGAACTTCGATATATCTACATTGCACTACTGTTTATTTTTTGTTTTTATTAAGAATTAACTAAATCTAAACTAAATTAACTGTATTAACTTAATTACCTACCTATTAGGCATTTTTTTTTGTTTTTTTCTCTTCTTTTTTATTTTTTCGCATGGAACGTTATTCCATTCTGTATCTGGAAAAGGGTGTTGATAGCTGCGCTACAGTTTATACTTTTGCAGCTATCATCGTTTTACTTGTTGTACTTAGTCTTGTGTTATTGTTCCGTAATAAACTTTTTATTATTTTTTTATTATTAATTCTATTTTTTTTAAACATTTATATAATTAAGTAATTTAACTTATAAGGCAGAGCGCCGACGCTGCAACAATTTTCACGTTATCCATTGCCCAGAGTCGAATTGAAAATACATATGAAGCGGCAATGTAAACACTTATATCCGTTGATGTTGCCACAGCAATATTTGGAGAAATATCTACGGCAGGGCAAGCGGCAACGGAAATGGCTGAATGTAAACGCGGTATAATAACAAACTTGTCAAGTACTGTCAAACACAAACATGGTGACTCGATGGCATATACACACACATATTGAAGACAGATGTTGGACTATAAATTCTTCACCTACCACTAACAGAAAAAAACTATAAAATGATAACCAAAAGAAAAACTCCACCGTTGCATAACTCAGATCGAATAATATTTTGGCTGACCGGAATATACAATGTGTCCGGTCATGGACTAGCGATATTCTAGGTTCTTATGTAGCAACTATTCTAGTACACAAATACACTGCACACTAGGGTCCAATCCACTTCCTCGCTATTTGGCAGCCATTTTGCTTTTTTGTTGAGATATTCTCTTCTGTTTTATAATCTGAGTTCTCTATCTTAAAGTTATGAAAATGTGAACCCATTGTATCGTAATGTAAACGATAGACAATATTGTTGCCCTCCGAATAAGCCTACTTTTATCTCAGTAAGACCAACACTTTGAGAGATATAACTTTTTTTGTACACATGTACAGAATATCTCAACAAAAAAATGGAAGTGGATTGGACCCTAGTATGTAGTGTGTTTGTGTACTAGAATAGTTGTTATATAAGTACCTAGAATATCGCTAGTCCATGACCGGACGCACTGTATAACCGGAACGACACGACGCACCATTATCGATCACAATAACTACCAATATCTTAGAGAAGCGCGGTCGACGACTCAGTCAGGAGTGGCCATAACGTTCTCTTTCAATACAAAAAAGTCTGTCGTTTTTTGCGGAGGGAAGTCTCTAACATACATGTCTGCACTGTACTCGTAGCTACGACATTATACGATGAGAGCTACCTACTTAGCTACTACGGAGACCACGTGAATGAGAATGGAGCATTTTTAATTGAATTGGCTGACTTATTGCCAGCATTAGATGTCAGGAACTTGGGAAGAGGAGATTTGTGCATAATTTAATTCCTAAGATTAAGTAGACATTTCACATCATGTATAGTGCAGGCTAAGTGCAATGGCGTTGGTACTCGTATAAACAAGATATAAGTACTTACAGTAACAAGCTGTATGTCATTAGATGGTCTAGTCTGTACTAAGTTGATTCACTATAATCTACATATCAACACTTAAATCTTGTTCTCTTTTGAACGTTTGAATAATATTCACAGCGGTTTGGTGTCATACATAATACTTGTTCAAGGTCATCATCCCAACAAGCTCATGTCACGTTTTTCGCCAGCAGATGAAAAGATTTTTTTCAAATAAAACGTACGAAAATACAATTTTTCAACCAAAAAAACCAGCTGAAGGACTTGTACAGACTTAGTGCCGTAGTAAAAATACTCGGACTGACTTCCCCAATAGTGGTGACACCTTTTTTTCGTTGACCAGCACTTTGACTCTTGGGCCGAAGTTTGTATGAACCGTGAATGGTCTTCTTTCATGTTTCCAGCTTCAGTGGTTTAGGCTCTGCGTTGATGAATCAGTCTGCTAGTCAATCAGTCAGGAACTTTCTCTTTATAAGTATTGATTTATATTAATAAAGAAGTTAAGTAAGTTTTTATGGAAAAATAGATTTACCTACATCTCGACTAAAAATGCACTCAACTAGCCCCCTCGCTATGTCAGTAAAAATATACAAAGTTACAAACGAAATTAAAACCAATGTGTTTTTACACAAATTAAGACGCTTTCTGGCAACTAAATGTTATTACACAATAAAAGAATTCTTTGACGATAAACTCACTTAACAAAAAACTAACAAAATAAGATAGTACATGACAAAACTATATACACCATTCAAATCTATCTCAAACGAAATATGTAATAATATAATTATTAAGTACCGACACAAAAACTAATAATATAAAAATAATACATAAATAAATATAAAAATAAAATATAATATAACAGAGTTAATAATAATATGTAAATCAATAATATATAAAATAATAATTTATAATAATATATAAAATAGTGCAACTGCTGGAGTTACTGAAGGTAACTGAAACTTTCAGTAATTCCATCAGGATGGAATTTGGTGTGGACAAATGTGCAGTCATGCATGTAAAGCGAGGGAGGATTATGGAATCCGTGGGAACCCAACTCTCGGATTCCATACACCTTAGATCCCTCTCCTCAACCGAAACCTACAAATACTTGGGTATGTCGGAGGCGTTAGGCGTCAATGAGACTGACATGAAGCAATCGTTGAAGGAGCGCTTCTTTGGCCGCCTGAAAAAAGTATTTAACAGTCTTTTGTCGGGCGGAAATAAGGTGCGCGCCTTTAACGGTTGGGTCATGCCGGTCCTGATGTACTCCTTCGGCATACTCAAGTGGACTCAGACCGAACTTGACGCCCTGGATAGGAGGGTCCGTTCGCTGCTGACTGCTAATCGCATGCATCACCCACGCTCATCGGTAATGAGACTGTACATCCCGCGGAAGTGTGGGGGTCGAGGCTTCTTAAATGCTAAGACCCTCCACAACCGCGAGGTGTGCAGTCTCAGGGAGTACTTCTCCCAAGCCGACGTGGGGATGCATCGAGACGTGGTCACAGTGGACAAAGGATTCACCCCGCTCTCCTTGGCGAAAGAGAACTGGCGCAAACCTGTAGTACTTGATACTAATGACCGCAGGGAGGTATGGCGGAGCAAGGAGCTTCACGGACGCTTTTACCGGGCCCTTCATGGGCCCGATGTAGATTTCCTAGCGTCCGTGGCCTGGTTACGTTTCGGTGACCTATTTGGTGAAACCGAAGGTTTTGTTTGTGCAATTATGGACGAAGTAATGATGACGAACAACTACAGAAAATATATTGTGAGAGACGGCACGGTTGACATCTGTCGGGCATGCCACTGTCCCGGTGAATCTATCCGACATATTGTCTCTGGTTGTTCTCGTCTTGCTAACGGTGAGTATTTGCACAGGCACAACCTCGTAGCTAGGATTATCCACCAGCAACTTGCTCTCAAATACAACCTTGTGGACTCAGAAGTACCATACTACAAGTATGTGCCCGACCCAGTTCTCGAGAATGGTCATGTCACATTGTACTGGGATCGATCTATCATCACCGACAGGACTATTGTAGCCAATAAGCCTGACATCGTGGTGATAGATCGATCAGAGCGTCTCACAATGATTGTTGATATCACGGTTCCGCATGACGAGAACCTTGTGAAAGCCGAGAAAGATAAAGAAATTAAATATCAAGACTTGGCACACGAGGTTGTCGCCATGTGGGATGTTGATTCAGCAATCGTTGTGCCGATAGTCGTTACGGCCAATGGTTTAATAGCCAAGAGCCTCGACCAACATCTAAAGAGGCTCTCGTTGGGCGGCTGGATCAAGGGCCTGATACAGAAAGCGGTGCTTCTGGACACGGCGCGCATTGTTAGGAAGTTCCTCTCTCTGAGGCCCTGACCGCCGGTAGCTTGGACCCTGTTCCCGATGCCGGTGGGCTACTATATTTTTATATTTTTAAATGTTTTTTTATTTTTTTGGATTGAAATATTTAAAAATGTAATTGTATATGTATTTATAAATGAATAAACGTATAAAATAGTACAATACAATAAAATATAATTAAAAAATATATACAATACTTATATTATATAATTATACAAAAAAAACTTTTTCGGGAACCTAAATGTTATTACACAATAAAAGATTTCTTAACTTATCTAAACACTAACAAAATAAGACAGTACATGACAAAACTAAATACACTCATTAAAATCTATCTCAAACGAAATATGTACAGTAGCGTTCATAAGTCCAGTTGCAATCTCACAAAGCAATAGACTGACACTTTTGTTTGACTTACGACCTTCTTTAATTAGTAATTTCTATACTATAGGCACACACACACACTCAATATTGTCTACAACTGATTGTAGTTCATAATTTCAATCATTTTAACAGATAGCATCCTGGCTTAGCGGTTAACGCGTTCAGGTGCGTATCATGGCAATCCGTTGGTTCAGACCTCACGTGCGGTGACTTTTTGTAGTTTTAATAATTACTCGTAGTAGTTCGATAATGATTAGTTGTTGTCTCTTTCGTCTTGTGTAGTAAAGTTAGTAGGTAGACCACAGAAAACTAAATAAATAATTATTTCGATTTCTGTAAGGTAGACAGACGCAGTTACGACTCATCCAACTAAATCGAATAGAACGTTGTTGGTTGGGTGTTATTGTTGGTTTGTGACGTGTGAATCTATTAAAGTTTAAATATTTTCAATATGCAGGCAAATATAAATATCGAAGCGAGGGCGAATATTATTGCACTGCGTAAAAGTGTATGCAATATAACACAAATATCTAATGAAACCGGACTGAGTGTGAGTGTTATGATTTAATTATTTTATTGGATAAACAACTAAGGGCCATTAAAGATTATCAAAGATAACTATATTCGATCATTTATTTTAATATTTTTTTAAATAAAGTTTTAAAATCATGATGTTACAAAAGAAAAAGATTATAAATAACTTTAAAGGTTTTTTATTTGGATTAATGAATGATAAATAACAATAATATGTGTAATAATTTTATTTTTAATAGTGTTTTGTTTCTAAATTATTAATAGCAAACTAATCAGTTTTAGTATTTTGCTTATGGATGCCTAACAGTATTCCTTTTTTTGTTTTAGAGAAATACTGTGAGTCGGTGGGTTAGGAGATATGAGGAGGAGGGAAGCCTTGCTAGTCGGGAGCGAAGTGGAAGGCCGGTGATTATTAAAGAGGCGCAACGACGTCACATGGTGAATGAATATGAAAGAAGTGGTTTCATACCAACGAGACATTTTGCTGAAGTATTCGACACATCATTACTGACTGTTCGCCGTGCACTCCACGCTGAAGGTTTGCATCACCGAAGACCAGCTAAAAAACCCTTTTTAACGGAAACACTAAACAAAAACGTTTACGTTTCGCACAAGAATATTTAGACTTCGACTGGGCCACTACTATATTCACAGATGAAAAAACGTTTAAATCGAGCCAAAAGGGAAGACTTCATTTATGGCGTAAAGATAATACACGCTGGTGTGAAAAAAACATAGTTCCTAACACGGAATCAGGGCGAATCACGGTCAATATGTGGGGATGGATGAGTGCAGCAGGGCCAGGGGAACTTGTATTTATTCCTCCACGCGCCAATAGCGTCACTTATATGGAAGTATTAAATGACGTCATGCTACCTACTGTGCGTAACGTTTATCCAGCTGAAGAGATTATGGAGATATCTTTTGTCCAGGATAATTGTCCAATTCACCGGGCGGGCACTGTGCGTGAGTGGTTTATCAGACACCCGGAGATAACTGTCATTCCATGGCCAGCCCGATCTCCTGACCTCAACCCTATTGAAAATCTATGGGGTTTGATAGTGCAAAGATGGGAAGCACGGGACGAGAGGTGTCTTGAGCAGTTAAAATCACATTGCATGGAGATATGGGAAAATATAAGAGGAACAGAAATATGTTTTAATCTCATAGGCTCCATGCGTCAACGTCTTCTTGATTGTATCGAGAATAATGGGGGATACACAAAATACTAAATGTTTTATTATAAAATTATTAAATATGAATATTATATTACGCCATATTTTCCGTGATTATTTATGGATTAAAATGTGAGGTTTAGTTTCAATCTTCTTTTCGTAAAGAAAAAGAATACTTAAGCTATAACCTCAATAAGCCCTAATGAATAAGATTTGTTAACTTTGAGGTTTGAGATCACATGCAGTAAAATAAAAGTAGTATTACTGTGTAATTTAATTGTATTGTGACAACGAGTCCGCACTGGATATATTTACGTGGGTAGATTTGCGTAGATTTGCTAGTTGTGGTTTATTAGAGTACCCACTATTTAAAACACAATATTGTTTTACTACTAAGATACAATATTTTAAGCCTGATTGTCATAGTTCACTGATTAGCTACTTTACTTCAATGAATCGTTCTTTATGAGAAAATAAACTGTTTTAACTAGAAGTTTATTTATTTATATAAATATATATTATATAATAATTGTAGCAGTTTTTTAACTTTATGTAATTAATTAATTAAAATGAATAAACAATAAACATTTTTGTTTTGTTATCACTTATCACTTAACACGCATTTTTTATTCTAAACCCTTTATTGCAATAACAATAATAAAAAGATAGCAATACTATCACCTAGGTAAATATTATTGTTGCAAACAAAAATAAAACATTGACTAAAAATGCATCACGAGATCAGAACCTAAACCGACACGCACTTAATTCCGACGCTTTACGCTTACCGCTATCGGTGCCTAGTAATAATATTTGAATTTTAGCAATCCTATGAACCGATCAAGCAAGATCATGCGTATGCTGCGTGTATAACAAAAGCGACGGAAATATATTTTTGTTTCGTGTAGTGCGACGCGATGACAGTGTGTGAACTCTGTGGCTGTGGTATGCGTACTGTATCGAGACACCACTTACACATACAAACATACGGACTGCACCGCGTGTGTTCACAGCAATACAAACCTTAGCGTGCCAATGCACTTATGAACGTTTACTGTACTTATACAAATATAATTATTGAGTACCGAGACAATTAATAATATAAAAATAATACATATTTTATAAATAAATATAAAAATAAAATATAATATAACAGAGTTAATAATAATATATAAATTAATAACATATAAAGTAATAATATAAAATAATGAAATAATAATTTATAATAATATATAAAATATTAGCAGTACAATAAAATATAATATAAAAATATATACAATACTTATATTATACAATTATTGTAGAGGACAACCAGTAAAACAATTAACTTGGTGAAAGGCACTTGCCGTATTTATTCAAACAAACTTATATTATTTACACTAAAAACTTTGCACTCATTCTAATACGAATCGACTATACGTTCTTCTTTCTTCAGGGCTTCAGGGCTGCTGGGCTTCAGGGGTTCAGGGTTCAGTTCTTCGTATAGGTTCCTGGAGCGTAGAATGAGTGCCGACCAAAATGCCGTTTTTTTTTTTCTATTGGACTGCAGTAGGTCGTCCTAGGGGACGGTTTCTACGTAACCGGGCAGTTATTGGCGAGACCTGAAGGGTCTCCAGCCAATGGGGGGAAGTAAAATACTTAACCTAAGCTAACTACTTGTACTACACTAACATCATGACTACCTGCAACAACAGCACTAAGGGCGACCCCTAGTGGGACTCGGACCTCGGCTTAGGGCGTTGCTGGCGTGGACATAGGGGGGGGGAGACAGCTTGATGAGGGCTGAATTATCGGGGTGACTGCGGAGTCTGAAGAGACGACCGGCTCTACGACGGGAGAGCTCGGTGGATCGTGACCGGCGGCGGTGGGGCGTCGCGACGGGCCTCGTCGGCGAGGACGGTATGCCGGGCGGCGGCGTTTATTGTGTAGTGTGCTGGTCGATTTACTCGCCTCCTGGAGGAGGGTAATTTCGTCATCGGGTTCTAAAAGTGTGTGCCTGGGACGGCGAACTTTACTTATGAGAGAGGGACTGTAGTCGGCCGCTGCGGCGACTAGGGGGTTCGGATGGCGGGGGGCAGAGTCGAAGTAACGCTTGGAAATGCGTTTGAGGTATTGCCTGATGGTTGGCATTTTTAGATCGAGATGGAGTTGGACGTTACGCATGAACCACGGGGCAGCCGCGGCTCTGCGCAACACTCGATTCTGGAGGGTTTGGAAGGATTTAAAGCGACAAGGCTTAACGTGTGCGAACACGACGCTAGCGTAAGTCAAGATGGGGCGGATGCACGTCACGTAGATTCTCAGCTTATTTCTAAGTGACAATTTACTGCGCGTTCTAAGGATGGGGTGGAGGCGACCGACAGCGAAAGCGGCGCGAGCGCGCACCGCTTTGATGTGGTCTCGGAAACTCAGATGGTGGTCGAGGATAACCCCCAGGTATCTGGCTTTCATCTCCCAAGGGATCTGTTTGCCGAACATGAGGACGGGACGGATGTGGGTGTGGGAATCACCGTGTCTCTCGAAAAGAACGGCTGCGCTCTTTTCGGGATTCACCTCTATTCTCCATTTCCGGAACCAGACCCCGAGGGCGTCGGCTGCGGTTTGAAGGGTTCGAGAGATGCTATCGAGACTCCTACCGGAATAGTAGATAGCCGTGTCGTCGGCGAAGAGAGCCAACTTGGCCAAGCCACGTTTGGGAATGTCGCTGGTGTACAGCGTGAACAGAAGGGGCGATAGCACGGAGCCCTGAGGGACTCCTGCGCGAATGGGGTGAGGGGACGAGAGGGTGCCTTCTAGGCGATAGCGGAAGGAGCGATCCGACAGAAAGTCTCGAATGATGAGCACGAGACGATCCGGCACGTTGAATTGGTACAGTTTGTATAATAAACCGTTGTGCCAGACCTTGTCGAAGGCTTTCGCTACGTCGAAGAAGAGCATGCCCGTTTTGTACGAGCGCATAAAACGGGAGCTAATGTGTTCGACAATGCGGTGCAATTGTCGAATGCAACAGTGTTGGGTTCGAAAACCGAACTGTTCGTCGGGGATGAGTTTACGGGAGTCAGCGAAATCCTTTAAACGGATATAAATGAGACGCTCATAGATTTTCCCAATTACATTGAGAAGACTAATGGGGCGATAACTAGTGGGCTCACTCTTGGGTTTGCCGGGTTTGGGGATACCGATAACGGTGGCTTGTTTCCAAGCTTGCGGAAAGATGTTATTACTCAGAGCGCCATTGAAGATGGCGGCCATGAGAACTATGAGCGGGGCGGAAAAGTGTTTGATCACCTTATTGGTGATACCGTCTGAGCCGGGGGCTTTCCTAGGTTTGAGATTCCTCACTATCGTGTGGACCTCGTCTACGGTGATGGGGGGTAAGGGATCGTCGGGGTCTTCATCGGGAGGGAGGGAGGCCCTACGTTCGACCTCGCGATCCACCTTGGAAAGATGGACCGGGTCTGCGGGTTGGGTGCCGGGAGTACATTGGGCTTCTAGACTGTCGGCTAGACATTCGGACTTTTCGTCATCTTCAAAGGCCGGCCTTTGGTTCGGACGATTGAGAGGGGGAGTTGAAGCTACACAATCGGATTTCAGATTACGTTGCAATTGCCAGAAGGCCAGATGGGATGGCTCTAAGTCGCTCAACATCTTGTCCCAGCGGGCATCCCGAACCTCCCGTACACGTTTCTTTACAGCACGCTGTAGAGAACGCATATGGGCGCGGTTAGCTTCGCAGGGAAAAGTGTCATAGGCACGGATGGATGCGTTCTTCTCCGTCAGCAGTTCACGCACATCGTCCGGCAGCTTCCAGCGGTGTTCGTCCACCGCTGGAACTTGCCGTGAACACTCGTTCACCACGGACTGTACGTGACTGGTAAGGGAGTCGATCGCGCCCAGCGTGTCGGCAATCGTAACGATATCGTCGGGGATGCCAAAATGCCGGCGGATGCACCTGCTTACGTACCATTTAGGGTGGCACAAGTAGTGTATGGTGTAACCCCCCGGTAATGTTCATTTACCATTATATTTTCTCAAAATGTTGGCTTTGCTGTAGCTAGCTGTGGCTATATGGTCCACTGTCTATAGCTAGTGGTCATCTTGTTCTATACATTGTGACGTATTTTATGACCTTGTTTACGTCTTAGTTGAAGTTAGGCTTGCCGTCCGCAACAATTATAATTATACAAAAATACTTGATTATAGACCATTTACCGAAATTGTATACCAAGCCCTCTTCCTCTCTCCTACTACCTCTGCTGTGCCCGACAGGGTCTATAGTGATTCTGCTATATTTTTATTTATAAGACCTAATGTTACACTATGGAACGCAATAAAGTATTGAGTATTGAAATAACAATTTTTGTTTTTTCCCAGCCTAGTATGTAGATAATTAAGAATACAATAACAATCATTACTTAATTTTTTAGAACATAATATGTATAAGCAAAACTAATTAAAAACTTCAATTTAAATGAATCATGAGTGGTTGGGATATTTTTTTGCATAACAAAGTGTAGTTGCAACCGACGACGAGATTCGATGGACACTTTTGCATCATCCGATGCAACTAGCCACGATTTACGTGATTGCGAATAACTTGGAAAAGTAACCATAATTTTAAAGGAAAAAAATAACTTTAATGATTATTTAATATTTATTTAGATTGAAACACCCTGTCAAATTCCTAATGAATGGTCTATATTGTTCTACCTACATGTCGCAGAATCAACAAAGAAGCACAACTATTAGAATGACTATTGATTATTGTTAATGTAGTAGGACGCCATCTATTATCGTTTGTCGGAAACGTCAAGCAGTGTGCTTGGGTGAGGTCGGTGCGTGGCGTGGCATGTCTTGTTTGACGGTTGTCACCAAGATGTCAACTGTCAGCTGTCAACTGTCAGCTGTCGGCTGTCAGCTGTCAATCTTTTTGACATTGGATGCATTTGATTTGAGTGAAATCACTTTGGAGTAAGACACGAGGGCGAGAGGTCGTTTTGCCAGCCTGCACCGAACTTACCGCGTTTCCGTACTTTAATCTACTTCCATCGGTTTGATCATTAGAGATTTTATTATTTTGAATAAATAGAGGACTATAATCAGTGTTGTGACTATTATTTCCTGCCTACACCAAGTCGAACTTGGACTCTGATGACGAGGTACCCCCAATGAGTGAACTACCCTCGTTATACATTAATTATGAAGATTTTTTTTTGTGGTAATTATAAATTAGGAGTGTATAATAAAGAATAAGTATTAACTGACCAGTATTTGTATGCAGTAAGTGGCAAATAATCCAATTAGTATTATGCCA
The DNA here is from genome assembly GCA_905220435.1 of Amphipyra tragopoginis. NCBI lineage: Eukaryota > Metazoa > Arthropoda > Insecta > Lepidoptera > Noctuidae > Amphipyra > Amphipyra tragopoginis. The sequence goes on from HG991991.1 coordinate 37,279,107, forward strand.
ATGCATCCGTACACGATGCCCAAGCGTGCAACTGCGCTGGGCATGGCGAGCAAGCCCGCGCCCAGGCTGCCCTTCACCAAATGCATCATGGTCTCCCCGTACCTGCAAGCAAACAGACAAAAAACATCACAAACTATTACATTACATCTAATTATTTTGTGATGTTTTTGTGAGGTTTCGTAATTGTTTAAACATAATACAAATATCTCTTATATCAACATTAATGTCTGTATGTTCGTCTGTTCGTCTTCTATGCGTTCGTTCATCGTTAATCCGATTAAATTGAAACTTCGTACAGTACAGTGGTTTTTGGCACTTTCGTGAAGGCCGCTAGCATAATAAAAAAAACTTCTTATGCGGGTGGAGCCGAGAGGGCACAGTTAATATTATAATGTCTAGTTGTTATCGTCTTGCTAACCTGGGCTCAACCTAGTGACTAGGATTATCTACCATCAACTTGCTCTGAAGTATAATATTGTAGACCCATTGTGTACTATACTACAAGTGTGTGTTCGACCCAGTTCTCAAAAATGCTCATACCACATCGTACTGGAGTCGGTTTGTCATCACCGACAAGACTATAATTATACATATCGACGGTGGAAATTTCAAATGTCGTAAGGGACAAACCCTGACTTTACAGTAGAGCCAAAAAACAAAATTTTACGTTTCGAAACTTCACAACTTTTTCATTTTTTTTTCCTATTAATATGCTTTCTAGACAGATTGTTTCAAAATTAATTTATCCATAGCTAACTATTAATTAATACCTGTTAAACTCAATAGTTTAGAAAATGACGTCCCTTACACATTGTTGGAAGAGATGTCCGTTACGACGTTGAAAAAATTGCGATTTAAAAATAATGTGCTCTACAACCTTAGCGATACTAAAATCATTTTGTCGTAACTGTCTGAACAGTCTTGTTCACGCTGGCATTTAATATTGTAACGTTAAAATAATAATCACATGGATGATTTACAATAACGAAATTGGCTTCAATGAAATTCATAGAAAACCGTAGTGATTGTGGACAAGGAATTTTTTTTTTTTTGCCTTCAATGTTTTTTATTTCAAATAGACAGGCATTTTTAAAACGTCAAAACTAGGTGCACGGTTCCAAAAGGTAGGTTGCATGGAAAAGAGCCGGCAAGAAACTCCAAGAATACTCTTTTCAAAATAGTAGTTCATGACAATTCCATTACAGTAGTGTGACAAATAGAATGAGAATAATGCAGGTTAATGTAAGAAATATACTCACATAAGAGTAACAAATAGAAAAATATGCCTTCTAGAATTGCCATAGCAGTTAAGGGCAGACCAGTCCCGACAGATGGCACACGTTCACGAGCGTGACGTGCACATCCGCATCGCTCAGCTCAACCATATTGTAGGGAACCCAACGACCGGATATACAACGCCACCATCAGCAGGACATTGAGTGAGCATGACAGACTAATAGTTCCAGATAATAGACAGTAACATGATATGATCATAGGTGTATCATTAATTGCTGCATGATGCTCATACTATACAGTTTGATTATCATTCGTTTCCATTGTTTGCTCGGTATCTTGCGTTTCAGAGCTTAAGGCAGCTTGCAAATCGTGTGAACTGAGCCTTGCCACATCTGAAATGAATTGTAGCTGATGATCAGCTTTATAACAACTCAAAGAAGAACTCAACATATCGTCTTGCGAAATACATCCCTCTAAATCACTTGTATTTTATCACCTAAAGTATTCTAATGAGGGTTGGTTGGATCTAAGTTAAGATGGCTGTCAATTAGCTTGGTTTCCTGAATAACTTTACTTGCAATTTTGGCTTCATATTTTACAGTCTGCGCACCAGATATTGTCAGTTCTTGACCAGCACTGATTGATGTCGCACAGACATTATGGCTTATTTCTAAAAAAAACAAGAAGTAAAATTAACATTTTGACTACCTACATTGATATATAGGTTTTTTAAACATCAATGTTTGACTACAAAATTATCTCATTTAGGTATATTGAATAACGGGAATTTTCACGGTGCAATTTTTTTTTTTTTTTTATATTTATTACTAGGCCTGTGTTTGGCCGCCATCTCGCCTGATGTTAAGCGATGATGCGGTCTACGATGGAGCACGCTTGCCCAGAAGAAACCGATTCACTCGTGACTTGAAGACACCCAAATTGTAGCTGTCGGGGAACACCCACTCGGGCAGCGCATTCCACTGTTTGGCGGTTTTCACAATGAAAGTGGAATCAAAGCGCTTCGTTCGGGTTTTTGGTATATCAACCATGAACCGATGGCGCTTTTTCGTGCTTCTGGCCGTCCGATAGAAAAAAGGGCAGGGGGGTATTAGATCATGCAGATCTGAAGCACACTTTCACTTTTAAACCAGTTCCCCTTAAGGGGGATGCGCTACAGAAATCTGTGAAGTACAAAACTTACGTTTTTTGCAAATTGCAGCTCTGTTTTACGTCGTATGCTGATCAAAATACTAGACGCGACTGTAAAGATGATATTATTATATTTACTGAATATTGAATATCATTTATTGTCATAATGTCCACTTTGTATACAGGGTGTTAACGAATTCGTGTAATTCCTTAAAACCACATGATCTACTACTGGTGTAGATTGAACACGCACGGTATTTGACAAGATTAAAAATAAAAAATATTTTTCTTTTCTTGCGATTGGGGTAAGTGTTCGTATCTCAACCACCTAATAAGGATTCAATAAAAAAAAACAATTTGTCTTTTACTTTATTGAAGACTACCTTTTGCCTGCGACTTCGTCCGCCTGAATGTCGGTTATCGCGGATGCAGACGAAGTCGCGGTTTTTTTTTTTGATACCGTGGGTTACATTATTGTAATTAATTTACGGATCCCTATTTTTTTGATACCAAAATATAGACTATAGCACTCAGAGATAACGTAGCTCCCTATTGATGAAAGAATTTTTAAATTGGATGAGTAGTTTCGGACATTACCGCCTACATACAAACAAACAAATTCTACCGCTTTATAAGATTAGTATAGATATGCAAATTTTTGATACCTTGGGTTACATTATTATAATTTATTTACGGATCCCTAACTTTTCGATACTAAAATATAGCCTATAGCACTCAGGGATAACGTAACTTACTATTGGTGTTTTTTTTTTTGAAATCGTATTATTCGTGTCGCAGATTACTTCCTACATATATACAAACAAACAAACAAATTCTACCTCTTTATAATATTGGTATAGATAGTAAGTATATTGTGGCCAATATGCTAGACATAGTGGAATCAGTGGAAATAGATCGATCAAAGCGCCGCACAATGAATGTTGATATCACTGTCCCGCATGACGTGAATCTCGTGAAAGCCGAGAAGCCACAGTTTTTTTTTTTTTTTAGAAAAACGTTGCCCCACACTCAGATTTCTCTTGTATCGTGGGTGCGTTTACAGACACAAATCTCACAAACAAACGCCCAGACCCGAAACAACCATCTGTAGGCCATACAAATGTTTGTTCCGTGTGGGAATCGAACCCACGACCCGTAGCGCAGAAGCCAATCGCTTAGCTACTGCACCAAACGTGTCGTCGACAGTAAGTTGTCGACATGTGGGATTCTGATTCAGCGGGAATTGTGCCGATATAGTCGTTACGGCCAATGGTTTAGTAGCCAAGAGCCTCGACCAACAAACATCTCGGTCCGTATTGTTAGGAAGACCCTCTCTCTGAGATAATACAATGTATCTACACGTGCCTGCATCTACTCTGTGCCTCAAACCTTGGTTTGCGCGATGCACTTGGTTTGACTTTTCATCAAAATTCGCAGACTTCAACAACAGCTATAGCGTGGCTCCTGTTGTGTCAAATTGTATCCATTTCCGTACACTACTTTAATGACCATTTCCTTATTATACCTAGTATTATCTCAGTGAAAATCGTATCTTAACTAAACAGTGTGCACGAAAACTACGAAGAATTACACTGTTTAGACCGGGGTAATAAGTTAAAAAAATATCTCTAACAAGGGGACTGGTGGTAGTTTTAGTCAAGTATACTAAGACTTGGTCTATTATCGCTTGTCAAAATATTTATAATCTGAGGTGTGACTAATTTAAGTAATCCAGGATATTATAAATGTGTTTCTAATGCTCCTCTTGAAGTTAATAAAATGATTCACTAACTTGGACAATCCTGGATATCTACAAATATTATTCAACTTCTCTGCTGTTTGCAAAATCTATTCCGCCCTCTTAGTATCAGAGGGGGTGAGACCTAATTGGAATAAAATGTAATAATACATATTATATCATGTATAATTATGTCCAGGTGTAGACTACTTCAGTAACTACTGTACACGATTACGGCAGCTGACTTTCCAATATCTGCGTTAAGGCGCAACTTAAGAGTGACCTCTGTCTTGTGGGGGCTGCGCTAGGCAGAGTTGAGAAAGCAGAGACACCGTAGGTAACGCGCCTCGATGTCACATAATCTGCGCGGTTGCAAGGCTCGCTCCTTCCCCTCCACCCCTCTAAGACCACCACTACCATCGGGGATGCCACAAAACTACAGTCAACCTACACAATCGTATACAAAACTGAACTTGAATGATTAGAAATGCATGTCGGTTCCTTTCATTGCATTGTAAATTGCGCTTCAATTATTTCAGTTGTAAATAGTAGGTACTTAACGTTCAAAATTTTGCCTAAACTGCTGTTGAACTTATCTGATCTACTGTCGTGGGTCTTATACGGGCTTCTTTGATACATTTTTGGAACGAAACTCTAGCGAACTACGATTACGACGACGTTAAAGCAAAATTAAAGAAATTGGGAATATTTGTAACGTACCTACTGTAATTGTTGTGTAACAATAAAATAAAGACATTAATATTTACGTGGTGGGTTTCTTGATCTTCCGGTGTTCATGCGGGTCATAATTGTCATCGTCCTCACCTGCAACAGAAGTCACAGATGAATGGTGACGGAGAGGCTCGGCGGCGGAGCGCGGAGGCACTGACTGCGAGGCGAGACTAACCTCCGGTAACATTTTCCACAAACCCAGCTATATGGTCATAGATGAACATGTTGGTGGCGTTGCCTTCTCACCCCTTACTATTAACAAAGTGGCTTAAACTGCGATCAGAACAAAACGTTTATCATACTGTACTGTATATTTTTCTACGTAGTCAAAACTAATAATATGTCACTTGTCAGAAAACGAAACTGCTTTACTAACTTTAAGCGCGTCACAGTCGTCGCCATAGAAGTAATATGTACTATGGTCGTCGCAGAGACGGTGACAATACTAATCTACTAATTTTGGTCTTAAGATCAACTAAGATTTTATGTTATAGTATATTTAGGTATCGCAGTCGTCTAAGATACTATAATATATTATTATACCATTCTATAATATATACAACTATACATTGTGCTATAAGGCTAAGAGTCGTCAGAGGCCGCACATACAGGGTGACTATGAGTACTTGATAAACCCGAGGTCATAGAAGTAATACTTGACTTGAAACTTGAAGTGATCAAAAGGACAGAACCTTCGTGGCACACAACCCCCCGGGACCATTTTGTTTTTTTTTCAAATTTGCGGCTCTCTCTGAACTTGTATATAGTATTTTTGTTAGTTTTGTAAGTTTTATATTGTATTGTATTATTGTATTTTGTTAATATGTATATTGTATGTAGTGGTTTCGCCTAGCTTCCACGACACAGGGAATTCTAGTGTGGAAGCTAGTGCCAAATGTAAGTTTATTTGCACAATAAAGATTTGTTTATTTATTTATTATTTATTAGTAAAAATTAATGTGGGAACAATTCTAAGTATTCTCTCCCTCTGACTCGTAACGAAGATAAGGGAACTCGGTTTGGGCTTTTCTATTTAGCTTCTTCTCAACGGTAATAACTCAAAAACAAATGCTGATAACCCCATTTGCGTTGACGTAAAACGGAAAATATGAATAATAATAATATATTAATTGGATTTATTACAAAATTAATTTGGAATTTGCGTTGTAGATGCTTGCAAAAGCGAATATTATCCGTACTGTGGAATATCTTTTCACAGGAAGGGTTTTTCATTACTTGAATGTTCTTACCGTTAGAGTGACCATGATATATATTCTAGTAATAGTACATAGAAAGTCTCAATAATATGTATTATATAAAGGTACTAGCTGTACCCGGCATGCGTTGCAATGCACTTTTTCCTACTTACTACCTACCTACTACCTACCTACTACCTACCTACTACCTACCTACTACCTACCTACCTACTACCTACCTACTACCTACCTACTACCTACCTACTACCTACCTACTACCTACCTACTACCTACCTACCTACCTACCTACCTACCTACCTACCTACCTACCTACCTACCTACCTACCTACCTACTACCTACCTACCTACCTACCTACCTACCTACCTACTACCTACCTACTACCTACCTACTACCTACCTACTACCTACCTACTACCTACCTACTACCTACCTACTACCTACCTACTACCTACCTACTACCTACCTACTACCTACCTACTACCTACCTACTACCTACCTACCTACCTACCTACCTACTACCTACCTACTACCTACCTACTACCTACCTACTACCTACCTACTACCTACCTACTACCTACCTACCTACTACCTACCTACTACCTACCTACTACCTACCTACTACCTACCTACTACCTACCTACTACCTACCTACTACCTACCTACTACCTACCTACCTACCTACCTACTACCTACTACCTACCTACTACCTACCTACTACCTACCTACTACCTACCTACTACCTACCTACCTACTACCTACCTACTACCTACCTACTACCTACCTACTACCTACCTACTACCTACCTACTACCTACCTACTACCTACCTACTACCTACCTACTACCTACCTACTACCTACCTACTACTACCTACCTACTACCTACCTACTACCTACCTACTACCTACCTACTACCTACCTACTACCTACCTACTACCTACCTACTACCTACCTACTACCTACCTACTACCTACCTACTACCTACCTACTACCTACCTACTACCTACCTACTACCTACCTACTACTACCTACCTACTACCTACCTACTACCTACCTACTACCTACCTACTACCTACCTACTACCTACCTACTACCTACCTACTACCTACCTACTACCTACCTACTACCTACCTACCTACTACCTACCTACTACCTACCTACTACCTACCTACTACCTACCTACTACCTACCTACTACCTACCTACTACCTACCTACTACCTACCTACTACCTACCTACTACCTACCTACTACCTACCTACTACCTACCTACTACCTACCTACTACCTACCTACTACCTACCTACTACCTACCTACTACCTACCTACTACCTACCTACTACCTACCTACTACCTACCTACTACCTACCTACTACCTACCTACTACCTACCTACTACCTACCTACTACCTACCTACTACCTACCTACTACCTACCTACTACCTACCTACTACCTACCTACTACCTACCTACTACCTACCTACTACCTACCTACTACCTACCTACTACCTACCTACTACCTACCTACTACCTACCTACTACCTACCTACTACCTACCTACTACCTACCTACTACCTACCTACTACCTACCTACTACCTACCTACTACCTACCTACTACCTACCTACTACCTACCTACTACCTACCTACTACCTACCTACTACCTACCTACTACCTACCTACTACCTACCTACTACCTACCTACTACCTACCTACTACCTACCTACTACCTACCTACTACCTACCTACTACCTACCTACTACCTACCTACTACCTACCTACTACCTACCTACTACCTACCTACTACCTACCTACTACCTACCTACTACCTACCTACTACCTACCTACTACCTACCTACTACCTACCTACTACCTACCTACTACCTACCTACTACCTACCTACTACCTACCTACTACCTACCTACTACCTACCTACTACCTACCTACTACCTACCTACTACCTACCTACTACCTACCTACTACCTACCTACTACCTACCTACTACCTACCTACTACCTACCTACTACCTACCTACTACCTACCTACTACCTACCTACTACCTACCTACTACCTACCTACTACCTACCTACTACCTACCTACTACCTACCTACTACCTACCTACTACCTACCTACTACCTACCTACTACCTACCTACTACCTACCTACTACCTACCTACTACCTACCTACTACCTACCTACTACCTACCTACTACCTACCTACTACCTACCTACTACCTACCTACTACCTACCTACTACCTACCTACTACCTACCTACTACCTACCTACTACCTACCTACTACCTACCTACTACCTACCTACTACCTACCTACTACCTACCTACTACCTACCTACTACCTACCTACTACCTACCTACTACCTACCTACTACCTACCTACTACCTACCTACTACCTACCTACTACCTACCTACTACCTACCTACTACCTACCTACTACCTACCTACTACCTACCTACTACCTACCTACTACCTACCTACTACCTACCTACTACCTACCTACTACCTACCTACTACCTACCTACTACCTACCTACTACCTACCTACTACCTACCTACTACCTACCTACTACCTACCTACTACCTACCTACTACCTACCTACTACCTACCTACTACCTACCTACTACCTACCTACTACCTACCTACTACCTACCTACTACCTACCTACTACCTACCTACTACCTACCTACTACCTACCTACTACCTACCTACTACCTACCTACTACCTACCTACTACCTACCTTCAGAAACACAACAGATTAAGAATATGAATATACTGATATAATTAGTTTTTTTTTTAAATATCAAAATTTTCTTTCATAAGAACCTTCTCCTGACAATTACGAACAAAACAAAAAAAATAGCGAAATCGGTCCAGCCGTTCACGCCTGATGCGATGACCAAGGGAAATAGCGATTCATTTTTATATATATAGATTACTTTTCAAAGATTTTTATCATTGTAACTCTAAGACCGCAATGATACTCATTTTCAAATTTAAATCATGGCAGTCACCAGCTACCGCTGCCATGGACACTGCAAAGTAACTGTGAGGATGGGGCTAGTCGAAATCGGCGTTGTTATGTATAATGTGAACTCATCCAAATAGGCGCCTAACATCTGAATATAATTACAAAATGTACCTAAACAAAAAAGGAGTATGTACAATAATATTGTGTAAACATTAGAAGACATTGCTAATTATGGTTTGTCTTTTTCCTATTGGTCTAATTAACTTGATGGATAAAGATATTGTAAGATTTTAAAGGACATACATTACTTAGTAATACTAGGCAGGACTTATACGCCATAATTCTGTCATAATATGGTTACCCTTGTGTTAGAAAGTGACAAGGCGTACACTTATACCTTTCTTGCTCATTTCGCAGAAATCGACAAGAACTCATTCCAGTTGTACGTAGTACTTATTACTTCTATGGCACTAATAGACTGTTTTTTTTTTTCACTTGGTTCACTGATAAATCATCATAAATAATATACCTCTGCCAACCCTTTGGGAAATACAGGCGTAAGTTTGTGATAAGTAAAAAAAAAAGTTTCCCAGACCTTTTATTACACTTGAAATGAAAACTTACCAAATTACGTAGATCACGAAATTATGTACATTTAGTTTAAAAATCCTACTAATTTAGTAATATGTATTTTCTATTTACGTGACAACTGACAACACACAGTTTGCATTAGATAGAGACATCAGATTCAGTTGTGTTATCTCACGTTCGACTAGTTTTTGTTTTGCAAACATCGTAATTATGTCTTATTAGGTACTGAATATTTATATTCAGTACAGTAAGGTTTCCAAGTGCTCAGTCCTGTTCTTTTTCTTGATAAAGTCCTTGGGCGACAATGACGTCTCCACCTCATCCCACAGCACTTATTTCACTGATAAGTAAGTGGGACTGTACCTGACGTTTTTTAGCGTCTATAATCGTCTTTGCCTAAAGCTATTGCATAGAAGTAATAAGTACTACGTACAACTGGAATGAGTACTTGTCGATTTCTGCGAATCACGTGAGATAGGTATAAGTGTACGCCTTGTCACTTTCTAACACAAGGGTAACCATATGGCAGACTTATGGTGTAATAAGTCCTGCCTAGTATTACTAAATATTGTATGTCCTTTAAAGCATTACAATATCTTTATACCGCAAGTTAACTAAACCAATCGGAAAAAGATATAACCATAATTAGCAATGTCTTCTAACATTTACACGATTATTGTACATACTAGGGATGTTACGGAGCTTCGACTCCGACTCCGATAAGTCGGAACTTCCGATTGATATTACATCTCCGGTTCCGACTTCGGCTCCGATACTTTTAAATCGTAGGTTTGAATAGGAGGTCGAAGCATTTTTTTTATCGCCTGCGCCTTTATTAATTATGTAGGTTTATTATTTTTAATTGAAATTAAAGAGGCTGACTGAAATTATGTACTTAACACATCTCTCTTCTGCTAACACCTCCGAATCCGCCTCGGACTCCGATTCCGGTTCCGAATCCGACAAACCAAATTTAAAAACTCCGACTCCGACTTCGGTTCCGATAAAACCACCTTCGTAACATCCCTGGTACATACTACTCCTTTTTTGTTTAGGTACATTTTGTAATTATATTCAGATGTTAGGCTGGGACTATAGGTCGCCGCGCCGCCGCTCCTATTTGGGTCAGGGGGCTTACTATGACCTCTTAAAGCAGGGCAGAAGTTGCCTGGAAGTTGAACTGCCCTGCGTTTTTGTACTATGACATCGTTAAAGCAGGCCTGTAGCAGGCCTGCTAAGTCGACGTTTACGAAATCCGTTCACCTTTTCTTTTGTATAGTTTTCATACCATGATGTGTTATTTGATAGCAGCAGAGCGTATATTGAGCGGCTGTAATGTCAAAATAAGCGATCTTGAAAAAGTTAATATTTACGAGCTTATTCAACATTGTTTTTGTTATTAGAGGTAAACTGTTGTGAGGACCCACTTAAAATTTGGTCGATAAGACTTTCTAAACTCGATACTTTGTATAAAAATTACAAGTGTTTATTAGATCACACTTTTTACTGTTTTTGTAAATGTGTGACGAGTACGAGATATTTGAATATTTAGAGAGTAAATATCGTATGGAGAAAAAGCGACAGCGTCGCATTAGGGAAATAAATAACCCATTCCAAATTGATGAAAGGAAATTTATAAACCAATATAGGTACCTATTGCAATATTATATGCAATTTATTTAAAGTTATTTAAAAATTCCCACAGGTGAAGCAGTTTGGTCATACTAACACGACGGCGACGTCTTGTTTGTGTTTCACTAAAAATAAAAGCATCACATTTTATATACATTTTAATTAAAAAAAACTGAGACTATGTGCCTAGATTTAATTCGATATTTTGATAAAGGTAAGTAAACGAACGTACGACATTGTTGAAACAGGATTCACAATAAAGTATGAAATCACAACGGAATGCTAGTTTACAATTTCATTGACAACTTCGATCGACTGACTGTGATACAGATATCTGAATGATGACAGAATATCACGCTGTGGAAACAAATTTACCTAAAAAAACACTTAAAACTGCATTAACTAAAGTATTTAATAACTACATCGATGTAGTGGGGAACAAAACAACTCGAGATGTTTTTTAAATTTACGCGCTAAAAAAAGTTGACAAAACTAATCCACGTTGGTACGTTCATAACCACGTTGTTTCTTTTATTTAGAGTCACAAAGGTCTTTTGAACGTGAAACTTTTGCTTTTTAGAGCTATTAAATAATGTATCAATGCCTTGATTTAAATTTGAAAATGAGTATCATTGCGGTCTTAGAGTTACAATAATAAAAATCTTTGAAAAATAATCCCATATTAGACATTTAGATTTTGTATGTACTGCTACTAGAAGTATCATGGTCACCCTAACGGTAAGAAAATTCAAGTAATGAAAAACCCTTTCTGTGAAAAGATATTCCACAGTCCGGGTAATATTCGCTTTTGCAAGCATTACAACGCAAATTCCAAATTAATTGTGTAATAAATCCAATTATTAATTTTTTTTAATTCAAATTATCGGTTTACGTCAATGCAAATGGGGTTATCAGCATTTGTATTTTTTTTACTACCATTGAGAAGAAGCTAAATAGAAAAGCCCAAACCGAGTTCTCTTATCTTCATTACGAGTCAGATAGAGAGAATACCTAGAATTTTTTTGTTAAATTAGTAATAAAATATTTATTATAGGTACCAATCAAATCGTTTAATTTATAATATTTAGGGCTGATTTTTCAATCGTCAGATAACTTTTATATAAGGAATGAGTTTGACGTTTTGACAGCTTTTCTATGGACAATGTGTCGAAATGCCAATTTTTTTTTTTTGATGCAAAATAGTAACCATGTAGTTTACTGCCCGTTTTAATCCATAGGAATCTACACTTTGGAACGCGGCAGTAACTTCTTTTTTTTCCTATTATAAATACCTAATAAATCAAAAGTGTCTCTACATGGTCTAATTGAAATAAATGCGTTGACTTAATATCAAGCTGTCAAAAAACTATAGATAAAAGCACATTATATGAAAATCGCCTCCTGGCCTTACGTTGACGAAAAAAAGTCCTCTTAAAACGAATCGTTGACGAACAAAAGTTCCGATAGTTGTATCGCGTCTCTTGGGATAAATTAAGATGAAAAAAGTTGGTTTATGAATTTGTACATTTAGTTCAAAAATTCTACTAATTTAGGAATATGCATTTTCTATTTACGTGACAACACACAGTGTGTATTAGACAGGGACACAAGGTACAATTATTGCTATCTCAAGTGTACCGTAATGTTTGCCAAGCCATATTATGTCTTATGTTTTGCATATAAAGTCTATTTTAGATAATATAAATTGCCAAGATCTCGGTCCAGTTCTATATAAAGTCCTTGAGCTATTGCTATCATAGACTATACATTGCTATAGAGGCACTGACCTCTATAATTGTGGTACTATAGAGGTCAGTGTATAGAGGCATGTTACGAAATGAGAACAAATGAACAAATTATTTGGAGGTTATGAAGTTTGGGTTGGGTGTTTCCATTTAATAATACTGACGTTAAATTCAACATAAATGCAAGACAAGCCCTGATGTTCCAGCAACACACACAAACTGAAGCAATATGAAGTTTGCTAATATCCTGTAAGATACACACTGCTTTACTATACATGTCACTGACTTGTTAAAGGTTTCGTCCTTGTTTCGTCCTTGCTGCATACTAGCACAGTTTAATTTCCACACAATGTTTTATTTAAATGAAATGTACTTTTAGTTCTGTGTATGAATTGATCGTGTAGCATACATTTGTTATAATGTTGTGTATTGTGACAGAGAGAGTCCTATGTCGCGCAGTGGGCCGCGATAGGCCGAGTTGATACTGTCATAACGGGTGATACAATAGCCATTAAGGACTTGTCACACTGAATGCGTTCTGCGTTCGAACGCAGCCCGCATCCTATGTGAACATCATGGTCAGGGCAACCGGTCAGTGATCCGGTCAGGGCATCCGGTCAGCGATCTGGGCACGGTCAGCGATCTGACAGGCAAGGCAAACAACGGCCATTTTATATTTGATTGTGTGTAGTTGTGTTTGTATCGATGTTTTGTGTTCGGTAAACATCATTGTTTTCATTCAACATGTTGTTGTCATCTTCGTGAAGATAAGATAAGATAATATTTATTTGCTTAAACATGTGTCATACATACAAGAAAAGACATGCATGCAAGATGGTAACAACATTATAAAGTACAGACAAGTTTGCCACTTGATATGACGTGCAAATATCAAGTTATTAATTAAAACATTCTCTTAAAATATCAATAAATCAAGTAATTAAAGAATTATAATAACATTGTAATAAATTTAAAATAACAAAATGAAACAGAACATCAACAGCAAAAATAAGTTATTAAGACTAAGTAATCAAAATACTTCTTTATGTCTTTCCTCTAGGAACTCGTGAAACAAAAGTATTTTCATCTACCCTCACTCGATCTTGATTTTTATTTTATTTTATTAAGTTATCGTCGGTACTTCGACACACTACACTAACGACGTCTTTACACTCGCCTAAACCGTCCCGTCTACGGTAACACTTGCTGATGACCGGATTCCACGATGTTGACAATTTATATCCATCTTCCCGATTGAAATTCTTGTACTTCTTAATTTCAATCGCTTCACGTACGATTCTGGGATAATAGTGACGATCGGTGGAGAGGATTTTTGGACAGTGTAGTTCTATCCAGTGATCGGAACCGGACTCCAGAAGGTGCTCGGCTATTGCGGACTTATTGATCTGGCGGTTTTTGACTGCGGCGATATGTTCCTTGACCCGTTCTGCTATTGTTCTTTTGGTCTGCCCGATGTAAGAACTACCGCAACTGCAGTCAATCTTGTAGACGCCAGGTGTCTGAAGAGGAATAACATCCTTTGGAGTACGCAGTTGCCTTGATACCTTGGAGAGAGGACTATATACAGTCTTAATGGCGTATTTCTGTAGTACTGTACCAATTTTATCCGTCACTCCTTTTAAATATGGCATGAAAGCTGGCATTCTGCTTACCCCCGGTTTTTTATCTTTCCTCTTCGGACGTCGCAGGTACCCACTGTATCCGTTTGTCTTCAATACCTCCTGAACATGGGCGAGCTCCCTGTCTAAATGTTCAGCGTCGCACAGATCGTATGCTCTGTTCGTCAGTGAGGTAACAACGGATTGAAGGTGACGCGGATGGTGGTGTGAATGGGCGTTAAGGTACCTGTCTGTGTGTGTCGGTTTTCGGTATACAGTGTGTCCTAGGGTACCATCATGTCTCACCTTTACCTGTACACCGAGAAAAGCTAACGACCTGTCTGTTTCCATTTCAAAAGTAAAATCAATGTTCGGATGTATGGAATTCAAGCGGCTAGCTAGTTGTTCTGCTTCCTGACAACTACCCTTCATGATGCAAAAGACATCGTCGACATACCTTTTGGGATAAGAAGGCATAATGAAATTAAATCCTTATGAACCGCACTCTTTCAAAAATCTAAAAAAAATAAAAAAAATCGTAATGGGGACAAAACTGTCACATTATAAGCGAAAGAAATTCATTTACTTAGAAATACATCGCTAGGTTTACTTCTTTGTATTGTCTTTTTTCAACTTAATGTAATGAATTTTATAGGTAAAAAGTAGATAAGTAATTAGGTTTAATGAAGAATCGCCTATCTAGATTTTGTTTTTTTAAAGTGCGTAATTTAAAAGTACATCGCTGGCTAACTGTTATAGAAGAAGTTTTTTTTTATAAAAACTAAAACGGAACAAATTGCGTATTATGCATATTTCGATAGAACAAATATAGATCTTAATGTATTCGTTAAAACGCAGGGCATAGTCAATCGCCGCAATAGCGGCGGTAAGACCCATTATGGAGGAGTGGCTGGAGAGGCGGCATGGCGCCCTCAGCTTCCGGCTGACGCAGGTGCTTTCGGGACATGGATGTTTCGGGAAGTACCTGTGTCGCATAGGCCGGGAGCAGACGCCCGGATGTCACCACTGCGTCGACTGCCCTGAGGACACGGCGCTGCACACGTTGCAGGAGTGCCGTGCGTGGGCGACGCAGCGCCGTGAACTAGTCGCGGCGATCGGTGGTGACCTCTCGCTTCCGGCCGTGGTTCTGTCCATGGTCGGGAGCGAGAGTGCGTGGGAAGCCGTCACCTCCTTTTGCGAGGTGGTGATGGCGACCAAGGAGGGAGCGGAGAGGGAGAGAGAGGCGACGGCCACTCTCCCTTCCCGCGCCAGACGCACCGGGCGCCGCCGGAGGGCGCGCGACGATCTCCGGCCACCCTAGTGTGTGGCCTGCGGGCGACGGGTTAGGGGACCCGTCGCCCGACCAGTAACAGGCCCGAGAAGGCGGCGCGCATGTGTTCCGTGCGCGCCTCTCAGGAGGACGTGGGGCAAGGCCCCACAGAAGGAGAGGCCCGCCAGGGGCTGGCGGACCGAGGCCTGCCGGGGTTGCGGTGCATGCAGCTGCGAATCCCGTGACCCCGGCCAAGGGTCAGGAGTAGGAACACCGTGGGTTTTTAGCCGGTAAGAGTCCGGCATAACCCTTCGCCTTCCCCAGGCGAAGGGTATACATGAGGATTTTCCCACGATAAAAAAAAAAAAAAAAAAAAAGGGCATAGTCAATCGCTAGGTACAGAGACATTGGTCTCAGTACTTTAAAAAATTGTAATAAACTACTACGTTTGAACGTCTGTGATGGAAGTATATTCATGCCTTTATTTTGTACCAATTTTATCATTTAGAAACTTCTTGCTTGATTTCGTTCGTGTTTACAAACATCAACAAAATAGTCAAGTCGCTACGATGTGTAGATATTGCATTGCGACATTAATTTAACACACGGGCAGGGCTAGTGGTCAGGAATCATAAAAAAATACTTAATAAAATAAAATAGATCGTTTCAATAAATAAAGTAACCAGATGGGTCTGTGCAACAGATTCATTGATGCAGCTATTTACCAGTTGGTTGCCGCTGCGAGTAGCACCAACCAGCTAGTAAGTAGCTGGTTACTTTATTCATAACTTCGATTTTTTGAAAATTGTATTTTTTCCGCTTACGTATTTTTTTATTTTATTACTATTTTCATGATTACTGACCACTAGCCCTGCCCGTGTGTTAAATTAATATTGCCATTGTAACAGCACGCTGTATAATGCAAATAATTTAAGCAATGATATCACATTATATTTGTCATAGTTTCTATTTTGACCCTAATACCTATCCCATCTCAAAAACCTAGCTGTTCACCAGCACCATAAGTGGTTTATTTATATAAGTTAAAGAGAATGACTAAGAGCGATTACGCACTGCATCCGATCCGAATCCGTGAAAACACGGATACTTATAAAAAACTCGGACCGAATTCGGATATTGCTTTACGCACTGCATCCGATCCACACCCGTGAAAATACCGATCTAAATTAAAAATCTCGGACCGAATTCGGATGTTGCTTACGCACTATTCCGATCTCTGATTCAAATTCAAAAAATTCAGTACTACGGCTACTTCGATCCGTCAATTGTTCTTCCGAATTAGAAACTCACGGATGACGGATGCCGGATGTAGTGCGTAAGCTACCATACAAATAGTTTATATGGCTACTTCGGTCCGTCAATTGTTCTTCCGAATTAGAAACTCACGGATGATGAATAGAAATCGGATGCCGGATGTAGTGCGTAAACTAAACTACAAATAGTTCTATGGCTACTTCGGAACGTATTTTCACGGATTCGGATCGGATGCAGTGCGTAACCGCTGTAAGGACATTCTCTTTAACTTATTTAAATAGCACATAATGCTGGATGCTGCTCGTAAGTAAACACCGTGTAAAGATTGATTTCATCCCGCGCGCACGGTGTGGTGACTTCTTTCCATCAATACTATCGATTAGTAAGTAAGGTCAAACTTTTGAAAATAAGTGAGTAAAAAGTAAGTTTAAATTAGTGAATTAGTGAGCAATACTTGTGTGTGTGACAGATGCGAGCACGCGCCGGTGCCTGGGGAGAGGCTGTCGGAGGGCGCCTGGCCGCCCGTACAACGCCCGCCTGGTCAGAGATTTTTAACTCCTCGTCCTCCAACTGATGGAACAAGTAAAACATCCTGATAGTCTAATCTCTAGTTATGAATACAGCGGCCAAAATAGCGGAATATACCCAAAAACAACAATATTACAGTTATTACGGAAGTTTTAGGTTCCGAACTTCACTATAAAAAGACGGGACCCTTATACTTACAGGGTGTAAACGAATTCATGTAATTCCTTAAACCACATGATCTTATCACTGGTATAGATTAACCAAGTAAGGGATTTTGTTTGATTGAAAATAAAAAATAAGTACTGGCAAGTGATCGTAACTAAACCACCTGTTATGGTTTAAATACAATATTAAACAACAACGTTTTGTTTTTTTTTTTTTTTTGTGATTCCTCCTTTCGTTTTGTTACGTATTATAAACCTAAATTTATTCTATTTTCAAGATAACTACGGTTGATTCACATGATTATGTATGTGTGTATTAAAGATAGCATGACCCACTTAAAAAAAAAGAAACATCACCTTATGCCGATAATTTTCAACCACTCAGTCATTCCTCTGTCACCTTACTTGAAGGATTTGGGTTTACACATTGACGATAGGCTAAGTTGGAACAAGCAGGTCACTTAGACAGAGTGTCACGGCCATAATGCGATCTCTCTATAGGTTTAAGCATTTCCTCCCAGCTGCCACTAAAACCCTTTTGGTCCAGTCTCTTGTGCTCCCAGTAATAGAATATGCAGATTTTTGTTACTCTGATTAATCCCTAGAACTTCTGAACAAATTGGATCGTCTTATTAACAATTGCATTCATTTTATTTTTGGACTTCGTAAATATGATCACATTTCTCATTATCGTTCTCAGCTTAAATGGTTTCCTATCCGGAAGAGACGATCCCTCAGATCTCTCTGTATGCTCTTCTCCGTTATGAACGATTCATGTGCAGTTTTAACCTAAAAACTGTGACAAACCGCGCGTGAGCCGAGCGAGCGAAGCGGTTAAATCCGTTAAAAAATGACGGAGATATGAGGTAACAAACATAAAAAAACAACCTAATTGAGAACCTCCTCCTTTTTGAAGTCGGTTAAAAAATGAGTAAACTCTTTTCATTATGTAACTCAAAATATTCGTGATTATGCGTTGATGTGATAGTTTTTGGACATCAAAACCAATTTTTTAATATTTTTTAAATATACGATTTTGCCGAAACCATAAACAAATCATCGTTTATTTGCCGTTCTGTGAATTAGTCATCTCTAAGAATTGTCGTTACTGTCGCTGTAGTCTGCCACAGGCCACAGAACAGTTGCGTAGTTCGCATGTGGCGTGGTAGATGTCGCCACAGACTTATGTTTCCCTACCCCATATAGGCTAAATCGTTAATTTTGAATATCTGAAAATAATTCAAGATAGTAGCATGTACACGGTGTAATACGATGGGTGAAGTTGGCAACTGATTAGGTATACAATAATATTTTTCATGTCTTCCATTCGATTGTACTATGCTTATTACCGAATTATACTGCTTTTTACATCGTTTATACCTTAAAAGGGAAAGAGATATAGGGGTTGGTAACTTCGTATACAATATTGTTAATATTGTATATTTCGTAATAATAATATTAGGAAATATAAAATATTACGAAATAAATTCGTTGCCAGTTAGTTAGCCAGTAACTAGATTGCGAGGTTGTAATGGCAGTCGCTCCGTGTAAAATGCTAGTATACAGCTGCATCTGGTTAGACTGGAAACTGACGCCAACTAACTTGGAAAAAGGCTACGAATAAAGATGTTTTAAAAAAAAATTGCTCAATATAATATATTTTACATAATTATAAAGGAAGACACCACGTTTAACGCGTAATAATGTGTTAGTTCAATACTTACTATTATGATAAATTTCGAAATTCATTGATATTGTTTTATCGACAAACGTGTTTTACTAGGGCTTGGGTGTCGACGACGTTTTGTTTTATTTTTAATGCGTTAATATCGTAGCTACAGTGTACAATGCATATGTGTGAGGCATCCCCCCGCAAAACATGAGACTTTTGAAAGAGAACGCCATGGCCACTACCGATTGAGTCGCCGACAGCGTTGCTCTATTCCTATTAAGAAGAACGGGCAATAAACTCCATGGTTACTCTTATCTTGCTCCAGACGCATTATGCATTTACGAAAAGCTGCGCAGTAGTTTAATCGGTCTACTTGCAGAGGTTCTCTTCGGAAGACCGTAACCGTAAAAAAATGAACTTAGTGCATCGATATAAAAATCGATGATGTCTTGTCCTTTTCTTAACTTGGTGTCAATGTCCGCAGAAGCGAGTCCCGAGCAGCCGCTGTGCTCACGCTCGCTGCCCGTCCGGTAAGTTACACTTCTATCAGACGAGATTTCCACTGAGATTGCGCACTGTGATGCTGAACAACATTCATTATTGTTTACTTCACTTTATAAATCTTTGCAATAAATGTTTTTAAACTTTCGCGATTTTTGCGCATTATAAAAATACAGATTCGGGTGTAGTAGTCTACCCTAGTATAGTAGTAGGCTGGTGTAATTCGGCCGAAACGTCGGGATAGCAAGGTATTTATTGCCTTTTAACTACGCGATTAGAACCGAATCTGTATTTTTATAAAACGTTTGCAATATCTGAACGGTGTACATGCCTACTGCATAAAACAGGACAAGTGTGGAAGAAGAGTTGATGCAAACGGTGCGCACGCGCAGCCCGTCAGCATTACCGAGAGAGAGTGGTGCGACGCGCGCGCGCGCTGCTCTGCCAGCGCTCGATGGCTACCCGCTGCACAAGACGCGCCAGTCCCGCCACGCGCGCCACCTTCTGCGCTACCAACCACTCTCCTACTTAACATATAATGGGTCTGTTAACATATTCATTATTCTTCATGTCAATTGTTTTGGTAACTGCGGTGATCTATACACCATCGGGTGGCCAAATTATTAGGGACAGCACTCATAGAAATGTAATATCTAGTTGAAACATTATTTTTAAACAAAAGAATGTATTAAATGGGGTTTTTTTTTACTTGATATTACTACTGGTTTATTATAATGTTTTTGAAATGTGACAACAAAGTGAGATCACGCCATTTTTTTTAAAAAGTGACTTTCTTTTTCTTTAATTGACTTTTGTTGAAAATTGCTCTTGATTCGTCAGTGTTAAAAAAATATTTTCAGTGATATTGCAAGTTTTTTTTCGCTAACAGTACGTCAGAACGTAAGTAATGTTTCGTATTGCGTCACTATTTTTAAACTTAATACGTGAATTTAATTTCGTTAAAGGAATAACGTGAAAACCTCAAAATTGCTTTTTTTTGTATGGGCAAGGCTTCAGACACGTCTCCCAGAAAATGTAGAGAAATACAAACATTAATACTGCACTCTACACATTCCTAAAAACCCTGCAGGTGTTTCTAAGTCAGTAGTTAGCAGAATCAAAATAAAAACTGACAACTATAAACCTCTGGAAGCAAACCGTGTAACAAAATGTGGCAGAAAAATGATCACCACTCTTCGTACCGATCGTGAAATCAGAGATATCTGTCTAGAAAATCGTAAACCGAGTGTTGCAAGTCTGACCACGATGATGAACGACGAAGGAATAGGAGTTTCGGAAAAGACAGTACGCCGGCGGTTGGCCGAAGAGAACTTGATAGTTCGTCGGCCAACCAAGAAACCACGCCTCACCGAGGCCATGATGAAAAAATGACTGCAATGGGCCAGAAAACACCGAAATAGACTGTTGCAGACTGGATTCGGGAAGAATATGTATTTAAATATGAAAGTACGTTGTTTTTATCACTATATTGTGATTATGTAATATTTTTCAGATGCATTCTCCGATGAATCGACATTTCAGATTTTGGTCGAAAAAAGTTCCTTTGTGCGGCGACGCCCTGGAGAACAGTTCCATGCAGACTGCCTTGTGGAGAGGGTTAAACACTTAACTAGTATCATGGTGTGGTTTGTGATCTTATCCACGGGTATAGGGTGCCTGTATATCGTGGCAGGGATCATGAAGCAAGAAAGAAAGAAAGAAAAATGCGTTTATTGGCATTACAGCAAAAATACACCTTAAAACTAAAAAAAAAACAGATAATAATTATTGTAATGCCAAAAGGGCCTCAGCTCAGCATAATGTCAGATAATAACACTAGGTGTACCACCTGACGCTGATTTTCAGCTGCAACCCACGAGTGCCATACGCTGGAATAATAAACATAAGAAATTGTGTGTCCGTTTTTAATATTAAGAGAATAACTTAAAGGTGATAGACTGATAACGATAACATAAAAAGCTCATCCAAAATAAAAATAAAATATTGTGACATACAACATGTGTGTGTGTGTGTGTGTTGTGTTGTGATTATTAACACTCAAATAAAATACCCACTAACGGAGTACAAGACCAGTACAGGCGAGTCCTAGAGACTCAACTACTGCCGCAGCTCGAAGAATGGTTCCCTGGTGACGAAGAGTACAGTTTTATGCACGATTCTGTACCGTGCCAGAAAGCAAGGAATGTTACTGCGTTTTTGGCTGAAAAACATGTTAATGTTTTGCCCTGGCCAGGTAACTCACCAGATATGAACCCTATAGAGAACATGTTGGAGCTTACCAAACGGGTGATCGCTAAGGAAGTGATCACCACCAAGCACCAGCTGATTGCAGCTCCCATTAAAGAGTGGCATCATAATGAAAACCTACAGCAGCATGCTACAATATGTATAGAGAGCATTCCACGTCGAATAGAAGCTGTCATTACAGCAAAGGGTGGCGTCACGAAATACTGATATAAATATTAAATTTCAACCTATTCACGCATTTTTTTTCCAAACATAAATATTATATTTTCGCCCACAGATTTGTTGTTTTTATTATCTCAATTAATAAAGTCTTTAAATAAAAAATATCCGTGGGGCCTACAACAATTCATTTACCTGAAAAAAATATTTAAACTAGAAAATACAAAAATCTAGGCACTGTCCCTAATAATATGGCCACCTACTGTACGTATATAAAATTCAAAGTCCTGACTGACTGACTGAGCTATCAACGTGCAGCCTAAACCGGGGTTAGAGACTTGAAATTTTACAGTAGGTTCCTTTTAAGACGTAGACATCCACTAAGAAGGGATTTTTCGAAATTCAACCCCTAAGGGGGTGAAATAGGGGATTTATATTTGTATGTAAGTCGGTCATTTTTGAAGTAAGAAGCATGAAATTAAATGTTTAGGTTTCTGGTTACAAATAAAAGTAGATGTGTTTGAGCGTATTTGGAAATTCATTGTATTTGCTTAGCATACCGCGAATATACCGCGGGCTGCTTCGTCGTGCCACGGCATGCCGAAGCAACCCGCGGTACGACGTGGTACACCGCGGGATACTACAGTATGCTGCGGGATGCCACAGGATGATTCGGTATGCCGAAGCGCGCCGTGCCACTCCATGCCACGCCGTGCCGTCAGCGGGCGCCGGCCCTAAGATATACACAACCTGAAAGTTGTGCAGGACCTACATTGCAGACTAAAGCGAGTGATGGTACCTATATTAAATGAGGTGTCTATTGATAGATTTGTTTAGGCCTCATTACAACGGTGGGTACTTATAAATACGTACGATACATTGATATAATAATACTAAAAAGACGTAAATAAAAAGTTAATTAAAAAAATCAAAAAACCCGCCTGCATAAAAAGCGAATTTTGGCAGACAAATTGGTGATGTTATTAATAGACAGGAGGTCGCTGCTGCCTATCCTCTTGGCGTAATCCCCGAATCATTTTCTACAACACCCACGGGCGGGGTAGGGTTGGCCTATTCTTTGCCGACAAGCATTCGGAACATACAACGAGCGGGAGGTGTGTCGTTAGGTGCAGCGACGAGGGCAACGGCGCAGGCAGGAGCGGGTTGCCGAGAGTGTCGGCCTACTACTCGGTGCAGCCGCCTGCGGAGCCCATGCAGCTGGTGCCGGCTCCTGCGCTCTCTGCACTGCCGCCGCACACGTTCACCTCGTCGCCGCCGCTGCCCACCACTGCCCCCGCCGTGCACCTTGAACACGTAATGTTAACAATATTTAACAGTTAAATATCCCAAAACTCGCATTCCGATTCGATGGCTATTTTGTTTTTCGGAACAAAATAAATCAATTAACTTTAGTACTTTCTTGTAAACAATACCTTAGGTCGAATACAAATTATCATGTGAGTAGATAAATTCAAAATCAAGAGTTTTTATTTCACATAAGCCATTACACAGGCCATTCAAGGCGGCTCAAAAAATCGCCAGTATTACGCAGGGGCGGGCGATTTAAAGGACTAACGCCGCGCCGATCGGCGTCGGCAGCATCTCATAATGAAAAACTTTTACGCCGATCGGCGTTTTCCGCACATGAAATTGATTTCTAGCTTATTAATAATAATAATAATAATAATAACTTTATTTTCTCACCACAATATACATAAATTATTTTACAATGGTCAGGTTTAACAATGATACATAATTCAGGTAAGTATATATTGTGGGAGACTGGTGCCTAAGCTAGGCACGTGGCCTGTGTTTCAGGACACCAGGATCCCACCCCTTTACATTTTCATTTTATAAATTATGTATTTAACGCGCTGACAGAATATAGCAAGAGATTATACGATATTTTATAGTTATATTTATTTTGATTACCTAATTAATATCTAGATATGCGAGACGAATGTTAGTAGATGTATAGTGTAGGTGGATATGTGGGTGTGTGAATGGATGTGTGTGAGTGTGTGTGTGGGAGTGTGCGAGTGTGTGAGTAGGTGAATGTGTGCTTAGGTAAAATTTGTAAGCATGTTTTCAGTATCATCATAATTTAACCTTAATAGCCAGTCAGTTAGCCTCTTTTTGCATTCATTTTTTGTGAGACTAAAGATATGTAGCACCTTATGAGTTTTATTATATAAGTAGCCACCCAGATAGCAAAAGAAACGCTTTGCAAAAATAGTTTTTATTGTGACAGAATTTTATTTATTTTCAGTGTTATTGAAATACGACCAGGGATTGCAAACCTTTTTTCTATTGTATTTGTTAAGTAAAAAATACTTTTAATAGTATTTAGTCTACTATTTTAAATGTACTAATTTTAATAAGTGGTGTTTTGAATTAGTAGTTGAAGGGAAGAGAGAACATCAAGAAGGATGTTCAGTTACATACTATTTCTAGTGCATAGTAATTTGTTTTACTTAATAATGATTTTCTCTTGAAGGTAAGGCTCGACCATCGTCACCTAGTTTATTAAGAGACGGTGTGAGATTTTCGATTTCTTCTAAGATCTTAGACAATTACTTCATCATATAGACGTCACCAGACGTCATAATTGTGCATCTCTTTCTAATCCAATTCGAAGAATCACCCTTAGCGATATTTTTATTTGGTAGGAACTGTCGTCAAAACTGGTAGACCACTTATTTGGTCGACCGTACCTATAACTCTTTTTTAATTCCTTAAAACATTTAAATAAATTAATACTTATTTAATCAAAATGTTTGTTCAAAACGGCTTTCGCATAAACAGATCCACAAGTCTAACGATTTATAAATATATACCGGAAGCCATAAATATTAAGGTGCAGCGGGGCAATCTCGACAGCGGGAAAGGACAATGGGACAAAACGTCCCCAGCAGTGTAGCACTTTTTTACGTATTGCATATGAAAGACCTTATTAATCTCTTCATTTTAGTGTATGACAGCTCATCTGTAAAATGTATAGTTTATGAGTTATTTAATATGAAAGTAACATAAAAATTACCTTAAAAAAGTGCTTATATTATTACTTCAATATGAATATAATTATTTTAGTTAGTGATAAGGGGTTATTTGAAGAGCTCCAAAGCTAGTGTAACAATAGTTCAATGTGGGAAAGAGAGAACGAGAGGCGCGCGGCCCTAGGCAGAGCAGTTCGGTAGTTACCATTTTCAAAAGTAATATCACCCGATAGAGTTTACATTACCTGCGCATCGTACCCACAATTGCATCCCCGACGAACAGTTCGGTTTTCGAACCAAGCACTGTTGCATTTGACAATTGCACCGCATAGTCGGTATGCTATTCTTCGACGTAGCAAAAGCCTTCAACAAGGTCTGGCACAACGGTTTATTATACAAACTCGTACAGTCTCGTGTTCATCATTCGAGACTATCCGTCGGATTGCTCCTTCCGCTATCGCTTAGAAGGCACCTTCTCATCTCCTTGCCCCATCGGCGCCGGAGTTCCTCAGGGCTCCGTGCTATCGCCTCTTCTGTTCACGCTGTACACCAGCGACATTCCCAAACGTGGCTTTGCCAAGTTGGCTCTCTTTGCCGACGACACGGCCATCTACTTTTCCGGTAGGAGTCTCGACAGTATCACTCGAACCCTCCAAACCGCAGCCGACGCCCTCGGGGTCTGGTTCCGGAAATGGAGAATAGAGGTGAATCCCGAAAAGAGCGCAGCCGTTCTTTTCGAGAGACACGGTGATTCCCACACCCACATCCGTCCCGTCCTCATGTTCGGCAAACAGATCCTTTGGGAGAAGAAAGCCAAATACCGGGGGGTTATCCTCGACCACCATCTGAATTTCTGAGACCACATCAAAGCCGTGCGCGCTCGCGCCGCTTTCGCTGTCGGTCGCCTCCACCCCATCCTTAGAGCAAGCAGTAAATTGTCACTTAGAAATAAGCTGAGAATCTACGTGACGTACATCCACCCCATCTTGACTTACGCTAGCGTCATGTTCGCACACGTTAAGCTTTCCCGCTTCAAATCCTTCCAAACCCTCCAAATTCCAGTGTTGTGCAGAGCCGCGGCTGCCCTGTGGTTCATACGTAACGTTCAACTCCATCTCGATCGAAAAATGCCAACCATGAGGCAATACCTCAAACGCATTTCCAAACATTACTTCGACAATTTATCGACACCCGCCTTCCGAACCCCTTAGTCGCCGCAGCGGCCGAGTACAGTCCCTCTCTCATAAGTAAAGTTCGCCGCCCAGGCACACACTTTTAGAGCCCGATGACGAAATTACGTTCTTCCAGGAAGCGAGTAAATCGACCAGCACAATACACAACGTCCGCCGCCGTCCGGCTAACCGTCCTTGCCGACCAGGCCCGTCGCGACGTCCCACCGCTGCCGGTCATGCCGTCTCTTCAGACTCCACAGTCACACCGATAATTCAGCCCTCATCAAGCTGCCCCCCCCCCCCCCCAACCCCCCGCCAGCAACGCACTAAGCCTTTTTATTTATAATTAAATGTATTTTTATCTATAACCTTCTCCAGAAAAATAAAGAATCATAATTATAATACTCTTCATTTAGGAATTTTTGATTCATTGACTTTATAAACCGTTCATTTTGAATATAATGACTCATTCTTTAAGTCAGCATAGCATTTATTTTTCAGCTAAAAATTGATTTAAAATTAGGAAATAATAAAAAATTAATTATCATTTTTATTTTATTTCAAACAGTTTTCATTCATTCCTTCACTCTTTCTTGACTATTCATTCGTTCGTTCATTCAATCAAACTCACTCTATAGTGCTACAAGGGTGGGGACGGGGTCCATACATTTTGTCCCATTGTCCTTTCAACTAATCTTAATAACTTCTACATTTTACTTTATTTGAATAAGTGCCATCTATGACCGGATAGCTCAAAAGCAACTTCATAGTTTCTAAATATATGGCACTGCTAGACCCAATACTGTTTGATCGGCACGGCCATTTTGTTTTCTTCTCTTTTTCTTGTTTGCACGTGCAAATTAGTATCTCACATTTTTGCGAAAAAAAGTGGTAATTAATGTGTTTTTCGAAGATTTTCAAAGGTAAGACATTTAATTAAAGCCTATTTCATGTTTTTAGCTATTTTTTTCTGTTGTAACTTGCGTTTTAACAGCATTTTGGTGTGAGTTTGAATAACCCCACCTGGATTGTAATGGCGGCTAATTTCAACTTTTTTGCAGTTGGAATTGCCTCACCAGATTTTATATGGAAATGAACAAACACTAGTGATGTGCATGTTTCGATATGTTTTGTCGATGTAAATACTTTACAAATATTTAACTTGTAGCTATATTATTGTAATCTTTCTATTCGCAGGATCGCAACACGATTCAAATCGATGCATTTCGAGGGATTTTTCAATTTCTTAGTACTTTATTAATTTATTGCAGATGGTTCGCCACTATGAAAAAACAACGGACAAGTCATACATAATGGCAGAATTGCAGCAAGCAGTGCAAGATGGCAAAAATAAAGTAATGACGAGTTACCAAGCTGCAGAAATATATGGCATTCCTAGATCAACCATTGTAATTAGAATTTACAATAATTAAGTTAATTACCTACTTTTTGTTATGACTTTTGTTAATTTTTATGTTTGTTAGATTATTAATTGCTGTTTTAAAACTAAAAAAGACAGATGAATCTTGGTCCTAAATTATAAAATTGCGTAACGTTTATTGACCGATTGTAGATTTAGGACGAGGGGTGCTCTGGTTCTACTTTAAATACATATTCCTGTCTTAAAATGAAGTTTTGATTTATGATTAGTGAGTAGATATAGTACCTTTAGTAGATAGCAGACCAAAATTATTTATTGGTGTATCTATCGACTTATTTTTTATTACGTTCCCATCACTATTAAGTATGGCGAGCAGTCGAAATTACCCCGCCTAAACCTTTAAAGTGTTTTTATTCAAAAATGAGCCTAGCTGCATAAATGACAAGATTCAATTTACATTACTATCCTTATAAAAAAACTCTGCATCTCACTAACATCAAGCTAAGAGCTCTAGAAGAGAAATTATAATTAATAGTTGTAATTGCCCCACGGAGGGGGAATTACAACTATTTTTGCCTTTTTTGACAAAAACACATTTTTAAGCCTATCTATTGAATGTTTTTCAATATGAGTTTGTAAAAATAATACACAGATAATGACTCTGGAGCGTCAATACATTACATTTTTAATAAAACTATATCATCTAATATTTTTATACCTTCAAAGTTGTGGTTTAGGTTTTACCAGTCGAGATTGCCCCGCTGCACTAGATAATAGAAAATACGCCGTAAACGTGACAGGAGCTTTGAATATTTAACTTAAGTATTTGTTAAGGTTTTAGACGTAAAGCACTGCTATTATAGTAGTTTACCTGAAAACAATAATCGACCCAAACAGTGCCTTTGCTTACCCAGACTTGACATACGTGTGGTGTGATGTTCTCGTGTGCAGGAGAGGTGTAAGAATGCGGTGCGCAGTGTGTTTTGCGAGCTGATGGCGGCACTGCCGCTGTCGGCGTCATCGTCGCCCTCGCGCCGCCCGTGCGGCATGCAGGCGCAGGCGGCGCCCCCCCAGCACCCCGCACGTCCCGCGGCGCCCGCGCCGGCGCACTATGGAAAATATAGGTGCTTTGCTGATCAAAAATACTTTTTCTGAATGATGCAAATTAGACATAATCTTGGTCTTATTTTTTAGATAAGGAGTCATTCTTTCATATTTTAATTGTTTTTCAATAACTTGTCACGTAAAATATTGCGTAAAAACGTTAATTTCCGACACTTAGAAATTTCTGTTAAATGTAACTTAAAAATCATAGACTTACAGAGTCGAATTTTGGTTGTTTCTTTAAAGAACCTCATGTAGTGTTACATACCATTCGAAAGGTTGTTTATTATAGATTTAAAAACAGTAGTTTTTATTTAATTATGTTAATTAATATTTTTGCTATAAATATTTTCGTCAAAGATGGGAAAAAATTAAATTCTTAAATTTCGTCGAGACTTTTGACTGTTAGCTACATTGGCCTACATTCTGAATTTGGTATTAATACGTTCATTGGATACCTAATAATATTTTAGTAAAGAATCAGCTGCGCATTTTTGCGCGTTCAGAAGTTATGAAGTAATATGTGGCAGAGGTGCCAAAATGCATAGTTGTGGCAAATTGATAGATAAAAGTTTTTTTTTTATCTTTGGTCAAATATCTGTGGTTTTAATATACATTATCGGCGTAAATATGGTTTTGCACACGCTCTACGTGAGAATAAAGAAATCTATGATAAAAGTCGGTACATGATGCACACTAAACTCATTTGTTTTTCCTTTATAAAGTGAAGCACAAAAAATGTTTCATTATATTAATTATTTGCAATCCGCAATTAGTTACTATTTATAACCATAACAATGAACTAATTCAGTTGCTCGAGGTGTGAAATAATACTTTTCTATATTGAAAACGATAAGACTGTGCCCGCTCTGTCTACGTTTTTACGTGAAAATCGTCAGGTTCCATCTGAAAATATTGAATTTATTGTTTGTGCCATCCAGAAGAAATTATTACTGCAGTTCACTATCTAAGTGTAAATATTAAAATAATAAAAAAAAAAATTTACTTAGTAATAAAAATTTAAATAAAAATATTGTAAAATGTGTCAAAATATATTTTATTTTTAATTTATTCTGTATTATTTAGTTGTCCTGAAATTTAAAAAGAATTAAAATATCATATTGAAGTCAAACTCATTCATTTGAATAAAGTTTTTACGGATTCTTAAAATAAAGAGCGAGTAAAACCACGACCTACCACTAGTTCATATTAAAAGTACTATTAGTAAAATTCTTATACTATGTTCTATATGTGTGCAAAATTTGAAGTTACTATGACTGAAAATAAAAAAGTTACAGATTTTTAATCAGCAAAGCACCTATATTTTCCATAGTGCGGCGGCGCTCTGTGATCAATCCGCACTTCCCGTGCGGGTCTCGTCTCCTTTTTTAAACGCTGACCAACACAATCGGTGAGTACACAAAATTAAATATTTCCTCATTACAATGAGATGTGCGATTTTTGTTATTGTTTACCTTTCCTCCTCGCGTCGTGTTTCTCATCGCTGAGGGTCGTGACTTCGTGGAATCGGCTTCTCTCTGACTATATTTCGCCATTTGTTCCTAACTTTAGCGTCGTGAAGTGAATCATGAAGGTTGGTGCTCAAACATGATCGGCTTTGATCGGACACTTACAGGACTACGACTTTTTGGACGTTTTTCTTCCATGTTGCAGGCTGTAATCATTAGATGCCGACTATCTTTTCTGGCAGTGTGTCCAAAGAACTTAAGTATTTTGCTGAAACCGGTGATAGATAAACGGGTCTTTATGTTCATGTCTTGTAAAATGGATACGTTTGTGCGGAAGGCCGTCCAAGGAGTCTGTAGTATCTTCCTCTATCACCACATCGCGGTCTCGATCGGCCTTTTTCAGAGTCGTATTTTTTTGCTCCGTAGCTAAATACGGAAAAGACAAAAAATATTTTAAATAAACGTAAAAATCGACTTAAAAAAAACTAAAAGGTGTATAATAATTACCATAGTATAAAATTAACAGTTTTAGAAGTCGGTGGCTTTTGTTTGTGTAGAATTATACTTATTTTTTTTTGTTTTAAACGTTCCTGTGGCACTACTTAAAACCAACAATTTTAAAACTATTTTGATGGTAAGTACTCAACCTACGTGTTTCTGGTTCTATTGTATTTGTTTTTATACCATTTCGTTTTTACGGAATTAGTGAAATATTGGCCGGACGATTACGTCGTTTTGGCATATCATGCAGGACCACTCTCCAAACCATTTGTGAAAAAAATCAATTTTTGAATTTTTGGTAGATCTAGATACGTTCATACCGCGAATTATTTTACACCTTTTAGTTTTTTGTGAAGTCGGTTTTTACTTTTATTTATTAAAATTTTATTTATTTAAAGTTTTGTATTAATTACGTTTTAGCCATAAATTACATGGTTTAAGACTCCAAATTTAAATGACACGGTTGCGTAATCTTTCCAACAACTAGGTAGTTTTCTTTAAGAATAGGTATTAATGTACCTATAATTATCATGACGGCTCTTTACAAATACACAATCTTCTTTGTTCTCGGCTAATGTTACTGTGATGTCAGTTAAAACAGAGATTGAAAGTCCTCATCAAAACTTTTGGTGAAGGGAACCACAAACCAAAACGTCATCTACTTTTTTTTTGTTGATTTTGTTGGTATTTTCAGAAAGCGCTAATTCAATTTCGATAAAATTTATATGGGACCACCTCTGAAGTAACCTACCAAACAAAAAAAGAATCATCAAAATCCATTCATAATTGGCGAAGATATCGCCAAAAAAAAACATTCATACGATTTGAGAACCTCCTCCTTTTTGAAATCGGTTAATGAGTGAACCAGTTTCATTTTAGTTTTTCGTAGTTACAGTCCTTCCTTTTTTTTTGTAGTTCGGACATTGCGGTTTTGGCTATCCCTTTTCTCCTGATTCCTACGAGTCATCACAGGTCTTCCTGATTATATACTCACCGCTGCACCGCAGGCGTCAAACATTTTCTTACATCTTTTTCAAAACCAAATGGTTCAGAGGTGGATTTGTCGACGAGCTGATTGATCAGATACAAGGATTGAATAAGAACTTTGAGGTGTTCAGGTACTCTCAGTTCTTTTACCACTTTCCATATGATTGAACAGACGACGCAGACAAAGGTTTTACAGTAGTCTATAAAACACAAGATGACAGGACTGTTGAGCTCGTAAGATTTTTCGATCATTTGGCGAATATTAAGTATTTGATCGCGAGTTTCCTTGCCCTTTATGAATCTTGCCCGTTCCTGATGAATTGCCAATCATAATGCTAACGGATTCGGTTATGGATTACATGCAACAGTACTTTACTGGCGTAAGATAGGAGAGCCAGAGTTTGATAATTGTCGCTTTTTAACCGACATCAAAAAGAAGAAGGTTCTCAATTCGTCTGAATGTTTTTTAGATGTAGAACCATTTTGGTGTAGCGGCAAGATAATAGACTTAATACAGTCACAGAGCCATTCACCAGTGAGCCATACCACTTAGATCGCATATTTCGAGTAAGACCTCTATTCCTGTGAAGCCGTGGGTTTTAAGATTTCTGCTGTAATCTGGTCCGGACTGGGGCTTTGTTAGTCCCGAGTGTAGCTATGGCGTTTGTGATCTCAGATCGAGGAATTGCGGTGCCAGCCGCGGGCTCGGCCGGAAAAAATGCTCCATTTCAAGCAAACGCGTCTAACATCGCTTCTCCGTAAACGCACTCATGCAACGCCATATGTTTGAATGCCGCACAACGCGACGCGCGACGCCCCGCGTCTCCGTAAATGAGGCCTCAGTGTTAGCGCCCAAGTCCTGCAAGGAGGTGCCATCTTCATCCTCTATCATCCACGTTTTACATTTAAATTGTTTTGATTGATATATTATTTTCTTAGCGTTGTGATTTTAGCGCATGCTCTTCAATTTCTTGGCAGATATGCTTAATGTAGTTGTTTTTACCGCGATGACAGTACAATTGTATCATCTTTCAGAGTTCTGAGTATTTGTCTTTGTCATGTCGTTTCGATAATCTCCACGCTTGTAGGTGTTTCCTGTCTTCTCTGATTTGCCAGGTTTCATCAAATATTCGTATCTGCCTGCGTGTGGGTGAAGTACTGTTGTCATCAATATTTTCCAATGTATTCCACTCTAACTTAAGATTCTCCCATTGTTTATTTATTTGCCTTGACGTATTCCTATGGCGGGTTATTAGCAATCCTACTGTTTAAAGCGTTTTTAAACAGTAGCTGTTCTGGTGATGTTAATCTGCGTGGGCGTTTTAGGAGCATTTTTGGGTGCTTTAAGGCGCAAGGCAAAATCGGCTTTAAGAAGACAGTGATCCAGTGACCAGGAAAAGTCTTAATGTTGGTACTTGAAGTCTTCAATCGGCATGTTACCGCAGCGATCCAGGAGACTTCCCGATGCATTTGGGGTGGTGTTGGAAACAGGTGTTCATTATTGTCAGTTTCCTATCGATACAGAATTCAAGAAGCTTAGTTCCTCTATCGTTTCTTCCTCCGAGTCCGTATTTTCCTACTATGTCCTTGAGATGATTGTCATCCAATGTGTTCTGCGCAACAACAAAGGCGCGGTTATGTTTTTCGCGCGTATCTATGTATGTATGGAGTATTCTTTATACCCTCGCAGCATCTCAAGAGCTGGATGGATTTTAATGAACGTTTACTGTATACGTTGTTGGAACCTATTTAGAGTAAGTTCAGACATGGCGGAATCCGCGCGTATCCAAACCGCGTGACTCCAATCCGCGAGGATTGAAAGTGTTCAGACGGGCGCGATGTGTGTGCGGAGTGAGGTAGGGTGACAGCCGCTTCATTCCAACAATGGAAGTCGAAGAAGCAATATGTGTGCAATTTTATTAGAATACTCTGCACATTGGATGTCCCACAAAGCTGGTCTTTTTTCCACTTAGTGGATGAATAACTTGGTGTCGAAGCGATCCATTGTCACACGTTCGATACGCGCGGATTTCACGGAGCAACTGAACGCACTCTAGGCACGTCAAGTAAATAGATCGTCGCGGCGTCCGTTTTAAATGTTAGTTTATCTCTTCGTCTAATTTAGAAAAAGTAACTTTTCTATATAACTATTCACGTCACTATGATCAAAAATGTCATTAAAGTCAGAGTTAGGTTAAAACATGAAAAGAAATCATAACTCGAAATGTACAAAAAATCGCGGAACATACATGAGAGTGATTCGGGTGCCTCTAAGGAGTGCTCTACCTCTAGATTTTCACTCGACTACCTCTTGGGTCCACTTGTATACAAGGTTAGTCGGAAAGGGGGTACTAATCCGCAGGTCACGTAAAGTATCACTGATGACTGTTTTAAAGCATGTGTTAAAACATAATTCGATAATTTTTATTTCCATGCAAAATTATACACAGGGTGGAAACGTTAAGTGTCAACTGGCGATTATTCCGTCATTTAGGAAATATTTCAGAACTTATGGCTAATACCAAAATTAGACCGCCTAGTAACTAAAATGACGTAAATATTTTTGGAAAGATATCTGCCGTATATCGAAAATTTTGATTTTACCTACTTCCGTACATTCAGTATGGCATTTTTGTTCATGAGATATTCAAGAAGCTTATAATTTTTTTGCATTTTATTTTCAAGCTAAATTGTTTATAAAAAATGAGTAATATTTATTTCTTGTACCTATTGACAAAGTCGATAACATTTTTTTCTTTCAACTACGTAGTAATGTCATTATTAATCGCTACAAAACCGATCACAAAATACGTATTTTCTGCTTAGAAGCAAAACAGTGCAGAAATGTTGTATGAAATCTCATTACTGCACTGCAAACAGTGCAGAGATGTTGTATGAAATTTCATTACTGCACTGTTTTTCATTAGTGCAGTTTTTTTATTATCATTACCAAATCCAAGATGGCGGCCATGAAAATTTTCATCTAATAATCATGGGTGTTAATTTCATGGTTTTCGGGGTCACTGATGCCGAAAATAACTTCAAAATCCAAATCCAAGATGGCGGCCATGAAAATTAGTAAAGTAGTCGTCATGGGTGTCAAATCCAAGGTTTTCTGGGGTGCGGATGCCGAAAATGAGGTCAAAATCGAAATCCAAGATGGCGGCAATAAAAAATGTCAAATTAGTGGTCATGGGTGTCATTTCCATGGTTTTCGGGGGTACTGATGCCGAAAATGAGGTCAAAATCGAAATCCAAGATGGCGGCAGTAAAAATGTCAAATTAGTGGTCATGGGTGTCATTTCCATGGTTTTCGGGGGTACTGATGCCGAAAATGAGGTCAAAATCGAAATCCAAGATGGCGGCACTAAAAATGTCAAATTAGTGGTCATGGGTGTCATTTCCATGGTTTTCGGGGGTACTGATGCCGAAAATGAGGTCAAAATCCATTTCCAAGATGGCGGCAATAAAAATGTCAAATTAGTGGTCATGGGTGTCATTTCCATGGTTTTCGGGGGTACTGATGCCGAAAATGAGGTCAAAATCCATTTCCAAGATGGCAGCTTTTAAAATTTCAATTTAACCATCATGGGTGTCATTTCCATGGTTTTCGGGGATGCTGATGACGAAAATGAGGTCAAAATCTATATTCAAGATGGCGGCCATGAAAATTTTCAAGAAAAGTTTTAAAAAATGGAAATAGATAGCGATACGAATTCAAGTCCAGAAAGTATAAAAACAGCTGCAAATGAAATTGTTAATAACCTTTTGCCGCAAAAGTCGCAGGATAACCTTGTTTTCATTAACTTGAGTTTTTATTTTGAGTAGGTATATTTTATCACGGTAGGTAAATTGGTAGTTGAAAGAAAAGTAGATTACGCACCTTGCTGAAGTGAGTCATTAATGCACTCGTGCTAATTTAGTGCCCTCGCTTGCGCTCGGGCACCAACATAACACTCGTGCATTAATGACTCACTTTGCGCTCGGTGCAACAATCTACTATTATTTAATAAACTTTTAACCAATTGAACTGGCTGAAAACAAAAAATAACAAGTTACTAAACAAAAACTATGGAGAAAGCCAAGAGAAGCAAATAAAAAAAAAATACTCCTAATGCCCATTCCCTTATAGCGTAGGCAGAGGTGTTCTGTTATACAGCCACAAGTTCGTCATGATGGTATTTAGCGTCATGTACCTAATAATGAACATTGTCATTGAACTATTAGTATGTTTATTAGTTAAACAAACTGGTTGCAATATTATTCTTATTTATTAGACATGAAAATAATAGGCTATCGCATTACGTAGGCAATCTGAAACTACAAAATCTGTCTGTTTTCTGTTCGAAATCCTGGGTTAGATTTAGGTAGTGCTCAGTAATCTGGTGATATGAAGCTTTATTACAGAAATGATTAAGATAGACCGAAGTCGAGTAAGGCTAACTCCGCCGCCATATTAACAGTAAGGAAGAGAGAGATTACGTAGGTATGATTGGTATGATCAGTTGAAAGAAATTGTCATACTAAATGTATGGAGGGAGCGAAAGACAACATTTTCAATATCTGTCTTTTCTTTTTTCTGAAGTTATTTATATTGTTATACCTTCCATGTAGCCTAGTTTTGATAATAGCCTTAACTTTTTAAATGTCTCTTAAATTGACAAAAAATCGTCTGTTGACACTTGTAGATTGTATTGTGATGTAGAATTTCGTTTTTTCAAAAATTCTTCGTCCCTGCTTTAGTTCCGAAATCAGAAAATGGAGCGCCTAATCCGTGACTTCAAATATGCCCTAAAATGTATACACAGCTGCTCATAGCTGAAGGTAGATAGATTTAGCGTATTTCTATATAATTTTTGATCAGCTATTTCTCTTAAACTATTGATGACTTTTGGGGAAAGTTGTAGAGCAAACGTTATTCATTATTATGTGTACTCCAACACCCTTTCGGATTAGTACGGTCCCCTTTCCGAAATTATCCGGGATTCAGAAATTATTTAGCATTACCTACGACGTCATTTTGAAGTGACAGATTGCCACTGGAGAGTGCGGTGTGGAGCGCAGGAAGTGTGAGAAGCACCGACAGCACGTGGAGCGTGAGCAGTGAAGGGACCGAGAGGACAGCGCGGCGCCAGCGCGTTTCCCACCACGTCGCGACGCAAGCGCACTCTTCCGGGTTTGCACCATTCTTACTACTTACTAAAAAAACTATAGGAACAGAATGGAAACGTTAAGTTTTAACAGACTATTATTTCGTCAACTTTACATACATTATATGTATTGAAAAACTGTTGATTACTGATATCAAAACTAGGTTTCCCAACGAAAGAAAGACACCTACATCGTTTTTGAAATTACATCGTTGCATGTCCAAGATTCTAACATTACCCATAAAATATCACATGAAAAACAATTTTTGCTACTATACTGTGACTATTATACGGTGTATTAAAAAAAAAACTTGTATTAAAACTTGTGTGCTTATTGTAAACTCAAAATTGCGTGAAATATTTTGTGTTTTTTAGGATTCCGTACCCAAAGGGTAAAACGGGACCCTATTATCACAGTAGACATATAAGCTAAAGCAGTACCTCAACTTACTATAATCTCATGAATTGAAACACTCACACAGACACGCTCTGTATACTGAGTAGTTTTTTGTTTTTGTATGGAACTGTATCCCGAAAATATGTCTGAAAATATGTCAGTGTGAGTGTGTCAAATCGTACGATTGTAGGTAGTTGAAGTACTGCTTTAGCTTATATGTCTACTGTGCTATTACTTAGACTCCGCCGTCGGTCTATCCGTCTGTCGTCCGTCTGTCACCAGGCTGTATCTCATGAACCGTGATAGTTAGACAGTTGAAATTTTCACAAAATATGATGTACTTCTGTTGCCGCTATAACAACAAATACAAAAAAATAGAATAATAAAAATATTTTTTAAGCGGGCTCCCCTGGTGATTTTTTTGCTTCTTTTTGCTCGATACTGATAACGGCAACGCTTGAAATATCCACAGAATATTTATTTATATATTCACTTTAAAAATAAATAAGAATATTTAAGGTGGGCTCCCATACAACAGACATGATTTTTTTGCCGTTTTTATAAATAATGGTACGGAACCCCTCGTGCGCGAGTCCAATTCGCACTTGACCGGTTTTTTTTGTTGTGTTCGTAATTGTCCGGAGAAGGTATTTACGAAAGAAAAACACGTTTGTTGTATGGGAGCCCCCTTATATATTGATTTTATTCTGTTTTTTTAGTATTTGTTGCTATAGCGGCAACAGAAATACACATCATCTGTGAAAATTTCAACTATCTAACTATCACGGTTCATGAGATACAGCCTGGTGACAGACGGACAGCGGAGCCTTAGTAATAGGGTCCCGTTTTACCCTTTGGGTACGGAACCCTAAAAACTAAATTATGTCAGTATGTCCATATTCTTCATTTGTTTACCGCATGCATGAAAATAGTTTTAACTTTTTGTTACTATTTTGATTTTATTTCTGAAGGTAGGTAGTAGGTAGGAAAAAGTGCATTGCAACGCATGCTGGGTACAGCTAGTATTTTATATTAAGTTCACTATCTGTGACGCGGTTTAAGGTAGGTAGATAGCCGGCGACTGTTTTGCGACTGCATTTCTATTGCATTGCGTTTGTATACATTCTGTCAAAAAAGTATCGGGAATGGATGATTTGTTTATCGTTCCAAATTCTTTTTTTAGTTTGTTTTTTTTTTAGTTTGGCACATCTATTTTCAATTTTGGCGCGGAATTTGAGTTGTTTATCATCTGTTATTTACATTAAATACAGTGCTGTTTTAATTAGATCATATCTAGTGTGTATTGCGAATTTCGTAATGGACAAAAACATCGAACAAAGAGTTTGGTGGAGCAAGAGGTCGGCAAAATATATTGATGCGGAGCGGATGCGAAGGAGAAGGGCCGTGTTCGCAGTAAATGCTATAGAAGCTTTATAATAGCAAGCACGTGCACTTACCAGCAAACCAGCCAATTCGTAACGCCTTTATATGCTGCAGACGACAGCTTTCCTTGATGGTGAGAGTCTTTACACTTAAAGTTCTTTGCACGAGCACAGAGCGATTTACGCGATGGAAAAGGCGCGCCTCCCGATGTAGGTTTGCACTCGCGAGCGGTAATACCTGAATCACTGGCAATTCTGAGACCCAGTAGCGGATTATACCTATTAAAGAAAAATGATGGAGAGCTGACAGCGCTTCAAGCAGACATCAAGCGGAGAAAAGTTCTAGTGACAGTTGAATTTAAATTATTTGAAAAGAGAGCATCACAATAATACGCCTTCGCACAAGGCCATCATTGTGAACGAATTTTTGACCAAAAACTCAACAAATATCATCGAGCTACCACCTTATTCACCAGATATGGCTCCAGCCGACTTTTTTCTTTTTCCTAAACTCAAATTACCACTTCGTGGCACCCGTTTTCATTCGGTAGAAGACATAAAGGAGAATTCGCGGCGAGAACTGAACTCAATTCCGGAAAAAGCGTTTAAAAAATGTTTTGATGATTGGATTATTCGTTGGCGTAAGTGTATCGTTTCTGAAGGAGCATACTTTGAAGGCGATAAAATAAATTTGGATTAATCTAACATTTTGTGTATTATTGATCTTTTCCCGGTACTTTCTTGACAGAGTAGTACAGTCAGGTGCACTAATTGGTTACCCCCCCTCAAGAACAAACTTGTTCGTGAGAGGTGTCACCAGTTGGCGCAGCTGACTGTACAATGATCATTAAATCCACACAAATCAGTCCAGAAAATCATTTTTTTCAAATTATATACTTTTCGTGATCGCATCAGGTAATATCTGCAGCTTGCATCGTTCATGTGTGTTTCATGTGTTTATAACTTTAAGGACGTATTTACAAATGTGCTATAAATAAGCTAGTTAACATTTTAAGATTAATCCATTAAATCTAACCAAATGTTGTGGTTAGCTACGGATAGGTATTAGTTGTACGAGAAAAACCAAGTGCGTGTCGGAGCACGCGCACAGTGTAGGATTCGTAGCATGTACTAAGTAGCAATATAATATATATTTTATAAATATAAATAAATCAAAATGATATTATATCCAAAATAGCATTCTTTTGAAAATAGCACATGTTTCAAAAACTTATTAACGTATCCTGTTCAAAATAGTTTTCGTTGAAAGTATCTATTAGAATGCTGAAGCTTGATTTTTCTCAGATTTTTTTCGACTTTAGTCCAATCTCACCAAATATTTACGTTACCAAAAAAGTTACTTTAAACCTTCATATCATTTTTAAAGAACTAAGTATCCAACAAAAGTTGCGTCAAAAAAAGTGTTTCACCCCTTGACTTTAATGTATGGAGTGCCGTCCCTAAATACAACTACATGCCTGTATATACAGGGTGTTAACGAATTTGTGTAATTCCTTCAAATCACATGATCTATTAATGGTACAGATTATCCCCGCACGGGATTCAGATTGATAAAAATTAAAAAAAACTTGTTTTCCCCGTAATATAATATATGTGATGGAACATTTCGATGCCATGCATAAATGAATGAAGGCACGGCGACACAGATGACGGGCACGACTAGCGCGATATCACTCCACGCAGTCAGTCAACTTCAGACGCTAAAATTACTCAGATACAGAATACCATGGTTCATATTTTGAAAACTTTTTTTTATTCTGTGAAAAAACGTATGCAGGGTCAATCAGTGTCACCAGTAGATCACACGGTGTTGGTGCGTATGCGTGGTTGTTAGGTCAGCTCTTTTCCAATGAATATGATGCGTGATTTAATGCTCAACATTTCTTTTAATTTTAAATTATAGATGGTTACAAAAATGCAAGTCACATAGTGCGCGTTGTCGTTGCGTGTGCGTTGTGTATTAAATTTGAATCGTTCTTAGGAAGAGCCGGTGAGCGTCACTAGTGTCGCGGCCTCCGCTCTCCCCGGCCCCCGCATCCTTCCTTGTTGCGTGATGTCATCACCGCGTCGATGCACCCGCTGGTACAGAGCGCGGCCGCTTGACGGTGTTTTGATTGTGTTGTTTGTGATTAAGTAGTCGGTGTAATCGTAGACACTCGGTTTGAAGGAATTACACGAATTCGTTAACACCCTGTATGACGGTTTACACAAGACTTGCCAAATTCAACCATAAGGCCCCCACGAGTTTCCTATTCAAGTAAAATGGCCGTGACATACGGACGGACGAACGGACATGACAAAACCAAAGAGTTCCTAGTTGAACTACCGAACCCTAAAAAGGGAAAAGCTTGTTATACGCA
Source organism: Amphipyra tragopoginis (assembly GCA_905220435.1). NCBI lineage: Eukaryota > Metazoa > Arthropoda > Insecta > Lepidoptera > Noctuidae > Amphipyra > Amphipyra tragopoginis. The sequence continues at coordinate 37,320,503 of HG991991.1, forward strand.
CAGCTTTTCATTTTTAATATTATTTGCTATGACAAATTAATCTTAACTGTGTGGAAATAAGGTTTGTTTTGTCTCGGTCATTTGTAGTCAGCCGCTGTTGTGAATGACTGTGTGTCGCTTTTCCGCAAAGATAAGCGGTCAAATAGATTCCTTTACGTCTACGGTCACAAAAAAATGGATTGTCCTTACTTGAGGATAAAGGTACGCTGTGTGTGTGTGTGTGAGGAGGGCCGTCCATATAATAATATTATTATGAATTGATAACTACGCATTTTGCAAATGCGTAAGCGTAATTAATATACATGTTAATTTACACCTGTCTTATTGCGCTGTTGCCAAATGTTAATTAACTAATCTGATTGTTTAATTTTATGCAGGATGGTTCGAAGCGAAGACAGTCATCAAGGTTAGCCTTTGAAATGTTACCGTAATTTTAAAAGGGATGAATTGAAAAGCACTTTAAAACTTGTGAAAATCACGACAAAAAATGTTTAAGGCACACTTCAAAAATAACTCTTTTCACTACTACAAACTACTACAAAAGTAATGAAACAAATCCCATTTGTTTCTGAACGCACACATTAGGCGAATGGTGGAAAGTAAGCGGCGAAGCGAATCGTTCGTGCCCCTCGCCGGCCGCTGCCTCCCGCGGCTCCGCTCTCTGCGCTCGCTCGACTCCTGCGTTAATTGGTCACAGTTCTATCAACAGCCTAAACTACCTTTCAAGCTATCTCTTTGTCATTCTATTTCTTATGGCGGGGGACTTTGAAATTATAGGTGTAGCGCTTAACTGAGGCAGTGCCTGAGGTATGGGAGCGGCACGGGAGGGGTGACATATGACGTGAAATGACGTGTCCGAACCATCTCGCTATACACGTGATAAATATAATGAAGATATCTCTTACGATATTTTTACTACTACTAGATAATGAAAGTGATTCGGGCCATTCATACAGTGACGGTACAGACAGCGATAAGGAATCTGATTAATTAAATTTGGGATTTCGGGATTTATTTGTTGTTTCAGTTGAAAATATTAACAATTATTAAATAAAATAATATAATTATTGTAACTTATTTTTTTGTTTACATTCACGCGCAATTACATATATTAATTAATTTAACTTATATACACACGTAAATATCGTAAGAGATGTCTTCATTATATTTATCACGTGTATAGCGAGATAGTTCGGACACGTCGTAAAGGTGTGTACGGACAGCGCGTACATTGGTACGCGTAGTCGGTTACGCGTGTCCTGGAACGCCATGTCCATACTTGCAGCTACGGGTACGCTCCCTAAGAGTGTACGCGTAGCTGCAAGTATGGACACACAGTGAGCGTTCCAGGACACGCGTACGTAACCAACTACGCGTACCAACGTACGCGCTGTCCGTACACACCTTCATATGTCACCCCTCCCGTGCCGCTCCCATACCTCAGGCACTGACTCACTGACTCAGTTAAGCGCTACACCTATAGAATTATCTATATATATATAAAAGGAGAAGCTGACTGACTGACTGACTGATCTATCAATGCACAGCCTAAACCGCTGGGGTTAGAAACTTGAAATTTCCACAGTAGATTCCTTTTGTGTTGTAGGCATACACGAAGAAGAGATTTTTTGAAATTCATCCCCCAAGGGGGTGAAATAGGGGATTTAAATTTGCATGTAATTCCGTCATTTTTGAAGTAAGAAACATGAAATTAAATACGAAGGTTTTTGGTAAGAAATAAATGTAAGTACATGTGTTTGAGCGTTTTTGGAAATTTTACCCCTAACGGGGTGAAATGGGCTGTTAACATTTGTATGAAAATTCTTATTCCATTGGGTTATTGACTTGAAAGGCACAAACACTCTTCAGAGTAAATAACAAAAGACGGACTTTATGGATTTTAAAACTACACCTAAAAAGCGGCCTAACGAGGGTTTAAAATTCCACGCAAGCGAAGCTGCGGGCAAAAGCTAGTATATTATATACAGGGTTACTGGAAACTCAACGTATTCCTTGCACCAAGATATATGGGGGCTAAAATGCAACAAATTAAACTCCCCAATGTTCTGCCGAAAGTCAATGGATTTCGAGATATTAGCCTAGTCGCCAGGGGGGGCAGGGCAATTCTCGTGCATTCGACTTAATCACGAATTCGAGAAAAAAGTCGGATTCGAAACAAAAGACGTGTAGTAACCGGTTGCGCCTTTGAGGAAAATTCTTGTTTTTGTGTAGAGATGCTATAAAAAATTGTCGTTCGTTTCTGCTAAACGGTTTTCGAGAATTTAAAAGTTAAAGTGGTGAACATTTTCGGCTTTTCACTCGCTTTTTTCAAAAATCATACAAAATGTTAAAATTGTTAAAAACTAATGACGTCTTTTATACATGTTCTCAGAGGGTCCAACTATGATATGTATCAATGTCATCCGTTTTTTCATTTAACCCCATTTTTCAACCCCTAAAGTGATTGATAACGTTGTACGCTATCCGTATGTCATCAGAAACGATTCTAACCTCAATTGTATGATTAATATCGCACAAAGGTAGGCTAGTAAGTCAGGATTATCAGTTTGAAAATTGATTAGAATTTTTTTTCGGCCTTTGTGCCAATACGGATAGCGTACAATATTATCAATCACTTTAGGGGTTGAAAAATGGGGTTAAATGTTATTAAAACGGATGATATTGATACATATCATAGTTGGACTCTCTGAGAACATGTATAAAAGACGTCATCAGTTTTTAACTATTTTAACTATTATTTATGATTTTTGAAAAAAGCGAGTGAAAAATCGAAAACATTCACCACTTTAACCTTTAATTTCTCAAAAACCGTTTAGCAGAAACGAATGACAATTTTTTTATAGCATCTCTACACAAAAACAAGAATTTTCCTCAAAGGCGCAACCGGTTGATACACGTTTTTTCTTTCGATTTTCTACAGATACCTACGTTCGTGCAAACCCTCTGTACGTTTCGGATAACAATTTTTTTAAACAATAGTGACTACGCGTACTTTAATGCTACCGCCTTTCCATTCGGCTTCTAAACTTTTTTTTTTAAATTTTGACCCCCACCCTTTTTCTCCGATTCCGTCTATTTTGGGGTTATGAAGCCACGACACAAAAAAGTTTCCAATTTGCCTCAGGAACTCAAATACCAAGAGCCATACGGTTGTACGGCTAATTTCAGACTGAAATTACGCACCATTGCTTTAACTATTCAGATAGTTTTCAATTTCATTTGTCAAATTGTTTGACACAAAAAATAAAACAAATCATTCTGACAGATTTCGTAAACAAAAAATGACCGACGATTGTGGTTCGTTTGAATTTGGCATTAATTTTGTTAGTCGAATTGACCCCCTGGTCTCATGCCAAAGCGAGACTCATCAGAGAAGCACTCTAGTTCATAACGCCACTCTTCTGCTGCCCAATTTATGCGTTCACGAGCCCATTGTGAAGGGCCCTACGATTGCGGGGCTTAATAGGAGGAACTCAAAGCGTACTTCGGGAACCGAGATTGACTTCGCGCAAATGATTTCTAATAGTTTGATCGCTTATTAACCCTTAAGCCCTGAAGAACGATGAAGCCTCGTAACCAACATTGTTGCAGTCATTTTTGGATTCCGTCGGGCAGTGATTTTTGATTATCGACGATCTTGTTTGCGTGTGTTGATACTCCATGGCGCTCTGCTACGCTGCCAGTGACACGGTAGCGTGTTCAGAGGCGACTGCACTCTGCGTAGTGCCCAGAGCTGTGGCCACGGCATGTTACCGAGAACCAGCTTCCAAAATTCCTACGGCTCTTATCATTTTTTCTCGATTTAAGAGACGTCTTTTGTCCATAACGTGATAATACATAGTATTCGTTTGTATTGATTCGACTTTGAAGTGTCACTGAAATGGTACTGATTTTGTCTCAAATCCGTTGCAGAATTTTATAGGAATACGACTTGACAGAAAATTTTCAACTTTTAATTGAAATTCAAAATCTGTTCCTTTTTTAAATGATGAGGAAATAAGCTATGAAACTATTAAGAGTCCAAAAAATCGATTGAAGCACCCCACTTGCAGTAATTCGCTAAAACGTGATTATCCCTAGATACTTTTGATGTGTGTAGCATTCAAACAATAGGGCAAACAATCAGTTAAAAAAAACTACGTTAGAAGTATTAAAATTAAGTGAAAACTATTTATTTTAAAGCGTTTTGGGCACATTAAGATTGTTCAAAAAACATAAGGTTTTCGACTTTCAAAGTTACGATGAATAAAATTTTACCTATAAATCTATGAGTTTTTTAAAGAAAAGTATACATTGTACTACTGCACTCTAACTCTATAGTTCATTTTACCCACGGGTGGAGAGGTGAGGGTACCTATGTTTTATTCATTTTACGACTACCACAGGTGGGAAGGCGGGAGTATCTATATATTTTTCATTTTACGAGACCCACGGGTGGAGAGGCGAGATTACCCATGTCTTATTTATTTTACGACACCCACAGGTGGAGAGGCGAGATTACCTATGTCTTATTCACGACACCTGTGGGTGGGAAGGCGAGGATAAGGCTTATTCTTTTACGAAACCCAAGCATGAGGAGGCTAGGGTTTATCCTTTTTAGTAAAACCGCGTGTGGGGAGGCGAGGTTACCTACGGCTTATTCTTTTTACAAGACCTACAAGTGGGATGGCGAGGGTATAACTTCTTTTTACGACACCCACGGAAGGATTTGATTTTCTCTTTTCACTAAACATTTATACATATATTTACACGGACCATTGCGAGGACCACAAACAGAACTAAAATTTGCACTACACTATACTACAAATCACTCGAGTTAAGCCAACGGAGTAACTCTCAAGACTGTACACAAAGAAAATAATGTAAAATTTAAATGATATCATGAATTGCAGAGTGTGCCGACGAGTGGATGGGTGGAGTGCGCGCGCTGCGCGACTCACACGTGCGCCTCGTGCTGCGGCAGCTGCGACACATCGAACGCCTCAACCGCGCGCTGGACCGCGGCGCGTCTGCAGCACGCACTGCGCACGGAGTGTCGCCCGGCGCCACTGACGCGCCCGCACGCCCTACACTCACATAAATACAACCGTTGCGCATTGCCAAAATTAAATATATAATCACGAAAATAAATTGTGTTACTCTATTGAGTTCTTTTTTTGTATTGTAATATAAGATTACACTATAAAATCTAAATGAGAATAGGTCATTGCTGGCCTTTACTGGCCAGAAAAACTTGACCTTGATGAGTCAATACCATAAGTACCTAATAACATAAAGCCACGATTCCGTTAGGCAAGTTACTTGTATACAAGTTGGAAATTGCGTACAACTTTAACAAACCTGCATACAAGCTACAACTTGTATGAGATAGTTTGAACTTGTACATTTTTTTATTCATGTGACGTGCAAATTGAACGTGCAAACCGTTAGTTACATCATAGACCAATAATGAGTTACTTTTTTTTTTTCGAAACGGTGGTGCAGGGTAATGGGGACAACGGGAAGAATAAAAACCCTTGTCTCGTTGTCCCCATCAATGGGGATAGGGCAATGGGGATAACGGGAATACTCCTTGCGAACGAGTGATTTGTACGGGCATAGTATCTCTCGCTGTACAAATTATCGAAACATAATGGCTGTTAGGTGGGTGCACGAGAAAATAATCATCTTTATTGAGGAGTATCAAAATAATATCAATTCAATTGTTGAACGTCTCCACTTGTATACAAGTAAAACCTGCATGCAAATTGCACACACCCTCAAAAACATATTTGCAATGTAAGCAACTTGTACGCAAATGCGACGTCATACTTGCATGCGAGACTTGCCTAATGGAATCGCGCCTTTACAATAATAACCATTATGACTTCTTCGGGGAAACCAAAAGTTTTGTTTGTGCAATTATGGACGAAGTAATGATGACGAACAATTATAGAAAATATGAATATTGTGAAGGACGACAAAGTTGACATCTATCGGGCATACCCATACCACTGTCCCGATGAAACTATCCTATCCGACATATTGTCTCTGGTTGTTCTCGTCTTGCTAACGGTGAGTATTTGCACAGGCACAACCTCGTAACTAGGATTATCCACCAGCAACTTGCTCTGAAATATCACCTTGTGCACACAGAAGTACCATACTACAAACACTACAAGTATGTGCCCGACCCAGTTCTCGAGAATGATCATGTCACACTGTACTGGGTGGGACCGATCTATCATTCATCACTAACAGGATTATGCCGTAGTAGATATATGGACTGTGGTAGCCAAAGACATTCAATAGTAGTAGTTTCAGACGGGACAATGTGTAAAAATTTGTAATCTAGAAGCAACTGAAAGTACTACATATTAGCGATGGGCGATTATTACTAAAACTAATCGACTTAGTCGATTGTTCAGTCCAGTCGATAAAAGTCGATAACAATTGATGTTAGTCGATTGTTATCGACTAACGGCGCGCAGCAGGTGACAATCACTGATACGGTTACCGTATCAACTTTAACTCAAACTCAAAACTCTTCAAAATAGACTAGAATTACTTAGTTCTTTTTGAACGTTAGTTTTACAATATTATAGACATCCCACAAAAAGCCCTCCCTTCACCGCTTCCTAGTGTTTTTGCTGTGAAGAAGAAACGGCGCAACAAACTCCCCAGCAACACAGATATGTCTGTCAAGTGAATAAATTAATTGATTCTATACAACGAAAATCATCAAATTTTTTACAATAATAAAATTATTTAAAATAGGTAAAATAAAAATTAAAAATAAAGTAAGTACATATATATAAATCAATTGCGTATGAATTTGGTTAAATCATAATCGTATCTAACTAATATACTAATTTGTATTCAATTGTGGCGCAGCGCACGTATTACTATACTCGTACTACTAAATAAGTAATTACTAAAAGGTGATGCGTGCGGCGTACGCTGCCGCTGCGCCACAATTCAATAGATAAAATTGCGGCGCAGCGCACGGCGCACGTACTACTATATTCGTACTACTAAATAAGTAATTACTAAAAGGTGGTGCGTCGTGCGCTGCCGCTGCGGCACAATTCAATAGTTAAAAGTCCGTGCTCCACTACCAATTGCAACGGATGTTTCCTTTTTAAATGGTCCTTTAGGACTTTTTCTAACCTCTATTTCTTTGAAGGCATTGTTGCCTTTTGATACCAACTAACCGATTTGTTATTTCTTCATCAACTTCTATGCAATTAATTTATTGGTCTATTTAGGTCGCGCTCAGGTTAGGTTAGGTTAGGTCGCGCTCAGGTTAGGTTAGGTTAGGTCGCGCTCAGGTTAGGTTAGGTTAGGTTAGGTTAGGTTAGGTTAGGTTAGGTTAGGTTAGGTTAGGTTAGGTTAGGTTAGGTTTTTTTTTTTTTTTTTTTTTTTTTTTTTTTTTTTTTTTTTTTTTTTTTTTTTAATTTCTTCTACCTCCGACTATCAAGATTGTCAGAGCCTGTGTTAAGCTATATCCTTTCATACCAGTTCTCGCTTTTATTCTTCTCGCACTTTTATTCCTCATACTGTATCTTTCTTTCATTCAATCATCTTTTATTTCTTAAGGGTGGGACGCCCTTCTACTGCCTATTCTGATCTAACTATCTTTTTGTTCTCTTTATTTGGGGAAAACGCAACGCCATTTTCTTTTTATTTTACAGAAATTTTTCTTAATACAATTTTCTAGTTTCTAATATTTATTTCTAGTGTCTTATATCTAGTACAGGTTTTGAATTTTTTGCTTTTTACATGGATCTTATGTCTATTCTATTATTAAGCTTATAACTATTTTATATCTATTACATATTTTATTACAATATTACAAGGTTTTATTTAATCTAGATCATACTTTTAATGCTTGTCACCAATATTCTATATGATATTGTGCAAACATTTATTCTAATACACTTTTTTATTTTTTACATCTATGTGGAATATTCTATAACATTGTAGAAGCAGTTCTCTTTTTATATTCGGCATTAGACCCGGTGTGTGTTTGGCATTTTTTGGAGCATACAATAGGTGTCTGGCGTCAATTCGGTTCTTTCCGAGGGCCGGGCGGTTAGGTTAGGTTAGGTTAGGTTAGGTTAGGTTAGGTTAGGTTGGGGTGCGTGGTCAGAAACCTCCTCGTGTGCCCGGTGGCTGCTGGTCCCTTATGGATTCGTCCGGGGGGAACAGCAGTTGCTTGGGCCGGTGCACCCTGGGCACGGGCAATAGCTTCTGAGCTCCCGGAGGCTATTGTCTGTGGCGAATTCTGACCATGGGGGGGTGGCCAGTTGGCCATGGGAGGGAGGGCTCTTCCCCGCCCTCTCATCTAGGAGAGGGCATGGTGGAACGAGCCTTGTAGGGGCGACGGGTTTGTCAGCTGGCAATAGCCGGCTGACGAACCCGTGCTGCGGAGGACGCGGCGCGGCACACCCTTGGGTACTGACGGCTCAGTCTGGGCCGCGCCGCGGTCTGATTGCGGGGATCGGCCGGGGCCTCTCGCTTCCCGGCGTGTTGCGTTCCGTTCCCTATCACGGAGCGCGCCGCGCTGGGAGGCGAGGGATCTTGGGCTGCGGTCGCCTCCTTTTGCGAGAACGTAATCGCAAAGGGAGGCGGCGGAGCGCGCGCGGGAGGATGGCCCTCTCGCTGCGCCTCTGTGGGCGAGGAGGAGGTCGGAGCGGAAACCGGCTTTCCCTCCTCGTGGTGGTGTGGGCGGGCGGCAGGCGCGGGGGGGGCGCCTCCGCCCGCGTTGCACTCCACACCACCTGCGGGACATTCGTGCGGGGCCTGCCGCGGTGAAGGCGGGCGATCGTCGGAGGGGTACTGGAGGTAAAGGCTATGCCGGTTTCCCAGTGCCCTTCCACTCAGACGATGCGGGAATGCCGCTGGGTTGTTTTAGTGGGTATACCGGGCTAGCCCGGGGAGTCCCACATAGCCCCCCATTCCCCCAAATGGGCGTGGTATGCGTAATTGCATTTTTTCCCAGCGCAAAAAAAAAAAAAAAAAAAAAAAAAAAAGGTTAGGTTAGGTTAGGTTAGGTTGGGGTGGGGTGCGTGGTCAGAAACCTCCTCGTGTGCCCGGTGGCTGCTGGTCCCTTATGGATACGTCCGGGGGGAACAGCAGTTGCTCGGGCCGGTGCACCCTGGGCACGGGCAATAGCTTCTGAGCTCCCGGAGGCTATTGTCTGTGGCGAATTCTGACCATGGGGGGGTGGCCAGTTGGCCATGGGAGGGAGGGCTCTTCCCCGCCCTCTCATCTAGGAGAGGGCATGGTGGAACGAGCCTTGTAGGGGCGACGGGTTTGTCAGCTGGCAATAGCCGGCTGACGAACCCGTGCTGCGGAGGACGCGGCGCGGCACACCCTTGGGTATTGACGGCTCAGTCTGGGCCGCGCCGCGGTCTGATTGCGGGGATCGGCCGGGACCTCTCGCTTCCCGGCGTGTTGCGTTCCGTTCCCCAGGGCGGAGCGCGCCGCGCTGGGAGGCGAGGGATCTTGGGCTGCGGTCGCCTCCTTTTGCGAGGACGTAATCGCAAAGGGAGGCGGCGGAGCGCGCGCGGGAGGATGCCCTCTCGCTGCGCCTCTGTGGGCGAGGAGGAGGTCGGAGCGGAAACCGGCTTTCCCTCCTCGTGGTGGTGTGGGCGGGCGGCAGGCGCGGGGGGGGCGCCTCCGCCCGCGTTGCACTCCACACCACCTCTGCGGGACATTCCGAGCCTCCCCCGATGGGGAGGACGTGCGAGGCCCGCCGCGGTTAAGGCGGGCGATCGTCGGAGGGGTACTGGAGGTAAAGGCTATGCCGGTTTCCCAGTGCCCTTCCACTCAGACGATGCGGGAATGCCGCTGGGTTGTTTTAGTGGGTATACCGGGCTAGCCCGGGGAGTCCCACATAGCCCCCCATTCCCCCAAATGGGCGTGGTATGCGTAATTGCATTTTTTCCCAGCGCAAAAAAAAAAAAAAAAAAAAAAAAAAAAAAAAAAAAAAAAAGGTTAGGTTGGGGTGGGGTGCGTGGTCAGAAACCTCCTCGTGTGCCCGGTGGCTGCTGGTCCCTTATGGATACGTCCGGGGGGAACAGCAGTTGCTCGGGCCGGTGCACCCTGGGCACGGGCAATAGCTTCTGAGCTCCCAGAGGCTATTGTCTGTGGCGAATTCTGACCATGGGGGGGTGGCCAGTTGGCCATGGGAGGGAGGGCTCTTCCCCGCCCTCTCATCTAGGAGAGGGTATGGTGGAACGAGCCTTGTAGGGGCGACGGGTTTGTCAGCTGGCAATAGCCGGCTGACGAACCCGTGCTGCGGAGGACGCGGCGCGGCACACCCTTGGGTATTGACGGCTCAGTCTGGGCCGCGCCGCGGTCTGATTGCGGGGATCGGCCGGGGCCTCTCGCTTCCCGGCGTGTTGCGTTCCGTTCCCCAGGGCGGAGCGCGCCGCGCTGGGAGGCGAGGGATCTTGGGCTGCGGTCGCCTCCTTTTGCGAGAACGTAATCGCAAAGGGAGGCGGCGGAGCGCGCGCGGGAGGATGCCCTCTCGCTGCGCCTCTGTGGGCGAGGAGGAGGTCGGAGCGGATATGCCGGCTTTCCCTCCTCGTGGTGGTGTGGGCGGGCGGCAGGTGCGGGGGGGGCGCCTCCGCCCGCGTTGCACTCCACACCACCTGCGGGTCATTCGTGCGGGGCCCGCCGCGGTGAAGGCGGGCGATCGTCGGAGGGGTACTGGAGGTAAAGGCTATGCCGGTTTCCCAGTGCCCTTCCACTCAGACGATGCGGGAATGCCGCTGGGTTGTTTTAGTGGGTATACCGGGCTAGCCCGGGGAGTCCCACATAGCCCCCCATTCCCCCAAATGGGCGTGGTATGCGTAATTGCATTTTTTCCCAGCGCAAAAAAAAAAAAAAAAAAAAAAAAAAAAAAAAAAAAAAAAAAAGGTTAGGTTAGGTTGGGGTGGGGTGCGTGGTCAGAAACCTCCTCGTGTGCCCGGTGGCTGCTGGTCCCTTATGGATACGTCCGGGGGGAACAGCAGTTGCTCGGGCCGGTGCACCCTGGGCACGGGCAATAGCTTCTGAGCTCCCGGAGGCTATTGTCTGTGGCGAATTCTGACCATGGGGGGGTGGCCAGTTGGCCATGGGAGGGAGGGCTCTTCCCCGCCCTCTCATCTAGGAGAGGGCATGGTGGAACGAGCCTTGTAGGGGCGACGGGTTTGTCAGCTGGCAATAGCCGGCTGACGAACCCGTGCTGCGGAGGACGCGGCGCGGCACACCCTTGGGTATTGACGGCTCAGTCTGGGCCGCGCCGCGGTCTGATTGCGGGGATCGGCCGGGACCTCTCGCTTCCCGGCGTGTTGCGTTCCGTTCCCCAGGGCGGAGCGCGCCGCGCTGGGAGGCGAGGGATCTTGGGCTGCGGTCGCCTCCTTTTGCGAGAACGTAATCGCAAAGGGAGGCGGCGGAGCGCGCGCGGGAGGATGGCCCTCTCGCTGCGCCTCTGTGGGCGAGGAGGAGGTCGGAGCGGAAACCGGCTTTCCCTCCTCGTGGTGGTGTGGGCGGGCGGCAGGCGCGGGGGGGGCGCCTCCGCCCGCGTTGCACTCCACACCACCTGCGGGACATTCGTGCGGGGCCTGCCGCGGTGAAGGCGGGCGATCGTCGGAGGGGTACTGGAGGTAAAGGCTATGCCGGTTTCCCAGTGCCCTTCCACTCAGACGATGCGGGAATGCCGCTGGGTTGTTTTAGTGGGTATACCGGGCTAGCCCGGGGAGTCCCACATAGCCCCCCATTCCCCCAAATGGGCGTGGTATGCGTAATTGCATTTTTTCCCAGCGCAAAAAAAAAAAAAAAAAAAAAAAAAAAAAAAAAAAAAAAAGGTTAGGTTGGGGTGCGTGGTCAGAAACCTCCTCGTGTGCCCGGTGGCTGCTGGTCCCTTATGGATACGTCCGGGGGGAACAGCAGTTGCTCGGGCCGGTGCACCCTGGGCACGGGCAATAGCTTCTGAGCTCCCGGAGGCTATTGTCTGTGGCGAATTCTGACCATGGGGGGGTGGCCAGTTGGCCATGGGAGGGAGGGCTCTTCCCCGCCCTCTCATCTAGGAGAGGGCATGGTGGAACGAGCCTTGTAGGGGCGACGGGTTTGTCAGCTGGCAATAGCCGGCTGACGAACCCGTGCTGCGGAGGACGCGGCGCGGCACACCCTTGGGTACTGACGGCTCAGTCTGGGTCGCGCCGCGGTCTGATTGCGGGGATCGGCCGGGACCTCTCGCTTCCCGGCGTGTTGCGTTCCGTTCCCCAGGGCGGAGCGCGCCGCGCTGGGGGGCGAGGGATCTTGGGCTGCGGTCGCCTCCTTTTGCGAGGACGTAATCGCAAAGGGAGGCGGCGGAGCGCGCGCGGGAGGATGCCCTCTCGCTGCGCCTCTGTGGGCGAGGAGGAGGTCGGAGCGGATATGCCGGCTTTCCCTCCTCGTGGTGGTGATGGGCGGGCGACAGGCGCGGGGGGGGGCGCCTCCGCCCGCGTTGCACTCCACACCACCTGCGGGACATTCGTGCGGGGCCCGCCGCGGTGAAGGCGGGCGATCGTCGGAGGGGTACTGGAGGTAAAGGCTATGCCGGTTTCCCAGTGCCCTTCCACTCAGACGATGCGGGAATGCCGCTGGGTTGTTTTAGTGGGTATACCGGGCTAGCCCGGGGAGTCCCACATAGCCCCCCATTCCCCCAAATGGGCGTGGTATGCGTAATTGCATTTTTTCCCAGCGCAAAAAAAAAAAAAAAAAAAAAAAAAAAAAAAAAAAAAAAAAAAAAAAAAAAAAAAAAAAAAAAAAAAAGGTTAGGTTAGGTTGGGGTGGGGTGCGTGGTCAGAAACCTCCTCGTGTGCCCGGTGGCTGCTGGTCCCTTATGGATACGTCCGGGGGGAACAGCAGTTGCTCGGGCCGGTGCACCCTGGGCACGGGCAATAGCTTCTGAGCTCCCGGAGGCTATTGTCTGTGGCGAATTCTGACCATGGGGGGGTGGCCAGTTGGCCATGGGAGGGAGGGCTCTTCCCCGCCCTCTCATCTAGGAGAGGGCATGGTGGAACGAGCCTTGTAGGGGCGACGGGTTTGTCAGCTGGCAATAGCCGGCTGACGAACCCGTGCTGCGGAGGACGCGGCGCGGCACACCCTTGGGTACTGACGGCTCAGTCTGGGCCGCGCCGCGGTCTGATTGCGGGGATCGGCCGGGGCCTCTCGCTTCCCGGCGTGTTGCGTTCCGTTCCCTATCACGGAGCGCGCCACGCTGGGAGGCGAGGGATCTGGGGCTGCGGTCGCCTCCTTTTGCGAGAACGTAATCGCAAAGGGAGGCGGCGGAGCGCGCGCGGGAGGATGGCCCTCTCGCTGCGCCTCTGTGGGCGAGGAGGAGGTCGGAGCGGAAACCGGCTTTCCCTCCTCGTGGTGGTGTGGGCGGGCGGCAGGCGCGGGGGGGGCGCCTCCGCCCGCGTTGCACTCCACACCACCTGCGGGACATTCGTGCGGGGCCTGCCGCGGTGAAGGCGGGCGATCGTCGGAGGGGTACTGGAGGTAAAGGCTATGCCGGTTTCCCAGTGCCCTTCCACTCAGACGATGCGGGAATGCCGCTGGGTTGTTTTAGTGGGTATACCGGGCTAGCCCGGGGAGTCCCACATAGCCCCCCATTCCCCCAAATGGGCGTGGTATGCGTAATTGCATTTTTTCCCAGCGCAAAAAAAAAAAAAAAAAAAAAAAAAAAAAAAAAAAAAAAAAAAAAAGGTTAGGTTGGGGTGCGTGGTCAGAAACCTCCTCGTGTGCCTGGTGGCTGCTGGTCCCTTATGGATACGTCCGGGGGGAACAGCAGTTGCTCGGGCCGGTGCACCCTGGGCACGGGCAATAGCTCTCGCGAGCTATTGTCTGTGGCGAATTCTGACCAAGGGAGGGTGGCCAGTTGGCCATGGGAAGGCTCTTCTCCGCCCTCTCATCTAGGAGAGGGCGTGGTAGAATAGAGCCTTGCAGGGGCGACGGGTTTGTCAGCTGGCAATAGTTGGCTGGCAGACACGGTCTGATGCAGACCACCGTTCGGCCCGACCCGTAATCCTCATTGAGAGGACCGGGGGTCTCGGCTTAACCGCCTGGACCAAGAGCGAAACTCTATAAAGTTTTCACTGAATCCCAAGTTGCGATGCACGGCGAGGGGATGGATGGCTGACAGTTACAAGTTCTTCGGAACATTCAGTCGCGAGTGCAGGTCCCGTCAGGATACCAGCCGACCTCCTGACGTATGTAGGCTTGTCCGGGTACAGGGGTCTCTGCCCGGATCGACTCTTTATTTCCCCCATACTCGTGGGATTAGATATGGAGTTGAACGTAAATTTAAAAAGAATTGATGAAAAGGTGGGTGCGGTGTCTTCGGACACTGCATCGAGGGTGACGAGGGCGTTGGCTCCTAAAGGGCCTGACGCGGAGAGGGTTGCAGAGGCGGTGTTGGACTCTGACACCGCATCCAGCATGGAGGTGGCGGTGGGGTCGTCTGCGCGTGAGAAGGAGTTCTTCCGCCGCAAGCGATCTCGACCGCCGAATGGCTCGGGTTCGGACTCGAGCCCGAGTGAAGAGGAGCCACTCTCGGCGCTGGCTGCAAGGAGAGGCAGCAAGAGAGGAAGAGGCCGGCCTCCGACAACGGGCCAATACATTGGCCTGGCAAAGGCCAAGAAGGAGCAGGCGGCTGCACAGCAGGCCGACAAGCTCAAGGAGGAGGAGCGGCGGATTGCTGACCTGGCCAAGAAGGTGTCCACCGGAAGGGTCCCTCGGCTGTCCGGTGCCACCTCTATGAGCGAGAGCGAGAGGGAGAGGGACCCCAGTGAGCTGTCCGCAGCGGAGCTCGACACCAAGCTCCGGGACGCCGTGGCGGCCATTAAATCGGTCGCCGGGGTGTCTAAGGGCCTGAAGGGCACATGCCAGAAGGCTCTCAAAAAGGCTGCGGACTCCTTCCTGGAGGTGGCGGAGGTGTTAGCGAAGCGCACGGCTTCGGAGGAGGTGGTCAGACTGCGGGCGGAGAATGCCCGCCTGGCGGCCCAGCTCGCCGAGCTCCGAAAGGAGCACGAAGAGTTTAGGGCTGACTTGGCCAAAGACCGCCAACAGCGCATGCGCGCTGAGGCGGGCATTGCGGTGCAGCCAGTCGGCTGCGAGGAGTCGGAGGTGGTTCGGTTCTTCCGGACGGAGATGGCGAGTTTTGACGCTCGGTTCTCCGTCCTGGAGAGCAGGATATTGCGTCCACCTCTGGCCGGGGACCGGAGGGGGCCGGAGCAAGCGCCGGCGACGTATGCGGCTAAAGCCGCAACACGTACGTCGGTGCGGCCCGACCTGGCTGGGTCCCATACCGCCTCGACCTCGGCGGCCCCACCTCCGGCCGCTTCGACTTCAGGGGCAAAAACGACCCGGAAGTCCCAACCCGCAAAAGGGAAGGGAAAGGGAAAGGGCGGGGGGGCGTCTGGAGCTGCCATACAGGCCGCTTCTGCCCCTGATGCTCTTGCCCCTGCGGCTTCTGCCCCTGCGGCTTCTGCCCCTGCGTCTTCTGCCCCTGCGGCGGCTGCCTCTTCTGGCGCCCAGCAGCACCCTACGGCCTCCGGATCCAATCAGGGTCAGTGGGAGACCGTAGGAGCAAAAAAGAGGAAGAAGAAGGCTGCTAGGAAGGCGGCCAAGAGGAGGGCCGCCGCCGAAAAGAAGGCTGCTCAGTTTGCCAAAAAGGAGGCTGAGCGGCTTCGCGCCCCTAAGTCCGCGGCTGTGGTGCTTACACTGCAGCCGGGGGCTGAGGAGAGAGGGGTCACCTACGCCGGGGTCTTGGCGAAAGCCAAGGCCGATATAGATCTCGGCAGCCTTGGGATTGCGGGTATCCGGATGAAGCACACAATCACCGGTGCCCGCCTGCTCGAGGTCTCCGGCGCCACCAGTGGCCCGAAAGCGGACGTCCTCGCTGAGAAGCTGAGGGCGTCGCTGGAGGCAGAGGAGGTCCGGGTCTCCAGGCCTACCAAGTGCGCAGACATGCGCATTACGGGTCTGGACGACTCGGTCACGGTCGAAGAGGTCGTGGCAGCCGTCGCAAGGAGCGGTGGTTGCCCTCCGGAGCAGGTGAAGCCGGGCGCAATTCGCCCCGGCTTCGCCGGCCCAGGGACAGTTTTTGTAAGCTGTCCCGTCGCGGCGGCCCAAAAGATTTTGGAGGGCCGTCGACTGGTGGTGGGGTGGGTCTCGGCGCAAGTAAAACTGCTGCCGGCCAGGCCTCTGATGTGTTACAGGTGCCTAGCTAATGGGCATACATGGGCGCTGTGCACGTCGGAGGTCGACCGCAGTGGAACCTGCTTCCGCTGCGGTAAGCCCGGGCATACTGCCGGCACGTGCGAGGCCACGCCGCACTGCGTAAGCTGTGCGGTGGCTGGCAAGCCGGCGGAACACCGGGCGGGCGGCAAGGCCTGCGTCGAGCCAAAAAAGAGGGGCAGAAGGGGGCGACGCCGCGGTAAGAAGGCCGCGGCAAAGGCGGCTATGCAGCCGGCTGCCGAGTTGCAAGGAGCGGTGGAGGAGGCGATTATGGACTGCCATTAATGGCTACACACACTCGCCTCCTCCAGTCTAACATCAACCACTGCGCCAGGGCTCAGGACCTCCTGCTCCAGAGCATGGCGGAGTGGTTGATCAATGTGGCAGTGGTCGCCGAGCCGTACTTCGTTCCACCCCGGGACGACTGGGTTGGGGACGTTGACGGCTCGGTGGCCCTTATAGTCTCGCGGGCCGCCCCTGGCTCTCCGTCCATCGAGAATGTCACTCGTGGACGGGGATATGTGGCGGCCCTTCTGGAAGACTGGGTGGCCGTGGGAGTTTATTTCTCTCCCAACCGTTCTCTCGCCGACTTTGAGGACTTCCTCGAGGGTTTGAGCGTCGTCGTCGGTCGTAGTCATCCTCGCCCCGTGCTCGTCTTCGGGGACTTCAACGCCAAGTCCACGGCTTGGGGTTCCCCGGCCACGGATGCGCGGGGCGAGGTGCTGGAGGAGTGGGCCCTAGAAGTGGGCCTACAGATCCTCAACCGAGGTTCCGTCAACACGTGCGTGCGACAGCGGGGCGGATCCATAGTGGACATCTCGTTCGCTACCCCCGCTCTAGCGCGCCGTGTCCAAGGCTGGCGTGTCATGGAGGAGGTGGAGACTCTGTCGGACCACAGGTACGTCCGATTCGACGTCTCCGCCCAGACCTCTGGCGCCCCGGCCCGTACGGTCCCGGGTGGAATCGGTCCGCGTTGGGCGCTAAAGCGGCTGGACAGGGAGGCCCTCCTGGAGGCCTCGATCGTGCAGGCCTGGGTGACAGCACCGGTCAGGCCTGTCGATATCGACGAGGAGGCAGAGTGGCTCCGGGAGGCAATGTCGCAAATATGTAACGTGGCGATGCCTCGGGTCCAGGCCTTGCCTGCCAAGCGTCAGGTGTACTGGTGGTCGCGGGACATTGATGTCCTGCGCAGCGCGTGCGTGGAAGCGCGACGCCAGTACGCAAGACTTCGCAGGAGGC
Organism: Amphipyra tragopoginis; assembly: GCA_905220435.1. Taxonomy (NCBI): domain Eukaryota; kingdom Metazoa; phylum Arthropoda; class Insecta; order Lepidoptera; family Noctuidae; genus Amphipyra; species Amphipyra tragopoginis. The sequence continues at coordinate 37,338,017 of HG991991.1, forward strand.
GTCGCCGCACTCCAGATGCGGCAGCCGCGGAGGCGGAGCTGTACGAGGGGTACAGAGAGGCGAAGATCGCCCTCCAGAATGCGATCGCGCGGGCCAAAGTCACGGCCCACGAAGAGCTGCTGGAGACTCTGGACCGCGACCCGTGGGGACGCCCATACCTTATGGTACGGGGCAAACTTCGCCCGTGGGCCCCCCCACTGACCCAGAGTCTCCGGCCTCAGCTTCTGGAGGGAGTGGTGAGCGCTCTGTTCCCTTCGAGGGCGGAGCACACGCCACCGCCGATGGTTCCGCCTCACGTGGCGCCCAACGCGGACGACGACGACGACGTGCCCGAAGTGACCCGGGTAGAGCTGAGAGCGGCGGTGCGAAGGCTTCAAGCCAAGAACACCGCCCCGGGACCCGACGGCATACCTGGCCGTGCGTGGGTCCTGGCTCTCAGGGCTCTCGGGCCCCGACTGGGGGGGCTCTTGAGCGCATGTTGCGAGCGGGGCCAGTTTCCTCTCCGGTGGAAAACCGGTAAGCTGGTCCTGCTCAGGAAGGAGGGGCGCCCCGCAGACTCACCGTCTGCGTACCGCCCCATCGTGTTGCTGGACGAGGTGGGCAAGCTCTTCGAGAGAGTAATTGCAGACCGCCTCGTCACGCACATGACTGGGGTGGGGCCGGATCTGGCGGATAACCAGTTTGGTTTCCGCCGGGGGCGCTCCACCGTGGACGCAATCATGCGCGTGAGGGCTCAAGCGGAGGAAGCAGTCGCCCGGGGTGAGGTCGTCTTGGCGGTGTCTCTCGACATCGCCAACGCCTTCAACACCTTGCCCTGGAGTTGCATCAGGGCGGCACTCGAATACCATCGGGTGCCGACCTACCTCCGCCGCATTGTCGGGGCCTATCTCACGGAGAGGGCCGTCATCTACCCGGGTCGGGAAGGATGGAGTCGGCGAGAGATGTCGTGCGGTGTTCCGCAGGGATCGGTTTTGGGGCCGCTCCTGTGGAACATCGGTTACGACTGGGTTCTGCGCGGTGCGTTTCTCCACGGCGTCGGCGTTACTTGCTACGCCGACGACACGCTGGTGACGGCGCGGGGGAAGACGCACCGGCAGGCGGCCATCCTGGTCACAGCTGGGGTTGCGCAGGTCGTCGAGAGGATCCGGCGACTGGGTCTCGAGGTGGCCCTGCAAAAGTCCGGGGCCCTGTGTTTCCATGGGCCCCGGAAGGGACCACCTTCGGGATTCCATATCGTGGTGGGAGGGGTTCGCATCGGTGTCGAGTCGACGATGAAGTACCTGGGACTCGTCCTCGACAGCCGGTGGGACTTTGGGCCTCACTTTCGGCAGCTAACGCCAAAACTGATGGGCGCCGCGGCTGCTCTGTCGCGGCTGCTGCCCAATCTGGGGGGGCCCAATACCTCCTGCCGGAGGCTCTATGGGGGGATCGTGCGGTCCATGGCCCTTTACGGGTCACCCGTGTGGGCGGACACCTTGACGGCCCGCAACGTCGCTATCCTGCGGAGACCGCAGCGGGCGATGGCCGTCAGGGTGATAAGGGGCTACCGTACGATCTCTTTCGAGGCGGCGAGCCTCCTTGCCGGATCAATGCCCTGGGATCTGGAGGCGAGAGCCCTCGCGCTGAGATATCAGCAGCGCGAGGAGGCGCCTGGGCGGAGTGAGCTCCGCCAGATCCTAGTGGCAGAGTGGAGAGAACGACTTGCGCAACCCAGCGCAGGGCACGCCGCAATAGCGGCGGTAAGGCCCGTGATGGAAGAGTGGCTGGAGAGGCGTCATGGCGCCCTCAGCTTCCGGCTGACGCAGGTACTCTCGGGACATGGGTGTTTCGGGAAGTACCTGTGTCGCATAGGCCGGGAGCAAACGCCCGGTTGTCACCACTGCGTCGACTGCCCCGAGGACACGGCCCTGCACACTTTGCAGGCGTGTCCTGCGTGGGCGACGCAGCGCCGCGAGCTAATCGCGGCGGTCGGTGGTGGTAACCTCTCGCTTCCGGCCGTGGTTCTGTCCATGGTCGGGAGCGAGACTGCGTGGGAAGCCGTCGCCTCCTTCTGCGAGGAGGTGATGGCGACCAAGGAGGGAGCGGAGAGAGAGAGAGAGGCAGCTGCCACTCTCCCCTCCCGCGCCAGACGCACCGGGCGGCGGAGGCCGCGCGACGACCTCCAGCCACCCTAGTGTGTGGCCTGCGGGCGCTGGGTTAGGGGACCCACCGCTCGATCAGTAACAGGCCCGAGTAGGCGGCGCGACGTGTTCCACGCGCGCCTCTCAGCAGGACGTGGGGCAAGGCCCCACAAAGGAGAGGTCCGCCAGGGGCTGGCGGACC